>JALAZF010000410.1:1448987-2885475 GCA_022829125.1 Lathyrus tuberosus
AAAGCAAAAAGAGAAAACAGCAATAAATGCGGAAATTACAGAACGACGTTATTTTATTAATGCACAAGTCGACTCTTGAAACTACAGCCCTATAAAACAAAACTCTGTCGCTTCGGACAAAGCGAAGAGGGAAATTTTACTGAAAGCGAGCCCTATCAAAACATTCGTTTCACCTGGGCAGGGTGAAAGGCTTAAAGACGACAATTACTTTGACTGGCGAACGGCCTTCGGAACCTCGATGGCAACCCATTGGCGGCGAACTCCTCGGTGAATCACAAAGTCGGGCACCTTCCTTGATTTGTCTTCAGAAATGACACTGATTTCTGGTGGAGCAGGATCATTGGAATCTGTCTCCCAGGCAGAATTTTCGTAGGAGGATTCCTCTGTTGCATTTTGCATAGCATTTATGCTCTCAGCCGCATCTCCTCATCCAGTAGACTGGATATCTTCGAGTCTGATACGAGAGCTTTCGGGAGCGATGTACTTGACCATGAAGTTGTATTTTCCACTTGGTTGTCCCAAGGTATCCCAAACTTCTTTGGAACTGGAGGAGTCATCTCTCTCGATGACGTTGACCTCGGTAAAAGCATAGTTGATGAATTCAAGTCCTGCAAACGTTGCGAATTCATCGTCATGTAGAGTAGTTTCCGAATGACCTGAGTGTTGATCCCATGACATGGCGGGGACACAAGTATTCTGTTCAACGACAGTCAGCTGATTTTCATTGTTCGGCTGACTCTCTTGCCCCAAGTTTCCTGGATAAGGTTGCCACATTGACAGACCATCCATTGGGCCATAGTAGTTGTAGTCAAAATTGTCTTTCATCGGAGTGTCTTCCTCTAATGAATTTGGCGGAGCACGACATCCTTCTGGATCACAATCTCCGTAGATCATCTCGATGTCTGATCTGGGTATAAATCTCGGACTCTGTGCGGGATAGCAAAATGGAGTTTGCGTTTCGTCCTGCGACACATAACCGTCCTCGTTAAGATAGGACTTCCATTCCTCATCTATGTCAAAGGAATCTTCCTCATTGATAGCATGGACTACTTGAGTCACTGGTTGGAGGAAACCTCCACTATAGAAGAAGTTCTGAAGAGGATGAAGACTTTCATCGCTGACAGCTGTCTGGGTACAGGTTGCAGAAAAACCAAGACCCTTCTTTGTTTTATTATCAGTAGGAATGACAAGCTGTCCCCATCCTGTTGTATCGGTACTCTCGACCGCTTTGATAGCACCTTTGTATGAGGAAATCGATGTTCCTCCTCTGAACTGATTATCCTTGCTCACCGATAGTGCTTGGAACTGCGTCCCAATAACCTCCTCAGGTTCTACACAAGTAGATGATGACAAATTACTCACAAGCAAGGCCTGTTCCCCACAGACTGTGACAAGTTGATCATTCTGAACGAACTTAAACTTTTGGTGGAGGGTTGAAGTAACCGCTCTAGCCTGATGTATCCAAGGTCTTCCTAATAAATAACTGTATGTTGCCCGGATGTCCATGACCTGGAAAGTGACTTGGAAAGTATGAGGACCAATAGTTATGGGAAGATCAACTTCGCCGATAACTGCTTTCCTGGATCTGTCGAATGCTTTGACGACGACCTCACTGATTCTCATCGGAGGGCCTTTGAATGATAATTGCATCAAAGTAGACTTTGGTATAACATTCAGGGCTGACCCTGTGTATACCAGTACGCTGGCCAACGCATCGTCCTAGCAGTTAACTGTGATATTGAGCGCCATGTTATGACGGCGACCCTCTTCAGGTAATTCCTCATCACTAAATCCCAAATTTTTGCAGGAAGTGATGTTAGAGACAATACTATCGAACTGTCTGATTGTTACATCCTGTTCCACAAAGGCTTGCTCCAAGACTTTCTGTAGAGCCTCCCTGTGGGCTTCTGAACTGAGTAACAGTGATAATACCGATATCTTTGAAGGAGTCTGTAACAGTTGATCAACAATTTTGTATTCACCCCTTTGGATGAGTTTCAGCATCTCATCATCATTTTTTGAAAGGTCGGGATTACTGGATTGACCGACTGGTGGATCAGGAATTTCTGCCTGAAATTCCTTTTCTTTGTTGGACTCTCCAACTCCTCGGTTGAAGATTCGACCACTCCGTGTTACACGACTGATGTCTGCAATATTCACGACGGAGGGTAATGGAATTTCCTTTCCATTCTCAACTATTGTTGCACCGTACTTGTAAGGGATAACCTTAGCTGATTCATACGGTAATGGTCCCGGCAGATAGATGACTATGGGAACCTTCTGATTTTTCTGACCATCATAAGTGATCTCGATCCGTTCCCGGTTGGGAACTCTGGATTCATCAAGCAAAGGGATGATGGCAAAAACATCCCCAACTTGATCGGCAAGGTAGTCCGGCGTCCCGTTGATAGGTCCGGAATCTAGGTATGGGCGAATCTCTCTGCGATCGACCTGACCCAGAAGAGCTGCTCTCACAAGGTAACACCCTTGGTTACTTTCTGAACATATACTGCAACTGTCTGTTGTGTGGGGGCACCTGGCCACGCCCACTTTGAATACAATGTAACCTCACTAGGTTAGCTTCCACTGATCGGACATCCTGACTTTGACGCCGAGTAGGATTCCTGTTACTGATACTAATTTGCTGAGTATCTTCATCCATATAGATGGGCATCCACCAATGATTTAACAAGTGCTGTAGTGCCTCCTGGATAAGGGTACTGAAATTCTGGTATCAGACGTGTGATGTTAAGGTGTGATGTCACAACAACACACTCTGCACAATGGACAGCAAAACAATAAAATAACACCAAGAATTGTTGACCCAGTTCGGTTACAACCAACCTACTATGGGGGCTACCAAGCCAGGGATGGAATTCACTACTTGTAGATATAATTTACAGACTCAACAACCCGTTGACAATCTCCTAAACTTATACTCTACTAATGACTTCCTACCTAAGAAACCACTTAGGTATGAAAACACCACTCAATCCCTTACAAACACTCAAAGAAACCACTTTGAGTACCCTTGATCTTACTTCACAGCTTCGATCAAATTACACACTCTCTATTGCTTCACAGCTTCTAGAGAGGACAGAAACTCAACGCCTATTCAAACCCTAGAATAGTGTACATACAAGCACTTTAAACAAACTCTAGACACTAAGCCTTCTGCTCTTGATCTTCTGAATGTTTTCTGTCCCTTTTTCCCTTTGGTCTTGTGCGCTTTATATAGCTCCTGAATTGGGCTTGGACTTGTCACAATATTTGATCAGATTTGTTAATTAAAACTGAATCTTCAAAACAGATTTTATCCCCAAAATCTTTTTAAATCTTCAACCTTTTAATTCTCCAACAGACCTGCAATCAAATCTCCCATGTAACAGAAAATATCTATCCCAAGATATTCTCATCCAATGAGTCAACCACTCTCCACAATTCCAGCTAATACGCGTACCCTAATAACATATCCTGCTGTTATTAATTCTGCAGGTCTGATGTTACAACATCACCTGTGTGACATCAGACATCCAACTTCAGCATTTAACTACTTAACACAGCCCAGTGTTAAGACTTCAATGTTACAACATTAGCACCTTGACATCAACATTGAATAACCTTTGTTTTACCAAAATTCCAGCCAATCCAGGAACTAACAATCTCCCCCTTTGGCTAATTTTGGCTAAAACAACCTCTGCAAACAACTTCTGCACTCTGCACCTTCAGAGATTTCAGCAGCGGAATAATCTTCAGAAATTTGAAACTCATTAGCAGCAGTTTGACACTTTGCATAGTCTTCATCGCTTGATCTGCTGCAGCACCATCATCATTATTGACAACAGCCAATTGGTGCTCCCCCTCAAAAACATGGACCAGCATCACAGCTGTTCAGTAGCTCATAATGTGCAGCATTTTACTCCCCCTAGATGTCTGCTTGGCTGCACTCTTCAAATGTCATGATATCTTCAAAACTCCCCCTCAATAACTGCATTACCACTTTTCAACTAAACACCTTTTAGCAGCATCAATCTATCTCCCCCTTAATCTCTGCATCACATCAGCAGCATAAAACTCTTGACTATTTTGGCTATTTTCTCCCCCTTTTTAGCCACAATTAGGCAAACTTACCCTGGCAGTTGACTACACATTGTCAGAATCACCCCAACTGCCCACAACCCCTCAAATACAATGTCATCCACATAAATTTGGGCTACCATTAATTTTCCTCCTTCTTCCTTGACAAACAAGGTTTTGTCAATGCCTCCTTTTCTATACCCATTTGCTACTAAGAATTCCGTCAACCGCTCATACCAGGCCCTTGGAGCTTGTTTTAAGCCATACAGTGCCTTCCTCAGTTTGAACACATGATTGGGGAAGTTTGGATCAGTGAATCCTTTAGGTTGATCTACATAGACTTCTTCATTCAGATAGCCATTTAGAACGGCACTCTTCACATCCATTTGGAACAGCTTGAATCTTAGGTTACAAGCCATACCCAAAAGTAGTCTGATGGATTCTAGTTTCGCCACTGGAGCAAACGTCTCATCAAAGTCGATTCCCTCCACTTGAGTATAACCTTGAGCAACAAGTCTCGCTTTGTTTCTTGTAACCACTCCAAGCTCGTCTGACTTGTTTTTGTAGATCCACTTTGTTCCAATAACATTCACCCCTTCTGGTCTTGGCACAAGATCCCAGACTTCATTTCTCTTGAACTGCTCCAGTTCTTCTTGCATAGCATTTATCCAAAATTCATCTGTCAGAGCTTCCTTGACATTTTTTGGCTCAATTTTGGATACGAAGCACGAGCTAGCTATGATTTCTCTGGACCTAGTTCTTACTCCAGAATTTGGATCACCTATGATCAGCTCCTTAGGATGATCCTTCTGAATCCTAATAGAAGGATCCTTCTGAGGTTGCTCAGGCTCAGTGTCAGCAGTACTTGAGGATGGATTTCTTTCTTCAACTTCAACAGCTGCCTCATTAGTTAATGTTCCAACATCTTCTATGACATCCTCAACTTCATGCTTTTCTTCATCATCAATCACAACATTGATTGACTCCATCATTACTTTGGTCCTGGAGTTGAAGACCCGATAAGCTCTGCTGTTGATGGAGTACCCCAAAAATATCCCTTCATCGCTTTTGGAATCTAATTTCCTTCTCTGCTCTCTATCTGCCAGAATATAACATTTACTACCAAACACATGGAAGTACTTAACATTAGGTTTTCTTCCCTTCCATAGTTCATATAGAGTGGATGAAGTGCCTCTTCTTAGGGTGACTCTATTGTGAATGTAGCAGGCAGTGTTCATGGCTTCAGCCCAGAAGTGATAAGGTAGTTTCTTGGCATGAATCATTGCTCTAGCCGACTCTTGTATAGTTCTGTTCTTCCTCTCAACAACTCCATTTTGCTGAGGGGTGATAGGAGATGAAAACTCATGACTTATACCTTCAGATGAGCAAAATTCTTCAAACTTACTATTTTCAAACTCTCTTCCATGATCACTTCTAATTCTGATGACCTTACTCTCCTTTTCTCTTTGGAGTTTATGACAGAGCTCTTTAAAGACATCAAACACCTCAGATTTGTCTTTGATGAAATTCACCCAGGTGTATCTTGAGTAGTCATCCACAACTACATAAGCATATTTCTTTCCACCCAGACTTTCAACCTGCATAGGTCCCATCAAATCCATATGAAGGAGTTCCAATACTTTGGAGGTGGTGTCATGTTGAAGCTTCGGATGAGACATCTTTGTCTGCTTTCCTTTTTGACAGTCTCCACACACCTTTCCTTCCTCAATACTAAGTTTGGGAATCCCTCTGACTGCTTCTGAGGAGATAATTCTCTTCATTCCCTTTAGGTGAAGATGTCCCAGCTTCTGATGCCAGATTTTGACATCATCTTCTTTAGCAAGCACACACGTGGAGGAATTTGAATTTTGCGGCACCCAAAGATAACAGTTGTCCTTAGATCTGGCTCCCTTCATAATGACTTCTCCTTTGTCATCTTTCACATTACATTCGGACTTTGTGAAGTCTACTTTGAATCCTTGATCACAAAGTTGACTAATACTAATCAAATTAGCTGCTAGTCCTTTAACAAGAAGAACATTCTCCAGCTTGGGAGTACTGTCACAGTTTAGTCTTCTAATTCCCTTTATCTTTCCTTTGATCCCATTACCAAATGTAACATAGCCAGAAGACTGAGGTTTCACATCAACAAGCAGATTCTTTACTCCAGTCATGTGTCTTGAACACCCACTGTCAAAATACCAGTCATCTTTGGTAGAAACCCTCAAGGACGTGTAAGCTATCAAGCTGGTAACTTTAGGTATCCATTTCTTTATCACCTTAGGCCTAACCTCTTGCTGTTTGGGTTGATGAGTAGAATTAGGATATCCGTGAAGCTTGAAGCACGAGGACTGCATATGACCAATTCTGCCACAATAGAAGCATCTGACTCTGCCGTTTCTAAAGTGGTTAAATCTTCTCCCACTTTGATAATTCTGTGGTTGCCACCCATACTGTTGTCTCCTTATTCCATAGTTGAATTGTCTTCTGCTGTATTGATGATGCTGTCTCTTAGGATGTCTTCTATGGTGATGAGGTTTCCTTCTTCCATAAGTCACAGCATTGTTGTACGCATAACCATACCATTTTTCCTGAATTTGATACCTCTACTGAGACATGTTCTGCTTGAACTTGACAGCTTGCATATTCTGGTGATATTGGGGATGCATATACTGACTAGCTCCTTGGGGCTGTATCTTCCTCTAATGAGGGCCATTCTTCTTCTCAGCATTTTGGGGCTGAACAACCTTCTTTGGGGAAGGGCCCTGTTTCGTAGGTTGATGTTGAGACAACGGTTGAGACATCTCCCTTTTTGTTCCTGAAGTGCTAGCCACATATCCTATGCCTGGTTTATCTCCAGCAGATTTCTCTATCTGAAGATTTTTATCAAGATCAGCAGTACCACTGTTCATCATCCTAATGAATTTAGTCATCTGATCCAGTTGGGACTTAACTAGCACAACTTCGTTTTCCCGATCAGCTTTTTCATTTTCAAGCTGAGAAATCTGTTGCTTATGATACTTGTTTTCTTGACAAATCTCAGCACTTTTCAAACACAGCTCTCGATAAGTAGAAGCTAGCTCCTCATAAGTTATTTCTTCATCACTACCATCATCAGACACAACAGTTCCTGTTAAGGCTCTAGCATGCTTTGCTGACTCACCATCACTTTCACTATCCGATTCAGACCAGGAAACTGACATGCCCTTCTTCTGCTTCTTCAAGAATGTGGGACATTCTTTCTTGACATGTCCATACCCTTCACATTCAAAGCACTGAATACCTCTATCCTGAGTAGTCTTCTCTTCATCTTTCTCTTTTGGATTGGTGGTGTCAGAGGAACTGTTCTTGACACTAGGCTTGTAGTTATTGTTCCATCTTTTTAACACTTTGTTGAACTGCCTTCCCAACATTGCAATGGCTTGTGACAAATCTTCCTGAGAATCTTTGACTACCTTATCTTCTGCAGGAGAGGAGACCAAGGTAATACCCTTGGGTTTCTTTTCTGGTTCTTCTTCATTTAAACCAAGTTCAAAAGTCTGAAGAGATCCAATGAGCTCATCTACTCTCATTTTGTTGATGTCTTGAGCTTATTCAATGGCAGTCACTTTCATCTTGTACCTCTTAGGTAAGGACCTAAGGATCTTCCTTACGAGCTTTTCCTCTAACATCTTCTCACCAAGAGCACTGGATGCATTAGCCAGTTCCAGAACATTCATGTGGACGTCATGAATGGTTTCATCATCCTTCATCTTCAGGCTTTCAAATTTTGATGTTAAAATCTGAAGTCTTGACATCTTGACTCTAGATGTTCCTTCATGAGTAGCCTGCAAGATATCCCATGCTTGCTTAGCAACTTCACAGGTATTATTTAACCTGAAGATATTCTAATCCACTCCATTGAAGATGGCATTTAGAGCTTTGGAATTTCCAAGGGCGAGCTCATCTTCCTCCTTGGTCCATTCTTCTTCAGGCTTTAGCTTAGAGGTGCCTTCTTTATCTTTACCAGCATCATCCTTCTCACATACAACAGGTGCTTTCCACTCTTTAATAACAGCCTTCCAAGCCCTACTGTCCAAGGATTTTAAGAAGGTGGTCATCCTTGGCTTCCAATAGTCATAATTGGATCCATCCAAAATAGGGGGTCTGTTGACGAATCCTCCAACTTCTTTGTCCATCTTTTAACTAGAAAGTAACTTCCCTAGATCTCACCCAGAGACAGACAGGATGCCTGCTCTGATACCAATTGAAATTCTGGTATCAGACGTGTGATGTTAAGGTGTGATGTCACAACAACACACTCTGCACAATGGACAGCAAAACAATAAAATAACACCAAGAATTGTTGACCCAGTTCGGTTACAACCAACCTACTCTGGGGGCTACCAAGCCAGGGATGGAATTCACTACTTGTAGATATAATTTACAGACTCAACAACCCGTTGACAATCTCCTAAACTTATACTCTACTAATGACTTCCCACCTAAGAAACCACTTAGGTATGAGAACACCACTCAATCCCTTACAAACACTCAAAGAAACCACTTTGAGTACCCTTGATCTTACTTCACAGCTTCGATCAAATTACACACTCTCTATAGCTTCACAGCTTCTAGAGAGGACAGAAACTCAACACCTATTCAAACCCTAGAATAGTGTACATACAAGCACTTTAAACAAACTCTAGACACTAAGCCTTCTGCTCTTGATCTTCTGAATGTTTTCTGTCCCTTTTTCCCTTTGGTCTTGTGCGCTTTATATAGCTCCTGAATTGGGCTTGGACTTGTCACAATATTTGATCAGATTTGTTAATTAAAATTGAATCTTCAAAACAGATTTTATCCCCAAAATCTTTTTAAATCTTCAACCTTTTAATTCTCCAACAGACCTGCAATCAAATCTCCCATGTAACAGAAAATATCTATCCCAAGATATTCTCATCCAATGAGTCAACCACTCTCCACAATTCCAGCTAATACGCGTACCCTAATAACATATCCTGCTGTTATTAATTCTGCAGGTCTGATGTTACAACATCACCTGTGTGACATCAGACATCCAACTTCAGCATTTAACTACTTAACACAGCCTAGTGTTAAGACTTCAATGTTACAACATTAGCACCTTGACATCAACATTGAATAACCTTTGTTTTACCAAAATTCCAGCCAATCCAGGAACTAACAGGTACAACCTCGATCGTTTTCGCAACCCGCTTTACAACTTTGATAGTTATGTGAGATCAGGAATCCGAGTCGGACCTGCTCAGCATGTAACTCTACCAGGTTGGTATTCATCACACGAATATCGAAAATTTGAACCATGTTGATTTGATAGGGATTCCTATCATGGTAGTCTTGGATCCATCCAAGATCCATCTGACGCTGGAGGGCCTCTTGTATGAAAGAGCATCCCTGTTTGTTTACCGAGCAAGTCAGACAGGAACTGTAATCGTGCCGCGGCAGATTATGATACTGGCTTTGCCTTGAGTGCATCGCCACCAAGTTGACATTCATTGCACAGATATCGTGGTTCTGAATGATGTTGTTAGATTCTCCCTCAATCAGATTGACTGCAGCCTTCTCGTGTTGAGGCAGCGGGTTCGTAAGAACATTAGGATTCGTATCTTTGAAAGATAAGAGCCCGCTCCTAACAAGCTTTTGCACGTCGGATTTGAAATTGAGGCAACTCTCTATGTTATGCCCCGATCCTCCCTGATGATAAGGGCATGTCTGATCCATCTTAAACCAAAAAGGCGGATTTTCCGGTACTGTAAGAGGAGACTTAGTCTGAACGTGCCCCTTAGCCAGTAGTAACGGAAATAATTCTGCGTACAACATGGGTATAGGATCAATCCCTGATGGTCGTGTTGTACGGTTGTTATTGTACTGAGGATGAGCCTGCTGAAGAGGCTGTTGAGTCCTTTGATGATTAGGTTGGCTCTGCGTAACCTGAGGTTGATACTTAGGAACAGGCGTGGGGCCGATAGCAGGAGTTACCGCTGCTACTGGTTGATAACGATGCCTTTGCTTTCCGAGAGAGATATTCCCAATATCTTGCTCTTTTTTCTTAGGGAGAGCACTACCGTATCGTTTTGTACTGCTTGATGGTCCAGCGTCTTTTGCCAAACGTCCTTCTCGGACGGCTTCCTCAAGACGAACACCCATGCCGACCATTTCGGTGAAATCACTGGGCGCACTGGCGACCATTCGACCGTAGTAAAATGAGCTCAAGGTCTTTAAGAAGATCTTTGTCATCTCTTTTTCCTCAAGAGGTGGACAAATTTGAGCGGCAATTTTACGCCATCTCTGGGCGTATTCCTTAAAGGTTTCATTGTCCTTTTGAGACATCGATCTGAGTTGATCTCTGTCGGGTACCATGTCCAAATTGTATTTATAATGTTGAACGAAGGCTTTGCCAAGATTTCTGAATGTGCTGATCGAGGCACGGTTTAAACCCATGTACCATTTTAAGGCGGCACCGGTTAAACTATCCTGAAAGTAATGAATCAGCAGGTCCTGATTCTCCATCTGAGCTGACATTCGTCGAGCGTACATTGTCAAGTGACTTTGAGGGCAAGAGTTACCCTTTTATTTTTCAAAGTCGGGCACTTGGAATTTGTGCGGAACTTTCACATTGGGGACCATACAAAGGTCTGCGGCGTCCTTTCCAAAAAGATCCTGACCGCGAATGGCTTGCAGTTCCTTCTGCATTTCCAAGAACTGTTCCTGGAATTCATCCATTCGGTCAAACATAGTTTCCTTCTTACTAGAAGGTATCTGTGGAATCTGTCCTTCCAGGACAGTGTGCACCACAGGGGGTGGTATCGTAACTACGGCAGTAAATCTTGGCACTTCCCGAAGTTTGTAACCTTCAGGAGTTTTCAGTATGCCTTTGGCATCTTCGCTTTCCCGAAGTCTGTAACCTTCAGGACCAGCGGTATCTGTTGCGATTCCCTGATCTTCGACGATCGGCGGAACATATCCTTCTAGGATATAGTTCGCTGGCATGCCCCAGGGACGATCTTTCGGCATCTGATACCTAGGATCATACTTCTCCACTATGGGCGCTGAGGTGATCTCTGAGATCACAGTCCTTTGTAGCTGAGCTTCTGCCATGGCTTGCATGTCGTTACGAAGCTTTCTCATATCCTCTCTCAGAGCGTCGATCTCTTCTTTCAACTCTCTGTTTTCTTCCTCAAGATCATCCATCTTTTTCTGACGATTAGCCCGAGTATTGTACGAATGAGACAGTTTGACTCTAGAACCGAGACACAAACGTGAGATTCGTAGGTAAGAAGAATACGCGATGTGAGAATGATGAAATGCAATGATTATATTAATTGTTTTCTTGGTTTAATCAAAATAAACTTCGACAATTAGATTGCAAATATCAAATAGTGGGGAAACCCTTTTTTATTGAAATTCCAAAGGATTACAGAAATGGAAATACAGTAGATTACAAGGTGCAGAAACAGAAACCTAAGCTAATGGGTCCCGAGTCCTCTTTGAAGAGAAACCGAGTGCTAATTCTGGTATCTACCTTTTCTTTGACCGGGGCTCTTGGGCCATTGTCGGGTCGTCATTCCTTTGCCAGGCGAAAGGAGTGAGCAAATTCCTTTGGTCATCTTGATTCTCTACAGCATGTTGCTCTAAAATTTCAATCAGAGCATCTTTCTCTTTCAGTAGTTGCTGTATTTGGATACACTCCACGTCGAGGGTGCGGTACTTGTTCTTCCAAGACCTCCTCTCCTTTTAAACTTTGTTGAGAGCAACCTGAAGCTTTTTAGTTTCCGTCATGAAGTACATGACAGATTCCCTCGGCGGAAGAATTCCGTAACGAGGATAAGACATCTTTAGCTTGAGAGCTCTAGTTTGTACCCAATGGAGATAAGGCTCCACCGAGACACAGTCCGGTTTTCCTAGAGACTCCCGTCCTTTCTTATGAACGTGCTTCCACGCATGCACTATTTCCATCTTCAGTGCTCTGTCGTTTTCTCCTTCCTTGAAGAAAAGACCTTCCAGATGAGCGTTCTGCGGAACATGCCTCATCGGGTATCCAAATTGACGACGAACCAATATCGGGTGATAGTTGATTCCTCCTTTAGTTCCTATGAGGGGTACGCTGGGGAAGTTTCCACAACGATCAATGATCCTGATCCCATCATAAATCCTATTACACCAATCTATATCAGAGTTGGTAAGAGACACGATCTTCTGCGACCAGCGCAAGACGCTCTTGCAATCCCAAAAAGCAGTAGACTTAGGAAAATAGGAGATAAACCATTTGTAGAGCAAAGGTACACAACATGTGATCTCCCCTCCGCTGTACAAATTTCCTAAGTGTACAGAATGATACGCATCCGCGAGCAAAGTCGACACATGGTTTCCAATGAGAAAAACCTTAATAGCGTTGATATCGACGAAGTTATTGATGTTGGGAAACAAAAATAACCCGTAGATGAGCAAGACAAAGATGCTTTCAAAAGCAGTCACGTTCCCTATACTGGCAAAGTACAGAGCTTTCTTTGTTAAGAACTGGGCTGGCAAACCTTGTATGCCACCCTTGGTAGTCAAGTGAGTCTTGACCTCAGACTCGTCCAAATAAATTGCTCTTGCAATGGTCTGATTCTTTGGAATTTCTTCCAGTCCAGAAAATGGAGCTCGATCAGTAATGTGTAGATCGATCAATGAGAATACTCCTCCAGCGTTGGTGCTAGCTGGTAATCTGGGAATGTGAAACAGTGATAAATCGGATCGTAGAATTGAACGAGCGCATCCATGATTCCCTCAATCACATGGACTCTTAATAGTGGTAGCAAACCACCGTGCTTGGCTCTGAAAGCCTCCTGGTTTGTGATCATCCTCGCCAAACCTCTTAAATCCTCTAGTTTTGGAATCCTGAAGGTATACTTATGAGTTCTCCTTCTACCGAAATCCATTAGTGCAATCCTTTTCTCTGATATTTGCAATCTCAGTCTTAATTTAATTTGAAAAACAGAGAGATTAGAAGAGAAATATTTTTTGAATGTTTTAATGTTTTTTAAATGAATGCATGAATGCAGCACACAAAAACATAGAAAAAACATGGGGTCAGAGGGTCGTTGTCATGAAGTCAAAGCACTACCCATCCCCAAAGGTTTACTACGGTGATTTTTGTACCTGTACTCATTATCATTAGCTCCTCCCAGGAAGGCAGACAACAAGCGGATCGCCAGCGAGTTGTGTGCAATCTTAGAGTAAGTGCTATTCACCGAGAATAGATCACCAGCCTCAAATGAGGGTAGTATCGCGTAACAACTATTTCCGATAGTTTCCGCACTACGAAAGTGTTGGCTTTTCCTAGGTGTATACTCAATCTTTCCACATGCGGCATCACACGCATTCCCAGTAGCAGAAAAATAAACACGTATAGCAATTAGGAAAAGCAGTATATATATTTGTCCTAAACATCTAGACTTTAAAAGCTAAGAATCTTAAGTTCCTGACAGAAAATGGGTTCCCCGGCGGAAACACCATTCTGTAGTTTTTACACAAGTGAAGGTTTTGACCTAAGATCCTAATAAAGTCAAAAAGTCTTATCTCTGCGAAGGTTTCTACCTAGGAGAAAAATAGATCATCAATGAGATTCCCCAGCAGAGTCGCCATTTTTCTGTAGCGAGCGATTTTTGGACGTGCTTGCGAGGCACAACCGCTCTTTGGGTATTTACTACAGCCCGATTCATTTTTTATCCTTTTGTAAGCTGGTGAAGGAAGGGAAATAGATGTCTCCAGCTAACCCTGCTTGCATACTGAGTTTGAACAGCGGTCTGTTCGGTTACAGATGCTCCAAAGATTCGGGGATTTTCCTAGGTTATTTTGTTCGATGAGATGTTTAGGTGTTAGGACGGACGTTTTTCGATTGATGTGTGAAAGTATGGGGTTTTGGGTTTTTGTTTAGTATGCTCGCTAAGATCTTCTTATGCCTACGTATTCCCGTTTACCGAAACAGGGAAATCAGAGCGTTCGTAGTTCCTCCTATTCTATGGGAGGAAATGGTTTTTGGTGTCTTGTTCAAAGCCCAAGACGTGAAGCGAAAGGTTGTTTGTATCTTGTTCAAAGCCCAAGATGTGAAGCTGAAAGGTCTCCACTTTAGAGAGAATTTGTCATCTCTAAAGAGGGGTTTGTAAAGGAGAATTACTTTAACTGGGATACGCGGATCCTAGCAATGCCATAATTTCCGAAGAAGGGGGTTTTAACCTGGAGGAGAAGACTTTAACTCAATGTAGAGCAATGCTATCTTTCCTTAGGAATTCCTCATGCTAAAAGAAGGACAGTGGCGTGGATATAGATGATCCAGAGGCTTGCCGCTTACATCGATTAAATGAAAGGGAAGGAGTTGTTGATGTTTGTTTACTGTGAACGAGGCACAAATTTGATGCTAAAAGGTTGATTTGATCAACCAGTGGTTTTCTTATACAAAGCCTAAGAGGAGGCTAATTTCTGCTAGAGAAAATCATTATACAAAGCCTAAGAGGAGGCTAATATGTGTCTCGTACAAAGCCCGAGAGAGAGGCTAAAAGGGTTCGACCCAGTGGGGGATATCATTATACAAAGCCTAAGAGGAGGCTAAAAAAGAGTTGACTCAACTGGTGAATCTTTTATAGCTCGTATGAAGCCCGAGATGGAGGCTGAAAAAGAGTTTGACTCTTGCTTAAGGGAATTTGTATCTCGTACGAGGCCCGAGATGGAGGCGAATTGACTCAACGAGGGAGTTTTTTGTATCTCGTACAAAGCCCGAGATGGAGGCGAAAATTTGTTTGGCTTGATAAGAACCTTTTTGTATCTCGTATAAAGCCCGAGATGGAGGTAAAAGGGTGATTGACTCAACGAGGGAGTCTTTTATGTGTCACATACAAAGCATGAGAGAGAGGCTAAAAGTTATTTGGCTCAATAAGAACCTTTTTGTATCTCGTACAAAGCCCGAGATGGAGGCTAATTGACTCAACAAGAAAGTTTTTGTATCTCGTACAAAGCCCGAGATGGAGGCGAAAGGTTTGCTCCGCTGGGGAGAATCATTTGTACAAAGCCCAAGAGGAGGCCAGCTTATGCTGAGGAAAAGAGAGATCATTATACGAAGCCTAAGAGGAGGCGAAAAAGAGACCGACTCTTTTAGGGATATCATTATACAAAGCCTAAGAGGAGGCTAGCTGCTGGTGACTGTTTTAGTTGAGTGACGGATCCAGTATACTGATTTTGAAAGAGAAAATCAGTTCTTATATGAGTAACACTGTACTCGAGGATTTGGTTCGAGGACCCGGGTTGTTCCTGTTCTTTAAGGAAATGGGGAAATCCAAAGGGTATTGAGACTATCTGAGTCTGCAAGTTTTCTTCCTATCTAACGAAAGGGTCACTTGAGAATGTCTTTGAGACTCAAGGAAAATAGACTGTCCAAGTCTAGAGTTTCATCTTTTGTATTATGCTTTGAGAAACAGTAGTAGACTCTGGAAAGGACTGTTTTATGGAGATAACTAAGTTCTGTTCCTATACCTCTAGGAGGTCGTCAGGACAATTTGTATGAAGCCCAAGAGGAGGCTGGAAGCTTTTAGGAAGCCGATCGGTCCTTGTACGAAGCCCAAGAGGAGGCTATCATTCCCGGAGGAAGAGATCATTATATGAAGCCTAAGAGGAGGCTGTCAATACTTCTAAGAAGCCGACGGGTCCTTGTACTAAGCCCAAGAGGAGGCGGGGTTGCTTTTAGGAAGCCTGTGGGTCCTTGTACGATGCCCAAGAGGAGGCCGATGCTTTTAAGAAGCCCGTGGGTCCCCAAACCCCGAGAAATTCAAGGCAATGCTATTCACCGAGAATAGATCAAAGTCAGGAAAGTCCGAGAATTTGGAAGAAACTCAAAGATACCATTCACGGAGAATACATTCATCTTTGGGAGTAGAGTTTCTTGACGATTCCTAATGAGGACAGCCGAAGAGAAGACTGTATCTGGTGATCCTATTTGGGGATCTAGGTGTCTATTTCTACGACTAAATGAAACGGTGTCACCTAGTTCTAGACGTAGTTGCCGGGGAAACTCTGAATATCTATACTATTATTACACAGTTGATATGAGTTTATGAAAGGAGACTTACAGTGAGCAGCCCCGCAATACAGTTATATATATGAGTTTGTGAAAGGAAACTTACAGTGAGCAGCCCCACAAAACAGTTTATATATATATATATGAAAGCAGTAAATGAAAGTGTATAACCACTTACTCGGTTGTAGAGCTTCCATGCTGTTTGGTTAGTTGTTCAACACAGAAAGATGGAAAACAACAGTATATTCAAAATCAAAGGAGAAAGTGCTTTGAAGAAGAAAGATTTGGGGCTTACAGCTCAAGGAGAGGCCCAGGGTTTTACCAGTGAGTGTAGTGTTGAATTTGTACAGAGGGTCTTATACAAGTGACTGTGGCCCAAAAATTGTTTTCTGTACAAAGGGATGGGTCTTACACTCTCTCAAGAGGCCCAAAAAGTTTAAAGAAAAAGAGTTGGGTCTTACTACACGAGGGTAGGCCCAGTTGACTTTTCGTTTAAAATGGCGATCGCGCCGAGGTTTTCTTTTAACGCAGAGGGACTTATACAATAAGTGAGGCCCAAAAGGTTTTGGTTAAAAGGGGGTTAGGTCTTACACTCTATTAGAGGCCCAAAAGTTTTTGAATGGGTCTTATAGCTCAAGGAGAGGCCCAGATGGATTTTCAACGGACGATGATTGCGTCGAACTTTTTGAAATACAACGGGACTTATACAATAAGTGAGGCCCAAATTTAGGGTTGTATTTACAAAGGGTTGGGTCTTACACTCTATTAGAGGCCCAGATGATTTTTGAAAAGGCGACAGTCGCGCCATTTGTTTTTTTACGGTATCGGGACTTATACAATAAGTGAGGCCCAAATTTAGGGCTGTATTTACAAAGGGTTGGGTCTTACACTCTATTAGAGGCCCAAAAAGGTTTAAATGGGTCTTATAGCTCGAGGAGAGGCCCAGATGGCTTGTTTTAAACGGGCGACGATCGTGCCGTTTGTTTTTTGACGGTATCGGGACTTATACAATAAGCTGAGGCCCAAAAATGATTTGGTCAAAAAAGGATTGGGTCTTACACTCTATTAGAGGCCCAAAGAGTTTTGAATGGGTCTTATAGCTCAAGGAGAGGCCCAGATGGCTTGTTTTAAATGGGCGACGATCGCGCCGTTTGTTTTTTTACGGTATCGGGACTTATACAATAAGCTGAGGCCCAAAAATGATTTGGTCAAAAAAAGATTGGGTCTTACACTCAATTAGAGGCCCAAAAAGTGTTTGACAAAGTTTGTTAAAGGGGAAAATCAACAAAACCCTAATTTCATCATTTTAAAAATAATTATTCAAGGAAAAATTAATTAAAATGATACAAAATCCAAAATAAGTTTGAATAAACAACTTGTGATTTTAGGTTTGAAAAATGAGGTTTCAATCACAAGATGAATTAAAACCTACTTGGTTTTGATTTTTCAACATGGTTATTTATTTTTAAAAGGGTTTAAAAACAAATAAAAGGCATTTATTCACAAAATACTAACTATATTAAATAAATAATATAAATCTAATTTTTTTGTGGAAATAAATATTTCAATATTTTTGTGATTTTTTGCAAAAAGAACCAATAAAAAATAATTAAAATTGAGTGAGTTATTAATTTTCCAAATAATTAACAAAACATGAAAATATTGGAAAAATAGCAAAAATGTGAAAAATCACAAAATAGCATGGGGTGGTGATACATCCATTGTTTGAACTGAACCAACAAATATACAAGGCATGACATGGTTTTGGCTTGCCCAAGGCAAGTTTTGGCTCAAAAACGTGAAGGTCATAACTTTCTCAATTCTTAATGGTTTGAGACAAAATTTATATGTATCTGGGCCAGAATTTCACAAGGAATCCAATGGTGGTGGTGGTTTTTTCAGATCACACTCCCTCCTCAAAACCCGATAGTGGTTTTGAAAATGACCTATAATTGCATGTTCTATGCTACAACTCATTACAGGCATGAATTACATGATCAATTGGCACAAACACAACACATATGACATGTATAAGAGATGTATAATCAATGGACTTCAAATGCATACATGTTTTGGTGACTGCAAGTTGAGAGGCTTACCCCTCCTTGAGATTTTGGAGTTTTCTCAGCAATCTGCCAACTCCCTTGCTCCAGATATGGTTTTATGCTTTGGACAACCTCAAATGATCCCTTGGATGCTTTGAGGATGATTGGAATCAGCTGGTACCTGCAAAAACACAAACTGTCCCTTTCTTGTAAAAGGGGTTAAAAGTGACCAAAATAGCAACTCTCTCAAATGGTGTTCCAGATGTTGGGAACCATTTGGGATAGTTCAAGGATGATATTTGGAGTATGTTTGAGGTTTTATCTGGTTTGGAAAGTGACTGAATCAAGACATGGCTTGAAAAATGCACAAAAGTGCCATTTTGAGGTTTTGAGAGGTGACTTTGTGATTTTGTGATTACAGGTCACTTTTGATGGTTTGCACAGCTTACATATGATATATATGAGGTGTGTGTGTGATTAGTTTGAGTGGAATTGCTCTCTAGCTCAAAACCCGATAGTGACTTGCCTTTGAAGGCAAAATTGGAGTGAAAGAAGAGATTTTGAGGAAAGCATCTATTTGATGGCTTTGGTGTACTCAAACTGAACACAATTTAGCCCTATTTATAGTAGAGCAAGTTTGTTTTAGCTGCAATAGTGAATGGCAACTGCAGCAGGTGTTTCCTCAATGTTGGCCAATGGAAATGCAAGTCCCCTCTAGCCATTGACTAGAGGTTAGGGCACAGAGCTTTGGTCCCCTTGGTCTTGGATAAGTCTTGACTGATTTTAGATGAGAATGGCTCAGTCCATGCCACCTTGATGGTTCCATTGAATGCTTCAACCAAATTTGGAGTCTTGTCCCTATTTTGGTCATTCTAGGTTCAACATGTTATTTCTTATTCCATGGATTTTGGAGGCTTGGCTCAGTGATTGTCCCCTTTAGATTCAATCCTCAGAGGTGTCCAAGTGGATAGGAGCAATTGAAATTGGCTGATTTTGGCAAATCGAGCAAAGTTGCAAAATCTTCCTTGCCTTTGACAGATTTCAGCAAGGCAACTTGACAATATCATATCTCATGGTGTAAGTGTAATTTGGCAATGTTCTTGGCCATTTTGGAAAGCCCTTACATGATACAACAACTGTTTGAACAAGTTTTGTTTTGATCTCTTTTGATTCCAAGTGAAAAATCCCTCTACATTTGGCAAAAAGTGAAGACAGATTTGGACTTAGTGAAAATTTCACTAAGTGTTGGAAAAAGTGACATTTTCACTTTTCAGCCACTTTGATCACTCCATAACTCAAAATCCTTAATGAATTGGAATGACTTGTAGTTGAAGTTTTTGTAGAGGGTAATGAGGGCTACAAATCCATCTTTGGATGAAAAAAATTGGCCTTGTGGTTTAGGAGTTATGGCCCTCCAAAGTTGGTGCAATAGTGGTACTTTTTCATAACTTAGAAAATTTTCTAAGTTTTATGGTTACCCCTTTTACAAGTTATCCCACTTTCTTTGATTTTTCTTGATGAATGATGATTCAAATCATACATTAATATCATTTTAGGGTTAAAAATCCATTTTGTTGAAAAATCTCAAAAAGTCAAAGTTGACTTTTGTGCACAGTTGACTTTTTATCAGATGAATTCCAAACTGTGCAATTCTTCAGGAAATCATGTCCTTGACCTAAATCAAACTTGATGGACATGTTCCATGGGTGTCATAGGGTATATTGATTCATGTCCTAGGGTTTGGGAGCATGTCCAGGTCAAAATTCAAAGTTACAGTTGACTTTTCTCGCGAAACCCTAATTGTGGTGCAGATGAATTTGAGACTTGTTGCTCAAGCTTCTTGGATCAATCCATTGTTACAATTGGATCAATGTAGTTCATTAGAGACCCTCAAATCATGTCTTGAGGTCTTGGTTCATGGTTTGTCCCAAAAGTCAACTTAGGGGTGAATTAGGTCAAGAAACCCTAATTCCTGATTTTTGATGTATGCATTCGCTGAGGAAAAATTGACTTGATGATTGGGTTCATGAGGTTCCATGAAGTATATTAGGTTATTTTTTGGATCATTGGCTTGTGCCCAGATGAAATTTCCCATCTGGAGGCCCTGGTCGACCAAAACCCTAATTTGATGACACTGTCGATCTGGAGGCTTAATCCACCTAGAAGGGAGCAGCTTTATGCTTAATCCTTGTTGTGGGAGTCCTTTTGATCCTTTGTGGATGTTTGAGAGGCTAGACAAGTTGAAGATCAAGTCATTTCTTGATTGATCCTTTGTCTAAGGCTCTGAGAGGGCTTGAAACCCTAATTCTGATTGTAGTGAATGCTCAACAATTCCTTGAGGAGATTGATGAGGCACAAAGGTACATCCATATTGTGATGATGATTTCCACAATGATGGGAAACTTTAGTGGTCAAAATTTGGGGTATTACATCATGTCATGAAATAGAGTAGACATGTCCCTTTGATAGGTTGCCCCGACATTCTTCAAACCGAACGAAATTACCTTGTAACAAAAGGTACCCCTTGGGGTAATGAACGAAGTTTTCTCCATGTCTTTCGGCGCCATTTTAATCTGATTGTAGCCCGAGAATCCATCCATGAAGGAGAAAACTTTGAACTTTGTTGTACTGTCTACCAGCGTATCAATGTGTGGTAAAGGAAAGTCGTCCTTTGGACTAGCCTTGTTTAGATCTCTGTAATCCACACGCATTCTGACTTTTCCGTCCTTTTTCAGAACGGGTACGATGTTGGCTAACCATTGAGGATATTCTGACGTAGCGAGGAAACCCGCGTCAATCTGTTTTTGTACCTCCTCCTTGATTTTGATGACCATGTCCGGGTGAGTCCGTCTCAACCTTTGTTTTACTGGCGGACATTCTGACCTTAACGGTAGATGATGTTCCATGATGCTGGTATCTAACCCTGGCATGTCCTGATAGGACCAAGCGAATACATCGGGAAACTCTTTGAGAAGCTTCGTCAAACCCTCTTTGGCAGTTGGACTGAGCAATGCCCCAATCCTGACCTCTTTTCTCTCTTTTTTCGAACCCAAGTTTACCGTTTCCAACGGCTCTTTGTGAGGTTCGATGGACCTTTCCTCCTGTTTGAGTAGTCGGGAGATCTATTCTGGAATTTCGTTGTCAACTTCTTCTTCAACCCCAAATACCGGGAATTCAAAGTTGGGAGAAGGCATCGGATCGTACGTTTTAACGGGGTTTAAAACAAGCAATCTGCATGACATGATGATTTGTTTTAGAAGAGATAGAGAGAATGCAAGAGTGTGTGCAAGAGTGTGTGCAATTTATTATTGAATTGTTTTTTAGGATTACCATTTTCTGAAAAATGAAAAGAGAAAACAGCAATTAATGCGGAAATTACAGAATGACGTTTATTTTATTTATGAACAAGTCGATTCTTGAAACTATATCCCTATAAAACAAAACTCAGTCGCTTTGGGTGAAGCAAAGAGGGAAAATTACAGAAAGCGAGCCCTATCAAAACATCTGTTTCACCTGGGCGGGGTGAAAGGTTAAAGACGATGTTGTACCCCAAATTTTACCCTCATCTTTGTGCTAGATGCTATGTGATTTATTCTTATCTTAATTTAATATAAATATGTTTCATGTTTATTTATTTTGATGTTTTTATTTTAATTAATCAATTGATTATTAGCTTAATTAATTAATTTAGTTGATGATTTAATTTTAGTTTAATTTGTTGATTTTGGATTAATTATCCTTTTTATTATTTTGGTTAAAATTTATTTAGAGTGTCCTAATTTTAATTTAAATTTTTTTTAATTAAGTCAGATTTTTTATTAGTAATTAATTAATTTGAATTAATCTAATCATCATTAGTTTTTTTTTATTATTAAAATAATCTTTTAAAACTTTGATTTAGGTGTGGCAATTTAATAAAGATGTCATTTAATTTTTTATTGAAAAACAAATACGTGTGAAAATGTTTTATTTGGTCTTTATGGATTTATGGGAAATTTTGATTGGAGGATGAATATCACCACTAGCCAATCAGAAGGCTACATTTGCTCTTTGACTTTTCAACGGTCATTTTGGACCAATTGAAACCTTGCGCGTGTCCAGAGAATAGTCTTCTTCTTTTTTTCCTTCTCTTTGATTTTGCAGAGAAAATATGAACGAAACCAGTTCCTTCAAGTTGTTGCAAGTTTTTCAAATTCAATTCGCCAATCTTGGCGCCATCACTCAATTTTCGTTGCCCTAAATTTCCTCAATTGCTCCATGGGATTTCAATTGCACAAAGCAAGGATGAAGCTTTCCGTTCTCGTCATTTTGTTGTACCACCTGCGAGAGGAGCAGAGCGACATCGCCCTCGCTTTCCCAAATAACGCCTACATAGGCTGATGACAAAGGAAAGTTAGGAAGATGCTATCTACTTCAGCCCTGTGGCATCTGCTACATTTCAGAGTGGAGGAGCGTTTGCTCCGTCAAGCATTGTACATTGTTTCAAAATCCTAGATGCCACTACTCTTGGAGGAGGATTAATTCCAACCCGGCCCATAACATCAACCCATTACTATGCCTATATAAGGAGGGTAGCTATTCAGCTCTAATAATCAACAATTCTCCTCAAAAACATTGATATTTTTGAGCTTTGTGTGAACTGAGCAAGGGAGTTTCTGAGTAGTGTTCTGAACACTCAAGGCATTAGCAAAGCTTCTGTTTGGTATCATTCCTATTTCCCTTTCATTTTTTTATCATGCTCATTTAATGGTTTTCTCGCTCATGATCATCCTAAGTCATATGAACACATGCTTTGAGTAACTTGTATGATGTTGTTATTCTAAATGTTGTTACCAATGTTGTTATGACTGCTCATGACCATCTATAATGTGCAATATGTTGTTATGCTGTCAAATATGGATACCTCCATGTGTTGAACATTTGTTTTGTCACTCTATGTTTATTGATGTCTAATCCATAGTTTTTTAGTATGGCTGCAGTGTTGATATGCGTGAAATATGCTTTGGGTCAGTTTTGCTTTAACTGATGTACTGCTGAGCTATGTTTGAGTTTCATTGGTTCCTTTTGCTTGACATGATAAGATTGCTAAATGTGTTTTGTCTTCTGTGGTTCGTGACATTTGGTCATTTGCTTGTTGGTTTCTAGGTCCAGATGAGTTGTGTCCTGTAGAATCATTTAGTATAACAACAACCACCGATCTTCACTTTGCACATTTAGATTGATATGTTAGTGTGTTGCCATCAATATGTGTTCCTTATCTTGGAATGATTAAATTTGTCTTAATATGCTATCCACTTGTAGTTTGAACCATGTTCACTATGTATTAGAGTATCACAATCCATACCATGCTTGTTCCAATAGACACATCTAGGGCATTAATCATTGCTCTCTGAATATGTCAAATGATACAATTTGCTTGACCCCTGCATTGATTTGTTTTGCTATTTTGAATTATGTTTGAGTTCATACCATGTCCATCTCTTCACATAACTGTCCGTTATGTCATAATCATAGATGTATGTAATAGTTTTGTTTTCTTTATACACTTGAACTATCTTGGTACTAGCTGTCAGGTCTTGCTAAATCTTTGTGTGTGCATCAGCTTAAGTGGTTTATCTATTGCAATCATGTTGAAAGCTTATGTTAATTGGCACCAATACTTCAATATGCATGATAATCTTTGCTAGAGTCGTATTTGTCTTCCAACATGATTAGAAATGTGTTCTGGAAATGTTCATTTGTTCATGTTAGAATTTGTATGCCCAAACTGTTCTCAACTGTGCAAGTTTATTTCTCATGCTAAACACACACCATTACAGTTTGCCTTTGATTAATCCATGTTGGACCTGTGCTGCTGATACTGCTATACCCTAACATTTGTTTTTCAACTTTTCCATGTTGTTATTGTGTAATAGCATTTTATCTCTGCATTTCTGAACTGCCATTTGACAAGCATTCTATTTCTATGATAATGCTTTACTGATGCATCCCTGATCACCACCATGCCTTAAACATGAATGTCATTAAATCTTACTAACATGTGTGTTGTGTATGTCTGTTTGTTGAAATTACCTTATTGCTAAAATCAGGGATTACCATTAGATTGTTAAGCTTATGTTTATGCCATACTTTTGGATTGTTGAGCTTATGTTTGTTATCGTGACACGCCTTTGCTGATTGCTTTGAATTCTGGTCTGCACTGACTGTTATCTTCATGAACCGTTGGTATGCTCTTTTCTCAGCTTAGGATTGGAAATTGGTCATAAGATTGGGATTGTTGAATTTTGTTTTGAAGTTATGAAATTGTGACAAACCATTTGATCTATGCTAACGAATCATATGTTGGTCCTGTTTAGGTTGCCCAATGCATATCTTATTGCGACTTTGTGTGAAATCTGATATGTGTTTGAGATGTTTTCGTGCTATGCATACTTGGTTTACTTGTGACGTCCTACTTTTACAACTATTTTCTGGTTTATATGTTTGACATCATAATGTGTGGATGCCATGTTCTTATTCTTTATTCTTTCCTGATTAATTTCAGTCTTTATTTCATCTAATTTGGTTAAGATACGCATAAGTTATGTGCTTGTGGATATGGCTGGGGAAGTCGTATTTGGAATCAGTAGGCAAGGATGGCGCGTGTTTGGTTTGCTTAGAATTCATGGACTTGTTTGCCTTATATGTTATTTGAGTTGTATATTGTTTGGATGAAACACGTCGTCCCAACGGTCACACACTAGCACGCCTTCGCCTTTCACATGTTTTGTTTTTTCTGATTCTCCATTTCGCCTTGTTATTTTATTCATTGCTTGCACTTTATGTTCATTACGCGTGCCTAGCACAGTTGGCCTTGGTTTTATGTTGCTGAATCCAAGGGCGTGGGTTCAAACAACACTTGGGACACTTCCTTTCTTTTTTAGTTAAAATCATTTCCTTTTATTTAAAGCTTATTAAAAATTCAAAAAAACAGTTTATTTATCTTTTAGAAAATCTTAGTTTTATTCTAAAACTCCAAAAATAGTTCATTTTATTTAGTAATTTATTTTCTTAAATAGTTATTTAAGTTGATTTATTATTAATGTGAGTTTCCACTCTCTTTATCTTGATTAAATTGTTAAACCTTTATTTATGACCTTATTGATATTTTGAATGTTTGGTTTAACTCATCTTTAATTTATCTTGTCATATGGTTGTTGATTTAATTTGTGATTGGTATTATTCAACTTTGAATATCACCTTGATTAATCTTTTATTCATGACTATGTCTTGACTTATGATTTGTTTCTTGTGTGATATATTTCTCAAGTTTAATATCTTTGGTTTGTCTTTGTCTACTTGACCTATCTTGATATTTATCACATGTCTTATCTATACTTTATCATGAAGCATCTTACCATCCTCATGCTTGTTTTGCTTTCATCTCGCCATATTGTATCAATGTTTATCTTTTATCATATGTCATATTCTTGCTATTGTTGCTATTATCATATATCTCTTGTTGTTATCTTTTGTCTTTATCTATTATCCTACAATCATCTTTCCCCATTCCAAAGGAAGGTGAAACATGATGACTCCTAAAGTCATGACCTCCCACTTTAACCTAAGTAACCTCTTAGGAGAAACTTTATTTCTTGGCCTCATCAGAGCCATAGAAATTATAACTAGCTTTAGGAGAGAGTTCTTAAACTCTTAGTGATATTCATCCTAATGAATTATCACTTTCCCTACTAACTAAAACATAACATAGGTCCATTTCAACTAGATTTAGAGAGTTCTTATACTCTACAATGAGTTCACACTCATTTCCCCTCTGAATATTAACCACAGTCAATCATTCAGTAGAAGTAGAACTACGCATACTCTGATTCTACACCCGAGGATACGTAGGCGCAAGGTGCGATGCCTTATCGAGTATACTTAGATACTAACCCCTAGGGTTTTAACCTCTAGCATAGAACCTTTAGCAAACATAAGATAACATTAACAAGAGGCTCCTGTAGAGTACTATGGACGTTTAGGGTGCTAAAACCTTCCCTAGGCGTAACCAACCCCCGAACCTTAGATCTCTCCCCTTTAGGTTTTTCTAACGATCTTGAACCTTTCCTTTGGATAAGTCAAAGTTGGTTGTAAAAGAAAATGATGCAAATTAATTAATAATTTGTTATCCGATTTTCACCGCAACAGACGACAATTACTTTGACTTATGAACAATCTTCGGGACATCGACAGCAACCCATTGGCGGCGAACTCCTCGGTGAATCACAAAGTCGGGTACCTTCCTTGATTTATCTTTAGAAATAACGCTGATTTCTAGTGGAGCAGGGTCATTGGAATCTGTCTCCCAGACAGAGCTGTCGTAGGAGGATTTCTCTATTGTATTTTGCATAGTATTTGTGCTCTCAGGTGGATCTCCCCATCCAGTTGACTGAATGTCTTCGAGCCTGATGCGAGAGCTTTCGGGAGCGGTGTATTTGACCATGAAGTCGTATTTACCACTCGGTTGTCCCAAGGTGTCCCATACTTCTTTGGAACTGGAGGAGTCATCTCTTTCGATGATGTTGACCTCGGGAAAAGCATAGTTAATGAATTCTAGTCCGGCAAGCTTTGCCAATTCATCGTCGTACTTGATATTTTCTGAATGACCTGAGTAATAATCCCATGACATGGTGGGGACGCAGGTATTCTGTTCAATGATGGTCAGCTGATTTTCATTGTTCGGCTGATTTTCTTGCCCCAAGTCTTCTGGGTACGGCTGCCAGATATGCAGGCCATCCATTGGGCCATAGTAGTCGTGGTCAAAGTTGTCTTTCATCAGAGTGTCCTCCTCTAATGAGTTTGGTGGAGCACGGCATCCTTCTGGATCATAATCTCCGTATATCATTTCGACGTCTGACCTCAGTATAAATCTCGGACTCTGTGCGGGATAGCAAAATGGCGTAAACACCTCTTCCCAAGAGATATAATCATCCTCGTTAAGATAGGACTTCCATTCCTCATCTGTATCGGAGGAATCTCGCTCGTTGATGGTATGAACTTCTTGAGATATTGGGTGAAGGAAACCTCCACTATGGAAGAAGTCCTGACTGCGATGAAGACTTTCATTGTTAGCAGCTGTCTGGGTACAGGTTGCAGAAAAACTAAGACCCTTCTTCGCTTTGTTATCAATAGGAATGATAAGATGTCCCCATCCTTTTGCATTGTTACTTTTGATCACTTCGAGAGCATCTTTGTACGAGGAAATCGACGTCCCTTTCCCTGATTGATTCTCATTGCTCACCGACAGTGCTTGGAACTGAGTTCCAACGACCTCCTCCGGCTTTACACAAGTAGATAATGAAAGGTTACTCACGATCAAGGCTTGTTCTCCACAGACCTTGATGAGTTGATCGTTCTTGAAAAACTTTAATTTCTGGTGCAACGTCGAAGTGACTTCCCCAGCCTGGTGTATCCAAGGTCTTCCTAATAAGCAACTGTATGTTGCGCGGATGTCCATGACCTGGAAAGTGACTTGGAAAGTGTGAGGACCGATAGTTATGGGAAGGTCGACTTCGCCAATAACTGCTTTCCGAGATCCATCAAACACTTTGACGACGACCTCACTGCCTCTCATCGGAGGTCTTTTGAATGATAGTCGCAGTAGAGTGGACTTCGGCATGACGTTGAGAGCTGATCTGATGTCTACCAGTACGCTGGCTAAAGCATCGTCCTGGCAGTTAATTGTGATATTGAGCGCCATGTTGTGACTTTTGCCCTCTTCTGGCAAATCCTCATCACTGAATCCTAAGTTATTGCAGGAAGTGATGTTAGAGATGATGTTATCGAACTGTCTTATTGACACATCCTGTTCCACAAAGGCTTGCTCTAAGACTTTCTATAGAGCCTCTATGTGGGCTTCAGAACTGAGTAAAAGTGATAGCACAGAGATCTTTGAAGGAGTTTGTAACAGCTGATCAACAATGTTGTATTCACTCCTTTTGATGAGCTTCAGCATCTCATCATCATTCTTTGAAAGGTCGGGATCACTAGATTGACCGACTAGTGGATTGGGAGCTTCCGTCTGAAGTTCCTTTTCTTTGTTAGGTTCTCCAACTCCTCGGTTGAAGATTATACCGCTCTGTGTTACTCGACTGATGTCTGCAATATTCACGACGGAGGGTAATGGAATTTTCTTCCCATTCTCAACTGTTGTGGCACCGTATTTGTAAGGGATCGCCTTATCGGATTTGTACGGCACTGGTCCCGGTAGATAAATAACTACAGGAGCCTTCTGATTTCTTTGACTGTCGTAGGTAACTTCAATCAGTTCCTGGTTAAGAACCTTTGATTCGTCAAGTAGAGGGATGATGGTACAAACATCTTTGGCCCTTTCATGATCAGAGATTACAACAATATCTTTAATTTGATCAGAGAATTAGTCTGGCGTCTAGTTAATAGACCCCAAAACCGAATATTGTTAAATCTCTTTGCGGTCCAACTGGCTCTGAAGGGCTGCCCGCACGAGGTAGCATCCTTGGTTATTTTCCAAGAAGACTCTACAGCGCTCGTAGTTATGTGGTGGCACCCGACCACGCCCGCTTTGAATGCAATGTAACCTTACTAGATCTGTTTCCGTTGATCGAACATCCTGACTCTGATGCCTAGTAGGGTTCCCGTTAACCACACTGATTTGTTGCGTGTCTTCATCCATATAGATCGGAAGCCAACAGTGGTTTAGCAAGTGTTGCAAAGTTCTTTGCATGAGAGCGCACCCTTGGTTACTCTCACGGCATACTGTACAGCTTAGATAATCATGTGAAGTGAGAAAATCGAGTTGGACTTGCTTGGCGTGTAACTCCACCAAGTTGGTATTCATCAAACGAATATCAAAGATTTGAACCATGTTAATCTGATAAGGATTGTTATCATGGTAGTCCTGGATCCATCCAAGATCCATCTGACGCTGAAGGGCCTCTTGTACAAAAGAGCATCCCTGTTTGTTTACCGAGCAAGTCAGACAGGAATTGTAATCGTGCCGCGGCAGATTATGATACTGGCTTTGCCTTGAGTGCATTGCCACTAAGTTGACATTCATCACACGGATGTCGTGGTTCTGAATGATGTTGGAATTTTCATAAATCATGTTGACCCAACGAATTCGATGCTCTTGGATCCACCCGAGATCCAATTGTTCCTGTAGAGCTGATTGTACCATAGAACATCCTTGATTGTTCTTAGAACAGATATCACACTGATGATAATTGTGAGGTGGCACATGGCCATATCCACTCTGTCTGCGATGCATCTTGACCAAGTTGGCTCTCAATAAGAGTACATCGTGAATTTGATAGTTGTCATTGGACTCTCCCTCTATCAAATTTATCGCAGCTTTCTCGTGTTGAGGCAGCGGGTTCGTAAGAACATTCGGATTCGTATCTTTGAAAGATAAGACCCCGCTCTTAACAAGCTTTTGTACGTCGGATTTGAAACTGAGGCAGTTTTCTATGTTATGCCCTGGTCCTCCTTGATGGTAAGGACAAGTCTGATCCGCTTTAAACCAAAAAGGCATATTTTCTGGCACTGTAAGAGGAGACTTGGTTTGGACATGCCCCTTGACCAGTAACAACGGAAGCAGTTCTGCGTACAACATTGGTATAGGGTCAAACCCTGGTGGTCGCGTTGTACGGTTGTTGTTGTACGGAGGATGAGCCTGCTGAAGAGGTTGTTGTGTCCTTTGTTGATATTGTTGTTGATTAGGTTGGCTCTGCGCAACCTGAGGTTGATACGTAGGAACACGCGCAGGGTTAATAGCAGGAGTTACAGCTGCTACTGGTTGGTATCGTCGCCTTTGCTTTCCGAGAGAGATATTCCCAATATCCTGCTCTTTTTCCTTAGGGAGAGCACTACCGTATTTTTTATACTACTTGATGATCCAATGTCTTTAACTAGACGTCCTTCCCGGACCGCTTCCTCAAAACGAACTCCCAGGCCCACCATCTCGGTGAAGTCACTGGGCGCACTGGCGACCATTCTGTCGTAGTAAAATGAGCTCAAGGTTTTCAAGAAGATCTTTGTCATCTCTTTTTCCTCAAGAGGTGGACAAACCTGGGCAGCAATTTTACGCCATCTCTGAGCGTACTCCTTAAAGGTTTCCTTATCCTTTTGTGACATTGATCTGAGTTGATCTCTGTCTGGTGCCATGTCCAAATTGAACTTATACTGTTGAACAAAGGCAGCGCCAAGATCTCTGAAAGTAGCAATCTTAGTGCGGTTTAAACCCATGTACCATTTGAGTGCGGCACAGGTTAAACTATCATGAAAGTAATGAATCAGTAGCTCCTGGTTCTTTGTCTGAGCTGACATTCGCTGAGCGTACATCACTAAGTGACTTTGAGGGCAAGAGTTACCCTTGTACTTTTCAAAATCGGGCACTTGGAACTTGTGCGGAACTTTCACATTGGGGACCAAACAAAGGCCTGCAACGTCTTTTCCAAATAAATCCTGACCGCGAATGCCTTGCAGTTCCTTATGCATTTCCAGGATTTGTTCCTGGAACTCATTCATTCTGTCGAACATACTTTCGTTCCCACCAGAAGGTATCTGTGGAATCTGTCCTTCTGGGACAGTGTGTACCACGGGCGGTGGTAGTCATTATGGACGAGACTCTTAGTGTCTCCCAAAGTTTGTAACCTTCAGGAGTTGCTGTCATGCCCCTGGCATCTTGGCTTTCCCTAAGTTTGTAACCTTCAGGCCCAGCGGCTCCTGCTGAAGTTTCCGGATCTTCCATGATCGGAGGAATATATCCTTCCGGGATATAGTTAATAGGCATGCCCCAGGGACGATCTTTTGGCATCTTATACCTAGGATCAGACCTTTCCACTATAGACGTCGATGTGATCTCTGAGATCACAGTCCTTTGTTGTTGCATCTGAGCTTCTGCTAGAGCTTGCATGTCGTTATGAAGCTTTCTCAGATCCTCTTTCAGAGTGTCGATCTCTTCCCTCAACTCTCTGTTCTCTTCCTCGAGATCATCCATCTTTTTCTGACGATTGGCCCGAGTATTGTACGAATGAGACAGTTTGACTCTAGAATCGAGACGCAAACATGAGATTCGTAGGTAAGAAGAATGCATGTTGCGAGAATGATGAATGATATGCAATGATTATATTAATTGTATATATTTGTTTAAGTAAACTTCGACAATTAGATTGCAAATATCAAACAGTGGGGAAACCCCGTTTTATTGAATTCAAAGGATTGCGGAAATGGAAATACAGTAGATTACAAAATGCTGAAAAAGGAAATCTAAGCTAATGGATCCTGAGTCCTTTCTGAAGAGAGCTCATGTGCTGGTTCTGATGCTTTCCTTTTCTTTGACCGGGGCTCTTCAACCGTTGTCTGTTTCTCATTCCTTTGCCAAGCGAAAGGAGCGAGCAAATTCCTTTGGTCATCCTGATTCTCTACAGCATGCTGCTCTAAAATCTCAATCAGAGCATCCTTTTCTTTTAACAATTGTTGTATTTTCCTGCACTCCACATTGAGAATACGGTACTTGTTCCTCCAAGACCTCTTCTCCTGCTGAACTTTGCTGAGAGTAACCTGAAGCTTTTCCATCTCAGACATAAAATAAAGGGCAGAGTCCCTTAATGGAAGAACTTCCTGACGAGGGTAAGGCATTCTCAGCTTGAGGGCTCTAGTTTGTACCCAGTGGAGATAAGGCTCCACCGAGATACAGTCTGGTTTTCCTAGAGACTCTCTTCCTTTCCTATGAACGTGTTTCCAGGCATGCACTATTTCTGTCTTTAGTGCCCTGTCATTTTCTCCTTCCTTGAAGAAAAGACCTTCCAGATGAGCATTACGCGGGATATGCCTCATCGGGTATCCAAATTGTCGACGAACTAAAACTGGATGATAATTGATTCCCCCCTTAGTTCCTATAAGGGGTACATTTGGGAAGTTTCCACAATGGTCAATGATCATGATACCGTCATAGATTCGATTGTACCAATCAATGTCGGAGTTGGTAAGAGACATGATTCTCTGCGACCAACGTAAAGTATTCTTTTGATCCCAAAATGCAGCAGACTTTGGCAAATGGTAAGTGAACCATTTTTAAAGCAGGGGTACACAGCATGTGATCATTCCTCCGCTGTACAAATTCCTTAAGTGTACAAAATGATACGCATCTGCGAGCAAAGTCGGTACAGGGTTTCCAATCAGAAAAATCTTAATGGCGTTGATATTTACAAAGTTATCGATGTTGGGAAACAAAAATAACCCGTAGGTGAGCAGAACAAAGATGCTCTTGAAAGCGGCCACATTCCCTATACTAGCAAAGTATAGAGCTTTCTTTGTTAAGAACTGGGCTGGCAAACCCTGAATTCCACCCTTAGTGGTTATATAAGTCCTAACCTCTGACTCATCCAAATAAATGGCTCTTGCAATGATGTGATCCCTTGGAATTTCTTCCAGTCCAGAAAAGGGAGCGTGATCAGTGATATGTAAATCAGTCAGGTGAGAGTATTCCTCCAGCGTTGGTGCAAGCTGATAATCTGGGAATGTGAAATAGTGATAGACCGGATCGTAGAACTAAATTAGTGTGGACAGGATACCTTCAATTACATGGACCCTTAACAAGGATAACAGTCCTCCGTACTTGGCTCTAAAGGCCTCGTGATTGGTTATCATCCTTGCCAGACCTCTCAAATCCTCTAGTTTTGGAACCTTGAAGGTGTACTTATGAGTTTTCCTTCTACCAAAATCCATTAGCGCAATCTCCTTTCTATGACATTTACAATTATTGTCTTAGTTTAATTTGAAAAAGAGAGACTAGAAGAGAAGATTTTTTTTTGTTTTAATGTTTTTTAAATGAATGTATGAATGCAGCACACAAAAACATAGAAAAAAACATGGAGTCAAAGGGTCGGTGTCATAAAGTCAAGGCTCTACCCCCCCCCCAAAGGTTTATATTGGTGATTTTTTTTACCTGTCCGCAAAATCATTGATCCCTCTTGGGATGACAACAGCAAGCGGATCGCCAGCGGGCTGCTGTATCCTAGAGTGATCTCAAATGAGGGTAGTATCGCGTGACAACTATTTCCGATAGCTTCCGTACTACAAAATGGTTTCAGCCTACTAAAAACCTCAGCTTCTCAGATAACCCACTCGACCACACTACTTTCAACAACCGAAGTCGTATAGGCAATGTATCTGCAAAGGGAGTCTCCACTGAGTTTGATGGTCGACCGGGGAATCTTAGCTGGAATTCACTCCCAGTAAGATTACGCGTATTGCCATCACCTATCTTAGGTGTATACTCAATCTTTCCACATGCGGCATCACACGCATTCCCATTAGCAGAAAAATAAACACAGATATCAATTAGGAAAAGTAGTATATATATTTGTCTTAATCATCCTAGACCTCTAGTCTTATGATCCTATACAGACAATGGCTCCCCAGCAGAGTCGCCATTCTGTGAAACCTGTTGAACTTAAAGTTTCCCACCGAAGATTGTAAGAAAGAGAAGAAGGCCCCACGGTGGGCGCCATTTTCTCTATGGCACCTTTTTAAGGTTTCTACCTAAGAGATGGGAAGAGAACAAGATCTCGTTGTCCCCAATGAAGTCTTCATTCTTCTGTAGCGCGAATTTTTGTGTGGTTGCGAAGCACTATCGCTTTGGGGTACTACAGTTTGATTCATTTTTTATCCTATTGAAGCTGATTAAGGAAGGGAAATAGATGTCTCCAATTAACCCTGCTTGCATACTGAGTTTAAACAGATGACTGTTGGTTTACAGATGCTATTAAGATTATGGGTCTCTCTTAGGTTATTTTGTTAAAAAAATAGAGTGCCTGGACTATTTGTGAGGTTTTTGGTAAGGTGTTAGGACTTGGTGCTTTTGGGTTGATATATGGGGATACTGGATTTGGGTTTTTGATTAGTATGCTCACTAAGATTTTACAATCTTATGCCTATGTATTCCCGTTTAATGAAACAGGGAAATCAGAGTGATCGTAGTTCCTCCTATTCTATGGGAGGAAAAAGGTCGTTTTGGTGTCTTGTTCAAAGCCCAAGACATGAAGCTAAAGGAGATTTGTATCTTGTTCAAAGCCCAAGATGTGAAGCTAAAGGGTTTTGGATGAGAGAGAATTTGTCATCTCTAAAGAGGAGTTGTTGATGTTTGTATGTTGTGAGCAAGGCACAGATTTGATGCCAAAAGGTTAATTGACTCAACCGAGGTTTTCCTTATACAAAGCCTAAGAGGAGGCGATTGACCCAACATGAGGGTGCTAACAAGTGACTGACTCAACAAGAGAGTGCTTTTATGTGTCTTGCACGAAGCCCAAGATGGAGGCTAAAAGGTTTTGACTCAACAAGAGAGTCTTTTATCTGTCTTATATGAAGCCTAAGACGGAGGCTAAAAAGGTTTGACTCAACAAGAGAGTCTTTTATACTCAACAAGAGAGTGATTTTGTATGTGTCTTGTACAAAGCCCAAGATGAAGGCTAAAAGGGGATTGACTCAACAAAAGATTTTTTTATACTCAACAAGAGAGTGTTTTTGGTATCTCGTACAAAGCCCGAGATGGAGGCTAAAAAGTGTCTGACTCAACAAGAGAGTCTTTGATACTCAACAAGAGAGTGGGTTTTATATGTGTCTTGTATGGAGCCCAAGACGGAGACTAAAAGTTGACTCAACGAGAGAATTTTTTATACTCAACAAGAGAGTGATTTTGTATCTCGTACAAAGCCCAAGATAGAGGCTAAAAAGGGTTTGACTCAAAGAGAGAGTCTTTTATACTCAACAAGAGAGTGTTTGTGTGTGTCTTGTACAAAGCCCAAGACGGAGGCTAAAAGGTGACTCAAAAGGTGACTCGACAAGAGAGTCTGAAAAGGTTAGCTCTGCTAGGGAGAATCATTTGTATAAAGCCCAAGAGGAGGCTGTCTTATCGCTGTGGATTCTGCCGATCTGGAAGCGAGTCCATGTGTGGGGAACTCTCATGAGAGAGACCGGGTTTCTTCCTATGTTTGAAAGGAACTTGAGAATGTCTTTGAGACTCAAGGGTCTTAGACTGTCCAAGTCTAGAGTTTTATCCTTTGTACAATGCCCAAGAGGAGGCACGAGCATTAAGGGATGAGTATCAACCCTAAAGTGGCCGGAGTTTTGACGTTGGAAAGACTGCTCTAGCAAAGGATGACTAAGTTCTATCTTATACCTTTAAGAGGTCGTCAAGGTCCTTATATTAAGCCCAAGAGAAGGCATGAGAACTTTTAAGAAGCCGAAGGGTCCTTGTACAACGCCCAAGAGGAGGCGGGGATGCTTTTAGGAAGCCTGTGGGTCCCCAAACCCCGAGAAGTTCAAGACATGCTATTCAAAGAGAATAGATCAAGCCAGGAAAGTCCGAGAATTTGGGAGAAACTCAAGAGATGCTATTCACGGATAATAGATCAACTCTGGAGATTAGAGTTTCTTTGACAATTTCTAAGAGTGACAGTCTGAGAAAGGGTTCACCGAGAATGTTGCCTTTCACGTCTCCATATTGTTTAACCCCAAGAGGAGGGAAGATTGTATCTGGAAATCCTATGGGGATCTAGTTTTGTTTGTATTTAAGAGTGACCAACATGGCTTTACCTAGTGCTAGACGTAGTTGTCGGAGAAAATTCTAAATAACTATACAAGCATTACACAGTGGATATTGGACAACTATATAAAAGTTTGTGAAAGAAGACTTACAGTGATTTTCAAGGTAAATATTCACTTTTGAAATGTTTAAAAACAATTAAAAATGAATTTATTCAAAAAATACTAATTATATTAAATAAATAATATAAACTTGATTTTTTTGTGGAATAAAATATTTCAACATTTTTGTGATTTTTTGCAAAAAGAACCAATAAAAAATAATTAAAATTGAGAGAGTTATTAAATTTTCAAATCATTAAAAATAATAAAAAGTGGAAAAAATAGCAAAAAGAGGATCTGGGGCGAGGGGGATTCGAACCCCATACCTCTTGTGTACAGGGCGCGCGCCTTACCACTGGGGTGGTGATACATCCGTTGATTGAAACAAAACCACAAATATACAAGGCTTGCCTTGTTTTCTAGGCCTGGCCAAGGCAAGGCAAGGCAAGATTTTGGTCAGAAACGTGAAGGCCATAACTTTCTCATTTCTCCATGGATGGAGACAAAATTTATATGTATCTGGCCTAGAATTTCACAAGGAATCCAATGGCGGTGGTGTTTTTTTCAGATCATGCTCCTATTGAAAAACCCGATAGTGGTTTTGAAATAGGCCATGATTTGCATTTTATGTGCTACCTCTTGGTACAGGTATGAATTACATGATAAATTGGTGGAAACACAACACATATAACATGTATAAGATATGCATGATCAGTGGACTTCAAAGCAAGGCATATTTCAAAGAGTTCAAGTTGTGATGCTTACCTCTTTTTGGAGCTTTTGTGCAATATGTCAAGTGCTTTATTCCAGAAATGATTTGATGCTTTGGACAATCTCAAATGATCCCTTAGAAGCTTTTAGAGTGGTTGGAACCAGCTGGAAACCTCAGGAATGGAAACTGGCCCATTCTTGCAAAAGGGGCAAAAGTGGCCAAAATAGCAACTCTCTCAAATGGTGTTCCAGATGTGTGAAAACATTTGGGACAGTTCAAGGATGATATTTGGAGTGTGTTTGAGGTTTTATCTGGTTTGGAAAGTGACTGAATCAAGACATGGCTTGAAAAATGCAAAAATGCTCTATTTTGAGGTTTTGGGAGGGGACTTTGAGATTTTGGTGTTACAGGTCACTTGTGAGAGTTTGACAGCTTAGATATGACATATTGGATGTGTTTGGATCATGAGCTATGATGGAATTGATCTCTAACTCAAAAACTTAGAGTTACCTTTCTAAAGAAGGCATTTTTGCCTAGAGAAAGAGATTTTGAGGAAAGCAAGTGTTGTAGTGCTTTGGTGTACTTAAACTGAGCATAAATGAGCTCTATTTATAGTAGAGAAAGTTTGTTTTGGCTGCAATAGTGAATGGCAACTGCAGCAGAGGTTTGGCCAATGTTGAGCAATGGGAATCCAAGTCTCCTCTAGCCATTGACTAGAGGTTAGGGCACAGGCTGCTGGTTCTCTTGGTCTTGGATAAGTCTTGACTGAATTCAGTTTCCTCAAAACTTTCTTCAATTTCTTGAAACCCTAATCAATCATACAGTTGTAGTCAATACAACAGAACACAATACACTTTGGCCTCCTCTCAGAGTGTAAGTCCCAACATCTTTTCAATTTAATGCATATTTATTTATAGATATCTGTCAAATCATTTATCTGTATATATACTTGTGCACATCTGTTTAGAGTTTTCCCAGCAGTTAGGTCTACACTTAGGTCAAACTAGAGGTTACTTTCAACTTAGTCAAAACTAGTTCCCTCATAGAAAATTCCCTATACAGTCTGCCTCCTCTTGGGCTTATTCAATATGGAACAGAGAAAGGCATTATTCCCGGTGATACTTTTCTCAAGACTGTTAAAACTTAGAAATATATGTATACAAGAAATTCATCTCCCTAGAGAGGATTAATTCCCGATGAAACCTTTTTTTGAATTTCTTCAAACCTTAGAATTGTTCAACAAAGAAAAAACTAATTCTCGGTGAAACCTTTCTTGAACTCTTTTTAGGCTTGGACCCACAAGCTTCCTAGAAGTAATCCCAGCCTCCTCTTGGGCTTAGTACAAGGACCCATATGCTTCTTAGAAGTTCCCCAACCTCCTCTTGGGCGTAGTACAAGGACCTGAAGGCCTCCTAAAGGCATAGGATAGAAATTAGTCATCTCTACTAGTTCAATCCCCAGGAAAGTCAAATTTCTAGAACGTCATACCATTCCAAGGTTGGTCTTCATCCCTTAAACCAAAAGCCTCCTCTTGGGCATCATACAAAGACCCCTCTCTACACCAGAGCCTACCACTTCTTGAGAGACTTGGATATTCTCAGCCTCCTCTTAGGCTTCATTCAAGTAGACTTAGAAAGTCTCATCTCCTCTTGGATCTCACACAGAGACCCTCAAGTTTCCTAAAAGCATAGGAAAAACCCTGATCATTCTATCAATGCACCAGTCTCCAACAGAGTTGAAAACCTCTAAGGTTTTCAAATTCATCTTTAAATCCCCTCTGACCCCCAACAAGGCTTAACTTTCACCTTAAAAATCCCCAACCAGAGTCAATTTATCATCAACAAACCCCTAGTAGAATCACAGCCTCATGGCCACTGATACTTCAACTCTTCCCTGATTCTAAGCAAGAGTAAACCCTTTAGATTCCCCAATACCATCTGGACCTGCTCCTAGATTTCCATAAATCCTCAGCAAGAGATAGCCTCCTCTTAGGCTTCATATAAGAATTTCCTCATTCAACCTCAATCTTGGGCTTTGTACAAGACAGATAAAACCCTCCCCAGAGGAGTCACTTTCTTTTAGCTTCAACCTTGGGCTTTGATCAAGGCACACAAAAATCAACATCCCCTCAGATGAGACCATGGGTCCTCTCCGCAGGAGAATATTTCCTCTATATATCACATATCAAAACAAATAATCAAAACCTTTCCAGATAATTGTTGTAAGTGGCACACTTGTTGATTCAAAATTCAAGCTGGAGTCTTTCTCTTATCCTGGCTAAAACTCATCTTTCATCTAACAACTTTAAGTGGCAAGCCTCTGGATCCCTAACATCCAAGCCAATGTCCCTCTCTTAGCATGAAAGATTCATAAGGAAAAAGTGGCATTGCTCTACACTAAGTTAAAGCTTTCCTCCTTCATGACATCACCCTTATAAAGGAAATTATGGCATTGTTGGATTCTATATATGCCAGTTAAAGTAATTTCCCTTATAATAAATTCCTTAACATTTGTGATGAATAGGTGAGCTATCTCCTTTTAGAGATGACTAATTCTCTCTCAAATCAAAATTTAGCCTTAATCTTGGGCTTTAAACAAGACACAAATACTCAGCTAGCTTCAATCTTGGGCTTTAAACAAGACACCACATATCTTTCCTCCCATAGAATAGGAGGAACTATGATTGCTCTGATTTCCCAAATCTCTTTACGAGAATACGTAGGCATAAGATTGCAAAATCTTAGCGAGCACACGAATCAAACACTTTAGGTTCAGTACCTTCACAAAAATAACAGAAAACCCGAAAACCACAAAAATATTCTCTCAACACTCCCAAAGGAGAAACTTTCCCAATCCACAGTAGATAAACACGAGAAAGCATTTAAAGTTAACAGAAAAACATGCAATAAAAGGTTCCTATGGATTACCATAGATACACTGGGTGTTAATAGCTTCCCTTTGTATAACCAGACCCCAATCCCTGATATCTTAGCATTTGTTAAAGAAAACATTTGCGTGCAAGGTTAGTTTTAGATATCTTTCCTTTCCTTTCCAGCTTCATAGGATAAATACAGAAATCAGAAAGTAGCACCCAAATTCCAATTCATTGCGGTAAGGTGGTCGCGTCACCGACAACAACCGCACGCTACACTATCTACTAACTGTTATTCAAAAAATAAAAAAAAAATATGTTTCTTCTATCATGAGGTTGAATTGAATCGAATCAAGTTTCATTTGAGGTTCATCAGGCCAAGGATAAGTGCAGTATGTATAGAAGTTCATGGTTTTGACATAATTTGTTAGTTAGGCAAGAGTTGGTTTCAAGATCAAAGGCCAGGATGCGCATAATTCAAGTGGCGTGTGTCTGGAGCCTCAATTAGGGTTTTTGTGGTAGTTCAAGTTATCTGATGAAGTCAAGTTGCAGAGTTATCAAAAATCAAAGCATTTGGTCAATATTTCAAGTCCTGATTATGTGATTCTTATGCTATCATTAATCCAAGGAGAAGTCAAGTTTGTTGTCCAGTTCAAGGGTTTAATTTCAAGGCATGGTCACGAAGTTTCATAGAGGAGATTAGAGTTCAATATGATTCAAATGGCTAATTTCGAGATTAATTTAAGTTTGATTCATTGGTTCAGAACTTTCAATTCATTCAAGATTAAGATTTCATGATTGATTCCTTAAGGAACTAATTCAAGATGCTAGTGAAAAGCTCAGGGGAGCCAAGATTGGTTTTCAAGCAAAGATCATATGGATAATTCAGTTTATCTTCTGGGTTCAAATGACAAAATAAAAGTGCCAATTGAAAAGTGTGAGGGGCAAAAACTAAGTTTGAAATCCATTACATTACAAAGAAAGCCCATTCATGTTATGTTTTACAAGAACAATGCAAGTTCTTAACAAAAAAAAAAGGCCAATTCAAAATTATCCAAAAGCCCAATTTCAAAAGCCCCATATTACAAAGTTTGCAAAAAATTAAAATTAAAATGGAAGTAATATCCAAGATGCAAATCAAACCAACTTCTAGTCTTCAGCCTATCAAAGCCAAAAGCATTATGCCACACAGATGAGCAGTGTACGCTACACATGATTCATACAATTTCAAACCAAGTTTCCAAGCCTTTAGAGCATCCACATCCATGCCACCCAACTTAGTGGTATAAATGGACCCCACATAATATAATATATTATTTCACATTTCCCAATTAATTAAACCACTCAACTACATTTTTCAAATATCCATATCACTCATCTAAAATTCTAAAATGGGTCCCACTAAATTTATATTATATTCCAAATTTATATTTTATATTAATATATAAATATATAATTTAAACAAATTTATTTAATTATATCAAAATGTATTAAAAAGGAAACAATATATATTTAAAATAAATAAAAATATCCAAAAATAAATAAATAAAAGAAAAATAAAAATACATTGAAAAATTCATAAACGTTAAACCAAACTAGTAGTAGAAAATATACTAAACATGCAAAAAATATACTAAACATTTAAAATAATTTTTAGTTATGGTTATTCTCATGTCCAAAATGTTTCCATATATGTTCTATCAAGTCTTGTTGAAGGTGTCGATGAATTTCCTTGTCGCGAACATGATGTCTTCTGCGTAGAAACTCCTGAAAATCATTATTAGAATCATCTGGTGGTGCGGTCGGGTCATTGCCTAAATGCTCATAAGAATAATCCAAATTGCCACCATATGTGGCACGTTCATCTTCAACAATCATGTTGTGCAATATGATGCACGTATCCATTATACGCTTCAATGCATCCAAGTGCCAAGGTCGAGCTGGGTTACGTATGATCGCAAATCGAGATTGGAGAACTCCAAATGCTCGTTCGATATCCTTTCTTGCACCTTCTTGATGTTGGGCAAATAATTTTTTCTTATCCCCTTGTGGCATTGAGATGCTTTTCACAAATGTTGCCCATTCAGGATAAATTCCATCTGATAGATAATAACCCATGTTGTATTCAGTATCATTAACTGAATAATGGACCTCAGGAGCTCGCCCTTGCATAACATCGTTGAACACATCAGATTGATTCAACACATTGATATCGTTATTTGAACCAGCTACCCCAAAGAATGCATGCCAGATCCATAAGTCTTGTGAAGCGACTGCTTCAAGCATAACTGTAGGCTTACCATGATCACCTCGAACATGTTGTCCTTTCCAAGCAACAGGGCAATTTTTCCATTCCCAATGCATACAATCAATGCTCCCCAACATACCTGGAAAGCCACGTGCCTCCCCCATTTGCAGCAGAAGTTCGGTGTCTTCAACAGTTGGCTTTCGCATATATTGTGATCCAAATACACTAATAACACCTCTTGTAAACTTATCAACACATTTTAGTGTTGTTGTTTCACCAATTCTCAAATAGTCATCTACACTATCAGCAGATGATCCATATGCCAGCATACGAATAATTGCAGTGCACTTTTGTAGTGGTGAAAGACTTGATCGGCCAGTTGCATCAATCTTAAGCCGAAAATACTCATCATGTTGACCAAGAGCTTCAACAATATGAAGGAATACATGTTTATGCATTCGATATCTTCGACGAAACTGCTCGTCTGTGTACACTGGTGCTTCTGAAAAATAGTCATTGAATAAACGCTCATGCCCTTCTTCACGTTTCCTCTCTATATTCCTTCTTCGGCGTCTAGGCCTACTAAAACTTGCAACTTCTTCTTGCGCTTCACTTTCAAAGTAAAGTCTCACAAGTTCTTCATCCATGCCATCATTCATATAATTCATAAACATTTTTGCAATGTGGGAAGGGTTGGATGGATCCATGTGAAGATAATTCTAATATTGGATTATGAGGAAGACAAGTTAGAAAAGAGTGTGAAGCTTATTACTCATGTTAAGAGTATTTATAGGGCTATGTATAACGGCTAGTTTGAATAACGGCTAGTTTGAATAACGGCTAGTTTGAATAATATTGAGTTTGAATAACTACTAGTTTGAATAACGGCTACAAATTGAATAATAAAAATACATAGGAAACTAAAAATAACTAGTGATATACTAAAAACTATTCAACATACATAATCATATTAATCAAGACCATATTTTCTTCTAATCACGTCACACAATAACTCATGAGCTTGCAGTTGTCTTGAATCCATATATGATGTATCTTTTGAAAGTATTTGCAAATCATTGATCTTCAATCTTACCATATCTCTCTCAGCCTTATGCTTCTCTGCATCGACTCTTTTCTTCTCTATCTCAACTTTTTCACCCTCAATGCGTGCATAATCACGTGCAAATTGTGACATCAATTCATTTTTCTTTTGGAACTCGTCTTGCAAAGTATTAAATTTGACATTGGGTGTTGATATTTCCACTAGCTTTTCTTTCTCTTTTCTTTTTGCTGCCTTTTGACCGATTGGTCGACGTAAAGATGAAGGTGATGGTGGATTGCATTCGTTGCTTGTTGGTGTTGGGGGGTTAGAAGATGACGAATATGCTCCAAACGCCGAATTCTTTGTTCTTTTTGTAGAAGGTTCTGATGAACCTGCAAGCCATTTGGGTTCATCTTTCAATAATCTCCATGCGCTCTCAAATGTAAATTTTTCACGCTCATCTTGGTAATAAATATCATATGCAGTTGAAATGATATTACTCTCGGAACTCCCACTTTTTTTTAAATTCATGGCTTGCTTGTAGCACCCAACAAATTTATTAACAGGGGGGTTAATCTTTTTATGCCAACGACCTTTTAATGTCATTGGTTTCCTCTCTTGAAAATTCTTGTCGCGATGCTTATTATAAGCTTCACCAATCCTCTTCCAAAAGTTGTCTCCTTTCTGATCAACCCTAACAATTGGATCCTTTGAAATATTGAGCCATGACTGAATGAGAAGCTCATCCTCCTTTGGTTGAAATCTTGTTTTCGGCATATTTACAACCGATGTGATTCCAACATTTTCATCAAGGTTGATAGTTTCCAAACCATCTTGAGTGCAAAATTGTGGTATTTCGGACTCTTGGTCATTTGATTTCACACCACTAGTACCCATATAAATTTCATGAGGCATAATAGGATCAGTTGATTGAGATGAAAGTTGTTGATATTGATTTGGAAAATGTGACATATGATGTGTGGAATTTCTAAAGTATGGGTTATTTTGTGGATTTGGAATAAAAATAGGATTTTGAAAATTTGGATGGTGTGAATTTGGATTATGAGATGCATTTTCAAAATATGTCGTGTTTTGTTGATTTGGGATAGAAGGAGGATTGCCACCATTTTGTATAAAATTGGACCAAGAATTATGAAGGTTGGGGTTCATTGAAAAAAAATAAGATGAAATTTTCTTGAATGAAATTAAATAAATTTTGAAGTTAACTATATAAGTTTTTAAAAAATTATACAAGTATATATATGAAAAAATAACCTTTTGAAATTACAGTAGAAAAATAGAGCTGTTAGAAAAATAGAGCTGTTAGAAAAATTGAACCGTTAGAAAAATTGAACCGTTTGAAAATAGAGTCGTTTGAAAAATTCTACAAGTAAGTATAATTGTCATATTTATTAGCATTATGACAATATATTTCAAATTTATATTTTATATTAACATATAAATATATAATCTAATCAATTATATTAAAATTTATTAAAAAGGAAACAACATAAAAGAAAAATAATAATACATTGAAAAAACAAAAAACAAAAACAAAAAAAAAAAAAAAGGGGGGGGGGGGGGGGGGGGGGGGGGGGGGGGGGGAGGGTGGCGCACGCCAGTGTTGAAGGTGTGGCGACAGCCACTTGTTGTAGTAACATATAATATATTATTTTCACTTTTTATTAAATGTATTGTTTCGGTATTATCTACGTGGCTTTTTTTACTACGGTGTCCTGCATAGCTCCTCTGCACAATTTTTTAACTCCTTACACAGTGTTTTTTCTGAAAAATTCTGACACTTATATTGATATTTTAGGGATTTTATCGATATTCTCCCTTTCCCTCTTAGGGAATCAGTGGCGACTCTGTTCAATCCATCCCGCGAGCGTGCGGTTGCACTTCACAAGCGTCAAATTCTTTTTTCGAAGTACGACAACTACCATTAGACTTGTGCATTGAGGTGTTATCTCTTGTTCTTGGTTGGCATGTCCACTTTTATGGACATAAGTGCAACCTACGTCAATGTGGTTTACCTTAAGTACTTAATCGACTTGACGATAATTCATTAGTACAATTAGGTCACCATCTGTTTGGTTTACTTGTACTTGAAGCTGAGCGAAGGTTGTCTTTGGAAGACAAAGCAGGTGATAGGGAGTTGCACGCTTCTTACGGTAATTTACTACTACTAATATTCCCATAATTCATTTGTTACACATGTTATTAATATTGTATATGAACCATTTTCAAGGATGGATCATCTTTCACTTCCCTCGCATCACCGAGTTAGAAGTTATGTCTGCCTACATAGAGGATTAGCCACGTGTTGCCGCATTTACCACGTAGAAGGGGAATAATGTGATTGAGCCATTCAAAGTGTATCTTGACTGTTATGTACCAGACGACATTTATTTCTGCCCATACGAGGGTCATCGCGAGACGCGTCAACTGGACATCATCTCCTTATACTCCATATGACTGGCATGTGGGTCAGGTCTTATGTATCCTTATCTACCCGAGCGAGTGATTCGTCAGTTCAGCTATATGCAAATTATTTTGAGACACCCATCAAAATCCGCTCTTCTTACTGACCACCACAGAGATCTCAATGTGATACTTGACTAATTTAAGAGTTATCTGGTACCAGAGGATTATCACAAAATACTAGCTCTTATACATTGAATTTGTGCATACGACTACATGACATGGTGGCTCTATAGGTTGTCACACCCTACCATGGCACCAGACACTCTTGAAAGACCACCTAGGTCAGCTAATCAGGAGGTATTTGGCATGTATGAATTTTTTTTATAATTGAGTAATAAGTTTGAATCAATTAATTCATGCCTTTCCTAAAAATGTTGGGCAAAAATGACCTAAAATATGTTTGCTTCAAAAAATACCAAATTTAGAGAATAAAAACATATAATTGAATCTAAATAATATTTCAGAGATTAATCTCCGATTACACCAAAATATCATACGAAGATACATCTCCAAATATTTTTTTGTTCAAAATGGGGTGGATTTAAAAAAAACGAAAATTGGTGTGATTTTTGATGTATCTAGAGATGAATTTCTAACGCATGAATGACATTTTGAAATTTCCATGCAGCTCATGGGTTTCTATGCGACTTCAAAATCATGCAATATGTTAGTGATTTGTTCATGTTTGATGTGTCTGTGATATCTGAGCAGTGCAATTGCCATTAATAAACACTCGTGCCTAAACTAGTCAGGTAAGCACAGAAAGGCAAAATTACAATTTCTTGTAATGTAAATGGGATGTCACCCACTTCATCAATATGTTAAACGCCACAAAAACAGCAAGGGTGCAATCATTATTCCACTATTTGAAGATGGAAGAGGCCAGTTTATCATTACAAAGGTTCATCCTAAGCTCATTAAACTGAAGAAGAAAAAGAGGGAAGTCCACAAACAGGAAACCCCCCAATCCAAGTTTTGGAGCCATACAATTTTCCAAGACCCACAAAATTATGGGCATCCAAATTACAAGTTCTACTAAGAAACATAATTGAACCTGTCCTCAAATTCTCAAGCGATTGTCTACAGTCAGAGGCAATAATATCTAGGTAAGCATTAGAACCAATCAAATTAATACAGTCCAGTGCAACCAATGCATCAGATTGGACCAAGACCTTCTCGAGGCTAAGCTGCTTAGCCAATTGCAAACTCCATCTACTGGCCAAAATTTCCACAACTGCCGGCTCAACTGTTATATGATCCTTACGACTCGCAGCAAGAAAAAGGTTCATCCTAAGCAATATTTTGCATGATGATAAACTAGAAAAACAAAAAAATTGACAGTACTATTATATATAATGTTTGTTTTAATGATGATTCATTGCAAACAAATGGTTGGCCACAAAGAAACTACAGAGTTCTTTTGGAGCTAACATATGCTTGGGGTTTTCAACGTTAAACCAGACATAAGCATTGTCTTTAGCAATTTGCACATCAGAATGCCTCCCAAACAAAATACACTGCTTTGCAATGGCAATCTAGAGTAGCCATGGAGTCCTCCAAACCCGGTTTCCCAATTTAGTAGAGGGCTGTAGGCTATTGGTGCAAGTATCTGTTTGTCTTTCCAGTTTCTAATATCTTAAACAACCTTTGAATGTATTCCATTTGAATCTGCACCTTTTCTTTTATGAACAAACATTTGTGTCCGCACCTTGGGTTGAACATTAAACACAAAACCGCAAATCATGAACGGATGAATAAACAAAAAAAAAGCTAGTATTTTGTGGAAATAGAAAAGATGAAGAGGGACTAACTTTAGGAGAAGTAGAAAACTCACTACATTAAATATTATAAAGAGAAGAGTACAAAAAGAAAAACATCAACATGGCCCTAATGTGATTGGGTTTGTTCATTTATATTACTAATGCACCGGAGATTAGGTGGTTTGGATAGGATTATAAGGGTTAGAGAGATAAGGCAGTAAGGGTTTGAATCACTCCACTAACATATGAAACCATTAATTTCTGACATTTTTTCATCAAAAAACATATCAAACACCAATGATAGAGTAAAAGATACTTTTTTTTAGAATTCATGATTTAACCAGCTAATGAAATACAAAACTTATTTGAAGAAAAAGAGAGAAGTAGATACAAAAGGTCCTGGAAACGAACAAAATTTCTTACCAATTATAGATTTTTTTTTCTTCAGCTGGTTGGTGGCCATCTTTTGCAGATTCTGCAAATATACCAAAAGCTAGAAAGCCATTAAGTTGTACTTTCTTCTAGGAATTTATTGCTTAATTAACCAGCGGATAAAAAGTATGACAGGAATAGGGAGCCAATTTTTGTTCTGCAAGTTTGCGGACAATTGTGAGTAACAGATCAACAAAGATAAAAAAAGTAGCTTGTCTCTAATTTAACTATAATCACCAAGATTTATGGTATTGTTAACCATACTGAATTCATAAACTTATATAACACAATATTACTATGATTTTGAGAATTAGGGGAATCAAACATCAATACTAATTACAAAAAAGATTGCTACTTCCTTCTTAACTCGAATGGGACTTACAAAAATATATGAATATAAATATTGTAGATTATGTAAGCTGCTAATCTTTGCAAAGTCTTCATTCTGAGTCATATGTGACAATGTTGCACGTTGGTTTCTGTGTTCAATAAAGTGTGTGGTTGAAAAGTGGCTACAGCAGCACAAAGCACTATATTGCATAGCACAATTCAAACAAATCACTATTGTTCTATGATATGCTATTTAGTATAAAGTATTGTGAAATAGAGCTAGCCAGGTTTAGCAGCACTATAGCATAGCAGAATTTAAACAAATGTCTATTTTCCGTTATCTGCAATTGACAAAACTTTCAATTCAATAAGGAGAATGCTAACAGTGCCCCTTCCCTAAGGGCACATGTTAAAGAATTTGATATAGAAATAACGTCTTAAACGTCATGCGTTCAATGCTTTAAAAGTTCAAAAAAATTATATTTATGAATGCAAAATTTTTACTTTTTTCATCCTTAACACCTAAAAATGGTATTAGTATGAAAACAAATTAAATTGTCAGTTAAAAAATACTCATCGGATGAAAAAGTTGACTTCCAGTTTACTGCTTCACATCCAAATACACCAGCCTGAACATGTACAAACGACATGAATTATTCCGAGGGAGACAAAATGTACATCTTGTAACAAACGGTCAACAAATCCCAAGGGATTTTATGCTACCAACCCAGTGAAGGCTTTAAGAATAGAAAATGTCTCACTATCCATCTCAACTTTGTCTTCATTGATCATTTTAAGGATATGTAGAGGTGGTTTTTTAGCAGAAAGGTGCATTCTAAGCAATACTTTGTACAATGATAAACTTCCAAGACCTAGATTATGAATATCTGTGACGTACTCGTTTGCATATTCAAAATTTCCACATTTCTCCAAATACTCAGCTATGGCTAATACAAGTCCTTGTGGCGGCCTCCAATGACAGTCTTTCAACATAGCCAAAGCTCTTTTCATGGCAATAATAGCCTCATCCATCTTTTGCCTCTTGACATATCCTTCAATGAGAATCTCCCATGTCTTGTAGTTTGGATAACCACCCTTCTGCAATGTGTGAAGATGTAATGATTCAGCTTCTTCAATCAATCCATTCCGCACATATGCACCTAAAAGAACATTAGAGACTCTGATATCATATTTCAGACAATTAGACTCCCATTCATTGAAGATTCTCTTGGCTTGTGATATGTCCCCAAGCTTCACCAAGCATGTTAGTATACAAATGTAGTTAGCACAACTGATTCTTCCACTAACTGCCTTACTGGCTTCCCACAACCGCAAGACTCCATCCTTTTGCTTCAAAGAGGCATATAGAGTTATGATGAAGAAGTAACCAAGACGGTCACAGGTAGATAGTTTCTCTTCAGCATTTTTGAGAACCAAAATGGCTTTCTCAGATTGTCCTGCTTTCATATAAGCATTGGCTAAAGTAGCAAGGCTACTCCATCCCACCTCAACATTCTCATCATTTTGCATTGCTCTAAAAACTGTTTCCACTGCTGCAACCCCATATCCTTTTCCCTCATCACAAGCATTCATCCAAAGGTTGTAGGACAGAACATTGCAGGGTACTTTATTTCGTTTCATTTGCTGGATAACTAGGGGTACCTTCCAATACTCACACGTGGCAAGATATAGTTTCATCATCTCATTATAAGGGTGAGGGTTAACAACTAGCCCCAGTTCATAGAGCTTCTCCATGAAAGTCTCAGCTTTAGGAGTGTCCCTGTCTCTTACATAGCCACGCAGAAGCGGGAGATAAGCAGCTTTCTTTCCAGCAGAGTCGCGTATACTCATATAATATTCTTCAGCTTCCATTAGGCCATAATTTTTAATAATTAACTCCACTTTCATAGCATGATCAGCTGGATTTGGACGGAATTGTTTTTGGTTTTCCATCCACTTCAATACCTGTGCAAAAGAATAACTAACCTATTTAAATAGCTAGACGAATCGAATAGACTCTGTCTTATAAAACCTATAAAATCACATTGCAGCGACATGCTCGTTACTCATTAGAGATTAAAAGAACCAATGATCAGTTACAGTTTGTCGTGCAAAGCTATAAGCAGTCAATCGTGGAAAGTATCATGGGGCGGTTGGCCACCACAATCCAAACATAAACCCTAAGTGGTGAAAATAACAAACAGGTAAAGAAAAATCGAACCTCGAACGCGTGGTTGTAGCGTTTGGACTTTATTAGGGTTCTGGAGATGCATCTGAGTTCCGAGGGTGAAAGCTTGTTACCTTGGTCGATCCAATTTTGAAGCACCGGCAATGGACTCCGACTTGGAGGTTTGAATCCAGCAATTAGGCTCCTCAGGTTCTGTTTCTCTGAAAATGCAGAAGCGCGGGATTCTGCTTGGATCCAAAGATTTCGTGCGCTCAAAACAAAACTAATGCTGCATCGAATGTTTCATCGTTAGAAGACGAAGAGAGAAGAAGGGTTTGAAGTAAGAGTTAGGGTGTCATACCGTCGTATTCCGGCGATGAGAGAGTGACTCGCCATCGGAAGCTACGGCGTCGCCGATCAAGGTCTACACGGTAGATTCCCAAGCCGTATACCACGCATCAACCAAGACCAACCATCCCATACACAAATAACCTTTAGTTTTTTGCAATACCACGCATCACGCACGTAGCTACCTGCAAGACACGACAAACCAAATGCAAATATTTCAGATTGCTGTAATCAATAAACCGACCCCACATGATTTTCACACCGCACTTGCAAGCCCTAAATCACGCATTACACAATCACCATTCACAAACATGAATAACAGAAAACCAGCAACAAAATTTCACAAAAGGGTAGAAACAAAATTACTCAATTTCACAACATCTCCTATAAATCCCATATTCTCCTCATTCGCAAGAAAAAAGCTTTTGGAAGCCATCAAAGTTTTGCACAAATTTCCTCCAACCTTCATCTATATTCATTCCTCATTCTTCACACAATCTTCATAACTCTGCTCCTTATTCAACCTGGAATTGAACCACGATGCACTTTAACTATTTTTACACAAAACCACAAAACCTGAACCTCCTTAAACCTTCAATCTTCAACCTAACAGAAACCAAACTCCCTCACGATAAACCCTCAAATCACCCAACCTTAACCTTCACCTTCTTCCATTCAACCATCAATAGCAAAACCCATTCATAAATCTCAACCAAAACCCAGAACACACAAATCAGAATGGTTTGAGATGAAGAGAAATTGAAACCACAATTCAACCAAAACTCCACCGCGAGACACCAAATCTCACACAAAATCAGAAGGAGAAGAAGAGTGTAACGATACAAAACGGAAAAACAAACCTGAATCGGAGGGACCAGATCGCGAAAGGAAAAAAGCTTGATCGAAGTGCCACGAATTAAACGAGAAAGCGAGCAAGATTGTTGTTCGTCGAGAGGTTAGAGTATCGCCGTTTTTCTTTCGTGATCTTATTTCCCGTCTTGTTTTTCTCCTCTGATTTTTTTTTTGTCGCGTTTAAGAAGAACATGATGTTCTGATGGCTAATGTTAATTCTGCTGGATAAATCTGGTTTTGTTTTACCTAAGCCATACCCGTTTTTTTCTTTTCACCTGAATGTGTTTATGGGCTCATGATTTTGTTAGCCCACTGCCTTTTTTGACCGTGTCTTCGTGTTTTGAGGTTGATGGGCTAAGCCCACATGATTCCTCTATTATCCTCTTTTCCTTTTTATGCACCCTTCACGCAATTATACACTCCCCCTGTTCTTTTTGGTTTGGTTAAATTATTTTATTGTTTTCATCATTATTAATTTTCTTGTTAAACATTAATATCTTTGTAGTAATTTTTTTCACAATTTTAAATTTTTTTGAATATCTTGTTTAATTATTTTCAATAGCTTTTGTAATCACTTTGGTTATCACTTTGTTTAGATTCCTTTTTTTGATTTACTTTTCATTTTTACCTTGATTTCCATCTTTGATTTTATTTTCGATTTATTATTGATCCATGAAAGTCTAATATCATTATTGTCGGTTATCGATAAAATTGTGATTAAGACGAGATCACTATTTAGTTCTTCTTGTTTCTATTTCGATTTTATTATTGATTTTGGTCAATGACATCCTAAGAATCATGGACTGTCGATTATATCAATGTAGATTTGTGATTAAGATGAGACTGTTTCCCGCTTTTCTTTTCGTGTGGCACGATTTCTTTAGAGAATGATTCACAATATCATTTCTCTATTGTGTTTTAGCACAAAGATCAATTTTGCGTGACCTCCTATAGCATGATCTTCATCATAGATCGTGCTACGATGGTTTAGCGTTATAGTCGACCCGACTCGTCCGAATAAATAACAATTAACAATTAACGATCACTAACAACTAACTTTAATTTCCGTCAATATATCTCGTTATATTCTTGTTTATATTCATATTGTTCATATTCATCTTGTCATCATCACATTTTGTTCATACTATTCGAAAACACACTAAAAATATTGAAGCCCTAAAAGACTAATTGGTGGACTGTGGTTATTTTTCCGAGCAACAGAACTTGGACTTTGTATAGAAACCCTAAACAAAGGAGATTTTGTCCGATTCTTGCTCAAGGCCTTACAATGAGACCTTTTATTTCGTGCAATCCTGTGTAACTTACATGTACCCCACTCCCATTCCAATGTACGTACTTTACTCGCTTTTGATTGTGGTTTGTTTACTAAGAGCACCCCTAGGGACTACCATAGACTAAACTATTTTCAAACTAATTCTCGATTCGTCATCGAGCCATTTTTAAAACACCCCCGTAAGTCGATTGTTCATTAGAATTCGCCATCAACCTAATGTACACACTTAAACTTTTCATCGTGGTTTCGTTACTATGAGCACCCCTAGGGACTAGGATCGATTCACACCTCAATCAAACCCACGATTCGTCGTCGAGCCATTTTCAAAATAAACCTTTAAGCCGAGTGCCTTTTGCCTCGCAATCAACCTCTTCGCATACAAATAAACCCTTGATTTAATGTCAAGCGGATTTTCATAATCAAACTTCAAAATGATTAACAACTATCGAAACTCTTTTAAAGGTGAAAAAGAGGGGGATTGAGCCTTTGATCTCTCTTCAGTTATTTAGGTGCGAGTTCTCTTACTCGTGTGTGAACAATTGACGCCTCTAAAACACGTCTAACTCGATAACCATCAAACCTTTTCTCAATCCCTTATATGAAAAAGAGAGAGAGAGTCAAGCCTTTGACTCACTCTCCTGATTACTTGGGCCCAAGGAGCCTTTCTTAAGCTTCGAGTAATCGTCATCCAAACCAAATTTCAGCAAACCAACTCCTTCTTTTTGTGGTTGTACCCACGAACTACATACGCTATGATTCTTCATTCATTCGAATGTAAGATACGTAGGCACAAGATTGCGATGATCTTGGCGAACTACGATTGCTCTGATTACTCATTCTCATCCGAATGAGCATACGTAGACACAAGGGCCCCAATCCTTGGCGAGCACCCTATCCTAAAAACACCTTTTCCCCTAGCATATTTTCCTTCTATCTTATCGTTTCACATTCATCGTTGAGAAGAAAACAAATAAGCTTAGCTAACGTTCATCACAATTATAATTAAGAGGTTCCCGTTGAGTACAACAGACGTGAGGGGGTGCGCGTACCTTCCTCTCACGTAACCGACTCCCAAACCTAGAATGTGGTTGCGACGACCATGTTATTATCTCTCTTTAAAGGTTTTCTCGATTGAAAGCTCTAAGAATTTGACTAAAATTTGGTAAAACATAATGTTGTGAAAGATTTTCCAACATGAAAATTTCTGCCCCAAACCAAAGATGTCGAATGAAATGTCCCAGCATGAAGACTCGACATCATGACTGCCATAGCAGGTTTTTCTTTTAAATCTGTTCCAAGATTCAAGGCGCGATTAGTAGTGGATCAAGGAAAGAAGATTTGAAGCCCAAGGAAGCAGAAGACTATAAAAGAAAACCAAGACCTAAAATAGAATGAGGAATCCTATTGTAACACTTTTGTAAAGTAGAAAATAGGGTTTAGGGTTTTGAAATTCGTTGGCTTTCTTGTGTTGTAAGTCTCCCTCTGTATCGATTTGATAAATTGTGGAAGACATAGTTGTTATACAGATTCAGAAACCTGTAGGTAATTAATCATGTATTATTCTTGGATGAAGCTTTGAAGCAAATCTAAGTTATGTTATTAGTCGAGAATGCTTGATTGAACTTTGTATTGAAAGAGGTGTCTTTTAAGTAGGATGATACAGTTATTGTGACTATAACTGTTAGATAATCACATGTTGTGATTTAGGGAGTGAGATGGGTTTCTCTTATTAATCAGATGTGACTTCTAATGATAAAGTATCCATTGGGTAGTGATAGGTAAAGCAGAGGTTGTTTACTGTATACCGGAGGTTGTTTACATAAAACTATACTACTGATAGTGGATTCTTCTTCCTGGATTGGTATCACCCAGATGTAGGTGATTTGCACCGAACTGGGTCATCATATTCTGTGTTGTTTATCATTCTGCAATTTACTGTTCAATTTTGATTAACATGTTATAACAGATGTCGAAACATCTGTCTTGCTGCTGTTGCTGATATTCAGAATATCATCTTCTTTATTATGTCTTTGTTTTAAAGTTATGCAGAGAACAATGTCGTGACATGTGTTAGGACATCTGCAATCTACTATGTCAGAATTTCAATTGGTATCAGAGCAGGCATCCTGTCTGTTTCTGGATGAGATCTCGGGAGATACTTTCTGGTTTTTAAATAAGGTGTTTGAGAGATCAGATCATTCACTCGGACATACTCAAGGGTATTAATGGATGGGTTGGATGTTCTAGATCAAGGTAACAACTACTGGTGGTTGTTCAAGTTTTCTTAGGAGTTTCTACAGCAACTGCATGAGGAGTGGCTAGTTCTCCTGTATGGTGTCTTATAAGATGTTCTAACATCTTATTGGGCATGTTGAAGATGTTCTTTGGTGGTTCCACTGCATATGTTTTTGATGGAAGAACTCTGGTATTTTTGTAATTCTGGAGTTGTGATAGAAGAAAGATGGTGAAAGATCTTGACTATTGGCTTCTTTTCTTGAAGATATCAGCATCTATGAAAGCTCTAGTCGTTCCAAAGTCGGGAGCAATGGAATAGAGAGATTTAATGGTTGATGTCTGTCATGATGACTTGGTACTTGGAAGCTTGGTTCCATCTTGTATCTTGAAGTCAGTTTGAAGAGAAGGTGAGTTGAGATCGGGTTTATCAAATTCATGATCTATGAATTTGGTAAATATTATTTACGACAAAGTGGTCGAAGATACTTGAGTTGTCACTATAGTCCACTCATAAAGGCATCTCTGGTCATGTTTAAGAGCTCTTTCCGAAGGATAATCTGGTTCTCATGCTGAAGATGGATTTCTGAAGATCTCTGGTGCTGAATGATGTTATTCAACTTGGAGATAATGGAAGGTGATTTATTTTTCACCATTCATGATTTGCAAGAATTCTATTAGCAAAGGAAAGTCATAAGCAGGTTGAGTTAAGGGTGACAGACTTGATGTCTCAACATGCTGTTTGACTAGAAAGATGTTGACACAAAAATTCTTGATTTGTGTTGATATCTGGTAGATCATATATCCTGCAGGATATATGGTTTTGTGGACAAGGATTTAAGATCAATTGCTATTTGTGAATCCTCAAATATTTAATTGATTATTTTTGTATTTTGAAGATCAAGATTGCTGGAGTCAGATGGTTCATCAGGAGGTGCATCACTGCAACAACTCAAGGACTAACATCAGGTGGAGGATCCAAGAAGGTTTCTCTTATAAGGATTTAAGATTCATTGCTATTTATGATAGTCACAAGTATTTAATGAATTATCCTTAGTTGGTGATCATGCAAGATAAAGTCGAGGTGTCTCATCATTTGTTACACCATCAATTTTCAAGTGTCTAGTCCTTAGATCTGTTTGGGCTTCCACAAGGATCTGATGTTCAACCAGATGTTGAAACATTCTATCAACAAAGATTGTGCAGAATCTTGTTGATTCAAGGAATGAGTCTCTGGAGCAAAGGAGTTGTAGCTGATGATCTTGGTACTATACACATGTGTGTGGTAGGATTTGTCTTTATTCTGATGTTGCAAAACCACATATTCTGACTAGGAAGTTTCGTGGCAGAAAGCTTATCTAGAACATAGTGATGGTGGAAGTGAAGATGGAGACTTTCTTTTTGGATTAGTTTATTCCTGATCTAGGTGCATTGGAGTGTAGCAGATGTGTTCCCTTTTCTACTATAGAAGCATGTGATCTTGTTCATCTTGGAGGTGAAGGATAAGTGGCAGTTATCTCTGACCTTCTGAAGAAGCCTATACTTAAGGAAAGCGAGATTCCTTTTGTAAAGATCTTGTGTGACTAATCTCTTCTGAAGAATCATGCTTTGGCATGTTTAGGCTTTCTGAAGATAGGGTGGTTGTTGTAGTACAATAAAGCAGGATGGAGGTTGTCTACTCTAACTTGATATCATTAATCAAGTCTATGAGAACATGGAACTCGTGTTCTGTTATAGGGAGAAAGTTCTTCTAAGTGGCATAATGAAGGACTGAACTCTCCAGCTGGATGTCTGATCAGATGTTGTGACATCAAGCAGAAACTTCAGGGTCTTAGTTGATGTTGTGGCACATCATCGTAAAATAAGTTGATCTCCTCAGAAATAAATGGAATTAATGCTTCAAAAAGGTATATCTCATGTAGTTTGCGGGAGCTGCAAGAAGGAGTAGATGTTACATGTCAGAGTCTTGGTGTATCTAAGATGGCTTACTATGGAGTAAGTGGAATATGTAACTTGAAGATTAGGTTTCATTGATGGATCAGAAGATTTTCTGGGGATCTAAAGAAAGCTGAGATTAACCAAACAGTGGCATTTGACTAGTGTGAATTCAAGAAATGTACTTGGAACTAATTACTCTTGTGCAGGAGGGTAGTTAGTTGAAAATCAAAGGAGTTTCTGGTTCTATTCATATCTTGGAGCTTGTGGTAGAAGCCCTAAGTTGCTTATGGAAGATTACCTTCTTTTGGGAAATATATAAGAGTTTATTTCTCTCTTTGGTTGTTTGGAGTTCTTATTGATCAAGCTGGTGGAGTTGTGTCCTTTGAAGATCTTCAGTTAGATTACTATGTAGATAGTAAGTCCAGTGGTAATTGTATCAAGAACCATAGTGTATGGTGTCTGTGATATGATCAAGATGTTCTAACTGATGTTAGAACATCATCATGTTTTCTGAACTTGGAGTTTAGATTGTGGAAGCTAATATTCGCTAGTTGAATTAGAAGTGTTCTAACTTATCATATGGGAGAATGATGAAGTGAAGACTGTCTTGGATCATGGGGTGTTTATCTGGAAGGTTGACTCTTGTTGAGGTCAGAATACTTGTGGAGAGGTGGTTTCTTCTGCTGTAAGTAACTCTATAAAGAAGTGTATCAGTTTGGTGCTTGTGAAGCAAGTAAGCTAAGGATTTCTGGAGCATGTATTTGATGTTTTTCAAGTGTGAAGAACATATGGGATAGCTGGAAAACTAAGGGACTCTGTATGTCCTTTTGAGGAATGTGAAGCATTCCAGATTCAATTGGATTTTATCTCAAGGAACAAGAATATATATGGTTGTAAAGTTCAAGGTGGATTTATATAGGGTATGGATGATTTCTGGATGAGAGGGATCAATAGCGATTTTGGTCTCAATCCAAGAGTTTGTTGGTTGTGTGATCCTGGTACTCTCTCACTATATGATCATGAAGTTTGTCATGGGATATCATGTGATGATTTTGGGTGTTTCTTGTGGAAGGAGCATCTTTTGTGAAAGATAGGGGGAAAACTTCTGTCTGATAGGTGTATTAGTGTGGTACATAGATTGTTTGTGGATCAAGGTTTGAGTGAATACGTTTAGCAGGTGTGTTGAACAGGGGGTGCGCTCTTGAAGACATGAAGATGAGTCTTATGTTTTCCATCCATTTAAGGTGTTCTTCTTGAGGAGGAGGTCTTGAAATTATCTTCTCTCTCCCACATGAATGAGGAGAGGGTCTAGAAATTATCTTCTCCCTCTTTCTTAACACCTGCTTCAGGATTTCCCATTGCATGCACCATCAAACGGAAGAATGTTTGAGCCAAAATTTATCAAAAGCGGGAGATTAAAAGCTCCAAGAATTTTACTAAATTTTGGTAAAACATAATGGTGTGAAAGATGTTCCAACATGGATATTTCTGCCCCAGACCAAAGATGTCGAATGAAATGTCCCAGCATGAAGACTCGACATCATGATTGTCACAGCAGGTTTTGCTTTTAAATCTGTTCTAAGATTCAAGGCGCGATTAGCAGTGGATCAAGGAAAGAAGATTTGAAGTCCAATGAAGCAGAAGACTATAAAAGAAGACCAAGACCTAGGATAGAATGAGGAATCCTATTTTAACACTTTTGTAAAGTAGAAAATAGGGTTTAGGGTTTTAAAAGTCGTTGGATTTCTTGTGTTGTAAGTCTCCCTCTGTATCGATTTGATACATTGTGGAAGACATAGTTATACAGATTCAGAAACTTGTAGGTAATGAATCGTGTATTGTTCTTGGATGAAGCTTTGAAGCAAATCTAAGTTATGTTGTTCGTCGAGAATGCTCGACTGAACTTTGTATTGAAAGAGGTGTCTTTCAAGTAGGATGATACAATTATTGTGACTATAACTATTAGATAATCACAGGTTGTGATTTAGGGAGTGAGATGGGTTTCTCTTATCAATTAGATGTGACTTCTAATAATAAAATCTCCATTGGGTAGTGATAGGTAAACCAAAGTTTGTTTACTGTAAACCGAAGGTTGTTTACATAAAATTATACTACTGATAATGGATTCTTCTTCCTGGCTTGGTATCCCCCAGATGTACGTGATTTGCATCGAACTGTGTCATCATATTTTGTGTTGTTTATCATTCTGTAATTTACTCTTTAGTTTTTATTAACATGTTGTAACAGATGTCGAAACATCTGCTTTACTGCTGTTGCTGATATTCAGAATATCAGCTTGTTTATTTTGTCCTTGTTTTAAAGTTATGCAGAGAACAATGTCGTGACATATGTTAGGACATCTGTTATCTGCTATGCCAGAATTTCATTGATATTTTCCTTTCCCTCTTTTTGGAATAAATAAAGTTCGGTGGCGCTGTCGAACTGCAATATCTTCCGTGCCTTTTGCGCAAGGGTCGTATTTTTGATAATTTTTCGAGGTGCGACAGCTCGCTGCTGTTCACATTGCGAACTTGATGATTCTTCTTAATTTTTTGGCTTCCTTGTCCACTCCTTTGTGTCTTAATCATTGATGTTTTATGCCTATATCCTGCACAATAACACACATATCAAAGCATCCAAAGGTATTTGCAATATAATTGAAGAATCATACAAGAACAAGAAATAAATCCATTAAAACATGAGAAATGAGTTGAAAAATTCCAAGAAAGATGGTTCAAAATAAGTCATATTTGGCATTCAACAATCCATCTTAACACGACACAAACTTAAACAAAGCAGCCAAACATGGCTTTGCAAAGGACTTAAGGTCATTTAGACTTTAAACAAATGTTATTCAATTCTTTCTATAGAAAACATATTGTGCAAACTACATGGATCATAAACAAGTCTTAGATTTCCTCGGATCTCAACCTAACAATAACAACGGTTAAAAAAATACAATATGAAAGCATAAAAGCACATGAACATAAAAGGTAAAAATATAAATAATAATAAATGTTGTTTACAAACTGATATTGATAAGCCCAACAAAAATCTTAAAAGATCAAATAAAAACAAAGAAAAAGGAGGACAAAAGCCTTCAAACATCAGCATCTGGACCACCTCCGACATCCTCTCCAAGAACCGCTAGGAAAAGATTCAATTGTTCAACAATAACATTAAGGCCGGAACAGAGCTCTCGCGCCTGACCCAACATTTTATCTCGGACCCTACACACGACTTCTACAACCCGTTGAAGAGACTCCTGGGATCTCTGTCGTGCAGCAACCACTTCCTCCTCGTCCTTAAGGATTTTTAAAGAATTGATCCGATCATCCTTTTTGTTGTGAAAAACTTTCCGATTCGTTTATAACACCCAACATGCCTTAGCCAGCTATTCAGAAGGCTTTTTCAAGCGTTCCTCAACCTGAGCAAAAGAAGCCTTAAAACTTGTCACCTGAGCATCCAAAGTAGATAGAAGACCGTACCGATCTATCTCTTCTTACAAAAAGTTAACAACATTAGTTTTTGCTCGCAGTAAGGCCAACTCCTTTTCAACTTTGGAATAACCCTACTCAAGGGCCTCACATCTCTTCTTCAGCTCATCCTCTCCTTAGAGAGATCAACAGAGCCATGGACATCGTCTTGGCCAGCAACTACCATCAAGAATATGGATCTGTCCCTTAACAAGGTACATGAAACATTTGAAAAGGCCCCGCATGTCAGTTGAAAATAAGCCTCGGACAAAGAGCAATTCTTCAATAGCCACAACAACAACAAATTCCTCTAGGGTACTAGGAAATTGAGTTAGAAGGAAATTAGGAAGTTGTAACAAAGGAGTGAGATCCTCATGTTTGGTACCCTCTAACAAGCGATCCTGGTTATAAGATCCTTCCTTAACTAGAGTTGAAGGGTTATCGTCCCGAGTTTTTTTTATAAGAGAAGGGGACGGCGAAGACTCATGGATAGTAAAATCAACCACCATAGTAATCAATCATTCCTCCTGAGGAGTTGTATCCGGGATAATAGTCGTCATTTTCAGAACAGGAACCTGGACTGCTGGGGCAGAAGTGACAACATTAATAGGAGTTACCGGCATCTAGAAAGATATGTCAGTTGTCATACCTTAATCCTTAGTAAACACGGGAGCCTTAGAAAAAGTTAGACACTCAGTACCTTAGGGATATGGCCCAATTGGCCGATAGAGTTCGTCAACTCGAACGACTGGAGGCTGAAAAGGCCAGAACTGGTAAGTACCACAAAATATAGAAAGTGTCTTATGTCGCGGCAGATTCATACTCTTTTGACGATATAGAGCTCATAGATGAGAGCGAGGTCAATGTTGCTGAGCTCAATCCAAGACCTCCCTACACTTGCAAATTATTGAAACCATCGAACAGAAAAAATCCTGTCGAAACTGAAAAAATAGATAAACTCATTGCGAAAACTTATACTTTTGAGATAACCAAATGTAACAAAATATTTGATTTGTTGGTCAAAGACGGGAAAATTATTGTGCCTCAAGGCCTAAAAAATCCCCCATTAGAGCAAAAAAAAATGGGATTCTGTCAATTTCATAATTTTATTGGTCATAAAACCTCTCAATATGTTCTTTTCAGGGATTTGTTGCAAATGGCCCTGAAAGAGAGCAGAATTTAGTTTGGTGAGAAGCCAAAGATGCAGGTGGAAACGAATCCCTTGAAGGTTGAGGAGGCTCTGTATGCTGAACCTTTCGAGTGCATGATGGTCGAGGCTACTGAGGGTTTTGACGAGGCTCTGACTGTTGAACCTTTAGAATGCATGATGGTTGAAACCACTGATGGTTTCTACGCGAAGGCTGAAGAGGCACTCAAAGCAGTGTACCCCTAACCTGGAGAGGGGTTAATCGATTTCCAGAAAAAATGCAGGGTAAGAGGTTTAAAGGCTTCTCTATGTCCAAGGTGTAATGCAGTTTTTGATGAAAAAGCCACTGAAAAGTTCGAGGCTGACAAGTAGAAGGTAAAGGAGCGGCAAGAGACCTTCATCCCAAGATTTGTGTTTGACAAAATGGGAGCTCCTCAACTAAACGAAGAGTTTAAGAGACAGTCCCAACAACCTCGACCCATGACCTTTATTCCTCAGTCAAATACTCCATAAGAGAAGTGGGTTGAACTAGTGAAAGTGCTTGACCTGGGGCAGATGCCAAGAGCCCTCAAGGAAGAATTGAACCTCGAGGCTATGTGGTTTCTCCTAACTATAAAGGGAAAACCCCCATGACCAGGACACATTGGAGGCGGTATCAGAGAAAGCAGAAAGTTGGGAAGGTAGCCTCAACGCCGCAGTTGAAACTTGTCTAGACACCGGGGCAGAAGAGAGACTATCCCAAGGAAAGGATGGTCGAGAAATAAAGAATTGTAGAAAATCAGACGCTTGCCATGACTGTCGAGCCCTCAGGAGAAAAAGAGGTGGTATCAACCCAAAAGACAGAGTATACTCCATTGATCGAAGACAAAGAACCAGAATATACCCCCAGTCAGATGAAGAGCCAGAGTACACTCCTCAATCGAATGAAGAGCCTGAATACACCCTTCACCAGAAAATGAGATGGTCGACGACACCTACGACGAAGACTTTATTATCAATTGCTGGATCATGTTAGTGTTACCTATAGAATACAATAAAGTGTTGGAGGTTTCCGAGGTTGAAAAATATTTTGTACTAGACGAAAATGGTGAGGACAAACCATTGTGTTACTATGTTATGAACAACGGTGTGGTGGAGGAGCAAAAGGCCACTTTCAAGAAGCCCAGTCCAAGAATGATGTATCATCTGTAGTCGTTATTAATAAGAGCAAAACTGGATGGGATGCCGGTAAATAAAGTGTTTGTTGATGGTGATGCAATTGTGAATCTGATGCTTCATACTCTGTTCAAAAAGATGGGAAAGTGTGATTCTGATCTTCGACCGCACAATATGGTTTTGTCCAACTACGAGGGGAAAACCAGTAATATATTAGGAGTGATTCAAGTTGAGCTGGCTGTTGGGACAACCACGCAATCGACGCTGTTTATGGTAATAAATTCCAAAGCCAACTTTAACTTGCTACTGGGACGAGAATGGATCCACGGAATAGGGGAAGTACCTTCAACCTTACATCAACGGTTAATTATTTGGAGGAAAGATGGAATTATGGAAAATATCAAAGCTTATCAGAGTTATAACAAGGGTGTGAAGAAATCCTTCGACCAACATTTAATAAATGTCGCACCATGTGACGACAAGGCAGAAGCTTACACCTCTTTCAAAAATCCAAACTGTTTCCTGAGTTTAGATCCAGATTATGGATTTATTTTGGATGTTGAAGAGGCAATGGGTCCTTAAGTGGTGAATCCACCTACGAGGTGGCATGAGGTCGATGGAGATGACCACTGAGTTAGAAAGCATGGCTCGAATTTCGGCCTATCTAGATGAAAACAAGAGAAAATCAGTACTAGAGGCCGAGAGACTACAAAATTTGGCCGTCGAGGCCAAAGACAAAATCTTTGAAGATGGCTGACAAGGCCAAACAACAGCTTCAGAGAGCTAGAGGTTTGAAAAAGACCCATTGGATGAGTTGCAGAAGATGCAAGCGCAAGATCCACTCGAGGAGATAGATCTTGGAGACGGGGTTACAAAGAGGCCGACATATATAAGCACCAAAGTCGGGTCGAAAATGAAGGTGAAGCTAGTCGAACTATTGAAGGAATACAAAGATTACTTCGTCTGGGATTATGGCGAGATGCCTGGTCTGAGTCGAGGCGTGGTAGAACACCGCCTACCTATTCAATCGGGAAAAAGGCCAGTAAAGCAATATCCTCGAAGGTTTGCTCCAGAAATCACAGTGAAGATTAAGTAAGAAATCGAAAGGTTACTCACAAGCCAGTTTATTAGAACTGCAAGGTGTGTCGAATGGTTAGCTAATATTGTACATGTCATTAAGAAAAATGGAACGCTTCTAGTCTGTATAGACTTTAGAGACTTGAACAATGCGACACTAAAAGATGAGTATTCGATGCCAGTGGCAGAGATGTTAGTCGATTCAGGCGCAGACTTCAAATACCTCAACCTGCTTGACGGATATTCTGTCTATAACCAGATTTTCATAGCAGAAGACGATGTGCCTAAAACAAAATTTCGATGCCCATGAGCCTTGGGAACGTATGAATGGGTTGTGATGCCATTGGGTTTAAAAAACTCCAGAGCAACCTATCAAAGAGCTATGAATGCCATGTTTCATGACTTTATAGAAAACTTTATGCATGTTTACATTGATGATATTGTGATAAAATCTTCATCTGAAAATGCCCATTTAGACCATCTTCGACACTCCTTCAAGAGAATGAGGAAATATAGATTAGAAATGAATCCACTAAAGTGTGCTTTCTGTGTACATGCAAGAGACTTTCTGGGTTTCGTGGTGCACAAAAAAGGCATCGAGATCAACCAGAATAAAACAAAGGCAATATTGGATCTCAAGCCTCATTCGACAAAGAAGTAGCTAAAATATTTGTTGGGGAAGATAAACTTCTTGAGAAGATTCATCTCGAATCTAAGTGGTAGGATGAAGGCTTTCTCGCCATTACTCAGAATCAAGAAGGAAAATGAGTTTCCCTGGTGACAAGAGCAACAAGAGGCTTTCGATGCTATCAAGGAATATCTTACAAAGCCTCCCATTTTATTTCCCCTTGTAGAAATAAGAGCATGAAATTGTATATTGTGTGTCCAATTCAACCATAGGAAGTATGTTAGCTCAAGAGGATGACAATAGAGTCGAAAGACCCATTTACTACTTCAATCGAATCTTGTTGGATGCTGAAACTAGGTATATGATGATTGAGAAATTATGCCTATGCTTGTACTTCTCATGTATGAAATTAAAGCAATGTATAAAACCAGTTGATGTTTATTGAAATTTTGGCATAGCAGACAACAGATGTCCTAACACATGTCAAAACATTATTCTGCATAATTATTTAAACAAGAACAAAACAGCAGACTGATACCTTAAATATCAGTAACTGCAAAAACACAGATGTTTCGACATCTATTTCAACATGTTTATCAAGAACACTAACAGAATAAGTAAATCTGCAGAATGCAAAAAGAACATAGAATATGTTAACCCAGTTCGGTGCAGTTCACCTACTATGGGGGATACCAATCCAGGAAGAAGACTCCACTATCTGTAGTATTACCATAAAGCTAAACTCCCCAATTTACAAATTTATCTCATAATCACTACCCAGTGAAATCTTTATCAAAGACGTCTCCTTTGATATGAGAATCACTACTCACTTCCCCTAATCACAAACTGTGATATCTAAACCATCCCTATCAATACAGAATTCTGTCAAGCATACTTGACCAACAAGTTAACCTAGATTTGCTTCAAAGCTTCATCCAAGAACAATACAAGATTCATTACCTAAAGGCTTCTGAATCTGTATAGTACCTACGTCTTCCACAATGTATCAAATCGATACAGAGGGAGACTTACAAAGCCTAGAGAGCCTATGACTCTCAAAACCCTAAACCCTTATTTTTTACACAAGAGAACTAGGTTACAATAGTTATATTCAAGGTACATCTATAAACCCTAGGACTAAGTCTTCTTTTATAGTCTTCAGTTGGGCTTCAAATCTTTCCTTGATCCACCGCTGAGCGCGCCTAGGATCTTGGAACAGATTTGAAATAGATCTAAAACAATCTGTTATAGCAGTCCAGGATGTCGAGTCTTCAAGTTGAGGTATCTTCTTCAACATCTTTGTTCTTTGGCAGAATTCTTCAGCTTTAGTTTTCATGTTGGAACATCTTCTTCAGCACTGAGTTTTACCAAAATTTTGTCCAAATCATTTGAGCTTTCAATCTCCCATTTTGGCAAATTTTGGCTAAAACTCTTTGTACCATAAGACCAGGATGTTCCTTACGTCTCTTCACCTTGAGTGTCGGCTATGATTAGAGTACTGATGTGACTCCTCCTGAAACAATGAGGTATCTAGAAGTACACATCCACATACACACCCAAGATATTGGAGACTCCTGAAATTCCTAGGTATATATCTTAACTCAGGACACAAGACACAAAAGAGACTGAGGCTCGAACCTTTCTCCCCTTTTTTTGCCAAAAATTGACAAAAAAAATGTCCCAAGCCAACCCAGACACACCACAACCAAGGAATAATTCTGAATAATGCCATGAGAACACACATCTTGAGCCAAAAGTGACCAAGGCTTTCCTATAAATACCCGAGCGGTCTTCATAGGAATTAACGAACCAAGGGTCAATTCAATAAGGACATTTATAGTGATTGAGACTTCTCCAACAACGAGAGTGCACCGGCCAAGAATGCTTTGACTGTTTCTCCTATAAAAAACATCATCCAAAGATTTTGCAAAAACCGAAGAGCATGTTTTGCATTATCCAAGGTACACCGTCCATAATGACCCAATAGAGAGCATGTCCTAAACAATGTCCTGACATCAGACACCCTCTTCTTTTGATTTGACCAGGGCTTCACAGTGTTTTCTTATCAATCACAACTAACCAACAATGGTAGAATCCACCTTGAACTGTCAAGTTCCCCACGACCTGCAACAATAGTATAATGTCAAGACATCATTCTTGACATCCCATCTCCAAAATAATCATAGTTTGCTTGTCCTCCAAACAAACTTGATTCTGAACTGCACCCCTGCAGCATCATATCATAGATCTAGGAGCAACTCCCCCTATCTAAGATAGCCAATGCTCCTCCAATGAGCACTTATGTTGATGAATGGAAAACATAAGACATATCTTCATGTCTTCAAGAGCGCACCCTCTGTTCAACACACCTGCTGAACGCATTCACCTAATGCTTGACCCTCAAGCAAACCATGTACCACACCAATACATTTAACAGATAGAAGTCCCCCCTCTATCTTTCTCAACTGATGCTTCTTCAGCAAAAAAAACACCTCAAAATCACCATATGATATCCCATGACTACTTCATGATCATATAGTGAGAGTACCAGGAACGCATCCTTGTACTATAACTAACAAACTCTTGGATTGAGACCAAAGCTCCATTGATCCCTCTCGTCCAGAAACCATCTATACACCACACGAATTCCTCATGAATTCTGATGTATAGATCTCTTTGTTCCCTGAGATACAACCTAATTGAATATGGAATACTTCACATTCCTCAAAGAGACATACAGAGCCCCTTAGTTTGCTAGCTCGCCCAGATGTTCTTCACACTTGAAGGACATCAAACACAGGCTCCAGAAATCCTTAGCCCATTTTCTCCACAAGCACCAAACTGATCCACTTCTAGCATGTAACATTCATATCAGACTTCCAAGACAATCCTTTACCCATCATTCTCCTGTACGATAAGATAAATAACTCTTAGATAAGTTGTGAACTTAGAATCCTACTCTAAGGATAACTAACCCAGAAGATGTTCTAACATCAATTAGGACATCCTTCATATATCATAAACACCAATCAACATAGTTATTGATATGCTCCACCACTGGCCTTACTATCTGCATAGTAATCCAACTGAAGATCTTCAAACAACACTGCGCCACCAGCTTGATCAACAAGAACTCCAGATAACCAAAGAGAGAAACAAACTCTCATCCACCAAAAGAAAGTAATCTTCCATAAACTGAGAACTTCTGCCACAAGCTCCAAGACAGAAAAGAATCAATACCTCCTCAAGTCTTCAACTAACCACCCTTCTGCCCAAGAGTAATTTATTCCAAGACACTCCTCAAGAGTAATCAAATGCCACTGTTTGATTATCTTGATTTCTTAAATTCACATATGAGAACTACCAAATGCCACTTTTGATTGCCTCATCCTTCAAAACCAACCAAATGCCACTTTTTGACTGATCTCACCCTTCTTCAGAACTCCCACAAGATACACTGATTCACCAATGAAATCTGATCTTCAAGTTACATGAACTACTTGCTCCATAGCAAGCCATCTTGGATCCACCAAGCCTTAGACATGTAACATCTTCTCCTTCCACAGCTCCCGCAAACTGCATGAGATAGACCTTTTTGAAGCATCCATAACTTCCATTCTCCTGTAGATCAACCTATCTTAAGTTGATGTGCCACATCACTAGCTGAGATCCTGATGTTAAGCTTGATGTCAGAACATTCTAATATGACATCCAGCTACTGAATTCAGCTCCTTCTTCTGCCACTTAGAAGAACCTCCTCCCTTTAACAGAACAAGAGTTTCATGCTTCTGATAGACTTGATTCAACAACCAAGTTTGAGTAGACAACCTCCATCATGCTTAATCTTATCACACCTTGATGAATATCTGCTTCACAACTCCAAATAACTCAACGTGCCAAGTCTTATTCTTCAGAAGATACGTAGTCAATGACTACACCATTGCTATACCAAAGGATGCCACTTTCCTTGAGTAGAGCAGTCTGTAGAAAGTCAGAGATAACTGCCACTTAACCTTGACTTCCAAGATGAGCAAGATCACATGTTCCTAAGTACCTAGATAAAAAATAAACTAACCCAAGTTGTGCCATCACCAGCACCATATTCTAGACAAGTCTCTTACCTGCACACTTTCCAGATAATCATCAGATGCTTCAAGTAACAACTGGAACACACCTGCTGCACACCAATGCTCCTAGATCAGAAATAAACTGATCCAAGAACTACTCATAAAGATTATGATGGCTTCTTTTTCATCTTCCACATCCCCATTGTCTAGACCAGTTTCTTGCCAAGAAACTCTCTAGAGATCAGATGCTTCTACCACACTATACTGAAGCAGATTCTTAGGTCAACACCTAAAAGAAATAGATCTAAAAGCTTATGCAGTACCCTTCCCATGATTCTGCATAAACTAGATGAAGAGATGTTTCAACATCATGTTGAACATCAGTAATCTTGAGCTTCACATACAAGGATAATCAATTAAGTACTTATGACTATCACAGATAATAATTGATCTTAAATCCTTGTTTATTTACCCTGCTTCACTGTTGAAGTCATACTCCAACAGATCACTCCATGAACACTTATCAAGTATTCAATCTTTTGCTAGTATCTTCTTTGACAAACAAAGTGTTGAGATGTCAAGGCTGCCACCCTTGACTCAAGTAACTAAGATTCTCTCTGAACGAACCCTATTTACCTCAACAGTTCTGAAATCTCCATTTAGATTGGATCCACCTTTAGGATTAAGAGAAATGAATCCTTCCTTGTTGTTTTGGATGGAGAAAATAAATCACCTTCACTTTCTTCAGGTTTATGTTTCACATAAACACCCTCTAGTCAGAAGAATAACCAGAAGACTCCAGATGCACGACTAATATGCCTTTATGAGTAAACTTGAGAGAATTCTCAAGTATCTTTGACAACTTAGCCGATCAATAATTTATCAAACTGCTAGAGCATGAACTTGATAAACCTAATCTCAACTCCCCTCCTCTTCAACTGACTTCAAACTGCACCATGGAACCAAGCTTCCAAGTACCAAGTCACCATAACAGATATCTTCCAAGAACTCTCTCCATTCCATCGCTCCCGACTTTGGAATAAAAAGATACAAATATCTTCAAATATAGAGGCCGACGATTGAGATCTTCCACCATTTGCCTTCAGTAACAACTCCAAAACCCCATAAATTCCAGAGCTCTTCCATCAGAAACATATGCAGCAGAACCACCAAGGAACAAAGTCAGCTTGCCCTAATAAGATGTCAGAACATCTTATAAGACACCCCAACAAGAGAACTAGCCACTTCTCCTGCAGTTATTGTAGAACTTCCTCAGCAACATGAACAACCACCAGGTTGTTACCTTCGATCCAGAACATCCATCCCATCCATTAATACCCTTGAGTATGTCTGAGTTGATTGATCTGATCTTCAAAACTCCTCCTTGTTTAAACGCCAGAAAGTATCTCCCAAAGATCTCATCCAAAAACAGACAGGATGCCTGCTCTGATATCAATTAAAATTTTGGCATAGCAGACAGCAGATGTCTTAACACATGCCAAGACATTGTTCTGCATAATTATTTAAACAAGAACAAAAAACATACTGATACCTTAAATATCAGTAACTGCAGAAACACAAATGTTTTGACATTTGTTTCAACATGTTTATCAAAAACACTAACATAATAAGTAAATATGCAAAATGACAAAAGAACACAGAATATGTTGACCCACTTCGGTGCAATTCACCTATTCCGGGGGATACCAATCTAGGAAGAAGACTCCACTATCTGTAGTATTACCATAAAGCTAAACTCCCCCATTTACAACTTTATCTCCTACTCACTACCCAATGAAATCTTTACCAAAGACATCTCCTTTGATATGAGAATCACTACTCACTTCCCCTAATCACAAACAGTGATATCTAAACCATCCCTGTCAATACAGAATTTTGTCAAGCATACTTGACCAACAAGTTAACCTGGATTTGCTTCAAAGCTTAATCCAAGAACAATATAAGATTCATTACCTAAAGGCTTATGAATCTGTATAGTACCTACGTCTTCCACAATGTATCAGATCGATACAGAGGGAGACTTACAGAGCCTAGAGAGCCTAAGACTCTCAAAACCCTAAACCCTTATTTTTTACACAAGAGAACTAGGTTACAATAGTTATATTCAAGGTACATCTATAAACCCTAGGACTAAGTCTTCTTTTATAGTCTTCAGTTAGGCTTTAAATCTTTCCTTGATCCACTGCTGAGCACACCTAGGATCTTAGAACAGATTTGAAACAGATTTAAAACAATCTGTTATAGCATTCCAGGATGTCGAGTCTTCAAGTTGAGGCATCTTCTTCGATATCTTTGTTCTTTGGCAGAATTCTTCAGCTTTGGTCTTCATGTTGGAACATCTTCTTCAGCACTGAGTTTTACCAAAATTTTGTCCAAATCATTTGAGCTTTCATTTATGTCTCATCTCATTTTGATATTATTAAACATATGTTGTCTAAATCCATTCTACATTGTCGAATTCGGAAATGGGCACTCACATTAACTGAGTTCTCTTTGACTTACGTGCCTTTGAGGGCCATGAAAGTCCAAATTGTGATAGATTTCATTGTAGATCATGCAATAGTCTAGCCATCAGTAAACATGATCGACACAGACCTTTGGAAGTTATATTTTGACGGTTCTAGTCAAAGAAATAGAACTGGCATTGGGGTCTTAATATTATCTCCAAAGGGGATTCCGACTAAGTTTAAATTTCAGGTAGACGGAAGATGTTCCAATAACGAAGCAGAATACAAAGCTCTAGTCATTGGCCTCAAAATATTGAAAGATTTGGGGGCAGAAAAGGTTGAAATCAAGGGTGACTCGAAGTTAGTAATTAAACAAATCACACGAGAATACAAGTGCATTAAAGAACATCTGTTAGTGTACTTCGCAATGGCAAGCCGGTTGTTGGAGCACTTTGAGGCAGTCGGCATCACCCACGTGCCTATGATAAAGAATCAAGAGGCTAATGAGTTAGCCCATATTGCGTCGGGGTATAAAGTGTCGAGCGACAAGCTAAGGGGCTTTGTCAAAGTCTATAGAAAGTTATTATCGAACCTTTCACCGTTACCCCATGTATTTACCTCGAAGGGTGATAGAGCGAAAATCTCCGGCGAGGCCCTCGACCATGTGGAAGTTTTCATCGTCGATAATTTGACAAAGTCAGATCTGCGAAGGCCAATCATGGAATACTTAGAAAATCCGAATGGAACCACCGACATGAGAGTTAAGTATAGGGCCTTGAGCTATGTCTGTATGGGTAACGAATTATTGAAAAAGACTCCGGAAGGCGTGTTACTCAAGTGTTTGGGTGATACAGAGGCATACCTAGCGATATCAGAAGTACACAGTGGCTCTTGTGGAGCTCACCAAGTTGGCCAGAAAATGAACTGTCTACTATTCAGAAAAGGTGTCTATTGGCCAAACATGTTAAAGGACTGTATCGACTTTGCCAAAGGGTGTTAAGAGTGTCAAAGGCACGCGAACATCCAGCATGTCCCAGCTCGCAAATTGCACGCAATCATTAAACCTTGGCCATTTCGAGGTTGGGCGCTGGACACAATAGGTGAGATCCGACCAACGTCATTGAAACAAAAAAGTTTATCCTAGTAGGGATAGATTACTTCACGAAATGGATAGAGGTCGTACCGCTGATCAAGGTCGACCAATAGGCCATGATGGAGTCATTCAAAAATATATTATTTATAGGTTTGGAACTCCATAAACTATTACGACGGACCAGTGATCAATTTTCGTGGGACAGAAAATGCAAGAGTTTGCAGCCGAAACAGGTTTCAAATTAGTCACTTATACACCTTACTATGCCCAAGCAAACAGGAAATTCGAAGCTGCTAACAGAATAGTCATTGGGCTGATCAAGAAACACATTTCCAAAAAACCTAAAAACTGGCACAAAACACTAGATCAGGTTCTATGGGCTTGTCAAACATCCCCCAAGGAGGTGACAGGTTCAACACCTTTTCGGTTAGTGTTTGGCCATGACGATGTGTTGCCTGTAGAAATCTGTTTGCAGTCCGTAAGGGCACAACGGTAGAACGAAATCCCTTCAGAATAGTATAGAAGCATGATGTTTGACGAGACGATTGACTTAGATGAGGAAAGGTTGGCTGCTTTAGACGTGCAGATATGACAAAAGGCGCGAGTGGTCAGGGCATACCATAAAAAGGTTAAGGTAAAAACCTTTGCAGTAAATGACTATGTATGGAAAGTGATCCTACCTATGGATCGAAAGGACCGAGCATTAGGAAAATGGTCATCAAATTAGGAAGGACCATTCCAAGTGGTCCAAACATTCATAAATAATGCCTATGAATTCAAGAGTTAGGTGTTGATCGACGAATCTTAAGAGTAAATGGAAAGTATTTGAAAAAATATAAACACATGCTCCCAGAGGTTCAAATCAAAGGAAAATGAAACATTTCATTAATAGAAGGCAGAAAATGCTTACAAAATGGCTAGCAAAAATTCAAAAGTTACATCATTTCGACAAGACAAATAATTAAGCTGGGAATTTAAACTTAAAGTCTTCCAAGAGAGTCATCTCATATGCAATCTAGTTTTCCAAAAGAGCCTTCTTCTCCACTAACTGAGCAATCCGTTACTTGATTTATAGAGCCGTCTCGCCACGGGCAATCCCTTTAAAGACTTCTTGGTCAATGACGTCCTGAGGCGGAAGGGCTTTAGACGAATCCAGCGCATGCCTCTGTTGTTGGACTTCGGTAATATTTTGTTGAGTTCGTCTATTTGGGCTTGATAGGTCAAGATTTGCTGGTCGAAGGCCTGATGTTTTTCGAGACGCTCTTGACGTTTGGTCTCAAAATTGGTCAGCTTCTGCTCACAAAGTTCGTTGCGATCCCACTCCATCCTCATCTCATTCTGTTTTGTTTTGATTTGGAAATCAGTATGTCGTTGAAGAGCAAGATCCATGTTGATTTGACTGAAGAAAGCCTCAAACTCAATCAAGTACTGAGCCAATGAATCAGTAATGGAATATTGAGAGATCTCTTCAAATAGTTTAAACATGTCAGCCCCTAGCATAAATTCTTCTTCAACCACGATCAAGAATTCATCCTCAAACAGATAGAACCTAAGTTGTTGAAGTTTGAGGGCAACAGTGGTGTCCAATTCCAGCAGAAGAATAGGCACTGAGGCAGAGGGCCTGGAATCAACAGATACCTGTTGAATCTTTTGAAGCCTTCTCAGAGTCTCAATTGGATTCTTTTCCCTAATGGCCAGAATTTTGCCAAGACTAAGAGAGGTGTTGGAACTGGTGTCTTGCAAGATTTATTCGAAGGAATCACCAACAAAAGATTTTAGGTTTGGATCATCCTCTCTAGGCAGGTTGCCAATAGCAGTCGTCGAGTCTCCTGATCTACGTCAGCCTGGGTATCAGGGTCGCCAACAGCAGTCGTCGAAGGTTCAGGATCTGCATCATTCTCAATGTCAGGATCCCGATTATCTTCGCCTCAGAAACCTTGAAATTCATCTTATTTTTTGGGGCTCGGATAGGTAGGGGTTTCCGTCAAATTTTCAACGGAGGGTCCCTGCAAAAGAATCCCCAAGTAAATATCAAGAAAGGATTACAAAGCAAAGTGACAGAAATGGTCGGTACCTTAGGTGTTGTTGGTTGGGGATGAGGAGTCGGAGTCAAGCCTTTATGACCAGTAGGTTGGGGAGTCAAAGTAAGAGGGCCAAAGGCTTGGTCACTTGAAGAAACGGCCTTCGAGGTCATCTTATTGACAAGGATAATTGGTTTTTATTCACAGGAGCAGCAGGCGTCGAAATCTTGACAGAAGGGAAGAGTTGAAAGTGAGTACTACTCTTAGAAGCTTCGCCTTCAGACGAAACCTCTTCAAAAACCTAAGTAGTAAGGAACGTTACAAGCCCGTCGAAGTAGCAACTCGTAAAACATCAAAAAACTTGGCATACCTGTGGTTTTGAAGTGGAAGCCGCTTTTGTCTTTTTTGGAGGTTTGGTTGGAGCGGCCACAGTGGTCGAAGCACGCTTCCGACCTTGGAGAACAAGCATACAAAGTGGTTAACATTGCTGGATTCTCAAACAAAAGGAGTTCGAGGAAAAGAGGTTACATTCTTCTGCAGAGTAGCCTCAACATAAAAAATTTGGATTGTGTTGATAGGAGCATCCTTGATTGGCTTTGCAACTAGGGGTTTGCCGCCCAGAACGACGAAGGCATCATGCAAGTTTAGAAGAAAGACAGAGCTGTCGAAGTACTGGCACTGGTAGCGAGACCACCATCTGTCGAATTCCTTGGTGGTGAAGAAGGAGTTGTGAAACTTAAATCCAGGAACCTCAAGGTATTAAGCCTTGAGAAATTTGAGATAGGCTAGGTGGCCGTCAACATTCAGAGGTTGACCAGCCCACACGATATTTGTCGAGCAGGACACTAAAGACTTTGGCAGCATTTGGCTTAAATCCAAATTGTCGAGCCACCAAATTGGGTTGATAGTTCATAAAACCATACCCTTTAGACCCGACCTCGATCCTCAAAGACAACATGGTGGGAGTCAGAAATGCCCTCCACACAATGTTCGACTTCACCGCAGACTTTGGGGAGACACCAGGGAAAGGATCTCTAAACCAAGACGAACCAAAGCATCGATCCGTGAAGGGGGCTAAGTCAGAAATAAAGGTGGTAGTGTCAATAAACATCTTAATGTACTTCACGAAGATAAATTTTCTGGGAGTTTCTTGATGAGTGGTCAATGCAAGCCTCAGACCTTCGATGGGTCGGTCCTACGTTAGATACATAATACGCTCCATCACAGGAGCACCAAGTCGATGCACAAAGGTGGCATTCATCCAATGCTACATCGACCAAAAAGGGCCCAACAGATTTAACACTTAAGGGGTGGAATGCAACAACTTTAGCTTCAACGAAGAAATCCCCAGAGAGTGGTAAAGAAAGGCCAACAGAAGTTTCGCCAAAGAAACTTGTCGGCCTTCATGAATTTGAATTGCCAAGCTGATGTAAATCTTGGCTATTTCCAAATACCGAGGGTAAAATACGTAATACGAAATCCAAAGGGTTAGGAAGGCAATGTGCTCCTCGTCGGAGACATCCTCCAAGTTATTAACATGATGATCTTTGATGTAGTATTTGAGGGCGACACGATTAAAAGATAATGAATTCTCAGTAGAGAGGGTAGTTTCGAAAGTCTTTTCCAAAGGAGACAGACCAGTAATGGCCTCCATGTCGAAAAGAGTAGGCGTCATCATGCCACATGGAAGGTGGAAGGTGTTATTCGAACCTTCCCAGAAGTAGATCGACGCAAGGAGCTGGCAAGGATTGACATTGTGAGCCTGTCTCAAAATATGAATGGCGTCGAAAATGCCAGCTTCTCCCATTGTGCTTTGCGTTTGTTCTGGACCTTGTCAAGCCAAGCAAGATACTATTTGTTGCTAAGAGTTGGCATCAACCTGAAAACGCGAGCATTGGGATCCATGAATTTCAGGTCGATGGGAATGTTTTTCTCGAAAGCAGGCGGGATAGCAGGAGTGAAACAAGGAAAGAACTCTTGCACATGCTTGGGGTGTGTTTTAGCACCTGGGTATGGTCCATGGAAGGCCAGAGTTTGTCAGCCACCACAAAGGGGATCAACATTTGGTGTTTCCAGTTTTCCACAACAACCTTGTCTGTAGATGCTGGTTGAGGGATGGTTGGCAGGCTCTTCTTATCTGTGAGAGTTAAAGCTAGAGGATTGTCACCAGTAACGTGAGTAACGGAAGCCATATAAATATTATGAAATTAAGAGTAAAAAGGATGAAAGGTTTTGAAAATGCAGAGAGAATGTTAAAGTTTTAAAGTGCTGAGGTTTCAGGAAAACGCAAGCGAAGGAGAAGAAGAGAAATGAAAACGGTGGAAGGTATTTATAGAACCAAGAATAAGACAACCAAGAATGACAAGTGGCAGTCGACAGCAGTCTCACAACTATTTTGTTTCCACTGTAGTCGGAAGTTTTAATGGGGGAAGTTGGAAACCCATGACCTAGGGAGTAGCTATAATTATGGCAAATGATGAAGGTTTTCTTGGAAATCGCAGCGCCGAAAAGTTGTCATCATGACGCATGATGTCCGCAGACATGACATAAAGGCCAAATTTGGCAGAATATAAAACGCCAGTTTCTCAGTCGAAGAAAAGTCTCAGTTGAAGCTGGCCTTTTAGGGGGAAATTTTTTAGCTAGAAAATTTCGATCAAGAAAGCAAAAATAGGTTCGACGGGACATCTTGCAAAGTCAGGTCGAAGAAGCCTCAACAGCTTACCCAGTCAGAAGAACATTGAGGCAGGCTCGACGATAGCTATCCCAGTCGAAGGAAGGCCAAAGGCTTCAGGCGAATAAGCAGGCTTGTAGCGGACGAAAACGTGGGAAGTTACACAGATAGCGGGCGTACTTGGGTAGACACGTGGCAGACCAGGGACGGTGGACAGTAGAGTAACCGTCACTTTTTAGGCCTATTTAAGGAAGTTTCAATTTCAGTTCTAGAGGTCACATTTGGTAAACATTTAAGAGGAATATACTCAAAGTACCATCGCGTGAGAGAAACGAGTCATTTATGTGCAAATGTATGCATGCGTCCATTCTTGTACTTAAACAATTTGTTTTTTTTATTAGCTTTGTTTATTTTGTTTGTTTCTCCGTACCATTTTCTCTTACATTTATCATTACAATCATATTGTTTCATCTACCACTTTAAACCCTAGTACTCAAACACCAAGCCTATACTTAACACTTAGTCTAGGATTTTGTAGTTGATCCTGCAAGTAAACTTCAATAAGAGGCTAGAGGTTGTTCGCCGGAGGCACTGAAGATCACTCACTAGCATGAAATGCTCCAGGAAATCACCCTAGTCAGTTGAAAATAGCTAAACCATAGCTCCTGGGGGCAAATGAAGACCAATTCCTGGTCCTGGGTATTATCTGTCACACCCTAAATTTTAACCCTAAGATCCCGTCTCTTTAGGTCAAGCATTTCATGCATAGCTAACCATATTGTTACTTTGTTTTGTTTAGTTTGTTCACTTTTGAATTAGGGATTGCTTCAAAAGGTCTCAAGGATTAAGCCAGTCAAGTCTTGATGGCATCATTAATCAAGCAAGTCCTCAAAATCCTACGAAGCTCATTCCCATTAAATGACAAGTATAAAATCCCCTCACTTTGAGCTCCTCAGAGGATCAATAACACCTAATCAAGAATTAGGATTTCTTCTAGTCAAAGTTAGTTACACCTTTGGATCTTGATCAAGAGTTGGCCACAAACCTTGAGACATGATCTAAGGCTCATCAAGGCACCCATGAAGTCCACTCAAGGCACCCAAATAGCTGATAATACGATATTACATAACATATTTGCTTTGAATTACCTTAATTTATTTCGTCATTTTCATTTATTCATGTTTTATTTGCGAGTATTCAAGTTCATTTTTAGGTATTTTCTCTAAGTTAACCTGCATGAGGAAAGAAGAAAGAAAAGAGAAGAAAAGAAGACAGTTGACAGCAAAATGAAGATTCTGCACTCTGAATGCATGGTGATCGTTACAAGTCCATGGCGACTGTAACACAGCTTTAGTGGTGACCCTCGTCACAATACCATGGCGACTGGTACAAGTGTATTTCTCGAAAATATAATTTTAAATTACGTGGATCACTCAACGGGTATCAACTCAACCACAACCATGTTCAACCAGTCAAGGGAATGCTTCAGATAATATCGGTCACTAACTTTCACCTGGATATTTTTTCTCCTTGTTTCACGACAACTACTGAAGGCTATAAAATGAAAGCAGTTTCCCACACCGGGGAGCTCTGAACCCTACGTGAATTTTTCTGCAGAATTTAATTTCCATAGTTTGCTATTTCCTTTACTTTTTCCTTTTTAAACACTCAAATAGCAATAATTTCCTACACCGGGGAGCTATTGCACCTTAGTTATTAGCTTATTTGGCTTCACGCTTTTATCGTTCGAGCAAGCAAATCCTGCCAATCTGTGGAGGATTGTGTTCTCAAGACTAATTGTTTCCAGGTTTTTATTAATTAAGAAGAATTGTGTTTTTAGTTTTAAATTACTATGCATGAATTATTATTCTATTGTTTTTGTTTGTGTATGGCTGTACTAGTTAGGATGTCTGGCTAAACCGTTTATATCGGTATGTAATTAAGTCGATCGGAAAGGGATTCGACCGGTCGTGGGTAACTTTGACACACTATTTTTCTGGTTCCAATTTCTTAATTTAATGGACCTTTGTTACGAGATTAAAAAGGTAACGAAGGTTACGATCAATAAAACGAGAGTTTGCAATTTTAGCCGGATAGCTGAAACTGGACATTGATTTTAAACACAACGAGAGCGCTTTAAAGTCAATTAGGACTTATTAATTTTCAAAAAGTATTTTTAAATTCAAATGGGCTAGCGAGAGCGGACATTCTGATTTAGGAGTATAGTCAGAGTCAATAACACGAGAGTGTGAGGTAAAGACTTTTAAATTGGTATTTTTCTACTGAAAATTATTTTGACTATTAAGCCGACGATTGGTTGAATCCCTGATGATTGATGAGTTACGTACCGATATTCTGTCATATCTTGTTTAAATCCAAGTTTTAGTTTACCTTTAGTTCCCCGTTTGCACCTTAATCTAAAAATCATCCGCCTTAGCTAAACATAGTAACAACTCGATAGCACTAGTTTGATTATCAATCCTTGTGGGTTCGATATCTTTTAAAACTACGCGATTAGACTGTGCGCTTGCAGTTAGTAATCCCGATAGACTCATAAAGTCGCGATCAAGTTTTTGGCGCCATTGCCGGGGGCTAATTTAGTCAATAGTGCGATTCATTTGTTGCGCCGTATAGACTAAGGCAACAAATTCCCTGAATTGTCGATTGTATGCCAAGTACTCGCTCTAAAGGCGAAGACCTCACGCGACCGACAGACGAACCTGAACATCTTCTTAGCGTAAAAAGACGAATCCGAGAATATTGTTTAAACCACAAAATACCTTTTCCTTTATCAGAACCTGAATCTCAATCCGAACCCGAATCTGAAACAGAACTTGAATCTGAGTCAGAATCAGAATTAGAAAAAGACATGGCTGATGGACCACATAACCATCCTCTTAAGTATTATGCTACCCCATCTCAGCAAGAACCACATAACAGCATTGCTGCCCCTGCTATCAACCAAAATGATTTCGAGTTGAAACCCTCATTGTTGTCAGCCGTACAACAACATCAATTTTCTGGAAATCCTACGAACGATCCCAATGAACATTTGACCAAGTTTGTGCAGTACGCAGACACAGTGAAGGCAAATGGTGTAACTCCAGACGCGATAAGATTACTTCTTTTTCCTTTCTCATTAAGAGACAGAGCTTGGGCTTGGTTGCAATCCTTGCCATCAAACTCCGTTACTACGTGGGATGGGTTGAAAAAGGTATTCTTAGCACGATAGTTCCCACCAAGCAAGACGGCTATGCTAAGAGCCCAAATTAATGGATTCAAACAAAAGGACAATAAATCTCTTTACGACGCATGTGAAAGATACAAATACATGATGAGGATGTGTCCGCATCACGGTCTTGAAGATTGGTTGGTCATCCATACGTTTTACAATGGTTTATTGTACAATACAAGAATGACAATAGATGTCGCCGCTGGTGGTACACTTATGGACAAACCTTATGACGAAGCTTATCAACTCATCGAAAGTATGGCTCAAAACCATTATCAATGGGGAGGTGAAAGAACTCCAGTGGAAAAATCCCAAACAAAAGGTGGAATGTACGAAGTTAGTAGCCTTGATCATGTCCATGCTAAGGTAGATGCTCTTGCTCAAAAGATAGATAACTTAACCATAACACCCGCAGCCACCGTGGCTGATGTAGCTCCAAACTGTGAACTATGCGGAGTACCTAGACACGCTGCCCCTAAATGTCAAATTTTGGCAGGAGTCTCCACTGATCAAGTGAATTATGCTCAAGGAAACCCTTATGCAAATACCTACAATCCTGGCTGGAAAAACCAACCCAATTTTTCGTACAAGAACAACAACGCTTTGTATGCACCTGGCCAAGCACCTGCTGTACCGCCAGGGTATCAAAAACCCGCTACTAACGTTCCTAACGCTCCTAGGAAGTCAAACCTTGAAATCATGATGGAGAACTTCATTGCTGCACAAGCTCAACAAAACAAGGAGTTCCTTAACCAAAATGTTCACACTAGTGAGCAAATCAAACAATTAGCCAACAAGGTTGACGCTTTAGCCACTCACAACAAAATGTTGGAAACACAAATCTCGCAAGTGGCTCAACAACAAGCTTTTACCGCTGCCCCAGCTGGTAATCTTCCAGGACAACCTCAACCTAATCCAAAAGGACATTCAAATGCTATAACACTTCGGAGTGGAACAGAACTAGATGGACCAACTGACCCAAGGATCGAAAACCCAGCCATGTATCGAAAGCCTAGTAAGGAGTCTAAAAAGGAAGATGAACCAAAGGAAAACGAAAAGGAAGATTATGGCAAAGAGGCCGAAGAGAAAGAAAAACCATATGTGCCTCCGCCACCTTATAAACCACCTATCCTGTATGCTCAAAGATTTACTAAATCTAAAAACATAGGACAATTTAAGAAACTCGTTGAACTTCTGAAACAATTGAATGTTACAATACCTTTTACAGAAGCAATCACACAAATACCCTTCTATGCTAAGTTCCTAAAAGAAATCCTATCTAATAAGAGAAAGCTTGAGGATACTGAAACCGTTATGCCTACTGCAGAGTGTAGTGCTATAATCCAAAACAATATGCCTCCTAAGCTAAAAAACCCTGGTAGTTTTTCTATACCATGTGTGATTGGAAAGTTTGTCATAGACAAAGCCCTGTGCGACTTAGGAGCCAGTATTAGTTTAATGCCCTTATCTATTTGTAAAAGACTCAACATGGGAGAACTGAGACCAATAAAAATGTCCGTTCAACTAGCTGATCGATCAGTGAAATTTCCTTTAGGAATGCTAGAAAATGTTCCAGTACGTATAGGTCAATTCTATATTTCTACAGACTTCATAATTATGGACATTAAGGAAGACTCAAACATCCCTATCATTTTAGGAAGACCGTTCCTAGCCACAGCCGGAGCCATCATAGATGTGAAAAAAGGAAAACTAACTTTTGAGGTTGGCGAAGAAAAGGTAGAATTTATCCTCTCACAATTCTTCAAAGCACCTGTTATAGAAGATTTGTGCCGCTTCTTAGATGTTATTGATGAATGCGTTAAAGAAATGGAGAAACAACAAAATACGCATTCTGAAGTGCTGAGAATTCCAATGCCACGGATTTTTGAAGATGATAATTGGCGTGGTAAATACCAAGATAATAATCTAAGTGAATGTCTCGCACTCACCCCTGACCCTATGCCTTGCCCAAAGAAACCAGCCGTAAAACTGAAAACACTACCCAAAGATCTAAGGTATGAATTCCTAGATACAGAGCTCAAACGACCAATTATAGTCAACGCAGATTTAGGACAAATAGAAACTGAAAAATTATTACATGTCCTGAGAAAATACCCAACTGCCTTAGGCTATAACATCTCAGATTTAAAAGGAATAAGTCCCTCTATCTGTATGCATCGCATCATGCTTGAGGAAGATTGTAAAACCTCTAGAGAACATCAAAGGAGAATCAATCCCATTCTGAGTGATGTCGTTAAGAGAGAAGTGCAGAAGCTGTTAGAAGCAGGAATCATATACCCAATATCCGATAGTGAATGGGTTAGCCTAGTTAATGTTGTACCCAAGAAAGGAGGTGTTACAATCATCAATAATGAAAAAGGTTAATCCGTAGCACAACGTACTCAAACCGGATGGAGAATGTGTATCGACTATAGGAAACTAAACAAAGCCACTCGTAAGGATCATTTCCCTTTACCCTTCATAGATCAAATGCTTGAACGTCTGGCTAAGCACTCCCATTTTTGCTATTTAGATGGATATTCAGGATTTTTCCAAATTCCTATCCATCCTGATGACCAATAAAAGACTACTTTCACATGTCCCTATGGTACTTTCGCCTACCGGCGAATGCCTTTCGGAATATGTAACGCACCTGCAACATTCCAGAGATGCATGATGTCCATCTTCTCTGATTTCTTAGATGGTATAATGGAAGTCTTTATGGACAATATCTCTGTCTGTGGGGAAAGTTTTGAAGGATGTCTATCAAACCTCGAAATGGTGCTTGAACGATGCGTAAGTGTCAACCTAGTGCTCAATTGGGAAAAATTCCATTTCATAGTCTGACAAGGAATTGTACTTGGACATATAGTATCTAAAATTCTGGTATATCAGACTACAGATGTCCTAAAGAATGTCTGGACATCTGATTTGAACAAAACAACATGGCAAGGTATAAACAAATAAAACCAGAACAGTAAAACATAAGAACACACCAGAATTGTTTACCCAGTTCGATGACACACATCTACTCTGGGGGCTACCAAGCCAGGGATAAAGTCCACTATTAGCAGTATTAATTTGCAGACCTATAGCCAACACACCCATTGACGATCTACGTACTTAATCACTACCCAATGACCCTTCTACCTAGGTCCTCCCTAGATATGAGAATCCATCTCACTCCCAATCATCGCAATGATGTCTATCAGTCAACATCTCAGCCACTGCATCGACAACCCTTCGCCTACATTCTGATCACACAAATAGACATGAAGCCACACTCCTATGACACACCAACAATACCTAGCTAAGTATGATGCCAAACTCCATCGTTTGTTAGCTTCTTCCCTTAACTAAGAGCACAACCTGGAGTTGCTTCAAAGCTTCCTCCAAGAACAATACATACTGCCTCTTACCTACAGGTTTTGAGGGATACGGGTAACCTTCCCACAAGCCGGGAGGTTTACCTAGACCGAACCCTAGACTTCTACTTCTTGAGCCGTATTTTCCAAGGTTACAACCCCTTCTATTTATAACCTGTACCCAACTGGATTTGGGCCTTCAATCACAGCTTCATTAGCTGTTACAATTAGCAGTTGCTTCTGCCACAAGTTAGGTCTGCAATCTTTTAGTTTCCTAAATAATCTCCTTATTTAGAAAATCTTCATTTAACTTGATTTCTGATTGAATCTTCTAGACCTTTTAAAAAATGCGCCACATAGGATGCATAATTTTCTCTTGTAGATTCTGCACAATTCAAACATAACTGAATCTTATTAATCCAGCTCAGCAGGCGCGATGTTGAATGCTCCCTCTTAGGACATCTTCTTCGACATGTTGTTCCAGTTGTTGAATAACTTCAACACAACATGTTCTTACTGTACCTGTTCTTCTTAGCAAGTTTATACATCCTATTCTCTATTACATTATTGCTGCTATTATTTGTTTTACAAAAATTAAGCCAATCCTAATACAAGAGAACTAACAATCTCCCCCTTTGGCAAATTTTGGTTAAAACAAATAATCTAAAAACAATTACAATCCAGGAGTTTACATTAATATAAAAATACAACCAACAACAGCAGTGTTCAGAGTCTACTGCACACAGCAACAGATCTTTAGTTTGAAAACAATGTCTCAACATCTGTGTTCGACATCTTCTTTGCAGCACTCTGAAGAACTCCATTGCATTAGCACCAACGAACAACAATCTTCAGGATAAAAGGAAGGAAGGTCCTGAAGATTGTTGGTGCACACGAGGAAGAAGATAGCAGAAGACAGCTTGTACTCCCCCTCAATCCAGGAACCTCTTCTTAACATCGAAGACCAATGGTGGCATAAGACAACTCTTAATTACTCTTTGAAGGGCATAAGAGGAAACTTAAGACCAAACCCTCCACCACTCCTGGTAACTCAGAACACAGATCATAACTGTGTTCATAACTCAGATCACAGGTCACAAAAAATATCCAAATAGAAACATGATAGACATTTGATTCGACATGTTTGCACAAAATTTGTAATCACGGACTCCTGTCTGAACATCTGAGCAACAAACCCTTTCTCCCCCTTTTTGGCCAAAAATTGACAAAGGAGGCCATCACAAAACCATACCCAGGCACAGCTTACCCAGACCCGAACAAAACCCATTGTGTTGATGAGAACAACACTCACTTGATGGTAGAGGATAGGAGAAGCCTCTATAAAAAGCAGAGCAGTTTCTTAGATATTAACGATCTTTAATTCTTGGTCAAAGAAAAGTTAATTGAGAATGGAAAGACTGCAGCTAAATTCAAGGTGCACCGTCCAAACTGACTTTGAATGCCTTTAATAGCTCTTAGACTGAAACGAACCAGTCCTAATTCATGCACCTGCATGGTCAATCAACACTTTCTAGGCTCCCTTCTTACACGTGGCTGGATGCACAATCTAGAATATTCCTTTGTTGGGCTCAGAAAAACATGTCTTGAGTAATGTTCTGACATCTTTTCAGACATTGTCTCCAACAAATCTTCAGTACTTTGGTTAGGGATGTTTCCCAGACTTCTTCAAAAGTACAGAGGCATAACCACAATGCCTTCAACTGAAGTCCCTGAGTGAACTTCTATCACTTAGTGTCACATGGCAAAACTCATGTGACATCTCCCATCAACCAACATGACACCTTACTTGTCCCATTCACCACTGCAGAGAAAATAAATTCTCGCAGAAATAACACATCCTCATAAGAGGCCAACAGCTTCATAAGCTCAAGCTCCAGAACAAATCCATTATTTTACTGACTCCCCCTATCATGGACAATCACAACTCCAGCTGAGCACAAAACTTCATTGTGGAAAATACTCAAAATTGAACAATCACCAGCTCACAGGGAATGACTCCAAGTACCCTGAACTAGTCTCTGAATCATCCCTTTGCACCTCCACACATACTGTCATGACTCTCTGGATGGCTGTGAAGTCATGCAACCATAGTTTGAAACCAATCTCCAACCTTTTCTTAGTGTACTTAAGAGCTTTACTAAGATACAGACTCTCAAACAATAACAGAAGGAATACCCCTTAAATAATATGCTGATCAAAACATCCTTCTGCACAATAAGTCTTCAAACCAAAATAGTAGTTATGCATCGCTGAGCATACTACTCCAAACTGACTTAGCATCTTCTTATTTTATACAAGAGATAGAACTGCCACTTCTGAATGTGGTGTTTGAATATTAAGATTCATGGTCCCAAGTCTCTGTCACAGACAAAAAAATGATGTTATGACATCATTTGGGATATCAGCAACATTACCACATAACCTATCATCTTTTGGTTCTGAAGGCATTATTCGAGGGACTTAATTCCATCGACGCCCTTTACTAAGCACCCAACCTACACAACAGGATCCCAATAGATCTCATCTTCAGTAGAACCACACAACAGAATATCATAAAGAGAATTAAACTCTCCACCATTTTCTTTTCACACAAGGCAAGACTTTAACCTGACATACTTCTTCTTCACACCTGTGGTACTTGTCGAATCTTCTACATAACATCCAGTCATTGCAGCCAGAACATCCTAGTTTGAGTCAGTGGCTTGACTTCAACCTCTGCTCACAAACAAACTGAGATGATGTTCCAACATCTGATACCACATCATCTATTCTTACTATGGTTCTGGGGGTAACATCCATAGTAACTCATATATACCTCTTGTGGGGGTAATACAAGGAACCAAACCAACAACTAATCATCTCCAGGATCAGATCACACCCTTATGCAGGGAATTGCACGAGCCATATCTCAATAAGCTTCAAATTAGACCTCCTATCTGATGTTGAGATGATGGGTGTCATTGCCTGCACCTACAAAGGAGATTCCCTCTATTAGCACTCTAGAACACATAAAAATATACAGACTGTTCAAAGAGGTCTATTTCCCCTGATCTTCAAAACCAATGCCCTTCAGAATTTAACATCTTCAAACATGTCACGACATCATGTATGACATTACTTCAATTCTAACTCACTTAGATCAGAAATAAACTAATCCAAGTTGTAACCATCAAGATCAGAGCGTCTGACAGAACATCCCCACTCTTGAATTTCAAGGATAATCAATTATATACTTGTGGATTTCACAAATTGATCTTAAATCCTTAATAACCCTTCTTCACTGCTGTAGCTGAGCTCCACCAGATCATGTCATGAGCACTTATTCAGTCTTGTTGCAAGTAACCTTTTCAAGGACAATGTTGAGATACCAAGGCTGCCACTCTTGACTCACGTAACTAAGACTTTCTCTGAACAACTCTTCTTTACCTCAACAAATCTTCAAACAGATTGGATTCACTCTTAGGGTCAAAAGAGATGCATCCTTCCTTGCTGATTTTATGAAAGGTGAAAATAAATCACTTCCACGGTCTTCACCCCTATGCTTCCTAGGAATCACCTCCTAGTCTGATGAATAACTAGAAGACTTCAGAATGTGACTCAGTTGCCTTGATTGGACTTGATCATCATATCAAGTGTCTTCAACAACATAATCAATAAGAAATCATCAACCCTTAGAGCATGAGCTTGAAGAATCATCTTACCCTTCATGATGAAGCCACTCACCCATGTACCAAGTCATACAGGGCTCAACCATCACAAAGACACCCCTTTGCTCCCGACTTTGGAATGCTATGTGACATCACACCGGTTGACGTCTACACGAACAGAGAAGCGAGTAAGGACAACTACAATCTTCCTTCAATCATGACTCCAGAATCCCATACTTCTAGAACTCTTCAATCAGAACCTCATGCAGCGGAACACACACCGAAAAACCCCTCTACAGCCTTCAGGCAAGACAAAATAACCCACGCCTATCCATGTGTAGTAGGTCAACATCAAACCACACACCAGCTTACCACCAAATCTACACTCCTGACAACTTTAAACAGAGCCAATACACACCCTATCATGAATAGTCCATCCTCCACTTCAAGGGACCATTCAAACAACATATAAACTAATCAACTCCATACAACTTCTCAGTAGAAAGCTTCTACCTTGACCATGAACCAGAAAGTATCTTCCCTCGGATCTCATCCAGATACAGAACAGAATGACCTGCTCTGATACCAATTGAAATTCTGGTATATTAGACTACAGATGTCCTAAAGAATGTCTGGACATCTGATTTGAACAAAAAAACATGGCAAGGTATAAACAAATAAAACCAGAACAGTAAAACATAAGAACACACCAGAATTGTTTACCCAGTTCGATGACACACATCTACTCTGGGGGCTACCAAGCCAGGGATGAAGTCCACTATTGGCAGTATTAATTTTCAGACCCTATAGCCAACACACCCATTGACGATCTACGTACTTAATCACTACCCAATGACCCTTCTACCTAGGTCCTCCCTAGATATGAGAATCCATCTCACTCCCAATCATCGCAATGATGTCTATCAGTCAACATCTCAGCCACTGCATCGACAGCCCTTCGCCTACATTCTGATCACACAAATAGACATGAAGCCACACTCCTATGACACACCAATAATACCTAGCTAAGTATGATGCCAAACTTCATCGTTTGTTAGCTTCTTCCCTTAACTAAGACCACAACCTGGAGTTGCTTCAAAGCTTCCTCCAAGAACAATACATACTGCCTCTTACCTACAGGTTTTGAGGGATACGGGTAACCTTCCCACAAGCCAGGAGGTTTACCTAGACCGAACCCTAGACTTCTACATCTTGAGCCGTATTTTCCAAGGTTACAAACCCTTCTATTTATAACCTGTACCCAACTGGACTTGGGCCTTCAATCACAGCTTCATTAGCAGTTACAATTAGCAGTTGCTTCTGCCACAAGTTAGGTCTTCAATCTTTTAGTTTCCTAAATAATCTCTTTATTTAGAAAATCTTCATTTAACTTGATTTCTGATTGAATCTTCTAGACCTTTTAAAAAATGCGCCACATAGGATGCATAATTTTCTCTTGTAGATTCTGCACAATTCAAACATAACTGAATCTCATTAATCCAGCTCAGCAGGCGCGATGTCGAATGCTCCCTCTTAGGACATCTTCTTCGACATGTTGTTCCAGTTGTTGAATAACTTCAACACAACATGTTCTTACTGTACCTGTACTTCTTAGCAAGTTTATACATCCTATTCTCTATTACATTATTGCTGCTATTATTTGTTTTACAAAAATTAAGCCAATCCTAATACAAGAGAATTAACAGTATCCAATAAGGGGATTGAAGTCGATAAGGCAAAAATCAAAGTTATAGAAAATCTCCAACCGCCAAAAACCATTAGAGAAATAAGAAGCTTTCTAGGACACGCCGGTTTTTATCGACGTTTCATTAAAGATTTCTCTAAGATAACCAAGCCTCTAACTGAGCTATTGATGAAAGACGCTGAATTCGTCTTTGATGACAAATGCTTGCACGCATTTTGAACACTTAAGCAAGCATTAATATCAACACCCATTATGCAACCCCCAGATTGGAATGAACCATTCGAGATTATGTGTGACGCGAGTGATTACGCTGTAGGTGCAGTCTTAGGACAAAGAAAGGATAAAAAGCTTCATGTAATTTACTATGCTAGTAGAACCTTATATCATGCACAAATGAACTACGCTACCATGGAAAAATAACTTTTGGCTATCGTTTTCGCTTTGGATAAATTTTGTTCCTACCTAGTAGGAGCAAAAATAATTATCTATACCGATCACGCCGCAATTAGGTATCTATTAAGTAAAAAAGACGCCAAACCAAGACTTCTGAGGTGGATTCTTCTCCTACAAGAATTTGATTTGGAAATCAAAGACAAGAAGGGCACTGAAAATGTAGCAGTTGATCACCTGTCGAGAATGGAAAATATCCAACCTGAACAAGTACCTATTAATGACGATTTCCCTTATGAAAGACTCTTAGCCCAGTTGGAGAGTAATACAATTGAACAATCTTTGATTTATAATGATGGAGAAACCAATGAAGTTGCAGAATCTGTTTACACTAAAACCAAGCTGCCATGGTATACTGATTTTGTCAACTATCTAGTAGCTGGAGTACTACCGCCTGATCTAACCTATCAACAAAAGAAGAAATTCTTCCATGACCTTAAACACTATTATTGGGATGAACCACGGCTCTTCAAGAGGGGCGCCGATGGTATTTTCTGTCGTTGTGTACCCTAAGATGAGGTAGAAGATATAATTTCTCATTGTCATTCCGCCCCCTATGGTGGGCAGCGAGCACCTCGAAGACTTGTGCCAAGATCTTACAAGCTGGCCTCTTTTGGCCTACCCTATGGAAAGATGTCCATATCGCGGTTATAAATTGCGACCAGTGTCAACGCACTGGCAACATATCTAGACGCGATGAAATGCCTCAAAAGGGCATTTTAGAAGTAGAAGTCTTTGACGTGTGGGGAATAGACTTCATGGGACCATTTCCGTCTTCTTTTGGTAACAAATACATACTCGTTGCTTATGATTATGTTTCAAAATGGATCGAGGTTGTAGCCGCTCCAACAAATGATGCACGAGTAGTGAATAAGCTCTTTAAGAATGTAATTTTTCCTAGATTCGGTGTTCCGAGACTGGTAATCAGTGATGGAGGTTCCCACTTTATCTCGAAAATCTTTGAGAAACTTCTATCAAAATATGGAGTCAAACACCATGTAGCGACACCTTACCACCCCCAAACGAGTGGGCAAGTAGAGGTCTCGAATAGAGAAATTAAACAGATCTTAGAAAAGACATTGCCACCTCTAGGAAAGATTGGTCTTCGAAACTACACGAAGCTTTATGGGCTTATAGGACAGCTTATAAAACTCCCATAGGAACCACGCCATTTAAGCTAGTTTATGGCAAATCTTGTCACCTACCGGTAGAAATAGAACATAAGGCCTATTGGGCTATCAAAACTATTAATCTAAATTATACCGCTGCGGGAGAAAAGAGAATTCTAGATTTACATGAACTAGAAGAACTTAGATTAGACGCTTACGAGAATGCCCGAATCTATAAAGAAAGAACAAAAAGATGGCATGACAAACGTATAGCAAGGAAAGAATTTAATGTAGGAGACATTGTGCTTTTGTTTAATTCTAGACTTAGATTCTTCCCAGGCAAACTTCGTTCTAGGTGGTCTGGTCCCTTTGAGGTAACTAAAATCCTGTTAAACGATGCAGTTGAAATAAAAGGTAGATCTAGTGAACCGTTTATCGTAAACAGACAACGTTTGAAACACTATCATTGCGTAGACAATATAGATTTTTCGACTGGTCTAAAATTGGCAGAAATGCCTGCAATGCCCTTAAGCTGATATTTCTGATAAAACTGTGTCGAGCTCCCAACATTAAATGAAGCGTTGCGTGGAAGGCAACCCACGCAAATTCTTTTGTTTATTCCTTCGTTTTTCCTTATTTTAATCATTTATTTTATTTTCAAATTTTCTTTATTTCTCTTATTTTATTTTATTTTTATTTTTATCCAAATTTACTTCACTAACAAATGCGGTATTTTTAATTATTTTAAAAATCAGTGCTGATTGTCTTACTTTATGCTTCCAGGACTTTATCTTTTTTTTTTCTACCTTCTTCCTTCTCCACTAATTTCATTCTTCCTACTAACTTTAAAGATGGATAATGAAGATACCATGGTTGTGCTATTCCAGAATACAGTCCAATGGCACCGCTACGAGGCTCTCTCTCTTAGACCTATGGCTTTAACCAAATTTGCCCATGGACCTACCATGACTGCTCTAGGCATAGGTGACAGTATAGATTTTATGTTTAACCAAATAGGTTGGGAGGGTTTTGCTAGGAAGAAGCACTCGACTTACCATAGGTTAACTCTTGAATTTTTTAGCTCACTGTCCTATGACCCTAATTATGACATGGGATTTAATAAGGGTAGGATAACCTTCAGGCTGTTTGGATACACTTGTCATTTCAACAACCGAGAAATCGTGGAACTGTTGGATTTTCCCAATGGCCCCGACGTTTTCTCTATGGCACAAGAAGATTTGCTTATGGAAAATGAACTTAACTTTTTCTGGGGTAGTATTTCGGGACGACCACATCATGACCCGCACCCTATGGTGTCCACTGATATTCATAACCCGGCCATCAGATATTTCCATATGATCTTAGCCTTCACCCTTTTTGGAAAATCTGAAAACGATACCCTTGTGTCTAGAGATGAGCTCTTTATCCTATTCTGTGTGTTTCAATCTCGACCTGTTAATGGGGCTACCTTTATGCTTGACAACCTCCGTAGGATTGCTCAAGCTGATCATGGTCCCATTCTAATAGGAGGCCTAGTGACCAAAATTGCTGAAGCTATGGGATTTAGGACACGACTCTCTCGAGTAAACCCTTTAGGAGGATATAAGCCCATGAACATCACCTTCTGTTTCAACAGAGGATTAATAGGAAACCTAGGACCACACCATTTCCATCTACTGATTAATAATGAGGTTGTACCCCACTTTACATTGCCTGACAATGAACGGACTAGTGTGCACAACCGCCATAACTGGCTGTATGATTTGGACGGACCACAACTTGAGAAAGAACTTGATGACCATACCTCCGAGATTGAAATAGATCCTAAAACACCTCTGAAATTCTGGTACATGTGCAAAATTCAGATGTCCTATAACATGAAATTCGACATCTGGTCTGACATGAATACACATGGCAAGGTTTATAACAAAAAACACGGTACTGAAAAGATAAAAACAAAGCACACAGAATTGTTAACCCAGTTCAGTCTAATACACCTACTCTGGGGGCTACCAAGCCAGGGATAAAGTCCACTATCAGCAGTATCAATTCAAAGCTAAACTCCCCGTTTACAGCTTATCATTTAATCACTACCCAATGACTCTTCTACCTAGATCCTCTCTAGATATGAGAAACCCTTCTCACTCCCAATCATCGCAATGATGTCTAACAGTTAACATCTCAGCCACTGCATCGACAACCCTTCACCTACATTCTGATCACACAGATATACATGAAGCCACACTTCCATGGTGAGGAGACATACTCATATGACACATCAACATCTGATGAGAACAATACCTAGCTAAGTATGATGCCAAACTCCACCGTTTGTTAGCTTCTTCCCTTAACTAAGGCCATAACCTGGAGTTGCTTCAAAGCTTCCTCCAAGAACAATACGTACTGCCTCTTACCTACAGGTTTTGAGGGGTACGGGTAACCTTCCCACAAGCCGGGAGGTTTACCTAGACAGAACCCTAGATTTCTACATCTTGAGCCGTCACTTCCAAGGTTACAAACCCTTCTATTTATAACCTGTACCCAACTGGATTTGGGCCTTCAATCACAGCTTCATTAGCTGTTACAATTCTGCAAAATAAACTCCAAGAAAATAGGTCTTCAATCTAATATTTCCTAATATGTCTCCTTATTTAGAAAGTAATGATTTCTGATTGAATCTTCTAGACCTTTAAATATGCGCCATATAGGATGCATAATTTTCTCCTGAATATTCTGCACAATTCAAAACATAACTGAATCTCAATAATCCAGCTCAGCAGGCGTGATGTCGAATGCTCCCTCATAGGACATCTTCTTCGACATGTTGTTCCAGTTGTTGAATAACTTCAACACAACATGTTAGGTCATTTCAATAGGACATCTTGCTGTACCTATTCTTCTTAGCAAGTTTATACATCCTATTCTCTATTACATTATTGCTGCTATTATTTGTTTTACAAAAATTAAGCCAATCCTAATACAAGAGAACTAACAATCTCCCCCTTTGGCAAATTTTGGCTAAAACAAATAATCTAAAAACAATTACAATCCAGGAGTTTACAGCAATAAAAATACAACCAACAGACAGAAAATTCCAAAACACCCAGAGCACCAGGAACACAGAACAACTAAAGAAAACAGGCACCAACTCTCCCCCTTTTTAGCCAGAATTTAGACAAACCAAAAACCAGCAGAAAGAAATTCCATCAACAAACCGAAGCTCCCCCTCAACACCAGAAACAACCAACATCACACACAACCAACATCAGCAACATCCAACAGCTGCACCAAAAACAAATTCAAACAGCATAACAGATGCACAAACTACAAACTCCCCCTCAAAACTAGGATCACACCAGACAACTAGACAACTCCTAGGCTAACTCTCCCTTTTTGACAAACAAAGCAACTAAGCAATAAGGGCAATCAACCAGTAGCAGAACACATCCAACTCAGAAGCTTGTACAACTTTGATTCAATACATTGACAACCCAATGACATGACCACGATCAACCAGTCAAGTCCACCTAGAACTAAACCAGTCACACAATGTCATGACATCTTGTCTGACATTACACCCTCACTAGAGATACACTATCATAAATTTTTGAAACCACAACCAATCTTGATAAACAACTGAACTACTGTAGCAACAAATCCAAAACAGAAGTCCAACTCCCCCTATCTAAGATACCCAGTGCTCATTTGTAAGAACACCTTAAATGAATGCAAAACATAAGACTCATCTATATGTCTTCAAGAGCGCACCCTCTGTTCAACACACCTGCTGAACGCATTCACTTAATGCTTGATCCTCAAGCAAACCAAGTACCACACTAGTACCATTCATTTCACGAATGATGCTAAAAAATCTTCAGCTTATTTGCTCCACAAGCACCAAACTGATCCACTTCTAGCATGTTATATTCATATCAGACATCCAAGACAGTCCTTAACTCATCATTCTCCCGTATGATAAGATAAACACCTCTTAGACAAAAAGTGATCTCAAAATCCGACTCCAAGGATAACTAACCCAAAGATGTTCTAACATTGGTTAGGACATCTTCCACACATCATAGACACCACACCTCATGGTTCTTGATATGCTCCACCACTGGACTTACTATCTGCATAGTAATCCAACTGAAGATCTTCAAACAACACTGTGCCACCAGCTTGACCAAAGAAAAACTTCAGAAACCCAGAGAGGAATAAACTCTCATCCACCAAAAGAAGGTATGCTTCAACCCAGAACTTCTGCCACAAGCTCCCAGAGAACCAGAACCTCCTTACAATTTCAACTAACTACTCTTCTGCACAAGAGCAATTAGTTTCAATCATCCTCAAGTTCTGAAGCACAAACACACTGCCTTCCACTGAATTCTAAGTAAACTCCTCTTACTTAGAATTAATAACACACACCAAGACAAGTGTGACATCTCCAAAATCTACAGAGAAAAATAAATTCTCCCAGACACAAACAAAGATGTCCTTCACACTCCTCCTCAGAAGCATGTGCGCACGTGATTCAAACAATTAGCTTCACACACCAAAACACCATCCAGCAGCCTAATGTCATAGCATATTATCTGACATTATATCCTCACAAGAGGTAACCAATCTCCTCACACATGCAAGCTTCACAATATATGCACCTTTGCAGCAAAATCCATAGACAAGTACTCCCCCTGTCATGGATAACCAATGCTCTAGATGGAGATGAACATTTGAGCACCATATCTTCACCCAATAGCTGAGCACATTCACATACTATACTCTTCAACAAAACTTCCTGATCAAATCACCTCATCTGACACACTTCCTCTGCCATTACATCCACTAGTAGTTGATGATACTAGTGAGGTCTTCAAAAATAGTAGTCATGCTTTGCCAGAACATACTACTAAAACCAAGATCAGACTCTCCACATTCTAACCCACATAGTCAGAAACACCTATTCTGACAAAAATGCTTGAGCATCCAACTCCAAGTGCACAATCTATAACCATCAACAATCATGATGTTACCCATCACTATTCAAAGGACTCATTGCACATAGAAGAAGCTCCCAATAAAACACAGCCAGAGCAGCATATTCAGGTTAACATAAACACCTGAACACCATAAACTAGCACACCCTCTCTGAAGCAAAGAGTTCAGACAGCAGAATTGCATACTCACATCAGACAAATACTTAGCTCCCGTCAAAGTATCTATCATTAGTCAGATAAGACTACCCTCTCACACAAGGTAGGACAATTGGTCTGACATTCTTCTTTTGCACACATCAGGCATCTGCCGATCCTTCTTTATGACAAACCATTCAAAACCAGATCATACACACATGCAGGAACCCGCACACTCTACATCTCAAGAATCTTCTTTTCAAACTTCTAATGTTCAGACCTCCTGTCTGACTTTGAGATGTTGGACGCGCCATCCTTCTGCACCTAAAGAGGAGATTCCTTCTAACAGGTTTCTGGAACAATGACTGGTTATCACAAACAGATTAAAAAATGCTTCTCCCAACACTTCAACCTACAAGGATGCTTTTCAATCCTTGCACAAAAATGTTCCATTATGTGAGGACACCACATAACTGAACTCCAGCTTAAGAAGAAACTTCTCATGCAGATACTAGGGCACACCAACTCCTCCTTGCTCCAAACACAAATCTGAAATGCTCATCCTAGATGGTTTGGATGACAATCCCACAATGAAGACATCAGCCAACCAGTTAGGTTAATATATCTCCTCTGTGCACAACCCTTTGAGTTTCTCTTCCACTAGAACAAGATTCCATACATCTGGCCCAGAGAACAGCCTTTGCACTCCTACTCACTTGGATCAGAAATATACTAATCCCATACGCTTATCTAAGACATGTTTCTTGAAAGAAACTTCTTAGACACACAACCAGATGCCTCCTCTTCCAAGCCAGGAGTAGGTTCCAAACAGATGTGATCAGAACACATTTGTTTAGCCCCCAAAGCATCTGCTCTCCAACTGGTAGCTGCATACCTGTTGAAGTGATGTTCTAACATCCCATAGAACATTAGTTCCTTCTTCTTGGAACACATCATCCTTGATAGTCTTCAAGGTCTTCAAACGATGAGCATCATTGATCAATTGATTTTCATCAACTTTCTTGATAAATGTCTTTATGAGTGGACTTGAGGAAACTCAAGTATCTTTGACACTTTTAAAAATCCTGTTGAAACATCTGGCATATATTTTGTTGAGGGTAATAACCCTAGTATCCTTCCCATACTTTCAGGGTTATATCAGATACCATGCAGCGGAATACAATAACCTCCTCAACAATATTCATGCACAATGCTTACACCACTATCCAAGTACAAGCATGACAACATAGGATTGAAAATAAATCAATCCTACATACATCAGCTTTCCACCAAGCTACAGACCTGAAGGCAACAAATTGGTACAACTTCTGCTCCAACTAACCAATGATCATTGCCAAGAGATCATCCGTACAGTAGTATGAATTGTCCAAGTTCATACCTCTTTTCAGTAACTACTTTCTTCCTTGCCCATGACCAGAAAGTACCTTCCCAGGATCTCACCCAGAACAGAAAGGATGCCTGCTCCGGTACCAATTGAAATTCTGGTACATGTGCAGAATTCAGATGTCCTATAACATGACATTCGACATCTAGTCTGACATGAATACACATGGCAAGGTTTATAACAAAAAACACGGTACTGAAAAGATAAAAACAAAGCACACAGAATTGTTAACCCAGTTCGGTCTAATACACCTACTCTGGGGGCTACCAAGCCAGGGATAAAGTTCACTATCAGCAGTATCAATTCAAAGCTAAACTCCCCGTTTACAGCTTATCATTTAATCACTACCCAATGACCCTTCTACCTAGATCCTCTCTAGATATGAGAAACCCTTCTCACTCCCAATCATCGCAATGATGTCTAGCAGTTAACATCTCAGCCACTGCATCAACAGCCCTTCGCCTACATTCTGATCACACAGATATACATGAAGCCACACTTCCATGGTGATGAGACACACTCCTATGACACATCAACATCTGATGAGAACAATACCTAGCTAAGTATGATGCCAAACTCCACCGTTTGTTAGCTTCTTCCCTTAACTAAGACCACAACCTGGAGTTGCTTCAAAGCTTCCTCCAAGAACAATAAGTACTGCCTCTTACCTACAGGTTTTGAGGGGTACGGGTAACCTTCCCACAAGCCGGGAGGTTTACCTAGACAGAGCCCTAGATTTCTACATCTTGAGCCGTCACTTCCAAGGTTACAAACCCTTCTATTTATAACCTGTACCCAACTGGATTTGGGCCTTCAATCACAGCTTCATTAGCTGTTACAATTCTGCAAAATAAACTCCAAGAAAATAGGTCTTCAATCTAATATTTCCTAATATGTCTCCATATTTAGAAAGTAATGATTTCTGATTGAATCTTCTAGACCTTTAAATATGCGCCATATAGGATGCATAATTTTCTCCTAAATATTCTGCATAATTCAAAACATAACTGAATCTCAATAATCCAGCTCAGCAGGCACGATGTCGAATGCTCCCTCATAGGACATCTTCTTCGACATGTTGTTCCAGTTGTTGAATAACTTCAACACAACATGTTAGGTCTTTTCAATAGGACATCTTGTTGTACCTGTTCTTCTTAGCAAGTTTATACATCCTATTCTCTATTACATTATTGCTGCTATTATTTGTTTTACAAAAATTAAGCCAATCCTAATACAAGAGAACTAACAACCTCCACATTACCATGATTTTCCAGACCACCCAATCAATGATGACAATAACATTCCACCTGCCAACATTCATACCACATTGGAAGCCTTCCGTACAGAACTCAATGGCATCCGAGACAAGCTCCGTACTATCCATCTTGATGTCATTGGTTTAAGGGACATTACTGTCGAGCAGCTGGATCATCTGAACCAAGCAGTAGAGACTCTGAGACGCCATATTGGCTGGTTTTAATTCTTTTGATATTTACCGCATTTTCTTTAATTTTAACTTCAGTTTTTCATTTGCTATTTTTGGGTTTTAATTGAACTTACTGGTGCTTCATGTGTTTGCATCTGCTACTGCTAAATTTTGGATACTGAACTACTTTACTTCAGTTAATGGATTTTTATTTCACTGCTATTTATCTTTACGTTTTGTTTTGCTGTGTTTGAGGCCTTAAATCAATCTCCATTGGTTAGTATACTGATATAATTGTTTCTCATTGAATACTGTGGTACAAATATACATATTATTGTGAAATGTATGCGTTACTGGGAGATATAATAAAAATTATAATTTTTTTCTGAATTTGGGCTGTGGCGACCATGACAGCCCTGTGACGCCCGTCACAGGCATAACAAGGGTGACGATCGTAAAGGCATATGTGGCGACCGTCACAAAGTAAAAACCTGTTATCTATTCATAACAGAATCGCCCGTATCCATTCTTCTCCCTTCTTCTGCAACCGTCCCACTCACCATTCACTACCATAACTCCATACCAGTTACCACCGTTCAAAATCCCCATTTATTTGCGACTAATTCATCCACTCACCACATTCACCTCTATTTAAACACCGTAATGCATATTTCAAATTCACAAACCCTCCTCTGTACCGTAAACAAAACCACATTCTAAAAACAAAAACCTTTGCATGCACCATGGCTGAAGCACCTAACCTCTCGTCAATCATTTTTTGTGATGGAGAAGCGGGTGAACATCAAAGAGAGAAGTACCTCAAGTTCCACTGACGCTCAATCCAACCAATGAGGTACCTCGACATATCCTGCCTTCAAGAGCTTGGATTAGTGGATGGTGTCCAATGGATGCTCACTAATTTAGGACTGACTCACCGTTGCACCCAGAACATTCCGACGTATGAAGCCTTAACCTTAGAATTTTTAAGTCCTTTCTCCTACAACACGCCCTCAGATGATGCGCAATATCTCACCAGCTCCGCTTCATTCAGAATGTTCAACACTGAATATTCTTTGACCCAAGACGAGCTGGGCAACATGCTGAATTTTCCACGAGGAGACGATGTACAGTATCGTATCCCTCATGATCCAAACTGGCCGAACGTAGCATTTGGGGTATGGAGAAGTTTAACCGGTGAAAGCATTACAAGCTGGGAGGGACTTAATGCCTCACTCATCTATAACCCAGCCATACATTATTATCAACGTGTCTTAGGACATACCATTTTCGGGAGAGTCAACAACCATAAGGTAAACTCCAAGGAGCTTTTCTTCATGCATTGTGTTTTCACGCCTATCCCGGTCAATGCCATCTCGTTTCTGCTTGCACACATTCATTCTAGTTGTGCGAGAGGTGCTACTCCCTTCTGTTTTGGAGGAATAGTCACTTCTATAGCATTGGCTCTGAATTTGGGAGATAGGCTCACGAACCTACCATCTGTGCCGGCCACATATCTGGATATAGAGTACTGCCGCAGCGCATTTGATTAAAGCCAGAGATGATAAGAAGTACAACCTTATGGTGCGGAATAGGGTAGTTCGAAGTATCGTTTTGCCTTGCCCTGCTCGTACATATCCATAGAGGATGGCAAATTGGATATTTGATTTGGATGCCCCTGAGCCTAATGAGGCTACACCCGAAGGTCAGCCTGATGATGAGTATGATGCGATGGAATAGGGTGCACCCGAGGAAGACCAACAACAACACACTATGCAGTTTATAAGCTCATCCTCCCAACACCGTCGAAGAAGTGACCGCGCTCTTGCTACTAATTATGACATCCTCGCAGCCATTATATAGAGGAATGAGTTGGATGCCCAGTGAGACCAGCGGTACCAGACGCAACATGCTGACATGATGAGTCTCCTGCAATAAATCCAATAAGATCAGCGTGACCAAGGCGAAAGGATGGAGCGAAGAATGTCGAGCATCATCGATGAGATGGGCGCCTTGACTATGAGAGTGGATGGCTTGCATGACTACATCTATCATGTGGGTATGCCACATCCGTCTGGACAGGACGGACGTGGACGAGCACGAGGCAGGTCAAGTGGACCCCATTAACTTGCTTTTCTATTTTAGTTTTTCCTTTCTCTTTTACATTATCTCGAAACATTGAGGACAATGTCCGATCTAGTGTGGGAGAGGAAGTATTAGTTTTTAGTGATTTTTCTAGTTTTTGTTGTTATTTCCCTTCATCGACATTAATGTAACAGCAAGTTATTTTATGCTTATGTTTTCCGTACTATTTAATTCCCTCGCTTTATTTAGCCTTAACAAAATTTTTTTTTTTAGAGATTCAATACATAACTTGGCATGCCCTTAAAGTATATAGGTTGTTTTACACGTAGGCTATGTTAGAAACCTGAGAAAGAATTAACAAAATTGATACCGTCTTGACACCTTAGATCTCTCGAATATGCGTGATCAGTTTGAGTACTTTTTATACCGAAACCTTAAGCTTTAGTTCTAAACTAGCCCCAAGTAGTTTATATTAGCAGTCAGCACCGTCTGAGCACAAGCCACGTGGAGAGCCAATGCAAATAAGTGATTGATGCCTAAAGATGCCAAAATTGAAAAAATTTCACGCCTTCGACTGTTGAAAATAAAAAGAAATGCACTAAATCTAAAGGATGCGTAATATGCGAAAGGCAAGAAAAACCTGTTGTCAGTTGGTTCAGAGGCACCTGGTACTGAACTCGGTAGGGCGAACTACGGTTCGATCCCCCACAACTTGCAATCGGTATATTTATAAGGGTACCACACTTGTGCACCAGACCCTATGTTTAAAGGATCAAATTCACTAACAGGCTATTGTGCTACGTGCGTGCAAAGGAAAAGGGCTTAATGTGATTGCGTCAGAATGAAAATGGGTGAAATAGGAACGACAAGCATTAGGTTGAGCTATAGTAGAATGATTCGGACCGGTCTGTAAAAAGGGGGGTTTATGATCATGTTTCATGTTTGTGTCATTAATGTATCTTTGGTGTTTGATTTGAATATCTGTCGTTTTAACAAAATACCACACAACCACGTACGATTCGGAGATATGTCAGGTATGTGTGTTGGATCAATGCTTTTGAAATGATTATTTGCTTGAGGACAAGCAAAGGTTCAAGTGTAGGGGAGTTTGATAATGCGATATTACATAGCATATTTGCTTTGAATTACATTAATTTATTTCATCATTTTCGTTTATTCACGTTTTATTTGCGAGTATTCAAGTTCATTTTCAGGTATTTTCTCTAAGTTAACCTGCATGAGGAAAGAAGAAAGAAAAGAGAAGAAAAGAAGACAGTTGACAGCAAAATGAAGATTCTGCACTCAGAATGCATGGCGATCGTTACAGGTCCATGGCGACCGTAACGCAGCTTTAGTGGTGACCCTCGTCACAATACCATGGCGACCAATACAAGTGTATTTCTCAGAATCCAATTTTAAATTACGTGGATCACTCAACGGGTATCAACTCAACCACAACCACGTTCAACCAGTCAAGGGAATGCTTCAGATAATATCGGCCACTAACTTTCACCTGGAGATTTTTTCTCCATGTTTCACGACAACTACTGAAGGCTATAAAATGAAAGCAGTTTCCTACACCGGGGAGCTCTGAACCCTACGTGAACTTTTCTGCAGAATTTAATTTCCATAGTTTGCTATTTCCTTTAATTTTTCCAATTCCATTTTTCCTTTTTAAACACTCAAATAGCAATAGTTTCCTACATCGGGGAGCTATTGCACCTTAGTTATTAGCTTATTTAGCTTCACGCTTATCGTTCAAGCAAGCAAATCCTGCCGACCTATGGAGGATTGTGTTCTCAAGACTAATTGTTTCCAGGTTTTTATTAATTAAGAAGAATTATGTTTTTAGTTTTAAATTACTATGCATGAATTATTATTCTATTGTTTATGTTTGTGTATGGCTGTACTAGTTAGGATGTCTGGCTAAACCGTTTATATCGGTATGTAATTAAGTCGATCGGAAAGGGATTCGACCGGTCGTGGGTAACTTTGACACTTTATTTTGCTGGTTCCAATTTCTTAATTTAATGGACCTTTTTTATGAGAGTAAAAAGGTAATGAAGGTTACGATCAATAAAACGAGAGTTTGCGATTTTAGCCGGATAGCTGAAACTGGACATTGGTTTTAAACACAGCGAGAGCGCTTTAAAGTCAATTAGGACTTATTAATTTTCAAAAAGTATTTTTAAATTCAAATGGGCTAGCGAGAGCGGACATTTTGATTTAGGAGTATAGTCAGAGTCAATAACACGAGAGTGTGAGGTAAAGACTTTTAAATTGTTATTTTTCTACTGAAAATTATTTTGACTATTAAGCCGACGATTGGTTGAATCCCTGATGATTGATGAGTTACGTACCGATATTCCATCATATCTTGTTTAAATCCAAGTTTTAGTTTACCTTTAGTTCCCCGTTTGCACGTTAATCTAAAAATCATCCGCCTTAGCTAAACATAGTAACAACTCGATAGCACTAGTTTGATTATCAGTCCCTGTGGGTTCGATATCTTTTAAAACTAAGCGATTAGACTGTGCGCTTGTAGTTAGTAACCCCGATAGACTCATAAAGTCGTGATCAATAGCCCAGAAGATTGTTGATTGATTGAAAGTCAAGGTTTGGAGACTCATCTGTTCAAAGAAGTCAACTGTATCTCTAAAAAGTCAAACTTGGAACTTTGAGGTCAACCATAAGCATGCCATATCATCTTGAGTGTTATTATGAGTTTGGGCCATAGAAAATCAAGAGGAATCATAAAATCAAAAAGTTTGAAGGATTAGGGTTTTGGAAGAAAAATTTCTAAGTGTGAAAATCCCACTTTTTAGCCATTTTGTAACATCCATAACTTCTTCATCATTGATCCAAATGGAGCAAATTAGCTATCAAATTGAAGAGGACACCATGTACTTCAAGTTTGAAGAAGGAAAAGTGCTTAATAGATTCATGGATTTCAAGATATGGAGGCCTAAAGTTGAGAAAAACAAGGATTTGAAATTTTGTACTTAGAAATTTTTCTAAGTGTGGAATCTCAACATGTAGGATGGTTTTTCAAAGCATTCTTTCACCATGATCCAAGCCTCATTTCAATTTTCCTTGGACATGAAAGTTGTTAAGTGTTATTCTAGCTTTCTTTTGAGTACTATAACTCCTCCATTGGATGTATAGAACTCAAGTTATGAAGTTATCAAGTTAGGGTTGCATTTGACAAGTTTTTAACAACTTTGTGGACTACTTTCCAAGGGATCTTTCATCATGATACGAACCTTATTTCAATTTTCCTTGGACATCAAAGTTATAGAACTCATTCCAAGCTTTTTATCCATTACAAGAACTCTTCATTTGGGCAAATATATCTCAAGTTATGCTTCTTTAAAGTTAGTGTCACAAAGTGGTCATTTCATAACTTAGATTTTTTTTTAAGTTTCTCTTTTGGTGACATTGGTGGGAATCATTTCATGACAACTTTTCTCCACTTTCCAAGCTTCATCTCAATTTGATTTCCAAATGAAAGTTGTTATATGATCTTCCTACTTTGCATTGAATCAAAAATCTCATGAAGAGGAGCTAAATTCATCAAGTGGTGATTGTGCAAAGAGAGCTAGTTGGATTTGCGATCAAGTATGTTTGTTGGCCATATTCTCATGCACCATGCCAAGTTTTCATGTAGCAAGCATTCAAGGTATTCTCATGCGCAAGAACTATCTCATTCTCACTCCAAAACATCATCCAAAGCATTGCCCAAAATACTCCAACAGGCTTTGTACAAAATATACCCTTCATTAACAAGTTTTGACAAACTTGGGAAAGAGAAGGATTCACTCCACCCAAGACCATTTTTTGGTCTCAGACAGCTTTCTCAAGGATCCTAGAAGGATAAGGAAGAGTTTTAAAGACTCTTTGCACGTGAGGACGGATACTGCAGAATGCTGAATTTGGTAAACTTCTCACGTTTTGATTTCTTCTCATCTTTTTTTAAAAACAAAAGAACTCATAAAATGCTTTAGGGTTGTTCATATATTGCATCTATAAAATCCTGAAATGATGGCACATTGTGTTTGTTTGATTGTGTGATGTTTGAAATGTTGATTTCAGTTTTGGTATACTTGACTTTCATGATGATTTTCACCATGTTGAAGCTGTTATTTAGGCATTCAATGGGTGTAGCTTTGTTCTACTCTTTGAGTACTTCTTGTTTCCATTTTATTTTGTTAATTTTGGTGGAAAACTGATGATGAAAGTGGACGTTGAAATTGCTGGTTTTCATGAACGTATGTGTGTTAGGGTTATGAGTTTCTGCGCGTTCCCTTGTTTGCATGAAGAAGATGATGAGGTGTCGTGTTTCCATTGGCAGTGATTTATTTTGTCTGTTTGTAACTTAAAAACTGAGTGACTGATTGGTATGAGGTCCACATGCTTTTTGTACCATGTTCTCTTCTTTTTTTTTTTGGGCTGAGATGTGGGGATTTGGATGTGGGCCTGGTTCGTTTTGATATTGACACCCTCCACTCTTGGGCCTAACGCGTGTTTGAACCTGTTCCCAGTTCATGGCCAGATTGCTAATACACCCCTCTATCTTGGTCTTTTCCATTTCTTTTTTTATTTGTTTTGTTTAATTTCATTTTATTAAAAATATTTCCTTTTTTCAAAAAATCTAAAAAAAATTCATGGTCATATTTTAGCCTCTTATTTAATTTTATATAAATTTTAATTTTATTTTAATTTTATTTTGATATTTACTTTGGATTTTCTAGTGTAAGGTGTTCATTTTAGACTAGTTTGAACTTTGGCTTTGATTGAGAACCTTTCCCTTTGACTCTTGGGCTGGTTTTTTAGTGTGTTTTAGTACACATTATGAGGATGATTTTAGTATGCTTTATGGACTTAAATGGAGTTGTTTGACATGATTTCCATTTGCTTATTAATAGTGTAATACCCCAAATTTTGACCACTTAGATTTCCCATCATTGTGAAAATCATCATCACAATATCGATGTACCTTTATGCTTCATTAGTCTCCCCAAAGATGGGTGAGCATCCACTACAATCAAAATTAGGGTTTCAAGCCCTCTCTGAGTGCTTAGACAAAGGATCAATCAAGAAATGACATGATCTTTAACTTGTCTAATTTCTTAAACATCCGCAATGGATCAAAAAGGACTCCCACTTCAAGGATTAAGCACAAGGCTGCTCCCTTCTAGGTGGATCAAGTCTCAAGATCGACAGTGTCACCAAATTAGGGTTTTGGTCGACCAGGGCCTCCAGATGGAAATTTTCATCTGGGCACAAGGCAATGATCCAAAGCATAACCTAATATACTTCATGGAACCTCATGAATCCATGCATCAAGTCAATTTTGCCTCAGGGGATGCATTCATCCAAAATCAGAAATTAGGGTTTCTTGACCTAATTCACCCCTAAGTTGACTTTTGGGACAAACCATGAGCCAAAACCTCAAGAGATGATTTGAGGGTCTCTAATATACCATATTGATACATTTGGAACAATGGATTGATCCAAGAAGTTTGAGCAACAAGTCTCAATTTCATCTGCACCACAATTAGGGTTTTAAGGGAAAAGTCAACTGTAACTTTGACTTTTGACCAAGACATGCTCCCAAACCCTACTACATGATTGAATATACCCTATGACACCCATGGAACATGTCCATCAAGTTTGATTTAGGTCAAGGACATGATTTCCTGAAGAATTGCACAGTTTGGAATTCATCTGATAAAAAGTCAACTGTGCACAAAAGTCAACTTTGACTTTTTGAGATTTTTCACCAAAATGGATTTTTAACCCTAAAATGATGTTAATGTATGATTTGAATCATCATTCATCAAGAAAAATCAAGAAAAGTGAGATAACTTGTAAAAGGGGTAACCATAAAACTTAGAAATTTTTCTAAGTTAAAAATAAAGTGGCAAAGGTACCAACTTTGAAGGACCATAACTCCTAAACCACAAGGCCATTTTTTCTCATCCAAAGATGGATTTGTAGCCCTCATTATCACCTACAAAAACTTCAACTACAAGTCAATCCAATTCATTAAGGATTTTGAGTTATGAAGTGATCAAAGTGGCTGAAAAGTGAAAATGTCACTCTTTCCAACACTTAGTGAAATTTTCACTAAGTCAGATTCTGCCTCACTTTTTGCCAAATGTAGGGGGATTTTTCACTTGGAATCAAAAGAGATCAAAACCAAACTTGTTCAAACAGTTGTTGTATCATGTAAGAGCTTTCCAAAATGGCCAAGAACATTGCCAAATTCAACTTACACCATGAGATACAACATTGCCAAGTTACCTTGCTGAAATCTGTCAAGGCAAGGCAGAATTTGCAACTTTGGTCGATTTGCCAAAATCAGCCAAATTCAATTGCTCCTATCCACTTGGACACCTCAGAGGATTAAATCTAAAGGGGACAATCACTGAGCCAAGCCTCCAAAGTCCATGGAACAAGAAATAACATGTTGAACCTAGAATGGCCAAAATAGGGACAAGACTTCAAATTTCGAATGAGGCATTCAATGGAACCGTCAAGGTGGCATGGACTGAGCCATTCTCATCTGAAATCAGTCAAGACTTATCCAAGACCAAGGGGGCCATAGCTCTGTGCCCTAACCTCTAGTCAATGGCTAGAGGAGACTTGCATTTCCATTGGCCAACATTGAGGAAACACCTGCTGCAGTTGCCATTCACTGTGGATCCCAAAACAAACTTACTCTACTATAAATAGAGCTCAATTGTGGTCAGTTTGAGTACACCAAAGCCATCTAACAGATGCTTTCCTCAAAATCTCTTCTTTCACTCCAATTTTGCCTTCTAAGGCAAGTCACTATCGGGTTTTGAGTTTGAGAGCAATTCCAATCAAACCAATCACTCACACACCTCACATACATCACATATGAGCTGATCAAACACTTAGATTACTTCTGAAACATCAATTTCGCAAAATCACCAGCTGGTTGCTCAAGGTTTTAACCAAAGTGCAGCTGAGGTACCACAAAATGATCCAGCCAATTTCAATCAAGTCCAACCATCCAAACACAATCCATAGGGTGTAGGGAAGCTGTTCAGATCATCACCACTCATCTGTAACACCTCCAAATCAAAAATCACTTTGAACTTGCTGTCACGGACTAGAGGTAAGCACATACTTGGTCATCTCTCAATCTATGCATATTTCCTCGCACAATAATTTGGCCATATGTTCATAATCATGCATGGAATGTTTTCCCTCAATTAATTGCATTGTTTGAATCGTGTATCAAAAATCCTAGCCTTCATGCAGAAATTAGGGTTCTTGAGGTCTCTTCGTGATTTCTTGTTGTATGTTTAATTTAAATGAAATTAAAGTACATAGACATGATCGTGAGGTTGAGACGAGCATAATGATATGTGGATTGCATGATATGATTACGTATTCATGGAGATTGGATAGAAAATGCCAATCTGAGAAACCAAGAACACGCGCGTGTTCTTCAGCTGTTCTTGGCGCCATTTTTCATAAATTCAAATATTTGAATTTTGTGATTTTGTTTAATTGATTCAAAAATTAATTTCTCTCTGAGTTTTAATGATTTTGAGTTGATTCTTTTTTTAATAATTCACAAAAATGTTAAAATATTTTATTTTCACAAAAAATCCCAAAAATATTATTTATTTCATATAATTGATATTTTTGTAAAGAATTAATATTTTGATTGTTTTTGGCATTTTAAATATTTTTTCTACATTGATTTTGCAACTTTTAATGCTTTCTAATTATTTTGTAGGTCAATACTTAATTTTTGAAGCATTAATCCAAGATCACAATTTGTTTTCCATGTGTTAAACAATTTTTGATCATTTTAATTGAATTTTTATTCAATTAAATACATTTTGAAAACAAATTAGGGTTTTGGATTAATTCAACCCTCATAAATCATTTTCAAAACTCTTTGGGCCTCTTGAGAGAGTGTAAGTCCCATCCCCCCTTGTACAAAAACTTTTTGGGCCTCACTCATTGTATAAGTCCCTCTGTACAAGTAAACGGCGCGATCGTCGCCCGTTTAAAAATAAAAATCATCTGGGCCTCTCCTTGAGCTATAAGACCCATTCAAAACACTTTGGGCCTCTATTAGAGTGTAAGACCCAATCCCCCTTTTAACCAAAACATTTTGGGCCTCACTTATTGTATAAATCCCTCTGCGTTAAAAGAAAACCTCGGCGCGATCGCCATTTTTAAACGAAAAATCATTTGGGCCTACCCTCGTGTTATAAGCCCCACTCTTTTTTCTTTAAACCTTTTTGGGCCTCTTGAGAGAGTGTAAGACCCATCCCTTTGTACAGAAAACCTTTTTAGGCCCCAGTCACTTGTATAAGTCCCGCTGTACAAAGTCAAACAGTGCGCTCACTGATAAAACCCTGGGCCTCTCCTTGAGCTGTAAGCCCCAAATCTTTCTTTTTCAAAGCACTTTCTCCTTTGATTTTGAATATACTGTTGTTTTCAATCTTTCTTTGTTGAACAACTAACAAAACAGCATGGAAGCACTCCAACCGAGTAAGTGGTTATCGCTTTCATTTACTGCTTTCATATTATAAACTGTATTGTGGGGCTGCTCACTGTAAGTCTCCTTTCATAAACTCATATCTACTGTGTAATAATAGTATAGATATTTCGAGTTTCCCCGGCTACTACGTCTAGAACTAGGTGACGCCGTTTCATTTATTCGTAGAAATAGACGCCTAGATCCCCAATAGGAGCACCAGATACAGTCTTCTCTTCGGCTGTCCTCCTTAGGAATCGTCAAGAAGCTCTACTCCCCAAGATGAATGTATTCTCCGTGAATGGAATCTTTGAGTTTCTTCCAAATTCTCGAACTTTCCTGACTTGATCTATTCCTTGTGGATAGCTTGCCTTGAATGTCTCGGGGTTTGGGTACCCACTACGGTCATAATCTTGGACCTTAACTAAGGAACCCTCTTCAAAAGCTAAAAGTCGCTGGATAGTAAACCTCGCACGTTTACGAGTGGTTTTTATCTTTAAAAGAGTTATCTCTCCTAATGGAAAGGAGATGATAGACCCACGGGCTTCTTAAAAGCATCGGCCTCCTCTTGGGCATTATTCAAGGACCCTACGGCTTCTTAGAAGTATTCACAGCCTCCTCTTAGGCTTCGTATAATGATAGCCTCCTCTTGGGCTTCGTACAAGGACCCGTCGGCTTCTTAAAAGTTTCCAGCCTCCTCTTGGGCTTCGTACAAATTGTCCCGACGACCTCCTAGAGGTATAGGAACAGAACTTAGTCATCTCCATAGAACAATCCTTTCATAGAGTCTATTACTGTTTCTCAAAGCATAGTACAAAAGATAAAACTCTAAACACGGACAGTCTAACTTCCTTGAGTCTCAAAAGACATTCTCAAGTGACCCCTTCGTTAAATAGGAAGGAAACCCGCAGACTCGGACAGTCTCAACACCCTTTGGATTTCCAGTTTCCTCAAAGAAAAGGAGACCACCCCGATCCTCAGATCTAACCCATGAGTACAGTGATGCTTATATAAGAACTGATTTTCTCTTTCAAAATCAGTATACTGGACCTGTCACTTAACTGACATAGCCTCCTCTTGGGCTTTGTACAACGACTCTCCCTAGCGGAGTCAAACAAAGCTTTTAGCCTCCATCTCGGGCTTTGTACGAGATACAAAGACTCTCTTGTTGAGCCAAACCTTTTAGCCTCTCTCTCGGGCTTTGTACGAGACACAAAATAGCCTCCTCTTAGGCTTTGTATAATGATTTTACTAACGGAAATTAGCCTCCTCTTAGGCTTTGTATAAGAAAACCACTGGTTGATCCAATCAACCTTTTAGCATCAAAGTTGTGCCTCGTTCACAGTACACAAACATCAACAACTCATTTCCCTTCATCTAATCGCTGTAAGCGGCAAGCCTCTGGATCATCTATATCCACGCCACTGTCCCTCTTTTAGCATGAGAAATTCCTAAGGAAAGATGGCATTGCTCTACAGTGAGTTAAAGTCTTCTCCTTCAGGTTAAAACCCTTTCTTCGGAAATTATGGCATTGCTCGGATCTGCGTATCCCAGTTAAAGTAATTCTCCTTCTCCCCTCTTTAGAGATGACAAATTCTCTCTAAAGTCGAGGTCTTTCAGCTTCACGTCTTGGGCTTTGAACAAGACACAAATAGACCTTTTAGCTTCACATCTTGGGCTTTAAACAAGATACAAACTACCTTTCGCTTCACGTCTTGGGCTTTGAACAAGACACCAAAACAACCATTTCCTCCCATAGAATAGGAGGAACTACGATCGCTCTGATTTCCCTGTTTCGGTAAACGGGAATACGTAGGCATAAGATCGAAAGAGAAGATCTTAGCGAGCGCAATCAACAAAAAACCCAAATCCCATATCTCCATCAATCAAAAGCAGTATTTCAAAAGCATCAGTCCTAACATCCTAATCCTTGTTCCCCGCCAGAAACCTTCTGCCCAGGTAAAAAAGAAAGAAAACAGTATTGGCGAAAATACAAATAACCAGTACAAAGGCCCCCCACATTGATAGCATCCGTAACCTAATAGACCGCTGTTTAAACTCAGTATGCAAAGCAAGGTTAATTGGAGACATCTATTTCCCTTCCTTATTCAGCTCACAATAGGATAAAAAATGAATTGACCTGTAGTTCAAGCTCAACCGCAGAGAGCGGACAGCGCTTAAGAACCGCGTCCAAAATCGCTCGCTACAAATAGCCTTTGATTTGTACTCGATTCCTTTGGTGCTTCACCTTGATGAGTAGTTTTGGGATAGTTTTTGTGCCTTTCTATTGACAACCTTTTGCACACACACATTTGAATGTCTAAGCATGTGTTTGAACTCTAGGTTGGGATTTGTCAACTCATTTTCCTATTTTTGAATACCATGCTAATGTGATCATCTTTTATCCATGTTTTGTGCCAATAATGACCTAGTTTCTTGGGTATGCTTCTTTAGATGTTGGTATGTTTTGAATATGTGTTTGTTCATGGTTTGAAAAGCATGTTTCAATTCTGACTTCATGATTAAAAGGTGTTTTTGTTTGTCCATTTGATCATTTATGCATGTTTTGTTTTGTTTGAACTATTCCATGATGTTTTGACTTGTCACTTGCATATAATCTTGCTCATGCCTAAATGTGATCCATGTTGATGTTTATTTTGACATATTGGTGTTGAATATGAGGTTCATGAGTTATGTATGCTAATGTCCTTTTGGTTTATGAGTCATTATTTCCTTGTTGAGCTTTCTCTTTCATTTGTCTTTGTTTGGTGAAACTTGTGGCAAGTTTGCTTGATGGTTTGGTGCTTGTTTGACTTCATTCATGAATATTTTTGCATGTTGAACATGATATGATATAGTTGATGCCATTCTTGATATGTCATCTCATTTTGTTCTTTGGTTTTGGTCCATTGGCTTTTATTCATCTTCACCTTAAAACTCCCCTTTCTTCAACACTTGTTTTACAAGTAGTTGTTCCTTCTTCCAAAGGAAAATTACCTTGTTGGCTCTTAAGTCATCTTCTAGGATAGTTTAGACCTATCTTACTTAGTTTGAATACTTAGACTATTCATTCCCTTAGGATAATTTCCTTTAAGATAGTTTCCCTTAGGATGCTTAACCTAGATAACTTACAGTTAGTCTCCCTTTTTCTCCCATGAGAGAATTAGACATGAGTCATCCCTAGTTGAGATATAAATCTCCTACCCCATGACATAGTTGAGAAAAATGTAGATTATTTTTGCTTAAGAGAGGTATGTGGCATACTCGTCGATCTTATATCCGAATCAGATCCCTTCTCTTAATGTGAAGCAAAGATCCACCTTCCACATGTTTGTGGTGGTTTAAGTTGAGTTTTCCCCTTAAGATGACAACTTGTCTCTTCTCCTAAAACCAATCAACAAACTTTGTTTACCCTTATTGAGGGGAACTACGAATGCTCTGATTCTTTTTAAACAAGATACATAGGTACGAGATGCGATGTCTTGGCGAGCATACGTAGTGTATATACCCTTAGGTCTTTACTTTAGCACAACTCCCTTAGCAAGCAAACATTAGCATAACACAGATACTAACAAGAGGTTCCTGTAGAGTACTACAGATACTTAGGATACTAACACCTTCCCTAGGTATAACCAACCCCCGAACCTTAGATTCTCTCTTGCATTGTTTTACATTGCAATTAGGGTTTTCAATCTTTACCTTTTCCTTTGGATAAATCAAATTTCGGTGGTGAATTATGATCTGTGATTCAAGTTAATCAATAGCTTGATATCCGATTCTCACCGCGACAGAAATTGAGACTTCACTGGGGAATATATGATCCCCTAAGAGGGTTAAGCCCATCTTGTTTGTATTTGTGTTTGCTATATGTTTGCTTGCTTCTATATCTGTAAATATCTGTATATATATCTGCTTGGTTTTTTTCTGTGTGCAGGGTGGTTACTTTGAGTGGTGAGATAAGTCCTAACCCGGACTTGAGAGTACACATATGATAGAATTGTGGTATAATCAATAGTTGGCTATTGGGAGTAGTCCTAACATGTCTAGCATATGATAACCACGCTCAGTGGAGGCCCTTTTGGGATTACTGATGTTAGATGCGAGTAGTCGTATTGGCATTACTTTTCGCGGCCAGGGAGTCCGTGAAGCTGAGGACCTTTAGTTACCCTTCACCCCTACTTGGCCTTTTTAGAACGTAGTGCAGTGATCATCCAGGTGTAGACCTGTGGTGGTTGTCATGCAACACTACACTCAGACGAGTTTATCTTGAGAATATTATTAGCCCGCACGAGTAGTCATGTAAGCCGATAATATCTGAAAGATTTATCGATGACTCTGGGAACTTTTTAGAACCCTGTTCTGTAGATCATAAACCCGTAGTACACACCTCTTGGGATGGGTAGACCATGGCACCGTGCATGTGACCTCTAAACCTAGGCCCTTTTTGCTTGTTGCATGTGTATATGTGTTTATCTGTATATGTGTGTTTTGTATGTTGCATACATTCATCCATGCATTCATGATCTATTGTTGGTTTTAAGGAACTCAATCGTCTTTTCCTTTGCAAATCATAGGTATTATAGATCTTGAGAAAAGGAACACTAAGATGTAAAATTTCAAGAAGCCCAACTTGGTGGAGTTGAAAAAGTTGTGAGCTTTGGTGTCTTGCCCTGAAGACTTCAGAAAATGCTATGGAAGGTTGATTGGTATCATCAGGACTAAGATAAAGGAGGGAGTTCTTGACATGTTAGTGCAGTTTTATGACCCTCTTTACCATTGTTTCACATTTCCCGACTATCAACTCATCCCAACTTTGGAGGAGTACTCGTATTGGGTTAGTCTGCCGGTATTGGAAAAATAACCTTCAGCGGTTTAGAGAAGATTCCTTCACCAAAAGACATTGCTGATGCTATTCACTTGGAAATATCCGAAGTTAAGGTAAACCTTACCACTAAGGGAGGAATCAAGGGTCTTCCCACTAAGTTCTTGATAGATAAGGCTTTCTACTTAGCTAGGGAGAATAACATGGATGCCTTTGAAGCAATCTTTGCATTGCTTGTCCATGGTTTGGTTTTCTTCTCTAATGTTGAGGAGTTCATCGATGTCAATGCCATTCGAATCTTTCTAAGCGGAAACCCTGTGCCCACATTGCTTGGTGATACTTATCATCCATTCATCATAGAACTCTCAAGGGAACCGAGACCATCTTGTGTTGTGCGCCTTTGCTTTACAAGTGGTTTGTTACGCATTTGCCTCAGACAGCGCACTTCAAGGATAATCCAGACAAGCTTCGATGGTCTCAAAGAATCATATCTCTTACTCATACTGATGTGTTTTAGTACAACTCAGCCTACGACAAGGGAGTCATCATTGATAGTTATGGCCAATTACCCAATGTGCCACTCCTTGGTATCAGAGGTGGGATTAGTTACAATCTTATTCTTGCTAGATGTCAGTTTGGGTATCCTATGAAAGACAAACCTAACAACATCCTTTTTTCTGGCTTCTATCTTAATGAGGAAGTCAGTGCAGAAACTAGGGATAGAGTTTTGCTTTCTTGGGAAACAATCCATAAAAGGACTAAAGACAACTTGGGAAAGAGAAATTGTGTAGCCTTGGAGCCATTCATTCAGTGGGTTCGATCTCGAGCTGGTGATCTTAAGATGTCATACCTCCGTGAAAGACCTTCACAGCCTGCCGATTCATCATCTTCCACCATCCCTATTAAGCGCATGGAAGAGTATCAGGAAACATTGGCAAGGATGAAGCTTGAACGAGACACTTGGGAAGGGAAGTACCACGCCATATATGCTGAACAGATGGAGATGAATAAACAGTTGAAAGAGAAGGATGATTTGATTGAGTTGCTCGAGAGACGCGTGGTAGAGAGGCATGTAGCGCAAGATAATTTATTTTTCTCTCGCGTACAGCCAGTTTCCAACACTCACGAATATTCAAGCATTCCTCCTACATTAGGTAATTGGAAAGGGATTGTCACAAGTTGGTTTTGGAAAACGCCGAGCTGAAGAGGCAGAAGAGGATGCGTGGAGTGGAGCCTTTTTAGATAGGATCTCTCGGGACTCTTTAGGCCTAGTTGTTTTTCCCTCTTTGTATTTTGAGCTTCTTGAATTGGACTTTGAAGTTGTAACTTTTCCCACTATTAATGAATTGAAGTTTCTTTTGAAAATGTTCCTAATGTGAAATTTACCTTTTTGGGTTCCTTAAAACCAATTGCATTCGCATTGCATTTTGCATTTTTTTGCTAACCCTGTCAAGGAACTGAAAACCTGTTTTGCAGACATTGTAAGATGGATTTCAGAAAGAAGGGAACTTTTCCGTACACCTTTCAAGACTCATAATGTTGAGAAATTAAGGGAACTAGGAGGGATAATCGAGGACCCTTTGGCTTTCTCAGAGAAATATGGAAGGATTCTCCCGTTGTTGAACCTTTAAAAGGCTGATGGACTACTAGAGACACTTGTATAACTCTACAATCCCATCTACCATTGTTTCATATTCCCCGATTACCAGTTGATGCTCTAATGGGCCTTCCTGTCAACGACTTACCTCCATTCTCCAGGCTAGAGGATGAACCCAGTGAGAAGGATACTGCAAGAGCAACGCGCCTAAGGTTGTCTGATGTTCGAACTCATATGACTATCAAGGGAGGACTCTCTGGTTTGCCTGGTTAGTTCTTATTTGAAAAGGCTCAGTATCCCGCCGATATGAAGAACACTGAGGTTTTTGAGTCCATTTTTGCATTGTTAGCTTATGGGTTATTCCTGTTTCCCAACATCGACGACTTTGTCGACATCAATGCCATCCAGATTTTTATGCTCAAGAATCCGGTCCCTACTCTATTGGCCGATGCCTATCATGCCATTCACTCAAAGATTCTGCAATGAGAAGGTTAGTTCACGTGCTGTGTTGCTCTCCTCTATAGATGGTTTATTTCGCACCTACCGAGGTCTGCAACCTTTTGGGATGTGAAGGACAATTCAATATGGTCCAAGAAACTCATGGCACTCACCCATTCAGATATCGAGTGGTATGATCCAATATATGGGGGAGTCGTTATGATCCATAGCTGTGGGGACTTCCCCAATGTGCCTCTTCTTGGCACAAAGGGATGCATCAGTTACAACCCCGTTCTCGCTCGTCGACAACTTAGACATCCAATGAATGAAGAACCTGACCCCAGTAACCTAACAAGAATCTTCCTTGAAGAGGGGGAAAACCCTGAGCTTAAATCCAGAATCGCGTATGCTTGGAGCCGCATAAATAAACAAGGAATGACCATACTAGGACATCCTGATTGTATTGTCTCAAAAGCTTGTTTAATGTGGGCACGTGAAAGAGCCCTCACATTGAGGATGCCCTATCCTCATCATAAGCCTCCTGTAGTCAACACAAGTGAAGAGTTGAAGATGAAGATGGCATTGAAGGAGCTAACCCTCGACAAAGAAAGGATGCAAGAGCAGATAGACAAGCTCGTGAAGGAGCTCCATGGAGAAGACGGACCGTCATCAGATGGATTAGACTCTTAGTTCCTTTTTTGTTGTTTCTCTGTATTCGTTTCCTTATGTAATGGACCTTGGAGGTGTAGCGTTTATCCTATAAACCTTGCACGTTGATTGGTGAAATGAGTTGTTTTAAAATGTATTCTCGATATATACAATGTTTGCAAACACACTTTTGAGTTCCTTGATTCATCCTTGCATCGTGCATTTTGTATACATCATTTGCATTGTATTCTTTGCATTTCAGGTTCTTACCCTTACTTCTTCTTCAGAGAGACAAGTTGAATCACCGATATAACACCCGAGTAGGTCACCAGAAAAGGATGGATCAACTTGAGCAGGAGAATAGAGCACTTCGCGAAGAGGTTACAACTTTGAAAGAGAGTTTGGAAAGGCTTAATGGAATGATGGAGGCACTGGCGGCTGCTCAGAATCAGTCGTCACATAATTCGCAAGACCATATTCCAAGGACGGTTATCTCAGAGATTGTCTCCGCGTTAATCCCAGTGGCGCCTGTTAGTGAACCGTAATATACTATGCCTCCTGGTTTTCCATGGGGAATGCCTCATAATTTCATTCTAGCTAGCTACCATCCACCAGTTCCTGAAGCTCCTGTCGTAACCGCTGTTATGACTGCGCCACCACCTGTGGTGAATGCTGTCCCGTACCATTTGGAAGAGCCTGTGTTCCACACCGCACCAAGTGAAAGTGTTGGATTTGATGAGAGGATGGATGAATTTCAGGATAAATTCTTAGAAATGCAAAAGGAGATCAAAGCTCTCAGAGGGAAGGATTTATTTGGAAAAAGTACTTCTGACCTTTGCCTAGTTCTGAATGTCAAGGTTCTTCAAAAGTTCAAGGTACCTGATTTCGAGAAATATAAGGGAAACTCTTATCCTTAGGTCCATCTCATTATGTACGCCTGCAAGATGTCAGCACAGCCAGATAATGATCAGTTGTTGATCCACTATTTCCAAGATAGTCTGACTGGTGCAGCTCTCAAATGGTATATGGGGCTGGACAATTTGAAGATCCATACCTTCAACGATCTCTGTGACGCTTTTATCAGACAATATAAATACAATGTTGATATGGCACCTGATAGGGATCAGTTAAGGGTCATGACTCAAAAGGAAAGAGAAAATTTCAAGGAGTACGCCCAACGGTGGCGCGAGGTGGCTGCTCAGATCGCACCGCCCCTCGAAGATAAGGAAATGACTAAGATTTTCTTGAAGACTCTAAGTCGTTTTTTCTATGAGAGAATGGTGGCCAGCGCTCCTAGTGACTTTACCGAAATGGTAAATATGGGGATGCGCCTAGAAGAAGGAATTCGTAAAGGTAGGTTGACAAAAGAATCTGGTACTTCTGGCAATGTGAAGAAACACGGAAGTAACTTTGCAAAGAAGAAGGAACAGGATGTGAGTGCCATACACCATCGTCGACCCCGGAGGGGAAACCAACAACATCAATAGTCTTAGCATGTTGTAGCAGTGACACCGGTTATTAATACTCCAGTTTATCAGCCGCAATTCGCACAACCGTATCAACCAGTTCAACCGATTCAACAACAAAAACAACAACCACTATGTTATCAGAATCAACAGCCTTTACAACAAGCTCGACCACCATTCAACAACTAGAACCGTGCTAAGAGAAGGCCAGATTTTGATCCCATTCCAATGTCCTAGGCTACATCACTTCATGTAATAATCTCAGTTTCTGTGAAGAAGAGCTCCCAAAAGAAGGGAAGAAGCATAATATGGCGTTGTACATTTTAATGAACTGCATGGATGATGCATTATCCAGTGTGTTGGTTGACACTGAATCAGCATTAAATGTGATTCCAAAGATGACTCTCACAAGATTATCATACCAAGGAACGTCTTTGAGACCTAGTGGTATTGATGTAAAGGCTTTCGATGGATAAAGGAAGACCGTTATTGGTGAGGTCATTTTACCTATGACCATTGGCCCCCATCTTTTTGAGATCACATTCCAAGTCATGGATATTCATGCTGCTTATAATGGCTTGTTAGGTAGGCCATAGATACATAATGTCGGGGAAGTCACTTTTATGCTACACCAAAAATTGAAATTTGTTAATGAAGGGAAGGTTGTCACAGTCTGTGGAGAGAGGGCTCTAGTGGTGAGTCATCTTTCTTCTTTTTCATATATTGATGCTGATGAGGAAATAGGAACCCAATTCCAAGCTCTTTCAATTGATGGTGGTAGTGCCAAGAAAAGCGGGGTTTCTATTTCATTTTTCAAGGATGTACAACGCGTCGTGGAAAGTGGTTCCCAAGAAGGGTGGGGGCAAGTGTTATCATTACCTAGAAACGAAAAGAAAAAGGGTCTCGGTTTTTCAGGTGCCAGTTCTGACAAGCCTGCCACAGGAAACATAATTATTCCCCCTATTGAAGATGTTTTTCATAGTGGAGGCGTTATTCATCCATTAAGAGTTAATGCTATAACTGAAGAAGATGACTCTGAAGGGTACATACCATTCGGCTCTGAAAATGATCATATCCCTACTGAAGACTAGGAGCCTTATTTGGAGGATCCTGGATATGGGACTAAGACTGAAGATGCTTATTGTCCTTTTTATTCTCCTCGGTCAAGACGTAAGAGACCTGAGTATGAAGCTTGCGCCATCCTCGAAGACGAGTCCGATGAAGATCAGCCCAACTTTGTGACGCATGGAGCGTTCGCTCAGAACTGGATTATTGTTAACATTCCCATTGTTGTCTATTTTTCAAAGTAATTATCTTTTGCTTTTAGCTCTTCGCTCTGCCCAAGGTGAAAGAGTTGTTGTGTGGGCTTATTTTTCATAATTCCCTTTGCTCGACCCAAGGCAAAGGTGATTTTGTGTTAGGGCTTTTGTTTAACGAACTACTATCATCAATAAAATTGTCATTTTGTGATAGTGCCTCATTTCAAGGAAGTGAAACGCATTGAAATCGTTTATGACAGCAGGAAATATTCCCCAACTCCTCTGGTCATTAACATTCCTGGCCCGACTCGTTACGCCACCAACAAAGCGGTCCCTTACAAGTACAATGCCACTATGCTGGAAAATAGGAAAGAGGTACCTTTGCCAATACTATCGTCAGTCGTTAATATTGTTGATATCAGTAGAGTGACTATGAGCAGTCGTGTTTTCTCTGCAACATCTCCAAGAGATAATGAAACTTCTGTTGAGCAGCCTGCTGTAAATGATTCTGCTCTGGGCAGTCTAGTGGGACTGGTTCTCCCTCTAAAACTAATAAATTTTTGAAGATTATAAAAAGAAGCGAGTATAAGATTGTAGACCAACTTCTACAGACCCTTTCCAAGATTTCTGTGCTACAACTATTGATGAGTTCTGAAGCCCACAGAGAGGCTTTACAGAATGTCCTTGAGCAGGCCTACGTCGATCATGACGTGACCGTCGATCAATTTGATGGGATCATAGGCTACATCACTTCATGTAATAATCTCAGTTTCTGTGAAGAAGAGATCCCAAAAGAAGGGAAGAAGCATAATATGGCGTTGTACATTTTAATGAACTGCATGGATGACGCATTATCCAGTGTGTTGGTTGACACTGAATCAGCATTAAATGTGATTCCAAAGATGACTCTCACAAGATTATCATACCAAGGAACGTCTTTGAGACCTAGTGGTATTGTTGTGAAGGCTTTCGATGGATCAAGGAAGACTGTCATTGGTGAGGTTGTTTTACCTATGACCATTGGCCCCCATTTTTTGAGATCATATTCCAAGTCATGGATATTCGTGCTACTTATAATTGCTTGTTAGGTAGGCCATAAATACATAATGTCGGGGAAGTCATATCTACGCTACACCAAAAATTGAAATTTGTTAATGAAGGGAAGGTTGTCACAGTCTATGGAGAGAGGGCTCTAGTGGTGAGTCATCTTTCTTCTTTTTCATATATTGATGGTGATGAGGAAATAGGAACTCAATTCCAAGCTATTTTAATTGATGGTGGTAGTGCCAAGAAAAGCGGGGTTTCTATTTCATCTTTCAAGGATGTACAACGCGTCGTGGAAAGGGGTTCCCAAGAAGGGTGGGGGCAAGTGTTATCATTACCTGGAAACAAAAATAAAAAGGGTCTCGGTTTTTCAGGTGCCAGTTCCGACAAGCCTACCACAGGAAACATGATTATTCCCCCCATTGAAGATGTTTTTCATAGTGGAGGCATTATTCATCCATCAAGAGTTAATGCTATAACTGAAGAGGATGACTCTGAAGGGTACATACCATTCGGCTCTGAAAATGATCATATCCCTGCTGAAGACTAGGAGCCTTATTTGGAGGATTCTGGATATGGGTCTAAGACTGAAGATGCTTATTGTCCTTTTTATTCTCCTCGGTCAAGACGTAAGGGACCTGAGTATGAAGCTTGCGCCATCCTCGAAGACGAGTCTGACAAAGATCAGCCCAACTTTGTGATGCATGGAGCGTTCGCTCAGAACTGGATTGTTGTTAACATTCCCATTGCTGTCCATTTTTCAAAGTAATTATCTTTTTCTTTTAGCTCTTCGCTCTGCCCAAGGCGAAAGAGTTGTTGTGTGGGCTTATTTTTCATAATTCCCTTTGCTCTGCCCAAGGCAAAGGTGATTTTATGTTAGGGCTTTTGTTTAACGAACTACTATCATCAATAAAATTGTCATTTTGTGTTTCCATTTTATCTGTGTTACTTTTTTACTTTTCTGGAAAAATGGTAATCATAAAAAAACATTTTTATCACTTTGCATGTTCTGTGCACATACTTGCACTTTCATAAAATCTAAAATAAAGCCAAATCACATGTGCAGATTATTGCACAACAAACCATAAAAAAATGACCCAATGCCTTCTCCAAACTTTGAGTTTCCTGTGTTCGAAGCCGAAGAGGTAGAAGAAGAGGTTCCCGAGGAAATATCTCGATTGCTTGAGAATGAAGATAGATCCATTCAGGCTTACAAAGAGCCCATAAAAGTCATTAATTTGGGTACAACCGAAGGCCGTAAGGAAGTGAAAATTGGAGCTTTACTTGTGACTGATGTGAAAGAAAGGCTGATTGAACTACTTAAGGAATATGTTGACGTGTTTGCTTGGTCATACCAAGATATGCCTGGTCTCGACACCTCTATAGTGGAGCATCGTCTGCCTTTAAAACCAGAATGTCTGCCAGTCAAACAGAAGCTCCGATGAACTCGCCCTGACATGACCCTGAAGATTAAAGAAGAGGTACAGAAGCAAATTGACACAGGGTTCCTCGTTACATCTGAGTATCCGCAATGGTTAGCCAACATTGTACCTATCCTGAAAAAAGATGCCAAAGTTCACATGTGTGTTGATTACCGAGACCTGAACAAAGCCAGTCTGAAAGATCATTTTCCTCTGCCGCACATTGACATGCTGGTAGATAGCATTGAGAAGTATAAAGTATTCTCTTTTATGGATGGTTTTTCAGGTTACAACCAAATCAGAATGGCTCCCAAAGACATGGAGAAGACACCGTTCATTACACCTTAGGGCACCTTCTGCTACAGAGTTATGCCGTTTGGTCTAAAAAATGCTGGGGCAACATATCAAAGGGCCATGACTACCCTGTTTCATGATATGATGCACAAAGAGATCGAGGTGTATATGGATGACATGATAGCCAAGTCCAAGACTGAAGAAGACCATGTTGAGCATTTGTTGAATTTGTTTCAGCGGTTGAGGAAGTATCAGCTCCGTTTGAATCCTAACAAGTGTACGTTTGGTGTTTGCTCAGACAAACTCTTAGGTTTCATTGTTAGCCAGAAGGGTATTAAAGTGGATCCTGATAAATTTAAGGCCATACAAGAGATGCCAGCTCCAACTACAGAAAAGTAAGCCAGAGGTTTCTTAGGACAACTGAATTACATCTCTCGATTTATCTTGAATATGACAACCACTTGTGGACCAATTTTCAAGCTTCTCAAAAAAGATCAGAGATATGTTTGGACTGATGATTATCAGAATGAATTCAACAGTATCAAGGAGTATCTTCTCGAGCCTCCTATTTTGATTCCTCTGGTGGAAGGAAGACCTTTGATCATGTATTTGACCATTTTAGAAGATTCCATGGGGTGTGTACTCGGTCAATAAGATGAGTCAGGAAAGAAGCATCACGCTATCTATTATTTAAGTAAGAAATTCACTGACTATGAGTCTCGATACACAATGCTGGAGAAAACCTATTGCACCTTGGCTTGGGCTGCGCGACGTTTGCGCCAATACATGTTGAACCATACCACTTGGCTGATTTCTAAGATGGACCCCATCAAATACATTTTTGAGAAACCCGCTCTGACAGGAAGAATAGCCAGATGGTAAGTGTTAATGTCAGAATATGATAATGAGTATCACACTCAGAAGGCGATCAACCTATTGAAGACCATAAGCCTGTTGAGGATGATTTCCCTGACGAAGATGTGATGTATTTAAAAATGAAGGATTGTGAGGAACCCTTGCCAGACGAAGGACCGGAGCCGGATTCTCAGTGGGGTTTGATTTTTAATGGTGCCGTCAATAATTATGGGAAGGGAATTGGGGCAATCATTATGACTCCTCATTGTAGCGAGCGATTTTGGACGCGGTTCTTAAGCGCTGGTCGCTCTCTGCAGTTTGAGCTTACTACATGTCGATTCATTTTTTATCTTATTAAAGTTGATGAAGGAAGGGAAATAGAAGTCTCCAATTAACCCTGCTTTGCATACTGAGTTTAAACAGCGGTCTGTTAGGTTACGAATGCTATCAATGTGAGGGGGGGCTTTGTACTGGTTATTTGTGTTTTCGCTAATACTGGTTTCTCTCTTTTTATTTTTGACAGAAGGTTTCTGGCGGGGAACAAGGATTAGGATGTTAGGACTGATGCTTTTTGAATTACTGCTTTTGATTGATGGAGATATGGGATTTGGGTTTTTGGTTGGTTGTGCTCGCTAAGATTTTTCTTTCAATCTTATGCCTACGTATTCCCGTTTACCGAAACAGGGAAATCAGAGCGTTCGTAGTTCCTCCTATTCTATGGGAGGAAATGGTATTTTGGTGTCTTGTTCAAAGCCCAAGACGTGAAGCGAAAGGTAGTTTGTATCTTGATCAAAGCCCAAGATGTGAAGCTGAAAAGTCTATTTGTGTCTTGTTCAAAGCCCAAGACGTGAAGCTAAAAGGTCTCAACTTTAGAGAGAATTTGTCACCTCTAAAGAGGGGGTTTGTCTGTCACAACTGTTGGGTGACTGGTTATAAAGGAGAATTACTTTAACCGGGATATGTGAATCCGGCAATGCCATAATTTCCTTTATAGGGGATTTTAACCTGAAGGAGAAGACTTTAACTCAGTGTAGAGCAATGATATCTTTCCTTAGGAATTTCTCATGCTAAAAGAGGGACAGTGGCATGGATGTAGATGATCCAGAGGCTTGCCGCTTACAGCGATTCGATGAATGGGAAGGAGTTGTTGATGTTTGTGTACTGTGAACGAGGCCCAACTTAGATGCTAAAAGGTTGATTGGATCAACCAGTGGTCTTCTTATACAAAGCCTAAGAGGAGGCTAATATGTGTCTCGTACAAAGCCCGAGAGAGAGGCTAAAAGGTTTTGATTCAACGAGGGAATCTTTTGGTATCTCGTATAAAGCCCGAGATGAAGGCTATTTGACTCAACAAGAGAGTTTTTGTATCTCGTACAAAGCCCGAGATAGAGGCTAAACGTTGTTTGACTCAACGAGGGAGTCTTTTGTATCTCGTACGAAGCCCGAGATGGAGGCTGTTGTTTATTTGGCTCAATAAGAACCTTTTTGTATCTCGTATAAAGCCCGAGATGGAGGCAAAAGGGGGGTTGAATCAATAAGGGAGTCTCTTTATGTGTCTCGTACAAAGCCCGAGAGAGAGGCTAAATGTTGTCTCAGTTAAGTGACAGGTCCAGTATACTGATTTTAAAGAGAAAATTAGTTCTTATATGAGCAATGTTGTACTCAAGGATTTGATTCAAGGATCCAGGATATTTCCTTTTCTTTGAGGAAACGGGAAATCCGAAGGGTATTGAGACTATCCGAGTATGCGGGTTTCCTTCCTATTTAATGAAGGGGTCACTTGAGAATGTCTTTGAGACTCAAGGAAGTTAGACTGTCCAAGTCTAGAGTTTCATCTTTTGTACCAAGCTTTGAGAAACAGTAGTAGACTCTATGAAAGGACTGTTTTGTTAAGATGACTAAGTTTTGTTCCTATACCTCTAGGAGGTCATCGGGACAATTTGTACGAAGCCCAAGAGGAGGCTGGAAGCTTTTAAGAAGCCGACGGGTCCTTGTACTAAGCCCAAGAGGAGGCTATCATTCCTGGAGGAAGAGATCATTATACGAAGCCTAAGAGGAGGTTATGAATACTTCTAAGAAGCCGTAGGGTCCTTGTACTAAGCCCAAGAGGAGGCGGGGTTGCTTTTAGGAAGCCTGTGGATCCTTGTACGATGCCCAAGAGGAGGCCGATGCTTTTAAGAAGCCCGTGGGTCCCCAAACCCCGAGAAATTCAAGGCAAGCAATTCACGAGGAATAGATCAAGTCAGGAAAGTTTGAGAATTTGGAAGAAACTCAAAGATTCCATTCACGGAGAATACATTCATCTTTGGGAGTAGAGTTTCTTGACAATTCCTAACGAGGACAACCTGAGAGAAGACTGTATCTGGTGATCCTATTTGGGGATCTAGCTGTCTATTTCTACGAATAAACGAAACGACGTCACCTAGTTCTAGACGTAGTTGCCGGGGAAACTCTAAATATCTATACTATTATTACACAGTTGATATGAGTATATGAAAGAAGACTTACAGTGAAACAACCCCCACAATACAGTTATATGTATATGAAAGCGGTAAATGAAAGCAATAACCACTTACTCGGTTGTAGAGCTTCCATGCTGTTTGGTTAGTTGTTCAACAAAGAAAGATTGAAAACAATAGTATATCAAAATCAAAGGAGAAAGTGCTTTGAAAAAGGAGAGATTTGGGGCTTACAGCTCAAGGAGAGGCCCAAAGTTTTATCAGTGAGCGCACTGTTTGAATTTGTACAGAGGGACTTATACAAGTGACTGTGGCCCAAAAAATTGTTTTCTGTACAAAGGGATGGGTCGTACACTCTTTCAAGAGGCCCAAAAGGTTTAAAGAAAAATAGTGGGGCTTATAACACGAGGGTAGGCCCAATTGATTTTTTTCGTTTAAAATGGAGATCGCGCCGAGGTTTTCTTTTAACGCAGAGGGACTTATACAATAAGTGAGGCCCAAAATTGTTTTGGTTAAAAGGGGGTTGGGTCTTACACTCTATTAGAGGCCCAAAAGATTTTGAATGGGTCTTATAGCTCGAGGAGAGGCCCAAGGGTTATTTTTCAAAAGGCGACGATCGCGCCGTTTGTTTTTGACGGTATCGGGACTTATACAATACACTGAGGCCCAAAAATGATTTGGTCAAAAAAGGATTGGGTCTTACACTCTATTAGAGGCCCATGGGGGTTTGACAATGATTTTTTTTTTAGTGAAAATCAAAGAAACCCTAATTTTATTCTTTAAAAGTAAATATTTAAAGAAAATCAAATGAAAAATACCAAATAGGTTTGAATAAACCACTTGTGATTTTTGTTTAAGGTTTGAAAAATGAGGTATAAATCACAAGAGATATTAAAACTCATTTGGTCTTGATTTTTCAAGATGAATATTCATTTTAAAATGCTTAAAAACAAATAAAAATGAATTTATTCACCAAAATACTAATTATATTAAATAAATAATACAAACTCAATTTTTTTGTGGAATAAAATATTTCAACATTTTTGTGATTTTTTGCAAAAAGAACCAATAAAAAATAATTAAAATTGAAAGAGTTATTAATTTTCCAAATAATTAACAAAACGTGAAAATAGTTGGAAAAATAGCAAAATGTGAAAAAATCACAAAATGGCATGGGTGGGGTTTGAACCCATGACCTCAAGCATACAAGGCGTGCGCCTTACCACTGGGGTGGTGATACATCCATTGTTTGAAACAAACCAACAAATACACAAGTCATGCATTGGTTTTGGCTTGCCCAAGGCAAGTTTTGGCTCAAAAACGTGAAGGTCATAACTTTCTCAATTCTTAATGGTTTGAGACAAAATTTATATGCATCTGGGCCAGAATTTCATAAGGAATCCAATGGCGGTGGTAGTTTTTTCATATCACACTCCCTCCTCAAAACCCGATAGTGGTTTTGAAAATGACCTATAAATGCATTTTCTATGCTACAACTTGGTACAAGCATGGATTACATGGTGAATTAGCTCAAACACAACATATATGACATGTATGAGATGTTTATGATCAATGGACTTCAAATGTACACATGCTTTGGTGAGTGCAAGTTGAGAGGCTTACCCTTCTTTGAGATTTTGGAGGTTTCTCTGCAATCTGCCAACCCTCTTGCTCCATATATGATTTTATTCTTTGAACCACCTCAAATGATCCCTTGGATGCTTTTAGGATGATTGGAATCAACTGGTACCTGCAAAAACACAAACTGTCCCTTTCTTGCAAAAGGGGTTAAAAGTGACCAAAATAGCAACTCCCTCAAATGGTGTTCCAGATGGTGGGAACCATTTGGGACAATTCAAGGATGATATTTGGAGTGTGTTTGAGGTTTTATCTGGTTTGGAAAGTGACTGAATCAAGACATGGCTTGAAAAATGCAAAAAAGTGTTATTTTGAGGTTTTGAGAGGTGACTTTGTGATGTTGTGATTACAGGTCACTTTTGATGGTTTGCACAGCTTACATATGATATATATGAGGTGTATGTGTGATTAGTTTGGGTGGAATTGCTCTCTATCTCAAAAACTCAGAATTACTTGCTTTTGAAGGCAAGTTTGAGGTGAAAGAAGAGATTTTGAGGAAAACATCTGTTTGATGGCTTTGGTGTACTCAAACTAAACACAATTGAGCTCTATTTATAGTAGAGCAAGTTTATTTTGGGATCCACAGTGAATGGCAACTGCAGCAGGTGTTTGTTCAATGTTGGCCAATGGAAATGCAAGTCTCCTCTAGCCATTGACTAGAGGTTAGGGCACAGGGCTGTGGTTCCCTTGGTCTTGGATAAGTCTTGACTGATTTCAGATGAGAATGGCTCAGTCTAGCCACCTTGATGCTTCCATTGAATGCTTCAATCCAAATTTGGAGTCTTGTCCCTATTTTGGCCATTCTAGGTTCAACATGCTATTTCTTGTTCCATGGACTTTGGAGGCTTGGCTCAGTGATTGTCCCCTTTAGATTCAATCCTCAGATGTTCCCAAGTGGATAGGAGCATTTGAATTGGCTGATTTTGGCAAATCGAGCAAAATTGCAAATTCTGCCTTTCCTTGACAAATTTCAGTAAGGCAACTTGCCAATGTCATATCTCATGATGTAAGTTGAATTTGGTAATACTCTTGACCATTTTGGAAAGCCCTTACATGATACAACAACTATTTGAACATGTTTATTTTTGATCTCTTTTGAATCCAAGTGAAAAATCCCCCTACATTTGGAATAAATGAAGATAGATTTGGACTTAGTGGAAATTTCACTAAGTGTTGGAAAAAGTGACATTTTCACTTTTCCGCCACTTTGATCACTCCATAACTCAAAATCCTTAATGAATTGGACTTAGGTCTAGTTGAAGTTTTTGTAGAGGGTAATGAGGGCTACAAATCCATCTTTGGATGAGGAAAAATGGCTTTGTGGTTTAGGAGTTATGATCCTCCAAAGTTGGTACCCTTGTCACTTTATTTTTAACTTAGAAAATTTTCTAAGTTTTTATGTTTACCCCTTTTACAAGTTATCCAACTTTTCTTGATTTTTCTTGATGAATGATGATTCAAATCATACATTAACATCATTTTAGGGTTAAAAATCCATTTTGGTGAAAAATCTCAAAAAGTCAAAGTTAACTTTTGTGCACAGTTGACTTTTTATCAGATGAATTCCAAACTGTGCAATTCTTCAGGAAATCATGTCCTTGACCTAAATCAAACTTGATGTACATGTTCCATGGATGTCATAGGGTGTATTTAGGCATGTCCTAGGGTTTGGGAGCATGTCCTGGTCAAAAGTCAAAGTTACAATTACCTTTTCCCTTAAAACCCTAATTGTGGTGCAGATGAAATTGAGACTTGTTGCTCAAGCTTCTTGGATTAATCCATTGTTCCAAATGGATCAATATAGTTCATTAGAGACCCTCAAACCCTCTCTTGGGGTCTTGGCTCATGGTTTGTCTCAAAAGTCAACTTAGGGGTGAATTAGGTCAAGAAACCCTAATTCCTGATTTTTGATAAATGCATCCCCTAAGGCAAAATTAACTGGATGATTGGGTCCATGAGGTTCCATGGAGTATATCAGGTTATGTTTTGGATCATTGGCTTGTGCCCAGATGAAATTTTCCATCTGGAGGCCCTGGTCGACCAAAACCCTAATTTGGTGACACTGGCGATCTTGAGGCTTGATCCACCTAGAAGGGAGCAACCTTGTGCTTAATCCTTGAAGTGGGAGCCCTTTTGATCCTTTGTAGTTACTTGAGAGGTTAGACAAGTTGAAGATCATGTCAATCCTTGATTGATACTTTGTCTAAGAACTCTGAGAGGGCTTGAAACCCTAATTCTTGATTGTAGTGGATGCTAACCCATCTTTGGGGAGATTGATGAGGCATGATGGTTCACCCATATTGTGATGATGATTTTCACAATGATGGGAAATCTTAGTGGTCAAAATTTGGGGTATGACACTCATGGATCCCATATCCCATTTATTTCCCGATTAACTTTCAAATGCACAAACAATGAATCCGAATATGAGGTATGCATTATGGGCCTTGAAGAGGCAATTGATTTAAGGATCAACAACTTGGATATGTATGGTGATTCTGCTTTGGTGATTTATCAAATTAAAGGAGAATAGGAAACTCGCCAAGATCATTTGCTTCCGTACAGAGATTATGCAAGGAGATTGCTCCCTTTCTTCAATAGGGTGGAGTTCCATCACATCCCTCGTGACGAGAATAGGATGGCTGATGCTTTGGAAACGTTGGCTTCTATGATTGTAGTAAACGATTGGAATGATTGTTCTAACATCCATGTTATGCGTCTCAATAGACCTGCGTATATGTTTTCAATAGAAGAAGCCGACGATGGTAAACCTTAGTATCATGACATTGAAGTATTTCTCCGAAGACAAGAATACCCGGTTGAGGCCTCCAATAAGAATAAGAAGACATTGAGGAGATTGGCTGGTAATTTTCTCTTGAGCAATAACGTACTTTACAAAAGGAATTTTGACATGGTCCTGCTGAGATGTGTCGACAAGAGAGAAGCAGGCATGTTAATGACTGAGATTCATGAAGGGCCCTTTGGTACTCATGCTAATGGACATGCTATGGCAAAGAAACTCTTAAGAGTAGGCTATTATTGGATAACAATGGAGTCTGATTGTTACAAGTTTGCTAAGAAGTGCTACAAGTGCCAAATCTACACTAATAAAATTCATGTACCACCAACTCTTCTCAATGTTATATCGTCTCCGTGGCCGTTCTCCGTGTGGGGCATTGATATGATTGGCATAACTGAACCGAAAGTGTCTAATGGACATCGCTTCATCTTAGTGGCAATTGATTACTTCACCAAGTGGGTGGAAGGAGCTTCGTATGCGAATGTCACCAGACAAGTAGTGGTTAGATTTATCAAGAATCAGCTCATCTGCCATTATGGTGTGCCGAGCAAAATCATCACTGATAATGGGTCAAATCTGAATAATAAGATGATGAAGGAGCTATGTGAAGAGTTCAAGATTGAACATCATAATTCTTCTCCTTACCCACCAAAGATGAACGGGGCTGTTGAGACGGCAAACAAGAACATAAAGAATATCATTCAGAAGATAGTTGTCACCTATAAGGATTGGCATGAAATGCTCCCATTTTATTTACATGGGTATCGTACTTCGGTACGCACATCAACAAGAGTAACTCCCTTCTCACTTGTTTATGGTATGGAAGTTGTACTCCCAGTAGAAGTTGAGATTCCTTCCATGATAGTTTTGATGGAGGCAAAACTCTCAGAGGCTGAATGGTGCAAAAGCAGATATGACCAGCTGAATTTGATTGAGGAGAAAAGGATGACGGCTTCATGCCATGGACAGTTATACCAATAGAGGATGAAGAAAACCTTTGACAAAAAGGTGCGACCTCGGGAATTCAGAGAAGGTGACCTTGTACTTAAGAAAATCCAATCTTTCCTCACAGATTCTAGGGGCAAGTGGACTCTTAATTATGATGGTCCGTACGTTCTTAAGAGGGCCTTCTCAGGAGGCGTTTTGATGTTAGCAACTATGGATGGAGAGGAAATCACTCGTCCTGTGAATGTTGATGCAGTCAAAAAGTACTATGCCTAAAAATGAAAAGAACAACTCGCTAAGTTGAAAACCAGAAAGGGTAGCTTAGGCAAAAATGAGCGTCTCAGTCGGCTGAAAACCCGAAAGGGTGGTCTAGGTAAAAGTTAGAGACATAAAACAAAAAGAAATCATCCCGCTAGGTTGAAAACCTGAAAAGGCAATCTAGGCAAAAGTTAGGGATCAGGCTAGTACACTGCATCAGATCGGATTGGATTATTAGAAGTCTTCTCTCTTACCAGACTCATCAGTCGGATCATCGAAAGCTGAGAGTATAGGAAATTCATAGTGGTTTAGGAGGATATGGGACATTGTTCTGATGTAACCTTTTCCATTGTTTACCATTTTTCTAACTTTGTAATGATCCATGGAGTCGCGCCATTTGCCGACTACCATTCTATTAATAAAATTGAGCCTTTTCCATTTATTGGCAATCTCTATGTTTATTCTTATTTCTGCAAAATGTCTTTTATTTTTTATAGCAGTTTTTAGAACATTTTTAAAACTTTTAAATGCGTGTGTATTTTTATTTTTATTTATGGATTCAAAAGGGATGTTAATAGTCTTACCAAGGATGACAGATCTCGAAATGCTGAGCTATGTTTTTTTCTGACTTGCTTCACCAAAATCCCTGAGGGATTCTGTTTCAGATGGTGTAGTGGATCCCCGGTAAGTGGCTACTTTAGGTGGTCATGACAATTCCCCGATGAATCTCTGCTTCAAGTAGTTACGACAGATTTGATGCAAGGTTTCCCAGTTGGAAACCTAAGAATTCCCAGTGAATCTCCTTGGCTTCAACCTTCCCCAGCGAAGTAGATATTTATTTCATTCCCATGGAGTCTCAATTCTGACACCTTCATCTGCTATGTTGATCCAAGCTTCCCGAACGAAGTGGATATTTATTTTATCCCCTATATGGCCTCAGCTCAGGCACCTCCACAACTTCCTTTCAGACTACTTTAGTTCGTCGGGGATATTTATTTTATTCCCCATGAAGTCTCTCCAATCATGAGTCTGATCCATCCCTAGTGGATCTTTCTCATCCCTAGCAGAGTAGTAAGATTCATCTTGATAATTCCCTAAGTGAAATCATGATGTTATACCCCAAGTGGAGTACTCTATTCTCCCCAGAGAGATTTGAAGCCTTGAAGCAGGAATTTGACTCCATGTGTGGCTTCCCATTCATGCCCAGTGATGCTTCTATCTCGTGAATATTGGCAGGGTATCCTTGTCGAGATGTTTATTTCATCTCCATTTTACTCATTTCCTTTTGTTTTATCAGCATAAGCATAACATGACATAGATTCATTCATACAGATACACATGGCATCTGTGCATTTTGCATTTTGTGATGTTTGTTAGTTTTTTCACTTTGGTTGCGTTTATCCCCAAGTGACTGGATTTGTCTTCTCCCTCCAAGTAGAGTCGTCATCCCTAAGCAGAAAGAGCACATCTTTTCTAATTCCCCACTGAGTTTGATCCTCGTGGAAGATGGTTGCTTTAGTTTTCTTTTCCATTTTTGGATAAAGATAAACCCCAGTTAAGTTCATTCCTCACTGGATAGAGTCTTGCTTGACCGTTTCTTTTCAGTTATTGCCTGAATTGAAATTTGGTCTATGACAATCCCGATTTTTGAATCTCTCTAGGCTTTTAAACCTAGATCGAGCGTGCATTTATTTTGCCCTTTGTCTCCCCAAGAAGAATCTATTTGAAGACTGCCATGAAAGATAGAATCTTTTCCTAGCAATTCATACCCGGACAACAAGTGACAGCCTCCTTATTTGGGCAGCTTGTCTGTTCTCAGGTTTTCTATTTGGATGGTAAATGACAGTCTCTTTCTAAGACAGTTGTCTATCCCCGACAAATTATCAAGATTATCAACTTGTTCTCCATCAAATGGCATCTCTCTGGAAATCCGTCAGAGAAGTTTGTTGAAGACTTTACAAGTGTTCCTTGTTATTTGAGAATTCCTGATACAAGGATTTTATTTGCTCCAAGGTAATTTCAAACTACAACAATATTGCTCCTTAGTGACGTTCTCCTAGTGAGTCCATTATTCAACTTACTTCCATCAAATGGCAACTCTTCGAGAAGTTTGGTGAAGCTTCTTACAGTTTATTTTTCTCTTTATTTGAGAAGATATATTTTACGAATCAACCGGACTATATCTCTTTTGAAGATCCCCGGTGATGTTCCCTAATCTCCAATAAGTTATAGATTCCCGCTGAAGTCTTCAACCTCCAGTGAAGTTCCAATCCCCTGTGAAGATACTCTCCCATAAGTATTCACCCTTCCAGGAAGAAACTAAGACCAGCCCGCAGTTTATGATCTGGTACAAGGGGAGGTTTGTTTACCCTTTTCAAGATAAAAGAGCTTGATCAAAGAAGAAAATGAGACCAGTCCACGGTTTATGACCCGGTACAAGGGGAGGTATGTTTACCCTTTTCAATCTAAAGGAGCTTAATCAATGAAGAAACTGAGACCAGTCCGCGGTTTATGACCCGATACGAGGGGAGGTTTGTTTACCCTTTTCAAGCTAGAGGAGCTTGATCAAAGAAGAAACTAAGACCAGTCTGTGGTTTATGACCCGGTACGAGGGGAGGTTTGTTTACCTTTTTCAAGCTAAAGGAGCTTGATCAAAGAAGAAAATGAGACCAGTCCGCGGTTTATGACCCGGTACGAGGGGAGGTTTGTTTACCCTTTTCAAGCTAAAGGAGCTTGATCAAAGAAGAAACTGAGACCAGTCCGCGATTTATGACCCGGTACGAGGGGAGGTTTGTTTACCCTTTTCAAACTGAATGAGCTTGATCAAAGAAGAAATTGAGACCAGTCCGCTGTTTATGGCCTGGTACGAGGGGAGGTTTATTTACCCTTTTCAAGCTGAATGAGCTTGATCAAAGAAGAAACTAAGACCAGTCCGTGGTTTATGACCCGGTACGAGGGGAGATTTATTATCTCTGCAAATGTATTATTCCATCATTATATTTGAATTCATTTTAAACTGCCTTGTGAATTGTCAGTTGGTAGTCTATTCCCTAGTGGAGTCAAGTCTTATCCCCAGTAGTAGTTTGTTGACTCTTCCAGTGGAACTGCAACCTTTCCCCTATGGCATTCTTTCCACCACAGATCCTTGTTTTGTATTTCATATCATATCATACCATATCATATGCATTTGGTGGTATATTAGGGCAAAGAATTGTGCATGTTTGTATTTAAGTCTCTCTTATCACGTCGAGACGAAGATTTCAATCCTCATATCTCCGGATAGAAGAAACTTAAATAGGGGCATCTGTCACACCCTAATTTTTAACCCTAAGATCCCGTCTCTTTAGGTCAAGCATTTCATGCATAACTAACCATATTGTTGCTTTGTTTTGTTTGTTTTGTTCACTTTTGAATTAGGGATTGCTCTAAAAAGTCTCAAGGATTTAGCTAGTCAAGTCTTGAGGGCATCATCAATAAGGCAAGTCCTCACACTCCTAGAAATCTCATTCCCATTAAATTACAAGTATAAGATGCCCTCACTTTTAGCTCCTCGGAGGATCAATAACACCTAATCAAGAATTAGGGTTTCTTCCAGTCAAAGTCAGTTACACCTTTGGATCTTGATCAAGAGTTGACCACAAACCTTGAGACATGATCTAAGGCTCATCATGGCACCCATGAAGTCCACTCAAGGCACCCAAATAGCCCAGAAGATTGTTGATTGATTGAAAGTCAAGGTTTGGAGACTCATATATTCAAAGAAGTCAACTGTATCTCTAAAAAGTCAAACTTGGAACTTTGAGGTCAACCATAAGCATGACATATCATCTTGAGTGTTATTATGAGTTTGGACCAAAGAAAATCAAGAGGAAGCATAAAATCAAAAAGTTTGAAGGATTAGGGTTTTGGAAGAAAAATTTCTAAGTGTGAAAATCCCAATTTTTAGCCATTTTGTAACATCCATAACTTCTTCATCCTTGATCCAAATGGAGAAACATAGCTATCAAATTGAAGAGAACACCATGTGCTTCAAGTTTTAAGGAGTAAAAATGTTCAAGATATTCATGGATTTCAAGATATGGAGTCCTAAAGTTGAGAAAAACAAGGATTTAAAATTTTGTACTTAGAAATTTTTCTAAGTGTGGAATCTTAACATGGATGATGGTTTTTCAAAGCCTTCTTTCACCATGATCCAGGCCTCATTTCAATTTTCCTTGGACATGAAAGTTGTAGAGTGTTATTCTAGCTTTATTTTGAGTACTAGAACTCCTCCATCATGATACGAACCTTATTTCAATTTTCCTTGGATATAAAAGTTATAGAACTCATTCCAAGCTTTCTATCCATTACAAGAACTATTTATTTGGGCAAATATATCTCAAGTTATGCTTATTTAAAGTTAGTGTCACAAAGTGGTCATTTCATAACTTAGATTTTTTTTAAGTTTCTCTTTTGGTGACATTGGTGGGCATCATTTCATGACAACTTTTCTCCATTTTCCAAGCCTCATCTTTAGTTTATTTCCAAATGAAAGTTGTTATATGATCTTCCTACTTTGCATTGGATAAAAAATCTCATGAAGAGGAGCTAAATTCATCAAGTGGTGATTGTACAAAGAGAGCTAGTTGGATTTACGATCAAGTATGTTTTTTGGCCACATTCTCATGCATCATGCCAAGTTTTCATGTAGCAAGCATACATGCTATTCTCATGCGCAAGAACTATCTCATTCTCATTCCAAAAAATCATTCAAAGCATTGCCCAAAATACTCCAACAAGCCTTGTACAAAATCCACCCTTCATTAACAAGTTTTGCCAAACTTGGGAAAGAGACAAACTTTCAAAACTTTCCTAGCAAGGATTTACTCCACCCAAGACTATTCTGCACCTCTTGCTCAGTGTCAATGCTTACACAACATGAAAAAATCTCACCAACCATGCCATGCATGTCTTCCCTTCATTTCCATTTTTTTTTTAAATTTTTCACCACAAGGTTTAACCTCAGTAACAACTGTTGTTACCACACAAGACCTTCACATATAAACTAAGAGCAAACCCTAGCTTCAAGGAGAGCATTCTACAGCCACATACCACTCAACACTCTCTTCCTTCCAAAACTTGTTCCCTTTTGTATTCCATTCTTTTGGATCTCTTCTTCCATTTTTTTTGTCTCAGCCACCTTCCTCAAGGATCCTAGAAGGATAAGGAAGAGTTTTGAAGACTCTTTGCACGTAAGGACGGATACTGCAGAAAGCTCCATTTGGTAAACTTCTCACACTTTTATTTCTTCTCATCTTTTTTTTAAAAACAAAAGAACTCATAAAATTCTTTAGGGTTGTTCATATATTGCATCTAGAAAATCCTGAAATGATGGCACACTGTGTTTGTTTGATTGTGTGATGTTTGAAATGTTGATTTCAGTTTTGGTATGCTTGAGTTTCATGATGATTTTCACCATGTTGAAGTTGTTATTTAGGCATTCAATGGGTGTAGCTTTGATATACTCTTTGAGTACTTCTTGTTTCCATTTTATTTTGTTAATTTTGATGGAAAACTGATGATGAAAATGAACGTTGAAATTGCTGGTTTTCATGAACGTATGCGTGTTAGGGTTATGAGTTTCTGTGTTCCCATGTTTGCATGAAGAAGACGATGAGGTGTCGTGTTTCCATTGGCAGTGATTTATTTTGTCTGTTTGTAACTTAAAAACTGAGTGACCGATTGATATGAGGTCCACATGCTTTTTGTACCATGTTCTCTTCCTTTTTTTCTTCTTTTTTGGCTGATGTGTGGGGATTTGGACGTGGGCCTGGTTTGTTTTGATATTGACACTTCCCTTAGTAGAGCCGTCAATAGAAAGCCAGAGATAACGACCACTTATCCTCGACCTTCACAAACAGAGCAAAATCCATGCTCCAAATCACCTAGATCAGAAATAACCTGATCGAAGCTGTAACCATCAAGATTATGATGTCTTCATCTTCATCTTCAATAGCATCAAAGTCCAGACTAGTTTCTTGCCAGGAAACTCTCCAGAGAACACATGCTTCTGTCACACCCGACTGAAGCCACTTCTTAGGTCACCACCTAAGACTAAAACAGATGCTAAAGTGTATGCAGTACCCCTCCCATGATCCTGCACAAACTCTGATGATGAGATGTTCCAACATCTTGTTGAACATCAGTAATCTTGACTTTCAAGGATAATTAATTAAATACTTGTGGATTCCACAAATAGCAATTGATCTTAAATCCTTGTCCAATAACCCTTCTTCACTGCTGTAGCTGAGCTCCACCAGATTATGTCATAAACACTTATAAAGTATTCAATATTTTTGCAAGTGTCTTCTTCAAAGGACAATGTTGAGATACCAAGGCTGCCACCCTTGACTCAAGTAACTAAGACTTTCTCTGAACAAATCTTATTTACCTCAACAATTATTCAATCAGATTGGATCCACTCTTAGGGTCAAGAGAGATGAATCCTACCTTGCTATTTTTGGATGGTGAAAATAAATCACCTCCACTTTCTTCAAATTGTGTTTCAAAGAAACACCTTCTAGTCAGAAGAGTAACTAGAAGACTCTAGATACACGACATAGATGCCTTTATGAGTGGACTTGAGAGAGATCTCAAGTATCTTTGACAACCTAGCCGACCAACCATTTATCAAACTCCTAGAGCAAGAACCTGATAAACTTTAACTCAACTCCTCTCCTCTTCAGCTGACTTCAACTGCACCAAGAAACCAAGCTTCCAGGTACCAAGTCACCATACCAGATATCTAACCATAACTACTTTCACTCCATCGCTCCCGACTTTGGAATAAAATAATGTAGATATCTTCAATTATATAGAGGCCGACGATTGAGACCTTCCACCAACTGTCTTCAGTAAAAACTCCAGAATCCCATAATTCTAGAGCTCTTCCATCAGAAACACATGCAGCAGAACCACCCAGGAACAGATCCTGCTTGCCCTAATAAGATGTCACAATATCCTATAAGACACACCAACAATAGAACTAGCCACTTCTCCTGTAGTTGTTGTAGAATCTCCTCAGCAACATGAACAACCTCCGGGTTGTTCCCTTCGATCCAGAACATCCTTCTCATCCATTAATACCCTTGGGTATGTTTGAGTTAATTGACCTGATCTTCAAAACTCCTCCTTGTTTAAACGCCAGAAAGTATCTCCCAAAGATCTCATCCAGAACCAGATAGGATGCCTGCTCTGATACCAATTGAAATTCTGGCCTATGCACACAACAGATGTCCTAACATATGTCAAGACATTGTGCTACATAATCATTTAAACTTGGAGGCACAACAGCAGACTGATACCTTGAATATCAGAACTGTACACACACAGATGTCACGACATCTGATCCAACATGTTAGTCAAGAACATTAACAAAACTGTAAATTGCAAAATGTTAAATAAGACAGTAATTGTTAACCCAGTTCGGTGCAATTCACCTACATCTGGGGGATCCCAATCCAGGATGAAGACTTCACTATCTGTAGAACTATTACAAAGATAAAATCTCCCATTTACAACTTTATCCCTAATATCTACCCAATGAACATCTTTACCAAGGTTAAACTCAAACGTTTACAACCTTGATATGAGATACCCCACTCACATCCTAATCAGAACCTGTGATATCTCTGTCTTCTACTAATACAGAACTAGTCGCGGTTTCTTGACCTCTAAGTTATCTTGGACTTGCTTCAAAGCTTCGTCCAAGAGCAATACAACAACCATTACCTATAGGTTTCTGGTTGAGTCCCTGTACCTATGCCTTCCACTTTGCATCCCATAATACAGAGTGGAGACTTACAACTCCTAAGAGAGCCAACGACTCTCAAACCCTAAACCCTTATTCAACATAAGAGAACTAGGTTACAAAGTTACAAGCGATATAAAAAGTACAGTCTCTTCTTTAACCCTAGGTCTAGGTCTCTTTATATAGTCTTCTGTTGTCTTGGGCTTTCAATTGTTTCTCCTTTATCCACTCTGCAAATTTGCACCAAATCTTTTGACAGATTTGTTGAGTAATTAAACCTGCTGTATTTGTAAGAATGTAGGACATCTTTGTCGACATCGTTAATCTTGAGAAGATTACTTCATCTTTATCATATTCATGTTTTACCAAAATTTTGTCAAACCATAGGAGCTTTCAACCTCCCTCTTTTGACAAATTTTGGCTAAAACATTCCCTTCTGTGCTGGATGAGCGAGATTGATAAAGGACCTTGAGCTCTTCATCTTGAAAGTTTCCCTTCTGATATCTCCTTACTGAATTCCAGTAAGAGCTTAAACAGTTGTGACATGGAGTTCATAAAATATGTAACTCAGATCACAAGTCACAACCTGTTCTTCAACTCAGATCACAAGACACATAAAGAAACAAGTTAAGATGTCAGAGTATCTTATCCAGTATTCTTGCAGAACACCTGCAGGAATGTACCCAGAAAACAACAGAAAAAAAAAACGACTTCCTTCCTTCTCCCCCTTTTTAGTCAAAACTTGGCAAAAGTGACCAAGACAACTCCAAACCCAGACACAAATTACCCAGAATTTGAGAAATGCCATCTAACACTAAACAGGAGTGATGAGACTAGGAGGAATCTATAGAGTCTTATTTATAGCCAAGCGATTTCCTTAGGAAGTAACGAACCACAGAAAATAACTCTGGTCAATTCAAAGATCCATTAATCAAGGAAAATCACTCCACTAAATGCTCACCGGCCAAGACTGTTGACTGTTTATTCTTTCAAGAACACCGACCAGCAAGCCCATTTCATGCAACATGTTTAACAGAAATGTCCTGACATTGTGTCAGACATTGTCTATTCTTCATAGGAACTTTTCTGTTTTGGTCTTCCAGAGACTTCTTCACAAATATATGATCCTAGTCTGCAGAGAAAAATAGATTCTCCCAAACTCAATCAATGATTCTTAAGTATCCAATAAGAACTATTTCACATGCACTGCCAAGTCTCCCCCAACTTGCAACAATACGACAATGTCAAGACATCCTCCTTGACATCTCAGCTTGCTTGACGCACAAATACAAACTGGAACTTTAACTGCATCCTTGCAGTAATTCATCTTAGATCAAGAGGCATCTCCCCCTATCTAAGGTAACTAGTGCTTCTCCACAGAACACCCAAGTTAATGAAAGGAAAACATAAGACGCATCTTCATGTCTTCAAGAGCGTACCCTCAGTCCAACTTACCAGCTGAACACAATCACCAACTCTCTTATTGCTCCATCGGACAAGAAACAATAATCACTCATACATGATCACCATCATGCTACCCGTGAGGAAATGTATACCAACCATAACAAACTCTTGGCTTGAGATCAAAGTCCCATTGATCCCCCTCATCCTGCAACCATCTACACACCACACGAACTCCTCTTGAATTCTCATGTATAGACCTCCAGCTGCTTGAGACACAAACCAATTGAATCAGAATGCTTCACATTCCTCAAAGAGACGAACATGGCCCCTTAGTTTGTTATAACGATGTCAGCTATCGTATACATGCTTCATAACTTCACAGCTGCTAAACTGATCCATTACTAGCATGACTTGCACCCAGGGCAACATCCCAAGATTTTCCACTGACCCCACCAGGTCAGCAATAGAGATAAACATCCCGCAATCCAAGACGGTCATTCCTTATCATTCTCCCGTATGATAACCTGGAATACTTCTGATTTATGGTGAATCTCCACTTCTAAACGCATCAAGAAACAAACCTTCATACAATCAACCCGTGATCCACTTTAGTCTTCCAAAACACTTACATCCAACTTCCAAGATAGTTCTTATACTCCATCATTCTCCCATATGACAATGTAGATACTTCTTAGACACGATGCAAGTAACCAGTTCATCACAGAACCTGTAATCCTTCACCAAGGATAAATAACCCAAAGATGTTTTAACATCAGTTATGACATCTTCCACATATCACAGACACCACACACCATGGTTCTTGATATACTCCACCACTGGAATTACTGTCAGCATAGTAATCCACACTGAAGATCTTCAAACAACATGTGCTACCAGCTTGAATAAAGAAAACTTTAGAAACCCAGAGAGAAATGAACTCTCATCCACCAAAGAAGGTATGTTTCCATTCTCAACCCAGAACTTCTACCACAAGCTCCCAGAGAACCAGAACCTCCTTACAATCTCAACTAACTACTATTCTGCAAAAGAGCAATCAGTTTCAAGCATCCTGCTTGAATGCACATTGTGAAATCAACCAAATGCCACTTTTTGATTGACCTCACTCATCTTCTGAACTCTCAAAAGATATACAGATCCACTAATGAAATCAAACCTTCAAGTCACGTGAACTACTTGCCACATAGCAAGATATCTTGGATCAATCAAGCCTCTTAGTCATGTAACATCTTCCCATCCACAGCTCCCGCAAACTGCATGAGATAGACCTTTTTGAAGCATCCATAACTTTCATTCTCTTGTAGATCACCTTATCTTAAGCTGATGTGCCACATCACCAGCTGAGACTTCTAATGTTAAGCTAGATGTTAGAATATTTTGATATGACATCCAACTGTTGAATTTAGCTCCTCCTTCTGCCACTTAGAAGAACCTCCTCCCTTCGCAGAACAAGAGTTCCATGCTCTCATAGACTTGATTCAACAACCAATTTAGAGTAGACAACCTTCATCCTGCTTTGAAACTCCAAAGACTTCAAACCTGCCACGTCTGAATCTTCAGAAAGTAAGTAGTCCAAGACTACCCCATAGCCATACCAAAGAATTCCACTTCCCTTAGTAGAGCCGTCAATAGAAAGCCAGAGATAACTGCCACTTATCCTCGACCTTCACAAATAGAGCTAAATCCATGCTCTAAATCACCTAGATCAGAAATAAACTGATCCAAGCTGTAACCATCAATATTATGATATCTTCATCTTCATCTTCAATAGCATCAAAGTCCAGACTAGTTTCTTGCCAGGAAACTCTCCATAGAACACATGCTTCTGTCACACCCGACTGAAGCCACTTCTTAGGTCACCACCTAAGACTAAAACAGATGCTAAAGTGTATGCAGTACCCCTCCCATGATCCTGTACAAACTCTGATGATGAGATGATCCAACATCTTGTTGAACATCAGCAATCTTGACTTTCAAGGATAATCAATTAAATACTTGTGGATTCCACAAATAGCAATTAATCTTAAATCCTTGTCCAATAACCCTTCTTCACTGCTATAGCTGAGCTCCATCAGATCATGTCATGAACACTTATAAAGTATTCAATCTTTTTGCAAGTGTCTTCTTCAAAGGACAATGTTGAGATACCAAGGCTGCCACCCTTGACTCAAGTAACTAAGACTTTCTCTGAACAAATCTTATTTACCTCAATAACTCTTCAATCAGATTGGATCCACTCTTAGGGTCAAGAGAGATGAATCCTTCCTTGCTATTTTTGGATGGTGAAAATAAATCACCTCCACTTTCTTCAGATTGTGTTTCAAAGAAACACCTTCTAGTCAAAAGAGTAACTAGAAGACTCCAAATACACGACATAGATGCCTTTATGAGTGGACTTGAGAGAGATCTCAGGTATCTTTGACAACCTAGCCGACCAACCATTTATCAAACTCCTAGAGCAAGAACCTGATAAACTTTAACTCAACTCCTCTCCTCTTCAAGTGACTTCAACTGCACCAAGAAACTAAGCTTCCAGGTACCAAGTCACCATACCAGATATCTAACCACAACTCCTTTCACTCTATCGCTCCCAACTTTGGAATAAAAGAATGTAGATATCTTCAATTATATAGAGGCCGGCGATTGAGACCTTCCACCAACTGTCTTCAGTAATAACTCCAGAATCTCATAATTCTAGAGCTCTTCCATCAGAAACACATGCAGCAGAACCACCAAGGAATAGATCCTGCTTGCCCTAATAAGATGTCACAACATCCTATAAGACACACCAACAAGAGAACTAGCCACTTCTCTTGTAGTTGTTGTAGAATCTCCTCAGCAACATGAACAACCTCCGGGTTGCTCCCTTCGATCCAGAACATCCATCTCATCCATTAATACCCTTGGGTATGTTTCATTTGATTGACCTGATCTTTAAAACTCCTCATTGTTTAAACGCCAGAAAGTATCTTCCAAAGATCTCATCCAGAACCAGACAGGATGCCTGCTCTGATACCAATTAAAATTCTAGCCTATGCAGACAGCAGATGTCCTAACATATGTCAAGACATTGTGCTACATAATCATTTAAACTTGGAGGCACAACAACAGACTGATACCTTGAATATCAGAACTGCACACACACAGATTTCACGACATCTAATCCAACATGTTAGTCAAGAACATTAACAAAACTGTAAATTGCATAATGTTAAATAAGACATTAATTATTAACCCAGTTCGGTGAAATTTACCTACATCTGGGGGATACCAATCCAGGATGAAGACTTCACTATCTGTAGAACTATTACAAAGCTAAACTCCCCCGTTTACAACTTTATCCCTAATATCTACCCAATGAACATCTTTACCAAGGTTAAACTCAAACATTTACAACCTTGATATAAGATACCCCACTCACATCCTAATCAGAACCTGTGATATCTCTGTCTTCTGCCAATACAGAACCAGTCGCGGTTTCTTGACCTCCAAGTTATCTTGGACTTGCTTCAAAGCTTCGTCCAAGAGCAATACAACAACCATTACCTACAGGTTTCTGGTTGAGTCCCTGTACCTATGCCTTCCATTCTGCATCCCATAATACAGAGTGGAGACTTACAACTCCTAAGAGAGCCAACGACTCTCAAACCCTAAACCCTTATTCAACACAAGAGAACTAGGTTACAAAGTTACAAGTGATACAAAATTACAGTCTCTTCTTTAGCCCTAGGTCTAGGTCTACTTATATAGTCTTCTATTGTCTTGGGCTTTCAATTATTTCTCCTTTATCCACTATGCAAATTTGCACCAAATCTTTTGACAGATTTGTTGAGTAATTAAACCTGTTGTATTTGTAAGATGTTAGGACATCTTTGTCGACATCTTTAATCTTGAGCAGATTTCTTCATCTTTATCATATTCATGTTTTACCAAAATTTTGTCAAACCATAGGAGCTTTCAATATAGTTGCTGCCATTCTTGATATGTCATCTCATTTTGGTCTTTGGTTTTGGTCCATTAGCTTTTATTCATCTTCACCTTGAAACTCCCTTTTCTTCAACACTTGTTTTACAAGTAGTTGTTCCTTCTTCCAAAGGAAAATTACCTTTTTGACTCTTAAGTCATCTTCTAGGATAGTTTAGACCTATCTTACCTAGTTTGAATACTTAGACTATCCATTCCCTTAGGATAGTTTCCCTTAAGATAGTTTCCCTTAGGATGTTTAACCTAGATAACTTACAGTTAGTCTCCTTTTTTATCCCATGAGAGAATTAGACATGAGTCATCCCTAGTTGAGATATAAATCTCCTACCCCATGACATAGTTGAGAAAGACGTAGATTCTTTTCTGCTTAAGAGAGGTATGTGGCATACTCGTCGATCTTATATCTGAGTCAGAGCCCTTTTCTTAATGTGAAGCAAAGATCCACCTTCCACATGTTTATGGTGGTTTAAGTTGAGTTTTCCCCTTAAGATGACGACTTGTCTCTTATCCTAAAACCAATCAACAAACTTTATTTACCTTTATTGAGGGGAACTACGAATGCTCTGATTCTTTTTAGACAAGATACGTAGGCACGAGATGCAATCTTATGTCAAGTCTTCATGCTGGGACATCTCATTCGACATCTTCAAACTAGAACATCTTGTTCAACATTATGTTTTACCAAAATTTAGTCAAATCCTTGGAGCTTTCACAAAGGGACAATATCCAGTTTAAAATCCCCGTTGATAGAGGAAAAGAATGTAATTAAGGCTTCATCCCTCTTTTCGAAGGATAAAATACACTACCCTCCGAATCACTCTAGATGACAATAGGGTTATTATCCATCATAACAAAAGCACGATTAAATACTAAAATGAAAAAGTTGAAAGTGAGAAAGGTACCTCGAAATGTAATGCTGGATGTGATAAAGTAAGAAGAGGACCGAATAGTCAAAGTTGTAAAGCTTTGAAAATTTTGAACGTGTAACAACAATTACTGTTGAAGAAAACACTCTCAGAGAAGAGGGAAATACTCAAAGAGACTAGGGAAACTCAACTTGCACAATAGCAAAAGTTTATGTGCTCTCTCTTTCTACCCTTATATAGGTAGAAATCGAACAAATCATATTAAAAGCGAGAAGCAAGTGTGAATCAACGATTAGATTTTGTCTTGGGAACTCACCCAAACTCAAATGTACTCGAGTGAACAATAAGCTATGTCACACCACTCTATACCTTTTCAGCTCATACATAAAGAGAAAAACGACAACACATTTCAATAATGGGAGTGCATTTAAGGCTCACGTTCTCCATTACTCTTTGGAAAAACCAAAGTAATACAGGTCAAGCGACACCTATGCAACCTTTCTCAAGGGCCGACCATAACTACTAAAGACTCCCTGATATCCAAAGAGCCCTACGAGTCTTGGGGGAAGCTATTTCGTCTCGGTCAGAGGCATAAGACTTAATGCCCCATGCCGATCAAAGGCCCAATAACACTAGTCTCACTTATTCAACTTGCTCCACCAAGGCCAGGGTATAAATACTTTCACAAAGGATTTTAGGTACATAGTTTGTAATCTTCACTTCCATTACGGTTATCAAAACCCTTACAGACTTAGGCATTGGAGTGCTAACCATACAAATCACCCACTTTGAACCAATGTATCGAAGATTAGAAACGCCTATTCAGAATCAACACGAATCAATGATATTGATTCAAGATCAACGCCTCCAATCCAAGAAATATCGTGATTGCAACCTTCAACCCAAGGTATCACATTACAAAACTATTCACGGAGCTTCGTTTTTTCGTAGCCTTAATGATTTCCTCTATTTCTAGTTCCGCAACATAACACTTTCATTAAATTACACTAGGTGTTCTTCCCTGTTAGATCCCACATGTTTGCTCTATGTGTGCGGGAATAAGTAAGGAAGTGATTCATAACATCACATCAACAATTCAATAAGAGTTAACCTTGTGAAGAACAAAAAAATCATAGTACTCATTAGCTCTATATGCCTCCTCTACATGTTAGTTGTACCCTCGTAGAAAAAAGGAATTTTTTTTTATTTTTATATTTATGGTATTTTCACCTTTCAGAACAAATTAGAGTTCTCCCATTATATATATATATATATATATATATATATATATATATATATATATATATATATATATATATATATATATATATAGGTCATTTATCCATTCCTTTTATACCCTATTTTATTCATCTTCCATTTGTTCCCATTTTACATAATTGAGTCAAAGCAAGGTGTTTGTTGTATCACTTGCCACAATACTCAAAGTTGAAAGATCAATTATTCTCTTTGGTGATTCAACTTGAGTTATTTCAATTTATTTGCTTAAAGGTGTCACACACACACACACATGTGCGTGTGTGTGTCTTTATTTTTATTTTTTATGTATGTGTTCAATATTGTTAAATATGACCTAAAACACATATGTTAGTATTTTCTGAAAATTGATATAAAGTAGTAATGCTTGAAGTACTGTAATTCCCCTCTAAATCTCTTATCATATGGAGAATAATTTACAATAAGCTTTTTTAGGATGAAAATATGGATTTGCCTTCCATCTGGAGCATATGTCACAAGCAATATGTGTCTAACCAATATTCTTTGAACATTTGGAGATGACTTTCAAATTTAATAAGTGTTTCTACTATAATCTCGCCCATTGATGATTTATGGAGAATTTTGAATTGATCGTGATTACCTCAATACAAGATTGTTCTTTTCTCTCTTGTTATTACCAATATAGATGCATTCTATTATGTAAGAAACCATGAAAGATTCAATAACAAACACATTCATTGTAAATTTATCATCTCAACAATAATATCCACTACAAGAAAAACTGGTATTTGTTTAACCCCCTCACAAGTGCTAAAAACCCCTCACAAAACTAGTATTTGCGAGGGGCCTATTCACTTCTTAATACAAGTCATCGCAAATTATTTGCAAGGGATCTGCCACCTGAAAATTTGTCAAGGGTTACCCTTGCAAAACCTGTTCCCTTTCAAGGGGATGCCCCTAGAAAAACCTGAACCCCTTTTTCATGTGCAGACACGCAGGCCTAGGCACAGGCTAGTGGTGCAGTAGTGTGTCAAGCATCTGCGAGGGGTTAAGTCCCTCAAAATTTTGTTAATTTTAATTTAAAAAAATGCTACAATGTTTCAGCAGTTGCCCCTTACTATATCTGAAAAATAACATAACTCTCACCATATCTTCATACCACAACATAACACCTTTCTCCATGAAACCACCATAGCCACCACCCTCTCTTTATACATTCATCAACACACAAAAATAAAAGGGGAGAATTTTCAAAAGAAACAAACAACATCAAGGCAAAAACGCACATAACCCAAAATTGCAAAACATACGCCATAACATTCATCACCATTCTTACAACTGCAATCTTCATCTCTATTTCCAAATATAACATCAACAGCTTACAACAACAAACCTGAAATAAAAAAAAAGAAAGAGAAAGAGTAAAAACACAACATTAACAAGTGCTTATGCTTTTTTCATTACTCTTAATCAAAAAGTAATTTTACTTTTTTTCCATCTTCATTGCTATTGCATCTAACATAACAACCACACAAAACATAACATCAATAATACCATAGAATAACAACCATAAAAATAGAAAAAGGAAAAGGGTAAAAAAAATAAAAGAAGTGAGAAGAAGCAGAGATGAGTTTGAATCACCTCCGGTGATCCAACTTTCACTATCGAATGAGAAATAGAAAGAGAAAGTGAGACAGAGAAAGAGAAAGTGAGAGAAAGAGTGAGAAGGCAATAATGACACCGACATAATTTGACTTAACAAATTTAAAATATAATTTGCTGGGCATTTGGAAATTCAAAATTCCATCTGTATTATTTTTCAAGTGCTACCCCGGGCAAATGCTTGATTTTGAAATTCAAAATTCCCACTATATTAGTTGCCACAGGTAACCCTATGCAGACTAATGGATTTTTTTTTTGTTTACTGCATTGCAAGGGGATTAACCACATGCAACATATTAATTAAGTGACAGGTTTTATGTAACACCCTGATTAGTGTATGTTTATTTACTTTTAATTAAATTAAAATTAATGTTTATTTAATTATTGGCGTGTTTGATATTTTAGGGGATTTTCGAAGAATATTTAGAATTAATTAGAATTTTAGTAATTTTAAATAATTAAAATAATAAAGAAAAATAGGAAGTTGAAGAGTTTGGGTGAAAATTAGAAATAAGGAGAATATGTGGTAATGTGGTGAGAAATTAAGGTGAGTTGGGCCTATGTGAAATAATTAAGAATGTAAAATTAGGTAATATAAATTGATAAAGATTAATGGAAGTCAAGTTTTATAGTACGTGAAATTTTGGACAAAAAAACATTTGGTGAGAAAAGAGGCCATAAGGTTTGAGGGAGAATGATAGCCATAGCCAAAGGGTTTGATTGCTTGTTGGAAAATAAGGTAAAGGGTTGGGGGACTACTCTAATAATGGCTTTCAAATGTATAAAGGGTAGTGAGGGACTCTTACCATCCTCTAGGTTTTTCTTTATTTCTTTCTATTGTTGATAATTGTATGTTATGAATATGAATAAGTGATGAATCTATTATGATTGATGATATCAATATGAATTTTGTGTACTGTGATATTGCTAATTGTTGTTCATGATAATTTGCCATGAGTATGACTGTTATTGTTGAAAGTGATGAGTTTTGATTCCATGAACATAATTTTAATTATGTGAGTAACTGAAGAATTAAGCTGTTAATTGGTGCAGAATTAATATGTTCAATATGATATCATTATTGTGTGTCAAATTATGAGCGTTTGGCTTTTTACGAAATCGAAATCGAAGGTCTGAAAGGACTCCAATGGTGGAAAAAATGCAGAATTATACATTCTGTAGCGGTGTCGGCCGTCACCCTTATGACGGGCTGTCCGTCATTACCTCCAGCGAGTTTACGGTTGTCGGCTTTGTGACGGTCAACCCGTAACGACTAGGCAGACCTTATTTAAATACAATTTTTTATTTATCATAACTTAAGTTTCGTGAATCCGTTTGACCCGCAGTTTAAAACGTTGGAAAGCTAACACGTAGAACTATCTCATGTTGATGCCCTAAGATATTAAATGTGAATTTACGAGCGTAAATAAATTGTTTTCCTTAAGGTGTAATATTATGTGACGGTTAATGATGATGAAAGAACTTTTAATTTTTGTGATCGATTGAATTGATGAATACCTCATGAGGAGTGATGTTGATGTTTTTGTTAATGTTGTTGCTGATGCATGAATGATCATTGAGAATTACATGTATAATTATGCGAAGTGTTATAATTCATTGCATAATTATGATTGGTGAATTATTGTAGTGCTTAAATATTAATATGCTATGTGAATATGTATGTTGTTGTCATGCTTGTGAAAATTATGCAATTGTGAGTCATAATATAAAAATGAATTTGATGTGTCATGTTGGTGACCTCATTTAGCGTAATTGTGCATTTTTATGCATCATTTGTGTGTGAACTTTGGTTCAGTGTTGTGCTTTGGTCCACTGTTGAGATCAGGAGAGAGTAGTTGATTCCCGTATGATGGGAATAGTGAGGCATTGCTAATTCAATGGTGAGTAATTAATAACGATTTTGGTGTACTTTGGTTTGGTGGTGGAATCGAGAGCGAGTAGCTACATTCGGTAAATGGGAATTAGTGAAGCGTTCCTGGTTATATGGTGACGAATCAATAACTATTTGGTGAGCTCTGGTCTAGTGGTGGGATCAAGAGCGATTATGGAAAATTTTAAATACTATATCTCTTATGTCCAAAGAGTCGGTACCAAATTTGCATTTAAAGTTGAGTTGAGGATACATTAGCATATATACCTGGATTTGTAAATGAACATGTAATCATTTGGTTATGTGGGTGAATGATGAATACGTGTGTTATTGAGTGATGTTTATGTGTTGGTGTTTCTGTTTATGTGATACTATTCGTTCTATGTTTTGCACTGCTAATTTATTTGAGCGTATTCTCACCCCTTTATGTTTGTTATTGTGTCTTTGCTCCTCTGGGGTGTAGATGATCATGTGCAAGAGTAAATGCCTGATGCTAGAGGATGACGTTGCGTCTCTTTAGTTATTTATCGTTTGAGTCTTAGTGGAGTCGCTCTGATATGTAACATTGGAGAATATGTTGTTCTATGTTTTCTTGTGTTTCATGTCTTATTTTCTTTGAGGATTGTTGAACCACTTTCTCATTCATTGTTGTTGAGATTTATATGTTAAACTTATTAGTTTTCCGTTGCTTATTTGTGAACATTTTATTTATGGTTCTTTTATGCTATGGAGAAGCATGAGTGGGACTCTATTTTTAAGTTATATTGAATTACTTAATTGAAAATTGAGTCAGGGAAATAGGGTGTTACATAGTGAGAATGTCGGTTCATTTGGCCTAGGACTTGTGAATTTTCTTATTTCCATGGCATACGACATGTGTGTGAATGTTGTTGACGCTCATTTTTATTTCCTAGATGCTTGCCAGCAGAAGCAAGATTGAAACAAGTAGGGGAGGATCTTCTGTTTCTCTGAGGTGTTTTAGGTGTGAAGCTTTGGGTCAGCATGCCGCTAAGGCGAGAGTGCATGTGTTGTTGAGATTGTGTTGTTTTCCAAACCTGAAGAGAATACATATTCGAGATTCTTGTGTGCTGGTGTTGTTGAGATGTCATTTGTTAATTCTTGTAGTTGGCTAGAATTTTGGTAAAACAATGTTGATGACATGGTTGATGTTTCAACATGAGTTTTTAACAGCCTTGTTATGTTGAGTTAACATTCTGGTTATGTTAAGTTTTTAAGGGTTGCAGTTTTGTGCTGATGTCAAACCCGATGTCATAACATCAGATGACAGAACATCAGAAAACCATCTGTGTGGTTTGTGGATTGCAGAATGTTAAGGTGTTGAAGAGTTATAGTGCTGAAGAGTGATGTCACATGCGATGTCTTGACATCACTATACCAGAACATCAGTCTGCTGTGTTTTTAGGACTGCGCGTGTTTCTGTTATTGGAGAGATATTCTACTGAAGAGAGTGAGAGATTGTAAGCGAATATCTTGGTAAAGATATATTCTGGTGCAATCATAAGTGGAGCAGATCTTGTTGCTATTTTTAGGGCTGAAAGATTTGAAAAGATTTGAAGATAAAATCTGTTTTTAAATTCAATGCAAATCAGATATTTGGAGAAGATCTTGCAGCTGAATAGTGAAGATTTAAAAGATACATAATATCCTGGAAATATTATGTGGAGCTGAATTTAATGCATAAAGATATGGAGAATATTTAGAGTTAATGATTGAAGATTTAATTGAAGATTTGATTGAGGATTTAATTGAAGATCTATTTTGTAGCAGAATCTTTTGGAGATTTGGAACAGAAGATTTGATATGATTTGAAGGCCCAAATCCAGTTGGGAAATAGGTTATAAATAGAAGCATTGTAACCTAGTTTTAAGAAGCCAGCCATCATGTAGATTATAAGGGCTGTGTTGGTTGATGAACTACCCGGTTTGTGGGATGGTCATCGTTTTATCTCGAAGCCTGTAGGTAAGAGATGTATTGTTCTTGGAGGAAGTTGTTAAGCAACTCTAAGTATTGTTCTTAGTCATGAGGATCATGTCTAGGTATTGTCATGGAAGTGTGTCTTCCAAGGTTATGTGTGTGAATGAATACGTTTAGGAAATCAAGTTGTTGATGTTGTAACGGTGTAGTTGACTGCTAGACATCATCGAGATGATTGGAAGTGAGATGGAGTCTCTTACCTAGGGAGGACTTAGGTAGAAGGGTCATTGGGTAGGGATTAAATTAGGTAGATTGTCAACTGGTTTGTTGAGTCTGTAATTTGATACTACTAATAGTGGACTTCCTTCCTGGCTTGGTATGCCCCTAGATGTAGGTTGGTTGAACCGAACTGGGTGAACAATTGATTGTGTTCATATTCTGTTTTTATTGTCTTGTTCATGCAACAGAGTTTGATGTTGTGACATTGCACCTTAACATCACACATCTGTACCAGAATTTCAATTGGTATCAGAGCAGGCATCCTGTCTGTTTCTGGATGAGATCTAGGGAAGACATTTTCTGGTTCAAGAGCAAGGAAGATAGTGTTGCTGAGTTATGGACTTGGTCAGTTCATAGAGGTGTTTGTATGGTCCCTTGAAGTGGAGGATAGACTATTCATGACAGGGTATGTAGCTTTGGTGGAGAAGTGTTGTTGTGAGTTTGAACCTTTTTGTTGGCACTTGGTTTATGGTGATGGTGTGCAAGGATTATTGAGTAGTGCCTGAAGGTTGTTGAGGAGTTTTTGTTCCGCTGCTTGGTATCTGATGTAACCCTGGTTGAATGCTCTTGGAAAGACATTAAGGTTTGGTCTCCTCAGCAGGATATTCTATGATGTTGCAGTTTGCATGGGGATTATCTCTTATCTGTGTTTTGGGAAAGAAGTGATCAAAAGGTGAATAGGGTGGAGACAAAGCAAAAGAGTATCACTGTCAAATCTTTCATGCGGGAGTGAAGATCTTGATCAGTCATCTCTTAAGCTTATTGGTGGAAGTTGAGCTTAATATGTCAATTCGGATGTCTCGACATCGTGCTTCACATTAGCAGTTTATGGTAAATGCTAAGTCAAGACCTATTAGAATGTAGCTACTTAGAAGGATCACGGAAGCTGTGAAGTTGAACAATTGTTGAGATGCTGTTCAGCAGGAGCTGGTTGAAGTGAAGGGAAAAGGCATCCAAGAGTTGGTGTGCAGTAGCAGGGTAATTCAGCCAGTGGTCAATTGGTGTTTGCTTGAGCTCTTTCTGTTTCGTGCCTTAAAGGATTCAAAGTAGCAGACTGTCTATGGTATGTTTCTGTAGAAGGATGGCAGTTATTACTCTTTGGTTAGAAGGTCTGAACCTTGTGCTTATTAGAAGAAGCCTCTGGAAGAGTGTGTTATGCAAGTTACTACAGTTTTGTTGGTCTAATCTTGAAAGATGCTGATATGCTCTCTTATGTTCCCTGCAAGAGTTATGTATGATTAGGAGTTGTGATTAAGACTAATGTCAGAACTGATGTTGGAACATCAAGTCAGTTCTTTGCTCAGGGTGGAGTGAAAGATCAAGACACTGACCTAACCTGGAAGGCTTTGTGGTATAAGTGGTTTTCGTGATGGTTTGGATCAGCAGATAGCGGTTGTGTGAAAAGGTTACCTCGATAGGAGTTGAGTATTTATCTGCTTTTGAGGATGTGTTGTCAACTAATGACAAAATACATTGACGGGAGACTATGTATATGTCTGATGTAAAAGTGCAAGTCTGTTGAAGTGTTGAGAATATACTTTTCTCTGTATGGCTCTTTATTGGTGTTGTTGAAGACTTCATAATCTTGAGGGTTTCAGCTTGGATCAGTTTATCTAAGTGGTTTGGAGCATGGTGTTTGCTCTGGTTATGAAGGTCGAGGATAAGTGGCAGTTATCTCTGGCTTTCTACCGACGACTCTACTAAGGGAAGTGACTTTCTTTAGTATTGCTATGGGGTAGTCTTGGACTACTTATTTTCTAAAGATTCAGATGTGGTAGGTTTGAAGCCTTTGGAGTTTCTAAGCAGGATGGAGGTTGTCTACTCAAACTTGATTGTTGAATCAAGTCTATGAGAGCATGGAAATCTGTTTCTGCAAAGGGAGGAGGTTCTTTTGAGTGGCAGAAGGAAGAGCTGAATTCAACAGTTGGATGTCATAACGTTCTGACATCTAGCTTAACATCAGAAGTCTCAGCTGGTGATGTGGCACATCAGCTAAGATAGAAGTGATCTACTGTAATGGAAGTTATGGATGCTTCAAAAAGGTCTGTCTCATACAGTTTGCGGGAGCTGTGGTTTGAGAAGATATTACTGGCTTAGAGATTCTAAGTGTAAGCAAGAGGAACATGTGATTTGAAGATCAATTTCAGTGGGTAGATCAGGATATCTTTGTGAGAGTTTTGATAAACATAAAGAAGACAATTTGTGGCAGTTGGCTTTTTCATATGAGGATTCATGAATGAGGTGATCAAACTGTGGCATTTGGTTGATCTCAGAAGTGGATTCAAAGAATCAAGATAATCAGAGTGTGGCAGCTGGTTATTATTGAGGATTGTCTTGGAACAAGTTACTCTTGGGCAGAAGGGTGATGAGTTGAAGACTTAAGGAGATTATTCTTCTTGAAGGTGGATGAGAGTTTAAGTCTCTAGGTCTTTGGATTACTATGCAATAGTAAGTCCAGTTGGTGGAGCATATCAAGAATCATGGTGATGATGTCTTGGTGTGTGGGAGATGTTCTAACTTGGTGTTGGGACATTATCTGGGTTGGATATCCTTGGTGAAGGATGTTTATGCTCTGGTTCAGGAGCTTGGTGCCTACATTATGCCTAAGGAGCGTCTACATAGTCATACGGGAGAATGATGAAGTAGAAGGTCTACCTTGGATGGAGAATGTAGAAAAGACTGTAGTAGATCAGGTATTGATTGATTGGAAGCCTGATGAGAATGGTCATATTTAGGAGATGATTGCTCCAGCATTATTTCAAAAGAGGTGTTTCTGACGTTGTGGATTAGAATGTGGAGATTCTAATCTTGGTTTGTTGTAGTATGTTCTGGCAAAGCATGTCTACTATTTTTGAAGACCTCACTAGTGGATGTAATGGCAGAGGAACTGTGCCAGATGAGGTGATTGGATTAGAAAATTTTGAAGAGATTGGATCTCAGTAAAGCTTTTAAGTAATCTGAGATTTCGTGGAGTTTGTGAGCAGTGTCATACCAGTCAGGATAATTGAACGTGTTCTCCAAGAGTGAAAGTACAATATGTGAAAGTGCTCAGCAAGTGTGCTCAAATGTTCATCTCCGTCTAGAGCTTTAGTTAACCATGACAGGGGGAGTAATTGTCTATGGATTCTGCAGCAAAGGTGCATATATTATGAAGCTTGCATGCTGATCAAGCTTGTGGAGATTGGTTGCCTCTTGTGAGGAGATAATGTCAGATAACATGTTATGACATCAGACTGTTGGATGACGTGTTGGTGTGGACATGAATGGTTTTAGCCATGTGGAGCCAATTGTTTGAATCATATGCGCACATGCTTCTGTGGAGGAGTCTGAAGGACGATTTTATTTGTGCAAATGTTGGAGTTACTTTGTGAGGGTCTTTGTTGATGGGAGATGTCACACTTGTCTAGGTGTGTGGTTTTAATTCAAAGTAAGAAGACTTGACTTAAAGTGTAGTGGAAGGCAGTGTATTTGTGGATGTATGAAAACTATGATCAAGAAATTCATTCTTGAGAGAAGTTGATCAGCTTGGCAAGATGTGAGTTTTGGAGCATGAGAAGATAACCACTTAAGAGGGAATTATGTGATTAAGCACTAAGTGAATGCGTTCAGCAGGTGAGTTGAACAGAGAGTGCGCTCTTGAAGACATGAAGATGAGTCTTATGTTTTCCATTCATTTAAGGTGTTCTTTTTGCAAAGGTGCACTGGTTATCTTAGATAGGGGGAGTTGATCTTTTCTCTGCTGATCATTGAAAGTAGTAGCTGCTGAGTCTGGGTTTTGTTCTGAGTATATTGGTTGGATGATTCAGAGTTTGCCTTTGGAATTTTTTTTTGTGCTTGCTGCTATGTTCAGAGTTTGTCCAATTATGGCTAAAAAGGGGGAGAGTTAGCCTAGTGGTTGCCAAGGTGTGGTTGTGAAGCCTTTTCTGATATGGTGCAGCAGTTGAGGGGGAAAGTGTTTGAACAGCTGTGATCTGGTTATGTTGATGTGAAAGTGTTCGTTTCTGCTGCAAGTTGTTCTGATGTAGGCTGAAATTGTTTTAGCCAAAATTAGCCAAAGGGGGAGATTGTTAATTCTTGTAGTTGGCTAGAATTTTGGTAAAACAATAATGATGTCATAGTTGATGTTTCAACATGAGTTTTTAACAGCCTTGTTATGTTGAGTTAACATTCTGGTTATGTTAAGTTTTTAAGGGTTGCAGTTTTGTGCTGATGTCAAACCCGATGTCATAACATCAGATGACAGAACATCAGAAAACCATCTGTGTGGTTTGTGGATTGCAGAATGTTAAGGTGTTGAAGAGTTATAATGCTGAAGAGTGATGTCACATGCGATGTCTTGACATCACTATACCAGAACATTAGTCTGCTGTGTTTTTAGGACTGCGCGTGTTTCTGTTATTGGAGAGATATTATACTGAAGAGAGTGAGAGATTGTAGGCGAATATCTTGGTAAAGATATATTCTGGTGCAATCATAAGTGGAGCAGATCTTGTTGCTATTTTTAGGGCTGAAAGATTTGAAAAGATTTGAAGATAAAATCTGTTTTTAAATTCAATGCAAGTCAGATATTTGGAGAAGATCTTGCAGCTGAATAGTGAAGATTTAAAAGATACATAATATCCTGGAAATATTATGTGGAGCTGAATTTAATGCATAAAGATATGGAGAATATTTAGAGTTAATGATTGAAGATTTAATTGAAGATTTAATTGAAGATTTGATTGAGGATTTAATTGAAGATCTATTTAGTAGCAGAATCTTTTGGAGATTTGGAACAGAGGATTTGATATGATTTGAAGGCCCAAATCCAGTTGGGAAATAGGTTATAAATAGAAGCATTGTAACATAGTTTTAAGAAGCCAGCCATCATGTAGATTATAAGGGCTGTGTTGGTTGATGAACCACCCGGTTTGTGGGATGGTTATCGTGTTTATCTCGAAGCCTGTAGGTAAGAGATGTATTGTTCTTGGAGGAAGCTGTTAAGCAACTCTAAGTATTGTTCTTAGTCATAAGGGTCATGTCTAGGTATTGTCATGGAAGTGTGTCTTCCAAGGTTATGTGTGTGAATGAATACGTTTAGGAAATCAAGCTGTTGATGTTGTAACGGTGTAGTTGACTGCTAGACATCATCGAGATGATTGGAAGTGAGATGGAGTCTCTTACCTAGGGAGGACTTAGGTAGAAGGGTCATTGGGTAGGGATTAAATTAGGTAGATTGTCAACTGGTTTGTTGAGTCTGTAATTTGATACTACTAATAGTGGACTTCCTTCCTGGCTTGGTATGCCCCCAGATGTAGGTTGGTTGAACCGAACTGGGTGAACAATTGATTGTGTTCATATTCTGTTTTTATTGTCTTGTTCATGCAACAGAGTTTGATGTTGTGACATTGCACCTTAACATCACACATCTGTACCAGAATTTCATCATTGAGGGAGGATGGTCAAGTGCTTGTGATGTTCGCTTCTTTGAGAGTGGAGAACGATATGGCAGCTAGTGATATTCCGATAGTGTGTGAATTTCCTGATGTTTTTCCTGAAGATACTTGTGACTTGCTTCTGGAACGTGAAGTTGAGTTCGCCATAGACTTAATATCTGGTATTAGTTTTGTGTCGATGGAATCTTATAGAATGTCTGCTTCAGAGTTGAATGAGTTGAAAAAACACTTATAGGATCTGCTTGAGAAAAAGTTTGTTCAACCTAGTGTTTTGCCGTGGGTGCACCAGTGTTGTCGTTGAAGAAGAAAGATGGTAGCATGAGGTTGTATATTGACAATCGACAACTGAATAAGGTCACAATTAAGAAAAAATATCGTCTTCCGAGAATTGATGACTGTATGGATCAGTTGGTAGGTGCTTGTGTTTTTACCAAGATTTATTTGAGATCGGGCTATCATCAAATTCGAGTGAAGGTTGAAGATATTTCAAAGACTACTTTTAGAACCCGATATGGTCACTATGAGTAATCAGTGATGTTGTTCAGTGTGTCTAATACACTAGGTGTGTTTATGGAGTACATGAACATAATCTTTCATCCCTATTTGGATCAATTTGTTGTGGTATTCATCGACGACATCTTGGTGTATTCGAAGTCAGGTGAAGAGCACACAGGACATCTGAGTGTTCTATTGTAGAATTCGCAAGAGAAGAAGTTATATCCAAATTTGTTCAAATGTGAGTTCTGGTTGCACGAAGTAAGCTTCCTTGGTCACATGATTTCCACTGGTGGTATAAAAGTCAATCCATCTAAGGTAGAAACGGTGTGGTAGTGGGAGACCCCTGAGTTTATTACTGAGATCAGAAGTTTTCTTGGTTTGGGTGGTTGTTATAGGTGGTTTATAGAAGGTTTTTCGAGGTTACATTTGGATTTAAAGTCGATTTGAGGATACATTTGTATATATACCTGCATTTGTGATCGGGTTATAATTATGATTATTTGATGTTGTAAATGAACACGTGATTGTTTGGTGATGTGGGTGAATGATGAATACTTGTGTTATTATGTGATGATTATGTGTTGGTGATTGTGTTTATGTGATACTACTTGTGCTATGTTTTGCAACGTTAATTTATTTGAGTGTACTCTCACCCTTTTCTGTTTGTTGTTGCATCTGTGCTTCTCTGGGGTACAGACGACCAGGTGCAAGAGTAGATGCTTGATGCTAGAGGATGGCATTGTGCCTCTTTAGTTATTTATCGTTCGGGTCTTAGTGGAGTTGCTCTGATATATAACACTGGAGAACGAGGTGTTATACGTTTTCTTATATTGCATGTCTTATTTCCTTTGAGGATGGTTGAACCACTTTCTCATTCATTATTGTTGAGATTTATATGTTAAATTTATTGGTTTTCTGTTGCTTATTTCTGAAAGTTTTATTTATAACTCTTTTATGCTATGGTGAAGCATGAGTGACACTCTATTTATTGAATTATATTAATTTATTTAATTGAATGTTGAGTCGGGAAAATTGGGTTTTACATTTTACCCTGACAAATAATTCATGGCTAAACAAAATTTTTCTTGCAGTGATTAGAGGTAGCTCTTTATTAAAATCAAACAACAAAAGTCTCAAATACATCTATGTATGATTTTACTATCCAGAAAGATTTCAATATAAAAATGTATCATTCAATTTCCACATCATTAAAGAGGTCACATCATCAAAGAGGTGATGTTGCATCATCTATGCTTGATTGGATAAAATGGAATAAAAATGGTACTTCAAAAAAGTATCCATGGTATATTTGATTGTGGAAGGATATTCTGAAATTATAAAGCTAATCATTTAAATTTTTTTCTTATAATATTGGTGCTGGTGATGCCTTAAGTTGAGCTCATAGGTGCACTGTGGCATTAGAACTTCCATCTTTAAATAATTGATTAAAAATATTGATGGAGGCTTATTCTAAACTAGTTGCTTGAGCCTTTAGCAAACCTTCTATAATTCTCTTGAGACTAAAAAATTGATAGTTTAATTGTTTGAAGATCATAAAGTCTATGGGTTTTATAGCTACTCATATTCTTAGGGAAAGAAATCAATATTTTGATAAGTTGGAAAAATTAGATTTAGATGCTCAAGTCTTCTCTTACCGAGATAATATTCATATAGAGTTTTGAATGAATTTTTCAAGAAACAAAATAAATCAACCGTGTTTTAGATTTGTTTACAGGAGGGGTTTTGTCTTTTTTTCCTCTTCTTTCTCTTTGGCTTTTATTTTTTTAATACATTTCTAGGATTTCTCCTTGCTCCCTATTTGCTTAAAAGATGTAGTGTGTATGTATACTCAATTTTAGTTTTTGTATGTTTTCTTTTAGATATTTTTTTAAAATTTTATCAAATACTAAAAGAGTTTATTAAATCAATTTCAAATATTTAATATGATAGATTATTATGAAATATACTAAACTAACTTAAATACTAGCACATAAAATTTAGAACCCTTAAGTAAATGAACTAACATGCTAAGAATGAAACAAACATGTCATATATATTTTCCCTTTAAGAGGCATGGATATCAATTGTGACCGTAGGTTGACTCAAAATCATGCAAACTTATATTTAAATTAGAAAGATCCTAAAGTCTCACATTGACTAAAGATAGGACTCATAAAGAGTTTATATAGAGTGACACCTCTCACTTTACTAATCGATTTTGTAAGGTTGTGTTATGTTAAATTCTAATATAGTATCAGAGTCTATCGATCGGACTTTGGGCAACCCACCATTTAAATCTACGCAACAAGCCCAAAAAAAGTGCTGGACATGAGGGGGTGTATTAGGAAGATCCTAAAGTCTCACATTGGCTAAAGATATAACTCATAAAAGGTTTATATAGAATGACACCTCTCACCTTACCAACCGGTTTTGTAAAGTTGTGTTAGGCCAAACTCAAATAAATATCAATTGTAATCATAAGTTGACTCTAAATCATGCAAATTTAAATTTAACCCTCTTATAAACTTACTTTGGAAGGCATTAACAATCATTCATAATAATGTAAAACTATAACACCAAATTGTATTCATCATAGATCTTTTGAATATGAGAAAATCAATTTTCATGGAACACAAGAATTAGACTTAGGTGAATATTATATAAATTTTAGAGATTCTTATTGGATAGCCACCTACTTAACATGGCGAAGCATTCTTTAGGCTTGTACTCCGGAGCTGTATGTCCTCCCCCCTACAATTATATATATGCATATGAAAATTAGCATTATATATATATATATATATATATATAATTGTATGATGTTAAAATTATTACCTTTATAGTCGCAAAAGTCATTCGATTTGTGTAAGTTCTTGTGTATCTATCCATAATAATTAAATATTGAAAAGATTAATGTAAGATTTCATAAAAGTATAGCAGTATTATATGAATTATTAAGTTATAGTTATGCCATATATATACCCTGCTACTTGTCCATCTGAATACCATTGTCTCCAATCATCGACTATGGAGTAGTTTAAAGATGCTATCCATGCTTGAGTATCCAAGAATGGAACAATCATGTCATGATCCCCACTGTCAACAAAATATGTAGTGAGTGTTTGGAACAACGTTTAATCTAACATAAATTTGATTTTGAAGAAGCTAGTCTTTATAGCTTTTACATTTCTAAGATAAATTTTTTACAAAATAGATGATTTTTATTGTTTCAACATGAAACCAAATATGTTATTAGTCAATTTATATCAATGTCAAATTCAATACTAAAATTATTAAGAAATCAAATACAATATAGACATCTTATTAATAAAAATACTAACCTGTATATTAATGAACGATAGCCTTTTCTGCTGAGATTTACATGATACGGGAAGCTGTTACTGATTTCGTGCTTGAAAGGAATGTTAAAATCACATCGATTCCATTTCCTTATACTTCCCTGAATTGCACAATTATTACTCTTATAAATAAATAAATACATTTTTTTTCAAGAAATACACACACACACACACACACATATATATATATTTACCTTTTGAATGTGTAGTGCATTGCGAACATTTTCACTGTTAACCCAATAGTTACTGAGAAAATATCGATAAGTCTACCAGTAGAAAAAGAAGAAGAAAATCAATGGTTTAATTAGATAACTAGAATGAAATAGCATATGAAATATATATGGAATACAATGGTTATTAGTTGTAATAGCTAGGAGAAGAGAGTTGACTTTTGTTTGAGAGTCTTAACATTAAGAATAAAGTAGTTTGGAGAAGTTACCCGACAACTTAAAGGTGGCAGTGTGAGAGAAACATTTTTAATCAGAAGCATTTTTCTAGAAAGTTTAGGTAAATCATAATCATCCTCACACTTTGGTTCCAAAATATGAGCTCTATTCACTCCTGCAGTAGTCTGAGAAATCACAACAACAAAAAATAACTCGATTTGAATTAGCTTGTTATGTTTATAAAGTGGTCAAATAAGATAATTTAGACATAACTTATTGAATAAACAAAAACAATTTAACACTATTTTATCATTTGATATAGAAATACTTTATGTGAGATTATACAATCACACGTATATTGATTAACATGCAAATAGATTGTAAATGTATAATTAATGTGTAATATTTAGGGGAAGAGGCAGATTTGGCATGCATTAAAAATTAAATTAATGGTGAATAATATTGAAGGTTTCATTTCCAAACATAAGGCAAGACTTGTTGAAAAGGGGTTCTTATAAAAGTTTGGCCTTACCTTCATGTTAAGTTTTGTACCAATTGCAAGAATTGAGATATTCAAGTTAGTTGTAGTTGTGTCTAACTTATTGCAATGAAATCTTGTTCAACAATATGTCAAGTATGCATTTCTCAATGAATACCTTATAAAGTAAATTAATGTATAACAACCTTAGATATTCATTATGAAAGGTTGATAATATAAGGTATATTAAATCTTATTAATACTCTCTATGGTCTGAAACAAGCTCTATGAGCTTGGAACAAAAGGATTGATGAGTTTCTAAAGTAGATTGGTTATTACAAGTGTACAATTAAAGATGGGATCTATCTGAATTGGCAGATTGCTCAATATCATTCTATCAAGAGGCCGTAGAGGCTTCAATTGAACCCTGCATATAATCAAACCTTTCACAAACTGAAGAGATTCTCTTCATCATCTCTTGTCTCTACTTGACCTACACTTGGCGTCAAACTGCCATTATCTTATGAAAACATAAGATGTTATCACCTTATTGTTAGTGGAGATATAGAAGCAATTCAACATCGGTATCATTTTGTAGCCAAATACTACAAAGAGAAATGGTACAATTTCATAAACAAGAAAATTTAGTATTTTTAATAATATATGCTTTTAAGTTAAGACAATATTTCTAGTTAAAATAAATAGTAGTCCAGACCAACTTTCCCATAAAAAAAATACTTCGAAAACCAAAGCTTTATGGAATAGTATTGAGGTGGTCAGACAAAATATCAAAATTTTGAATCAACTTTGGATTAAATTAAGTTTTGGAAAGTTTTGTATCGTAGATCACTCATCCATTACGAACTGACATGTGAACCTTGTTTGTGAATGATTCATCCAATGTTAGTGAGAATTGAACATGATTTGTCCTTCAGGGATATGAAGGAAACAATATGCATCAAGCATTAAGAAATGTTAAGAGCATTTTGAGTAATTTGGTAGATCTTGTGTTGGGGGTCTGCTGCAAAATATGAACAAGAAGAAGATGATGAAGACGGTACAATGAAAGTTGCACAAAATAATTCAAAAGCGTGTGTTTACACTAAGTTTTAGGTTCGATTCGCCCCCGCCAATTTATGCAAATTGGATGCAAAAATGTTAACCGGTGAATCCCCTTCAGGATACTTTGGAAATCTTAACATGAATTGCACATTCACATTAAGCATATCGATCAGCGATATTTTACATAATAAAGTTCCATTATTTATTCTTGTGCACTAGAAAAATAAAAGAATGACTTAGATATAATTTTTGCCATTTGAAACAAATAATTTTCATATATCTTTTATTGCTAACAAGTATCTCTATTTATAAGAAAACTTGCACCGATTGGTGTGGAGAAACAACGTTTCATTTGATTCCGACATGACTATTCACGAACCATTGTATATCAATAGCAACAAACTTTTTTATGAAAAGGTGTGTTGATCTACTGGTTGCACCTTATGACCACGCGCCTTATCACAATAAGGTATTTTGGTTTAATTCTAGAGAGTTGCGACTTTTGGCCATTTATTTTGGTAAATTAACCATTATTATTTATCAATTTAATATTTTGGAAATTTCTCCAACACCATTTTCAAAATATATCTAAATCCATTATTCAGGAAATTTCATGGTTTCAGATAAAGGTATCTTACGATTTGAACCAATACTTAGTAAGATAAATTTTCACTCATCCCCGAATAGATTGGTAGACAAACTTTGAACTAATTATTCATTAGAACAAGCGTGCATAACTCACACATGAAATCTCGGTACCATTGATCGAATTATTAATATGACACATTTAGTAAGGCCTTGTGTCTCATATCATTTTCATGAGAATTTATGAGTCAAACCCTTGTACTCTATGAAGTGGCACTACTTCATTCTCATATAGGTAGACTATATCAGAAATGCACCCATAATTTTGCATTCCAGCAAACATATGTTATACGTCTATTAAGAGAAAAACCTCATCCTACTACACTTATTCTTATGGTCCAAGTACTTTTACCCCTTGGAATGTATCTATTATTAAGTACTTCAATCACTCTAATAGTGTACTGATCGTGAAGGCTGGATCAGATCCTGTTGAAGTGGGCCACCAAGTACGTCTGAGATGCTGGCCGTATGAAGAGGAGGAGGGGGTGTACCTGCAAGGCACTTCGACGCTCCAGTAAGAAAGGGTCAGAGAAAAAGGGCAAGTACAAAGTATGAGTTTCAAGGGTGATTATTGGATACCTGACCTCTCGAGTGAGAGGGTTTATATAGTGCCCCCAGCGCGTGGCCAACGATCCTATTTTCGGGGCGAAATAACCGTTTTCCCAAAGAATAGATAACTGCTCCAACTAGCCGTTATGTCGGGCAGGGTGCCCAAAACTAGCCGTTATGTCGGGAATAGGCATAGTTTCGGGCACATGCCCTTAGCTGTTCGGGGAGTGAGAACGCCATGCGGAACGGGCAACATTTCTGGGGAGGAGTTGTGCGGTCCTTGCCCGGTTTGAGGGGCAGAAATGTCACTTTTGCCTCTTCGTGGATTGTACTTAGGCAATTGGGCCGTTCTGGGAGCAGAAGTGGATTGGGTCATGCCTGGCCATCGGTCCAGTCCAGAATAGGAGCCCTCCAAGTCGTTGCTCCCGAGCATGGGAGTGATGACTTAAAGATAGCTCGTGGCTCTGGAGAGCTAGCGTGAAGTCGTCGTTTGGTGACGGAGAAAGGTGGCTCGTGGTGCCCGTGGCTCCTGGTGTTTGTGATATTCATGTCCGTGTCTGGACTGCCCGTCGTGCGGGGAGATTAACAGTTAGGAGGAATTGAAGCGTTAGGGCGCCACGTGTGTCTTCGAGTCTTGTGCAGCAGTGACTAGACAATGATGGCTAGTTAATAGCCATCATGACCTACGAGGGCGTGCCTCCGCACGTGCCCCTCAGTATAAAAGGGGGAGACTCAGTTCATTTGGAACTTTTCGCTTTTTCTTCTCTTCATCTTCCTCAGAGCTTCTGCCCGTCACAGCCGTTCGCTGTTCCGGCCGCCGCATCAAGTTCCGAGCAACTGTTTTTCATCATTTTAATCAAGTAAGTTTGCTGATTTTGTGCTCCTTTACTCTTTTTTATGGTTATTTGTAGATTGCATGCGGTTTGGTTTAGGTTTAGAAGATGAATTGCTCAATTTCCGGCGATTGTTGGTGGTGGACGGTGGTTAGGCCATTTTCCGTCGCCGACGAGACCGCCGGGTTAGTAGGATATCTCTTGAATAAGGCGGTTTCCGGCGTCGTCGCGATGATGATGCATGTGTAGCCGCCGCGATTGCTCAGATTCCGGTGTACTGATGAAGTTTCCGATTGAGCATTTGCAGTTTCTGGTGAGCCTTCAAACGGAAACTAGGAAGTGGCTCGAGGAAGTTCCTCGTGCGGAAGTGGTTCGCTCCGGGCGTCTCCTCGTAGGAGACTCTTGAGTTTTTCTTTGTTTGATGTTAGGGCTTAGGCCAAGGACGTCGTCCTCAACCCCTTGCGTGCCCTTTCACTTGACTAGCGGTGGAAGGGTGGATTTGATTCTTCGTCGAATTCATTTTTTTCTCTGCTTTTTAGGTGATTTACATGGCGGCAGGGCCAGATGGGGAGATTATAATAGATTCGTCCGAGGAGGAAGCGAGCTCCTCGGAAAGCAACAGTTCGGAATCCTCGAGTGTCCCTAGTGCAGCCGGGGAGGAGGAGGAAATGGAAGAGGATACTGTTGAAGGCTCCACAGAGGAGTGGATGGTGGATGAGCCAGCCGAGCATGTATCCACCTTCGCGACGTATCGGGGGGATGTTTTCACGGTCGTCGGGCCAGAGGGGGAGTGGAAGGTGCACTTTCCCTCCGAGGACGATAGAGTCTGCATAAATTTCAGGGAGCGTTTCGCTATGTATGAGTACGCTTTCAAAGAACTAGGACTGAGGTTGCCGTTCACTGATTTCCAGCAGTCAGTGTTCGTGAATCTGGATTTGGCCCCGACGCAGCTGCATCCGAACTCACTGGCCTTCATCCGGGCATTTGAGCTAACGTGCGAGTACTTGAGGATAGGGGCTACTCTCCGCTTATTTTTCACTGTATTTCATCTTTAACGGCAGCTGACGGGGAAGAGGTACGGTTGGGTTTCGTTGAAACAGCCTCGCAAGCTGTTCAAGCCCTTTTCATAATCGATACGGACGTTCAAGGAGAGGTTTTACATCATAGAGCCTATATCAGAAGCTGCCCAGGATAACACGTATGCCTGGTCGATTGAAGTTGACGAGGAGGGTAACGACGTGCGCGACGAGGCGGGGAGGTTCATCGGGGAGAGAGTATTCAAGTTCCCTTTTCACTAGGGACCTGACCATTTTACCAAGGAGCCCAATGAGTATGTTCTTCAGCCGCATAATCTGGATGGGCAGGATACCGCTGCTTACGACACGCTGGTGAAGTATGTCAGCTCCTTCCGGCTCGCTGAATGTTGGACGAAGAAGGGTGACCCCATCTTCGAGGAGGATGGAAGCCAGAGGGTGAAGTATCGTTTCATCAACACCAAAGCGCTTTTGGAGTGCAAGACTCCCGCGGAAACTTATAAATTTCTTGGTACTCTTAGTTGTTTTCATTATCCAACTTATGTTTCCTTCCTCATCTAACATGTTCGTACTTTGGTTGTGCAGGTGAGATGCCTCTTGCTCACGAAAGGATGGTTAAGAACGCTCTCGCGAGGAACAAGTCTGGCGCGGCTGCTCCTAAGACCCGATTATCCCAACATGCTCCCACTCCTCCTCAGCCTGCTGCGGGGACTTCTTCTTCCACTCCTCCCCCCGAGGGATCTCCCTTGCCTCTGGCCTCACGGTCCAAGCGGTTCAGGGCTACCGAAGGGGTGGATCTCACCCGGGCGTCGGAAAAAGGGAAGTTCGAACTTCCTCCATGCATTCATGATAGACGATTCTTCGAGGGAACATCCTTGGTAGTGCCCCGAGCAGAATCTCTCCGGCTGGAAGGCATAGATCTCCAGAGCAAGAGGGTGCTGGTGGCCCAAGATGCTTCTGCGCTGGTCAGAATGTTGGAGATGGCGGCAGTTTATGCTGAAGGGGACTCTGCAACTGAGTCTGAACTGAGAACTGCTTAGGCTACCATAGCATCCCTTGAGGAGACAGCGAGGAAGGACAAGGAGGAGGCTAGGAGTTCTGATGATGCTCAAAAGAAGGCGGACGAGGAGGTGTCCAGGTTAAAGAAGGAGAACTCCACACTGGTCGCGGAAAAGAAAGCGGCAGAGGAATTGGTCGAGCAGCAGAGGGCAGCCAATGCTCCGGGCGAAGATGAACCCGAGGACGTGAGGGAGCTAAATACAAGGTCTGAGCTGGTTGCCCGTATGTTTGCGGCCGAGGATGACAACATTGTCATTGCAGACGAATCCTTCAAGAATGTCGTGTCTCAACTGCAGGTGGTGAACCCCAGACTTGACATTTCCACCGAGGGTACCCACTATCTGGCGCACATTGAAGATGGCCAGATAATTAGACCGGACTCCCTCCTCTAAAAGCACGCCAATGATCAGCCCTTGGAAAACCAGGAGCCCCAGCCTAACGCCGATCAGACCGACCAGATGGATGAGTGAGGGGTTTTGTTGTTGTTGTAATTTGTCCGGCCTGCGTGTCATGTAATTTATTGTAACTTATTTTGAATGGGGGCGTGGCCCCCTATTTATGTAACAAGCACAATTGTGGTCCTTGTGGCCACTTATTATTTTTAATTATGTATGTGTCTAGTCCTCGTGGCCGATTTTATGATTTTCATGGCTTTATCTGCTTTAAATTTTGCTAAGTGTTGTACTTATGCTCGTTTGTGTGTGTATGCCCGTAATAGGGATTACTTTGTTTTGCTTTAAGTTTTGGGGGATTGCTCGTTGTAGATGTGTTCGTCAGTGAGGGGTACTGGACGAACGGCCCGGGGATATCCGGGCGAGGATGCGGAGCTCCCGTTTGAGGCCTGAGTTCGCGGCGTGAACTTCCCATTGTGAGCTGGGTGTTCTGCTTGTCGTGGTACTTTGACGACGGAGGTGCTCGATTGAGGGACCATTGTCGAGCAGAGACCCAGCTCATTTCTGAGCGGGGTTCTGCTTCACTGGCATGCGACGCTTGTACCTAGGCGTGCATCATGGTCGGTAGGTGATGCTCGTCGTCGTGACGGATCGAACCGATAGTTAAGGCCTTATCTATAGTATTGTTTCAGCTTTTCGGCGTTCCATGGTCGAGCAAGCTCTTCCCCGTTGAGACATTCTAGGTAATATGCCCCATTCTCCATTTTTTCCCAGACACGATAGGGTCCTTCCCAGTTGGCGGCTAGTTTGCCTTCGCGAGAGTCTTTATGGTTTCCCCTTAGGACGAGACTGCCCACGTCAAACTCTCATCGTATGACTTTGGCGTTGTGCCTGATGGCAATTTTTTGTTTTAATGAGGCTTCGCGGAGGGTTGACCCTGTTCGAATTTCCTCGACGAGATCGAGTTCCTGCCTTAGTACCTCATATTTCATATCCTTGTCTAAGGGCGACTCTGTCCGCCTAGAGGGTACGTGAACTTTGATGGGGATCACAGCCTCGGTCCCGTAAGCCAGGCGAAAGGGTGTCTCCCCGGTTGAAGAGTGTGGAGTTGTGCGGTATGCCCATAAGACACTATGCAGCTCCTCGACCCAAGCTTTCTTCGTTTCGTCCAGCCTTCGTTTGAGGCCCCAAAGGATGACTCAGTTCGCCGCTTCAGCTTGCCCGTTTGTTTGGGGATGTTCGACGGATGCGAATTGTTGCTTCATGCCCAGCTGAACAACGAAGTCTTGGAACTTCCTGTCCATGAACTGTGTCCCATTGTCCGTGACTATCGCTTGGGGGATGCCAAAATGTGCGAGGATGTTTCGTTTGTAGAAACGCAGTATGTTAAGGGCAGTTATCTTGGCCAGGGCCTCCGCTTCTATCCATTTTGTGAAGTAGTCCACGCCTACTATTAAGTATTTATTCTGGTTTGATCCTACCACGAATGGTCCCAGGATGTCCAGGCCCCACCAGGCGAATGGCCACGGGGAGGACATAGATTTGAGCTCGTTAGGTGGAGCTAGGTGCATGTCCCCGTGCCGTTGGCATTTATAGCATCTCTTCACGTGCTCTTTCGCGTTGTGTTGCATGGTTGGCCAGTAGTATCCTGCTCGGAGGGCCTTTCGGGAAAGGGACCTTTCTCCGAGGTGTTGGGCATTGATCCCTTTGCGGATTTCGTGCAAGATATGGGCGACCGTTTCCTCCTCGACACATTTGAGGAGTGGGATGGAGAATCCTCGCCGGTAGAGTTTATCTTTGATCAGGACATATGAGCAGGCCCTTCGCCTAACTACGTTGGCCTCTTTAGGTTCGGACGGGAGTTCGTCCCTAGCGAGGTAGTTGTAAACGAGGATCATCCAGCAATGGCTGTCGCCGACCACTTGTACGTCGAGGGTCGGGGAAGCTTTCTCAATGCTAGGTCAAGGGAGTACTTCTTGTATGACGGACTTATTTCCGCCTTTCCTCTTTGTGCTGGCTAGTTTGGACAAAATGTCTGCCCGAACATTGTGTTCGCGGGGAACATGTTTCACTTCCACCGCTGCGAACTTTGTCATCTTCTTCTTGACCAGGGCTAAGTATTCGGTTAGGTTGTCATTTTTGGCTTGATATTCCCCTCGGACTTGAAGGGCCACGAGTTATGAATCTGTGCAAATAACGATTTCTTTCGCGCCAAGGTCTTTGCCCAAGCGTTAACCGACGAGGAAGGCTTCGTACTCAGCCTGGTTGTTAGAGGTGGGGAAGGACAGGGTGAGTGATACTTCAATGATGATTCCCTCGTTGCTTTCCAGTATGATGCCTGCCCCGCTTCCCGCCAAACTGGAGGCCCCATCAACGAAAATGGTCCATTTGCGTGCTCCGCAAGTGGGGGAGTCTACGAACGTCATCTCTGCGATGAAATCGGCCAAAGCTTAGGCCTTGAGGGCTTTTCTGCTCTTATACTGGATGTCGAATTCGGACAGCTCGAGCGACCATTTGAGCATTCTGCCGGCCATGTCTGGTCGTCCCAATAGCTGCTTTACGGGCAGATCTGTTCGAACCACAATCATGTGGGTTAGAAAGTAGTGTCTCAGTCTTCTAGCTGCGTTGATGAGGGCCAACGCCACTTTTTCTATTTGCTGGTATCTCAACTCTGGTCCCTGCAATGCTTTGCTCGTAAAATATATAGGCTTCTGCCCATCAGGCGTTTCGCGAATAAGAGCAGCGCTTACTGCCTCGGTTGCTACGGCGGGATACAGGTACAAAGTTTCGCCGTTGTCCGGGCGAGAGAGAACGGGTGGTTCTGAGAGTGCTCGTTTTAGGTGGAGAAGAGCCTTGTCACATTCCTCGGTCCATTCGAATGCTGCCTCCTTGTGGAGGAGTTTGAAGAATGGTAAGGCGTGTTGGGCAGACTTGGCCACGAAACGAGACAATGACGCGAGCATCCCGTTGAGGGACTGGATGGACTTCTTTGACTTGGGCGTCGGAAACTCGGAGAATGCTCGGTACTTATCGGGGTTTGCCTCGATTCCTCTTTCGGTTAAGTAGAAGCCGAGGAACTTGCCTGCCCGGACGCCGAACGTGCACTTCTCCGGGTTGAAACGCATTTTGTACTTTCTGGCCTGTTCAAAGACCTTCCTTAGATGGGCAGTGTGATCGGTTTCCTCGTGGGATTTTACGATCATGTCGTCCATATAGACTTCGAGCATGTCGCCTATCTCTCCCCGAAAGACCTTGTTCATCATTCTTTGATAGGTCGCGTCGGCGTTCTTCAGGCCGAAGGGCATTACGTTGTAGTAATAGTTTTCCGATTCGGTCATGAAGGTCGTGTATTTTTTATCGCTCATTGCCATTGGAATTTTATTATAGCCCAAATAGGCGTCCATGAATGATAAAAGTTTAAAAACGGCAGAATTATCAACAAGTTTATCAATATTGGGGAGGGGATATGCATCCTTCGGGCATGCCTTATTAAGATCGGTGTAGTCAATGCACATTCGCCATTTGCCATTAGATTTTTTCTCAAGTACAGCGTTGGACAGCCAAGTGGTGTACTTGGCCTCCGAGATGAATTTGGCCTCGAGGAGGTCCTTTACAGCTTTTTCTGCAGCCTCTATTTTCTCCGGAGACTGCTTTCTCCTACGTTATGCTACTGCTTTAACGACCGGGTCATTCGTGAGTTGATGGTAGGCGACGGAAGAGTCCAAGCAGGGCATCTCGGCGGCGCTCCAGGCGAAGAGGTCGGCGTTCTCATGGAGGCAACCCTTGAGTTGCTTCCTCGTGATGTCGGGAGGTCCGCTCTAATCTTCACTCCCCGCTGGGGGTCGTCGCCGAACAAAACGATTTCAAAGCTGCCATCCGGGATTGGTAGCATCGGATGGGAGCTGCTGCTGTCAGGGTAGACGAGCTAGTTGAAGCTGCTTGGTCCCCCCTGCTGGTCTTCTTTGGGGAAGCGGCTGTCGAGGTCAATGAAGTCGACCTGAGGCAGAGGCTTGGCTTCCTCGGAACTGCTGGGCAGGGCTGGCTTGCTCGATACCTTTGGCTTGGGGGTGATGGCGTTGAGTCCCTTCGTGGATGCTTCGAAACATCGTCGTGCGGCTTAGATGTCTCCGTGGAGGGAGGCGACCATCCCCTTTGAGGTGTAATACTTCATCTTGAGGTGGACGGTTGAAGGCACAACTACCAACTCGACCAATGTTGGTCTTCCGAAGATACACTGGTACAGTGACGGGCAATCTATTACCAGAAACTACACTTTGACGGACCTGGCCATCTCTGCCGATCCAAAAGTTACGATCAGTTCGACGTACCCCCAAGGTTTGGTCATTGATCCGTTGAATCCTTGCAAATCAGACCCCACATAGGGGGTGGGGTGTGATTCGTCCAGCTGAAGTATCGAAAACAACTGGGAGTACATAATGTCGACCGAGCTGCCTTGGTCAACGAGGATTCTGCGAACGTCGAAGTTCGCCATTCGAGCTCTGACGAGTAAGGGTATGCTCGAGTTTGGAGATCCTCCAAGGAGCTTTTCCCGTTAGAAGGAGATAGGGACGGAGCTATTCTGGGCTTGGTCGAGCGTGGTTATCTTGCTGGAGCTTGTGCTGATTAGGTGCTCGAATTTCCTTTTCATGGAGCCCACCGTGACTTTATTGAAGCCCCCGCCTGAGATGACTATGGCGGAGGGGAATGTTTCCCACGGGCTGTGAGCCACGAAGTAGGCAGGAGCGCTGAGTTCATCAGGGACTTAGAAGTCCTCTGGTCACGATACGGACATGGCGACCTAGATGTTGGCCTCTTCCGAGGAAGGCACCTCTTCCTCTACTTTTTTGAACTCCTGGGCATCCTGCCGGGGAGCGTCTTTCTTCTTAGTGAATTGTTTCAGGTGGCCATCCCTGATCAGTATCTCGATAGCATCCTTCAAATGGATGCAGTCTTCGGTAGTGTGGTCGTGACTCTTATGGAAACGACAGTACTTCGATTTGTCGGGGTTGGGTTTGGCCGGTGTTTGTTTGGGGAAACGGACCCCTGCTTGCTTGAATTCCGAATTTGCGCATTCGGACAGTATCTTCTCCCTGGAGACGGTCAGGGCGTATAGTCGTGGAATCGTCTGGAGGGTCCCCTGCTGTTGCGGGAGTCCCGTGGGCGGTCTTTACGCTTCCTTTCTCCTCGACGGGACGTCGAGACTTCTTCGCCTCTGGAGGCCCGAGCGTTCTCTTGATGGTGGGAAGCTCGGACGGAGTTGGCCGCTTCCTTCTCCTCGTACTGGATGTACGACCGTGCCTTGAGGAGGAGGGCATCCAGATTCCTCGGAGGTGCGAGGCCGACGACTTTAGAGAATTCTGAGCATGGGCGGAGACCTTGCTCAAGAAGAAATTTTTTCATCTCGTCCATTGTAGGGACCTGTACCACTTCTTTGTTGAACCTCCCGATGTATGCCCAGAGAGGTTTATCTTTTCCTTGGATTATGGCCCCAAAGGAGGCTTCAGCCTTGGGGTAACGCCGCGACTGTTAGCTCCTAATTTCGACGCTACATGATTTCAAATAGATTTGGGTTTTAAAGAAGTTATTCTTTAAAATAATAATCTAAAGGAGAAGAAGGCTTCGACCATATTGGTTGAAAGCCTGAGTCGAAGAGAATGATTTTAAGACTTCAAACATTTCCAAGTCCAAAGAGTCAATTCGATAGGGTAAAATGGCTATGGATAATGCGATGCAGTTATAGTTAATTATTGGAGGAAATTTCTACTATTTGAATTTGAAAAGAGGACAGGTGGCGAATATCCAGAAGTTGAAGACATGCAAAGTGCCAAGTGGCGTGTTCTAGGAGTAAAACGTCAAATGGTGGTTATTTTAGAGTATTATAAATAGGTTAGTTCTAGAGTTAGAATGTGTGAAAAAATCGTGTTGTACAAGTAACTCTGTAATCACTCAAAGTATCCAGCGTGTAGAGAAAAGAGTGAGGCAAGAATGTACGTGATTGTAATCACCATTATCTTTCATTGCAATGCAATTTACTTTGAAGTTTCTACCTTAGATCCTTTACTTTGAAGTCCTTTAATTCAGTATGTTACTTCTAGGCATTTTACATTACAAAGTTTTTACTTTGCAGTTTTTTTACATTAAGAAGCCTTTACCTTCAAGCATTTACATTTTTGCAGTTTATTCAAGACTTTATGCATTTTCTTTACCATTTAAACTTCAGTCTTTCATTGAATTTTCTTTTACATTGTTTTCTCTCAGATTCTTGTTAGACTTAAACACTTTTCTGCCTTTATCACTTTTTATTCTACGTTTCATAGCGTCCTTTTTGTTTGCCAGCATGGTCGAAATGTTTGCTTTACGCCTTTGTGAAACATTTTAAATACACTTATAGCATATGTCCTAGGATCAATCTGATCGATCCTGTAAGTTACTAGAACTTTATTGTTTTAGAAGATCAGTGGTTGTTTACCAATTTCCAAAGTAAAAAAATTGGCACGCCCAGTGGGACGGTGCTAAACGTGTATTTGGAAGTTTATAACTTTTAAATAACTGTCAAAAGGAAGTTTCATAACTACCTTTTTGAAATTTTTTCGTTTCATTGGTCGAGATTGTGGCAAACTTCATTGTATGCACTTGAGAAGTGGAAAGGTAGCCAATTCAAACGAATATAGACCAAAGAGAAGAAACACAAGGAAAATGGCATCTGGCCAAGGGAATTCAAATCCCAGTTCCACTGGGACTAATTCTCAACCAAGCAGTTCAAGCGTTTAGAACAGCACCATCAATCCTAAAGAAATACCAAGAAGTACTATGGCGCCAACTCCAGTTCCTTCGACAGGAGGGTCAACAGTGTTAACCATGGTGACAGAGCCAGCGCCTTCGACAGCAGGACCAGGGGCGACATATGTGAGGCCTTACACTCAGCCAGTCCTGGAGTACATTGGCCCATCACTGACAAATCCTCAGACTCCGCCAGGAGGAGTTTCGACGTATAGGCAGTTTCCTCCCCCAGGATTTTCACAGCCTTTGCCTAGGAACCCAATCTATGGCATGCCAACGGCAATGATGCAGAATTTGCGTACTGCGCCTCCAATATTTTCAGAGAATGTAATATCTTCCCCTTTACAGGAGTTAGGTTCTGGAATTAACATGGGTCGAAACAGCCAGTCCATAGGTTTGGGATATTCTGCTCAAGGACCCGACTTAACAAATGAATCTGCAGCATATTTTAGGCAACAGATGGATGAGAGCAACATATAAATGGTACATACTTTGTCTCAGACAATGAGAGAGATTTTCCAGCCATTGATCCAGAATACTACTCAAACCAATCAAATGATGACAGCCCAGATGGCGTGTATAGCAGAATTCATGGGAATGCCCGCTCCTGTTCAACACCAAAATCAAGGAGTCGAGATGAGGGAAATCGCTCAACAAGTGAATCCAGAGTTGGTCGAACCACATAGGGAGGAGCCTCCTAGGAATCAAATACCTATACTTGAAGTGGAGAAACCAAGGATGGTGCTAGTAAACAGAAATCAACATGCTGATCATGTGGTGAATCAGGTTCGACGCAATAATGTAGCAGCGGAGAACAATTTGGAAGCCATGGTCGAGAGAATAATGCCTCGAAATGGCCTGAATATGGGTTTTTCTAGGCCAAACTTCACCTCGCCTATAGTAGACTATATACTCCAAGCTGAATTGCCCCCCAGGACAAAAGTACCAAAGTTTACTAAGTTTTCAGGAGATACTACAGAATCGACCGTCGAACATGTGGCACGCTACCTGATTGAAGTTGGTGAGATTGCGAATGATGAGAGTCTAAGGGTGAAGTATTTCCCTAGTTCCCTCACTAAAAATGCATTCACGTGGTTCACTATGTTACCTTCTGGTTCGATTTGTAATTGGACCCAGTTAGAACGGTTGTTCCATGAGCAATTTTACATGGGGCAGACTAAAATTAGTTTGAAAGAATTGGCTAGTGTGAAACAAAAGTTCAATGAGCCAATAGATGATTACTTGAACAGGTTTCGACTACTCAAGGGTAGGTGCTTTACACAAGTGCCTGAGCATGAACTTGTCGAAATGGTCGCTGGTGGCCTTGATTACTCTATCAGGAAAAAATTAGACACGCAGTATCTAAGGGATATGGCCCAGTTAGCTGACAGAGTTCGACAGCTAGAGCGTCTCAAGGATGAGAAAGCTAGGGTGAACAAAAACAAGAAGGTAGCTTACGTTGAATACCAGGAGGGCATCGAAGAGTTGTATGACGAGCCTGTTAGGTTCGACGAAAGTGAAATAGATCTTGCTGAACTTAAGCAAGGTCATCCTTATTCTTGTAAATTATTTGTCCCTTCAAATGGGAAAAACCCTGTCGAAACCGAAAAGAACGATAGGTTCCCAAAGAAAACATACACTTTCGACATCACTAAATGTGACGAAATTTTTGATTTGTTAGTTAAGGATGGTCAAATACTAGTGCCTCCTGGTGCTAAAATACCACCTTTAGAGCAAAGAAAAAAGAGAGGCTTTTGTAAATACCATAATTATTTGGGTCATAAAACTTCTCAATGTTTTCTTTTCAAGGATCTGGTGCAGAATGCTATACAGGAAGGTAGACTCAAATTTGGGGAGAAGATTAAGACCCAGATGAGAATTGATGCTGACCCTCTCTAAGTAGCTAAAGCAAATTACATAGAGCCCCATGAGGTTAACATGGTCGAATTAGCTGAGGAATCTGACAGCAGCTCAGACAGTGTTAGCACTAATAAAGCTCTTGGTATAAATGCCATAGTGGTGGAGGTTACTGAGGACCTTACCAATGATGGCTGCCAGCTTGAGCATTTGATATATATGGCTGCCAGCTTGAGCATTTGATATATATGGCTGCTGAACACTACTTTAGGACATCTTCTGAAGTTCAAAGGTTCGACACTGAGGCTACAGTCGAGATCCATGATGAAACTGAAGCATCAAAGTTATAGATGGTAACAAAAGAGACTGCTGACCGTTTCAGACAGATGGATGAGGCTGCTGAAGGCCTTGATGTCCACTTCTCCAAAATACGCTTAAAAGATGAAGTTGACATAAACATGGTCGAAGTGACTAACGGACAAGTCATGGATATTGATGAACAGGTTCGTCAAGAAGACTGCAATAAGCTGGCTTATCCCAGAGAAGATGAAACCATTATTGATTTTCTCCACAGGTGCCAAGGAAAAAACTCTGAAGTCATGTTGTGCCCTAGATGCAGTGTTATCTTTGACAAAGAAGCTGCTCATAGCCTCCAAGTGGGGAAAGAAGTCAAATATGGACGCGAGAAAAGAGCTGCTCAAAGGCTAGGGCATTTCGACCCAAGAAAAGCTACTCAAAAACAATATGGCAAAAGGCCACAAATGCCAAGGGCTAAGCAGGCTACTTTCAAGCCTAGCAGTGAGGTACCAACTGGAAAGTGGGTCAAACCAGTTGAAGCTGCAGGGAAAGGGAAACAAAGATGGAAGATGTTCGACGTAGCTAGAGGTTCTTCAATGGAGTACCAGAAAGAATTCAAATCCTCCAATAAAGCTGCCTATATTTCTGAGAATTACAAAGGCAAAAATCCTATGTCTAGGTCCCAGTGGAGAACGGAACAGAGACGAAGGAAGGCTTTGAGGGAAGCTCAGGCCAAAGATCTAATTGAAACTTGTACCAACGTTCTGCCTGCTAGCAATAAAGATGTTGGGATAAAAATAACAAATAAGATGCCTGCGGGGTGTAGGTTATTTGCTTCCAAAACAGAAGAAGCTGAGAGGTTTCCAGTCAAAGCAGCTGAGGACGAAGATTTGACTCACAACTTTGATTCCGACTCTGATGCCTCTTTAAAAATCATTGTTAATGTGGTTTCGATGATGCCAAGAGAATATGATAGGATAACTGAAGTAGAAAACTTAGACGCCAACGCTGAGGCTGAAATGGCAGCACATCAACATGTGTGCTACTATGTGATGAACAATGGCTATGTCGAAGATCATAATGCTTTCTTTGAACGACCAATTGAGGCCATGAAAGGGCACTTGAAACCTCTGTATATTATAGGGAAAGTAGAGACCGTGGCTGTGAATAAAATCTTGGTGGATTGTGGGGCTACAGTCAATTTAATGCCACATTTCCTACTAAGCAAGATCGGTAAATTCGACTCTGATCTTAAGCCCCACAACATGGTCCTTTCTAACTATGAAGGGAAAATTGGTACCGCTCTTGGCATTCTGCAGGTTGATTTAACTGTGGGAACAGTAACAAGACCTACCTTGTTTATGGTAGTCAAAAGCAAAGCTAACTATAACCTTCTGCTGGGGAGGGAATGGATCCATGGTGTTGAGCAATACCTTCGTCAATGCACCAGCGGATCACAATCTGGAGGCCTGATGGCATAGTAGAAAACATTGAAGGTGGTCAAGGGTACTTTAAGGTGCATGTTAATCATGTTGATGGTGTTGAGTTTGACAAAAACTTGGCGCATATTGCGCCTTGTACTCCAGCAGAATTTGATTTCACCCCAGATGACCATGCATTCTTCTCATTACACCTGCACCCTGTGGAGGGATTTCGATGGGATAGAGAGGTCATAAGGGAATAAGGCAATGTCCCATACTGTGGGGAGCCTGATGTAGACCCCACAGGTTGGGGAAGTGAATTCAGTAATAATGACTGAATTTGATGCAATACAAAGAATTTCGGTCTATGTGGCCGAATCTAAACTACAAGCGGCCTTGGAGGCTGCACACAACCACATGGCTGTCGAAGCCACAACTCAAATTTGTGAAGTAGGCCCTGGTAAGGACTTTGAGCCTGAACCACCTGATGGGTCTCAAATCGAAGACCAAAATCAAAGACTTGATGCTATTTATGATAATGAGCCTTTGGGTTTTGAAAGGGATCCAGTGTCAGATAACATTAGAATGCTGGCGCAAGATCCTTTGGAAGAAATTGACTTGGGTGAAAGGGGAGTAAAAAGGCCTACTTATGTTAGTGCTAACCTTGACCCACAACTCAAAGTCGAAATGGTCCAACTATTGAAGGAATTTAAGGATTGCTTCACTTGGGACTATGATGAAATGCCTGGTTTGAAGAGAGAGCTTGTTGAACATAAGTTGCCAATCATACCTGGGAAAAAGCCAGTCAAGCAAAATCCAAGACGGTTTACCCCAACAATCCTTTCAAAGATCAAAGAGGAAATTGAAAGGTTACTTAGATGCAAGTTCATCCGTACAGCTAGGTATGTCGAATGGCTAGCCAATATTGTACCAGTCATTAAAAAGAATGGTTCTTTAAGGGTCTGTATAGATTTTAGAGATCTAAATTCTGCAACCCCTAAAGACGAATATGATATGCCTTTGGCAGAAATGTTGATTGATTCTGCTGCAGGACATGAATACTTGAGTATGTTGGATGGTTATTCTGGTTATAACCAAATATTCATTGCTGAGGAAGATGTCCCAAAGACTGCTTTTTGATGTCCAGGGGCATTAGGCACCTACGAATGGGTAGTAATGCCTTTTGGTCTAAAAAATGTTGGGGCAACTTACCAGCGAGCAATGAATTCGGTCTTTCATGATTTTATTGAGACTTTTATGCAAATCTATATTGATGATATTGTTGTTAAGTCTTTTTTAGGGAAAGATCATTTAAGCCATCTTCGACATTCCTTTGAAAGGATGAGAAAGCATGGTCTTAAAATGAATCCTCTCAAATGTGCTTTTTGTGTGCAGGCAGGGGATTTCTTAGGCTTTGTGGTCCACAAGAAGGGGATCGAAATTAACCAGAATAAAACCAAAGCCATTATGAAAGAAAAAGTGCCATCAACAAAGAAGGAATTACAGTCTCTCTTGGGCAAAATAAATTTCTTGAGGAGGTTTATATCCAACTTGAGTAGGAAAACGCAAGCCTTTTTGCCATTGCTTCGAGCTAGCAAGGATGGGTTCGACTGAGGGCAGGCTCAACAGGAAGCCTTTGACAAGATCAAAGAGTACCTGAGTCACCCCCCGATTCTTTCACCACCTTGTGGCAATAAGAGTATGAGATTGTACATAACTGCGTTAGAGAGAACTTTAGGGGGGCATGATAGCTCAAGAGGATGATGATGGTGTCGAAAGGGCCGTCTATTACCTTAGTAGAGTTCTAAATGATGCAGAAACTAGATATAGCATAATTGAGAAATTATGTTTATGTTTGTATTACTCTTGTACAAAATTGAAGCATTATATAAAACCAGTTGATGTTTATGTTTCTTTGCGTTATGACGTTATTAAACATATGTTGTCCAAACCTATTTTTCATAGTCGAATTGGAAAATGGGCATTAGCATTAACTGAATATTCCTTAACTTATAAGCCTTTAAAAGCTGTTAAAGGACAAGTAGTGGCAGACTTTATAGTTGACCATTCTACAAATGAGACCCCTCTGAACTATCTTGAAGTGGAACCTTGGAAGTTATACTTCGACGGGTCGAGCCACAAAGATGGGACAGGCATAGGAGTGCTTGTTATTTCTCCTAATAAAATTCCAACAACACTTAAGTATAAAATTGAAGGCTGTTGTTCAAACAAGGAAGCTAAATATGAAGCTTTAATTGCTGGACTTGAAGTATTGTTGGAATTGGGGGAAACTCATATCGAAATAATGGGAGATTCAGAACTGGTCATAAAACAAGTTACCAAGGAATACAAGTGCATAAAAGAAAACTTGATTATGTACTTTATAGTTGTGAATCGACTGTTGAAAAAGTTCGACGCAGTTAGTTTTCGACACATCCCTAGACTGGAAAACCAGGTCGCTAATGACTTGGCTCAGATCGCATCAGGGTATAAAGTTTCGAAAGACAAATTACAAGATGCAAGCGAAGTTAAAGTCAGAGAAAGGGTGGTGTCAGTAGGATTAGCCCCATCAGATTTGGAAGAAACTAAGCTTGGATACGTTGATGAAGACAATTTTGCAATTCTAGCAGTTGATAGCATAACTGACAAGGATTGGAGAAAACCTATAGTAGATTATCTGAAAAATACAATATCCTCGACAGAAAGAAAAATCAAGTATCAAGCTTTGAGTTATGTCTTGTTGGGTAATGAATTATTAAAAAAGACTCCCGAATGAGTATTGCTTAAGTGCCTCAGTGAGGCAGAAGCATACTTGGCCCTTTCAACTGTCCATAGTGGGGCATGTGGGGCACATCAGGTAGGCAATAAAATGAAATGGTTGTTGTTTCAACAAGGCATATATTGGTCTACCATGTTAAAAGATTGTATTGAATTTGCTAAGGGTTGTCAGGAATGTCAAGTTCACGCTGGCATTCAACACGTCCCTGCAAGTGAATTGCACTCTATAGTGAAACCTTGGTCTTTTAGAGGATGGGCTTTGGATTTAGTTGGAGAAATTCGACCAGCATCATCTAAAAATCATAAGTACATTTTGGTGGGTATTGATTATTTTACCAAATGGGTCGAAGCTATCCCTTTACCAAATGTTGATCAAGAAGATGTGATTGAATTTATCCAGAAACACATCATCTATAGTTTTGGAATCCTAGAGACAGTTACAACAGACCAAGGATCAGTCTTCACTGGTCGGAAAATGCAAGATTTTTCTAAAGACATGGGGTTCAAGCTTTTAACGTCCACACCTTATTATGCTCAAGCTAATGGCCAAGTCGAAGCGGCAAATAAAGTAGTTATTGGGTTGATAAAAAAGCATGTGGGAAAAAGGCCAAGAAATTGGCATAAAACATTGGACCAAATACTCTGGGCATGTCGAACGTCCCCAAAAGAGGCAACTAATACTACCCCATTTCGACGGACATTTGGTCATGATGTAGTTTTGCCTGTAGAAATTCATCTTCAGTCCATAAGGATCCAAAGGCATCATGAGATCCCATCTGAGTCTTATTGGAATATGATGCTTGATGAGTTAGTGGATTTAGACGAAGAAAGGCTCCATGCGTTGGAGTTGCTGAAAAGGAAAAAGAAAAGGGTGGAGAAGTCTTATAACAAAAAGGTCAAGATTAAAACCTTTTTAGCTAGGGAATTGGTGTGGAAAGTGATATTGCCTATGGGTCGAATGACCAGATCTTTAAGGAAGTGGTCTCCTAAGTGGGAAGGTCCCTTTCAAATTATTAAGGCATTTAGTAATAATGCTTACGAGGTTCAGGAGATTGAGGGTGATCTAAGAGTCTTAAGGGTAAATGGGAAATATTTGAAAAAATATAAGCCTATTTTGAAAGAGATCATATTAGAACATAAGTCTTATTAAGATTGTAAAAGCCAAAATAGGCCATGTGAGGCCAAAATGGCATACAAAGGAAAGGAAATAAGTACAACAACATGAAACCTAGGAGAAAGATCATTCATAGTCTCTCCAATTAATAGAGTTGAGGAAGGTTACATAATCTTCGTCAGCTTCATCATCAGAGTTTTGTGCTTTGGAATGTCCTTTCTTGGGGACCTTCATCTTAGTTTCTCGCTTCTTGGCGCGAGAGGTTGCTCCAGTTGAAGTATCATTGTAGGCAGTAGTTGTTGCCTCAACTTTCTTTGTCTCCTCAGCCACTTTCTTGGTCACTGCCTTCTTTGAGGAAGTACTCATGCTTGCTTCAGTGGGTGCAAAATATGGCTCATGTGAAGAGGATTTTATAGAGGCAAAGCCTTGTAAGGATTGGCCAGTCAACAATGGAAACACGTGAAATTGCTCTTGGGAATATACCCTAGGGTTACGCTATTAATATTCCTTTATGGAATAGAAACTTGTGCCGTTGGAACACTAAGCTGTTAAAAGCTGCGTTATTTTCATGATTTCCAAGAAAAGAGGCAGAGTACTTTAATTACAAAGATTAGCAAAGTTTAAGAGAAAATGCGCCATGATTTTATCAAAGATTTTGCAAGTCGAAGAGCTAATAGCAAACAGAAGTATTTAGATAGATGCCAGGGGGCATTGAGATTGTCTTTACATAGGGCCTCAAAAGGGCCAGAAAACATGATGACCAAAAAAGAACTACAAATAAGAAATCATAGGACAATCAAAAAGGGAGCTTCGACTTCAACTCAAGAAAGTTGACCTTGTGAGTCTTAAGGCGTTTCTCACACAGAGCTTTGTTGAGCTTAGCTGTTGAAAATTCCTTTTCATGCGTTTGGGCTTTATCAAGGAAGTCTATAGTACGCTTTAGCTCTCTGGCCACTTCAGTATCGTCGAAGTATTTCAACTCAAGGTTGCGCTTTTCAGCGTTAGAAATCTTGTTTTGCAGTTCTTCAATTTGTTGCTTCCATGTATTAATGTCCTTTTGGTTCGACTCTATCTCTGCCTGCCTTTTGTTTTGGTCAATCTCCAGATTTTTTACCTTAGCTTCTGATGCGTGTGCTTCATCCCAAGCTGAATGTTCCAGTCCCGTTGTAATTTCAATGGTGTGTTGGATCTTGAGAAGAAGTTTGAAGTCCTCAGACATCTGATTTACTAAAGCAGTTAACTCCACAAGGAATTCAGACACATCTTTACTAAGAGTCGAGAGGTCCAGTTTTTGGAGGCTATCTTTCAGGAAGAGAGGAGCAGTTCGATCTGAAAGTAAGACATTGTGGATATTTCCCTTGAAGAATTTGTCTTTGATCTTTTGAAGGATAGGGCTGGCAAAGTCATCTGGAGCTGGACCCCCAGAACTGGTCGAAGTTCTAAGGCTAGTACCTGAAGAGCTGTACTTCTTCCCAAGTATCATTCTGGCATACTCTTGAGGATTCGACCATTTAAGGGCAGCCGATGGGTCTCCAGTGGGGGATCCTTAAGTAGTCGAAGTGTCTGTAGGCCCAGGAGTTGGATTGTTGACAGGACCTATTTCAGCCACGGGTGAATGGGTCTGATCCTGCTCAGTCCTTTCCCCCTCTTCTTCTTGTTCTTCTTCATTTTCGACATCCTCTTCTTCCTCTTCAATTGGCCTTTCTTCTACGTCCATGCCAATGGTCTCTGTATGGTGAAGAGGTTGTTGGTTAGAAACATCATCCTCTTCATGTTTAGAGCCATCTGTTTGGGATTGTTGAGTGTTGGTCCTGGTGGGCGAGTTTTTGTTTGTTTCATCTGCTTTAGAAGGATGAACTGTAAGAGGGATAGGTTGGTTAATTTCGCTCAGTGAACTATATCTAGAACCAATGTCAGAGGTAGGGTGATAAGTTGGCTTACCTTGGCTATTCAGGATAGTTATTGCAAAGCTGAATAAAGTTTGTGGTGGGTTAGAACCACCTACATCAGCCTGAAAACCACAAGTAAAGAGAATAAGATTGAAAGAAATCTGAGTAAGGAATGCAAATGCTGAGTAAAGATAGTGTGCATACCTGTACAGTTGCGGCATCTAGACTTGAGTTTGCGCTCTCAGGATCACCAGCAGTCGTTTTCGACGCAATCTTGGAGAGTTGTTTCTTGACACCACTATTAGCAGGTGTCTTCTCAAGAATTCTGCCTGCCTTTGAGGAGGATTGGGTGGTAGCTCCAGAAGCTTTGGTAAGCTTCCTTTTCTTTTTAGCCAATACTTCCTCAGGGGATTCATTATCAGCATCTGAAGGGACAACTGTTTGGGCACCTTTCTTGCCCTTTTTTGAAGGCGTTGGAGGTTTTCGAGCAGTCTAAAAGGTGATACAAATATTAGAAGTTGGTTACATAAAAAGATTTAGGCAAGGGATATAAAATACCTTTGTGCCTTCAGTTTCCTTTTCGACTCTTGCAGCACCCTTCGATGAGCTGGTCTTCCTGGCCATAGCTGAAAGACAGATGATTATTACAAGATTAATAATTGAGTGGTTAGTTAAAAATCACAAATCGAGGGCCTTAAACCTTCATATATTTCGGATTCGACACGAACATCCTCGACCCCTATATGAAGGTGTCCTTTGAAACAGTCCAGCATATGTTTATTCGCAACCACCTGTTGGGCTTTCGGTTGAGACTGTTGTCAAAGGAGTTTTAGTTGCTCACCACAGACAAACCAGACTGGAAATGGGGGGCAAGTGCCACTCTAAAATCAGCGTTAGGCAGTCGAGGGAACTTTGGAGGAAAGAGTTCAAACGCCACCTCATAACGTTTCTCAAGAGGAACGTTTGAAGGGATTTTCAACTGATCCATTTTTTGTAGAAATTTCTCCTTCAAAGTGACAGCAGCCTCATGAACGGTTCGACTAATATCATCTGGTCGATAGACAGTTTCAAAGTACTTTTGGAAGGCCTGAATTTCTTTGACATGAATGAACTTACTCTTCTTGGTTTTCTCCTGCACATCAAGAAAAGCTTGGTCAAGTAATGAAGAGAAGGCAGCAACATCAAGAAATTGTTCACTGTAGTACTTCGACCACCAGTTGTGAAATGGTTTAGTGCACAAAAATGTGGGTTGAAAGTGCACAGGGGAAAGAGTTGCTTTTCTAGCGTTCCACCGGTTGAAAGGGATTGCAGCACCTCCTTCATCAAAACTGGCAGTATGAAGGACTACATGGCCTTTCTTCTCATACATACACTTGGAGAAAATTTGAGCCAACCCAAACTGTCGAGAGACAAGGTTTGGTTGGTAAGCAATCAAGGCTGCCATATCTCTTCCAAGATTCAGCCTCTGAATGATAAATCTAGGAATAAAAAAGGCTTCCCAGATTGAAACGGATTCAGTATGGAGTTTTTTGGATGAATTAGGGAATGGCCATGTAAACCACTCAGATCCACATTTTCTTTCAGCAAAAGGGGCCATACTGGGTGTGAAATCATACCGCTTGGCTAACATCATAATATAACTAGAGAAGGCTCCTTTGAGAGTTTCCCCATCATCATTGGGTGTGAGTTTCACCAGGTGAGTACCTTCGACCCTCCTTTCTTTGATTTCAGCAGAGTCCTTATCGACTTGCCCTTTCCTGGGAAGGCTAGCTTCGAAAGTTGCATTAAGCCATAATTGAGGCAGCCAGAGGGGGCCATTCAGGTGTACAGTGCCCTGGGCCTCCAAGTCTTTGAGTCCAGCTGCCCCTTCGCTGAGAGACTCATAGATGTTTGCCAAAATCAACCCACTAAGGCAAACTCCTCTGTTGTTGTGAAGTTGGTTGGCCAGAGTGAGATATTTCTTGGCCACCTGTAGGGATTTTGAGCAAAATATATACCTCGACAACCATACGGTGAGGAATAAAATATGTTCCTTGTTAGTTATTTCTTCAGTGTCACGTTTGTGGTGGTTTATGAAGTGGGTGTATGTAAGCTTGGAATCAGAGATCCCTATGGTATCCTCTGCATCAGTTTCAGGATCATATGAAATGCCATCTGGTCGAAGCCCTGCAATGGCAGCCAGGTCGAAGAGTGTGGGGGTAACCATCCCATAAGGAAGATGAAAAGTGTAGTGGGTACTATCCCAAAAGTAAAGTGATGCTGCCAGCAGGTGCAAACAATAAGGAATATTAGTCTTCGACAGCATAAGCAGATCATAAATTCCAATGGTTTTCCAATGATCAGCTTTGACCTTTTCCATCCTGGTCATCCAAAGGTCAAAATCCCTTAACTGGTTAACAGCTCTTACCAATCTAGTACCATCATGAAGATACCTAAGATCCATCTTAGTCAAGGTGGGTGTATCAGGGGAAGCTTCATCTTCCTTAGGGTTGCTCTTTTTCCCTAAAGGTCTTGATTTACGGTAAGAAGGGAAAAACTCACTAAGTTTTTCATCGGTGGGCTTAACATCAGCTAAGGGGCCACATAAAGCATAAGGTTTATCAGAAACAATGAGAGGAATCATTACCTGAGACTCGTAAATGCTCCTCGCTTCCGCAAGAAGGGGTTCTGGCATGAACTGTTGATTCTTCACCACCTTGGGTCCTGGAATGTTCGAAAATGGTGGAAGGGATTTCTTGAACTGTGTGGTGCTACCTTTTTTACCTTTTGTTTCTTGGGGAATGGTTTGTGAAGACGCCATTGTTGGAAGTTGAAGAAAAGTGAGAATGCATTCTAGGTTTTTCTTGAGAGAGTTTGAAGGATGAAGATATAGGGTTGCAAGAAATTCTGAGAATGCAAAAGTTTAATAAGTTATGGGAAAAGGGTATTTATAGGTGTTTGGAAGTTAAAAAGGTTGTCAATCCACCAATGGAGCAAAGTGGGTAGTGGGACGCATGTCTGTTTTTTGCAAAAATTGTTTGAGTGGTGACAGTTATGATCAAACTGCAAATGTCTAGTTCCAAGAAAGGTGATGTTGAAAACTGTTCAAGGATACGGCGGAAAAAATGTTTGAAGATTTTCCATTATGGTATGACGTTATAAGCGTGATTGAAAGAAACTGAATAGTTTCTAGATCGTGGGTTAGTCAGTTATGACCACGTCTTCTCATAGTCGAATGTGCAAGCGTCGAAAATGGTTTATCAAAAAATGACCTTCCTACCAACACTGGCGAAAGGACATTTTTGGGGGGCAATTTGTTAGCTCCTAATTTCGACGCTACATGATTTCAAATAGATTTGGATTTTAAAGAAGTTATTCTTTAAAATAATAAGCTAAAGGAGAAGAAGGCTTCGACCATATTAGTTAAAAGCCTGAGTCGAAGAGAATGATTTTAAGACTTCAAACATTTCCAAGTCTAAAGAGTCAATTCGACAGGGTAAAATGGCTATGGATAATGCGCTGCAGTTATAGTTAATTATTGGAGGGAAGTTCTACTATTTGAATTTGAAAAGAGGACAAGTGGCGAATATCCAGAAGTTGAAGACATGCAAAGTGCCAAGTGGCGTGTTCTAGGAGTAAACCGTCAAATGGTGGTTATTTTAGAGTATTATAAATAGGTTAGTTCTAGAGTTAGAATGTTTGAAAAAATCATGTTGTACAAGTAACTCTGTAATCACTCAAAGTATCCAGCGTGTAGAGAAAAGAGTGAGGCGAGAATGTACGTGATTGTAATCACCATTATCTTTCATTGCAATGCAATTTACTTTGAAGTTTCTACCTTAGATCCTTTACTTTGAAGTCCTTTAATTCAGTCTGTTACTTCTAGGCATTTTACATTACAAAGTTTTTACTTTGCTGTTTTTTTACATTAAGAAGCCTTTACCTTCAAGCATTTACATTTCTGCAGTTTATTCAAGACTTTATGCATTTTCTTTACCATTTAAACTTCAATCTTTCATTGAATTTGCTTTTACATTGTTTTCTCTAAGTTTCTTGTTCGACTTAAACACTTTTCTGCCTTTATCACTTTTTATTCTACGTTTCATAACGTCCTTTTTGTTTGCCAGCATGGTCGAAATGTTTGCTTTACGCCTTTGTGAAACATTTTAAAAACACTTATAGCATATGTCCTAGGATCAATTTGATCGATCCTATAAGTTACTAGAACTTTATTATTTTAGAAGATCAACGGTTGTTTACCAATTTTCAAGGTAAACAGTGACGCAGTGAAATGCTGGGAGAACATCCTCCCCAGTTGCTTCCACGACGTAATAGACTCTTCGGGCAACTGCTTGTACCACGTCATTGCCCCTTTTCGGAGCGTGGTTGGAAATAGCTAACACTTGATGGCGCCCTAGACGCCACGGTAATCCAACAACACATCAATGTTTTCGATGTGCTCGTCAGGGTCAGTCGTACCGTCGTACGTGCCCAGTGCTGGGGGCTTCTCCAGGCCCTTGGGGAGGCGTGTTGCCAAGATCTCTTGGGATAATGGGTCGTGAGGCTCATTATTGCTGCTGGAACTGGTTGGTGACGGGGGCCGGATGACTAGCTCGTGTCGAGGACCTCTTCGGGGGGAAGGTGAACGGGCCCGGCCCTTCGACCGGACCGGAGGTGACTGCTTGTCTTTTCGGGTCCTCTTGTGGCCGGAAGAGTGCTGGTTCCGCGGGGAAACCTGGTCGCGTTTTCGAACAGCACGAGATTTTGGTTCTTGGCGTAGCCATTGGTCGACTTCTTGCCGAGGTTGCAGGCTCCTGGATCGTCGATGGTTCTTCCTCGGGGGTGAGGATCTTGGACGGGTGGATTCCTCCAATGCCCCGATCCTTTCGTTCTGCTGAAGGATCAGAAGGTTGGTCTTGTTGAGCGCCTCCAGAAGGGCCACCACGGTCGGGTCGGCGTTGGGTGGAGCAGGAACGGTGTAGATGGCCAGCGAGGGCTGGTCGTCTTCGCGATCAGCAGGAATAGGGGAGGGAGAGGTTGTGGCCCCGTCTCTTAGAAAACGGGGATCTCCGTGGAGAGAAGATGGATGGTCAACATCAGTTTTGTTGACGGGGAGGACAGCGGATTGGAGAACGCCTTTGGCGTGATCTTGAGAGGCCATGATGATGATCTTGAAAATTTGCTTTGATCTTTGGTTTCCGGGGAAAGAAAGAAGGGGAGAACAAGATTTCCACAGATGGCGCCACTGATCGTTAAGGCTGGATCAGATCCTGTTGAAGTGGGCCACCAAGTACGTCTGAGATGTTGGTCGTATGAAGAGGAGGAGGGGGTGTACCTGCAAGGCACTCCAACGCTCAAGTAAGAAAAGGTCAGAGAAAAGAGGCAAGTACAAAGTATGAGTTTCAAGGGTGATTATATAGTTCCCCCAGCGTGTGGCCAACGGTCCTATTTTCGAGGCGAAATAACCGTTTTCCCAAAGAATAGGTAAATGCTCCAACTAGTTATTATGTCGGGCAGGGTGCCCAAAACTAGCCGTTATGTCGGGCATAGGCATGGTTTCGGGCACATGCCCTTAGCTGTTTAGGGAGTGAAAACGCCGTGCTGAACGGGCAGCATTTCCGGGGAGGAGCTGTGCAGTCCTTGCCCGGTTTGAGGGGCTGAAAGGTCACTTTTGCCCCTTCGTGGATTGGACTTAGGCAATTGGGTCGTTCTGGGAGCAGAAGTGGATTGGGCCGTGTCTGGCCATCGGTCCAGTCCAGAACATGTACTTACACCATTGAACTCAAGACTTAATGTTAATCAAGTGTGAGTTGAGTTTCCACTATTGATGATTAATTAGATATGGGCTTGTTCCACATCCCTAATGATGTCATCACTGTCTTCAATTATATCCAAAGATATCATATCTTTGTCAATTCTTTCGTCAAAGAATTGTAATATTTTTCCAAACTTTAATAATTTTCGAATATTCAATTTTTCAACTAATCATGCATATGATTATTTTATGTACTCTTGATAGTATTTACCAATTATCATCAAACTATGACACTTTTATCATATTAGTACAATTTCCATATACAACATATGTTATATATTCTTGATAGTTTTGATAAACTATCATCATGACACTTTTGTCATATATTTTGTCATATACACAAATTTTATGTCATTCTTTATTTACCAACCTTTTTATTTTGAAGTTTTACTTCCATTTAAATATATCTAAAATATATTTAATACATTAACCATTTTGACAACCATGATCATACAAATTTGTGACGACTAACTTTTTATTTCATACAGTGGGTTTAAACATGTAAACTCGATATAAAAATAACACCGTAGACTTTATCTTTCCACCGATTTATTTAACATAAAACAATTATTATTATTTTACGAAAAATAAGTTTTTGAAAATAAACAAAAAAATTTACAAGCAAACTCAATACAATGTGTTTGAAAATTAATTATATTCCAACTTCATTCAATTCATGCAACATTGCTTTTGAAAAACACACTTACATACAATGAAAATATATATTGCATGATATGAATACTATATCACAAAAAAAAAAAAAATATATATATATATATATATATATCATGCTTTTATTGCCAAACCATACTTATATTGTCAAACAGCACATATTTTGTAAAGTGATTCGTTTCAGTTACATATATATCTTTTCAAAATTTCTGCAATACTGTTCGACAATGTCCTATTATGATATATAAGTTAGGGGCTTACCTTTCGGAAATTATAAAGACCCATAAATGAAGAAACAAAATACTAATTTATTATTTCCATGCTGTAACTAACAGGCTGTGGCGGACAAGCAACCAAAATTTATATAAATATTGGGCATTTCTTAATGCACCACCTAAGTTTCTTAGGCATCACGTGAAATTATTTTTTTGCTCCTATATTCCGGATGTGCACATCCGGACGCACCAAATTTTTAAAAAACGCTAAAATGTTCAGGATATGCATATCCGAAAATAATTCTGATGTGCACATCCGGAAGTATTTCTTATTAGTTCGCGCCAGACATTCTTCCCTCTCATTATTCACCTTTCCATTTCCACTCCTTCTCAAACTCTCTCAAACTCTCAAATTTTCAATCACCACAAATCTCGATTTTTTCCACTCGAGTTCGGTGCAGAGCAACTACTACAACGATCAACACACTCCAAATCCTCCGTATCACATTTTAATCGGTAAGTTTTCAAATTTTAGAGTTTCGGAGTAATTCGAGTAATCGATTTAGACTAGATATTTAGGTGTATAAATTGTTAGGTTGTATGAATAACATAGGTTAGAGACAATGTAGGTCATTTTTACTGCTTCAAACGGACGATCAGGGCATAAAATTGCCCTTTTGGTTGTTACAGTGGCCATGAGTGCCGTTTTTAAACTTCAAAATACGTACCGGATATACAGATCCGGAAACATTGAAACGTTTAGTGTTTCCGGATGTGCACATCCGGAAATACCTAACGTTTAAAATTCTGAGTCCTTCCGGATGTGCACATTCGGAAGACTCTTTTTTTTTTCCTTTTTTAATTTTGTTTGTTTTTGTTTAATTATTTTTAAACAAAATTTAATTTATTTATTATGCTTTGCAGATTACATGGCTGGCAGAGACGATCGTACCATACATGGACTGACAGCTCAGCACGCATCTGTCCGACATGAGCGGATGCAGTCTACAGCCCAGGCTTCCGACGCAGAGGGAGTTGGGGTAGCCCCTGCAGCTGAGGGACATCCTACACCACAGGTTCAGGCCACTTCCACATCACAGGTTCAGGCCACTCCTTCGTCAGCCGCCGATTCTACATCTCGGAGGCGTCGGGATTCTACTGCTAGTTCATCAGGGTCCCAGCCCGCACGCAGACGTCGTCGGGAGACTCCTGCTCCATCAGCTGCTCCTCCTCGTTCCCCTGTTCATGTTCCTGTTCCAGAGGGTGATCACCCAGCACATGAGGGTGTTGACGTTGATGACGATTTCGATGAGCTGGGCGGTTACCCTGGGGGACCGTCTGATATGTCCCTACTAGTGGGGTACTCTGAGCATACTGCCAGATTTGTCTGGCTAGGACAGGTAACCTTTCTCGGTTTATTTATAGAATTGTATTCGTTGAAAATATGTTCATTTGTAACATTATTTTATTTGGAAATTTTCAGGATAAGGATTCACAGAAGTTCTATAACCATGGGGGCAAGGTTATGGACACGATTGAGATGCTGCCTACAGCTGAGTGGTTCACGTCTGCAGTTGCGGAGTCTGGTCTTGGAGGCCTGTCTAGGATTGGGTATTCCCAGATCCAGTACGGTATCCTGATGGCATTTGTTGAGAGATGGCACCCTGAGACATCCTCATTCCATCTACCGTACGGCGAGATCACGATCACGCTAGACAACATCTCGTGCCTCTTACATCTACCGATCACGGGTACCCTTCTGAGTCACGGTAGGATGACGAAGGCGGACGACATAGAGTTGTTGGTTACAGAGCTTGGGGCTAGCCCAGAGAAGGCACATACGGAGGTGCACCAGTTGAGGGGCGCACACGTCCGATTCTCATTTTTGATGGATAGATTTACTGAGGCGCTTGCAGAGGCAGGACGGGCAGATGGTGATCCAGCTGAGGTGGCGATCCACAGGACGCGTGCCCTAAGGTGCTACTACTTGTTTTTGCTAGGCACGCAGGTGTTTGTGGACACCAGCGCCTATTATGTTGATATCGTCTACCTCAGGTACCTTTCGGATCAGACAGATATCCATCGGTACAACTGGGGGGCTGCTGCGCTGGCATTCACCTATTCTAGGCTCTCTGATGGTTGCCGCTGGGCAGCCAAGACTGTGGCAGGCAGTTGTACGCTATACGTGGTAACAATCTAATATTCTAAGTGATGTTTTCATTTCTTTTCTTTCTGTATTCATTATAATGTTTGACACCCATGTTATGTTTTCCATTTCAGGCATGGATTTTACAGCACTTTCCCTATATTACTGGTTGGGGGAGTGCCCAGGGGTACACTGAGGATATGCCACGTGCTGCTGCATTTGTCCTGCTCAGAGGGAACCAGGCGCCCGACCCCTTCAGAGTGTATCTAGATCGGATTGCTGCTGAGGACGTTTTGTATTGCCCTATGCCGATCACCGTGTGACGCGCCCGTTCGATGAGGTTTGTTTGTTCTCAGGATGGCTGGCATGCAGTTCGACTGTTACTGCCCGATACCTGCCAGAGCGCGTCTTGCGTCAGTTCGGTTACACGCAGACGATACCCAGGATGCCTCATGAGTCTGCTCCTCTAGGCTTGACCCGCAGGCAGATAGATGAGTTATATGCTGACTACCAGTCCCACTTGGTACCGGAGGAGGCTCGGGCGACCAGAGCGGAGACAGACTGGAGCGTTGCTACTGGGTACATCGTGTGGTTCTACACCGTCTCACACCCATGCATGGTGCCCACTGCTGAGGGATCGCCACCCAGACCTGCTCATCAGGAGATATTAGAGGAGTGGCAGTCTCAGCTAGACCACACTCAGGATGTCCTACCACGCTGTCGTGAGATAGAGCAGATAGCGCGGCAGGCCATTGCGGACGGTCACCTCCCTGAGGGCTCTGGTGCCAGACTTGCCGTGGACAGGATTATTGCGATTGCTCAGGGGGCACTTCAGTACCGCAGACATCGATCCAGGATGGCGGGTAGGGGCAGAGGGGGCAGAGGAGCAGGGGAGCCAGGAGAGATCCTTCGCCATACGTAGTAGTTTTTTGTTTGAGGTATTATATTTATATTAGATGTATGCACTGTATTTTGACAGAGATTTATTATATATATATATATATATATATATATATATATATATCATTTTATTTTATATATGGATGTTGTCAAATGTATATTAAATTGCGACGATTTATTAACATATGCGACCAAGCAAAAAAACCAATTTTTAAAAAAAAATAATGTTCTGCCTTTTTTCCGGATCTGCAGATCAGGAAAGTTTCCGGATGTGCACATCCGGAAAGAATCAGCGTTTTTAAAAAAATTGGTGCGTTCGGATGTGCACATCCGGAATCAAGGGGCAAAACCAGAAATTCAAATGGTACCTAAGAAACAAGGGTGGTGTGATAAGAAATGCCCTAAATATATTCTACTTAAATTTATTTCAATCTTATATAGATTTAGCATACATTGGGTGACATAACACACATTTTCTAGTTAGTTGCCGTATACATGCAGTTGTCATAGAAATATCTTATTGGCATGAATAATGATGCTAACTATACTATATAGCCCGTCTCGTAAAAGTGACAAGAAAATGTCTTTTATGAATGCACTAAGTAAGTATGGTATTAAACAAAGTGACTGACTGGAAAATATATAAATATTTAGACTTCATTCATGCCGCCGATATTGAACCGAAATATATACATATATGTCAAGTGCAGGAAATTTACTCTGTATGTACTATTTCAATTATATTAATTTAATAGAGTTATTATATACCTTTCATCATATTGATGAATAAGAAAGCATGAATGTTTATTTTTCCGTTGTAATCACTAATTAACCATAAACAAAAAGATCTATACATCAAAATTCTATAATTTTAAAAATTATATGAATTAACTGTGTACCTTTTACATTCATTGAAAATTGTTAACATCTTCTTTAAAATTACATACTTTAATACTAATTATAAATAAAGTATGAATCAAAATCGAAAATCGAACCTAAAGATGGTTAAATCTTGTATTAGGGGTCTATTGCAAAACATGAACAAGAAAAAGATGATGAAGACGGTACGATGAAAGTTGCACAAAATAATTTCAAAGCGTGTGTTTACACTAAGTTTTAGGTTCGATTCGCCCCCACCAATTTATGCAAATTGGATGCAAAAGGGTTAACCGGCGAATCCCTTCAGGATACTTTGGAAACCTTAACATGAATTGCACATTCACATTAAGCATATCGATCAGCGATATTTTACAGAATAAAGTTCCATTATTTATTCTTGTGCACTAGAAAAATAAAATAATGACTTAGATATAATTTTTGCCACTTGAAACAAATAATTTTCGTATATCTTTTATTGCTGACAAGTATCTCTATTTATAAGGAAACTTGCACCGATTGGTGTGGAGAAACAACGTTTCATTTGATTCCAACATGGTCATTCACGAACCATTGTATATCAATAGCAACAAACTTTTTCATGAAAATGTGTGTTGATCTAGTGGTTGCACCTTATGACTATGCGCCTTATCACAATAAGGTCTTTGGTTCAATTCTAGAGAGTTGCAACTTTTGGCCATGTATTTTGGTAAATTAACCATTATTATTTATCAATTTAATATTTTGGAAATTTCTCCAACATAATTCACTGGTTACAACAAAGGCGGACTCACTTCTGAGTAGCAGAAAAGAAAAATATTCGAAGGTGTAACCGGTTAACGTCCGAGGTTAACCGGTTAATGTATGAGAGCACCAGCTAACCAGGATACTCTAAGACCACAAGAGATTGATGTTACACTTCACCCAAAATCATAAGACATTACATATATGAGACACCTCTGGTGGGGGGAGTTTACTAGGGAGCATTGATACATAGTGTAAGACTAAGCACCTTTGTGAGAGACACACCACTTGTCCACCTAAAATCTTAAGGTGATAGGTGAGTGGATTCTCCCACTTATAAATGCTCAAGTCACCTTATTCCTATCCAATGTGGGACTTTTTCCCCACTTACTCACACTTGTTTATATTATTCCAATACTCCCCCTCAAGTGTGAGTCCACAATGTTTTTCCTTTTTTATACTTGTACCGCCGTTGACACCTTTTTTTAAGGCACCTCTTATTAGGTATTTCGAATACACCTCTTCCTTGGGCGTTTTGATTTCAATGGAACACCACTTCCTGGACATTTCGATACACCCCGGTCTGTTTCTCGAACCAAAGGCTCATGATACCATTTGTAAGAACTTGACACTCACAACCTTATCCTTGGAGTAGGATACTAAGTTCTGAGTGTAGAACTTGACACTCACATCTTGTCTAAGAAGTATTTGTCTTATCATACGGGAGAATGATGGGTAAAGGATTGTCTTGGAAGTCTGATGTGAATGAGACATGGTAGAAGTATATCAGTTGGTGCTTGTAGAGCAAAGAGGCTGAAGATTTCTGGAGCATGTGTTTGTCGTTCTGGGTGAGATAACAAACTAAGGGGCCCTGTGCGTCTCTTTGAGGAACGTGGATCATTTCAGATCAATTGGGTTGTATCACAGAGAACAAGGAGATTCATACATGAGAATTCAGGAGGAGTTCGTGTGGTGTATGGATGGTTTCTGGACGAGAGAGATCAATGGAGCTTTAGTCTCAATCCAAGAGTTTGTTAGTTATGGTACAAGGATGCATTCCGGGTACTCTCACAGTATGGTCATGAAGTTATCATGGGATATCGTGTGGTGATTTTGATGTGTTTCTTGCTGAAGAAGCATCAGTTGAGAAGATAGGGGGAGAACTTCTGTCTATAAAATGTACTAGTATTGTACATGGTTTGCTTGAGGATCAAGCATTAAGTGAATGCGTTCAACAGATGTGTTGAATAAAGGGTGCGCTCTTGAAGACATGAAGATGCGTCTTATGTTTTCTATTCATTTAGGGTGTTCTTCTGGCAAAGGAGCACTGGTTATCTACGACATGGGGAGTACTGCTACTGACTTGCTTGCTTTTGGTTGATTATCCTTAAATGCATAGTTGCTTGGTTTGGCATATTATGGCTAAAAAGGGGGAGAAGTAAGTAGTAGTAGTGTTCTTTGGCTGTTTACATAAGGGGGAACTGAATGTGTTATCCAAAGGTTGTTTTAGCCTAAATTTGGCAAAAGGAGAGATTTTGACCTAACACAACCTTACAAAACCGGTTAGTAAGGTGAGGGGTGTCACTCTATATAAACTATTTCATTGCTCTATCTTCAACCAATGTGGGACTTTAGGATCTTCCTAACACACCCCCTCACGCCCAACACTCTTTTTGGGCTTGGTGCGTGGATTTAAACAGTGGGCGCCCAATGTCCGATCGATAGGCTCTGATATCATTTGTTGGAGGGAGTTTACTAGGGAGCATTGATACATAGTGTAGGATTAAGCACCTTTGTGAGAGACACACCACTTGTCCACCTAAAACCTTAAGGTTATAGGTGAGTGGATTCTCCCACTTATAAATGCTCAAGTCACCTCATTCCTATCCAATGTGGGACTATTTCCCCACTTACTCACATTTGCTTATATTATTCCAATACCTCTCTTATAAATTCAACATTCTATTTATTATAGGTGATCTGCGACTTAATCACTCATACTTACACCCAAGTAGTAATGTCACAGCTCTTCATCACATGGGGGCTGGAAATCCTTAAACATTTTCTCTGCTCCAGTTCATCTTAAATTCATTATGCTTGATATAAATTATTTCTCGAAAAGGGTCGAGAATGACCCTCCATCCAACATTACTATAAAGGATGGGAAAGTTCGTGTAGAAAAGCATCATTTGTCAACGATTAAGAAAAGGAGTATATCTTGCAAATGGGAAATGATTTACCACATTTTTATTATTCTAAAATCAGATGACAGAAACAACACAATGTTTACATACAACTTACCTCTTTGTAGGATTGAAGGTCTTTTAGACAAAGCACGTTTTGAGGATCTATTTTTGTATACTCGCCTCCACAGTTCTTCTGTAATGACTGTTATTATCAACAAAATATTTCTTGTTAATATTATTCACCATTGGGAATTCATCAAAAAAATAAACTCTATCAGAAAAATTATGATTATTGATTCATAAAAAAAATCACCTCGTAAAGTTCATCCGAAATAATTGCCATGCCATGATTAAATAGTATTTCGTAACTTTGGTTCTCTACTGTCCAGGGATTTCCTAGTATGTATCCTTGAAGGTTTATCCATGGTTGCAAGCCACCTTCATTTCCTATAGGAAAAGAAATTTAAAGCAGAAGAAAATCTTTATCATACACATATAGGTCTATATTAACATCGACACATAATTGGTACCATATGAAATTTCTTGAACAATAATTGGGACAGGAATGCCAGAATATGAGTCACCGGCAATGTACACTTGATTTGAGATGAATTCCGGATGATCAATCAGCCACTGCATACATAATATCACAACTTGTTTATTCCAATCTAGTAATCTTGCAAAATGATATTATGATATATGAAAAACCAAGTACCTTTCTAAGAAATTGATGAGCATTGTGAACTAGCTTGGATGTGCTTTGTTGAGCAGCATTTTGTGTGTTGGGATAAGAGAATCCAGTGCCAACAGGCAAATCCAAAAATATAATACTGCTTACCTTTGTCCATGAATGAGGCTTCAATACTAAATTTGGTAAGCTTCCATTGTATTCTTCATTTTTAAATGTTATTGGACCTACAACACCGGTTACACTAAGTTGTTATAATAAGCGTCTAACTATATGTGTCAGTGTCGTGTTTTGTGTCAGATACCTATTTCAAATGCTAGACCGGTGAGGGAGGAGCAACCAGGACCGCCGGTTAGCCAAAGCAAGAGAGGATCTTCCTTAGGATTGTTCTCGGACTCTATGAAGTAGTAGAAGAGTTGAGCAGTGTCATCATTTTCACCAACTTGAATGTAGCCGGTTTCTAGTAGGAAAGGAAGAGGTCCTTGAAAACCAGGAAGGAACTTGACGATGGAACTAGATGTTGCAAGGAGAAAGTAGGTAGAGGAATTGTGTAGCAGAAGAAGCGCAAGCAGAAAGATAGTTGTATAGGAACTGTAATACGAAAGCCTTATCATTTTAGATTTTTTTGTTCTGATGCCAAACCACTTTCCCTTCTTTATTCTTATCATAACATGGAATAGTTTTGAGTGGTCCAGTTATTTTGCTGCATTATTGGAGAAATTGCTAAGGTCTCAGTCATACGGAATTATAGAGGATTGGTGATTTATTAACACAAAAACTTGACCCTACACCATATTATCGTGGAATTTTACTTTTTAATTATTTTTATTTTGTCTTCACTTGTGTAAAGCACCAAGTTGTTTCCAAATTAGATACGTATTGCATATGGTTGCAGAAGCACTCTGTTGATATAATACGATTTCAATTATATAATCTCGACTTTTCTTGAGCATGCATTTTATGGCTTGGATAAATTTGATTGAGATTACATTAGAAAAGATGAACCACCCGTTTATAGTAAGGTAAAGGTCTTGATATCTATAAAGAAATTTGTCTCAACGGGGTAAATTGTGTCAAAATTAACTGCCACAATTCTCAAGAACTGCATAACAAATACAAATACAACTAATATAGTTGTATTTCATAACAAACTTTTATTTCAGTCAATAAATAACTTATGTATAATTCCAAAACACGTTTTATTATTTCAATTGACGTCTTTCTAATTTTTTTATTTCTAAATTAATCAAAATAATATATTATTTCAATTGGATCATCTCAAATGAAAAAAATATTAACTTTGTATTTTATATAATGTTTTTCACTACTTTTTTTTTAATTTTAAAATCCAACCGAGAGAAAATATATTTTGCATGTATTTTTTAAAATAAGACGTTTTTTCTTCTTTTTATTTTAAATTTTAAATTTATCTATTCCCTCGGTTGGATAGTCTAACCGAAAGGAAGTCTCTTTTATAGGCATTTCTTAAAATTAGACTATACTTTTTCATTTACTTTTCAACACTCAGTTCATTTTCATTCTCATGTGAAACCGAACGGTCTCTTAAAAAACATACCTTAGGCAATTTTCATCTCCATCTTTTCCATCAAAACTCCTAACATATTTCTAAACTCAACTTCTATCATCATTTTCGAAACATCATCTCTTCCAACACACGTATGTGTATGAGCATCAACTCTTCCAACCCACATATGTTTCCTCCCTTTGAACGTCTTTGAAGCGCCAACGATGCTTTAAACGAAGAAAATACAACCAAACTCGAACGAATCTTCCCCCACCATTGTCGTATCTTCTTCACCATGTTTTCAATATGTAATTCACTTTATCCATGCACTAACTTTAAAATGTTGATTTTTGTTGTTGTAGATTGCTAATTACTTGTAAGTTATGTTGAGGGAAGTTAAGTTTTATGTAACTATTTATGTTATTCTGATTATGTTGATAAAAATGGAAATAGATTTTTACTTTTTAATGTTGATGTTGACAAAAGTTCATATGTACCATGAGTTACGCAAAGTTCATATGTGTCATGAGTTAAGTTAAATGTTTTTTTTTCAAGTGTTGATTTTGTTGATGTTGTATTAAGTAAAATGTTTATGAGGTTACTCTTATGAAGTGCTCTTAGGTAGTGTTGATGTTGTATTAAGTAAAATGTTCATGAGGTTACTCTTATGAAGCACTCTTAGGTAGTGTTGATGTTGTGTTAAGTAAAATGTACCATATGTATCATGAATCTCACATTAGATGCCTTTATTGAGGCTATTCTTAGGAAGTGCTCTTAGGCTTCTTTTTTGATATTGTGTTAAGTAAAATAAAAATAAGACTATACTAATGAAGTGCTCTTAGGAAGTGTTGATGTTGTATTAAGTAAAATGTATCATATGTACTATGATTCTCACATTAGGAGCTTTTGTTAATTGTGTTGAGTAAAATGTTTATGAGTTTTTTTATGAAGTTCTCTTAGGAAGTTTTGATATTATGTTAAGTAAAGTGTACCATATGTACCATAAATCTCGTACTGGGTGCATTTGTTGATTTGTGTTAAGTAAAATGTTTATTATCATGTTGTTCTTTAAATAGGGATGGGTGATTGAATGACCACCTCTCTTACAATCACCTCTCCTACAAATGAGGATTCTACTACTAGGACTAAAAGTTTAAGAAATCTTAGGGGTTCCACGATGATGGCCAAGATGACAAAAAACCACAACATTGGTGTTAGGATACCGATCAAATCTACCATATAAGAAAGTAAATTGCTCTGGAAAAGACCATACTACCATTTTTTCTGATTGGTCAAAATCCACTTTATGGAGGTTAATCATGTAATATGTAAAATGGAACCAACTTCATAACCCTTTCCTATCACAATTATCCACGTCAACTGATATTTGAAATTTTCTCCCCTATGCCAGCTTGCATAACCCCTTATGTTCTTCTGTCTTCCTCTACCTCTCTCTTGTCTTTTTTCTTATCTCTTTCGCTTCCTCTCTCTTCTTATTCTTATTTCTCCTCTCTTCCTTTTCTTCAACAAAAATGTTATTGTTATCCTTCTTTTCTTAGATCTACGAAACACCAGCGATTATGTTGTTGTTACAGGTTTCGTTAAATTAGATCTGGTTGAAGGTTGTTACTGTCGTTTTCACAGTTTATGTGAGTTTATAACTTTCTTTTTTCATCTCTTCACCATATTGCTCATCTATTTTCCATTTATTTCGATTTTAATGTTGTTATGGTTTCGATTTTCAGGTTTTAGATCTTGAAGGTAAAACCTGTTATCTTAGTATCTTCACCTCTTTTTGGTTTGGAAGTTTTTTCGATTTCTGTGGTTGTTGCAATCGCAACAGAATGTGATTATGAACTTTGGTTTTCTTGATTTCATTAGTTCTTTTTTTCTTATTAGCTTAACAGTTGAAAAGTTAAATATTCTTGGGATTAGATTTTGGTTTTTTGTATGATAGATGTCTAAATGTTTTTATTTTATGAATATTTGATTAGATCTACGAACTAAATTACAGTTATTAGCACCACCCTTCATCTTGTATTGAGGGTTTTTCTTGATCTCCAATTTGTTTTATTTCTATCATTGCATCATGTGTATTGATGTTTTGTTTACATAGTATATTCTTTCAGTTGCAGGGGAATGGGGTGAAGTTGTTCCACCTCCACAACAGGTGAATTAATGGAAAGGTAAAAATCCATACAATAACAATCGGTGTTAATATGCTATGCACCTTTTCTATATTTTCTTGGAATAGTTACTGGTTTACAATGTGATCACTAAATTTATTTGACAAATGATGTCAATTTTCAGATCAAAAACTAAATACTAGATAGTTTTTAACAATGACATACACAATATTCCCAATCGACGTTGTTCGACGCGCCATTCAAATCAAAGAGGTAATAAGCATTGTCCCTTCATACTTTATTTTTTTTCTCTAGAAAATTAATGTTATTTTTTTGGATATTGATCTCGAGTGTTCGATCAGATCCACACACGCTGGTCATCAGATGGCAAGGTGCTCGGCAGATGATGGTCGCTGGACGTGCTGGGTGTTCGGACTGTTGAGGAGAAAAGGGGGTGTACCTGCAAGGCACTCCGACACTCAAGTAAGAAAGGGTCAGAGAAAAAGGGGCAAGTACAAAGTGTATTCTGAGGGTGAAAAATGTGATCCCTCGCCCTCTCAAATGAGAGGGTTTATATAATGTTCCCCAGCGCGTGGCCAACGGTCCTATTTTCGAGGCGAAATAACCGTTTTCCTGAAGAATAGGTAACTGCCCAAACTAGCCGTTATGACGGGCAGGAGGGTAGTTGCGGGCATCTGCCCGTCAGCTGTCGGGGAGCTGTAGCTCGTGTGTGGCGGACAATAATTCCGGGCAGGGCTGAGCAGTCAGTGCCCGGTTGTAGTGGCAAAAGGGTACTTTTGTCATCTTAATGGACTGGATCCAAGCGTTTGGGTCGTTACTGTAGCAGTCACAGATTGGGCCGCGCATGGCCGTTGGCCCAGTCCAGAACAGTAGCCCCCCAAGTCGTTGCTTCCGAGCATGGAAGTGATGACTTAATGATAGCGTACAGTCTCGGGGAAGTGGAGTGTTTTGCTCGTCGGCTGTGGAAGCCCGTGGTTTCTACTGACCGTCGTGGCTGTTGGTCGTGGTCGTTATACGTTGCCCGTTACCGGTGGGTACCATCAATTTAGTGGAATACGAAACGGTACGGGGGTTGCCACGTGTGTGTTGGAACTTGTGCCGCCGCCGCTTAGGCAATGATGGCTAGCGGGTAGTCATTATGACCTATGTGCGCGTGTGGTTGCACGTGACCTCCTGTATAAATAGGGGGAAAACCTTCATTCAGAACCTTTTCCTTCAATCTCCAGCAAATTCCTTGCCCGTGAACGCTGTCCGTTGCAACCTTCATTGTTTGAAGCTCCGAGCAAGTCCTTCCAGCCTCATATTTACGAGTAAGTCGTCTCTTTTCCTTGTTTTGCTTTTTGTCGATGTTTACTTAGACGGTGCATGTGGTTAGGTTAGATTTTAGGAGACTTAGGGCTGTATATGTGGTAGTCGCCGGTGGTGGATGATGGTTTCGTCGTCTCTATCGCCGTTAGCCTGTCGTTACGTTGTGTGTGGAGGGTCTGTCCGTGACGCCGTCGCGATGGTGACGTGCACGTGACCGTGCGAACGTTGTGTTTTACGGAGTTGTGAGCTGAATGAAAACTCGTGGTCTTGCTTTGGAGAAATTCCTCGTGTGGGAGGAGAGTTCCGGGCACTGTCTCGCGGAGAGACTTTTCGTAGTGTTGTCAGGGCTTAGGCCGGGGACGTCGTCCTCAGCCCTTAGCGCGCCCTTTCACTTGTTCAGCGGTGGAAGGGTGGATTTGATTAGCTGTCGAATTCACTGTCTTTCTCTGCTTTTCAGGTGATGGCGATAGGGCCCCGTGGAGAAATTGTATTAGATTCGTCCGAAGAGGAGTCTGGTTCCTCGGGGAGTAATAGCACTCAGTCTTCGTGTGGGTCCACGGAGCAGGATACGGACTACGAGCAAGAGGACGAGGTGCTCGAGGAGGAGGTACCCGAGGAGGATGTAGCAGAAAATGAAGCGGAGGAATGGGAGGTGGCGGAACCCTCTGAGCATGTGTCCGAGTTTGCGATCTATGTTGGAGACTGCTTTTGGACGGTGGGAGACGACGGGGATTGGAGAGTCCACTTTCCCACTGCTAATGAGCGCGTCTGCACCAATTACGGGGAGCGTTTCACGATGTATGAATATGTCTTCAAGGAGTTGGGCTTGAGGCTTCCATTCACGGATTTCCAGCAGTCCGTCTTTCTACATCTTCACCTGGCCCCTACGCAGCTCCACCCCAACTCGTTAGCGTTCATGCGGGCGTTCGAGCTGGTGTGCGAGCACTTGTAGGTAGGGGCGACTCTTCCATTCTTCTTCACCGTATTTCATCTTCAACGGCATACTTCCGGAAAGAGCTATGGCTGGGTCTCTTTGAAGCAGCAGCGTAAGCTGTTCAAACCTTTCTATGAATCTATCCGTACATTTAAGACGAGGTACTTCGTCGTGGAGCCCATATCAGAGGCTGCCCAGGATAGCACGTTCTGCTGGGAGCTTGAAGTGGATGAGAACGGGGAGGACAGGATTAACGAGGAGGGTAAATACATTGGGCGGCGATTGCTGAAATATCCCTTCCAGTGGACCGGGGCGCATTTTACTAAGCCGCCGAAGGACTACGTTTTTGAGCCGACCGATTTGGATGAGGGGGATGCTGCCTCATATGAGAAACTGCTGAAGTACGTGAACTCGTTCCGGATGGCCGAGTGTATTACGAAGAAGAAAGTGGCGATCCTTGAGGACGACGGTAGTCCTCGAGTAGAGCCTCGTTTTATTAACGTTAGGGCACTGCTGGGGTGCAACACTTATGGGGATGCTATGGATCTGCCCGGTATTTAATCTTAATACATTGCTTTGTATTGCTCGTTATTTTTTATCACCTGACGCCTGTTTTTGTCTTTTGCAGCCGCTATGCCTTCAGCCCACGAAAGGATGGTGAGGAACGTGGCTGCGCGGAAACAAGCTGCTGCAGCTGCTACTCCTAAGGTTCGTCCTTCCCCTGCCCGTGCGATTGGTGATTCCCAGCCTCCTCAGGGGAATGCTTCACCGGCCAATGCACAACGGTCTCTAATGCCCCTGGCGACCAGGTCTAAGCGTCCAAGGAACGAGGCAGTGGATCTGGGCAAGGCGCCAGAGAAAGCGAAATTCGAGTTGCCTCCTTGTGTACTGGACAAGAGGTTTTTTGAAGGGACCTCTTTGGTGATTCCCCATGCTGATTCTCTTCATCTGCAAAGCCTGGACCGTCCGAGCAAGAGGGCGTTGGTGGCTCAGGATGCCTCTGCGGTGGTCAGGCTGCTGGAGATGGCGGCCACCTATGCCGAAGGGGACACGGCCACTGAGGGTGAGTTGACTATTGCCCGCGGGAAGGTGAACGCTCTCGAGGAGAGCTTGAGGAAGGCCAGGGAGGAAGCTAGGGCTGCCAAGGAGGCGAGGGAGAAGGAGAGCGAGGAGGTTGCCCAGTTAAAGGGGAAGATGGTTACGCTCGAGGCTGAGAAAAAGGCTGCTGAGGACTTGGTCGCGCAACTGCAGGCGGCCAATGCTCCGGGCGAGGAGGAGCCTGAGGACGTGAAGGTGCTGAAGACAAGGTCAGAGTTAGTTGCCCGACTGGTGGTGGCCGAGGATGACAACGCGGTGCTCGGCGAGGAGTCCTTCCAAAACGCAGTGTCTCAGCTTCAGGTGGTGAATCCTGGTGTTGATTTGGTGACCGAAGGTACCAATTTCCTGGCGTACGTTAAAGACGGGCAAATAGTGATGCCAGAGTCTATCCTTGCCGGCCAAGCTAGAACCCAAACCTCTCCGCCCGATGATGAACGAGTCGAAGACACCGAGGAATGATGTTTGCCGATGATGATGTTTTGCCGGCCTGCGTGCCGTGTAGTTTGTTGTAATTTTATTTGGTTTGGGGGGTGTGGCCCCCCTTTTTATGTAATTCGTACAATCTTTGGCCCTGGTGGCCTTTTTTACTTTATGCCCGGTTTATGTTGGTCGGTTTTGTTGCTTATATGATTTTTGTTTATGTTGCTGTACTTTACATTAGTGTTGTACTTTATCTTAATTGTGCGTGTATGACTGCCCGTCGGAGGGTGTGTCCGTTAGTGGAGCTTTCTTTTGGAAGGTAGCTCGCTGCGTGTGAGTTCGCCAGTGCGGGGAACTGGGCGAACAGCCGGGGAAGGTCCTGGCGAGGTTGCAGATCTCAGGTCGCGATTGAGGCCTGAGGTCGCGGCGTGAACGTCCCATCGCGAGCTGGGGTTCTGCCAATCATGGTACTTGGGCGAAGGCGATGCTCGGTCGAGGACCGCCGACGAGCAGAGTTCCGGCTTGCTTGTTTGAGCGGGATTCTACTTTGTGTGCATGCGTCGCTTGTACCTGGGCGAGCATGTTGACCGCTAGGTGGTCTTTGATACGAGGAAGCCTAAGGTCACTTTAGATGTAGTATTGCTTAAGTTTCTCAGCGTTCCATGGTCGAGGGAGTGCCTCCCCGTTGAGGTTTTCTAGGAAGTATGCGCCATTTCCCGTTTTGGCACGGACTCTGTATGGCCCTTCCCAGTTGGCCGCTAGTTTGCCTTCGCGAGAGTCCTTGTGGTTTCTCCGCAGGACAAGGCTGCCCACGTCGAATTCTCGTCGTAAGACTTTGGCGTTGTGCCTGATTGCTATTTTTTGCTTAAGAGACGCTTCGCGGAGGGCTGCTCCTGTCTGGATTTCCTCGACGAGGTCGAGCTCTTCTCTTATTGCTCCGTTATTCATCTCCTAGTCTATAGGTGACTCGGTCCTCCTGGACGGTACGTGGATCTCGATGGGTAAAACAGCCTCCATGCCATATGCTAAGCGGAAAGGTGTCTCCCCGGTGGTGGACTGGGGAGTAGTACGATATGCCCATAAGACGCTGTGGAGCTCCTCGACCCAGACCTTCTTCGTTTCGTCCAGTCTTCGTTTGAGGCCACGAAGGATGACACAGTTGGCCGCCTTCGCCTGCCCGTTGGTCTGGGGGTGCTCGACCGAAGCGAAGTGTTGCTTTGTTCCGAGATGGGTGACGAAGTCTTGGAACTTCTTGTCTGTGAATTGTGCTCCATTGTCCGTGACGATTGCTTGGGGAATCCCAAAACGGGCAAGGATATTCCGCTTGTAGAAGCGTAGAATGTTAAGTGCTGTTATCTTCGCTAAGGCTTCTGCTTCTATCCATTTTGTGAAGTAATCTACGCCCACTATCAGGTATTTGTTTTGGCTAGACCCCGTCACGAAGGGTCCCAGGATGTCCAGGCCCCACCAGGCGAATGGCCACGGGGATGTCAAGCTTTTCAGCTCGTTGGGGGGAGCTAGGTGCATGTCCCCGTGCCGTTGGCATTTGTCGCATTTCTTCACATGCTCTTTGGCGTCTTGCTGCATAGTTGGCCAATAATACCCTGCCCGGAGGGCCTTGCGGGCAAGGGACCTTCCCCCCAGGTGCTGGGCGTTAATGCCTTCGTGGATTTCTCGTAATACGTGGGGGACAATCTCCTCCTCTATGCACTTTAGTAGCGGAATGGAGAAACCCCTTCGGTAAAGTTTGTTTTCGAGGATGACGTACGAGCAAGCTCTTCGTCTGATGGTGCTGGCTTCTTTGGGGTCATCTGGAATTTCTTCCCTGGTGAGGTAGTTGTACACGGGCGTCATCCAGCAGTCGGTGTCCCCGATTGCGTGCACGTGTAGGGTCGAGGGCCCCTTGTCGATGCTGGATCGGGGAAGTATCTCTTGGATGACTGACCTGTTTCCGCCTTTTCTCTTGGTGCTCGCTAGCTTGGATAGGACGTCTGCTCGTACGTTGTGTTCGCGGGGAACATGTCTTACAGCTACCGTCCTGAACTTCGATATCTTTTCCCTAACTAGGGAGAGGTATTCAGACAGACTGTCATTTTTGGCCAGATACTCCCCGGAGACCTGGTGAGCTACGAGCTGAGAGTCCGTGCAGATGACGATTTGTTCTGCCCCTAGGTCTTCGGCAAGGCGTAACCCAGCGAGGAAGGCTTCATACTCGGCCTGGTTGTTCGACGTGGGAAAGGATAAAGTGAGAGACGCTTCGACTATGGCCCCCTCGTCGTTCTCTAGAATGACTCCTGCCCCGCTGCCGCTCGAGCTGGAGGCTCCGTCCACGTAGATGGTCCATCTGTTTGCTACGTGGGGCAAGGAGTCTGAGAAGGTTACTTCTGCCACGAAATCGGCCAGGGCCTGTGCTTTGAGAGCCTTTCTGCTTTCATACCGGACATCAAATTCAGACAGCTCCAACGACCACTTGAGCATTCGACCTGCCATGTCTGGCCGTCCCAGCAACTGCTTGATGGGCTGATCTGTCCTCACCACGATCGTGTGGGCCAAGAAATAGTGCCTCAGTCGTCTGGCAGCGTTAACGAGGGCCAGTGCTACCTTCTCTATCTGCTGATATCGCAACTCTGCGTCTTGCAATGCTTTGCTCGTGAAGTATACGGGCTTTTGCCCGGTGTGATTCTCGCGGATGAGAACAGCGCTCACGGCCTCGGTGGTGACGGCGAGGTATAGGAACAAAACTTCCCCGGTATCTGGCCGCGATAACACGGGCGGCTTCGACAGAGCTTGTTTTAAGTGAAGGAGGGACGCCTCGCATTCTTCGGTCCATTCAAACGCGGCTTCTTTTCTCAAGAGCTTGAAGAAAGGAAGGGCGTGTTGGGCGGATTTCGCGACGAAGCGGGACAACGAGGTGAGTACCCCCGTTGAGGGACTGGATGTTCTTCTTAGACGTGGGCGTTGGGAACTCAGAGAATGCCCGGCACTTGTCGGGGTTAGCCTCTATTCCTCGTTCTGTTAGGTAAAACCCAAGGAATTTGCCTGCCCGTACTCCGAACGTGCACTTCTCTGGGTTAAAACGCATTTGATATTTTCTTGCTTGCTCGAAAATTGTTCGAAGATGGGCGACATGGTCTAGTTCCTCGTGGGACTTGACGATTATGTCGTCCATGTATACCTCGAGCATGTCGCCTATTTGTCCTTGGAAGACTTTGTTCATCATTCGTTGGTATGTAGCGTCGGCGTTCTTCAGACCAAAAGGCATCATGTTGTAGTAATAATTACCCGATTCGGTCATGAAGGCCGTGTACGTTTTATCGCTCGCGGCCATCGGGATTTGATTGTAGCCCGAGTAGGCGTCGAGGAACGATAGCAGCTTAAAACCTGCTGAGTTATCCACGAGCTTATCTATATTGGGGAGGGGGTAGGCGTCCTTCGGACAGGCCTTGTTAACATCAGTATAATCAACGCACATTCTCCATTTGCCATTATTTTTTCTTACAAGTACAACATTTGAGAGCCACGTAGTGTATTTGGCCTCGGAAATAAACCTAGCTTCTAGAAGGTCTTTAACAGCCTTCTCCGCGGCTTCCATCTTCTCTTGGGACTGTTTCCTTCTGCGCTGCGCAACGGCTTTGACGGCCGGATCGATGGTAAGCTGGTGGCAAGCGACGGAGGGGTCCAATCCTGGCATTTCAGCAGCGCTCCATGCGAACAAGTCTGCGTTCTCCCTGAGGCACGCTTTTAGTTGTCTTTTGGCCAGGTCGGGGAGGTCTGCTCCTATCTTTACTCCCCGTTGGGGGTCTTCTCCGAACGGGACGAGCTCAAAGTTGCCATCTGGTATGGGGCGCAGGAGATGGGCGTTGTTGTGGGACTGGCTGCCCGAAGTCGTCGGGGCTTTGGCGTGATCCTCCTCGTTGAAACGGTTGTCCAAGTCGATAGATTCGACCTGGGGGAGTGGTTTTGGCTGCTCGGAGCTGCTGGGCAGAGGAGGGCGACCAGATGTCCTCGGCTTCGCTGAGATTGTGCTCAATCCTTTTGATGCGGCTTCAAAGCATCGACGGGCAGCTTCGATGTCGCCGTGGAGGGTGGCGACCATCCCTTCAGAAGTGTAGTACTTCATCTTGAGATGTACGGTGGAAGGCACTGCAACCAACTCTGCCAGGGTTGGCCTTCCAAAAATGCACTGATATAGTGACGGGCAGTCGATTACCAGAAACTGTGCTTTGATTGCTCGAGTTGTCTTTCCTGAACCGAAAGTCACGATGAGCTCTACGTAACCTCGGGGCCTTGTTACTGCTCCGTTGAATACCTGCAGGTCGGATCCAACGTATGGGGTAAGGTGAGAGTCGTCCAACTGCAGTGTCTCGAACAGGTGGTTGTACATAATATCAACTGAACTGCCCTGGTCCACGAGTATCCTGCGAACGTCGAAGTTCGCCATCCTTGCCCGGATGAGAAGCGGGATGCTTGAGTTCGGTGACCCGCCGAGGAGCTCCTCTTTGTAGAAGGAAATGGGAGAGGATCCTCTGCGAGTGGTATCCAGCGTGGTGACTTCGTTGGCGCTCTTGCTGATCAGTTGATCGAACTTTCTTTTGACCGAACCAACCGTGATTTTGTTGAATCCGCCACCGGAGATGACCATGGCCGACGGGAAGGTTTCCCACGGGCTGTGAGCGCCGAGGAACATGGAAGCGGGTAGACTGTCAGGGATGCAGAAGTCTTCTGGTCGAGTCACGGACATAGCAACCTGTACGTTGGTGTCATCGGAGGGCGGAGTCTCTTCAGCCGCCTTCTTGCTCTCCTGGGTTTCTTGCCGGGGAGCTTCTTTTTTCTTCGCGAACTGCTTCAGATGGTCGTCGCAAATGAGGATCTCTATGGCATCCCTGAGGTGGATGCATTCTTCCGTCGTATGGCCGTGGCCCTTGTGGAAGCGGCAATACTTGGATTTGTCCACACCTGGCCTAGCCGGCAGCTGTTTGGGGAAACGGACCCCCGCTTGTTTGAACTCTGAATTGGCACATTCGGACAAGATTTTCTCCCTCGAGGTGGTGAGGGGGGTATAGTCGTGGAACCGTCCAGAAGGTCCCTTCTGTTCGCGTACATCGCGAGGTCGATCGTCGCGTCTTTTATCTCCTCGACGGGATGTCGAGGGCTCTTCAGCTCTGGATGTCCGGGGACCTTCTTGGTGACGGGAGGCCCGGACAGAGTGGGCAGCGACCTTCTCCTCGTACTGTATGTGCGACTGGGCTTGGTGGAGGAGAGCGTTGAGGTTCCTTGGTGGATCTAGGCCGATGGCTTTCGCGAAATTTGAGCCAGGACGTAATCCCTGCTCGAGCAGGAATTTCTTCATATCGTCGGTCGTTGGCACTTGGACGGCTTCCTTGTTGAACCGCTCAATGTAGTCCCGAAGGGGTTCATCTCTCCCCTGTACAACAGCTCCAAGGGACGCCTCAGTCTTAGGATGGCGTCGTGATGCGGTAAAGTGTCGGGAGAAGATCCTCCTGAGCTGCCTCCAGGAGGTGATGGATTCCTCGGGTAGTTGTTTGTACCAGGTCATTGCTCCCTTCCGGAGCGTGGTCGGGAACAGGCGGCACTTGATGGTTCCTCGTACACCTCGGTAGTCTAGAAGAGCATCTATGTTTTCTATGTGCTCGTCTGGGTCCGTGGTTCCATCATAAGTCCCTAGAGACGGAGGCTTCTCTAGTCCTTTGGGGAGACGGGTGGCTAGGATCCTGCGGGACAACGGGCCGCGAGGCTCGTCGTCGCTGTTCGAACTTGAAGTCGACGGTGACCGTTGTCTGCGCTCGCGGCGGCGGTCTCTGCGAGGTGAGGGCGAAGCTGGCCGGTCGCGATGTCTGATCGGGGAGGAATGCCCGTCCTGCCTCGTTCTCTTGTGTCTTAGTGGCGATTGGTCCCGCGGGGAAATCTGGTCGCGTTTGCGAACGCGTAGTGGTTCGGGCCTCGTCATACGGTCTTCCCGGCGCCTAGGCGGCGGGCTTCTTGATTTCTGGTGTTTCCTCTTGTGGGGAGAAGATCTTGGAAGAGCTGCTTCTTCGAGGGCTCCTATCCTTTCACCTTGCTGCAAGATAAGGAGGTTCGTGCGGTTGACAGCATCTAAGAGGGCTGCGACGGCTAGATCGGTGCTGGGGGGGCCAGGAATTGGTCGCTCCCCCAACGGTGACTGTTTTTCTCCTTGCTCGGTGGGAGGAGGAGTTGGAGAAGCAGTGGCCCCGTCTCGAAGGAAACGGGGATCAGAAAGTAACAGCGAACTGCCATTAACGTCCATCTTGTTGACGGGGACAAGAACTGTAGCGTCAGCACCTTTTGCTGGGTTCTGAGAGGCCATATGTGGGTGGATTAATGAAGGTATGTTTTGATCTTTAGTTTCCGAGTAAGAAAGAAAGAAGGGGAGAACAAGGAGTTCCCACAGACGGCGCCACTGATCTCGAGTGTTCGATCAGATCCACACACGCTGGTCGTCAGATGGCAAGGTGCTCGGCAGATGATGGTCGCTGGACGTGCTGGGTGTTCGGACTGTTAAGGAGAAAAGGGGGTGTACCTGCAAGGCACTCCGACGCTCAAGTAAGAAAGGGTCAGAGAAAAAGGGGCAAGTACAAAGTGTATTCTGAGGGTGAAAAATGTGATCCCTTGCTCTCTCAAATGAGAGGGTTTATATAATGTTCCCCAGCGCGTGGCCAACGGTCCTATTTTCGAGGCGAAATAACCGTTTTCCTGAAGAATAGGTAACTGCCCAAACTAGCCGTTATGACGGGCAGGAGGGTAGTTGCGGGCATCTGCCCGTCAGCTGTCGGGGAGCTGTAGCTCGTGTGTGGCGGACAATAATTCCGGGCAGGGCTGAGTAGTCAGTGCCCGGTTGTAGTGGCAAAAGGGTACTTTTGTCATCTTAATGGACTGGATCCAAGCGTTTGGGCCGTTACTGTAGCAGTCACGGATTGAGCCGCGCATGGCCGTTGGCCCAATCCAGAACAGATATTAACAAATTTCTGCATACTTTTTGATAGAGTATGTTGTCGAACAAATATGTAATTCAACCTCCGGTAAGATTGATTCTTTTGGTAGATTTGTTTTAAGTTCTAACCTTTTCGCATACTTTTTTGACATTATTGTTGGGAGTGAGTAAAGTTTATATTTTTCTGACGCGCCTATTGCAGATGATGGCCAGCTCAAAATCTGGAGCAGGAATCAGAAGCTTGAGAACCGTTCTTGCCAACGTAGCCCGATTTGTCAAAATATCAAAAATAAAGGATATAATAAGTTTTATTTTTTCTATTTGTTTTGATCATGTATGTATGTATATAATACAATAAATTAAACATGTTTATTGATAAAATGTAACAAACAATACACTTTTTTGACATTTTGTGTACTTGGATGTAACATTTGTGCCATCAAATGAAAACTGAGTTTATTTGGTTGGATTAGTGGTGAACTTGGGTAAATTCGAAGGAGTTTTTGAACAGTTTTTGTTTTGTCTTTGTTAGTTTGAAGGATAATGTTAACTTGTGCTCCAGAGGCACAAGTTAAAAAACATACTTATAGTAATTTTGTATAGGAAATAATAATTAAACAATTAATTTTATACTTTTATTAAAATTAATCCACAATTTTCAAGACAATTTTTCTTTATTTAGTTTTTAAGTTTGAATTCTTTTTTGAGTTTGTAATAATAAATTTTATTTTTAATAATGAAAATAATTTATTTTTATAATTTGTTGATAAAAAGAAATTCCGACTATATTTATTATTTTACAGTAACTAATAAAGGTTAATTAATTTCATCAATTTCATTGTCATTCAATTTCATATCATTTAATATTATAAAATTTATTTTATTGATTTTGGTGATAAATAATTTTATGGCTAACAATTTTTGTGAGAGAATTAACTTAACCAACATTCTGATTTCATTAAATGCTTTTATGACTAATAATTTTCAATTAACTGTTTTAAAAAATTTTAAATGTTAAAAAGAAAATAATATATAAGAAAATCGTGCATATGACACAATACAGGTTATTAGAATATTTAAGGCTTAATGCATCCTTTGATCCCTTAACTTAATTTCAGGTTTCACTTTAGTCCCTTATTTAATAAATGTTCATGTTTAGTCCTTCAAATCACATTCTGTTATTCACATTAGTCATTTCTGTTAAATTTTGTTAAAAACCATTAATTTGGACGACGTGGCATTCCAGGTAATATTACTTATGTTGACATGAAATTATTGTAATTGATTAAACATTATTTATCTACATTTTATTCTTATTATAAAACAATCTTCTTCTCTCTTATCTAAACCCTAGTAGTCACCCTTTTCTCTTCTGTCTCTCTCTCTCTCTCTTTCTTTCTTAAACTCCTCAAATCTGGAATTTGCATGATGACAACAACAAATTTCTTGTAAATTTGAAATTTTGCAAGAAGCTCAAATGAAAGATATTATTTGGATTTTCAATTTTTTTAGTTTTATGGGTTTTTCTTTAGATATAGAAAAAAGGTCTTGTAAATCTGAAATAAAACTTCTGCTTTTGATTCTCAAACTAAGGAAACACTTACAACTAGACAAGCTAGTTTTGGTTCTAAGTGTGATGTTCGAGAATCAATGCTTAAGCATGGTTAGTAATGCATCATTTGTTGTTTGTAATTGGATCAATTTGAGGTAATGTTTTTTACACTCGCATGTTGTAAATATATGCAGTTGAAAAATCTAGAATAGTGGACACCCTCTTGTTATGGGCAGATTTTAAACAAAGTAAAGATCTGAAAAAATTGATGGAACTAAGACTCAGAGGATTCATGGGATTGCAAAGCTTGAGGATGCCAATGATGTTGGTGGAAGAAAATCTGAGAAATGTACCTTGATATTGACGGAGGGTGATTCCGTTAAGGCTCTCGCGGTTAGTTGTTGTCTATTGTGTATTTACTGTATATATATTATACCAATAGAGAGAAATGCATTTCAATTTTTGGTGTTTGCAAGAAAAAGTATTTACTGTATATATAACTTAATTTGATTTTTTCTTCTTTTGTGTATAAAGATGGTCGGGCTCTCTGTAGTGGGCCGAGACCACTATGTGTATCCGTTGAGAGGAAAATTGCTCAATGTGCAGGAAGCTGGTAGCAAACAGATAATGAAAAATGAAGAAATTCAAAATATAAAAAAGATACTTGGGTTGCAGCAAAACAAGGAGTACACAAATGTGAAGTCTTTGAGATATGGTTTTTATTGAAATTTGTAAATGATTTGGTAATAATTAAAATGATTTATAGTTGAAGGAGGTGTGCACTATGTATTTTAGACATTACAACATGTGGCTGAAGTTATTTCATTATAGTTATGTTGGTTTAAGTTTTTGTATTCAGTGTTCATGTGTTTATGATATGGAATGTGGTGTGCACTCTTTTTACCTCAGTCAATTTCAAAGAAGAAAAGAAGTCTTTAAAAGGGATCAAAATTTGTAGTGGTGTTTGTGTACATATTTTGTAGTTGTGTCTATGTATATCTTATGTCCTTTTGGAATATGTTTAATTTCATTTTACTTTAATGATTTTGGTTTGAATCAAAGAATGTAACAAAATTATAATTTAATGTCATTATATTCAAGATTATGTTGATATAAAATTCTGGTTATTGTCTAAATATGGTCCATTAACTAATTATAAGGTTTCAATTTAGTCCTTTAACGAAATTGCTGACTCATTATTTTGATTTTGGCCACGCTGTCATGCCACGTCATCCAAACTTAACGGTTTTTCTTAACATTTAACATAAATGATTAATTTGACTAACGAAATAGTTTTCAAGGGACTAAAATATAACGTTTATTAAATAAAGGACCAAAGTGAAATCTGAAATTAATTTAAGGGACTCCAGAACTAACTAAACCAATATTTAAAGCCAATAAGAATATACAAGACAAGTTTTATAAATTATTTACTTTAATTATATATAATATAGTGCAGTTAAAGTGTTTATATTTTAAAAAAGTGACTGACTCCTTTATTACTATTTTCCTATTCATATATTTTATAATAGTCTAACTCCATAAAATCATCATCCTAATATTGATAATTTGTATTACTCAAAAATTTATTACTATTTATTTTTAAAATAATTGACACATTTGTATTCTAAAATTACAAAAATAAATAAATTATGGGATAAATATTTATCAATGATAAATATTAAAAATATTTGTCTAACAATTTTATATATTTTTATTTTCAGTATTATTTACATGTGTTAATCAAACAATTTTATTAAGTACATCATTATTAAACTTTTACGTATTTTAATATAAATGTTTATTTATTTCTTAACAAAACAATAACATCCTTACACTACACCAAAATTGGCTTTTCACAGCGCACCAAAGACAGCGCTTTTTGGACAAAGCGTTGCTATAGGTCTTTAAAAAAGTTCGCTAAAAAAAAGCGCTGTAAAAGACAGACTTTAGAAAGCGCTTTTTAAAAGCGCTGTTAAATGCCCTAAATAGAATCCACCTTAGAAAGCGCTTTTTGAAAAGCGCTGCTATAGGTTTTACCTTAGAAAGCGCTTTAAAAAAACGCTCTTATAGGTTAACCTTAGAATGCGCTTTCAGAAAGCGCTGCTATAGGTCTTAAATTCTCCTCACTTTAGAAAGCGCTTTATAAGGAAAGCGCTCTCATAGGTAACACTTAAGAAAGCGCTTTTTGAAAAGCGCCCTTTAAGGTCATTTATGATTTAAAATATAAAACACATTTCATATCATTTTCAGAAACATCTTTTCATTTTCTGCTCTCGACCGTTCTTTCTGCTGAAACCTTTGCATTCAATCGTTCTTACATGTTGAAACTGCTTTCATTGCCGTCGTTCTTGAAAACGTTGCTGTCACCGTAGCCGTCGTTCTGAAAACGTTGCCATCGTTCATTCTTGCATTCGTGAAGGAGAAGACGAAAACGAAAAGAAGAGGTACGTTGTTGTTGTTGTTCTTGCTTCATACATTGTTTTTGCCGTCGTTGTTGTTGTTGTCGTTCATTCTTGTCGTCAGCATTGACGTCGTTCTGTTGCTGTTGTACATTATATTTATGTTCCATTTCTGTTGTTGTTTACAAGTTAGTGTTTTATAAGAAGTTTTGTTCATGTGTATTGCGTATTCGATTGCGAACCGTTTCGATTGTGTTGCAGCTAAGTAGCTATTTTAGTAACCTCTGTTGCTGTTTACGATTTGGTGTTCATGAGAAGTTTTATTTTTGTTATTACATGATATTACACAGTATGTTTCTTGAAATCTCTTTTGTTGTTACATAGTATTTTACTCAGAACTTGTTTTGTTTTATATTAGTACAAAATATTAATGGATATTAGTTAAAGTCTGGAGATTGTTTTGTAAAGAACTTGTTTTGTTTGATATTAGTACAAAATATTGTTTTGTTTTGTTTTATATTTGTTTTGTTTTGTTTATATAAGACATTATTTTAAGATTGTTTTGTTTTAGCATATATAAGACATTATTTTTTAGGATTAAGTTATGTTAATTAGTTTGTTTATTTAGATTATGATAGGTTATTAACCAATGTTTTTATTTCTTAAATATTTGAAATTTCTTTATTTCTAACATTATTTTATTTAAAATTTAACCTTTGTTTTTAAGGATTGTTAATCATTATTTAGATTAATTAGTTTACATTATTTTCATTTATTAAAAATTCTCAAAAATATTTTTTAGTGTGCTTTTGTATATTATCTTTTTAATTTTTGATTTTTTGCTTAGAATAGAATTGTTTAGGATGTTTTTTTTTTGTAGTCTTGTTTTTAATTTGCATTAATCTTCTTGGCTTCTAATTTGGTGACTTGTAACTTATGTTCCTTTTGTTTGATCTTATAATTGTGATTTGTATTGGCTATTGTTTTTGTGATATATGATGTTTTGGTTTTCTTTTATGGAATATGGATTTATAGAAATATGTATGTGTAACCTGAATTTAGTTTCTTTAACTTGAGATTGTTGCTCTTTTATATGAATTTAGTTTTTCTGTCATTTAATTTTTGTTTTTTGGGTTAATTGTGATTTACCCCCCTGACATATGAGCGAATTTTGATTTACTCCCCTACATGCCTTTAGGCAACGGTTTTTTTGAAAAAATCGTTGCCAAAACCTGCCTATGGCAACGGTGGGGGGGTAAACCAAAACACTCTCATATGTCAGGGGGGTAAATCACAATTAACCCTTGTTTTTTTCTTTCTTACAGGTCAAATGGCTAGTAACCAGGATGACACACACGAGACACATGATGAAAATGAAGCTCAGAATGAACCTTCAAATGTAGAAAGTGAAATAAAACGTGGAATAACTATTATGAAAAATATAATTCGTGCTAGAGATAAAGGGATCAAGTTTGATGTACATTGGAGTGATGAGAACCAACTAATTGAGCCTAACGGTTCAATGTTGTCTTCATACATTGGTTCACTTGTCCGTCAGCATATTCCAATTACCAGTGATAATTGGAGGAGTCCAAAGTTGAAAGCTGGTAAAGATAAGATATGGACTGAGATACAGGTACTTTAATTTACTTATACTAACACACTTTATGTTTATATGTTTATAAGATAAGATAAGTCTTTAATTTACTTATACTAACACACTTTATGTTTATATGTGTATGTTTTTTTTGTAGAGGTCCTTTAATATTGATGAAAGTCGAAAAAAATATTGTCTTCAGTTGGCCGGAAAGAGACTCAGAGGGTTCCGAGCCTTATTATCAAACAAATATCTTAGGGATGCGGATAAAAATTTTGTTGAAGCAGAACCATCCATAGTTGTAAGCATCAAGGCTCCGCCAGAGAAAACCTTCTTGACAACGTATGGACCTTCGTAATTCGAAGTCCATTTGCCCCTGTGATCTGTATTAGGAGGAAGAGTCCTTTTCAACACCAAGTCACCTGTCTGATAATTCCGAGGGCGCTTATGAGCTTATGAGCTCGGGTACGGAAAATTTTTAGCTCGGGTACGGCAAGTCCATTTGCCCCTGTGATCTATATTAGGAGGAAGAATCATTTTCAACACCGAGTACACCAAGTCAACTTAGGTACCCATAGGGTACGGCTACAAACGTTAGTGCCTATGCGCTTATGAGCTCAGGTATGGAAAATTTTTAAACTACGAGTTTGTGGATGGGTACTATAGTACTCTGCCCAAATCCTACCCATTGTCATCCCTATGTTGATCCAAATATTTGTATATATGGAAAAACTATATTTACGCTCCAAATAAAAATAAAAACATGTTTTTCTTTTAAAAATAATAAACTTTCTTGGTTAATAATTTTGTCTTTCTCTTTTTTCATTATTATTACACTTTAGAAACAAATGTGCGTAACACACCATACCCGAATGAACATACGGGTATCCATACCTGAATTCATGATAACTTTTGAGTTATTACATTTTTTGTTCAATTAAAGAAAATAAAAGGAAATATATTTAAAATAATGTATAATTTCAAACACGGTAAAAATATATTCTTTTTAATTATTTATGTTACTAACATTTTTATTTTAAAATTATTTTTAATGTAAGATACAGTAGTTTTAAAGATAATATATGAAAAATTGAGTTATATATTACTGATGTAATAATTTCACAAATATATATTATTAATGACAAATGTTATTTTTAAATTAATGAGTGAATCTTAAATTTTTTAAAATTAGAACAAGATTTTTTATCAAAATATTTTTATAAATAATGTCAAAACAAAAAAAAAAATATATATTACATACAAAAAAAATATACAGTTCATCCAAATATTTTGTTATATGGAAAAAGTTATATTTATAATATGTATAAAAATCATAATATGTCTTTCTTTTAAAAATAATAAACTTTTTTGGTAAATTTATTTTTCCTTTTTACATTCTTATTATATTTTAAAATCAAATGCGTTTAATATACCAATGTCTGTACGAACGTACGAGTATCCCGCTAGAATTATAACTATAATGTAAAACTGATACAACATAAGATAGTTTAGTTTACAAGAATAAAATATGTTTTTTTTAAATAAATAAATTTAAAAAAAAATCATCCAAGTAAATTCACAAATATGTAAGGAGTTTTTATTTTTAATGACTATCATTTAAAAATATTCTAATAATGTATTTATTAAGTATTATTGTCAACAATTATTGCCACAATTATTTTCAATAATATTTTATTTAAAATTTTAATAAATTTTATTTTCTTCTAATATTAAAATTATATTTAACGGGAAAAATGAAGTTATTCATAAAAAATTGAATAATAACGGGTATAAGTTTACTATTGATTCAATTATTTTAGTAAAATATACCAAAACAAAAATAATATTTATAGAGGAAAAAAATTATTGTTAATTCAAATATTTTATATACGGAAAAAGTTATAGGCCCCAATTTATTATCTTTTTTAAAATTAATAGACTTTTTGGTTAAATAATTTTCTCTTTCTATCATTTTATTATATAGAAAAATTATATTTATGCTCCAAATAAAAATTATAATGTGTTTTTTTTAAATAATAAGCTTTATTGGTTAAATAATTTAGTCTTTCTGTTTTTTCATTCTTATTACATTTTAAAAACAAATGTGCTTAACACATCAGTACCCGAACGAACACAGATATCCATACCAGAATTTGTGTTAACCCACGGGTTATTACATTTTGTGTACAATTAAAGAAATAAAAGTAAATATATCTTAAATAATGTATGAATCCAAACACGGGAAAAATGAATTTATTTATGTTACTAATATTTATTTATACAATTAAAATATTATTTTTCAAATGTTATGTTATTAGTTGATATTTATAAAACTAAATGATTTCATAAATATTTTTTTTGAATAATGTCAAAACAAATTTAATATTTGCGTATGGGAAAAGATATGTTTGATCCAAATATTTGTATATAGTGAAAAACTATATTTATGCTCCAAATAAAAATAAAAATATGATTTTCTTTTAAAAATAATAAACTCTCTTGGTTAAATCATTTAGTTTTTCTGTTTTTTTTTTCATTCTTATTACATTTTAGATACAAATGCGCGTGACACACCACTACCCGAACGAACGCACATGTATCCAGACCTGATTTCGTGCTACCTTATGGGTTATTATATTTTTTGTACAATTAAAAAAAATAAAAGTAAATATATTTAAAATAATGTATAAATTCATGCACGGGAAAATGTGTTGTTTTTTTAATTATTTATGTTACTAATATTTTTATTTTGAAATTATTTTTAATTTAAGATACAATATTTTTTAAGATAATTTATGAAAAAGTGAGTTTTATATTATTGATGTAATCATTTCATTAATATATGTTATTAATGACAAATGTTATTTTTAAATTAATAAGTGAAACTTAATTTTTTTTTTGTAAATGGGAACAAGTTTTTTTATCAAAATATTTTTATAAATAATGTCAAAACAAAAATAATATTACATACAGGAAAATATACCGTTCATCCAAATCTTCTTATGTATAGAAAAATTATATTTATAACCGTATATAAATCAAAATATGTCTTTCTTTTAAAAATAATAAACTCTTTTGGTAAATAAAATTTGTTTTTCTTTTTTACACTCTTATTATATTTTAAAAACAAATGCGCGTAACACACTAATACCCGTGTGAACGCACATCCCGCTAGTTTGTTTTAAAAAGCTGGTAAGTGTTATGGTGAACATGCTACAGCTTTTTAGAGTTACATTGCATTACTTGGTAGAAGTGATGACTTTTCATCAAGTGTACCGATAATTTTGCAGTAATAAAAAGACCGAACCCACAAGGATTGTGTTCGAATAAGACAAGATTTGTGCAAATTAAAGTAAAACATTAAAGAAATGGGGGTTTTGCAAGTTTCAGTGTAAAAAGTAATTAAACGAGAAAACAATGTCACGAAAGCGGTCAGGTTGTGTTGTAGAATTCCATATTTCTCTATTGTTGATGTTCGATGCCTTGTATGTATTATCTAATCACTATAACCTACGGCGAATTAACAAAACTGTTAAAGCTAGTCCCTCACGAATTAACTCAGTAACCACTACTCTGAGCTTTATATCCCTAGTCCGCCAGTGTAAGCAGGGTTAGGCAATGAATTGACTGTTAGTTCTTTATGCCACTACTCGGAGTCTCCTGTCCCTATTCGACCAGCGTAAGTAGAACAATTGCCCTAGGTATAACACATAGGCTAAGGGTCAGTAATCCCCATGTGTCCAAAATTATATTAACAAAGTATCTCAAATAAAAAGCATTAAGATTAAGCAACAACTGAATAGAATTATATATCAAAGGTTTATACAAAGGCTAAATCAACATATAAGCCAACAATGGAAAAATAGGTTCATCATAACACAACCTATCCTAAGAGAATTTAGTTACACATTATTTAGAAATTAATACCACAACCGATAGATAAAAATAACATGATAATTCCCTTGAAGAGATTGCCTACAATGGCTTCAAATGCCCTAAAAATCTCCTTTTGTGCTCTCCAAATCGTGCTCTAGTCTCCAATTTTTGTAACCCCTATCAAACTGCTAAAAAATCCCCTTAAAAGCACTCAGAACAGGTCAGAACGCGTCAAAGAAAGCCCAGAAAAGCACACATCGCGCACATTATCTAAGCATCGCGCGTGTGATGTAACTTCTTCGCCTTTATCACGCACACGATGGTGTGCAATAGTGCACGTGATTATTCCAGTAGCTGCATGAAAATCACCCATTTTGCACCAGAATTTTCACTAAGTTTCATTCTTTCATACTTGGCTATTTTTAACTCATTCTTGGGTCTTTCTTCATCATTTTGGCTCATCTTTCGTCTATTTTCCCCCGATTTTTTGACTAATTAGATGCAATGAGGAATTGTCATCACAACCCCAAACTTGAATCTTTACCTGTCCTCAAGCAACTCACCTACAACTGCACATTTCACAGACAACAAGTCGTACAATAACCATTGAACATCACCATATTTTTTTGTTACCTGACCATTATTCTGGCTTCCAACTTCCATCTAACAAACTCGAAAAACGTCCTCAACATTGACAAGTACTCAACCTGTCTATCAGCTCACTTTACTCGCTCAACGGGTGGGTTATCACTCAATCAACATGCAAAATAGATTATACTTAGCGTAATCATGTTTTAATATAGTTCATCATATAAATCATAACACACATATAAAAGGTCTATTCAGGTTGTAACTTGGCTTTTCTTTGGGTAGGATATTTTTAGGAAAATAGGTTTAAACCTTTGGAGTTAGGTGCCTCGTTCCTCTTCTATATTCATACCCCCATTTGTTCCTTCTTAATGGTACTAGTGATTCGGTCGTTCTTTTTTATTCTTTCTCAGTTGTTTTTTTTTCAAAAAGTTACTTTTCCCACTTCTTATTTTCTCAATATTTTTTAAATTTTGACCACTTATCTCTAGTACCCAACCTCAAACTTAGAACTTTTCTCACTTCCAAGAGCAACCCCAAGCTTAATCTTTTTCATTCAACTTTAAGAACCAACATTCTACCTAACTCAAAAGAGAGGGTGGAAAGAAAGAATTTTTTAAGTCAAATGGCTAAGAGTTGTAGGCTACGTCACCAAAAGAAAGGTTTAGGCTCAAAATGGCTAGCAAAGAATGTTCCTAAAACTACGGGTTAGCTACAAATGCTCAAAGTTATAAACAAGCAACTTGCCTCTATGTGTGTTAATCAGAATAGAAAACTTAATCGGAAATAGATCAAACCAGATAAAATAAAATTGCATGGATACACTCTAAGAAAGAAAAAGTGAACAATGGAATTATTTGGGCTCAAACCTTACCAGATGAGGTATCTGAAGGTTGAGTACAAGTCACTTGATTCTTTTATCTTCCTTTGACTTCAAGTCATCAGTTGCTTTCTGTCGTAACCCAAAATTTGACCTCCCCCTTTGCCTTTTTGGATAAGCATGTGCACTTGCATTCCCAGTATACACATCAACATTTTTATCTGTGAATTCATTGCAAGTATATGTTCAAATCCCCACATAATCTTGAGGTTATGATTATATCCCCAAAAAGAGTCATTACATCATCAATATAGACTAAACAGAAGGATTTATATGCCTATTTATCAAAGCAAGGGGTCGAAGCACGTAACCACGACCAAGACGCTTCATTTCAGGCCAAAAAAGTGAAAAATTACCTGTGTTAATCGATTAACATAATATGGTTGATCGATTACACCTGCAAGTTTTGCATATTTTTAGCAGTTTCATAGCATTGCAGCTTCTACCGCTCTTCTCCTTTGGTCTACATCATTCTAGCATCTTGTGGAAGGTTCTAGACATGTGATTTCACCATAAAATATCAACTACATTTGCTACACTACCTCACTATCATTAATGTTCACCATGCACCCTCATTTCCAATCATTTGATCCACTTGATCAATTCAGTTGCATTGGGATTCTCCAACTGAGTTAACCAATAACTAACTGAGTTAGACCGTAACTCAATGAGTTAGATCTAACTAACTCCAAAGTAAATGCCAACCCTTATTAACTACCTCCAAACCAAGCTCCAAACCTCCACTCACTCCAAGCCTATGGTCTATTTAAGCAAACCCTTCTCATTGATTCAAGGACCTTGACTTTTCACCTTCAATCCTTAATCATTCTCTCATTTTTTCTCTGAAAATTCACTCTCATTCTCTGGATTTTCTGCAGCACTCTCTCTCAATCTTCATCTTCTTCCCTAAACCTCACTAGAGCTCATTCCACCATTAAAGCTTAGCAAGCTTTGCATTGAAGCTTGCTATTCTTTGAGCTAGACCTCCATTCCTCTTCATTTCACTTCTGATTTCTGCAGCAACGTCATCATTTACTTTAATTCAAGCTTTGGAAGTTGATCATTGAAGGAGTTTTGGTGCAAATTCGAATTCGAAGCAATTATCACATTATCTTCGATTTTATCACTACGGATTGCTAGAGATCTCTGAATTTTCTGGTTTTCTAAACTTCTCTCCATCACATTTTGGTTACAACAATTACCAAGGCAAATCTCAGCCTTGTAGGTTGGTGAATCTTGCTTAATTTATCATTTTCGATCGATTTCACACTTTCACAATGTAGTTCTTAATTGATGTTTTGCTACTTGAATACTTGCCTTGCATGTTTGATTTGATTAGCTTTCAATTTCTTTGAACTAACATGAACTTTGCTTCTACTTCCATGTTATGACCCACTACAATTGCATGTGATAACTGATTCTAAAAAGTGCTTTTCGGAATTTTGTTTTTGCTATTTTTATAGTGGTAATCGATTAACACCAGTAGGTTAATCGATTACACCCTTGCCTATGACTCAGAACACAGTTTTGACACTGTGTAATCGATTAACCTCGGGATGTTAATTGATTACACCTGACAAAATTTGCAAAAATCTTGATGTTTGGGTCTGTTTTGCATAGTTCTCTTGTGTGCCTTCCCATGCTTACTTGTATTCATGTTAATGCCCCTGTTTAAGGTCAGAACCTACTTGCAATGACTCTTGCTTGATTAATTGCATGATTTTCCTTGATTATTTTGCAATTTTATCACAAGTTTGAAACACCTTTTGCACATTTTTGCTTAAGTGTTAACATGGTTATGCTTAGTAACGCATGCTAGCATGTGTCGCTCCCGGGATTTTCATCCAGGTACGAACGCGAAAGTGGCGCGAAAACAGAGTCGCTAACAATGTGTATTTATCTCAAGAGATGGAAAGGAAACACTGCATAAACCTGAGGGAAGGGAAAAGACATGGTCTCGCGACCAAGAGAAACGGGTAAGGGAGTCGGTTACGCGAGGGGAAGGTATTAGCACCCCCACGCGTCCATCGTACTCGATGGGATCCATGCTTGCTGTCTCGATCAAAGGGTGTAGTCATCTGAAGCTCTGCTGCTACTGGAAAGGAGAAGTAACGGGAATGGAAAAGAATGAAGAAACGAAGAAGAAAAGAAAAAGAAGTGACTCGATAGGACATCGTCGTCCTATGCCTACGTATTCCCTCGTGCAATGGGAAAGTCAGAGTCAACGTAGTTCGGACACGAACTAAGGGGGGAGGTTGCTCGCCAAGACATTGTCGTATTGTGCCTACGTATCCTCAATCGGACTAGAGAGAGGAAATCAGAGCAGTCGTAGTTCGACCTACGGGTCGGTTGTGGAAGACAAAAGGGTTTAAAAAAGGTTGTGCTCAGAGAGATCTCGCACAATCTCCTGCCTATGTATCTCGCTCGCACGCGAGAATCAGAGCGACCTAGTTCCCCTCACTAGGGATGGCTTTGCTTTGTTTGTGTTTTTTAGGTGGAATACGTCGACGTTCACGTTCTAGCAGTTAGGTGTCGCAGCTCGTTGTACGAGTCTTAGGCATTTACCTGTTTGCGGTAGAACGGAAGTGACGCATCCTTTAAGGATGGAGTGAAGAAGATGAGAAGAGAATTGTGGTTTGTTTTTGTATTTTTTAGACAAAAGTGGATTGAAGTTAGTTTATAACTTGTATTGCACTAAAGTCTATGACATAGGAACGAATGCCTAGCAAATCGTTCCAAGATGGAACGTCCACCAAACACTCTAGAAAAATGAGAGGAAACCCCTCATTCCTCACTTCCCACATATAAGGCTTATGCGCAATACACGTTAACTTTATTAAGTGTTTTAAAGTTGTTATGAGATGAGAAGAGAAGACTCAAGGGAAAGAAAACACTAAGGGGAATTCTATCCTAAAGTTGTCATGCAAAAGTGGCCCTATAGTTGAGTTTGACAGGGGAAACATCTACCTAAGTTAGCATGCATGGTTTGAATCCTAATGTCTATCCTACTCCAAGCTTAATCAAAAATTAAGTTGGACTAGGTAATCCTAAGGGAAAAGAAGGAATCCAAGACTTAAACAAGTCTTGAGATTCAAGGGAAGGAAATGAGTGAAAGAGATGAAGACGAAAAGGAGATGTAAGAGATGAATAAACAAAAACAGCAGCTACAACAGCGCATCTGTACCATTACAGCAGTCTATTCCAGCCAACATACTAAACAGCATTCAACAGCTCATATTCAGCACAAGGATAGGTGTAAAAGGCAGCAGGCAGCACATACAACAGCACATATGCATATAGACAGCAGTAGAAATAGGGCAGCATGCAATACATTTGAAGACGATTCAATCATGGCATAGCAAACGTGCATCCAACATGATGCATTCCTCAATTAATCATGATCACAAACACATCATACATCATATTGAATAAACTTGAAGACATCATGGAAGAATGTACATCATGAAAGGATGCATAACATTAAGCATATGAACAAGTTAAAACAAGTATGCACCTCAAGGAATAGAAAGCAAATAAGCATGCACAACACAATTTCAGCAACACAAGCATTAATTCACAATTAACATGCTCAAGGAGTATGTGCAAGGTGTTCATCACATTAGGAAAACATTGATGCAAACATGAATATTTAACAATGAGAAACCAAGAATCGTGTGTCGAAGAATCATGTTCATGCAAGGATGTGAGGTGAAACAGCTCAAGAATAATCCACAAATCATCCACGTATTAATCCATGAAGTTTAGACATGCAAGATACCTCAAACAAGCAAGAAAATGCAAGAAAATTTCATTCTGCTTCAGTGGTAATCGATTACTCACATAGTGTAATCGATTACTCAGTTGAAAATTGACTAAAAACGTGAAAATAAGGCAGAGTAATCGATTACCCTGTTTGAGTAATCGATTACCACTGAAACAGAGGCTGAAATTCAACTTTGAAAAGCACTTTTCAGCAGCAAATCACTTATGTAAGCATCTCTAATGATCATGTAATCAACAATGCACGAAAATTAAGTTCAAATACAGTATCCAAACATCATTTAGATCCAATAATCATCAACATTAAGAATCAAATTCAAACAAATGGATCAAAATCAACAACAACCAAAGATCTATATTGAATAAGTTGGAAATAAGCTGAAACAAGTATGGATCTGAAATTAACCAACCTACAAAGCTGAGATTTGATTTGGTAATTGTTGAAAACGAAAATTGATGAATCCAAGCAAGAAAACCAGAGATCTATGAAGCTTTATCAAGAACACTTGAAGATCCAAGCAAGAAAACTTCAAATAAGCAAAAGCTCCTCCAAAAGTGATTCTAACAGCTTAATCCAAGATCCAACCCAGTTGCTACTGCAGAATTGAACCAAGAATGATGATATGATGGAGGTTTAGCTCAAGAATTCACAAATTCCAATGAAGAATTTGTGAATCTATGAATATGGAGCTTTGGTGAGAGGTTGAAGATGAAGATGGAGAATGAAAAAGTGAGAGAGAATTGAGAGCAAATTCTGAAAAATGAGAGTGAAAAATGATCTAGGTTCTGAGAGGTTTGGAGTTGATTAGATTAAATAACCCCTAGGTTAGGAGTTAAGTTTGGGTTTGGAGTGAGGTTTAGTGGGTGGAAATGGGAGTGAAAAATGAAGTAGAAAAGGGAATGTGGAATTAGAGTGGAAATTATTGGAAGGAATTTGAATTTTTGGTGGAAAATGATGAAAATGGACCAGTTCTAGATCCTTCCCACACATGCACAAGCCAAGCACATGATCACAAAATGTTCAAAAATTCTGCAGTGCTGAAAATTGCCATATTTTTACAATTTCGCCAAGAGTAATCGGTTACTCATTTTGAGTAATCGATTACTCTGTTCAAAAATTCAAAATTTTGGCGCCAAAAGGAGGGAACGTAGCAGAATTTCTTGTTTTCATCTGTTCTGAGCGATACTAAGCCTTTGAACCCTGTCATTTAATATTACCACTGGATCGCACTTGCAATATGTTGTGAATTCCTTTCCGCAGTAAAAATGACCTGCCAAAAATAATTGTCTGGTGCTGAATCACTGATCAAAAAAATGACTTCCGAAGCTTCTGATTATCAAATCACCTTGTCAGCAAAATAAATGCTCAAAAATACTTTGAAAGCCATCTGTTTGGCCCCGATCATTATTGAAAATGATATTGGACTCAAGACGTCATGACCTGCTGGGAAATACCTTGATCCCATGCGCAAAAGAACCATGCAAATGCAGAATGAGAATGCAAATGAAATGAAGCATAAACCAAAAAGTGTTATAAACATGAGGGCAAATTTTGAGGTGTTACAGCTGCCCCTATTCAATCAACTGTGGACCTGAAGGGATGAGAGCAAACAGATGTCAAACGTTCAAGGGACATAGGGATTGAATACGAAAAATAACAAGAAAATTTGCGCTCTGTGGGTAAAAGAAAAGGATATATGACATAACAGTTATGGAGAAGAGATATTTATGGAAAAGAGTCTAGAATAAATGAAACCCCAAAGGATGCCTGTCGGGAACATATAAAGTTTTACCTGTCGGGAACGGTAAAGAGGGCCTGTCGGGAACGGCTGAAGTTGTAAACCTATGGCATACCTGTCGGGAACGGTAAATGGGCCTGTCGGGAACGGCTAGGTTTAAAACTCAAAGGTCGCCTGTCGGGAACGGCTAAAGTTGAAAACCTATAGCATACCTGTCGAGAACGGTAAATGGGCCTGTCGGGAACGGCTAGGTTTAAAACTCAAAGGTCGCCTGCGGGAACGGCTAAAGTTGAAAACCTATGGTATGTCTGTCGTGAACGACAAATGGGCCTATTAGGAACTGCTAGGTTTAAAACTCAAAAGGCCGCCTGTCGGGAACGGCTAAAGTTGAAAACCTATGGCATACCTGTCGAGAACGGTAAATGGGCCTGTCGGGAACTGTTAGGTTTAAAACTCAAAGGTCGCCTATCGGGAATGGCTAAAGTTGAAAACCTATGGTATGTCTGTCAGGAACTGTTAGGTTTAAAACTCAAAAGGTCGCCTGTCGAGAACGGCTAAAGCTTGCCTGTCGGGAATGACTGAGGTTTTTCCTGTCGCGAATGGCTGGGGTATATCATTAAGATGTAAGATCAGTAGATCTACAAACTGAAAAAAAAAAACTGGGACTCTGGTGAAGAGAATAGGTGAAACCCTGATACTGCTTTGAAATGTCTGTTGGGGAATGAACGAGGCATTCTTTCTGGTTTTGTCAATATGATAGAAGAAGAAATCATTGGGCTCTCGTACGAGGTACCAAGACTGGTTTATGCTTCGCATGCATATGTTTGAATTTTTCCATGGCGTAATGCTCCATACGAAATGGAAATGCTACATATTTTTGAAGATGCAATGATTACTACATGCAAGATGCAAGGAGGCCCCTCATCAAAATAAATGCTGAGGAAAATGAAGGCAACTCCATTGGGGATAACAAACTAGATTGTCCTCGTGGTCGCAAACCTTGCTGAGGATTATTGTAAGGAACGATGACCTTGCTGGGGAGGCATCACCTGAACCAATCTGCTTGGGGAAAAACTATAACCATATAACTCCGCTGGGGTAATGACAACTTTCAGACCTGGCTGCTGGGGAGTTGTGATCAAACGAACTCCTGCTGAGGACGGAAAAACCTGCTGAGGGACTGAGATCAACCATATTTCTTGTTAAGGGAAGAAACACTTGCTAGGGGACTGAAATCGGCCAAAACTCCTGCTGAGGAAAGAAGCACTTGCTAGGGGACTGAAATCGACCGAAACTCCTGTTGGGGATAACCTCCAAACAATCGACAGGTCTGAATTGTCAATAACCATTGGCCTTTAATTGCAGGTAACATCACCGATCTGATATGTTAGAGGAGAACACTCTGACTTTCCACCCTTTCAAAACTGCTTGGGAATATTCCATCATTTCACATTGCTGGGAATGAGGAATTCCTTTATACTGCTGGGGATGACAAACTCAAGGAAGAAATTTCCTGCTGAGGGACCCATTTCTGCTTGGGGAGAGCCATGACCATGGACTCTACTGGGAAATTAGACTCCCTGATGTCTTGCTAGGAAGAGGGATATTCAGACACTCTGTTGGGGAGAGATGTCATACTGGATCTTGCTGGAGAAAAGAGATCAAAGACATCTCATGTTATTTAGGCTGATCAGTGAATGTTAACACCTGCAAACAAAAAGATGTGCACATATGCCCCAGGGTATCATGAGTTTTTAATTCACCACCCAGGAACACCCAACATTTAAAGCAATTTTAAGTGTTTTTTCCCTTTTCGCACGTCATTGTAGAGTTCTCAGTGTTTTAAATGCAATGCTTATCACAAAAATCGGGCGTTTTTGTAAACAAAACTATAAAGATGAAAACAAAAAGACAACTGTTCTGAGTAAAGAGAATTTTATTGATTGAAAAGCCTGTAAATAGGCGCTTACATCAAGAGGCAATTCCTAGAAAGAGGTAATTGCTTGAAAGAGAAAAGAAACTATCCTAATGGCAATGTGGAAATCGGAAATCCCTTGAGTTTCAATTCTGCTATGGCTCATATGTCTTCCAAACTCTCCAAGTGCTTTGCTTTCTGAGAAGAGTGATTGGACTGCTTCCTATCCTTCAAAAATGCCCTTTGTTGAAACGAGATGAAATAAAGGTCACTCAGATTGCAGCCTTTCGCTTTTAAATCCCTCTTTTGCCTAGATCGCCCTTTGCGGATTTTCAATCCACCGGGATACCCATTTTTGCCTAAGTTTCCCTTTCGGGTTTTCAACTTACCGGGTGTACTTAATTTTTTTATTTTTTTATCCCTAATTTTTCCCGAACCTTTTTCCTTTTTTGTGGTTCGCCGGGATGTCCTTTTTTGCCTGGACTCTCTTTTTATTGTCCAGCGGGTCTATTTATGCGAAGTATTTTTTAACTGCATCTGAGTTCACGGGCGACGGAAAGTCTTCACCATCCATAGTTGTAAGCATCAAGGCTCCGCCAGAGAAAACCTTCTTGACAACATATGGACCTTCGTAATTTGGAGTCCATTTGCCCCTGTGATCTGTATTAGGAGGAAGAATCCTTTTCAACACCAAGTCACCTGTCTGATAATTCCGAGGGCGCACTTTCTGATCGAATGCGCGTTTCATCCTTCTCTGGTACAATTGCCCATGGCACACAGCTGCTAACCTCCTTTCTTCTATGAGGCTCAACTCATTGAATCTCGTTCGAACCCACTCGGCCTCGTCAAGCTTGACATCCATCATGACCCTCAGAGAAGGAATCTCAACCTCAATTGGTAAAACTGCTTCCATACCATACACAAGAGAGAACGGGGTTGCCCTAGTGGACGTACGTATCGAGGTACGGTACCCATGCAAAGTGAAAGGCAACATCCCATGCCAATCGTTATATGTTATAACCATCTTTTGCACAATCTTCTTGATGTTCTTATTGGCTGCCTCAACGGCGTCATTCATCTTTGGGCGGTATGGAGAAGAATTGTGATGTTTAATCTTGAAGCTCTGGCATAGCTCTTGCATCATTTTATTATTGAGATTAGAACCATTATCAGTGATGATCCTCTCAGGCACCCCATAACGACAAATGATCTCTTTCTTGATAAACCGGACAACCACCTGCTTGGTGACATTTGCAAAGGAAGCAACCTCCACCCACTTGGTGAAATAATCGATGGCTACTAGAATGAAACGATGTCCATTGGAGGCAGTGGGCTCAATCTTCCCAATCATATCAATGCCCCACATGGCGAAGGGCCAAGGAGAACTCATTATATTTAAAGGATTTGGTGGCACATGCACTTTATCAGCGTAAATCTGACACTTGTGGCATTTTTTAGCATATTTGAAACAGTCAGCCTCCATGGTCATCCAGTAATAATCGGCTCGCAACAATTTCTTTGCCATGGCATGTCCACCAGCATGGGTACCAAAAGAACCTTCGTGCACTTCTTGCATTAACATGTCTGCTTTGTGTCTATCCACGCATCTGAGCAAGACCATGTCAAAGTGTCTTTTGTATAATACACCATCTTCATTCAAGAAGAAACTGTCTGCCAACCTTCTCAGAGTCTTCTTATCCTTATTGGATGCCCCAGCCGGATACTCTTGACTTTTCAAAAAACTTTTGATATCGTGATACCAAGGTTTGTCATCGGCCACTGTATCTGCTGCAAACACATGAGCAGGTCTATCAAGCCGCATCACATCAATTTTAGGTATATGATTCCACCAATTCACTTAAATCATAGAAGATAACGTTGCCAAAGCGTCTGCCATCTGATTTTCATCACGAGGTACATGATACAGTTTTACTATTTTAAAGAAGGTCAACAGTCTTCTCGTATAATCTCTGTAAGGAATCAAGTTGGATTGATGGGTATGCCAATCTCCGTTAACCTGGTTGATCACTAGAGCAGAGTCCCCAAATATATCAAGAGTCTTGATCCTTAAATTAATGGCTTCTTCAATACCCATAATGCAGGCTTCATACTCAGCTTCATTATTGGTGACATCAAAAGTTTGTCTGGCAGTGAAAGGTATATGAGAACCTTTCAGAGTTATGAGAATTGCCCCAACACCACTACCATTCATATTAACAACTCCATCGAACATCAGTTTCCACTTGTCATCAGGATCTGGTCCTTCATCGGCTGATGGCTCTTCACAATCTTTCATTTTCAGATACATGATGTCTTCATCAGGGAATTCAAACTTCATTGGCTGATAATCATCAATTGGCTACTCAGCGAGATAGTCACACATAACACTACCCTTGATGGCTTTCTGGGAAGTATATTGTATGTCATATTCTGTCAAAACCATCAGCCAACAAGCGGCCCTTCCATTAAGAGCTGGCTTTTCAAAAATGTACTTGACTGGATCCATCTTTGATATCAATAGAGTTGTGTGAGTCAGCATATATTGTCTTAAACGCTTAGCATCCCATGCAACTGCACAACATGTCTTCTCAAGCATTGAGTATCTAGACTCGCAATATGTGAACTTCTTGCTCAGGTAGTAGATGGAATGTTCTGTCCTACCTGTCTCGTCATGTTGACCGAGAACACAACCCATTGAATTTTCACGTACCGACAGATACATTATCAGTGGTCTCCCTGGAACTGGAGGCACAAGAATCGGAGGCTTCTGCAAATACTCTTTTATTTTATCAAATTCCCTTTGGCAATCATTGATCCAAAGAATTGATTGATCTTTTCTCAGCAATTTGAATATTGGCTCGCAAGTGGCTGTAAGATGAGAGATGAATCTAGAAATGTAGTTCAATCTCCCTAAGAAACCACGAACCTTTTTTTCTGTTCTTGGCTCGGGCATCTCTTGGATACCTTTCACCTTTGCTGGATCAACCTCGATTCCTCTTTCACTGACAATAAAGCCCAAGAGCTTACCAGATCTCACCCCGAAAGTACACTTATTCGGGTTCAGCCTCAGTTTAAATTGTCTCAACCGTTCAAAGAGCTTCTTCAGATTCACCAAGTGTTCCTCTTCAGTTTGTGACTTAGCAATCATATAATCAACATAAACTTCAATCTCTTTATGAATCATGTCATGAAAGAGTGTCACCATAGCACGCTGATAAGTCGCCCCTGCGTTCTTCAAACCAAAAGGCATCACTTTATAGCAGAACGTGCCCCATGGGGTAATAAATGTTGTTTTCTCCATGTCTTCCGACGCCATCCTAATCTGATTATAACCGGAAAAACCATCCATGCAGGAAAACACTGAGAATTGAGCTGTATTATCCACCAAAACATCAATATGAGGTAGCGGAGAGTCATCCTTCGGACTTGCTCGATTTAAATCATGGTAGTCAACACACATCCGGACCTTGCCATCTTTCTTAGGTACCGGAACAATATTCGCAACCCATGGTGGATAGCTGGTGACGGCCAAGAAGCCTGCATCTAACTGTTTTTGTACCTCCTCTTTGATCTTGATGGCCATTTCTGGCTTCGTTCTTCTGACTTTTTGCTTGACAGGCGAGCAACCTTCTTTAAGAGGCAACCTATGCACAACAATATCGGTGTTCAACCCTGGCATATCTTGATAAGACCAGGCAAAGACGTCAACATATTCACGCAACATCTCAATCAGCCCTCTCTTCACATTCTATTTCAGGTTCGCCCCTACCTTGACTTCTTTCTTTACCTCTTCGGTACCAAGGTTGATAACTTCTAGTGACTCTTGATGAGGTTGAATAGTTCTTTCCTCCTATTTCAATAACCTGGCCAGTTCTTCGGGCAGTTCACAATCTTCCTCACCCTCCTCTTCGGCTTGGTAAATTGGATTATCAAAGTCATATCGAGCCATAGCAGAACCATTATCAATAGAATCCGGGGGATTGTCTCCGCGTGAATGATAATTCATGCTTTATTTTAGAAAGAGCTTTTGATAAAAGAAAACAATGAAAAAAGAGAAAAACATTGCCATTTTTATTGAAAAATAAAAATAAAAAGAAAGACAAGGAACACAATTTTTGAAAACAAAACGTCCTTTCATTGATGATAAACTTGCATATAAAACAAAATGTGGCCCTACAATGAAATCACTAAGCCTTGGGCAGGGGCCTAGGATTTTTCATGCAAAATGAAAAAACAAAGAAAAATACTCTTTCTGCAGAGTGACTTGGATGATGTCTTCAGAGAATAAATTATTCAACTTCTGCCCCGGGTCACATGGGCGCACCCAATTGTCCATATCGTAGTCACTGTCTCCATCCTCTTCACTGGTAGCATAGACTTGACCCTGATTAATGATTCCTCCACTAGAAAAAGTGATAGGTCCCTGACGCTCTTGGCCTTTTGGCTACGAAGCTCGAGGAGGCTGGTAATCGATTCCACGCTTATCTTCTTTAAAAGGCAAATCAATCAACTGGCCCCAACCTTCAGCACGGCCTGACTGTACTACTTCGAGAGCCTGCTTGTAAGAAGTTATGGAAGTTCCTGTCTTTACCTCCTGGGAAGAAGAATCTTTTACAATGTTCACTGCCTCAAATGCCTGACATAGGGTTTCATGAATCTCGCCATCCATCTCCACATATTTGAACGATGACAAGTGGCTAACAAATATGTCCTCCTCTCTATATACTGTGACAACCTGACCATCCACAACAAACTTGGTCTTTTGGTGAAGTGTTGATGATACGGCCTCCGCAGCATGGCTCCATGAACGCCCTATCAAGCAGCTATAAGCTGGCTAGATATCCATCATATAGAAAACTGTGTTGAACACTTGAGGTCCGACTTTCACAGGTAACTCCACTTCTCCCAAAACTAACCTCTTGGAACCATCAAAGGCTCGCAAAACCAAATCACATGGTCGAAGCACGGCCCATTCAACATCCAGCCTTACCAGAGCCTTCTTTGGTAGTACGTTCAAAGACGATCCAGTATCTACCAACACATGGGACATAATTGCCCCTTTGCATTCCATGGAGATATGAAGGGCTCTGTTATGATTCCTTCCCTCTGGTGTCAAGTCAAAATCAGTAAAACCTAACCCATTACTGGCATTGACGTTGGCAATAACACCTTTAAGTTGATTAACTGATATTTCCTGAGGAACATACGCCATGTTTAAAATCTTTAGCAGGGCATTGCGATGTGCCTCGGAACATAACAATAAAGACGAGATGGAAATTTTGGAGGGAGTTTGGTGCAAGTGGTCCACTATCTTGTAATCACTCTTCCTAATAATCCTCATGAACTCTTCAACATCTTTCTCAAAGGAATTACCAGGTCCATCCCTTTGTGTTGGCTCTTCATTCACTACTTGCTTTCATTTGGCTCTTGCCAAGGCTTTAGCATCATCATTTTGGAGAGTCTGTGGGGCAAAGAGTCTTCCACTCCGAGTAAAACCACCCATACCTCCTACATTATCCACACTTGAACCAATTACCACAGGATCCTCTATCACTTGCTTCTGTCATTGGTAATAAACGTCAGCCCCGTAATGCCACTGGATTGTTGATGTGCTTTCATATGGAATAGGGCCGGGAACAGTCATAGTCACCAGGGCTAGTTGTTCAGGCACGAGGATCTGTACCGGTGTAGGCACAGGAATCTCTGCCGGTGTAAAGTAAATAGTGATTGTTGAGACCATATCCTCTTTCTTCGTCATTTGACCAAACTGTAGGCATCCTTCATCTATTAACTCCTGAATACCCTTCTTTAAACTATCACAACCATTCATCGTAATCAAACATTCTGAACAATTTTCAAGACAACCGGGGAACACACCCCCTTTCAATAAACGCTTCTTCACAACAAACAAAGAATTTTTGACATTGTTGACGTCCAACACCAAATTCAAACCACTATTCTCTTCAATTACATTGACTCTAGCCCCACCATGCGGAGGCATGGGATTCTTGATCACATTGGGATTAGGAGCAAAGTTGATAGCTTTAGAATCAACCAAGTCCTGAACTATACGCTTAAAAGCTTTGCAGTTCTCTATATTGTGGCCAGGAGCCCATGAATGAAATTCACATTTTGCATTAGCATCATAACCATAAGGCAACTTGCCTGTAGGCGGGGTTAGAGTTATTAACTGTACCAACTGTAAGCGGAGAAAATTCTGTAACATCTAACTGTAAGTTATTGGCAAGGTGTCAAAATGGCGATCACTCATTCTCTGTCTCGGTTGATATTGTCTCTGAGGTTGTGGCTAAGATTTGGCGGCTGGAACTGGAATAGTTACAACTGCTGCCTGATGGTATGGGCTCTGATGTCCTTTTCCCTTACCCCCTTGTTCATATGCAGCACTTATCTCACCTTCACGTTTCCTCGAGGCTTTCCCAAAAGGCCTCTTTGTATTAGAAGAGCCTGACCCACTACCATCTTGAATTTTCCCCAATTTCAAAAGATTTTCAATCCTCTCACCTGCTATCACAATATCAGAAAACCCTGTGGATGAGCATCCAGCCAAGCGATCCAAAAATGGGCTCTGTAATGTACTCATAAACATATCAGCCATCTCTCTTTCCATCAGTGGGGGTTGCACTCGAGCTGCCAGCTCACGCCACCTTTGGGCGTATTGCTTGAAACCTTCTCTTGGATCCTGTGTCATGTTCTGCAATTGGGTGCGATTGGGGGCCATATCGATATTATACTGATACTATTTCAAAAAAGGCTCGCCCAAGTCCCTCCAATTTTTTATTAATGCTCTCTCCAGCTTCATATACCATTCTAATGAAGCTCCTAACAGACTATCCTGAAAAAAGTACATCCAAATCTTTTCATTATCAGAGTAGGCGGAAATTTTCCTAAAATATGCCTGAATGTGGGTCTTTAGACAAGTACTGCCATTATACTTGTCAAAGGTCGGAGGCTTAAACTTTGGAGGGATTCTCACTCCTTGCACCAGCCCCATGTCAGCAACATCAATCCCCATGGAGTTCTGACATTCCATGGCTCTTATCTTCTCAGCTAGCACTTCATACTTTCTATCATTACCATCATTCTGAAACCCCATGTCAGCATTCAGCACAGTAAACTGATCATCTTGATTATCTTCCACAAGAGGAATAAAGCCACCATGAACTCCGCCAGGAGGATTACCTGCTACTCCGACAGGAGGATCAACTACCACTCCGCCAGGAGGATCAACTGCCGCTCCGCCAGGAAGATTAACTGCCACTCCGCCAGGAGGATTACTATGATTATCCCCAATAGGGATTTACACTTCCAGCCTTTGAACCGCATCTCTTAAATCCTACTTCCCCTGGGCCACACCCTGCATGAGGTTTATGAACTGTTCTATACGGGCCCTCAGTTCAGCGAGCTCAGCCTGCATCTGTTTCATTACTCTCTTTTGGTTGAGTTTGGTAGAATGCCGATGAATATGCTGGTCAGCAATCCTGTCTGAAGAAAAAACACGATAAGAAAACCAGAAACAAACACCTGTTATGCATAATGATTATGAGTATGCAAATGCAAATGAACATGTTTGAATATTCGCAGGGTGATCCACCCCTTGATCCCAGTTTAATGATAGGATAGGACGAAACTTCTGCTCATATATTAGAAGAATCAGAGAATTGTCATCTGTCAGCAATTACAACCCAAGGTAAAGATATGAGTCTGAAAAAGATAAACAAAGACCCAACCAATAAGCCTGGTGGTGACCCCAAATACAATGAAAAATAACAAATCAAACTATGGCATATCATCAAAATTCAAACGTGCCAGTCCTCCATAGCCATCATGCTCTTTACACCAATTTTGCACCTCTTTGAATAGCTTCTTGGTGTTGGGATGCTTCGGATTCTGAATCAACTCCTGGATGAGAACATCTCTTATATGCATAATCCCCTTCAAATAGCGACAATGCAACTCCCAAGCGTCCTCTTCAAAAACATCGTCCATGCTGGGACCCTCATTTCTGGGCCTCTTTACTTCAGCCTGAACCTTCAACTCCTCCATAGTAGTTATGGCCTCATTGAGTCGCTCTTCGACTGCTCTTTTCTCGAAAATTCCTGATAGGATTTCTTCATTTTTCTTCTGGAGCTTTGATTTCAAACCCTCGATCTGTTCCAGATACTTGTCCTCTTTCAGCTTGTTGGCGGTGATTGCAGTATTTCTGTAGGCATTAAACTTGTGGATCTTCAATACAGCTTTGGCCAACTCTTCCTTCTTGGACTTGAGAACCTTGCTAACACCCTTTAGATCTTGTGCTACCTTCTGCTTGGATGTGACTTCATCAGCTAGCTCTTTTTCTTTCTTAGCGAGCAACTCTGTCTTCACCTTAGCAACATGGACAGCCCCACCTCGCTCATGCTTCAGCTGACTAATTTCTCTACCCAACTCTCGATTCTCTTCTCGCAGCTTCTCTGTTTTAGCCCACAGTTTACTATACTTTTCAATCTTCACGGTAGTAGGCGGCTCAATCATTCGAGGGTACAAGGGTGGCTCTATAGGGAAAGGAAGAAGCTCTTCTTCTGCTCTTTTCTGAACCCACTCTACATACGGAGAAAAAGATTGGTTGTTACACTTCCCAAAGAAGGTCTTTCCTCTTTTAAAAACCTGCTTCCAAGCATTCATAGCTTTCCTTAACATTTCTTGGTCTTTAGTGCCATTAAAAAATAGAGATTCTCTGACATCTTGATCCTCAGGGGGGACTTTCAATGCATACCCAAACTGCCTGATAGCAAGGGAAGGGTTATAATTAATTCCGCCTTTTCTTCCTATCAAAGGCATATTTGGGAATTCTCCACAGTTGAAAATGAGTTCCATTCCCAACAGACTATGATCGAACCAAACAATATTATCAGCAGTCAATCCCATCAACCTCTTAGACCACTTTAAAGAGTCCTTTGCCTAAATAAAAGCCCCATCTTCAGGGAGATGACTCAAAAACCAAGTAGATAGGAGTGGTGTGCAATAGCTTACAGTCCTTCCTCGCCTGTTCTCATTCCTGTAGTGGACTGAATGGTATACATCACCAAGAAGGGTAGGTACAGGATTTCTCAAGATAAAGATCCGAACAGCGTGCATATCAACAAGATCGGGGATGTTAGGGAACAATACAATTCCATAGAAGCAAAGAGCCAGCAGAGCATTGAAAGCGGACCAATTTCTTGCCTTAGCATATGAGCTAGCTTGATCAAATAGGAACTTCAAAGAAAAACCTTTAAATCCTTGCTTGTCAATGATATTGTCACTCGGAATGGATTCCCCAATGTGAAGAGCAGATGCCATCTCTTCCAGTCCTGGATGTTCTTCAGAGAAGAAAGGTATCTTCGGCTTGATAGAGATTCCCAAAATAAATGAGAACTCCTCTAAGGTTGGAGCCAATACATAATCCAGAAAAGTGAAACAGCGCAAAGGGGGGGTCATAGAAATGAAGGAGCGTGTGAATGGCATCATGCTCATCCTTTGAGATATTTCGGACAACCTTCAATATCTTCCCATATTCATCTTTGAACTTAGTGCGGACCTCAGGATCAGTGATACTAATCATCTTGTGAATCATCTTCAGAGTCAGGTCTGGGAATGTGTACGCTACATTCTTCTTCCTCTGAGCATCCATGACAAGAAAAACCTCAACAACCGAAATCAAGGGTAAGTTGCAAGCCCTGAAAAATGTCAAACATGTTAGAATGCAAGAAATGATGCAAATGCAAACATGGGATCAAGGTATCACTGATCTGGACATCTGATGTGCTGTTAACTAAACAAGGACCGCAAACCCAAAAACCCAGAATATCGGAACATTAGTTCACTGAGATAACCAGAAAACCAGGTAAATAACTATACACTGACGAGAATCCAGAAAACCAGGTAGGTTAAAGGTTTCGGTTACCTGCAGACCTGCAAACACCCGTCCCCTCTCACATGTGGGTTCTAGAAAACGGGATCCTCAGTCTCGGATTCTCGATTTGAGAAGCAATAGTACATTCATCCCGCGGGGTATAATACTATCGCCAAACAAAGAGGTCGTCCACTGATTCTCCCAAAAATAAGGTCATCCTATGCAAGTTCCCAGCTTTGGGTCCTCAGGTCAAGAAGTATAATGGGTTTGTCATTTCTGGTATGCCATTACTACCTCTTGGGAGGAGTGCCTCAACTAAGTCCTCGAGGAAATGGTCGCCAGAGTCGACAGCTCTCTAGATTAACACCCTGAAATGCGCAAGACACGCACGTCAGAATGTCTCCTAAGATAACCTCGTCTGGATGTGGATTTCGTGAACACCAAACGTACCAAGACGGCGCGTAGGTCCCACTACTTTCCACTCTAGTCCTAGGTGTATACTCAAGCCTGTGTATTAGGCTTACCTCTCAACGAATCCCGACTTGCCAAACATAGAAACCAGTACAGCACAGTCCAGCACATGATAACAATGAAATGCAATAAATGCGGTAAAAACAGTAATGTACAGTAATATACAACAAATAAAGCACAACAGTAAACACCCAATGAAAACAAACAGACAAGCGCTAGGATTGACTCGCATAGGGAACTAGTTTCCCCAGCAGAGTCGCCAGCTGTCGCTCCTGGGATTTTCATCCAGGTACGAACGCGAAATTGGCGCGGAAACAGAGTCGCCAGCAATGTGTATTTATCCCAAGAGAGGGAAAGGAAACACTGTGTAAACCTGGGGGAAGGGAAAAGACATGGTCTCGCGACCAAGAGAAATGGGTAAGGGAGTCGGTTACGTGAGGGGAAGGTATTAGAACCCCCACGCGTCCATCGTACTCGATGGGATCCACGTTTGTTGTCTCGATCAAAGGGTGTCGTCATCTGAAGCTCTGCTGCTACTGGAAAAGAGAAGGAACGGGAACGGAAAAGAATGAAGAAACAAAGAAGAAAAGGAAAAGAAGTGACTCGATAGGACATCGCGTCCTATGCCTACGTATTCCCTCGTGCAATGGGAAAGTCAGAGTCAACGTAGTTCAGACACGAACTAAGGAGGGAGGTTGCTCGCCAAGACATTGTCGTCTTGTGCCTACGTATCCTCAATCGGACTAGAGAGAGGAAATCAGAGCAGTCGTAGTTCGACCTACGGGTCGGTTGTGGAAGACAAAAGGGTTGAAAAAGGGTTATGCTCGGAGAGATCTCGCATGATCTCCTGCCAACGTATCTCGCTCGCACGCGAGAATCAGAGCGACATAGTTCCCCTCACTAGGGATGGCTTTGCTTTGTTTGTGTTTTTTAGGTGGAATATGTCAACGTTCACGTTCTAGCAGTTAGGTGTCGCAGCTCGTTGTACGGAGTCTTAGGCATTTACCTGTTTGCGGTAGAACGGAAGTGACGCATCCTTTAAGGATGGAGTGAAAAGATGAGAAGAGAATTGTGGTTTATTTTTGTATTTTTTAGACAGAAGTGGATTGAAGTTAGTTTGTAACTTATATTGCACTAAAGTATATGACATAGGAACGAATGCCTAACAAATCGTTCCAAGATGGATCGTCCACCAAACACTCTAGAAAAATGAGAGGAAACCCATCATTCCTCACTTCCCACATATAAGGCTTATGCATAATACACGTTAACTTTATTAAGTGTTTTAAAGTTGTTATGAGATGAGAAGAGAAGACTCAAGGGAAAGAAAACACTGAGGGGAATTCTATCCTAAAGTTGTCATGCAAAAGTGGCCCTATAGTTAAGTTTGACAGGGGAAACATCTACCTAAGTTAGCATGCATAGTTTGAATCCTAATGTCTATCCTACTCCAAGCTTAATAAAAAATTAAGTTGGACTAGGGAATCCTAAGGGAAAAGAGGGAATCCAAGACTTAAACAAGTCTTGAGATTCAAGGGAAGAAAATGAGTGAAAGAGATGAAGAAGAAAAGGAGATGTAAGAGATGAATAAACAAAAACAGCAGGTACACCAGCGCATCTGCACCAATACAGCAGTCTATTCCAGCCAACATACTAAACAGCATTCAACAGCTCATATTTAGCACAAAGATAGGTGTAAAAGGCAGCAGGCAGCACATACAACAACACATATGCGTATAGACAGCAGTAGAAACAGGGCAGCGTGCAATACATTTGAAGACGATTCAATCATGGCATAGCAAACGTGCATCCAACATGATGCATTCCTCAATTAATCATGATCACAAACACATCATACATCATATTGAATAAACTTGAAGACATCATGGAAGAATGTACATCATGAAAGGATGCATAACATTAAGCATATGAACAAGTTGAAACAAGTATGCACCTCAAGGAATAGAAAGCAAATATGCATGCACAACACAATTCCAGCAACACAAGCATTAATTCACAATTAACATGCTCAAGGAGTGTGTGTAAGGTATTCATCACATTAGGAAAACATCGATGCAAACATAAACATTTAACAATGAGAAACCAAGAATCGTGTGTCGAAGAATCATGTTCATGCAAGGATGTGAGGTGAAACAGCTCAAGAATAATCCACAAATCATCCACATATTAATCCATGAAGTTTAGACATGCAAGAGACCTCAAACAAGCAAGAAAATGCAAGAAAATGCAAGAAAAATTTATTCTGCTTCAGTGGTAATCGATTACTCACATAGGGTAATCGATTACTCAGTTGAAAATTGACTAAAAACGTGAAAATAAGGCAGAGTAATCGATTACCCTATTTGAGTAATCGATTACCACTGAAACAGAGGCAGAAATTTAACTTTGAAAAGCACTTTTCAGCAGCAAATCACTTATGTAATCATCTCCAATGATCATGTAATCAACAATGCACGAAAATTAAGTTCCAATACAGTATCCAAACATCATTTAGATCCAATAATCATCAACATTAAGAATCAAATTCAAACAAATGGATCAAAATCAACAACAACCAAAGATCTATATTGAATAAGTTGGAAATAAGCTGAAACAAGTATGGATATGAAATTAACCAACCTACAAAGCTGAGATTTGCTTTGGTAATTGTTGAAAACAAAAATTGATGAATCCAAGCAAGAAAACCAGAGATCTATGAAGCTTTATCAAGAACACTTGAAGATCCAAGCAAGAAAACTTCAAATAAGCAAAATCTCCTCCAAAAGTGATTCTAACAGGTTAATCCAAGATCCAAACCAGTTGCTACTGCAGAATTGAACCAAGAATGGTGATATAATGGAGGTTTACCTCAAGAATTCACAAATTCCAATGAAGAATTTGTGAATCTATGAATATGGAGCTTTGGTGAGAGGTTGAAGATGAAGATGGAGAATGAAAAAGTGAGAGAGAATTGAGAGCAAATTCTGAAAAATGAGAGTGAAAAATGATCTAGGTTCTGAGAGGTTTGGAGTTGATTAGATTAAATAACCCCTAGGTTAGGAGTTAAGTTTGGGTTTGGAGTGAGGTTTAGTGGGTGGAAATGGGAGTGAAAAAAGAATTAGAAAAGGGAATGTGGAATTAGAGTGGAAATTGTTGGAAGGAATTTGAATTTTGGGTGGAAAATGATGAAAATGGACCACTTCTAGATCCTTCCCACACATGCACAAGCCAAGCACATGATCAAAAAATGCTAAAAAATTCTGCAGTGCTGAAAATTGCCATATTTTTGCAATTTCCCCTAGAGTAATCGGTTACTCATTTTGAGTAATCGATTACTCTATTCAAAAATTCAAAATTTTGGCGCCAAAAGGAGGGAACGTAGCATAATTTCTTGTTTTCATCCATTCTGAGCCATACTGAGCCTTTGAACCCTGTCATTTGATATTACCACTATATCACACTTGCAATATGCTGTGAATTCCTTTTCGCAGTAAAATGACCTGCTGAAAATAACTGTCCGGTGCTAAATCACTGATCAAAAAATGACTTCCGAAGCTTCTGATTATCAAATCACCTTGTGAGCAAAATAAATGCTCAAAAAGACTTTGAAAGCCATCTGCTTGGCCCCGAGCATTATTGAAAATGATATTGGACTAAAGGCGCCATGAGCTGCTGGGAAATACCTTGATCCCATGCCCAAAAGAACCATGCAAATGCAGAATGAGAATGCAAATGAAATGAAGCATAAACCAAAAAGTGTTAGAAACATGAGGGCAAATTTTGAGGTGTTACAACATGTTCTTGCTAATGCTTTGCAATTTTAATTTGATGCATTAGATTTGTTCTTTTTGAGCAAATTTAATCTTGTTCAACATGATTTTGCACACTTGCTTTGATGATCTTTTGACTCGCTTGAAAGATTATTGGCACTTTTCGTTCCTTTGATTGATTGATCGAAACCTCATCTCGATTAGTCAATTAATGCCCGCTCTCTTCTTTATGATATTCTTAGATCTTTTCTCTCTTGGTCCCCTGATGAGCCGGACGTCTGCATAAAAAATGGGAGCACTGTACAAATAGTGTTGTTACTCTGTCGGTTATAATTCCCGCACTATGCTTTGAGTGCTAGAGAAGAAATAAGAATGGAGAATTCCTACCCTTATTCTGACTATTTTCGATAGGGAACGAATGACCTTGTGCCTGGAATAGTTGCCTCTATCCTCAGACCGTAGTGTCTCGTGAGTCGATCCTTGGTCACTCTTTCCTGTCCTGAATTGTCCTCTTGGGTAAGCAATATTCTCTTAGTTCGACCCCTGTTCCTCTAGTTAATCACAGTCCGTCTGTTAAGGTCAACCTTCCTTTTTGGGTTCACAACCTCCTCTTGGTTCAACACTTGTTCCTTTGGTTGATCACAGTCTGTCTATTAACACCAATTTTCTCCTTCCCAGACAAAGCCTTATCCTTTTTCTTTCTTCGTTAACCACAGTCCGTCTGTTAATATACTGAATCCCCAGCAGAGTAAGCAACCCTCTCTCTATGTTCCAACATCTTTTTTCGTTGGTTAACCACTGCCTGTCAGTTAAAAGACCAACCAATCCCATTTTCTTCGGTTAATCACAGTCTATCTGTTAACATACCAAACCTTTGTTGGGTTAATCACCTCTTTGGTTATAACACCCTCTTCTTTCTCGGTTAAACATTGCTTGTCAGTTAAAAGACCAACCTATTTTTTCCTCAGTTAACCACAGTACGTCTGTGAACATGTCGAGTCTCCTTTTTAGGTCAACAACCCTTCCTTAGTTCGAAACTCATTTCTTTGGTTAATCATCGTTCGTCGGTTAAATACCAACTTCTTACTCTCCCCTTCCCCTGTAGAGTCAACTCTCTTTCTTGGTTAACCACTGCTTGTCAGTTAAAAGACCAATTCTTCTCTTCCTCAGCAGAGACCAATTACTTTCTTCCTCCTCCCCGTTGAGCACTTTCTTTATCTCTTTTCCTTCCCTCCTTCGAGAGTATCATTTAGATAGATCACCCATCCGAGCCTAGAAACAAGCAAAATGGTTCCCGTCGAATACGACAGATGCGTGGGGTGCTAATACCTTCCTCTCGTATAACCGACTCTCTTACTCGTTTCTCTTCCCCTTGGATTTTATCAATATTTTCCATGTACTTTGGGACTAAATAAAGTTCGGTGGCGACTCTGTTGTATTTTCGAGCGTGCGATTTTCTCGGGTATATTTCTGCTAGCTTCACTTTCTTTATGATCAAGTCACTTTTTTTTCTTTTCTTGGATTGTGTGTTCATTGCTCAAGTTAAACTTGAAAATTTAAAGGAAAAAAACATCTACAACCAATTTTATTAAGAACAATATTTGCTAATACAATGGGAACTGGAAAAGCATTTGAACATTATAGCTCTTCTCTAGGTACATCAATGAAAAATAAAAATAAACTAAAAGTCTTCTCAATTTTAGAAAATAAACTACATGTCTTTTCACATATTGTCGTCATGGAAAAGATCATGCATGTCGTTCATAGTGTTGTTGAATTCATTGTTATGTCTGGTCCATTCGGTGCGCACATTGTCTCTTCTTCTTGTTCTCTCTTGATCTTAGTTGATGAAGTAGTTCTCTATTTCTTTAGTTCATGGAAACTAGACTCTTAATCTTTGAGCCGACATGTGGTCTTCTTGTTGATTGTAGAAGTCTTGAAATGCTGGAGCGAATCTTTGAGGGTTAGAATATAAGGTTGGTGAAACTTATTCAATCAACCTCGTAACACCTATGACATGAGCTTTCATCCTTATTTGAAATTCTGACATCACTTTGTGAGAGCAAGAATTGTCTCTACAAGTCAAACTATGTTTTGATGATAACAATACGTATTTGTGAGAGAACCATTTTATGTTCTAATATGTGTTGTGTGCAGATCATAAGAACAGAAGATATCAGAACCAACAAGCACAGACCAGAAGTGCATAATTGATAATATGCGAAGTTACTATGTGTAACACAAGTTGCAAGAAGCTAGAATGCTTATGTATCTGATCACGATCAGTCAGATCCAAGGATGCTGATATTGCTCATGCAATGCTCTTGTGGATTCTCCCTAAAAGTGGTTGAGATTCTGAAGATAACGAAGCTTCTGAAGAAGATCCTCTAGAGAACCGAAGTGCTGAAGACTCTCATGACTTGAAGTTCTGAAGACGAAAGGTTCTGAAGACTAAGTGCAGAAAGATTCTGAAGACTTATGTGTTCTGAAGATTATGGCTCCAAAGATCAAGTACCGAAGACTCTGAAGACGGACTCCTACTGGACAAGTTCTGAAGTATCGGAAGACTTGAAGAAGTAAAGGATAATGTGCGTAAAGACAAGTTCTGAAGTTCTGAAGACTGATTCCTAATGGATTTCTTCAAGAGACTAAAGACACGGTGCATCAGATATCCTGTTAAGAAAACTCTACTCATGCTTCATCAATTTACCATCAGAAGCCTCTGAAGATTGGAAGTCAAATGTTATCGTTGTGAGTAACTGTACACACTGCCCAAGAAGATATCTTATCGCTCCCCCCACAGCAAAAAGGAGATGTGTCAGTACAGCTAATTATTACACAACGTCTCTTTTCCAAAGACCAACGGTATTTCAAATGGCTACAATTTTGCTGGCTATTTAAAGGAAAGAGTTCTCGCTTCTAAAGCATCGATGATTCGATCAAGCCTATTGTGTCGATTGTGCCGATCACTTCAATCATATTGAAAACATTAGAGAAAGAATCGACCAAGTCATTGTGTGAAGATAGTAACAATGATGAGTTCTCGTTGTAACACTTAGAATATCCAAAGCTGTCACCAATTCACTCATGGCCATTGTTGTTGAAGCTTAAAGATCAAATCAACAAAACAACAACAATTAGAAACAGAAGCTGTTGATGAAGAAGACAACATTGATGATCAGTCAAGTCATCAACCACCTTCTCGTCAGGACTACATTGAAGATCTGAAGCAAGGAGTTGTTGCATAAAGCTTGCTCACCAAAGAAGACGAAGAAGAAGAAGATCTACAAGATGTCAAAAACTGTCATATCTAGATACATCTATGTAGTTTCTTAGGATAGCAAGGAGTTATTTCTCATATCTTGCTTGAACACGTGTGTGTTCTTTGTACTTAAACTCAGGAGTAATCTGCTTGTTAAAAAGCACTATTGTAATCTCCTGCTGAACTAATTCTTGGTGAATTAGGATTCCTTGAGTGGTCAATGTGACCAGAGACTCGAGAAGACAATGGCTGGGTGTCATTGTGGGAAATCCTGAAATATGGTTAGTAGCATTATATTCATTGTGATGAATCCCTGAACGGCTAGTTGTGGAAATCCTAGCAGTAGATCTTGTGAAGATTGGAACCTGCAGGTCAATGTTCGTTATATTCACTGAGTGAATCCCTGAACGGTTCATTGTGTGTTAGTCACCGGCGTGGCTCGTGCATGTGTAATCAAGTTTGGTTATAGTGGATTAAGACCTTGTGTTCAAGGCGAAATCACCTGTGGAGGGTGGACTGGATTAGCCCGTGTGGTGAACCAGGATATATCGTGTGTTCTTTACTCTTATGCTTAATATCTTAGCCTATGTTTATGTTTAGAGTATCAAAACCTTACTTAGATAAGTCAGAACCTTGCAGCTTAACTCTGATAAGCTTCCGCACTGCAAGTTCTGAATATGACGTATAGAGTTCAGACTCTCACTAGTTCTTATACGCTGAGCTTCGCTAAGTCTGAATGTCTCATCCCAGATCAGAGTCTCTCAACTAACTCTGATATACTTGAGCGTCTCAACAACAAGAAAGTGAAAAGTTGTTAAAACAGCAAATACACAATTCAAACCCCCATTTCTTGTGTCTTTCTCGCACCTTCAATTGGTATCAGAGCACCGGTTCTGTTATTGATGGATATCAAACACCTAACAGTGTCAGAAAAAGATCCAGAAGAGGTGCATAGAAATACTCTGGGTGAAGTGAAAATCCACTTACAATTTCTGTAACAGTTCAGAAGATGATTGTGTACAAAATTGTGATCAATCGTGTATTTGAGCAAATCACTGATTCTTGAAGTTGTATTGTTGTTAAACAACTAAATCCTCCTTACTTAAAGATTGAAGAATCAGCTAATAAGATAAATTCATCAGATAAGAAGTAGTATATGTTGAATGGTTCTCTTGAAAGATATGTGTGAATAAACCACATAATTGCTCAAAGCTGAATCATCAGAAAACAAGAAGTCTTGTTTGCTGAAGATTAACTCTCTATGAGTTTTGAGATGTTTTCAAGAAACGGATTAGGTCCACCCTTGACTTTCTCTTTTAAGAACTCATTCATAACTTCTTCATGTAAAGAAGATAGATTGATTTTTGACTCCTGAACTTCAGACTAAAATCTGTTGATGTAAGATATCTGAAGAATTCAAACTCTTAGAAATGATTCAGCATCTGAATCATGAATGACCAGAAGTGAAAAGGATTCAAAGAAGTACTGAATATTGTCTTCATGAAAAGCTATGTAGAAAATTGGAAGAATATTCAGGAAGAAGAATATTAAGGATTCATCGAGTTCTTGATCAATAATGAACCCTTAAGTTTTGATTAAATCAGTAAAATCAAGTTCTGATAATCTTGAGATCATGTCTCAGCCTAACCAAATGTTAGTGATCTGATCACTATTTGATAAGTTGCTCAGAACCTCTCATGCACTGGAGTCAGAAGACATTAAATCAAGTTGTCTACTTAAGTCAAAAAGATCTTAAGTTGCTGATGTCATTCTGAGAGAAGAAATCAGTCAATGTTCTGTTTTTGAAAGTAGATATGTTATTAGTCTCTGATAAGTTAACTATGTACTAGTCAGCTGTGCATTGTGAGATCAAGATGTTAAAATTGACAGAAATTCTTTGCAGCACATTGAGTTGCTACAATCAGAACCAGAACAACTTGTTGACGATTGGATGAAACATGCTTGAGAACTTGCGTCTCTAATCAAACCAGCCACTGTTGAAGAAGCTCGTGTGAACATGGAATGTGCTCTGGTCTTGAAAGAAGAGTTTAATAAACTTTCATAAATGAAGTTTGAAGATTCAATTTCCAATACCTAAGAATGTTCATGTAATTGGAATCAAGTATGCACTCAGAAGCAAGACACAACTTATTGCTCAAGGATACAGTCAACAAGAAGGAATTATCCACTACAAAGCCCTTGCTCTGATCGCTGGATAAGAAGCAATATGATTATCAATTCCTCTTCAGTAAACTATAACATATTATCAAATAGATATTATGAATACACACCTAAATGATTCCAGAAGAAGTTTATCTCTCTGATCATTTGATTCATAGATCAGAAATTAGAAGGCAAGTGATCTTGAAGAATCCAAGAACCAACAGCAGTTCACTCAGAAGTAAGCAGTTTCAGATAGATGGCGTTCAAGAAGCTCAGAACAAAAAGCACTTATGGAAACTTCAGACTCTCTAGAAAGATAGATCAAAGTCAAATGTAAAACTTCTGATAAGTCTGTAAAATCCCAAGGTACCTCTCTTCTATTCTCTTATGACTTATTAGACTTCATGATAAATCATTTGAAATATCTTGGTAGAAATCAAATCACGTTGTCATATCATATTAAGTTTCATAAGAAGTAATCCAAAATTAGATTTGAAAATCTTTTGTCCTTCTCAAAATATGTCAACATATATCATATAAATAGTTTAACTAAGATCAACCCGATAAGTAAAGATTATCTCCATCACATCACTCTGAGCTAAGCCACGACCTAAAACATTTAAGTACACTCCAGCTGTTACTCCTACTCAAATCTAACTCTCTCTCTCTCTTTCAAGGAGTCCCCTAAATTAATCCAGCCTATATCAAAAATTTTAAGTTAATAAAAACACTCTTTTATCTAGTGAGGAATATCTAAAACCCTCAAATCTCTTGAAATACATATCATAAATGGTAAACCGTTTTCGCTTGTTGAATAATTCATTAAAAAGTGTATCTCCTTGGGATTATTGACTGTCACCTAATCTCCTAGCCCCTCACTAGGCATAAGCGTAAACTGACAAGGTATGAATTGGAAATAGCTAATATCTTTTTGGCAACACAAGCGAATGTGCTCTCATTAATGATATAGTGCGAAGCTTTGTCTTGGGACTAAGAATATTCTATGTCCCTACGAGTTAATGCTTTTAACTACTTCAAAACACACCCAATGACATTCACTGATCATACTCAACTCCTGTCTAAAGCATCTCACGCGTGATCTCTTAGCCTTCCTAAGATTAATAGATTGCTAGACTTAATGTCTATTGACTGTCAAAACCTTGGAAATAAAAGCCCATCGCCTAAAATCTCGAGTTATCATTAACTCACATGTTTTGCCTACTTAAGGCATCATGACCACTCTCTTGCATCCCCATCCTTTAGACTACCCCTACACATCTTAGTATTCAAGTTTTGCTTTTCTCATCCATTATTTCTAAACTTCTTATCATTTTATTTAAGACTCCAAGAACCTTTTACGGCAACGATGATCTCCTTGAAGTCATCAATGAAAAATGACCAAATCCAATGGATACTGATCAAGATTTTCACCTTGGTATTCACTTCCAAAATTGGAATGGGTACATACGAATGCTTAGAGGCTCAATTTATCCAAACATCCTAAAAACCTTTTGGATTAATGCTTCTGTCAACATCAATGGTCTGTCCATATCATCAGATATTTATGGCCTTCCTGTCACCATCAATGTCACAAAAATTGCAGAAGCCATTGACTGTCCACCAGGAGGTGTCACACCCAACCATGCATCCATTAGATGCACCTCCGATGCTGAAATGCATTATCTGTTTGATAATGAATCTGCCTTCGAACCAACCAAACCCGAAAAGCTTATGCCTTTTGCCAGAGGATGGTTTAAGTTAATTCTGACAAATATCAAACCTCGCGGAACAAACAAAGATTTTCTGTTTCATGATGACAAGCTTCTCATTATGTGTCTTCTCAGGCGAACTCTTATAGATCAGTCCCAAGTCATCTTTGACCATCTTAAGGACTCCATCCTTCTGTAAAGAACTACACATGAAACACTCATTCCCTATGGAAGAGGTCTATCAGAAGTACTCTTCAGAGCAGGAATTGTGCAAGTAATTTGCAGGATTCATTGTGGTCCTGATACCGCTCTTGTTAGGAGTTTCTGTGAAACCTTTGACAGCAGTTGGTTCTCTTAGGACAAGATGGGTGCTAGTTAAAATTAGGTTAAGTCATAAGTATGAACTAACCCATTAAGCATGTATCCGTACTATTTGTGTTTTTGCACGTATGATGAATGAAGTGTTGCTACCTTCTGTCTTATTCTTATCACTCAAATCAGGATTGAATATGTTCTTAAAACACTTAAAACATTATAATCCAAACAATCTTAATACTCACTCACCAAATAATTTAAATGCATACAATATAAATACAATTACATTAAAATATGAATGATGCGGTAATATCCTTTAAGATAATACCATCACAACACTTCAAATCTTGGTAGAAGCTTCCAGTTCCTGTACGGATCCCTTGGAAATTAGGAAAGTCTGGACTGAGTTCCATGAATGGATCTCAGAAGAGATTGTGAAACACAAGAGGCTGGCAATTACTCAAGCAGAAGAAAAGCTGCATGCCTCAAGAATTGATGATTCTGGAAACCCACTCTCATCTTCTTCATCATCCTTAGGCTCGCTCTAGTCTATACCATAAGAATCTAGTTTATGAAGTCTAAGATTTATATACTTTAATCTAAGATATATCTATGCTTTAAATTCCCTAATCTACTTAGAATTAAGCTCAACCTGTGATCTAAAAATCTAAATCTATCTTTTGGGTTCCGTGATAAGTATCTCTATAAAAATGCTATCTCTAAAAAGATATTCTAACCTTCAAATGGTATCATTAAGTCTATGCTCATTATTGTTCTTAATCACATACTTAATGAACTCTGAACACGCTTAACAACTTATATGCTCTAATATTCTTGATTCCATCTAATTGTCTGAATATGCTATATTTAAATGATGGCTATCACTTAAAGCTGTTTTATATCATATCAAGTATACTCATTGATTAAATACTCTTGATAAATATATGATGTTGATTACAAAGAGGCAATATATGCTCATATGCCCTAACACTTTTTGATGATGTCAAAAAGGGGGAGAAATATAATGATTTTGATTGAATATAAAGAATGCAGAACTCAAACAAAGCACTCATATAAGATTGCATTACTACTAATGTTTATTGTTTGATTGTTCATCCAAGGAACTTTGAACAAGTTCACTAGGCATTCTAAGACAGGTTAAGAAAGAAGAATGATAAAAGTCAGATCTATCTCACAAAACTCAGAAGCTGAAAGCTGTCTGTAAATATGAATCTCAGAATGTAAAGAATTCGAAAAAGGAAAACTCTGAAAACCATCAACAACAAAAAATCTACATCCAAAGATGCTCATTCAGATGAAATATGAAGTCAAGCAGTCAAGATAAAATCTGCATCTCAAGATGCTTATTCAGAAGAGTTGTGCAAGTCAGAAGTGGAAGAACTATCTGAAGATCAGGATAAAAGATCCAAGAAGAAGAAGTTCTGATGCGTACCAAGAACCAATCAAAAAGGAAAATGATTTGGTATCAAACTAGATCAACAATTGGTAAATTAGACTATACAAAGATTGGTATCAGACTCAGTCTATCTCAGTATCAATCAAAGCAAAGATATGAGAAATGGTCAAAAACTTCATTGGTATCAACTTCAGCACGCCAAGGAAATACTCTTCATGAAATATAAAAAGGAATTCCTTCTGTTGGTATCAAAATCAACATACATTGGTACAAGAGTTAGCACATCATCTTAGTATTAGACTGAAATTAAATCATGTACCAGATTCAGAATCATGCTTTGATAGATCACAAAAATTAAACCTTCAATTTGGTATCTAATAAAAAATCAAGCATTGATGAAGCTACTGAGTGTGACAGCAACAAGATTCTGTGGAAAAGACCTGCACTCAAATGACAAATTCTAGGAAATTCATGATCTACATTGGTGATTGAAATCTTACAATCCTGAATTTTGATTCACAAGATCCCAATATCTGACTTATGGAAATCAGGGGGAGACTACCCAGAAGATCAGACTGCAAAATCTAAAATATTCACAAAATCTGAAACTCAGGGGGAGTTTCTTAAAAGACAATGTTTGTCTCTAATATACAGCGAAGCTATGTTATTAGAACCGTTCTGCTTGTGCTAAAATGAATCTACTGAAAAGTAGAAATGCTTCAGAAGACTCTGAAGATTACAGACTCTGATACAACTACAAAGAACTAAGTTCTGATGAACTAGTCCAAATGCTGAAGATATCTCTAAAGACAAGATGGAGAAATAACTCTTTTCTATTTCTTGTTCTGGCAACTCAAGTTGTTATTCTGTATATCTTTGGATCACATAAGATTCTAGATGATCACAGATAAAACATTGAGGATAACACATTCAGGGGGAGCTGTTGTTCCAGACTCTGAATATGTTTAATTGGTGATTACCTTGTATAAAATGTTTAATCAAAATACTTGGTTTTGTCATCATAAAAAAGGGGGAGATTGTGAGAGCAAGAATTGTCTCTACAAGTCAAAATATGTTTTGATGATAACAATACGTATTTGTGAGAGAACCATTTTATGTTCTAATATGTGTTGTGTGCAGATCATAAGAACAAAAGATATCAGAACCAACAAGCACCAACCAGAAGTGCGTAATTGATAATATGCGAAGTTACTATGTGTAACACAAGTTGCGAGAAGCTAGAATGCTTATGTATCTGATCACGATCAGTCAGATCCAAGGATGCTGATATTGATGATGCAATGCTCTTGTGGATGCTCTCTGAAAGTGGTTGAGATTCTAAAGATAGCGAAGCTTCTGAAGAAGATCCTCTAGAGAACCGAAGTGCTGAAGACTCTCATGACTTGAAGTTCTAAAGATGAAAGGTTCTGAAGACTAAGTGCATAAAGATTCTGAAGACTTATGTGTTCTAAAGATTATGGCTCCAAAGATCAAGTACCGAAGACTCTGAAGAAGGACTCCTAATGGATAAGTTTTGAAGTATCGGAAGACTTGAAGAAGTAAAGGATAATGTGCGTAAAGACAAGTTCTGAAGTTCTGAAGACTGATTCCTAATGGACTTCTTCAAGATACTGAAGACAGTACATCAGATATCCTGTTAAGAAGACTCTACTCATGCTTCATCAATTTACCATCATAAGCCTCTGAAGATTGGAAGTCAAATGTTACCGTTGTGAGTAACTGTACACACTGCCCAAGAAGATATCTTATCGCTCCTCCCACAGCAAAAAGGAGATGTGTTAGTACAACTAATTATTACACAACGTCCCTTTTCCAACGGCCAACGGTATTTCAAACGGCTACATTTTTGCTGGCTATTTAAAGGAAAGAGTTATCGCTTCTAAAGCATCGATGATTCGATCAAGCCTATTGTGTCAATTGTGCCAATCATATCAATCATATTGAAAACATTAGAGAAGAATCGACCAAGTCATTGTGTGAAGATAGAAAAAACTATGAGTTCTTGTTGTAACACTTAGAATATCCAAAGTTGTCACCAATTCACTCATGGCCATTGTTGTTGATGCTTAAAGATCAAATCAACAAAACAACAACAATTAGAAACAGAAGCTGTTGATGAAGAAGACAACATTGAAGATCAGTCAAGTCATCAACCACCTTCTTGCCAGGACTACATTGAAGATCTGAAACAAGGAGTTGTTGCTCTAAGCATGCTCACCAAAGAAGACGAAGAAGAAGAAGATATACAAGATGTCAACAACTGTCATATCTAGATACATGTATGTAGTTTCTTAGGATAGTAAGGAGTTATTGCTCATATCTTGCTTGAACACGTGTGTGTTCTTTGTACTTAAACTTAGAAGTAATCTGCTTATTAAGAAGCACTATTGTAATCTCCTGTTGAACTAATTCTTGGTGAATTAGGATTCCTTGAGTGATCAATGTGACCAGAGACTCGAGAAGACAATGGCTGGGTGTCATTGTGAGAAATCCTGAAATATGGTCAGTAGCGTTATATTCATTGTGATGAATCCCTGAACGGCTAGCTGTGGAAATCCTAGCAGTAGATCTTGTGAAGATTGGAACCTGCAGGTCAATGTTCGTTATATTCACTGAGTGAATCCCTGAACGATTCATTGTGTGTTAGTCACCGGCGTGGCCCGTGCATGTGTAATCAAGTTTGGTTATAGTGGATTAAGACCTTGTGTTCAAGGCGAAATCACCTGTGGAGGGTGGACTGGATTAGCCTGTGTGGTGAACCAGGATATATCGTGTGTTCTTTACTCTTATGCTTAATATCTTAGCCTATGTTTATGTTTAGAGTATCAGAACCTTACTTAGAAGTCTTGTTTGCTGAAGATTAATTCTCTATGAGTTTTGAGATGTTTTCAAGAAACGGAGTAGGTCCACCCTTGACTTTCTCTTTTAAGAACTCATTCAGAACTTCTTCATGTAAAGAAGATAGATTGATTTTTGACTCCTGAACTTCAGACTAAAATCTGTTGATGTAAGATATCCGAAGAATTCAAACTCTTAGAAATGATTCAACATCTGAATCATGAATGATCAGAAGTGAAAAGGATTCAAAGAAGTACTGAATATTGTATTCATGAAAAGCTATGCAAAAAATTGGAAGAATATTCAGGAAGAAGAATATTAAGGATTCATCGAGTTCTTGATAAAGAATGAACCCTTAAGTTTTGATTAAATCAGCAAAATCAAGTTCTGATAATCTTGAGATCATGTCTCAGCCTAACCAAATGTTAGTGATCTGATCACTATTTGATAAGTTGCTCAGAACCTCTCAAGCACTGGAGTCAGAAGACACTAAATCAAGGTGTCTACTTAAGTCAAAAAGATCTTAAGTTGTTGATGTCCTTCTGAGAGAAGAAATTAGTCAATGTTCTATTTTTGAAAGTAGATATGTTATTAGTCTCTGATAAGTTAACTATGTACTAGTCAGCTGTGCATTGTGAGATCAAGATGTTAAAATCGACAGAAATTGTTTGCAGCACATTAAGTTGCTACAATCAGAACCAGAACAACTTGCTGACGATTGGATGAAACATGCTTGAGAACTTGCATCTCTAATCAAACTAGCCACTGTTGAAGAAGCTCGTGTGAACATGGACTGTGCTCTGGTCTTGAAAGAAGAGTTTAATAAACTTTCATAAATGAAGTTTGAAGATTCAATTTCCAATACCTAATAATGTTCATGTAATTGGAATCAAGTATGCACTCAGAAGCAAGACACGACTTGTTGCTCAAGGATACAGTCAACAAGAAGGAATTATCCACTAGAAAGCTCTTGCTATGATCGCTGGATAAGAAGCAATATGATTATCAATTCCTCTTTAGTAAACTATAACATATTATCAAATAGATATTATGAGTACACTCCTAAATGATTCCAGAAGAAGTCTATCTCTCTGATCATTTGATTCATATATTAGAAATTAGAAGGCGGGTGATCTTGAAGAATCCAAGAACCAATAACAGCTCACTCAGAAATAAGCAGTTTCAGATAGATGGCGTTCAAGAAGCTCATAACAGAAAGCACTTATGGAAACTTCAGACTCTCTAGAAAGATAGATCAAAGTCAAATGGAAAACCTCTTATAAGTCTGTAAAATCCCAAGGTACCTCTCTTCTCTTCACTTATGACTTATTAGACTTCATAATAAATCATTTGAAATATCTTGGTAGAAATCAAATCACGCTGTCATATCATATTAAGTTTCATAAGAAGTAATCCAAAATTAGATTTGAAAATCTTTTGTCCTTCTCAAAATATGTCAACACATATCATATAAATATTTTAACTAAGATCAGCCCGATAAGTAAAGATTCTCTCCATCACATCACTCTGATCTAAGCCACGACCTAAAACATTTAAGTATACTCCAACTGTTACTCCTACTCAAATCTAACTCTCTCTCTCTCTTTCAAGGAGTCCCCTAAATTAATCCAGTCTATATCAAAAATTTCAAGTTAATAAAAACACTCATTTCTCTAGTGAGGAATATCTAAAACCCTCAAATCTCTTGAAATACATATCATAAATGGTAAACCATTTTTGCTTGTTGAATAATTCATTAAAAAGTGTATCGCCTTGGGAATATTGACCGTCACCTAATCTCCTAGCCCCTCACTAGGCATAAGCGTAAACTGACTAGGTATGAATTAGAAATAGCTAATATCTTTTTGGCAACACACGCGAATCTGCTCTCATTAATGATATAGTGTGAAGCTTTGTCTTGGGACTAAGACTATTCCGTGTCCCTACGAGTTAATGTTTTTAACTACGTCAAAACACACCCAATGACATTCACTGATCATACTCAACTTCTGTTTAAAGCATCTCACGTGTGATCTCTTAGCCTCCCTAAGATTAATAGATTGCTAGACTTAATGTCTATTGACCGCCAAAACCTTGGAAATAAAAACCCATTGCCTGAAATCTCGAGTTATCATTAACTCACATTTTTTGCCTACTTAAGGCATCGTGACCACTCTCTTGCATCCCCATCCTTTAGACTACCCCTACACATCTTAGTATTCAAGTTTTGTTTTTCTTATCCATTATTTCTAAACTTCTTATCATTTTATTTATGACTTCAAGAACCTTTTATGACAACGATGATCTCCTTGAAGTCATCAATGAAAAATGACCAAATCCAATGGATACTGATCATGATTTTCACCTTGGTATTCACTTCCAAAATTAGAATGGGTACATACGAATGCTTAGAGGCTCAATTTATCCAAACATCCTAAAATCCTTCTGGATTAATGCTTCTGTCAACAACAATGGTTTGTCCATCTCATCAGATATCTATGGCCTTCTTGTCACCATTGACTCTCCATAATTGTTTTCTTGGTTGTCGTCTTGATCATGTTGAGCAGCTTCTCCTTGATGCATGTTCTCAACCCTCCTTATAGCCGACGTCTTGAGGGGTGCTTTTGGAAGGATCATCCCGTATTCCGGGGTACTCAGGTACAACTGCTCTTCTACACAATTCATTAATAACACAAAAATGCCCACAAGCTCTTTGTGCAGCATTAATCGTATATCTTTTATTTTTAGCAATCAACCGGCCCAAATCAATAGGTTTCTCTCTCAGAATATCTAATAGACCTAAGCACCACTTCACAATAAATTGTGATTGGTTAGACACGACTTCCAAAGTTTATACAAAATAAGATGCTCAAGCCCTAGGAATTTGGCGAAAGTCATTGATTTTGAGAAGCAACGTTAAGCCACGCTCTACCGTCCAAACCGCGCCAGGTCAACAAAAAAGTTCAACTATATCTTAGCCTAATTCCTCTGTCATAACTTTATAATCATGCCTATAAGTCTTAAGGGCGCATACATAAGAAGACTCTAAATTAAAAAGAAGATTAATAGAAGTAGGAGAGTAATCAATGTATTTACCTCACACATAGGATTGGTAGGCACCTTGCATGCCATAATCAGCATTTTCATAAAACTCTAACCCTATAGTTTTATTGGTTTCACGAATCAAATTGTCAAAGCTTACCCATCACCTTTGTTGAAGCACCTCGATTACACCCTCGAAACCTTGTAAGTCGTCAAACTCGTAAGCCTTTCCCTCACAATCTGGTAGTCCAATATCTTGAGAAATTTTTTAGCATGAGCCTCAGATAAGAACTTGTGGTTGGGTAGGCGAAAGCATCTGGAGGGGGCACATTCCTTGAAGAAGATTCACGTACAACTCTTGCTCTTTAGGGTGCCATGATACCTACAGATATAATACACACAACACACGTGCAAAGGAAAAAAAAGGATAAATTTCTCAAAGAATTGTATCAGAAAGTAGAGAAAGTAGAGAAAAAGTTATGAGGAAAAAGAATGAAACTTGAGCCTATTTATATGTCTTCTGACAGTTGCTCATCGCGTGCATTATAGATACATCGTGCATGCGATAGCAACGATCCTGTATAACATCTTTCTCAAATGGTCATATCGCGTGCGTTATGGATTCATTGCGTACGCGATGATCATGGTACAAAACTTCCCAACGTCTATACCGCGCGCACGATCCACATCGCGTGTGCGATGCATACTTTTTATTTTTATTTTCCTGTTTTCTTTTCTGTTATTCTTTTCCTTTCCTTTTGGTTTCTTCTTCAACCCTGTTTTCTTATTGACACCATAACAACGTGCAAACATGACATGTTAATGATAAAATGGAAAGCAAAACACAAAATTAATGTCGTACCGATGGGTTGCCTCTCATCCATCGCTTCTTTTCCGTCATTAGCTTGACTGTTCGTGCCTAAGGCATGTTAGGCGCAAGGGTTGCGCCGATCAATTTGATTGTTTTTCTTCATTTATCAACCTTTCTACCTTTTTCCTCCATGTGGTAGCATGTATCCAAATCGTCCATATACGGTGTCCAATCATACACCTTAAAAACCATTTTCTCTTTGTTGAATTTTAAAACAGGTTCATCTATTTCAACGTCGATCTTAGCTTCCCCAGTTGCGAAGAATGGATGTCCGAGACTCAACGAGCATTATGACCTTCCTTTCATGTCCAATACTACAAAACATGCAGGAAAAGTTAAACCATCGACATGCAATAACACATCTTGTATGACAGTGGGGTAACAGATTAGTCAGCTAAAGCAAAAGTTGTATTGGTCTGTATGATCTCCCCTGAGTTTCATTCTCTAACTTTATCTAGTGGAAACACATTTATACTCGATCCTAAATCACATAAGGCATGTGGGATCCCCATCCCACCAATTTTACAAGATATAGAGAACATACCTGGATCCTTAAGCTTTGGTGGCAATGTTTTAGGCATGGGTTTGTCGTCTTTTTTAGTCAAATTGACTTGCGCCTTTTCCACCTTTTGCTTGGTACCCTTTAATAGCGCCTTCATAAATTTAGCAAGCTTAGGCATAAGTTATAAAACCTCATGGAAAAAGAAACTTACCTACATTTTCTTGAGCATCTCCTTAAACTTAGTAAACATTTCGGCCTCATCTTCATGAATGGGTTTTTTCTTGATTATAGGATATGGTGCCTTAATGTAATTAGGTAGTGGAGGATTTGGATCATTAAGGATTTGCTTCTTTTTTCTTCTCCACGAAGAGCTTTTGCCTATTAACTGGTCAATGGTGACTCCTCTCTCTTCTTGGTAACCTTGAGGTTCATTCTCCTTGTCCATTGGCTCATCTTCCACAATTTTATCTCTACCTTTATCAACAATTATCTCAAAACCTGTGTCCACAGCCTTGCACGATTCATTCGTAGGATTATCTACCGTATTACCAGAGAATCCTCCACCTGAGCTTGATATATCAGTGACTTATTTCGATAACTGACCAATCTGCGTCTCCAAATTCTTGATGGACGCCTCATAGTTTTTACTCACGGCCTCATGATTCATATTTTCTTGTTCCAAGCTAAGTTGAGTGGCTTTCATAAACTTTTTCAAGGTCTCTTCCAACTGTAATGGCTTCCTTTGGAAATTAGAAGCTTGTTGATTTTATGGCATAGCTTAGTTACCACTTTAATTTTGGTTGTTGCTTCAACAAAAATTCAGATGATCTCTCCATCCCGGATTATAGGTGTTGGAATAATGGTTGTTATTTTGAAAATTAGCAAATTGGATCTTTTCATTTGACCATTCTAAAGAACATCTTCCGTTTTCATGTCCTCCCCACAAAAGTCACACCTAAGTGCTTGTACCTGGCTCACATTAGCTTTATTTAAGAAGCTTTCAGCTAGTTGCTTACTTAACAATTTAATTTCAGCTAATAAAGCAGTTTGAGTATCAACAGTTAATATACCTTTGGGTGTACTTACTGTCTCCACTTTTACTGATCTTTCACTCTTAGTGCGGTACTCGTTCAACCACATTTTTTTAACTAGGTCCTTGACTTGTGGTCCAGTCATTTGTCTAATTTTGCCTCCCACAGAAGCATCTAGCAACATACATTTCTGACTCTTTAGGCCTTTAATGAAACTTTGCATTTGCTTCACATTATTCAGATTATGGTTGGAGCACCTGCGTAACAATAGTTTGAACCTCTCCCATGAGTCATAAGGGGACTCCGCATCTTATTGCTCAAAATTTAGAATTTCAGCCCTTCTCTCAGTAAGTTGGGTGGTGGTGAAAAATATTCCAAGGAACTTATCATCAAGCTCCTTCCATGTTCGAATGGTTCCATTTGGAAGGCATAATAACCAATCTTTTGCCCTTCTAATGAGTGAGAAACCAAACAACTGTAACTTCATTCGGTTGTCCGTGACATTATCTGGCGTGCACATCGAAGTGGTTTCGTAGAAGCGTGCAAGATGAACCCACGTATCTATGATAGCATTCATGTTGAACGAATTGTCTCTCAGACCTGTTAATATCAAAGTTTGCAAGGTCTGCCGATACAAACCCTCTAGAAACCTGTCTGTCGTCAGTCATTTTACAGTAATCCCCCATATTTTGGAGTGATGGGGAAGCCATGTTATTCTCTTCTTCAGAGTCCAAAGAAAGAGTTGGTTGATCTACTTCTGGTTGGTCTCCTTCAGCCGAAATTGCTTCTCTAGCTGCTTTTTTTGAGAGCATGTGCGGTTCTTTCAATTTCTGAATCGAATGGTAGTAATTTTGATCCTGAACTGCACATACACAAACAGAAAATACCTCAATAGCACTATGATAAACAAGAAAATCATAAAAAAGAAAAATAAAATAAACTAAGAAAAATAAATATTGCACGAAGTGTTTCCCTATTACAATTAACACTCCCCGACAACGACGGCAAAAACAAGATGACTTCTCGGCAAGCGTATCGATAATGTCACAATAATAAAAATATCAAAGCCACAAGGATTATGTTCAAACAAGACAAGATTTGTGCTAATTAAAGTAAAGCAGTAAAGAATGGGGTTTTGCAAGTTTCAGTGTGAAAAGTAATTAAACGAGAAAACAATGTCACGAAAGTGGTCAGGTTGTGTAGTAGAATCCCATATTCCTCTATTGTTGATGTTTGATAGCATGAATGAATGATCTAATCACTATAACCGCATGACAAATTAACAAAACCGTTAAAGTCGGTCCCTCATGAATTAAATCACTAACCACTATTCAGAGCTTTCTATCCCTAGTTCGCCAGCATAAGCAGGGTTAGGTGATGAATAGACTGTTAGTTGTCTATGCTTCTACTCAGGGTCTCGTATCCCTATTCGACTAGTGTTAGTAGAACAGTTGCCCTAGATCCAACATATAGGCTAAGGGTCAGTAATCCCTATGTGTCCAAAATTAAATTAACAGAGTATCTCAAATAAAAAACATTAAGATTAAGCAACAACTAAATAGAATTATAGATCGAAGGTTCATACAAAGGTCAAATCAACATATAAGTCAACATTAGAAAAATAGGTTCATCATAACACAACCTAACCTAAGAGAATTTGGCCACACATTATTCAGAAATTAATACCATATTCGATAGATAAAAATAATATGAAAAGTCCCTTGAAGAAATGGCCTCCAATGGCTTCAAATGCCCTAAAAATATCCTTTTGCGCTCTCTAAATTGTGCTTTAGTCTCCAATTTTCGTAACCCCTATGAAACAACTGAACCCCCCCCCCCTTAAAAAGCACTTAGAACGGGTTATAACGTGTCAGAAAAAGCTCAAAAAAGCACCTATCACACATATTATATAATCATCACGCGTGCGATGCAACTTCTTTGCCTCTATCGCACACATGATGGTGCACGTGATTATTCCAGTAACTGCATGGAGATCACCCCTTTTGCACTAAAGTTTTCACTAAGTCCCATTCTTCCATATACTTGGCTATTTTTCACTCATCCTTGGGTCTTTCTTCATCATTTTGGCTCATCTTTTGCTTGTTTTTCCTCGATTCTTTGACTAATTAGATGCAATGATGGACTATCATCAAGAAGCAATGTGAGTATTTTGTTAGACAATTGGATCTAGTTGATCTTGAAGTGTAAACAAGTATATGGACCGATGCGGCGGCATTTATTTTAACTTTCATGATTTGTTTTACAAGTATATATAATTGTTTGTTTTTTTGTTTAATATTAATACTAACTTTATTATGTAAATGTAAAATGTGTTTATTGTTTAAAAATATTATAGTAAGTTGGCAAAGAAATAGATTGCATATGTTGGTAGTGAGCGTTGAAGGGCTTTAAAACATAACTCACAACATATTATATTACAAAGCCAACGTGTAACTTAATGCCTGCACATTAGATGTAAAGTTTTATTAATCAAGATACTTGGGATAAGTTTTCTGAATCTCGCAACACTCTTGAATTCTAGGCTAAGAGTCAAAGAGGAAAGGAAAATAGGTCAAAATATATTATTTTCATAGATTATCTCGTTGAGGATATTATAAATTAGAGGAGGTAATGATTAAAGAAAAAAACAAGAGATGGAAGACCCTTTACTAACCCTTGATCGCAACCCATCTCCACCATCACGCCATGAGAAATGGAAGATAGTATGTCAAATCCCAAGAGGCAAGTTCAAATCAAAGGCTACACGCGTAGTTGCTAAGAAGATTGTAAGTAGATTATTTTTTCATCATTATTAATTATAGTTAATTCACTTTGGTAATGAACTTTTTATTGTTATTATACAATTTGTTAGTTGAATAAGACAATGTTGGTGCCTTTGTTCCACACTAGCGTCATGATGTATTAGTAGAAGCAATTGGAACAAAAAAGCATGGTGGGTGTGTCTCTGGTATTGGACAAGGCATCAGCTTGAGATTATTTTTATCATCTCCAAAGATTGAAGAAATGCATCAGAAACATATTTAAGAGCTAGTTGATTAGAGGTCGGAAGAGAAGTTGAAGGGGAATCTAGAGAAGAAGCTTGAGTAGAGGATGAAAGAGAGGGTAGAGAAAAGATTAGAAAAGAACCAGGTTATTACGAGGGAGAGTTTTACCCTTTATGTATGGGAGAGATTGACCCAGAATATGATTGAGGTAAGCATAAGTTTAGTTTTAATGTCATAAATCACATCAAAAATAGACTTTTGTGTTAACATTTAGGTACATGCTGAAGGCGTGCAAGAAACACAAGAAAGAGGGGTTTGAATTGAGTTTTTGGATTTAAACAAAGATAAATATAAAGATAAGAAAACAATCATTTTAATTTTGGTTCGCTGTCAACGAAGCTATGTCCAGTCCACCGCTTGAGTGATTTCGTCTTCTCAATAAGGACTTAATCCAATAATCAAACTGATTATACAACTCAAAGACCAACTGTCTATGACTTCTTGAGAATTTTGACTATACCCTAGTCTCTCAAGGAATTACAACTCAAAGACTAACCATCAACGACTTCTTGAGAATTCTGACTACACTTAGTCTCTCAAGAAAGTTAACCAAAGCTAATATAACAGGTTTGTGTTTACAAGATGCTTCAACAAGTAGATACACAAGTTTAAACCAAATATTACACTTAACAAAGATATTCAAAGAGTTTATATTTTAAGTGTATAAGTGTGAGAAATACTTCTTATTTTTCTCTATTCACATATCCTGAGTGTATGCCTTTTATATGAAAATCAGTTCATGCATATATTTCTCATATGTGTTTGTTCAATCTTTAAATACCTCTTTATACATAAGCAAATAGATCAATTGGAAGGTGAAGTTGAAATATCCTCAATATGTTCGTTGTATGAAGGTCACTTTATATGCAACAATAGAGTGACACTTGCGGTAGATAGTTGTTGAGGATGATGGGACGTGAAAACTTCTTTAGTATAGAGTACAATACTTTGTATGTAAATTAGAATTTATTTTGTACTTCTATCACATCAATCAGTCATTGACTTTTGGTTTCAAAACTTCTAGTCTGAGGCTTCTAATATAATTTGATGAAGCTTGAGTAGAGCTCAGAGTCTATCTTCAAAACTTGGTGAATGTATCCGAGTCTTTGGAGAACTAGATTCTGAGACTTTCAGAAGCTAGTAGTCATAATCAGAGTCTATCTGGATGGTTTCTATTTAGAAATATTGCTTTTGACGATTCAGAGTTAACTTCACACTTCAAAGTTGACTTGATTGTAAACACGTTTTCAAGATTATACTTTGGTTCAGAGTCTGGACATCTTCAGAGTCAGAATCTAGTTTCTATTTTCTACACACTCAACAAAATAGTTAGAGTACAAAATTATTCTCTACACTTTGTTATCATCAAAACTTAAGGATAATTGTATAACCAAACTCGTTCCAACAATCTTCCCCTTTTGACAAATCCATGTAGTTTGAAGAACAATTTTTACTTGGATAATCATTTTTATAAAACATGAGAGATAGGTTTGTAAGCTCATATGAGTTTTATATTTTAACAATTTTGATAGTTTATTTAGAGCGAGGTTTGTAAGCTCCCTTAAATACTTAGTGCGAGCAAACAATACACAAGTAAGAAAAAAATGCTGCAAAAAATTTCGGAAATGCATCTCCGTAATCTGCGAAATTAAAACGCTGAAAAAATTTCAGAGATGCATCTCCGGAATTTTCTGCAACTCAGAAGTTGCGTTAATGTACCTTATGCAATCTAAAAAAAAAACATGTTTTGATCATCATTTTCAGCCAACAAACGTCTAATACACTGTTTCCAAACCATCTTAAATGTTATTTCTACTCGTTTCTAACTCTAATAATTGATTTCTACTCATTTACTCAAAAACTAAAAAATTTATCAAAAACTCTAAAAACTTACAAAAAATTGATGTTTCAGATGTTCTTTTTGATGTTAGAGATGATGTTTGAAGTTTTGTTGAGCCTTGTTGATTGAGTTTTGAGTTGGTGTAGAGAAAAATTTGAGAGAGTTTGAAGTTGAGTTTTAGTAAAATGAGATGAGAAAGGAGAAGGGTCTGGTGCGATATAACCTCCAAAATAGTTCGAAGATGCATCTCCGAAATATTTTAACGTTAACTAACCTTTTGGTGCTTTCGGAGATACATCTCCAAAATCTAGAAACATTTACATATTTTTACGTGGTGGCTAAGAAACTTATGAGATACATTAAAAAAAATCCTCAAAACAAAATACGTGTGAGAAGACTCAACCCAAATATAACTAATATGTTTGAGGATACATTCAATAAAATATGACAATTTTCTTGTTTCAATATATATTAATCGTACCTGGATCAGACAGTTTGAAGATGGCCAACGACGTCTGGGCTTGTTGCTATTTTAATGATGATGAAAGACGGCGGAGGGGGTGTACCTGCAGGGCGCTCCGATGCTTAAGTCAGTGAGGGCACAGCAAATACAGAGAAAGTGAGTGAGAGTAAGAAGTTAACTATCCTGACCCTCTCAAGTGAGAGGGTATTTATAGGAGACCCCCAGCGCGTGGCCAACGATTACTTGCAACGGGTGGGACCAGCGTGTGACCCGTTCCAAGTAACTGCTAGGGCTTACGTGTAGTAATAATGACCAGCTCGTGGTCAACACCCTAGTGTAACCGTCCCTTTAATGCCATTAGTAGACGGTTACATGAAACATATATGTGTAGATAAGACCGTTAGTAGGCTCCTCGGGGGAGAGTCTACAATGTCGAGGAAATATGGTGGTCGTGGTCTGGACATGACCTAACGGAGGAGAACCATGCTTGTCGAGGACCTATGGGTCAACGAGATTAGGAGTATTCTCGCGGGGAGAAGTTAATCTGTCGAGGAGGTCCATTTCATCAGGGTGTGGTGTCTTTCTTTCCTGTTTGTCCTTGGATGCTCGACACTGTCAAGGTGCCAGGTGCCCGACATACCTTTAGCCTCGCGTATGGCCATCATGTGTCCTTCTCTATGACTTTATTGGGCTTCTTCAAGTTGTATGGATTGGGCCTGTTCGATTGTAGGAAACCACGGCCCAGTCCAAAACACACACACATATATATATATATATATATATATATATATATATATATATATATATATATATAACATTGATCGTATTAATTAGTTATAATTAAAGTCAAAAACTTTTTATGATTATTATTGATTGCTTTTACTTTAATGTTTTTTTAAAAATTATTTAAATTTTTTTAAAAAATAAACACTTTTGACTTAAAAAAGTTTATTATTTATTAAAAAAACAATATATTAAATATTAAAATTTTCAAATTAAAAATGTATATAAATTAATTTTTTATTTATTTAGGCTTAATTGCAACTTTGGTTCCCCTATTTTGCAATATTTTGGGTTTTGATCCCCCCATTTTAAAAACCACTATTTAGGTCCCCATTTTAAGTTTTGAGTTTGTTATTAGTCCCCTTGCCATTTTGAGTCATATTTTTAATGATGTGGCACATAGAATCATTATGTGGCATTTCTGTCGTAACTCGAAATTTGACCTCCTTTTTGCCTTTTGCATAAGCATGAGCATTCGCATCGCTGACATACACATCCATATTTTTTCTCTGTGATTTTGTTGCAGGAATATTCAGGTTTTTTAAGCCTGATTAATCACTACTTCAACAAAGTCATCACATCACGAAAACAAGCACAAAATAAGGGTTTCCGTGGTTATTCATCAAAACAAGAGGTGGAAAATCGAAACCGGGACTTCAACACCTTTTCCTAAGCAATTTGGGAAAATTTGCCTAGAGTAACCGATTACTCTGTTTCTAGGAAAAAAACAGAGTAACCGATTACTCTATACAGTTTTGCACATCCTGCTGCATTTTTAGGACAACAACCTTGCACTCTTTTTGATCTTTGATTCCTCTTGGTTCTAGCTGTGTGGAATATTCTAGATTTTTCAAGAATGCACTTGCAATTGCAACAATGCATCATACCCGTTCAAGATCATCATGAACCTTATTTTCCTAACATGTGCACCCTTGGATTTGAATCTTTCCTTGGGATGTTCCCACCGAGTTAACAAATAACTAACTGAGTTAACCTCTAACTCAATGAGTTAGATGTAACTAACTCTAAGCCTAATGCCAAGCCACACTAAGCACACTCCAAACCAAATTCCTAACCTCTTACACTCCAAACCAAAACTCTATTTAAAGTAACATTCACTTTGTTGAAAGGATGGAACATTATTCACCATTTTCAATCACACTTCACTCTCAATTCTCTCACATTCTCTCAGAATGTTTCTACAACTTCTTCATCTTCATCTCCATTTTCTTCCCAAACCTCACCATAGCTCATTTTCACCATTGAAGATTAATCACTTTCACCTTGGAAGTGATTATTTCTTGAGCTTAGCTTTCATCATCTTGAAATTCTACTTGATTTCTGGAGTTTTATTAGCTTTTGGATTCATCTCAAGTGTTTGCTTCAAGATTCTACGGTGTGAATTCGTATTTTGGAGATTTTGTCGCAACTTGTTTGGTTTCGATACGATTCGGCTACAATCGAAGATTCATCTGGTTTTCTTTGATTATCTTCATCAAGATTCATTTGCAACAGCATCCAAGGCACATCTCAGCCTTGTAGGTTGGTCATTCTTTGCACATTTTACTGTTTCGAACATTTTCGTATCATTCGCGATGTAGTTTGGATGCTTTTTTGCGTGCGATTTGATTATGCCATTACTTGATCCATGATCTTGATGTGTTAATTGATTCCATTGCTAGCTTTTTGCTGTTATTAAGCTTGATTTTCGTGCACAAATTCATACCCTAGCATGTGGTAATTTGGACAAGTGATTTAGGTGCTGAAATTGATTTTTGAAAAGCTTTTTTTGCCACTATAACAGTTGTAACCGATTACTCAAAAGAGATTAACCGATTACTCTGCATAATTTTCACCAACGCTGCTTTTTTCAAGCAAGTAACCGATTACTTTACTTAGGGTAATCGATTACCACTGTAAAGAGTGCATTTTTTGTGTTTTTTCAAGCATGTTTGACATTCTTTCCTCTTCTAAACTCCATGGATTGATATGATTGATTTTTATGGATGTTTAGGTGATGATTCACTTCAGTTTGAAGCATGTTTGCTTATTTTCTGATGCTCGATCTTTTGATTTTATGATTGTGTACATTCTTGGTATCGTATGAACATGATCATTTTTGCACAATTTTATTCACATAATATCATGATTTTTGATGCATATTAAATGGCATTTGGTACTGTTTTGCACTTTCATTCATGTTAGATTTAAGTTTGTTCTTCAAAGAATAAGCTTAATCTTGTATAATCAATAATGCACCCTTTTGCTTTGATAATTTTTCATTCATTTGGAAAATCATTGGCATTGCTCTCCCTTTGATTAATTAATCGAAACCTCATTTCGATTATTGATCTTCCCTTTGGCGCTTCTCTTTAGGCTTCCTTTAGAGCTTTCTTCCTTTCTCTTCACCATGGAGTCGAAGTTTCACGCGACGCTGAAGCACTGTACAACTTGGAGCTGTTACGCTATCTGTTTCAACTTCTGCACTACACCTTGTGTGTTAAAGAAGGAATGAGAATGGAGAATTCCTACTGTCATTCTGACTACTTCAGGTAGGGGACGAATGACCCTGTGCCTGGCTTAGTCACCTCTATCTCCAGGCGGTAGCGTATCTCTTTCCCCAATTGAGTCGATCCTTTATCACTTTTATCTCTTTCAATATGTCCTTTGATCCATCAACATTTCCTCGGTTCACGATCATTAGCAACTTTCAGGGATTCAATCTCTTGCTCGTGTTTCAATACCATTCTTTTTTCTAGCATTGTGGCTAATCACTTCAGTTAATATACTGAATTCCCTTCAGAGTCAAACACCTTCTCTTGGTTCAGTACTCCATTCCTTTGGTTCATCACAGCCTGTCTGTTGACAGCAAATACTTTTTCCCCACCAGAGTCGTTATCTCTTTCCTCCGGTTAACCACTGTCAGTCAGTTAACGTACCAAACTCTTATTCTCTTATTTTTTTCCCTAGCACGATCACTTTGTTTTCTTTCTCCCCGGTGGAGTCTCTCTATTTCTTTTGCTCCTTTATCTTCTTGGTTTCTCACCATTCTTGCACTTTATCCTCAACTCAGTTACTTCTTTTCCTTTGCACTCCTCCCTTGGTTCTGACACCATTTCTTTTGCATCCCCAACGGATCCTTCTCTAATTATTTTGCTTTTGGTTTTGACACCACTTTCCTTTTCCTTTTCCGTCTTGGTTCCCCGAACTACGAAAGCTCTGATTCTTCATTCATTCAAATGTAAGATACGTAGGCACAAGATCGTGATGATCTTGGCGAGCACCCTTCCACCTTCTTCCATTCTTCTTCTATATCCTTGGTTCCTTTGAACTACGACACTCTGATTCCCTCATTGCACTATGAGGGTACGTAGGCACGAGGGCCCTAATTCTCCGCGAGCACTTTCTTTCTTTCTTTTTTCTTCTCTCTCTCCTTTCTTTTAGCTAGAAGTCTTTAGATAGATAACCCATCCAAGCCTAGAAGCGAGCGAAATGGTTCCCGTCGAGTACGACGGATGCGTAAGGTGCTAGTACCTTCTTTTCGCATAACTGACCCCCTGATCCGTTTCTCTTCCCCTTGGGTTTTATCGATATTTTCCCTGTCCTCTGGGACTAAATAAAGTTCGGTGGAGACTCTATTATATCTTTGAATGTGCGATTCACTCAGGTATAATCCCGCTAGCTTCAATTTCCATGTAAATTCCACATTTCCTATTCACCATATATCATTTCCATGTCATTTATTTTTTTAACATTAATTTAAATCAACCATTACAATTAATTGACACAATTACCTTTCAGCAATTTACAATTATTTTCATAATCAAACGCGCAGAAATGAAGACTCTCGTTGTCGCTATCACGCACGAAGACGAACCCTAATCAAAGAATCTCCAGTTGCCGTTACAAATCAAATCTCGTTGTTACTGTAGTAGCTAGCTTATCTCTGAAATGGCAAATCGAAGTTACGCGTCGAGGTAAGTTTCGTCACCCAACTCTGAATTGAAAAACCCTAACACTCCCGTTGTCGGTTGTGTTATGGATTTTAAAATGTTGTTCTGAAATTTCTCCTTGTACGTTAATGTCAATGTGTGCGGTAGTCCCTATTTGCATATGTTGTGGTCCCTATTTAGCATATATTGTGGTCCCTACTTTGACAGTGTTGTGTTATGTTTATGTCTTGAAGTGTTAAAGTGTTGTGGGCCATGTAGTCTTCATTTGATGTGGTCCATTTTTTTCGTGTGTTGTGATTTGTTTATTATCTGTTGTGGGCCCTCTGATACCCAAGCTGTCAGATTTAGAGTACACCATCGGGGACATTTAGTTTAGAATCCAATTTTGTTGTATGTTAATGGGCTTGTAACTGAAATGAATTGGGATTGGGATGTGGACTTGATGTCCTATATGCAAATTGAAGATTTGATCAAAAGTGAGGGGTATTGTAATATAAAGTGTTTATGGTATTGGAATCCTAACGTTTCCTTTTCTCGTGGACTTCAGCCTCTGAACAATGATAATGATGTCTTAAGGTTAATGGAGGATGTTAGGGGATTTAAGGTAGTTGATATTTATGTTGAACACAAAATTGAAGAAATAAGTATTGAAGATGCTATTTTTGAGGAGGATAATGGTGAAAAAGTCAATGGTGAGGGAGCAAACAATGAGGTTAATGGCGAGGGAGCAAACGATGAGGTTAATGGTGAGGGAGCAAACGATGAGGTTAATGTTGAGGGAGCAAATGATAAAGTTAATGTTGAGGGAGCAGATGATGAAGTTAATGTTAAAAGAGCAAATGATGGAGCAGATGAAGAGAGTATTGATGGAGTAAATGATAATGTTGATGGAGCAGATGAAGAGGTTAGTGTTGATGGAGTAGATGAAGAGGTTAATGTTGATGGAGTAGATGATGATGTTAATGTTGATGAAGTAGATGAAGAGAGTGAAACAGATCCAGATTATAGCATGGGCAAGGTGAATGATGAATCGAGGATAAGAAATACACCTCCTAAGACTCTTCAAACTATCAAGTGCAAGAAATGTGGGAGTTTTTGCCCTAACAAGTGCACATGTAAAGGGAATCGAGTTGCGGAGAGAGGGATTCCTAAGGGTGGCAACAAAAAATCTAAAAAAATGGTGACAAGTCGGGCAAGGAAGTGGGACAAACTGTTATAGATGGAGGGTCGCAAACACCTCCACCAACCCAATAATAGTTCTATGTTTTACTTTAGTTTATGTTATGTTGATGAACTTTGTAATGGTTGTGTTGTGATGCTGCTATATAATGACCAAAACACTCAAGGTCTATTTGTTTTGTGATGCTGCTGTAACATATGTTATGACCAAAAAACTCAAGGTCTTTTTGTTAAAATTATGTTGTTTGTAATGTTACTTCAATGTGATGTTGCTATGTAAAGTTACTTCAGTGTTGTCTTATTATGCTGCTACATTATGAAAGGAATTGTTATGCTGCTACTTCACAATTGTTATGCTGCTACTTCATTATAAAATGAATTGTTAATTCAGAATTATGCTGCTACTTCATTATGAAACGGGTTGTTATGTTGCTACTTCACAATTACTTCGTTATTATGCTGTTACTTCAGATTACTAGGTATTATTACATTACTTCAGGATTAAACGAATTGTTTCAATTATTAGGACTTATTTCTTGGCAATACAAGTTGTTACATTACTTCAGGAAAACTACAGCTAGGAATTACGACAACTATTACTTCAAACAAATTGTTACATTACTTCAATTACTAAGAATTATTTCTTTCAAACAAATTGTTACATTACTTCAGAAAAACTACAGCTAGGAAACATTTCTTTCTAACACAGACAACCATAACTCTTCCATAAACATAGACAACCATAGCTACAACCATAACTTTTCCATAAACATAAACATCATAGAAATTATAACATTTGACATTACATCATTTGAGTACATGTGTTACAACTAATGCAAACACAAGTAAAAAGATAAACATCACAGATAACCCCACAAAATAATAAATAAACCTAATCTTCATCTTCAACAAATATTCATTTTTCTTGATGTCCTTAACCACATCCATAAGCTCTTCATTCTTGTCTTTCAAAGATCTTATCACATCTTTAGCACGGCTGCTCTTTTCTTCATCAAACCATTGAAAATAATTACATCCTTTTTTCCTCATTACCTTAAAATTACCACAACCATGAAATCTTCTTCCGGAATTATCGTATGTCCACGATGTCATCAACAGTGACTCACGCTCACACCAACATCTATTACATCTTCTTCTTATACCAGACCCAAACTGGTTTGTTGAGGAAAAAGAAAAATTCGTTTCAGACATGTTGGTAAGTAGGAAACACGTTGGGCTTGTGAAGAAGAGTATGAAGGAAATTTGAAGATTTGGGTTTGGAATGACAAGGACGGCTGGGTTTGAAGACAATGACGGCTGGGTTTGAAGAAAATGAAAGACAAGGACAGAATGTTAGGGTTTTATAACATTGATATTAATTTCATGAAATTGAAATCAAAAAAATAAATGACATGGAAATGATATATGGTGAACATGAAATGCCACATAATCATTTTATGCGCCACATCATTAAAAAAACATGACTCAAAATGGCAAGGGGACTAATAACAAACTCAAAACTTAAAATGCCCTAAATAGTGATTTTTAAAATGGGAGGGGGGATCAAAACCCAAAAAATTGCGAAATAGGGGGACCAAAGTTGCTATTAAGCCATTTATTTAAAATATTTTTTGTATTTGAGTTTAATTTTGATACATTTCTTATAGGTTTGCAAGTGCACAAAAATATCAATTATAATATAAAAAGTGTCGAACCCATAAAGACCAATGTTAACTATCGTTATCTATCGTTACTATGTGTATTTAAGGCAATGAATATATATATATATATATATATATATATATATATATATTCATTTTAAGAAAAATAAATAAGTTGTTTTGAAATTAATTATGAGACGAGAGACCAGAATGTGACTCTCGTCAATGGTTAGTGTTCACAAAGTCATTAATTATAATTAAAATGAAATAATATTTTCTTGTAGAAAAATAATTAATTTTTAAAGGACCGTTCGCTTTCGCGTAACCAATACCAGATTTTAGCTTATAATCTAATTGTCCGCTTTCGCGTGTCCAACGTGTTACAGTGTATAAGTCTTTTTTGGAAATTAATCATTTTAATTATTTGAAAAATTACTTAAATCTCTGTTTCATAAAAATAGCGGTTGATTGATAAGCTAGCTGATATCTTATAGCTTATGACTGATGGCTGATGACTTATAGCTGATGGATGATGACTTATAGTTGATAAGTTAATTGAAGTGTTTGGTAAAATTAGTGGTTGAATTAGTTGATAAATTAAAATGACATAAAAGATATTTAATATATAATTATTTTATTTTAAATTAAAATAAATTATAAAGGATAATAATGGATTTTAGTTAAAATAACAAGGACAACAATGAAAGAAAAAAATAATAAGCTATAAGCTAAAACACTATTTGAAATAACGTCTGAAAAATAAGTTATAAGCTAGTAAAATAAACTATAAGTTCGTGATAAAAAGACTATTACCAAACAGATATTTTATTGTCCTATCAGCTTATAAACTATAAGCTCAAAAAATTTCTTGTCAAATAGAGCCTAAGTTAGAAAAATTATTTTAAAGGTGTTGATTGCTTTCGCATGTCCAGTATTCGATTTTAAGCATATAAACGTCCGCCTTTGCGTGCATGCTTATACTATTAAAATCGCCTTTTTGAAAATTGTTTTTTCCTAATAAACTAGAAAATGCTTTTGCTGTGTTTAAAATTGAAAACTGAATTTTCCTACAGTTAAATAAATATCCAATTCTTTCGAATAGAAATTGATATCTATGTGTTTCTGCTTTCGCAATAAACATTAAAGTTAAAAATAAAAAATTATCGAGGCCAGAAACAATTCCCAATTAATTATAATTTTAGATGACTTAATTCGAGCACCGTCGGTACAACGGTCCTCACATTCTAAACTTGACAGAATTAACCGAAAATTCTATTTTTGTAAAAGCTAATGTAAATAATATTCAAGTTCATGCTACATATAATAAATATAAGGGTTAATACCCCTTTTCCCCCCTGCCATTTGAGCCAAATCCCAAAAACAACCCTGTAATAAAAAAAACACAGATTTCATCCCTGTAATTTAAAGATTCTGTCATTTTGGTCCTTCAATGGATTTGCCCAACAAAAAAAGTGATGTGACACTGACAGCTTGGCACTTTTTTTTTACTGTAGCTGACACGTGGCATTATTAACTAATATTATTTCATTTAATTATAAAATCTTAATTACTTAATTCATTTATTTATAATATTCATTTACTTAATTTATTTAATATTTGTTAAGAAGCTGAAAGATCAAATAAAATGAAATGTACCAAGTTGAATTTTGTTTACAGCCCTGAAACCTAATTTCTCAAACTTCAACATTGAGACGGGAAGAGAGAAAAAATTCTGAGAAGGAAACACTCACCACTAAATCATCTCCAAACTTCAACATTAACCTAAAAAAAACCATCCTTCAAATCGCCTCCCATCACCCACAGAATAAAAAATCCTCCCTACAACCACAACATACTTGATTCTTTGGATCTCTCTGAATTTACAGCATCATTGAACAAATCATCAACAACTTTTTTGCCACAAGAGCATCAAGGAGGAGAAAACCGACAAAAACTTTCTCTGCTAAAACACAAACCAGATAAAAATTTGCTCGAACCTTCTTCAATCCTCCTTCTTTTCTTCGACAGTAGATCAACCTTCCCTTTTCTTCAACATCAGCCACACAAACCCAACAACTTAAAGCTACCTTCCACGAATCATCCCTCCATATAGACCGATTCCGACAACGCCAACAAAACCACCATTGAAACCGCCTGCGTCGCCGCGCCGTGAGAGATGCCGAGAGTGGAAAAGCCATCCGCCGAGGATAGAGAGAGAACAGCGAGAAAGGGAATGAGAGGTTTGAGGTGAGAGCATCATGATGAGCCGCGTGAAGAGAGTATGAACTGAAGGGCTTTTGTTTGTTCGTGTGATTTTGATTGTGGCAGAGAGAGGAAGGAGATTTTGATTGTCAATGGGAAGAGGAGAGTTTGAGAAATTAGGTTTCAGGGTTGTAAACGAAATTCAACTTGGTACATTTCATTTTATTTAATCTTTCAGCTTCTTAACAAATATTAAATAAATTAAGTAAATGAATATTATAAATAAATGAATTAAGTAATTAAGATTTTATAATTAAATGAAATAATATTAGTTAATAATGCCACGTGTCAGCTACAGTAAAAAAATGCCAAGCTGTCAGTGCCACATCACCTTTTTTGTTGGGCAAATCCATTGAAGGACCAAAATGACAGAATCTTTAAATTACAGGGATGGAATCTGTGTTTTTTTTATTACAGGGTTGTTTTTGGGATTTAGCTCAAATGGCAGGGGGGAAAAGGGGTATTAACCCTAAATATAATAATGTAAAATAGACACATGCAAGTAATGTAAAGTGAAACAAGGTAAAAGCAGTAAAAAATAATATAAAATCAATAAACTAAACATGATAATATATTAAGAGCTCCAAACAGGTACAAAGAAAAATCTGACTAAAAATTCGAAAAAACTATGTCAACAAGATTGCAGTACCAACTATCCAAATACATATAGATAAATTCTAAATTCTGACTAAAATTTGCAGTAATTCCGTCGTGATTAGGGGTATTCGCGATGCGGTTTGGGCGGTTTTGACGTTAAAAATCATCCGAACCGTAAGGGAAAAAACATGCGGTTTGGTTTGGTTTGATTGACTTTTAAAAAAAATTCAAACCAAACCAAACCAAACCAATGCGGTTTGGATTGGTTCGGTTGGTTCAGTTTTTTTACAAATTTTTATTGAGTGATATTTACATATATAGAGAACAACATAACTTTGTGTTTAGTCATTCATACATTGCCAAATAACAACAAAACTCATCATATTTAGACAAAAAGTTCTCATTCAATACACAAAAATCAATTTAAACAAAAGTGAAAAAAATAGTAGCATAAAATAATATCAAAAATATTATAATAAAATAAAAAATAGAGGAGAAGGTAGATTAGAGAATATGAAAAAGAAATAACATAACAAATGTAAGATTAAAGAAGAAAGGTGCGATAAAAATATAATTAGAAGAGAAAATAGTAACATAAATATGAGAAGATGAAAAAGAAAGAACATGTGAGATGATAGATTAGTGTAGAAGAGGTGAGACGCACATGGAAAAGAAGATGAGAAGAATGCGCAATACTATTATGAGAGATTAAAACCGAAAAGTTAAGTGTGAGTAAGAGAAAATATTTCGTAATTGTAAGGTTAAGCCATAATGGGTTTGAGTTTTGGGTTAGATGTGAGATAAGTGAAGTTTGAGTTATAACATAATGCGGTTTGGTTTGGTTTAGTTTAGTTTGCAAACTACAAACCGCAAACCAAACCAAACCATGCGGTTTTGCTAAAAGATGGCCCGAACAAATTCGAACCAAATGCGGTTTTTTGTGGTTTCGGTTTGGTTTGGTTTGGTTTGCGATTTTCTATTGGGTTGGTTCGGTTTTGAACACCCCTAGTCGTGATAGTGCATAATATGTATTTTGTTTCCTTTTCATACTGTTTTCTCGCACGAAGATCCCTACTTGTAAAACACCTGAAATAGACACATAATATCAACATAGTACTATAAAAAACAGAGATAAATATACTTCACCCCCTGCCAATATAGCGAGTTTTGGTTTTACCCCATGCAGTATTTTTTTTAATCCCCCTCACCAAACCAAGATTCTAATTTCACTCTCCCTGTTGTTGACTGGATGATGGAATCTGCTGACTGGACGAGGGAATTTGCACATGTGGCCTATATTAATTTGCTGACTGGATTAATTTTGAATTTTGAATTTTTATTTTTATTTATCTTATTATTTTATTATTTTTTTTATTTTTTTTATTATTTTTATTATTTTAAAATTTTTTAATTTTTTTTAGTTTTTTTAATTTTTAATTTTTAATTTTTTTATTTATTATTATTATTTTTATTTATTTATATTTAAAAAAAAAAATAATAATAAAAAAAATTAATTCAAAATTTCTCCAGTCAGCAAATTAATATAGGCCACATGTACAGATTCCCTCGTCCAGTCAGCAGATTCCCTCATCCAGTCAGCAACAAGAGGGAGTGAAATTAGAATCTTGGTTTGGTGAGGGGATTAAAAAAAAATACTTCAGGGGAGGTAAAACCAAAACTCGCTACATTAATAGGGGATAAAGTATATTTATTTCTAAAAAATAGAAAATGACACAAAAATACATGTGAATCGCGTAGAAAATGTAACATATTTTTGTGTTATCAATTACATATTTAATAAATTTTAGGGTTAAATATACAAACTCCTCTGTAATGTTAGCGAGTTCTCATTTTAACCCCTGTAATATTTTTTTAAAACCCCCTCGTAATACTCAGATTCTCTCACTTAGGCTCCTGATTACTATATTGCAACAAAGATTCTTTCATATTGCCTGCGTGGCAGTCTACGTGACATTTTTTTATTATTATTTTATTTTTTTAAACTTTTTTTTCTTTTTTTTTTGTTTTATTTATTAATTTTTTTCATTTTTTTATATATATTTTTTATTTTTTATTTTATTTTTTTTCGTTTTTTTAAATTTTTTTTCGTTTTTTTAAATTTTTTTTCGTTTTTTGGACCTAATGATTATTAGTAATTGGGCTCTCAACTAATTCAATAGAAAAAGTAATTGAATAGCCGACTATTAATTGGGTTCTCAACTAAACCAATAGAGAAAATAATCTAATTTGTATAAAAGACAATAATCTACTTATCTAAAAAAACCAAAAAAAATATATATAAAAAAAACGAAAAAAAAAAAAAGCTAAAAAAAAAAACGAAATTTTTTTTTAAAAAAATAAAAATAAATAAAAAGTAAAAAAAATTAAAATAAATAAAAAGTAAAAAAAATTAAAATAAAATAAAATAAATAATAAAAATGTCACGTGGACTGCCACACAAATAATATGAAAGAATCTTTGTTGTAATATAACAATCAATGGCTTAAGTGAGAAAATCTAACTAAGATATAAGAGTTTTTAATAAAAACAAGAGTTAAAATGAGAATTCAATAACACTACATATGTTTATAAATTTAACCCTAAATTTTATATATTCAATAAATCAAATCATATGTTTCTATAGAAACACTATAATTAAAGTCAAGTACTTTAATTTATATTATTGAAACCATGGTCTACGTGGTAATTTGATTTTGGTATCATGTTTTGGATATTTTATGATCTTTGGTAGATTTGATAAATACTATGGATATCTTTAGATCTTAAAATTTTTCTTTTTTTATAAACAGAAATTAATAGTAATTATAAAATCATTTAGATCTCTCAAGTCTAAACTCAATAAATCACTTTTTAAAAAATAAAATAAAAATAAAATTGTAAGAGCTTTCACAAAAGATTATTATATTTCTCTAACAAATTTGATATCGTATATAAAAATAAAGATTAAAAGGATGTGCAAATTTGTGCAACAAAACAAATTCTTCTAGAAACACTTTTATTATCATTTTTGTTAAAAAATAATTTAATATTTATTTCTTTTTCTTCCCAACAAAATCATATCCTCGTGTTTGGAAATTTTTTTAAAAAATCACACTATAAACAATTTTCTAAACATAACACTCCAACACAATTTTTTTTGTTCAAATTATATGGTCCCACATAAATTTAATAAATGTCATGTAAATTTTATTAAATAAAAAAAAGTTTTTCATTTTTATATTACAGAATGTGTTACTTTGTCTATAAAATACCCAACTATTTTTTTTTTTCTTTTCTGTTACCAAGTGAAATTGCGCTCTTTTCTCGCTAATTTTTTTTGGCTCCAACGCTCTCAAGTTCTTCGTCTCTCTCCTCTTTCTCGCACGTTCTGTAAGTCTTTACTGTACTAGTACTACTTCTCTTACACTTCGTTTCTTAGATATTCTTTGTTATTACGCTTTAAATATTCTTCAACATTTTCTTACAGAAGCTGTTAGAAATGGCGTAAAACGGTTTAATGTGATGCATGTTATGGTTTCTTGAATGTTTTGATTATGAATGTTTTGAATGTTTCTTGAATGTTTTAGTTATAGATGTGAAACTAAAAATTTGGGATCTTTGTGTTTTCTTGGGTGGTGAATTGTTAGAGTATGGAGGGTGGTGGTAACAATCAGGTTGCATTTGGGGATTTGATTTATGTGAAGCTTCCTCGCAGTGGTTTGTGGTGGCCTGCTCAGGTTTGTGAATTGTGCTGTGTTGTGTTGTGTTGTATGTATGAATAAATGACCTAGATAGATACACTCTTTGATGGTAACTGGCTGATGGTTAGATTGTGTTGGGTGAATTTTTGATGATGTTATAGGTTGTTAATGATGACGCTGTTGTTTCGAGTTTGAAACCTAGAAGTTGTCGCAAGGGGGAGGTTCTTGTTCGGGTTTATGGAAGCCATTTGTTGTCGGTAGTTTGTTCCATTTATGTTTTCTACAATTAGAATAATTTTGATTTTAATTTGAATTAATGTGTGTTTTTTGTCCCGCAGCTTGAATGTGGATCCTGTTAAATCTTGTTCTGAGTTTGAGACGGTGAGTTGATATTTGGTGATCGTTTGAAGTAAACCTAATTTGTGTCCCTTTTTAAATCTTTTGGATTTGGCAAGATTTTGTTTGTGCTTATGTATTTAAGTTTTCAGATTCTTAAGAATAATAATGGGGATCTCCCAAAGATACTCCGCGAAGGTCTTGAAAAGGTAACCATGGCTTCTTTATTTTAGTTGTTAATACTGAGGCTTTAAGTGTTATCGACGCCTTTTTTTTTGTTTTAGACAGTGAGTTGTCTTCAAAATATTGAATTAATTCTGTTTGCTGTTGTATTTTTTGATGGGTGAAGAGCCTTCCTAGCTCGAAGAAATCAGCAATGAAGGCCAGAGGTTAGTACATTTTCTTGTGTCGTTTATAATAATTTTCTATGCTTTACATGGTAGAAATAGCATATCTGTGTTCATTTTTTGCTTTTTCTGTAGCTGGTGTTTAGTTTTGGGTGGCTGTTTTTATTTTTACAGCTATCAGTTATGGTTGTTCTCAATAATTTATCCTCTTTTTTTACTCCCTCTGCTGTATGCTTGTTCCAATCTGTGTTATCAAATTGCCCCGCCATGACCGCTATGGCGGATTTACATGGCGGTTTTTGGGCTCGCCGCAATGGTAAATATCGGCCACTATTGTGGGTTTTTCCGCCATAATCCGCAATAACGGCGTCGCAAAGCGGCCGGTATGGCGGGAATTTGCCTCTCCGCCATGGACCGAATCCGCCATCAACAACACTGGTTCCAATGGCATTTACCTCTCCTAGATCTTCTGTTCACGTTTCTTCTTTTACTGCATCACGTCATTCTCTTAAACCTTGGTGGTGTGTATCCCAGTTATTCTACTCTTTTCCTGCACTACTTTCCTTATTTTCTAGATCTTCTTGCCGTATTTCTTGCATCTCTGCATTTGAATAACTGTTAGAGACTTGGAAAACTCTACTCCAAAAGTGCTTTCTCTATTTGGTTATTTTCACCATTTTGCCTATATACACCGCTGTTTTTTTTCACAAATGGTGTGCATTGCTTACCGTCACCAGAAAGTCTTCCCTCAGACCATTGGTTTCCAAGCTTATTAATGTCACTCCTGGATCCTTCATTGACTTTCATGTTCTTATTGGCACATTGGATTCTTCACTCTGGGAAAGAGGCATTGGAAGATATAATATCTCAGAGACAACTGTCTCCTTGGATAGGTGTCGATGGATCCTTTAGGTTCCATGATTTGACGGTCTGCAAGGACTGTTCGACCCTTATCTAGTGTGCCTCTAGAGCGTGTCTATTCTCTAGTCCGCCTAATTGCTTATGACCCAGGTAACCCAGTCCAATATAGATTGGGCCTTGGCCCCGATTCGAACAACTAATCATAACATAATCATAACAGTTATTCACATGTGTAATCACAAACTACAAGAAGAATGTTTCCCTTCTCCTTTTAGGGCGAGGCAAAGCGTCTAGGAACATCTCAAAAGAACATACTCTATAGGTTGTACAAAATCCGTTGTCTTTTTATTCTTAGGTTTGCCTCTTTTATAGCCACTATCTTCTAGGGTAATGGGACCTTCTTGCAATTCAATGCCATTAGTTCATCATTGGAATCACCAAGATATTCTCCTAGCTCATGGTTGGCCAACGCATTGGGTAATACACGCCACTTTCACAATATTTGTCCATATAGGGTGCGCAGAGTAGGAAAGGTTCCGGGGACCACTGCAGGAAGATGAACACTGTTAAGAATGTAATGACTACCACCACGTGGATAGTTGTTGCAGTAGATCAGTTTTTACATCCTGAATGGTTGGAGGCTTTACTCTTTGGTGTGAAGGTGGCTGTATAATTGATTCCAAGATTTGATGGAAGGTAGGACTATTGGTGTCTTATCGAAGCAATGCAATGTTTTGGAGCAAGAGGAATGAGTGAAGAGATAAAACTATAATGGGTCGTTGCATTTGCATTGAGGGGAGAAGCTCATGAATAGTGGGTTTGTTGGAAGGAATGATGGGTCAGCTTTTATCCACATACACTTGCACCACCGTTGTCCTCCTTACCACGTCATGGGAACTTCAAAGGGACACGCCATCTGACCACCACCTTGTCAGGAAGACTTTCGATACAAGGAGACGACCTCCTTAATTGAGCCATCGACTCTGATACTACTGATGGACCATGAGGGGGCATCCACACAGGGTCAAGAACAACCACACAAGTGAGAGAGACAACACATGTTCACCCAAAATTTTAAGACATTAGGTTATGGGTCCTCTCACTTATATATTGCTCAACCTCCACTTTTTCCAAACAATGTGCGACTTCTAACTCACACTTGTATCAGAACAAGGACAGCAATTCAAATCTGAATTGAACGGCCATCCTTGTTATACCCAGCTTTGACTTGAACAGTCTTCCAGTCCACCAGCTCGTCTCTATCATTGGTATCAGAGCGATTTTGAACTAGAGGGATTCAGGAGCTGTGTAGGTGTTTTATGGTGCGAAGATGGCTCCAGAATTGATTCCAAAATTTGATGGAAGGGGGGTCTATTGGTGTCTGATCTAAGCAATGCAATATTTTGGAACAAGCGAAACAAATGAAACTTTGGCGGGTCGATGCATTTGCATTGGGGGGAGGAACTCATGGATGGTTGGTTTGTTGGAAGGAGAGCAATCCAAATACTTCTTGGTTGGATTTTTCAAAGGTCATTCTCAAGCAATTTAAGCCAGAAGTTAGGGGAAGTGTACAAGATTCATAATCAAAGCAATAAATCAAATCTAACAGTAAAGAAAGCCATGACCAAATGATCCCGAGGGCAGAAATTGATATAGATAAAGAACAATAATTGGAGAAACCAATGATCTTGGAACAAAGGCACACCAAGAACAAGAGCAACATCATTGCACCCACTTGATGAAAGGGAAAAACTGAAGATCAAAACCAAGAAAGAAAACCAGATGTAGGTGGTTACTATTCAAGATTGCAAGCTGGTGAATAGACAACCATTAAATCAACAAACAGAAACAGATTCAGGAATGGAGCAGAATATGAGGTGAGGGATACCATTATACAATAGGTGATCACAACAGAGGTGGGTTGTCCGGCAGTGTACTGCAGAAGCAGCAATGGCTGTATGGGCTGTGACACTGATGCAACGGTGATGAGATTGGACAGGGAGGAGCCAACATTCAATTTCACTGAGGAGGGGAACAAGACGCTGGTAACGGATAAATTTGTGAATGCCGTTGGTGCAGGTTGTCCTCAACGCTTTTCCGGTGTCAAAGATGAAATCTTAAACAGTTTCAACTTAACAAAATCAAGATGGAAACATAGCCGGCAATACAAAGGAGATGGTAACAGCTGCAGTGGTATTGTTGGAGGAGCTGCTGAAAGCTAGCTCCACCACGAACAGAGTGGGTTGCATCCAGGTTAAGAAGATAGACATGTATGAGGAAAACAGAGGAAGGAAGGATGGATCTGAAGTTCAAAGTTTTAGCCAAGGTTGTGATATAATGGGACAAGTCCAATTTAATGAAGAGAAAAGACGGGCCTCAAGGAAAAGAGATCTCTGTATGGCTCTTGGGCTCATAACAAGTGTAGTGATACAGCTGCTGACTGGGACATCATAGATCTCCATTCAGCTGGTATTATATCCATCATCACTGGCCAAGGCATGCATGAAAGAGGGCATGCATAGAATCCAACGAACAATTCAGTTCCCCTTTTGCAACTAAAACCATGATTCATTTTAGGGGTTCCATAATCTTACCTAGCATAGAATCCAACGAACAATTTATCCTGACCTTTTGATAAATTGAGAACTATGTCATTAAGTTGCATGCAAAATGGAGTCCTGGAGGGAATGCTCGGGTTATTTATCTTTTACCCAGAGTTGGAGCGGGGTGTTGATAAGTATCTTCTGTTACTGAATGTTAAGTGGCTTGGTCAGTTATAATAATACCAGTTGGTGTCTATCAATATCTCGCCAATTTACCATCACATGTAGGCATGTCTCCAACCAAACTTGTCCGCAACTTTGACAATAGATGGTTGCCAGTCTTGTTCCGGCCTAGCCTACTCATTCACTATTTCTACAACCCCCTACTCATAGCTTATCCTCTCTGGATCTGCCGCTGTTTCGACAATTGACAAGTGTTCACTATGTTTTGGCCTTGTTTGTATTATGTCTATGTGGTCTTATATATACAATATGATTACTTTTGGCCTGACTGCCACTGGTTAACTGGGTTTATTTGTCTCAAGCTGAGAATATAGTAGCTTAATGTTCAGGGGTGGTTAAAATATTAACATTTATGTTATGTTGAATATATCAGAAGGCTAAGTAACTGATTATAAAGCTGAATATTAGTTATATTTAATGCAATATCACACTAATTGATTTTAAATTAATATATATAAATTTCAGCACACATATGTAGCCTAACAAATAATTCTTCTCATCATTATTTTTCAGCAGGAACTCCAAGTAAGAAAGCTAGTAGTAGCAAAAAACAGTCCAACACTAAAGGCGAGGAGCAGACCCCTGCCAAGCGCCAAAAACAAAACAAGGAGTCAAAGGACGATGATCTGGCTAGCCCAAGTTGTGTGAGTATATGGACTTGAAACCTTTTTTTTCCGTGTTTTGGTTGGCTGGATCCATTAACTTACTATATTATTCTCAGGAAACAGCCACTGGGAAGCTCCAAGAATTGAGTTCCCGAAGGATTAGAGTGATGCAAAGCCTTGGTCTCAGTGCTCCAACTGGTTCACCATTCATCAAAGTTAGGGGTAATTGAAACAAAACCCCGGGGATGGAAAAGTGTAGGCATGTGAAGAACTTGTGTAATGCATTCTCTTGTAATAGGACATGCTCATTTAGTCAAATACTTTGTTAAGGGTTGTTTAATCTGTAGTTTTGAAGTGTCTTCTTCAAAGCACATGGACGCAATCGTCGTTTATGACGAAAATGTGCAGTAAAATGTATGAGTTATTAAGGTGGGTGGTCTACCATTGACTTATGCATGCTAGTTTCTGTTAGTGCCGGTTTTGGGGAAAAGATGCCAAATGGCAACTGTTTTGCTCTATTTTTTAAATGTCTAATGCATGGTAGTCATTATTTTTTGCTTAAATGTCTTCCATTAAATACCAGTTTTTGAATCCTGTAAAAAAATTTAGTCTTTGAAACAGTAAAATTTGTTTCGGTTTTAATTTGTGTAATATTTCTTCACATTGGAATCGGACGGTCAATGATTTAGGGACTACGATCAACACAAGGATAAAAACAGTTTTTTTAAATCTCAAGGACAGATTTCTTTTTTAAAGATTAGAAGAAAAAACTGTTAGATTTTTAAAGTTTATTTTCTTCGAAAATTCGGTATTTGGCCTTAGGATCGACTAATTCAAAAGACCAATCTTACTATCCACTTGTGAGGGTCCCAATTGAAGGCAGAGCTAAACTGTTAGCATTTAGTACAATTTGAACATGCGACCGTGATAGATTCAAACCTTAGCACTTAGCATAATTCAAACTTGCAAGTGCAGAGCTAAACTGTTAGCACTTAGTACATTTTGAATTTGCAACTGTGAGAGATTCGTGCAGTGCAGAGCTAAACTGTTAGCGTTTAGTGCGATTCGAATCTGCAATCGTGAGAAATTCAGATTTGGCCTTGAGATAAGTATACCTGCAGAATCTAAATTTTCACCAACAATATTAAACTTCTTTTGGACTAGGGTTGGATGAATTTGATTTGTGTGTTGTGTGTAGTTAACGAGAAAGTTATAGTAACATTGATTGAAGTATCCAACAAATAAATGGGTGTTGAGTGTAGTGAATTTGGTTACTTTGTGGTGAACCATTAATTATGATTCGTATCTTGTTGGGATGTTGTTGTTTTATTATGTCTCAAACAAGATTGTCCCAGAAGGGTGATATATATGGGGAAACTAATAAAGGAATACAATCCATGTTTGTTTAGTGATCTCTAAATCTTATGATAAATCTCTTCTATATTGTCTGCTTAAGAATTGGATCCTGTTTGGTCATTGAATTGTGTACTTTGAAAACATGAGAAGACTGGTGAACTACTTTATGATCATTTTAAATCACATATTCATACTGCTTTTTTAAAATGAAACGAATTAGCTTATCTGTTTGTCTTTTGTTAAAGAATGTTGTGTTCAAATTGAGTGTATGTTTGGATTGACCTTTGAAATACCCAGAATCAATTTTAGAGGTGTAGAATTGATTCTTGGTGATTTTAAAGTGTTTGTTTTATCAAAAGTAGAATTGATTCTACCTCCAGAATTGATTCTAATTGAAGCTACAATTTGTAGCTTCTACCTCCAGAATTGATTCTGGGTGATTTTTACACTGAAATTTATTATTTAACTCACTTTTACATAAATGTATCCAAACATAAATCAATTCTGCTAAACTCAATTTTGTTAAAATCAATTCTACCAAACTCAATTCTGCTAGAATCAATTCTGTTCACCGCCAATCCAAACACACCTGATTTTTTGTTTTGTTTGTAGTAATAAAAGAAAAGCGATTATTCTTTTGCCCCTTGAGGAAAAAGCGCAGAATATTGTTGTTTTATGTCTTTCTCTTCCTTTTATTTTTCTTACTAATTAGGGGAAGTTTAGATGAGTAGATCGAATCCAACACCCTCCATCCATGTGCTTAATGAATCATATTTGTCATAAGTTTAAAGCACATTACATCACTTTTTGTGCTTTTAAGGTGGATGGGTAGAAAAATGGTTAATCTAAGAGTATAACTTTATATCAGACATGTGCAAGTTTTATTTGTATTTGGAATTTGAATAAATTTTGAGAATTTTTTAATCTATCCTATGTATTATTAGAACACCACGTGAAAATATTAAAATGTCTTCAAGTTTTGGAGATATATTTTTGGACGCATCTCGAGTTCTTAAAATTCTGACTTAACGTTAAAATAACTACAAATATGCATCTTCGTGTACATTCTCGAGACGCATCTCCGGACATTGATTCTAAAACGCGCCATAACTATTCCCATTCCGCACTTAAAAAAAACTAAACATTTTTTCAAACTCTCTCAACTCATATTCTCTCAAACTCAATCAACCAAGTTCAAAACTTCTTCCATCAACATCAAGTACATCAAAGAGATCATTCAACATTGAAGTAAAACTGAAGGTGAGAAAAATACACAAGAAGAGGGGGTTGAATTGTGTTTTCTGTTTCTTAACTTTGCCTCTGATCAGAGTTCAGAATCTAAATTGGTGTTCAGATTTTGATTATACGTTGTAGCAGAATGTTAACAGTAGCACATAAAAGATAAAGAACACGCAAATATTTATATTGGTTCCTCCTAAATGAAAGTAGTCCAGTCCCCTTGCAGCACAAGAGATTTTCACTATAACCAAAACATGATTACAATCACTTATGCACTTAAGTATACGACTTTTCTTTGCTCAGACCCTCAGCCCGAGACTTCCTGCTTAAATCCCTCAGGTCCAAGACTTCTGCTTAGGTTCCACGAACCCAAAACTTCCATGCTCAAGCCCCCCAGGCTCAAGATTTTTGCTCAGACCCTATGTCCAAGACTTTCCTGCTTAGATTCCATGAATCCAAGACTTCTACTCAAGCCCCTCAGGCCCAAGACTTCCTTACTTAAGTTCCACGAACTTAAAACTTCCTTGCTCAGGTTCCACGAACCCAAGACTTCTGCCCATACTCTCAAGTACAAGACTTCTGCTCAAACTCACAGTCTAAGACTTTCTGCTCAATCAACAACTGATTAAGACTTTCAATGCTCTAGCACATAGTAGGAGACTTACTTGGCTCAAACTTCTCAGCAAGAGACTTTGATGCTTAAGCACATAGCAAGAAACTTTATCTAAACTACTTAACAACATGTTTAGTAGAATAGAGAACAAGGTGTACATGATACAAAATCAGAGGTACATGATAACCACCATAACAAAGACCTTAAGCACTTAAGATTTCTAAGATATTCAATGTTTAACAGAAATTTTGCATATTCGATTGTGTTGCTTATTATTAATCTTGTTATTCCTCCATCTAGACAGAAGTGTATAACACTTTTATCCTTCTTGGATTTCCTCCTCTATTTGTTCCTTATTCCTTGTTGAAGACTTCAGTTTGAATCTTCAACAACTTATATAACAGTTGTAGAAGACTAGCCGTTAGAAGAGATAGCTTGAACAAGTGTCTTTGTTTTTCTATAGTATAAGAGACGTTGAAGATAGATACACCAAAAGATCTTAATCTATTGTGTAACATATTTAACCATTGCGTCTTCCATGTAATCGGTTACTATAGATCCATTGAGAGTAGATATCCGTAAAGCATGTCAACTCTTCTTGAGCCTTGTGAACATAGACTCTAGCTAACAAACTGATTTGACAATGCAACTTGCTTTCTGCATTACGTATAACTTAAGCTTTATTACTAACTTTGAATGTTCATCAGAAGCTGATTCATTAACTTAGTGTAGAGATAATATGTTGTTTTTCTGATGCTGAGGCCTTCAGCTTCAGAGTCTACACCAGACATCACTTAGAGAGTGTTTTTGAGGTTCTGATCCACCAGAAGCTAGTAACTCAGCTCCTCTCAAATGCATCCTTATATCATATTCTGAATGCATTCTCTTCAAACTTTAGAACCTGCATACTTGGAACACACATTAGATAACACCATTGTTCTTTCAATACTTTGTTATCATCAAAGTCCAAGGGATATATGTCATGAACAAATCTTATTCTAACAAAGTAAACTCTCAATTTGTAAGTTTTTTTATTTTTGTAATTTTTTTTGAATTTTTTTATAAATGAGTAGAAATTGATGATTAGGTTAAGAAATAGATAGTTTATACATACTAAAAAACATGTTTGATGCTTAAAAATAATAATCTATGCATTATTTTTGGGGGTTTGGTGGTCTGCATTATCGCCATTGACGAAAGTGTATGTTGCAGGAAATTACGGAGATGCATTTCTAGAATTTTTCACTGTTTGGATTCAAAAGAACCAGAGATGCATCTCCATAATTTATCTGTCTGCTTTTTTTTTGCTTTTCTTACTTGTAGGGTTGTTTGTAGTAATTATGTGGCACTTATATAATTACTTATAGACATTATGGATGATAGAGAAGATAGACTGAGGCATGGAAGGATTGCACATCATGCATCTGTCAAGAGGGAAAAAAGTCAAGTTTCAGAGGCTCTTGTTCCCTCTAGCCCTATTCATGCGGAGGCATTGGCTTCTAGGGCTCATATATCTTCATATTCTTCTTCCTGTAGGGTGTCACATGTTAGACGGTGTGGCTAGTGATCGAGAGGGGGGGTGAATAGATCACCGCTTGTAAAATACGGTTTTAAAAAAACCTTAACAGAGTTTTTGAAATATAGCAGAAAGTTTTGGTCCCGAATCGACTTCCGTCTATTCTGAACCGCTACCAAAAAGACCAGACACGCAAGTATGATGCTGGATTTGAATTGATTGATAGAAAACGTTAACACAGAATTTTCTCGCACTAAATGCACTTATCACAAATTCTGATTCCAATGAGTAAATCACAACAAACCGTTTTGTCAAACACTTGGCGTGTATGTGTTCTATGATAAACAATAGTGATGTTTCAATAAAAGGTTTTCTTGCCACTATTGTATCACGACACGTAAAACGTACTGCGCCAATTTGTATCACAAAACAGTTAACGAAAACGTAAAGGGAGATAGAGATAGAATACGATACACAGAGATTTGTTAAGGAAGTTCCCCACTGTCGTCCTCGCGTGTGGGTACGTCTCCCTCTCAATTTCAAAAGAAATTGAGACATTTTCTTATCAATAGTTGCTGAATTCGTTCTTACAAAGGTTACAATACCAAGACAGAATTCTAAATCCCTAGAACTTCTTCTTCTCGTATAGAACCTCGACTTGATCAGAGCTGGATCAAGAATTCCCCGCAAGACTTGCAAACGATTCACCGGTTCCACGACCTGTTTGCGAAACAACCCCGTTTCCAAACCCTACGCTGCGGCTGAATCCGTTCTGCAATCGTGACTAACAAACCCGCAAGAACAGTCCCGTTCTTGAAGGACAAACCAGTAGGTTTTTCCTCGAAACCCCCTTCACTCTTCAACCCAGCTAGATCCTTGATCGTTCCACTGACTCCACAGCTAGATCGTTAATCGTACCACTGAACGTTATCTCGTTGATCCTTCAATCCGAAGAACAAGAATGATTGTGTGTAATTGTTCTTGAATTGAAGAGATTGAGAAGATGATGAAGACGAAGTATCTTTCAGGTTTCTGAATGCTCAATCAATTGCTGCTACAAAGACCTCTATGACTTGTGTATTTTGCAATTTTCACTTGTGAATTCATGTTAAGCCAATACCTGCCACTTTGTATTTATACTAAACAAGACAGAACTGTTAGAATTAAAATTATGCAGAAAAACAGACTTTGGGATCGATCCCAACATCGTATGGATCGATTCCTGACAATTTTTAACTGTTAGGGATTGATCCCAAAATCTATGAATCGATCCCTACTGAAGGTGAACTGAAAAACAGAATTTCCATTAAATCAGGGATCGATGCCAGACACGTATGGATCGATGCCAGACAGTTTTTAACTGTTAGGGATTGATCCCAAAATCCATGAATCGATCCCTACTGAAGGTGAACTGAAAAACAGAATTTCCATTAAATCAGGGATCGATACCAGACACGTATGGATCGATGCCAAAGGTTATGTATTGATTCAAACCTTATAAAAAGTGTTTCTAACAATCATTTTAAGATGAAAATCACACATATTCACATGTAGAATGAAGCACAACAAATCATACGCGCAATTTGCAATCATACAAAAACAAAACCAAAGTAAAGGATTGTCTCACAAACTCCCCCTTTTTGATGATGGCAAATTGATGTGTGATACTCCCCCTGAGTTTGTGCATACCATTCTGTCATGTCAACATCTTCTATACTTCTCCCCCTTTGTCAACATCAAAAAGAGGAAAGAAACAACAAAGAGAAGAACAAAGTAGCAAACCGCAGCATAAATTGATAACAAAGCTAACAATCACAAAGAAAGAAAGCTTAGAAGAATAAAATCACTCACAAAGAATGACCAATAAAGGGCAAGGAAACCATAAACAAGCAAACGGAAATAAGCAATGAAATACTAGGAAAGTAATGAAAATTACATAAGCCAAACAAATATAGTCAGAATATTCGAAAAATGAAACAACAATTCAAGCAACATGAAATGAAATGCATATGAAGTGAAATGCTAATGGGGAAAGTGGCCTCCACAAGACTCCTCGTCATCTTGATTTGGATCTCTGAAGCTAGGTGGAGGCGGAGGAGGAGGCATTTCATCAGGATTGTGTCCCATGAAAGAGTACTGTCTGAATCGGTCCTGAACTTCAGTGCTTCGAAACCTGTCCATAATACCCGGATCTGCACGACAATCGTCCATAAAACCTGTCATTTCATTATAAAAGACTTGATGCCACTTAATCAAGTCAGTGTGCCAAGAGTGCTGATTCTGATACATCCTTGTGTGGTCATCATGCCACTCCCGATGTTCGTTATGCCACTCAGCTTGTTGAACATGCCAAGCTCTTGCTTCCTCATGATTTTGTCTATTTTCTAGCTGCATTTGCTGGAGCATGGTTGTGACATTTACAGAAGTGGAGGTAGCAGCAGAGAAGTGAGGAGGAGGTGGTGGAGCAGGTTCATAGTGGGATGGAGACCACCTTTGTGGCACCCACTCACCCCAACCGGTATTGGCAGCAGCTTCAGGCACTTCTGGTTCATCTACATCCTGCATTTCTTCATCATCTTGATCTTCAACAATAGAAAATCTGTCAGCCGGCTCATCAAAGTTGTAAATCCTTGTCCTTGTTTTGCTTATATAGATATAGAAGCATTCACGCTCCTTATCCCACCGGTATCCCATGTGCGACAAGGTGGAAGAATCAAACTCTTGGGCAGGTGTGGGAGATACAAGAGGAACCAAAGGCACAGTGATGTTCCAGAATTTTATAATCCTCATAATCTGAGAGGCATATCCGAGAGCAACATTTTTGGAACTGTTTCGCACGGAGAATAGACGCTTGACAAAGTAATTGGGCCAATTCAACTTAACCTTCTTTAGCAGAATGTACATGAGATGAGTGCTTGGTCTGTCCAGCCGGGAATGACCACCAGTTGCTGGACGCAAGACATGTGATACAATCCAATGAAGTATCCTTGGTACTCGTTTGATCATACCCGTTGTCAGACGTTCATCCTCAGCTATTGGTCGTTCTACTTTAGAGATAGATTGAGTAAATTCCATACTTTGTTGATGTACCTTTGTGAAGTATAAGCTCATAACTTCCAAAACACAACTTATCAACCAAGGTGAGGCAAAAATAGAATCTAACAAGCTTAAGATAGTAATGAAGAAAGATCAAGAATCCCTAATTCACGACGAATGTTAAAGAAAGGTTCCGTTGCTAGTGGTTTAGTGAAAATATCAGCGAGTTGATTCTTAGTATCAACATGCTCAAACACAACGTCCTCTTTCTCAACATGGTCGCGAAGAAAGTGATGCCTAATCTCTATGTGTTTAGTGCGTGAGTGTAAAACAGGATTCTTAGTAAGATTTATAGCACTGGTGTTGTCACACTTTATTGGAATGCGTTTGAGTTGAATATCGAAATCTTGTAGTTGTTGCTTCAGCCACAAGATCTGAGCGCAACAGCTACCGGCTGCAACGTACTCAGCCTCAGCAGTTGACAATGCGACAGACACCAGTTTCTTGCTATGCCAACTGACCAGAGAGTTTGAAAATAAGTGACATGTACCACTAGTACTTTTCCTATCTGATTTGCAGCCAGCAAAATCAGAATCGGAGTAACCTACTAAGCTACAATCGCTTCCTTTTGAATACCAGAGCCCATACTTAGATGTTCCATGAAGATATCTAAATATGCGCTTGACAGCTTTCAAGTGTGACTCTTTAGGATTCGATTGATATCGTGCACACATGCAGACACTAAACATGATGTCAGGTCTAGACGCAGTAAGATACAAGAGAGACCCAATCATACCTCTATACTGTTTGACATCTACACTCTTACCGTGTTCATCTTTATCTAGATATCCGTTGGTAGGCATAGGTGTGTCTATTGATTTTGAGTCGTTCATTCCAAAGCGCTTGAGCAGCTCTCTGCAGTATTTTGTTTGACTCACAGCTGTTCCCTCATCAAGCTGCTTTATTTGGAGACCGAGGAAGAAATTAAGCTCCCCCATAAGACTCATTTCAAATTCACCCTGCATAACTTTTGAAAACTCTTCGACCAAGTGTATGTTAGTTGAACCAAAAATTATATCGTCTACATAAACTTGAACTAAAAGAATGTGTTTTCCTTTGTGCTTAATGAAGAGGGTGGTATCCACTTTACCTCTTGAATATCCATGATCAAGTAGAAATTTGCTAAGTCTTTCATACCAAACCCGGGGGGCTTGCTTAAGACCGTACAAAGCTCGTTTTTAATTTGTAAACATAATCTGGATATTCAGCATTCTCAAAACCAGGAGGTTGTGAGACGTATACCTCTTCATTTAGGACACCATTTAGAAACGCACTCTTTACGTCCATTTGGTAAAGCTTAAAATCTCTAGAACACGCATAAGCGAGCAAGAGACGTATAGCCTCAAGGCGAGCAACTGGAGCATAAGTTTCCTCATAGTCTATGCCCTCCTCTTGGTTATAGCCTTGTGCTACTAAACGTGCCTTGTTCCGAGTTATCACTCCACTTTCATCAAGCTTATTCCTAAAAACCCACTTAGTACCTATGATATGATGTTCTCGCGGACGCGGGACAAGTTCCCAAACGTCATTTCTTTTAAATTGATTAAGCTCTTCTTGCATGGCCATTAGCCAAAATTCATCAATCAAGGCTTCTTTGGCATTTTTAGGTTCCACTTGTGAAACAAAGGCGAAGTGAGAACAAAAATTACTTATCTTAGAACGAGTCATGACTCCCTTTGAAATGTCTCCCAAGATGTTGTCAATGGGATGGTCTTTTGAAGATTTCCAAGCTGGTGGAAGGTCATTCACATCAGCTGTCCTTTCTTCCTTATCTTTTTCATGACTAGTATCTTCCTCCTTCTCAATGGGAGCTGTCTTGGATTGATCAGTTTCCGCAACAGCTTCCTTGAGTATGTCTTCTGTAGATACACCTGCGTCATCAAAAGAAATACCTTTGCCGACATTTTTCGGATAAGACTCATCAAAGGAAACATGGACAGATTCTTCAACAGTAAGTAAACGCTTATTATACACTCTATATGCTTTACTTGATTGTGAATAACCAAGAAAAATACCTTCATCCGCTTTTGCATCAAACTTCCCAAGTTTTTCCTTACCATTATTCAAAACAAAACACTTACAACCGAATACGTGAAGATGTGATAAGTTTGGCTTTCTTCCTTTTAAAAGCTCATAAGGGGTTTTATTTAACATAGGGCGAATTAGAATCCTGTTTAGAACATAACAGGCTGTGCTAACAGCATCAGCCCAAAAATATTTTGGCAATCCACCCTCATTTAGCATTGTTCTTGCCAGCTCTTCTAAAACGCGATTTTTGCGCTCCACAACGCCATTCTGTTGTGGAGTTCGAGGAGCTGAAAAGTTATGCTCAATACTATACTTATCACAGTACTTATCAAAGAGATAGTTTTGAAATTCTCCTCCATGATCGCTTCGAATTGTAACTATTTTAGAATTCATTTTATTTTGGGACAGTTTTGCAAAATTCTTAAAAGCAGAAAAAGTTTCATCTTTGCTATGAAGGAATATAGTCCAAGTAAATCTAGAGTAGTCATCAACAATTACAAAACCATAATAGTTTCCACCTAAGCTCTTTGTCCTAGACGGACCAAAGAGATCCATATGGAGAAGCTCAAGAGGTCGTGAAGTTGAAATTACATTTTTGGATTTAAAAGAGACCCTTGTTTGCTTTCCCATTTGGCATGCATCACATAGGTGGTCTTTTGAAAACTTTATTTTTGGAAGACCGACTACTAGATCCTTAGATACTACCTTGTTAAGCAAATCGAAATTAACATGCGCTAAACGTCTATGCCAAAGCCAAGAATCATCATTCAAGGTAACTAGACATTTAGTGCTTGTTAAAGATACATCACAAAGATCAAGCATATAGATATTGTTTACTCTAACACCCTTAAACACAACATTATTTTCATCATGTTCAATTATGCAACAAGTTTTTGTAAAAGAAACTTTGTAACCCTTGTCACACAATTGACTTATGCTTAACAAATTGTGTTTAAGTCCCTCTACAAGATTGACATCAGAAATGGTAGTGGTAGAGGGGTTACCTATACTACCTTTGCCAAGTATAGCTCCTTTGTTATTGTCTCCATAAGTAACATATCCCTTTTTCTTTGCTTTGAAGTCTATAAAAAGCGATATGTCACCGGTCATGTGCCTTGAGCAGCCGCTATCTAGGAACCATCTCCTATCTTCGGATGCAAGGCACTCTTCCTACAATATCAAAAGAGAGTGGTTGGTACCCAATTTTCATTGGGTCCAAAGGGGTAAGTGGTAACATGGTTGCCTTTTGGCTTCCATTGACAGATGCCTTTAGGAACAAGAAACCTCCTAAACTTGCATTTCTCAATGGTGTGGCCAGCACGACAACAATAATGACATAAACCATGATGATGCAATTGTTTAGTTTTGTTCATTGAATCCTTTGGAGTAAAAGAGTATTTTGCATATGGAGGATTCAATGACTTCTTAAACAATCTAGTATCAACGGCGTAAGTCACCTTGGGTTGTAAAGCTTTTTCCAATTTGACTTTAAGAGTATTAACCTCTCGTTGCCAAATATGACAAGCTTCACAATACCTAACTTTACTACATCCGTTAACATCAATATCTTTTGAATTTTCTGCAATACTAGCCTTCAAGCTTTCTAAATCTTTTTCAGCTTTGTATACTTTACCTTCCAAGAATGAAAAAATTTGTTTATCGGAAGATAATCTTTTGAAAGCATCTACAGCTTCGTTATGCAGTTTTTCAAAAGCGATTTTCAGTTCAGAAAAAGACATAGAGGAGACATTATTATAGTAGGCTTGTTTTACCTTCTTTTCTTCTTGTTTCTTCTTGTAGTAGGCATGGTCTTTGATGTGAGCCATAAGACATAGGTTTGCGGTTTCATCACTATCACTTGAACTTTGTGAGCTTGATGAATCGCTATCGCTTTCCCATGCTATATAAGCTCTCCTTTGTTTGCTGTACCGTTTAGGTGAATCCTTCCCTTTATCCTTTTTCTTCATAGGACATTCTGTTTTGTAATGTCCAGATTTGCCACAATTGAAACAAGATCCTCTACCTTTATGCTTCTTGTTCTCTTCCTGTTTTGACTCACTAGATTGTCTTCTAAACTTCATGAGGTTTTTGTCGGAATGCTTGTATCCATTCCTTCGAATGAATCTATTGTATCTCCTTACAAAAAGTCCCATTTCTTCATCATCCGAATCTTTGTCACTACTTGAATCATTGTCACTTTGCTCTTTTCTTGAGGACTTAGTGCTAGAGGCCACAAGAGCAATTGGCTTCTTCTCACCCTCTTTGTCTTTCTTCTTCTCTTTCTCCTTCTTACTTTTGTTCTCATACTTTTCAAGACTTTCTAGAGCTTGCTGATGTTCTTCCAGCTTTCCAAAAAGTGTTGTAATCGTAAGAGTCGTCAAGTCGTTGGCTTCCTTGATAGCTGTCACTTTAGGTTGCCATTCCCTGCTAAGACATCTCAGAATTTTGTTAGTAGCTACCTCATTGGAAACAGGTTTTCCAAGTGCATTTAATCGATTTGTAAGATGAGTAAACCTCTTTTGCATGTCGGAGATAAATTCTCCATTTTTCATGCGAAAGAGCTCAAACTCTTGATTAAGTGTATTAATGCGGGACTGTTTCACTTCAGTAGTACCCTCATGGGCGATTTCTAAAGCGTCCCACATCTCCTTAGCAGTCGTGCAATGGGATACTCGATAATACTCATCAACACCAAGTGCTGAAATTAGTATATTTCGAGCTTTCCAATCACTCGACCACTTTTTCTCATCTTTCTCAGTCCAATCAGCTTCTGGTTTAGGTACTATGGCGCCAGCCTCATTGGTCATGGTTATTTGAAAAGGACCATTCTCAATGGCTGTCCATACTAGCCTATCCACAGAATTTATATGAACTCGCATGCAGTCTTTCCAGTAGCCGTAGTTTTCTCCGTTAAAGACGGGAGCTCTATTGTACGCCCCCTTTGGTTCAGAATCCATATCGTTACAGGCAGCCACAGAGCACCAGCGAACCGGCGCTCTGATACCACTTGTTAGACGGTGTGGCTAGTGATCGAGAGGGGGGGTGAATAGATCACCGCTTGTAAAATACGGTTTTAAAAAAACCTTAACAGAGTTTTTGAAATATAGCAGAAAGTTTTGGTCCCGAATCGACTTCCGTCTATTCTGAACCGCTACCAAAAAGACCAGACACGCAAGTATGATGCTGGATTTGAATTGATTGATAGAAAACGTTAACACAGAATTTTCTCGCACTAAATGCACTTATCACAAATTCTGATTCCAATGAGTAAATCACAACAAACCGTTTTGTCAAACACTTGGCGTGTATGTGTTCTATGATAAACAATAGTGATGTTTCAATAAAAGGTTTTCTTGCCACTATTGTATCACGACACGTAAAACGTACTGCGCCAATTTGTATCACAAAACAGTTAACGAAAACGTAAAGGGAGATAGAGATAGAATACGATACACAGAGATTTGTTAAGGAAGTTCCCCACTGTCGTCCTCGCGTGTGGGTACGTCTCCCTCTCAATTTCAAAAGAAATTGAGACCTTTTCTTATCAATAGTTGCTGAATTCGTTCTTACAAAGGTTACAATACCAAGACAGAATTCTAAATCCCTAGAACTTCTTCTTCTCGTATAGAACCTCGACTTGATCAGAGCTGGATCAAGAATTCCCCGCAAGACTTGCAAACGATTCACCGGTTCCACGACCTGTTTGCGAAACAACCCCGTTTCCAAACCCTACGCTGCGGCTGAATCCGTTCTGCAATCGTGACTAACAAACCCGCAAGAACAGTCCCGTTCTTGAAGGACAAACCAGTAGATTTTTCCTCGAAACCCCCTTCACTCTTCAACCCAGCTAGATCCTTGATCGTTCCACTGACTCCACAGCTAGATCGTTAATCGTACCACTGAACGTTATCTCGTTGATCCTTCAATCCGAAGAACAAGAATGATTGTGTGTAATTGTTCTTGAATTGAAGAGATTGAGAAGATGATGAAGACGAAGTATCTTTCAGGTTTCTGAATGCTCAATCAATTGCTGCTACAAAGACCTCTATGACTTGTGTATTTTGCAATTTTCACTTGTGAATTCATGTTAAGCCAATACCTGCCACTTTGTATTTATACTAAACAAGACAGAACTGTTAGAATTAAAATTATGCAGAAAAACAGACTTTGGGATCGATCCCAACATCGTATGGATCGATTCCTGACAATTTTTAACTGTTAGGGATTGATCCCAAAATCTATGAATCGATCCCTACTGAAGGTGAACTGAAAAACAGAATTTCCATTAAATCAGGGATCGATGCCAGACACGTATGGATCGATGCCAGACAGTTTTTAACTGTTAGGGATTGATCCCAAAATCCATGAATCGATCCCTACTGAAGGTGAACTGAAAAACAGAATTTCCATTAAATCAGGGATCGATACCAGACACGTATGGATCGATGCCAAAGGTTATGTATTGATTCAAACCTTATAAAAAGTGTTTCTAACAATCATTTTAAGATGAAAATCACACATATTCACATGTAGAATGAAGCACAACAAATCATACGCGCAATTTGCAATCATACAAAAACAAAACCAAAGTAAAGGATTGTCTCACATCACATACTGACGTATAAATTCCTCCATCTTCCTGTAGGTGATAGGTTTCACCTAATTAGGCGCCAGGGATACCCGAGTCACCGGAGGTACTTGAGGTACCACTGCCACCCCAGGCACCAGAGGGACCTCATGCAGATGAGCCAGTGCCACCTCAGGCTGATGAGCCAATGCCATAACAGACTGACGAGATTGATGGGCTAGGGCCATCTCAAGCTATTGAGGTTAATGAGGTAGTGTCACCTCAAGCATTTGGAGGAGGCCCTGTAGAGTTGTCATTGTTGCCTCTTTTCCCGAACCATATTGCCAGACATATCTAGAACGAATAAGTGAAATTGGTTGGAGGAATTCTTTTTAAATTTACATTTATTATTATATTACAAGTTTCTAACATAGACTTATTTATCTGCAGGACCTTGATCCGCTGAAATTCATTAACCATGGGAGGAAATATTGATGTCATGTTTGATGATTATCTTAGTCATATGGTACCGGAGGAGGCACAAAGTACCATAATTGAGAGCGACTGGAGCTATGTCGACGGATACATCAGGTGGTTCTTCAGGGTGTCATATCCATATATAGTGCAGGATACTCTAGGACATCCGCCGGTGTCAGCTCATCAGGAGATACAAGAGGAAGAGCAGACACAGTTAGATCATGCTTATGATGTCTTGCTTAGATGTCACCGTATTGTGGAGATTGCGCATAAAAACATTGATAAAGGTATCTTTCCTGATGGGTCTGAGGTGAGATGGGTCCTAGATGCCATTATGATGGAGGCACGAAAGACACTGATGTATCGGAGACAACATCGAAAAACGAAGGTAGAGGAGGCCAAGGAGGTCTAGTCTGGCACACACAGTAGTTGATAATATTTATACTTTAGATTTATTATCGATTGTATTTTATTTTAACTTATTTTGACTATATTGTGTATTTAGATTTCACTGTGTATCAGCTGATGACTTATTTTGACCATCTGGATTTATATATGTAAGTTTTTTGCATATCGATTGTATGTAGGGCTAGAAATGAGTCAGTTGAGTCGAACTTGCCTCAACTCGACCCGACTCGTTAAGAATTGATTCAACTTAAAACTTGGTTCGAGTTCGACACAAAGGTTTTTTTAAGCTCAAACTCGAGTCGTTATAAGTTCATGAGCAATTCAGTTCAATTCGTTAGGTTCATCTCGTTTGATTCAGTTCGCTTGCTTCACGGACTTAAAAAACAATTTTTTTGAGTCTATTTTTTTATTTATATTTTTGATATATTAAATTAATATGTTTTTAAAAAAATATTGAAATAAAATAAAAATTATAAGATTAATAAATATTTATATTTTAATTCTTGAATCTAAATTAATTAAAATAAATTTTAAAAATAATATATAAGGTACATGCTACAAATTAAAAAAAAAATTAAAGATAGTTTAAAACAAATTAAATATATATGGTTTTCTAAATTTAAAGATATTTTTATATATTTTTCTTAGAAGATATTTTTTTTAATTAAAAGAAATTTAGAATATACATTTGATTTTCTTAAATTTAATGAAATTTAGAAGATATTTTTTAAATTAGAAAATATATGTTGATTTTTAAATTATTTTCTTAAAAAACATAATTTATACGATGTTGATTTTATTTGTATAATTATTTTTAAAAATATTTTTCTTATTTGAGAATATAAATTATCAATTAGAACCATTAGATTAAAAGAAAATATAAGGCTACAATTTGAAATATATCTTAAAACCTACTCTTAAAGACAATATGATCTTTCTCATATATAATCGAGTTTACTCATAAACCTAACGAGTCGAACTATGTATAGCTCAAGTTCATCTCATTTAATTAACGAACTTAATTTTTTGCTCATATACAACTCATTTGGTTCATAATCTAGTTCAACAATTTAATTGTCGAATCGAGTTTTAAATTATATTCGAGTTGGTTCAGTTCATTGTCAGCCCTAATTGTATATTTTAATGTTCATCACATAACAAAGTTCTTAACATTTATAAATCGTTTTCATCTGAATAATCATAAAACTAACTTAACTAGTATTGTTCTTATAGGTTCTGGAAATGCATCTTCGTAAACCCTATACGGAGATGCATTTGCGAAACAATAAACATGTAAAATGAGCCTTTCAGAGAAGGATGTACGAGATATGTTTTAAAATATGACGGAGATGCATTTCTGTATCAGTTAATATTTTGATTTAAGACAAAAAATGTCCGGAATTGCATCTCCGAAATCTAAAAAACTTTTTAAAATTTTCATAGAATGTTTTTCTACCACATAAGATAGGATAAAAAATTCCCTAAATTTTTCTATGTGGTTAATCCTGCACATTTTATATTTGGGTTAGCTTTTAAAAAAAACATCTTTTTTTGAGTTCAAATTCAAAGGAAAAAATAGTGGCCAGAGAAGGATGAATCTTTTCTGACTTATATATTGTCATGGACGAGCATGGATTTAAACAAATACATCAAACCGTTTAAATATATTTAGTTGGATATGTGTAGGTAGTTGATAGTTACTTTAGATTTTTGATGGAGATAGTTATTGTATTTATTAGTTTGTTGATGTCTAAATGATTCAATGTAATCACTTTCATTTTTTAAGTTAAATAAGAATTTTCAATTTTTAAGTAAGTGTTGAATTAAATTAAAGTTATAAATATTAAAACTTTAGAGTTTTGGCGAATTTTTTATTTTGGTTTTTAAATCTTTTTTTGTTAAAGTTCTTATATGTTACTTTTTTTGTTGGCGTTAGTCCCTGACGTCAAAGTTCTGTTAAAATGTCTGTACCTTTGCCACTTGAGCATGAGCTTCCTTCGTTTAATTCTTGCACCGAAATTGTAATATATGAAAATTGATGTTCAATTTTTGTTCTTGAGAGAGATCATGCACTTGTAGCTTTGTTTACACTAATTAATGTTCAATACTTATTCATGAAACATGAGCATGATAATGATAATGACATGTTCTAGCTCCACCCCTTCTTAAACAAACTTGACATTGCATTCCATCTCTACCATATTGTTGTCATAAGTGTATATACATACATGAGTGTATTTGTTTTGGAAAATGCTTCACCGGCCTGCATACATAAAAATTACACTGGTACTTTGAGAAACAAAGAATCCAAACCTTGCTTTAAAAAGAAACATGAAGATGAAGCTGTAATGGAAGATGATGGTGAAGATTATGAGAGAAAGAGTGAATAATAAAGTTATATAATCAAACTACCAAATAATTATGGTTTGAAATGGTGGAACACTAAATAAACATACATGAATACCTCATAAATAAACACATATATTCTCACCGATCTGAAAAGATTCTGGATTTGTATGAAGGTTGGACATGAAAATATAAATTCAAACCCAGAATTAGGAACTAAAACAAAAAATGCGCCAATATATAGGAACGAAAAAACTATTTAAGCCAAAATTCTAGATTTGTGTTCATATCTTCATCCCCAACATTCATACAAACCCATAACTTTTTCAGACCCAAAATTATTCTTTGTTTTTTCCTTGTTTTCCCTTTGCATAAAAATTATTTCTCACACTTCTATCAAGACCAAAGACTACCGTTGTAAAATAAAAATCCACTGAAATTCTGGCATAACAAACAACAGATGTCCTAGCACATGTCAAGACATTGTTTTGCATTATTATTAAACAAGGGACAGGACAACAAACTGATATTCAGAATATCAGTAACTGCAAACACACAGATGTTTCGACATCCGTTCCAACATGTTAATCAAAACTAAATTGTAAATTGCATAATGATAAACAACACAAAATATGATGACCTAGTTCGGTGCAAATCACCTATATCTGGGGGATATCAATCCAGGAAGAAGAATCCACTATCAGTAGTATAGTTTTAAACAACCTCAAGTTTACAGTAAACACCCACGTTTACCTATCACTATCCAATGAAAACTTTATCTAAGAACTCCATCCTAGATAAGAGAAACCCATCTCACTCCCTAAATCACAACCTGTGATTATCTAACAGTTACTACACCATAACTGCATCATCCTATTGAAAGACACCCTTTTCAATACAAAGTTCAGTCAAACATCCTTGACTAACAAGTTAACTTGGATTTTATTAAAAGCTTCATCCAAGACCAATACACGATTCATTACCTATGACTTTCTGAATCTGTACAAATACCTATGTCTACCACAATGTATCAAATCGATACAGAGGGAGACTTACAAGAAAACCTATGACTCTCAAAACCCAAACCCTATTTTCTACTTTACAAAAGTGTTACAATAGGTTCTCCTCTTTTCAGTCCTAGGTCTTGGTTTTCTTTTATACTCTTCTGCTTCCATGGGCTTCAAATCTTCTGTTTATCGATCCCTTGATCCAATGCTATAATCATTCCTTGATTCTTGCACCAGATTTAGAACCTGTTGAATTTGTCGAATTAGGATGTTAGGACATTGTATTCGACATCTTTGTCTGCATCACTCTTCATTAAGTTTTAACCAAGATTTGTCAAACCTCAGGAGCTTTCAATCTCCCCCTTTTGACAAATTTTGGCTAAAACTCCTTGTGGGACAATAAAGCCTGGGTGCTCCTAATGTCTCTTCACCCTGAGTGGCCGGTTATGATTGGAATACTGATGCGACTCCAATCATGTTGGTGTACATGAGGAAGAGGATGACATACAATCCCCCTTTCTCATGAATCTATACTTCCTCACTTGGAGGGGAAAAATTTTACGACTGAAGCAACCCAACACCAACATAGGTAACTCAGAACACAGGACACGGAAAGAAAGACTCAGAACATATGGGAAACTTAAGACTCAGTCAGAATGTCATAACATTTTGTCCAACATCCTTGCAAACCAACTACAAGGACAAACTCAACCCTTGTATTTTTCTCCCCCTTTTTAGCCAAAAATTGACAAACATGTCCAAGACAGACCCATACCCAAACCGAGCCAACCCAAAAATGGATAAACCCCATGAGAACCCAGCACAACAGAAAAGACAACACGACAAGATGAGGACTAGAATTCCCTTTATATACAAGAGTGTTTTTCTTAGGATGCAACGAACCATTAGAAGTAACACATGTCCATTCAATGTGATCATTAAATGAAATTGTGTATCTTCATAGACAAAAGTGCACCGACTAAACCGTATTTGACTGTTTCTTCCTTTTAACAAGGACTATTCAAGGAATGCGCATTTTCCGAAACACATGTATAACACTCGTTCCCTAAGACACAATTTCTCCACCGTCCAAAGCAATTAAGAGTATAGCCATACATACTAACCAATGTTCTGACATCTTGTCAGATTTTGTTTAGTCCCTCTTGTAACATCTATTTAATCCCTTTCAACCAGAAAACCAAGAGTAACTGACCAAGATGTTAAGACATTTCTTCAAACATCTCTCAGTTAGCAGCAAAGACTTTCAAGATACTTGTACCACTCATGATTCAATACATTGACACCAATGACAGAATCAGAGCAACCTGATAAGTTTACTTAGAACTTAACCAGTAAAGCAATGTCATGACATCTCGCCTGACATATCATCCTCACCTGAGGCAATCTATCACAAACTGATTGAAACCACAAACAATCTTGATAATAAATTGCACCATTGTAGCCATATATCCAACACATAACTCTAACTCCCCCTGTTGAATATAACAGTGCTCCTTTGCAAGAAGAACACCCTGAATGAATGGAAAATATAAGACACATCTTCACGTCTTCATGAGCGCACCCTCTGTTCAACACACCTGCTGAACGCAATCACCTAATGCTTGACCCTCAAGCAATCCATGTACCACACTAGTATATTTATCAGACATAAGTTATCCCCTATCTTCCTCAAATGATGTTTCTTCAGCAAGAAACACCCAAAATCACCACATGATATCCCATGACAACTTCATGATCATATAATGAGATTACCAGGAACACATCCTTGTACCACAACCAACAAACTCTTGGATTGAGACCAAAACACCATTGATCCCTCTCGTCTAGATACCATCCATACACCACACGAATTCCTCCTAAATTCTTATGTATGGATCTCCTTGTTCCCTAAGATACAACCCAATTGAATCTGGAATACTTCACATTACTCAAAGAGACATACAAAGGCCCTTAGTTTTCTAGTTTTCCCGAATGTTCTTCACACTTGAAGGACATCAAACACATGCTCTAGAAATTTTCAGCTTATTTGCTCCACAAGCACCAAACTGATCCACTTCTCTCTAGTATGCCTTGTAGCAGAAGAAACCATTTCTTCACAAATATTCTGACTTCAGCAAGAATCAGTCTTCTAGATAAACACCCCATCAGCTTCCATATTCTGAACACATCAGAATCCAGACCTTCATACAATCAACCCACGATCCACTTCAGTCTGATATAACATTCACATCAGACTTCCAAGACAGTCCTTTACCCATCATTCTCCCGTATGACAAGATAAATACCTCTTAGACAAGATTTGAGTGTTAAGTTCTACACACAAAACTAAGAATCCTACTCCATGGATAACCAACCCAGAAGATGTTCTAACATCAGTTAGGACATCCTTCACATATCACCGACACCAACCAACATGGTTCTTGATATGCTCCACCACTGGACTTACTATCTGCATAGTAATCCAACTGAATATCTTCAAACAATACTGCACCACCAACTTGATCAACAAGAACTCCAGATAATCAAAGAGAGAAATAAACTCCCATCCACCAAAAAGAAGGTAATCTTCCATAATCACCTTAGAACTTTTACCACAAGCTCCAAGATAGAACTGAACCAGAACCTCCTTAAGTCTTCATCCAACTACCCTTCTGCCCAAGAGTAATTAGTTCCAAGCTCCCTGCTTGAATGCACAATACAGATCAACCAAATGCCACTATTTGGTTCATCTTAACTTTTCTTCAGAGTTTCAGACAATCTTCTGATCCACCAATGAAACCTAATCTTCAATTTGCATGATATACTTACTCCATAGCAAGCCATCTTGGATCCACCAAGCCTTAGACATGTAACATCTTCTCCTTCCATAGCTCCCGCAAACTGCATGAGATAAACCTTTTTGAAGCATTAATTCCATTTCTTTTTGAGAAGATAAACTTATCTTACAATGATGCGCCACAACATCAACTAAGACCCTGAAGTTTCTGCTTGATGTCATGACATCTGATGAGACATCCAACTGAGGAATTCAACCCTTCCGTCTGCACTTAGAAGAATCTCCTCCCTTTAACAGAACAAGAGTTCCATGTTCTCATAGACTTGATTCCACAACCAAGTTTGAGTAGACAACCTCCATCCTGCTTAATCATATCACATGTATTCAATTCAAGCTCACACCTTGATGAATATCTACTTCACAACTCCAAAGAACTCAAACGTGCTAAGTCTAATTCTTCAGAAGAGAAGTAGTCATAGACTACACCACAGCTATACCAAAGAATGCCACTTTCCTTAAGTAGAGCAGTCTGCAGAAAGTCAGAGATAACTGCCACTTATCCTTGACCTCCAAGATGAGCAAGATCACATGCTCTTATGTACCTAGATCATAAATAAATTGATCCAAGAAATATTCATAAAGATTATGATGACTTCTTCTTCATCTTCAACATCACCATTGTTTAGACCAGTTTCTTGCCAGAAAACTCTCCAGAGATTAGATGCTTCTGCCACACCAAACTGAAGCAGATTCTTAGGTTAACACCCAAGAGAAATAGATCCAAAAGCGTATGCAGTACCCCTCCCATGATTCTACATAAACCCAGACGAAGAGATGTTTCAACATCTTGTTGAACATCAGTAATCTTGAACTTCACATACAAGGATATTCAATTAAATACTTGTGAGTATCACAAATAGCAATTGATCTTAAATCCTTGTTCAATGACTCTGATTTACTGTTAAATCCATACTCCAACAGATCCCTCCATGAACACTTATCAAGTATTCAATCTTTGCAAGTATCTTCCTTGACAAACAAAGTGTTGAGATACCAAGGCTGCCACCCTTGGCTCAAGTAACTAAGATTCTCTCTGAACGAACCCTATTTACCTAAACAGTTCTGAAATCTCCATTCAGATTGGATTCATCCTTAGGATTAAGAAAGATGAATCCTTCCTTGCACTTTTGGACGGTGAAAATAAATCACCTCCACTTTCTTCAGGTTTATGTTTCACATAAACACCTTCTAGTCAGAAGAGTAACTAGAAGACTACAGATGCACGACTGAGACGCCTTTATGAGTGGACTTGAGAGAATTCTCAAGTATCTTTGACAACTTAACCGATCAATAATTTATCAAATTCCTAGAGCAATAACTTGATAAACCTAATCTCAATTCCCCTTATCTTCAACTGACTTTAAGATGCACAATGGAACCAAGCTTCCAAGTACCAAGTCACCATAACAGACATCTACCAACAACTCTCTTCATTCCATCGCTCCCGACTTTGGAATAAAAGGATGCAGATATCTTCAAATATAGAGGCCGACGATTGAGATCTTCCACCATCTGTCTTCAGTAACAACTCCAGAATCCCATAAATTCTAGAGCTCTTCCATCAGAAACATATGCAGCGGAACCACCAAGGAACAAATTCAACATGCCCTAATAAGATGTCAGAACATCTTATACGACATCCCAACAAGAAGACTAGCCACTTTTCCTGCAGTTGTTACAGAACCTCCTCAGAAACATGAACAACCACCAAATTGTTACCTTCGATCAAGAACATCCATCCCATCCACTAATACCCTTGAGTATGTCTGAGTGAATGATCCGATCTCCAAAACTCCTCCTTGTTTAAAACACCATAAAATATCTCCCAAATATCTCATCCAGAAACAGACAGGATGCCTGCTCTGATACCAATTGAAATTCTGGCATTGCAGACATCAGATGTCCTAGCACATGTCAAGACATTGTTCTACATAATTATTAAACAAGGGACAGAACAACAAACTGATATTTAGAATATCAGCAACTGTAGACACACAGATGTTTTGACACCTGTTCCAACATGTTAATCAAAACTGAATTGTAAATTGCAGAATGATAAACAACACAGAATATGATTACCCAGTTCAGTGCAAATCACCTACATCTGGGGGATACCAATCCAGAAAGAAGAATCCACTGTCAGTAGTATAGTTTTATGTAAACAACCTCAGGTTTACAGTAAACACCCATGTTTACCTATCACTGCCCAATGAAAACTTTATCTAAGAACTCCATCCTAGATAGGAGAAACCCATTTCACTCCCTAAATCACAACCTGTGATTATCTAACAGTTACTACACCATAACTGCATCATCCTATTGAAAGACACCCCTTTCAATACAAAGTTCAGTCAAGCATCCTTGACTAACAAGTTAACTTGGACTTGCTTAAAAGCTTCATCCAAGAACAAGACACGATTCATTACCTATGGGTTTCTGAATCTGTACAAGTACCTATGTCTACCACAATGTATCAAATTGATATAGAGGGAGACTTACAAGAAAGCCTACGACTCTCAAAACCCTAAACCCTATTTTCTACTTTACAAAAGTGTTACAATAGGTTCTCCTCTTTTCAGTCCTAGGTCTTGGTCTTCTTTTATACTCTTCTACTTCCCTGGGCTTCGAATCTTCTATTTATCGATCCCTTGATCCACTGCTATAATCATTTCTTGATTCTTGCACCAGATTTAAAACCTGCTGAATTTGTCGAATCAGGATGTTAGGACATTGTATTCGACATCTTTGTCTGCAACAATCTTCATTAAGTTTTAACTAAAATTTAGTCAAACCTCAGGAGATTTCATCCACCACCAATTCTATTAGATGATGAAGCTTGCAAATGCATCTCCCATCATCAGAAACAACAACAAAATTAAATGAAATGGAGTAAAGTTACCAACTGTATACTTAGCCATGGATGAAGGTGCAGAGGAAAACGAAGAATACATATTAAAGGAGAGGAAGAAGAAGAAATTCAAATTGCAATATCATTTCATTTTTGGATTTAGTCCTCCTTTCCATTATGTAATATACACAAATGCGTTGAAATTATTAAACAAAGAACACAAGTAGCTTAGTGAAGAGGTATCCTTGCTATAGAATATAAGGTAAAGGGTTCGAACCCTCTTAGGATCTTTTTTTGAAAGTTTTGAAATATGAAGGCGAGCATGAAGGGTGGGTGATTATTGGATGAATCTAACAATGGAGACATGTTTTTGGATGAGGTGACTCGGGGGCGTGAGAGTAAGAATTGTCTCTACAAGTCAATCTATGTTTTGATGATAATAATAAGTATTTGTGAAAGAACCATTCTATGGTCTAATGTGTGTTGTGTGCAGATCATAAGAACTAAAGACATCAGAACCAACATGCACCAGCTAGATGTACTATGATTGAATATATACATATGCGAAGTTACTATGTGTGACTAAAGTCGCGAGAAGCAAGAACACTTCTTTATCTAGTCATGATCAGCTAGATCCAAGGATACCAAGATTGCTGTTGCAATGCTCTTGTGGATGCTCTCTGAAAGTGATTGAGATTCTGAAGATAGCGAAGCTTCTGAAGGAGTACACTCTGAAAGAACCAAAGTGCGGAAGACTCCTATGACTTGAAGTTCTGATGGCTGAAGGAGCTAAAGACCAAGTACAGAAAGAATCTGAAGACTTATGGGTTCTGAAGATCAATGTTTCAAATATCAAGTTATGAAGACTCTGAAGACAGGTTCTGAAGATTCGGAAGACTTGAAGAAGAAAAGAATAACGTTCTTAAAGACTAAGTGCTGAAGTTCTGAAGAATGATTCCTAATGGACTTCTTCAATCGACTGAAGTTTTGAAGTCTAGATATTACCGTTGTGAGTTAAATGTACACACTGCCCAAGAAAAGATGTTCGGTCACTTCTCCCTCTGCAAAAAGGAGATGTTTCAGTACAACTCATTATATCACAACGTCTCTTTTCCAAATAGCAACAGTGTTCTCAAACGGCTATATTTCTACTGGCTATTTAATGGAAAGAGTTTTTGATTCTGATGTGTCGATCACTTGTAGAATCATGAATTGAATGTTCATCTACAAAATTGACCAAGTCATGGTGAAGATAGCAATAACGATGAGTTCTTGTTGTAACACTTAACATATTCAGAGCTATCATTATTTCACTAATGACAATTGTTGTTGAAACTCAAGAAGACAAATCAACACAATAACAACAATAAAAAACAGAAGCTGTTGGTGAAGAAGACAACATTGAAGATCTGTCAAGTCATCAACCTACCTTCTCGTCAGGACTACATTGAAGATCTGAAGCAAGGAGTTGCTTCTCAAAGCTTGCTCAGCCAAGAAGACGAAGAAGAAGAAGATCTACAAGATGTCAATAATTGTAATATCCAAATACATCTTTGTAGTTTCTTAGGAAAGCAATGAGCTGTTGCTCAAATCTTGCTTGAACACACATGTGTGTTCTTTGTACTTAAACTTAGGAGAAACTTGCTTATTAAGAAGCACAATTTGTAATCTCCAGTTTTCCAATTCAACTAAAGGAATTGAGACTCCTCCAGTGAATGTTATATCCTGAATGGATCCTTGAACGGTTCAACTGTGAGTTTAGGCCCTTGAGTAGATCACGTTGTGATCAGTTACTTGAGATGACAATGGTTGAGGGTCATTGTGGAAAATCCTGAAATATGGTCAGTAGCGTTATATTCATTATGATGAATCCCTGAACGGCTAACTGTGAAATCCCAGCAGTGGGTCTGCTCGGTCAATGAACGTTATATCCTGTTGGATCCCTGAACGGTTCATTGGGTTGTTAGTCACAGTGAGGCTGTGCAAGTAGTTAGTCACCGTGCGGCTGTGCAAATGGTTAGTCACCGGCGTTGCCCGTGCAAGTGTAATCATGATTTGGTTATAGTGGATTAAGTCCTTGTGCTCAAGGCGAAATCACCTGAGGAGGGTGGACTGGATTAGCCGGCGTGGTGAACCAGGATATATCGTGTGTCCTTTACTCTCTTGCTTAGTATCTCTATTTATGTTTCTGCATTGAATATCAGAACCTCATATTGAGCAAAGTCAGAACCTTGCAACCTATCTCTGATAAGCTTCCGCACTGCAAGTTTTGAGAATCGTATCTTATGATCAGAACCTGTATGGTTCTCATGCTCCATAGTTAAGAGATCATAATCTCTCAATGAACATTGAAAGTTCTTGAGCATCTCTTTAACAAAATACGAAAAATTTTTAGAAGAGTAAATTCACAATTCAAACCCCCCTTTCTTGTGTCTTTCTCGCACCTTCAATTGGTATCAGAGCCTGGTTCTGTTATTGATTTACATTAAGCACTTAACAGTGTCAGAAAAAGATCCAGATGTGGTGCGTAGAAGTACTCTGGGTGAGATTGAAATTTACTTACAATTTTTATAACAGTTCAGCAGTTCATTGTGTACAAAATTATAATCAATATGATTACTTCTTGAGCAATTTACTGATTCTAGATGAAGTCTCATTTAATTGAAGAATCAGCTGATAAGATAAATTCATCAGATAAGAAACTGTATCTATTGAATGCTCATCCTAGAAAATACGTGTGGATAAAACCATGTATATGCTTAAAAGATGAATCATCAGAAAGCAAGAAATCTTGTTTGCTGAAGATTAATTCTTTATGATTTTTTGAGATGTTTTCAAGAAACGGATTAGGTCCACCCTTGACTTTCTCGTTTAAAACTCATTCTAAATCTCTTCATGTAAAGAAGAAAGATTGTTGTTCTAAGACTTTGAATTTCAGAATGAAATCTGTTAAAGACAGAATCTGAAAATTTCAAATTATTAGAAAAGATTCTGAATGAACTCTTAAGCCTTAATTGATTCAGAAATCAATCTCTAACAACTTGAGATAATCCTAGTGGAATCAAATGTTGATAATATGATTTTCGTCAGATCAAGTGTTCTCAGAACCACTTGAGCTATGAAATTAGAAGCTATCAATTCAGACATCTAGGCTCTCCAACTGATATGTGTGACCAACCCCAAATAAGTTGATCAGCATTATGAGAACAAGAAGTTTCATGCAAGCCATGTCTAGTGATGTACACATGTGTTGCGTGATGAGGTTTTGGTTCTGAACAATTTCTGAAACAACCTTGAGGAACAAAGTCAGAAGCTGATATGTTAAATTCTTCTTTGTATAACCTCTCAAAGGCTCTCACTAATCTTGTGTATTCAACATCTTTCGAAGAAAAGAAATTCTCACAAACGCAAACTGAATTCAGACTATGAAAGGAGAACTCAACCAATTCTCATAGTTTGTCGTTTAAGATTCAGATCCATAACTTAAGAACTGTATCGAAACCAAACAGGTTCTATAGATCAAGGAAGTGAGAAGTGAGAAGCAATGAAAAACAGATGTAATCATTTGCTTATGAACAGGGTCATCAAATAGAATTTATTGTTCACTCTGTACTTCTCCCAAGCATATGAGTGTCAATTTTCTTTCAGAACATTCATTAATTCGCCTTACCAAAAGAAATGCATGAAATTGGCTAAGTTCGGATGAAGTAGACACTCCGATAATGTTAAGTCTTAATCTTGGTTATTATAACCTAGAGAGTTGATGGACAAGGTTGAACAAGAAAAGAGAGAAAGCTGTAATTCAACCAGGATCACATTCCAAGAAAATATTCATTTTCCTCAGAAGTCAGAACACGAGCGTATCTTGAAGAACCCAAGAAACATCTGCAGCTTACTCGGAAATAGGCAGAATCAGAAAGATGCTCAAAGGTTCAGAAGTCAGAAAGGAATACTTTCATGAAAAGGTTTATCTAAAAGATTCTCTTCAAAAGTTAAGCATCCCTAAGGTACACCTTCTCTATCTCTTATAATCTGAAAACCCATAAAATACTTTTATAAATTGTCATGACATATCTTACTAGTTAAATGTTTAGGACTCGTTACATACCTCTTTAAGAAATTTTTTTCACTAAGAGAATATCTGTTAAAATTTAGCTGTAAGAAATTGCTAGATAAAAGAAAATCCTTTAACAAAATCTACACGCAAAGGAACACCATAATAAATGCGAATCTTTTGAAAACACAACATATCTCATTAAATTCTTTTGCACTAACCTATATCTTCCCTAGACTAGGCATAATTCTACCTACTTATTCTATAAAATCACGTCTCCCTTTCATACATCTTATACTCAAAACCCTAAAGTTCTAAGTCTCTTTATCCATCCATTATCATGCCTCCACTAACCTTTCTCGGTAATCCAAATCTTCTTGAACTCATTCCTGAGAAACGGTTCTCATTCATTACTCCTTCACTCTCAAGAGGCACTGCTTGTAGTATAGCAGATATCTTATATACTCAACAATGGACCAGGTACTCCATGATGCTATAAAAGTCTATCTATGTAAACCTGGTCAAAGATTTCTGGAAACATGCTGATCTTGATATTGAAAACAAATGCATCACTTCCTATGTTTTTGATATCCCAATTGTCATCGACCTATTCTTAGTAATCCTTGCAACTGGATGTGAGGAAGTTGGAATTCATGTTAATTTTGACATACACAAATTCTTTCCTGCTAAAAATTTTGCATCCCTTCATAACCTAACTTTAGGATACATACACTTCAATCTTGAAAATCTCCTAACTATCTCCAAAGCTTGGTACAAGCTCATGTTGTCCAATTTTCTTCCCAGAGGAGAAAGCCATGACATAATCATATTTCATGACCATGAATTCATTTATTTACTAATGAATGAATTTCAAATAAATCTACCACACACTATCTTCAACTGTCTCTGGAAAACCATCTCCGAGTCCAAAAACCTCACAAAGTCCTACATTCCTTATGGAAGAGTTTTGTCTGAGATTTTATTTAGAGATGTAATCGTGGACATGATCAAATAGAGAACTAAAGAAGATGGTCCTGAAGACCTTCCAGATAACTGCTTGTTGAAGATTAAGTGTGAGATCTTCAGTGACTAGGAAACCTAAACCTGTCTGTGTTTTAACTATGTATACAGAGTGTATGTTTTGAAATTGCAGTTGCTCTAGGTCAAATCGATGGTATTAGTTTGTCCTGAGATATTCAAAGATTAATGAACTGTGTCCATGAATCATTTTTTTAGATATTTGACAAAACACTAACTGATAGTAATTATCGAAAGTTCTTGGAAATATTTTAGTGGCTTAAGGCACCGTCATCATTAATATAGCAGCCCCAATGGCCACTCACGACAAAGCAGCTGTTAACATATTAACTTCTCTCAAAATGAATAAGTAACTGCCCCATTCTCTTTTCCACACGTTCACGCCTTTTGGCATACCCTAATTAATCATGACCACCTAGGAAAAAGTAAACTGAAATCCTTGTGTACCAATTTAGACTTTACACTCCTCACTCTCATTCGCCTATAAATAATAGGATTCTGCTTCATCCTCGCTCATCCTCATCTAAACTAATCTTCATTTAAAATCGTCTGTATACTCAACTAATCATAACATATCTAAAAAATAGTAAATCAGATCCGTTACACTAAGATCATTCATCCTAACTCGTCTATAAATACTAGGATTGTCTCTCTCCTCAGATCTACACCCAAATCCATCCTTACTTTCTCAATACTATCCCCTCACTAGAATAATGAACTCTCAAAGAAGTGGACCAACCTTCCTTAGAAACAAAGAAAATCTTCACCTTATTCCTGAGAAGAAACTCAACCTTGCTCATCCCGGAGATAATGGTTTGGAGATACTCAGAAGTATGCAAGCCCAATCTTGGCAGGGCTATTACGCTCTCCTATATAGTCCCGTCTATCCAAACCTTGTCAAAGAGTTCTGGAAATATGCTAGAATTAGCAACGATGGAAAAACCATCTGGTCGGAAGTCTACCTTTAACCCATTGCTGTCTCTGTCTCCTCGATAGAGAAAATCACTGGATGTGTCTCCTCCGGAGCTACTATTGATGACTATCAATCGAACCTAAGCTTGGTGGATCAGTGCAAAATTTTGTTTGACGACTCAGTCCCTTACGAACCAAACAACCCTGAGAGGCTTCTCCCTTTTCCAAAAACATGGTTCAAATTTTCCTTGACCAACCTTCGTCCTCGTATGGCTCCTGAGAATATCTTAACACACAACGACAGAATCCTTATCTTTCTTCTAATACATCATGTTACAATAGATCTCCCTAAAACCATTTTTAACCATATGAAACATTCTATCAAAGTCTCTAGAAACAAAGTACAGGCCTTCATTCCGTACGGAAGAATAATATCGGAAATACTTCTACAAGAAAAGGCCTGGGATTTAATTATCAGGCTTGAACCTGGTACTTATCATGTTGAAATCAGTTGTGAAAATATGGACAGTATTGAGGATTCTGATGATTAAAGTTATGATGATCTTCTAGCAGTTGCTATGTTTTGAAACTTACAGTCTTTTCGTGTTTAATGTACAATCACCCTTGAATTAATGAAAATGCGTTACTAGTCTCATATGAAAATTTTAAAACTTAACTTCTTCACTCTTTCTCATAGAGTCCTTTAGATAATTCAACCAGTGTTAGAAATTATAATGGCTAAATTAAAAGAAACTCATTAATTTATCCCATCTAGGAAATTGCGTACAAAAGGCTACTCCCTTATTTCTTACTAGAAATTTCTCAGCTGTTCAATTCTATTGAAATACGCATACAGCCGTTCGATTGATAAACTATTGAGGAATATCTCAATCCTTCACAACACGAAAATACGTGACTCTAAAAGTTTTCTCTTATAAGAACCTGTTTTCTTCTAGTCTAGATCTGTATGTTTTGATGAAATCCGTCTGTAATACAATCTATGTTTTTTTTCACTTTAATTTAATCTATGAACTTCTATGCTTAAATGCAGTTAATCTTTTTAATGAGCTCCTTGTTGGTTATTTATGATTGTCCTTCAGATTAATTAAGCCATAACGAAAAATTAGTAAAATGAACCTAAGTGCTTTTAAAATGCCCTGACACTTTTTAATGATGTCAAAAAGGGGGAGAAATATAATGATTTTGATTGAGAGAAGGAAATCTGAAAGAATGCAGAACTCAAACAAAGTATAAAAATGCGTTACTACTAACATTTGTTGTTTGATGTTATCCGAGGAACTCTAAACAAGTTCACTAGGCATTCTAAAGACAGGAACAGGCTAAGAAGAAGAACTCCGATCATATAATAGAAGCTGTCTAAGAATCAAAATCAGTAAGAAAACTCTGAAAGTAGTCAAGACAAAGTACACATTCTCAAGATGCTTACTCAGAGGAACTGTGAAAATCAGAAGCCAAGAACTGTCTGAAGATCTGGATTGAAGATCCAAGAAAGAAGTCGTTCTGAAGTTTACCAGGAACCATTTGAAATGAAAACGATTTGGTATCAGACTAAATCAATAATTGGTAATCAGACTCTGTACACAAAGACAAGTATCAGACTCATGAATCAGAGCAAAGCTGTGGATTATTATCAAATACCTTCATTGGTATCCATTACCTGCACATCAAAGAACTATTAGTCAAGTCAAAAGAACTTCTTCAGTCAGTACATCACGTTATATCAGCACAAAATAAGGTGTACCAGATTCAAAATCAAGCGTTGATCGATCACATAAATTAACCGAAAATTGGTATCTGATCAAAAATCAAGCCTTGATAAACCATTGAGCTGTGACATTAACAAGATAAGAACCTATGGTTAAATGTCAAACTCTGAAAAGTCATGCTCCACATTGGTGATTAAAATCTTACTACTCTGAATCTCGATTCTAAAGATCCCAATATATGACTTATGGTAATTAGGGGGAGACTACCCAGAAGATGAAAATATAAAATAAAAAATCTTCATATAGTCTGAAACTCAGGGGGAGTTTCCTTAAAGACAGTGTCTGTCTCTGATAGATAGCAAGGCTATGACTATCAGTGAAGAACTGTTCTGATCTTATGCTTAATGGAATCTGCTAAAAAGTAGAAATGCTTCAGACGTCTCTAAATATAATATGCTCTGATACAACAACAAAGAAAACTGAGTTCTGAAGATCTGAAGATGGAAGTTCTGATAAACTAGTCCAGATGCTAAAGACTCTTCGTTTTCCTAAAGACAAGATAGAGAAGTAACTCTTTTCTATTCCTGTTCTGACAACTCAAGTTATTACTCTGTATATCTTTGGATTATATAAAATCCTAGATGATCTCAGATAAAGCTTTGAGGATAACTCATTCAGGGGGAACTGTTGTTCCAAACTCTGAATTTGTTTGCTTTGGTGATTACCTTGTATAAAATGTTAAATCAAAATACTTGGTTTTGTCATCATCAAAAAGGGGGAGATTGTGAGAGCAATAATTATCTCTACAAGTCAATCTATGTTTTGATGATAATAATAAGTATTTGTGAAAGAACCATCCTATGGTCTAACGTGTGTTGTGTGCAGATCATAAGAACTAAAGACATCAGAACGAACATGCACCAGCTAGATGTACTATGATTGAATATATACATATGCGAAGTTACTATGTGTGACTAAAGTCGCGAGAAGCAAGAATGCTTCTTTATCTAGTCATGATAAACCAAATCCAAGGATGCCAAGATTGCTGTTGCAATGCTCTTGTGGATGCTCTCTGAAAGTGGTTGAGATTCTGAAGATAGCGAAGCTTCTGAAGGAGTACACTCTGAAAGAACCAAAGTGCGGAAGACTCCTATGACTTAAAGTTCTAATGGCTGAAGGCGCTGAAGACCAAGTGCAGAAAGAATCTGAAGACTTATGGGTTCTGAAGATCAAGGTTTCAAATATCAAGTTCTGAAGACTCTGAAGACAGGTTCTGAAGATTCGGAAGACTTGAAGCAAAAAAGAATAACGTTCTTAAAGACCAAGTGCTGAAGTTCTGAAGACTGATTCCTAATGGACTTCTTCAATCGACTGAAGACTTGAAGCATCAGATATTCTGCTAAGAAGACTCTACTCATGCTTCATCAGATTAACATCAGAAGCCACTGAAGTTTTGAAGTCTAGATATTACCGTTGTGAGTTATATGTACACACTGCCCAAGAAAAGATGTCCGGTCACTTCTCCCTAGGCAAAAAGGAGATATGTCAGTACAACTCATTATATCACAATGTCTCTTTTCCAAACAACAACAGTATTCTCAAACGGCTATATTTCTACTGGCTATTTAATGGAAAGAGTTTTTGCTTCTGATGTGTCGATCACTTGTAGAATCATGAACTGAATGTTCATCTATAAAATTGACCAAGTCATGGTGAAGATAGCAACAACGATGAGTTCTCGTTGTAACACTTAACATATTCAGAGCTATCATTATTTCACTAATGCCAATTGTTGTTGAAACTCAAGAAGACAAATAAACACAACAACAACAATAAAAAATAGAAGTTGTTGATGAAGAAGACAACATTGAAGATCTGTCAAGTCATCAACCTACCTTCTCTTCAGGACTACATTGAAGATCTGAAGCAAGGAGTTGTTGCTCAAAGCTTGCTCAACCAAGAAGACGAAGAAGAAGAAGATCTACAAGATGTCAACAATTGTAATATCCAAATACATCTTTGTAGTTTCTTAGGAAAGCAAGGAGTTGTTGCTCAAATCTTGCTTGATCACACGTGTGTGTTCTTTGTACTTAAACTTAGGAGAAACTTGCTTATTAAGAAGCACAATTTGTAATCTCCAGTTTGCCAATTCAACTAAAGGAATTGAGACTCCTCCAGTGAACGTTATATCCTGAATGGATCCCTGAACGGTTCAGCTGTGAGTTGAGGCCCTTGAGTAGATCATGTGATGATCAGTTACTTGAGATGACAATGGCTGAGGGTCATTCTAGAAAATCCTGAAATATGGTTAGTAGCGTTATATTCATTGTGATGAATCCCTGAACGGCTAGCTGTGAAATCCCAGCAGTGGGTCTGCTCGGTCAATGAACGTTATATCCTGTTAGATCCCTGAACAGTTCATTGGGTTGATAGTCACAGTGCGGCTGCACAAGTAGTTAGTCACAGTACGGCTGTGCAAATGGTTAGTCACCGGCGTTGCCCGTGCAAGTGTAATCATGATTTGGTTATAGTGGATTAAGTCATTGTGCTCAAGGCGAAATCACTTGAGGAGGGTGGACCGGATTAGCCCGCGTGGTGAACCAGGATATATCGTGTGTCCTTTACTCTCTTGCTTAGTATCTCTATTTATGTTTCTGCATTGAATATCAGAACCTCATATTGAGCAAAGTCAAAACCTTGCAGCCTATCTCTGATAAGCTTCCGCACTGCAAGTTCTGAGAATCGTATCTTATGATCAGAGCCTGTATGGTTCTCATGCTCCATAGTTAAGAGATTAGAATCTCTCAATGAACATTGAAAGTTCATGAGCGTCTCTTTAACAAAATACGAAAAAAATTTAGAAGAGTAAATTCACAATTCAAACCCCCCTTTCTTGTGTCTTTCTCGCACCTTCAGGGGGCACGTAGCACATACTTTGTCTATTCTTGTTATGTTTTTATTTTCCCTATGTTGGGCCCTTTCGTCGGCCCAAAAAAGTTGTGCCCAGGCCTTTATCTCTTGTTGTGCAGAGCAAGGATTTTGCAATAGTCTTCAAAGGGGAAAATTTATCAGTTGTATTTATTTTTCCTTGACCTAAGTGTTCATTAATGACGGCAGAAGAGAAACCATTGCCGCACCCACAAGCATGAATTTTTTTGTTGTCTTTACTACCAGCTTTGTTGAATTCTTTGGGGATATTCACGATGAATTCCTTCACCAGCTGTGAATAGAATAGACTTAGACCTATGATAGTTTTCATAACCTGAGCATCTTGCAATAGCTCAACAATTTCTCCACACTTCAAAGCCTCTTCTAATAGCTTCTTCAGGGGTTATCCTTGTACGATAAATGTATTTCCATTTTAACACACTCTCCTTAGAGTGGAAGGAAACTTTGTCCATAAGAGAAAGAGGGAAATTAGATGATATCTTCTTCCCACCAACAATATTTCTATTCTTCTTCACCGGACCAACCACAATGTTATCCAAAAATTCACCTTCAACAACCTCCACAACAGCCTTTATTTTTGGGTTGACCTTTTTTTTTGAGGTAGATTTTTCTACAACTACAACACCCTTATTCTTATTTCCTGATTTCTCCTTCTTCTTAGCAGTCTTTTTAGCCTTAGTTGGAGTGGATACACGTTTGATGGGTGTCTTCTTAGGTTTGAGAGCCTCTTTCTTATTGTTTACCTACTTTTTTTTCCATTTCTTTGCAAACTTCTTCTTAGTGCTAACAGGATCAACATATTTTGCAACACGAATCTTAACATATTCATTCACTTAGTCATTATCAATTGCATAATTACCTGCATTATCTTCAGGGTTGGTGGTAACAACATTCTCATCATTTTGATCAACATTGCTCTCGAAAGTTAAATTATCATTCTTCTTTTGAGTATGAGACTTTGTCTCTAACATGTCGGACTGGTTGCCCGACACATCTTTACCAGTATATTGATTACCCAAGCTATTTTCTTGATTTTTATCACCAACAGTCAATTGACTTCCTCCTCTATAATGTCCATAGTTGCAGTCCTAGTCTCCACCTGATCTTCCTTATTAGCAGTTTCATCATTGCCAAATCTTTCATTTTTATCACCAACAATATTATCTTTAGACTGTTCGTCCTTATAATAAGGTATCTCAACATCATTGTTGACAATATCACCCTTATCATTCACTTGACTTGCTGGGGCGTCCTCATCACTAGAGTCCTCAATATCCATATGATAGTCATGAAGAATGACATATATGAAGGTATCTGTGACTGAAATACTAACATTTAAGGCTTCTTCAGGATTATTATTCAAAATCTTGTCCATTCTAACTTCCCTGTGGGGCTCATCACGTGAATGGATTCTAGGGTTTACGATACAAGCTCAACATCAACTTCTTTAGCAATCTATGACACATTATCACCAAAATTCTTAATATTCCTCTTATCAAGTTTAGTTTTAGGGGTATTACCTTATACATCAACTAGAACAACCATATGAATTAATGCAACATCAAGAACATCCTCGATAGGATGATCTGCAAATTTAGCATGATTTTCAGGAACCTTATTAGCACCAAAGTCTTTGTTCTCAACATCCTTTTCTTTCCCAGTGAGATCTGACATAGTTAATGGTACCTTTAAAGAACATTCACATGCCTTTTTCATCATCTTCTTTTTCACTTCTTTAGTTGGTTCCATGATGGGAGGACCTCAGGCCGAACCATCGTCCTCCCCTTCTCTTTCATCTTGACTCTATGCATGCTGATTACAAGTTTGGGATCCTCCATAGGTTTCTTGGAATTCTTCATGGTTTTCTTATCCTTTCCAGAAGTCTTGGTTCCTTGCCTAGTTCCAACCATGATTGCAGGATTTTTAAGGTTAAAGTGAAGTAATTCACTTAGGGTTACCGAGGAGTGAGAAGGGAGATGATTGTAACATATGAAAAGTCTTATGTAACACTTGAGGCGGGTAACGTAAAAATGAATAGTATTTTGAATACCAACTGAATTTGGAATACCAAAAGTTAGGATAAAAAGAGGCGCATGTGCCTCGATCATGATGACCATGAGAGAGAAAAAGGAAGCACATTAGTTCCCATGTCATCTCAACATTATTTGCTAGAGATTCTCAATAACGCATAGAACAAGGGCATGTCTTAAGTTTTCAATTTGAGAAGCATCCGGAGCCTTAGTAAAAATATCAGCAAGTTAGTTTTCCATTGCAACATGATCTAGTGTAATAACCTTGTCTTCAACTAGATCTATAATAAAGTGATGATGTATGTCAATTTTCTTAGTGAGGCAATGCTTAACAAGAATCTTAGAGATATTTATTGCTTTCATGTTGTCATAATATAATGTCACAACATCTTGTTTGACATTGTGCTCTTTCAGTATTTGTTTTATCCATAATAATTGAGTAGAACTCATGTCTGCAACAATATACTCAGCTTAGGTAGTGGATAAGAACACACAATTTTGCTTCTTGTTTGAACCATGAAATAAGATTGTTCTATAGAAAGAAGCATCCACTAGAGGTGCTCTTTTTTATCTTCAGCGTTCCCTGCCAAATCAGCATCATAGTACCCAACAAAAATCGAGTCGGTGTCATAAGAATACATAATATCATAGTCACTTGTGCCATTTATATATTTAATGATTCTTTTAACCAAAGTGAGATGTATAGATGTTGGCTTGGCTTGGTAACGAGCACATAACCCTACTGAGTAGGTGATGTCAGTGCAAATGAATGTGAGGTAAATAAGGCTACCAATCATGCTTCTATAGATACTTTGATCCACATCAATACCTTGATCATCTTTTGTTAGCTTGATATGAGTTGCAACAAGTGTACACTTGTATCTAGCATTTTTGAGCCCAAACTTATTCACAATGTTCTTAGCATATTTATTCTGAGATATAAATATTCCTTCATTTATTTTACTTGGAACCCAAGGAAGTAAGTGAGTTCACATACCAAATTCATTTCAAATTCAGACTTCATTTGTTGAACAAAATGTTCCACCATCTTGTTTGACATTCCACCAAACACGATATCATCCACATAAATCTGAGCAATCATTAATTAACTTTCTTCTTTATTGATAAACAATGTTTTATCAATTTCACCTCTGCTGTAATCATTGTGGTGAGAAATTTAGTGAGCCTTTCATACCAAGTTTTTGGAGCTTGTTTTAGCCTATATTGTTAGACGATAGACTTTGATCTATAGGGGGTGAATATATCACAAATTTTACAACCAAAAACTTTTGGCAAAAATCTGTTTTCAAAATATGGTGCAGCAGAAAAACGACCCAGATCGAATCGTCTAGTCGAACCTACTATCGAAAAGAAAAATATGTATCGCAAACCAAATGGAGTGATAACGAACGTAAATGTTCAACAACAATAAAATTAAGAATCAATTAAATGCAACGTTAATCGTAACTCGTATATCTAATGAATCAAAACACAATCAAAATATGCACAAACAATTTATCGAACACTTGGTGTGCAATCGATAGCAATTGGAAATATAATTCGTTTTGTTAATGTTAAAAGCCAATCACAATCAAAGTGATTATGATTATATCAACAACAATACCCTTAAAAGATAGTAGAAAACAATTTCCAATCGAATTAATCAAACAACGATGAACTCGATAAATTGCAAAATCAACAATAAGATATATATATATATATATATATATATATATATAGAGAGAGAGAGAGAGAGAGAGAGAGAGAGAGAGAGAGAGATTTGTTTAGGCAGTTCTCCAATCGGCCTCGCTATGGGTATGTCTGCTCTCAATTCAAAATCGAATTGAGATATTGCTATTAACCTTTTCTTTGCAAAATCGTTTATACAAGGGATGAAGAATGCAAACCCCAAAACCCTATTGTTTTGTGTTGATTCTTCCACCTCCAAAACCTTGATCAAAGCTTGATCAAGTGACCAACAATGCGGCTACAATCCTTTGATTATCCCGAGCATGCAACTTGTTGAAACCCAAGATTCTCGCACATAATTCACCGTCTCACATTACTCCCTTGCAAGGAAACCACCTTGTCCCAAGGCCTTCACTCGGTCGAATCTGTGTTAACGTGATCTTGTCTAAAACCCTCAAATCAACCCGATCTTGAAGGAAAACCTCACCTTGGTTTTCTTATTTGAAACACATAAGCCCCCGACCCAATATTCTCGGTTACACTAAATCTAATTGGACATTATCAACCCTAATCTAGATGGTCACTCAATCGAAAAATGATTATGTGCAGTTCATTTGTGTGTATGCATAGAAGAAGGGATGAAGATGATGGGCAACTTTGTAATCTGGTTTCGTTTAGGTTTTATTCACTAGGAAACATTACCTAGAAGAAGATGCATGTATGAATATATATAGGTATGTGAAGAAAATTGGCAAAAGTATGCAAGAAAAATAAGATGCAAAAAGAATTTTTCAAGTTTTAAATTGCATAGGTCGGTCTATGAAGGTGTTCAGGCCGGCCTGTGAGCCGACCTGAGGGTAGAATCTATAAGCTTCATTCTTGGAGCGTAGGATCCGGCCTGAAACATGGATGTGTCGGCCTATACTGAAGTTAAGGCTTCCATAGGTCGGCCTGATCATGTATAGGTCAGCCTATGTTGTTGTTTTGACACACAAACATGATTTTTGGTGTGTATGCCATGCCTAAGACCAATTAAACTTGTTTAGAGACTCTTTTTATGCATCCTAAGGCTAAGGGGACAAATGAGCATCTAAATGTATGTTGATACTGTCCAATATACAAAAGCGCTATGATATACTACCTTCCTTGTTTGACATCATTCAAAACCCAGTTGAGTTTGTAGTTACCACTCACATACTCCCCCTTTTTTATGATGGAAAACATAAATGATGTAGTCGTAGCCTGCTACGCTTTATTATCTTGGTACACAGAACATTTCCCCCTGAATTTATGCATTGTTCTTGATAGCTCCCCTTAGGTGTATGCATATATCATGCATAATCCTCTTCATTATATCATCCCCCTTTCACAACATCAAAAAGAAAGAAAACAAACAATCCGTTAGAAGCATCATGCAGATGCACAACACACATATTTCAAATACTATACAGAGGCAATTGCAATGAAAAGATTGTGCACTCACACAAAGTAAAGAACACTTGCTAAATAAACAACCCACAATACTCATATTAAGTTTGATTAATTAAAGTACAAGCATTGAAACATTACATAATTCAAAGGATAAACATCAAACCAAATGCAAAGACATGGAAACAACCAAACATAAAACACACTAAATGCAAAAAAAATCTTAAGACACACTAAGAAGACACTCAAACTCACTGCTCATCACTCCCTTCCACGACCTCCAGGTCTAGCTCCACGAAACTAGTCTTGACCATCATTTCCAAACTGACAGTCCAAGAAATCACACATCTCTTGATATAATTGTGTGTAGTGATGGTAATCTTCATTTTGGGCAGCAATCATGTGATTGACCCTTGTGATGGTAGAGGTGGTATTCACATCCATCTCCTCCATCAAGGTGACTAGCTTCTCTGAGACAAATAAGGAAAATGCCTCAAAATTTGCATCTTGAGTTCTCATATACTCCTGCATACTTTGGAGCTGCACCATTTGGGCATTTTGGTTGTGCATCAGGTTTTGAATAAGCGAGATGATAGACAAATTGTTGCCAGCAGCATTGCTATCTTCCTGTACATCAACATTTTCTTCATCATGCATATGCACATCATCTTCAACATGTTGCCCAGCAGAGGGGTAAGCAAATGCGGTTGGATCGTCGAAGTTGTATATATTCCAACCATACTTTCCTAGCCATAGATAGTATGCTTGACGCTCTTCACCCCAAAAGTATCCCATGTTGGTTATATTCTGTTGAGAGAATTCTTGAACTAGACCAGGTGAGATGAGTGGTAGATTTGGCACGTCAATTTCAAAGAAACTTAGAATTTTTGAGATCATAGATGGATAATAGAAGGATGGACCCTTGTATCCATCCTTGATGATGAACATTCTGGAGACGAAGTAGTATGGCCAATTGATGTGAATTTTGTGCATCAGGATGTACACGAGATGAATCTCTGTACTGTCTACTTGAGAGTATCCGCCTTTCTTAGGACGCAAAATATAAGAAACAAGCCACAAAAGGATTCTCAGAGTAATTTTGAATTGACTGAATGCTACAACTTTATTACAGTCTTTTGGCCTTGGGGCTTTGAGCATTTCGATGAGATGAGCGTTCCACTCAAAATACTTATGAGCATGAGTGTCTGTTACCAAAGGATCAACTTCATCCTCTACATCAGGATCGTTTATGGTAATGTCAAATAATTGCTTCCAAACATCATCGTTGACTTCATAAATCTTATTCCCAATAGTGAATTTGAAAGAAGATCCATTCTGCTCATGTAGTCCAGAATAGAATACACGAACCAGATCCTCGTTGTAATCTTGTGAAAATTACATAAAATAGTTGATTTGCTGGTGTTCTATGAGTCGAGCCACAACAAAAATTTCCACACTTCCAACACCAGAAGCCTTCCATACATGTGGTTTCATGACAAGGCGATGCAAAAATTTCTCTTCAAATTCTGCTACACAGTTGTCAGAAACCAGAGACAACACAATGTCAGGAATGACGGATGATGATGATGTGTCAGTCTTATCACTCTTGCTTCTCACAATTTTGGGAGACATTTAGATTGATAGGAATTTGTGACAAAATTGATGTTTGAAACAAGATGGAAACTGATGCCAATTTATAGGAAGTGAAAGAATTCAGAAGGTTCATTGTAACACGAATGTGTATAGTTGAATGATTTAATGTCATGAAATGAATGACATTAGTGATGAATTAAGGACATAAAGAGGAGTTACATTGGTTGACTGGGAATTGAATAGCAAAGGACTCATATTCATGAACCAATAATGAATGCAGGAATATGAAGAATTCTGGTCAAATGAGCCATAATTCGTCCACTTACTGTCATAGGCCGACCTATGCGATAGCATGTGCCGACCTATACTGTTAGTTTTTGAAAAAAAATGCAATTTTAATTCGTATAGGCCGACCTATACGAGTTCAGGTCGACCTATACTAAACCAGTCAATAGAGAGATTTTAATTCACATGACATAGGTCGACCTGTTCAATCATGTGTCGACCTATAGACTTCTCATTTGAAAATTTTGTATCAAATGAAATTCTAGACTCCACCAATGACTCGAATCAGACTCAAGCCTACTACCTTGATTGAAAACACATGCATATCATAAGGTTTGATGATTTGTTTGCTTTAATCATGTAACATATAATCATACAAGCATGACTTGGTCCAACATACAAATGAATCGTAATGACATTTATGTATGGTTACTGTAAACATGTAAAATGCAACATACAACAGTCACATTTGATATTTTTGGAAGTAAACACATATCACAAGCATCACATATAGTTCATCACTTATCCATATGAAATAAATAGATAAAAGAAACACTTACGTACATAGCAAGAAATTGGGTTGAAACGATATTACTTCATCGTACACAAGATGAAGGATGCACAAGCATTCCACGATGAACTTTCGAACGAAAGTCGAAATGAATGCAACACGTGCCACAAAACACAAATAAGACCAAAATGTTCTTACCACTTTCTGAAGGTGTGAGAAAGACACAAGAAAGGGGGGTTTAAATTATGTTTTAACTCTTACTAAATTTTTTGCCTCTTATCATTAACGTGCAAGAGAATATCAGAGGTACGTTGAGAGACTCTGTCTTGCGAAGCGTCATTCAGATTGTGCTATGTATGAAATATAAGTGACAAGAAAAATCTAACTTAGCGATGCTTGAATCAGACTTGCAATGCAGAAGCTCATCAGAGTTTGGTTGCAAGGTTCTGACTTGCTAGGTAAGGTTCTGATAAATGATACTGAAACATAAACAATCAAACAAAGCATAAACAAGAGTAAAGAACACACGATATATCCTGGTTCACTTGAGCCATTCCCAAGCTAGTCCAGTCCACCGTTCCAAGGTGATTTCGCCTTGAACACAAGGACTTAATCCACTATTATCAAACCCGATTACAGATGCACCGGCAACAGCCGGTGACTAACATCCTGCATAACCGCAGTTGTGACTAACCCACAATGAACTGTTCAGGGATTCAGCTTAATGAATATAACGAACATTGACCTAATAGGTTCCAATCTCGCAAGATCTACTATCAAGATTTCATAGCTAAACGTTCAGGGATTCGACATAACGAATATAAAGTTTACTGACCATTCTTCCAGGATTTTCAATGAGTTCCATCAGTGATCTCACAAGAGTCTAACCCACAACTGGTCCTCTTTAAGATATGACTATCATTGACCATATTTCAGGATTTCCACAATGACACCAAGCCATTGTCTTCTCAAGTCTTCGATCACACTGATCACTTGAGGAATCCTAATTCTCATAGAATTAATTGTTTTGGAGATTACATAAATTGCTTCTACATAAGCAGATAACTCCTAAATTTAAGTACAAAAGAACACATAAGTGTTCGAGTAAGATATGAGCAACAGCTCCTTGCTATCTTTAAATTCTACAAAGATGTATGTTGATTTGACAGTTGATGACATCTTGTAGATCTTCTTCTTCATCTTCTTTGTTGTGCAAGCTTCGAGCAACAACTCCTTGCTTCAGATCTTCAAGATCTACAAGATGTCAACAATTGTAATATCCAAATACATCTTTGTAGTTTCTTAGGAAAGCAAGGAGTTGTTACTCAAATCTTGCTTGAACACACGTGTGTGTTCTTTGTACTTAAACTTAGGAGAAACTTGCTTATTAAGAAGCACAATTTGCAATCTCCAGTTTGCCAATTCAACTAAAGGAATTGAGACTCCTCCAGTGAACGTTATATCCTAAATGGATCCCTGAACGGTTCAGCTGTGAGTTGAGGCCCTTGAGTAGATCACGTGATGATCAGTTACTTGAGATGACAATGGCTGAGGGTCATTGTAGAAAATCCTGAAATATGGTAAGTAGCGTTATATTCATTGTGATGAATCCCTGAACGGCTAGCTGTAAAATCCCAGCAGTGGGTCTGCTCGGTCAATGAACGTTATATCCTGTTAGATCCCTGAACGGTTCATTGGGTTGTTAGTCACAGTGCTGCTGCGCAAGTAGTTAGTCACAGTACGGCTGTGCAAATGGTTAGTCACCGGCATTGCCCGTGCAAGTGTAATCATGATTTGGTTATAGTGGATTAAATCCTTGTGCTCAAGGCGAAATCACCTGAGGAGGGTGGACTGGATTAGCCCGCGTGGTGAACCAGGATATATCTGTCATACCCCAAATTTTGACCACTAAGATTTCCCATCATTGTGCAAATCATCATCACAATATGGATGAACCATCATGCCTCATCAAATGCCTCAAGGAGTATTGAGCATTCACTATAATCAAAATTAGGGTTTTAAGCCCTCTCAGACCCTTAGACAAAGGATCAATCAAGGAATGACATGATCTTCAACTTGTCTAACCTCTCAAACATCCATAATGGATCAAAAGGACTCCCACTTCAAGGATTAAGCACAAGGCTGCTCCCTTCTAGGTGGATCAAGTCTCGAGATCGCCAGTATCACCAAATTAGGGTTTTGGTCGACCAGGGCCTCCAGATGGAAATTTTTCATATGGACACAAGCCAAAGATCCAAAACACAACCTAATGTACTCCATGGAACCTCATGGACCCATCTATCCAGTCAATTTTGCCTCAGGGGATGCATACATCAAAAATCAGGAATTAGGGTTTCTTGACCTAATTCACCCCTAAGTTGACTTTTAGGGAAAATCAAGAGCCAAGACCTCTAGACATGATTTGAGGGTCTCTAATGAACTATATTGATCCATTTGGAACAATGGATTAATCCAAGAAGCTTGAGCAACAAGTCTCATTTTCATCTGCACCACAATTAGGGTTTCGCGAGGAAAGTCAACTGTAACTTTGACTTTTGACCAGGACATGCTCCCAAACCCTAGGACATGCCCCAATATACCCTATGACACCCATGGAACATGTCCATCAAGTTTGATTTAGGCCAAGGACATGATTTCCTGAAGAATTGCACAGTTTGGAATTCATCTGATAAAAAGTCAACTGTGCACAAAAAGTCAACTTTGACTTTTTGAGATTTTTCACCAAAATGGATTTTTAACCCTAAAATGATGTTAATGTATGATTTGAATCATCATTCATCAAGAAAAATCAAAGAAAGTTGGATAACTTGTAAAAGGGGGTAACCATAAAACTTAGAAATATTTCTAAGTTATGGAAAAAGTACCACTAATGCACTAACTTTGGAGGATCATAACTCCTAAACCACATGACCATTTTTTCTCATCCAAATATGGATTTGTAGCCCTCATTACCCTCTACAAAAACTTCAACTAGACCTAAGGCCAATTCATTAAGGATTTTGAGTTATGGAGTGATCAAAATCAAGAAATCACACTTTGTTCCAACACTTAGTGAAAATTTCACTAAGTCAGATTTTGCTTCACTTTTTGCCAAATGTTGAGGGATTTTTCAGTTGGAATCAAAAGAGATCAAAACCAAACTTGTTCAAACAGTTGTTGTATCATGTAAGGGCTTTCCAAAATGGCCAAGAACATTGCCAAATTCAACTTACACCATGAGATATGACATTGTCAATTTGCCTTGCTGAAATTTGTCAAAGGCAAGGCAGAGTTTGCAACTTTGCTCGATTTGCCAAAATCAGCCAAATTCAAATGCTCCTATCCACTTGGACACATCTGAGGATTGAATCTAAAGGGGACAATCACTGAGCCAAGCCTCAAAAGTCCATGGAACAAGAAATAGCATGTTGAACTTAGAATGGCCAAAATAGGGACAAGACTCCAAATTTGGATTGGAGCATTCAATGGAAGCATCAAGGTGGCATGGACTGACCCATTCTCATCTGAAATTAGTTAAGACTTATCCAAGACCAAGGGAACCAAAGCTCTGTGCCCTAACCTCTAGTCAATGGCTAGAGGAGACTTGGATTTTCATTTGCCAACATTGGCCAAACCTACTTACCAGCTGCCATTCACTATTTCTTGCAAAACAAACTTGCTCTACTATAAATAGAGCTCAATTGTGATCAGTTTTAGTACACCAAAGCCATCTAACAGATGCTTTCCTCAAAATCTCTTTCTCTTGGCAAAAATGTCTTTCTTAGCAAGGTAGCTATCGGGTTTTGAGTTTGAGAGCTTTTCCAATCAAACCAATCACTCACACACCTCACATACATCACATATGAGCTGATCAAACACTTAGATCACTTCTGAAACACCAATTTCACAAAATCACCAGCTGGTTGCTCAAATTTTCAATCAAGTTGCAGCTGAGGTACCACAAATTGATCCAGCCAATTTCAATCAAGTCCAACCATTCAAACACACTCCATAGGGTGTAGGGAAGCTGTTCAGATCATCACCACTCATCTATAACACCTCCAAATCAAAAATCACATTGCACTTGCTGTCACGGCCTAGAGGTAAGCACATACTTGGTCATCTCTCAATCTATGCATATTTCCTCGCACAATAATTTGGCTATATGTTCATAAACATGCATGGAATGTTTCCCCTCAATTAATTGCATTGTTTGAATCGTGTATAAAAAATCCTAGCCTTCATGCAGAAATTAGGGTTCTTGAGGTTTCTTCGTGATTTCATGTTTTATGTTTAATTTAAATGAAATTAAGTGTTATAGACATGATCGTGAGGTTGAGACGAGCATAATGATATGTGGATTGCATGATATGATTACGTATTCAGTGAGATTGGATGGAAAAGACAAATCAGCCAAACCCAGAAAAACGCACGTGTTCTTGCTTGTGTTCTTGGCGCCTTTTTCACAAATTCAAATATTTGAATTTTGTGATTTTGTTTAATTGATTCAAAAATTAATTTCTCTCTGAGTTTTAATGATTTTGAGTTGATTCTTTTTTTAATAATTCACAAAAATGTTAAAATATTTTATTTTATCAAAAATCCCAAAAATATTATTTATTTCATACAATTGATATTTTTGCAAAGAATTAATATTTTAATTGTTTTTGACATTTTAAATATTTTTTCTACATTGATTTTGCAACTTTTAATGCTTTCTAATTATTTTGTAGGTCAATACTTAATTTTTGAAGCATTAATCCAAAATCACAATTTGTTTTTCATATGTTAAACAATTTTGATCATTTTTAATTGAATTTTTATTCAATTAAATACATTTTTTGAAAACAAATTAGGGTTTTTGGATTAATTCAACCCTCATAAATCATTTTCAAAACACTTTGGGCCTCTTGAGAGAGTGTAAGACCCAACCCACTTGTACAAAAATATTTTGGGCCTCATTCGTTGTATAAGTCCCTCTGTACATTTTCAAATAAACGACACGATCATCGCCTTTTGAAAAATAACCCTGGGCCTCTCCTTGAGCTATAAGACCCATTCAAAAACACTATGGGCCTCTTGAGAGAATGTAAGACCCAACCCACTTGTACAGAAATATTTTGGGCCTCATTCGTTGTATAAGTCCCTCTGTACATTTTCAAATAAACGACACGATCATCGCCTTTTGAAAAATAACCCTGGGCCTCTCCTTGAGCTATAAGACCCATTCAAAAACACTTTGGGCCTCTAATAGAGTGTAAGACCCAATCCCCTTTTAACCAAACCATTTTGGGCCTCACTTATTGTATAAGTCCCTCCGCGTTAAAAGAAAACCTCGGCGCGATCGCCATTTCAAACGGAAAAATCATCTGGGCCTACCCTCGTGTTATAAGCCCCGCTCTTTTTCTTAAAACTCATTTGGGCCTCCATTGGAGTATAAGACCCATTCATTTGTACAGAAAACTTTTTTTGGGCCTCAGTCACTTGTATAAGTCCCTCTGTACAAATTCAACAGTGCGCTCACTGATAAAACCCTGGGCCTCTTCTTGAGCTGTAAGCCCCAAATATTTCTTTTTCAAAGCACTTTCTCCTTTGATTTTGAATATACTGTTGTTTTCAATCTTTCTTTGTTGAACAACTAACCAAACAACATGGAAGCTCTACAACCGAGTAAGTGGTTATCGCTTTCATTTACCGCTTTCATATACATATAACTGTATTGTGGGGCTGTTTCACTTTAAGTCTTCTTTCATAAACTCATATCAATTGTGTAATAATAGTATAGATATTTTGAGTTTCCCCGGCAACTACGTCTAGAACTAAGTGACGCCGTTTCGTTTAGTCATAGAAATAGACAACTAGATCCCCAATAGGATCACCAGACACAGTCTTCTCTCAGGCTGTCCTCATTAGGAATTGTCAAGAAACTCTACTCCCAGAGATGAATGTATTCTCCGTGAATGGCATCTTTGAGTTTCTTCCAAATTCTCAAACTTTCCTGACTTTGATCTATTCTCGGTGAATAGCATTGCCTTGAATTTCTCGGGGATTGGGGACCCACAGGCTTCTTAAAAGCATCGGCCTCCTCTTGGGCATCGTACAAGGACCCGCAGGCTTCCTAAAAGCAACCCCGCCTCCTCTTGGGCTTAGTACAAGGACCCTACGGCTTTTTAGAAGTATTCACAGCCTCCTCTTAGGCTTCGTATAATGATCTCTTCCTCCGGGAATGATAGCCTCCTCTTGGGCTTAGTACAAGGACCCGTCGGCTTCTTAAAAGTTTCCCGCCTCCTCTTGGGCTTCGTACAAATTGTCCCGACGGCCTCCTAGAGGTATAGGAACAGAACTTAGTCATTTGTATATAACAGTCCTTTCATAGAGTCTACTACTGTTTCTCCAAGCATAATCCAAAAGATAAAACTCTAGACTTGGACAGTCTAACTTCCTTGAGTCTCAAAGACATTCTCAAGTGACCCCTTCGTTAAATAGGAAGGAAACCCGCAGACTCGGACAGTCTCAATACCCTTCGGATTCCCCGCTTCCTTAAAGAACAGGAATAACCCGGATCCTGGAATCAAATCCCTGAGTACAGTGTTGCTCATATAAGAACTGATTTTCTCTTTAAAATCAGTATATTGGATCTGTCACTCAACTGAAACAATAATCATAGCCTCTCTCTTGGGCTTTGTACAATGATCCTTCCCAGCGGAGTCAAACGCGTTTAGCCTCTCTCTTGGGCTTTGTACGAGACACATAAGAGACTCCCTCGTTGAGTCAAGCACCCCTTTCGCCTCCATCTCGGGCTTTATACGAGATACAAAAAAAACTCTCTAATTGGGTCAATTAGCCTCCATCTCGGGCTTTATACGAGATACCAAAAGATTCCCTCGTTGAGTCAAAACCTTTTAGCCTCTCTCTCGGGCTTTGTACGAGACACATAATAGCCTCCTCTTAGGCTTTGTATAAGAAAACCACTGGTTGATCCAATTAACCTTTTAGCATCAAAGTTGTGCCTCGTTCACAGTACACAAACATCAATAACTCCTTCCCCTCCGTCTAATCGCTGTAAGCGGCAAGCCTCTGGATCATCTACATCCATGCCACTGTCCCTCTTTTAGTATGAGAAATTCCTAAGGAAAGATAGAATTGCTCTACACTGGGTTAAAGTCTTCTCCTTCAGGTTAAAATCCCTCATAAAGGAAATTATGGCATTACCAGATTCACACATCCTGGTTAAAGTAATTCTCCTTTATAAACAGTTGTGACATACAACCCCCTCTTTAGAGATGACAAATTCTCTCTAAAGTCAAACCTTTAGCTTCATATCTTGGGCTTTGAACAAGATACAAATCACCTTTCGCTTCACATCTTGGGCTTTGAACAAGACACCAAAACCCCATTTCCTCCCATAGAATAGGAGGAACTACGAACGCTCTGATTTCCCTGTTTCGGTAAACGGGAATACGTAGGCATAAGATTGAAAGAAAAATCTTAGCGAGCACAATCAACAAAAAACCTAAATCCCATAAAAAAGCATCAGTCATAACATCCTAATCCTTGTTCCCCGCTATAAAGTCCTAGAAAGAGAAGAAGAAAACCGTATTGGCGAAAATACAAATAACCAGTACAAAGGCCCCCCCACATTGATAGCATTCGTAACCTAACAAACCGCTGTTTAAACTCAGTATGCAAAGCAGGGTTAATTGGAGACATCTATTTCCCTTCCTTCATCAGCTCACAATAGGATAAAAATGAACCGACCTGTAGTTTTAAGCTCAACCGCAGAGAGCGACCAACGCTTAAGAACCGCGTCCAAAATCGCTCGCTACAGAAAAAATGGCGCCCACCTTGGGGCCTAATTCTGATTTCCTTTTCACCTCTTGTGTGGAAACCACAGATTGGGGCTTCCGCTGGGGAACCCAATTTCTGTCAGGAACTTAGGATTCATAGCTTTAAAGGTCTAGGATGTTTATGACAAATATATATACTGCTTTTCCTAATTGCTATACATGTTTATTTTTCTGCTAATGGGAATGCGGGTGATGCCGTATGTGGAAAGAATGAGTATACACTTAAGATAAGTGATGGCGACGGGGTCGACCATCAACCTCAGTGGAGGCTGACCAACGCAACCCATTCTCTCACCTAGACAATGGGCCGGTTGTTAAGTCTGAGAAGCTGAGGAGCCAAACCCTTTCGTAGTGCGGAAACTATCGGAAATAGTTGTTACGCAATACTACCCTAATTTGAGGCTGGTGATCTATTCTCGGTGAATGGCACTTACTCTAAGATTGCACTACAACTCGCTGGCGATCCGCTTGTTGTTTTGCTTTCCTGGGAGGAGCTGATGATAATGAGTACAGGTACAAAAATCACCCTAGTATAAACCTTTGGGGATGGGTAGAGCCTTGACTTCATGACAACGACCCTTTGACCCCATGTTTTTTCTATGTTTTTGTGTGCTGCATTCATGCATTCATTTAATAAAACATTAAAACATTCAAAAAAATTCTTCTCTTCCAGTCTCTCTGTTTTTCAAATTAAACTAAGAATGTGATTGCAAATATCAGAGAAAAGGATTGTACTAATGGATTTTGGTAGAAGGAGAACTCACCAGTATACCTTCAAGGTTCCAAAACTAGAGGATTTGAGAAGGTTAGCGAGGATGATCACTAACCCTGAGGCTTTCAGAGCCAAGCACGGAGGTTTGCTACCACTGTTAAGAGTCCATGTGATTGAGGGAATCATGGACGCGCTCGTTCAATTCTACGATCCAGTTTATCACTGTTTCACATTCCCGGATTACCATCTCGCACCAACGCTGGAGGAGTATTCTCATCTGATTGATCTACACATTACAGATCGAGCTCCATTTTCTGGACTGGAAGAAATTCCAAAGAATCAGACCATTACAAGAGCAATTCATTTGGATGAGTCTGAGGTCAGGACTCACTTAACTACCAGGGGTGGCATCCAAGGTTTGCCAGCCTAGTTCTTGACGAAGAAGGCCCTGTATTTTGCCAGTATAGGAAACATAACTGCTTTTGAAAACATCTTTGTCTTGCTCACCTACGGGTTATTTTTGTTCCCCAACATCAATAACTTTGTAGATATCAACTCCATTAAGGTTTTTCTCATTGGAAATCCTGTGCCGACTTTGCTCGCAGATGCGTATCATTCTGTACACTTGGGAAATTTGTACAGCGGAGGGGAGATCACATGTTGTGTACCTCTGCTTTACAAATGGTTTATCTCTCACTTGCCCAAGTCTGCTGCTTTTTGGGATTGCAAGAGTGCCTTACGTTGGTCGCAGAAGATCATGTCTCTTACCAACTCTGATATAGATTGGTATAATAGGATTTATGATGGAATCAAGATCATTGACTGTTGTGGAAACTTCCCCAACTTACCCCTTATAGGAACTAAAGGAGGAATCAACTACCATCCGGTATTGGTTCGCCGTCAATTTGGATACCCGATGAGACACTTCCCACTGGGTGTTCATCTGGAAGGTCTTTTCTTCAAAGAAGGAGAAAATGACAGAGCACTGAAGATGGAAATAGTGCACGCTTGAAAGCATGTTCATAAGAAAGGACGAGAGTCTCTAGGAAAACCGGACTGTGTCTCGGTGGAGCCTTATCTCCATTGGGTACAAACTAGAACTCTCAAGCTAAAAATGCCTTATCCTCGTTACGGAATTCTTCCACCGAGGGAATCTGTCATGTAATTCATGACGGAAACTGAAAAGCTTCAGGTTACTCTCAACAAAGTTCAACGGGAGAGAAGGTCTTGAAAGAACAAGTACCGCACCCTCGACGTAGAGTGCATCAAAATACAGCAACTACTAAAAGAAAAAGATGCTCTGATTGAAATTTTGGAGCAACATGCTGTGGATAATCAGGATGACCAAAGGAATTTGCTCGCTCTTTTCACTTGGCAAAGGAATGACAACCCAACAACGGCCCAAGAGCCCCGGTCAAAGAAAAGGAGGATACCAGAATCAACACCTGATTTCTCTTCAGAGAGGACTCGGGACCCATTAGCTTAGGTTTCTGTTTCTGCACTTTGTAATCTACTGTTTTTCCATTTCTGTAATCCTTTGAATTCAATAAAAAGGGGTTTCCCCACTGTTTGATATTTACAATCTAATTGTCGAAGTTTATTTTGATTAAACCTTAAACAATTAATATAATCATTGCATTCATCATTCTCACATCGCGTATTCTTCTTCCCTACGAATCTCACGTTTATGTCTCGGTTCTAGAGTCAAACTGTCTCATTCGTACAATACTCGGGCCAATAGTCAGAAAAGGATGGATGATCTTGAGGAAGAAAACAGAGAGTTGAAAGAAGAGATCGACGCTCTGAGAGAGGATATGAGAAAGCTTCGTAACGACATGCAAGCCATGGCAGAAGCTCAGCTACAAAGAACTGTGATCTCAGAGATCACCTCAACGCCCGTAGTGGAGAGGTATGATCCTAGGTATCAGATACCGAAAGATCGTCCTTGGGGCATGCCTGTTAACTATATCCTGGAAGGATATGTTCCGCCGATCACTAAGGATCAGGGAATCACAACAGAAGCCGCTGGGCCTGAAGGTTACAAACTTCGGGAAAGCGAAGATGCCAGGGGCATACTGAAGACTCCTGAAGGTTACAAACTTCGGGAAATGCCAAGACTCACTGCCGTAGTCACGGTACCACCCCCTGTGGTGTGCACTGTCCCGGAAGGACAAATTCCACCGATACCTTCTGGTAAGAAGGAAACTATGTTCGATAGAATGGATGAATTCCAGGAACAGTTATTGGAAATGTAGAAAGAACTGCAAGCCATTCGCGGTCAGGATCTATTTGGAAAAGACGCCGCAGATCTCTGCTTGGTCCCCAATGTGAAAGTTCCGCAATAATTTCAAGTGCCCGACTTTGAAAAGTACAAGGGTAACTCTTGCCCTCAAAGCCATCTGGTGATGTACGCTCGGCGAATGTCAGCTTAGAAGGAGAATCAGGACCTACTGATTCACTACTTTCAGGATAGTTTAATCGGTGCCACACTCAAATGGTACATGGGTTTAAACCATACTACGATCACCACATTCAGAGATCTTGGTACTGCCTTCGTCCAACAATACAAATACAATTTGGACATAGCACCCGACAGAGATCAACTCAGATCAATGTCGCAAAAGGATAAGGAAACCTTTAAGGAGTATGCTCAAAGGTGGCGTGAAATTGCCGCTCAAATTTGTCTGCCTCTTGAGGAAAAAGAGATGACAAAGATCTTCTTAAAGACCTTAAGCTCATTTTACTATGACCGAATGGTTGCCAGTACGCCCAGTGACTTCACCGAAATGGTCGGCATGGGCGTACGTCTTGAGGAAGCCGTCCGAGAAGGACGTTTGGTAAAAGACACTGGATCGACGAGCGGTACTAAAAAATACGGTAGTGCTCTCCCTAAGAAAAAAGAGCAAGATATTGGGAATATCTCCCACGGAAAGCAAAGACGAAGTTATCAACCGGTAGCAGCTGTGACTCCTGCTATCAACCCTGCGCCTATTCCTACGTATCAACCTCAGGTTGCACAGAGCCAGCCTGATCAACAAAGGACACAACAGCCTCTTCAGCAGGTCGCCCTCCATACAACAACAACCGTACAACACGACCATCAGGGTTTGATCCTATACCCGTGTCGTACGCAGAGCTGTTTCCGTTACTACTGGCTAAGGGGCATATTCAGACTAAATCTCCTCTTACAGTACCGAAAAATCCGCCTTTTTGGTTTAAGGTGGATCAAACATGCCCTTATCATCAAGGAGGTTCAGGGCATAACATAGAGACTTGCCTTAATTTCAATTCCGACGTGCAAAAACTTGTTAGGAGCGGGGTCTTATCCTTCAAGGATACAAATCCCAATGTTCTTACGAACCCGTTGCCTCAACATGAGAAGGCTGCAGTCAATCTGATTGAGAAAGAGACTAACAATGTCTATCAAATTCACGATGTACTCTTATTGAAAACCAATTTGGTCAAGATGCATTGTAGACAGAGTGGATATGGCCACGTGCCACCTCATAACTATCATTAGTGTGATATCTGCTCTAAAGACAATCAAGGATGTTCTGTAGTGCAAGCAGCTCTGCAGGAACAGATGGATCTCGGATGGATCCAAGAGCACCGAGTTCATGGAGTTAACATGGTCTACACGAATTCTAACTTCATTCAGAACCACGACATCCGTGCAATGAATGTCAACTTGGTGGCGATGGACTCAAGGCAAAGCCAGTATCATAATCTGCCGCGACACGATTACAGTTCTTGTCTGATTTGCTCGGTAAATAAACAGGGATGCTCTTTCATACAGGAGGCCCTCCAGCGTCAGATGGATCTTGGATGGATCCAAGACTACCATGATAGGAACCCTTATCAGATCAACATGGTTCAGATCTTTGATATTCGCGTGATGAATAACAACCTGTAGAGTTACACGCTGAGCAGGTCCGACTCGGATTCTTAATATCACATGACTATCAAAACTGTAAGGCGGGTTGCGAAAACGATCGAGGTTGTACCCTGGTCCAGGAGGCGCTTCAGCACTTGTTAAATCATTGGTGGATGCCAATCTACATGGATGAAGATACTCAGTAAATTAGTATCAATAACAGGAATCCTACTCGACGTCAGAGTCAGGATGTCCGATCAGTGGAAGCTAACCTAGTAAGGTTACATTGTATTCAAAGTGGGTGTGGCCAGGTGCCACCACACAACTATGACAGTTGTAGCATCTGTTCAGAAAGTAATCAAGGGTGTTACCTTGTGAGAGCAGCTCTTCAGGGTCAGGTCGATCGTGGAGAAATTTGTCCATATCCGGGTTCTGGACCCATCAACTGGACGCCGAACTACCTTGCCGAGCAAGTTGAGGATGTTGTCACGATCTCTGGTCATCACAAGACCAGGGATGTTTTTGCCATTATTCCTCTACTTGACGAATCTAAAGTTCCCAGCCGGGAACGAATTGAGATTACTTATGATGGTCAGAAAAATCAGAAGGCTCCTGTAGTCATCTATCTACCAGGACCACTACCGTATGAATCAGCTAAGGCGATCCCTTACAAATACGGTACAACAATAATTGAGAATGGAAAGGAAATTCCATTACCCTCTGTTGTGAACATCGCAGACATCAGTCGAGTAACACGGAGTGGTAGAATCTTCAACCGAGGAGTTGAAGAACTTAACAAGGAAAAGGAACTTTCGACAAAAGCTCCTGATCCACCAGTCGGTCAATCCAGTGATCCCGACCTTTCGAAAAACAATGATGAGATGCTGAAGCTCATCCAAAGGAGTGAATATAACATTGTTGATCAACTGTTACAGACTCCTTCAAAGATCTCGGTATTATCACTGTTACTCAGTTCAGAAGCCCACAGGGAGGCTCTACAGAAAGTCTTGGAGCAAGCTTTTGTGGAACAGGATGTAACAATCAGACAATTTGATAGCATTGTCTCTAACATCACTTCCTGCAATAATTTGGGATTTAGTGATGAGGAATTACCCGAAGAGGGTCGCCGTCATAACATGGCGCTCAACATTACAGTTAACTACCAGGACGATGCTTTATCCAGCGTACTGGTAGACACAGGGTCAGCCCTGAATGTTATGCCGAAGTCCACTTTGATGCAATTATCATTCAAGGGCCCTCCGATGAGAATCAGTGAGGTCGTCGTCAAAGCGTTTGACGGATCCAGAAAAACAGTTATCGGCGAAGTTGATCTTCCCATAACTATCGGTCCTCACACTTTCCAAGTCACTTTCCAGGTCATGGACATCCGGGCAACATACAGTTGTTTATTAGGAAGACCTTGGATACACCAGGCTAGAGCGGTCACCTCGACCCTCCACCAAAAGCTAAAGTTCGTTCAGAACGATCAACTTGTCACGGTTTGTGGGGAACAAGCCTTGCTCGTGAGTAACTTGTCATCATCTACTAGTATAGAACCCGAGGAGGTTATTGGAACTCAGTTCCAAGCACTGTCGGTAAGCAAGAACAATCAGTTCGGAGGAGGAACCTCGATTTCCTCATACAAAGATGCTATCAAAGCGGTCGAGAGTACCGATACGACAGGATGGGGACAGCTTGTCATTCCTTTTGACAATAAAACAAAGAAGGGTCTTGGTTTTTCTGCAACCTGTACTCGGACAGCTGCCAACGATGAAAGTCTTCATCCCCTTCAAAACTTCTTCCATAGTGGAGGTTTCCTTCACCTAGTGTCTCAAGCAGTACATGCTATCAATGAGGAAGATCCCTCTGACACAGATGAAGAATGGAAGTCCTACCTTAACGAGGATGGTTATATGTCTCAGGAAGCGGTGCCTATACCATTTTACTATCCCGCACAGAGTCTGAGATTTATACCACGGTCAGATGTCAAAATGATATACGGTGGTTGTGATCCGGAAGGATGTCGTGCTCCGCCAAATTCATTAGAGGAAGACACTTTGATGAAAGATAACTTTGACCACGACTACTATGGCCCAATGGATGGTCTGCCAATGTGGCAACCTTATCCAAGAGACTTGGGGCAAGAGAGTCAGTCGAACAATGAAAATCAGCTGACCGTCATTGAACATAATACCTGTGTCCCCACCATGTCATGGGATCAACACTCAGGTCATTCAGAAGCTACTCAACATGAAGATGAATTCGCTATGTTTGCAGGACTTGAATTCATCAACTATGCTTTTCCCGAGGTCAACGTCATCGAGAGAGATGGCTCCTCCAGTTCCAGAGAAGTGTGGGACACCTTGGGACAACCGAGTGGAAAATTCGACTTCATGGTCAAGTACACCGCTCCCGAAAGCTCTCGTATCAGGCTCGAAGACATCCAGCCTACTGGATGGGGAGATACAGCTGAGAGCACAAATGCTATGCAAAATGTAACTGAGGAATTCTCCTACGATAATTCTGCCTGGGAGACAGATTCCAATGATCTCGCTCCACCAGAAATTAGCGTTATTTCTGAAGACAAATCAAGGAAGGTGCCAGACTTTGTGATTCACCGAGGAGTTCGCCGCCAATGGGTTGTCGTCGAGGTTCCGAAGGTCGTTCATCAGTCAAAGTAATTGCCATCTTTAACCTTTCACCCTGCCCAGGTGAAACGGATGATTTGATAGGGCTCGCTTTCTGTAAATTTCCCTCTTCGCTTTGCCCAAAGCGACAGAGTTTTGTTTTATAGGGCTGTAGTTTCAAGGGTCAACTTGTTCATTAATAAAATAATGTCGTTCTGTAATTTCCGCATTAATTGTTGTTTTCTCTTTTTGCTTTTTCAGAAAATGGTAATCCTAAAAAACAATTCAAATAAAAACAAGCAGTAAAATAAATACACTGCACACTTTTGCATTTTCTCTATCTCTTCTAAACACGAATCATCACGTCATGCAGATTGTTTGTTTTAAACCCAGTTGAAACATACGATCCAATGCCTTCTCCCGACTTTGGGTTCCCGGTATTTGAGGCTGAAGAAGAAGTTGACAACGAAATTCCAGAGGAGATCTCTCGATTACTCAGACAAGAGGAAAGGTCCATTGAACCTCACAAAGAAGCGTTGGAAACGGTAAACTTGGGTTCGGAAAAAGAGAAAAAAGAAATCAGGATTGGGGCATTGATCAGTCCAACTGCCAGAGAGGGTTTGATAAAGCTTCTCAAAGAATTTCCCGATGTATTCGCTTGGTCCTATCAGGATATGCCAGGGTTGGATACCAGTATCGTGGAACATCACTTACCGTTAAGATCGGAATGTCCGCCAGTAAAGCAAAGGTTGAGACGCACTCACCCGGACATGGCCATCAAAATCAAAGAGGAGGTACAGAAATAGATTGACGCGGGTTTCCTTGCTACATCTGAATATCCTCAATGGTTAGCCAACATCGTACCCGTTCCCAAAAAGGACGGAAAGGTTAGAATGTGTGTTGATTACAGAGATCTGAACAAGGCAAGTCCAAAGGACGATTTTCCTTTACCACACATTGACATGCTGGTGGACAGTACAGCAAAGTTCAAAGTCTTCTCCTTCATGGATGGATTCTCGGGCTATAACCAGATCAAAATGGCGCCGAAAGACATGGAGAAAACTTCGTTCATTACCCCATGGGGCACCTTTTGTTACAAGGTAATGTCGTTCGGTTTGAAGAACGCCGGGGAAACCTATCAAAGGGCCATGACTACTCTGTTTCATGACATGATACATAAGGAAATCGAGGTATATGTCGATGATATGATTGCAAAATCAAAAACAGAGAGTGAGCACGTTGAACATCTGTCAAAATTGTTCGAACGTCTAAGAAAATTCAAGCTCCGCTTGAATCCCAACAAGTGCACCTTCGGTGTCTGTTCAGGGAAACTCTTAGGGTTCATCGTCAGCCAGAAAGGGATTGAAGTTGATCCTGACAAGGTCAAGGCCATTCAAGAAATGCCTTCTCCGAAAACTGAAAAACAAGTCAGAGGATTCCTGGGACGTTTGAACTACATCTCCAGATTCATATTCCTTATGACCGCCACATGTGCGCCGATTTTTAAATTACTAAAAAAGAACCAGGACTGCGTTTGGACAGAAGACTGCCAAACCACCTTCGACAGTATCAAGGAATATCTGTTGAATCCTCCGATTCTATCACCTCCAGTGGAAGAAAGACCACTAATCATTTACCTCACAGTCCTAGAGGACTCAATGGGGTGTGTACTTGGCCAACAAGACGAAACCAAAAGGAAAGAGTCTGCCATCTACTATCTAAGCAAGAAATTCACCGACTGTGAAACTCGGTACACGATGCTCGAGAAAACTTGTTGTGCTTTGGCTTGGGCAACCAAACGTCTTCGCCAGTACATGATTTGTCATACTACTTGGTTGGTCTCCGAAATGGATCCCATCAAGTACGTTTTCGAGAAACCTGCTCTTACGGGAAGAATTGCCCGTTGGCAGATGCTGTTATCAGAATATGACATAGAGTACCACGCTCAGAAAGCCATTAAAGGAAGTATTTTAGCCGATCATTTGGCTCATCAACCGATTGACGATCAATAATCAATCGGGTTTGACTTCCCAGACGAAGATGTCATGTATCTAAAAATGAAAGATTGCGATGAACCATTACCCAGTGAAGGGCCAGAACCAGGTTCCCAATGGGGACTTATCTTTGACGGAGCAGTTAATCATTATGGAAACGGAATTGGGGCAATCATTGTTACCCCCCAGGGTACCCACATTCCTTTCACTGCTAGACTCACGTTCAAGTGTACGAACAACGAGGCCGAATACGAAGCTTGTATTATGGGTCTCGAGGAAGCGATTGATTTAAGGATAAAAAACTTGAACGTATATGGCGACTCAGCCTTGGTCATCAATCAGATAAAAGGAGATTGGAACACATACCAATCAGGATTGATTCATTACAAAGACTATGCAAGAAGGTTGTTACCCTTCTTCAACAGAATCGAGTTTCATCACATCCCTCGTGATGAGAATCACATGGCTGATGCATTAGCCACTATCTCTTCCATGATTAGTGTAGGTCAATGGAATGACATACCTAAGATCGACATAATGCGCCTTGAACGGCCCGCTTACGTCTTCACGATTGAAGCAGTCATAGATGACAGACCTTGGTATCACGATATCAAATACTTCCTTCAGAAACAAGAGTGCCCATCTGAGGGACTCAGAAAAGACAGGAAAACCCTCAGAAGATTGGCTGGAAACTTCTTCCTGAGCAGTGACACTCTCTATAAGAGAAATTTTGACATGGTCTTGCTCTGATGCGTAGACAGACCAGAAGCAGACATGCTCATGAAAGAAATTCATGAAGGATCCTTTGGCACTCACGCCAACGGACACACAATGGCGAGAAAAATTCTGAGAGCAGGGTACTACTGGTTGACCATGGAATCCGACTGCTACAAGTACATGAGGAGCTGTCACAAGTGTCAGATATACTCCGACAAAATTCATGTACCGCCATCACATCTCAAAGTTCTCTCTTCCCCATGGCCTTTTTCCATATGGGGAATCGACATGATCGGCTTGATCGAACCTAAGGCTTCAAACGGACATCGGTTCATCCTGGTAGCCATTGACTATTTCACCAAGTGGGTCGAAGCAGCGTCATACGCTAATGTAACCCGACAAGTGGTGGTACGATTTATCAAAAACAATATCATCTGCCGTTATGGTGTTCCAGGCGAGATCATTACTGATAATGGATCTAACTTAAACAATAAGATGATGAAGGAGTTGTGTGCTGAGTTCAAGATTAAACACCATAACTCATCTCCCTACCGACCCAAGATGAACGGGGCGGTAGAAGCGGCTAACAAGAACATCAAGAAGATCGTTCAAAAGATGGTTATAACTTACAAAGACTGGCACGAGATGCTACCCTTTGCTCTTCACGGTTATCGCACATCTGTCCGCACTTCAACAGGGGCTACCCCTTTCTCTCTAGTATATGGCATGGAAGCAGTGCTCCCCATAGAAGTAGAGATCCCATCAATCCGGGTATTGATGGAAACCAAGCACACCGAAGCTGAATGGTGTCAAAGTCGACACGACGATTTGAATCTGATCGAAGAAAAGAGAATAACGACATTATGCCACGGTCAACTGTATCAACAAAGAATAAAGAGGGCGTTCGACAAAAAGGTTCGACCTCGTGTCTTCAGAAAAGGAGACCTCATGCTCAAGAAGATACAATCATTTCTCACTGACTCCCGGGGCAAGTGGACTCCGAATTATGATGGCCCCTATGTGGTCACGAAAGCTTTCTCAGGCGGCGCCTTGAGACTTGCAACCATGGACGGAGAGGAATTTGCCTACCCCACGAATGTTGATGTAGTCAAGAAATACTTCGCCTAAACTAAAAAAAAAACGTCTCGGTGGATTGAAAACCCGAAAGGGCGGTCCAGGCAAAAGTTAGAGACAAGAAAAAAAATCATCCCGATGGATTGGAAACATCATAGTACAATCCAGGCAAAAGTTAGGGATAATGGCAAGTAACTATGTTCAACAGAGGCAAGTCCCTCAGCAGCGACAGTTACATCATCTGTCAGAAAACTCCAGCCAAGGTCATCTTCGACAAAAGCTCAGGATGCCCCGAATTCCAAGTTCGTAGAAGGATAATGGTCGTTATGTTTCAACGTAGCCCTTTTCCCTGTAAATTACCATTTTCAAACTTTGTATATACTCTTTGGAATCACGCGGTTGGCTGATTTCCATCCTATCAATAAAATTTGAGCCCTTGTGCTTTTGTTTGTAATTCTTATTTGTTTTAGCTTTACAGAACGACGTTGTTAACATGACTAACGATTCTTGAAATAAAACAAAAATGAATTTACTTGTTAAAATTTTTTCTACTTTTAAAATAAAGACGACAATTTCTTTTGACTGTTAAACCTCAAAAGAACATCAATCGCTTCTCCAGAAGTAATCGAACTTCAAAGTGCAGAATCAAAGTACTCCTTCTAAGCCAGTGCGCCTGAATGAAGGATCAACTGTATCAGATGTGGCTTTCCCATCTGATACCCACGGCCAAGTTCTTATCTCCTAAGCCCGACCAACATAGCTCCCAACAGGGACTATCTCTCCTAAGCAAGGTGGAGTTGCTATTCTGAACTGACGGTACTTCTTCGCCCCGTGATGGCCGAGTATCCAGTCGTGTTCACCCGTCAGTTTGCATGTCGCGTCAGTTTTATCAGCATAAACATACATACATCATGCATTATTGATTTGCATTCACATTTCATATTGCATCGCTATCACTCTAGCCGGTCTTGTCCCTTAGTGATAGGGGTCCTCTCAATCGAGTTGTCAGTTCTTGCCTCGTCAGGAAACGCTGCGTTTGAACAATCTCTCCTCCAGTTTATTTCTGGATTGAAGTTGGCTCCTCGACCACTTTGATAACTTGAACCTCTGAAAGACCAGAGAACCTTCAACCGATGTCACTCTTCGCCATTGAAGATGATATCCTTGTTTTCTCGAATTAAAGAAAATCCCGAGAGAAAGCCTCATAAATCGGAGATTCGGTAGTACGATAGTTTTTCTCCAAAAAACCCACCGATGAAAGGTCATCGGCACCTCAAAATTGGATCACATCCTAGGGCATTTCTCCGGGAAGATCCCGAGAAAGGTATGATGTAAAGACCCCAAACGAATGCAGTCTCTCAAGGGACTCGCATTCCCTGAGTAGAGTCAACAAATGACATCTCCAATAGAGAAGTTTATACACCTATACAACTCAGACGACTGGGTTCCCCGGCAAGTCTGACATCAAACCTTTTTCCACTCAAATGGCATCTCCCCAGGAAAATTCGGTGAGAAGTTTGAAGGAAAGCCGCTACGAATAGCGTCCCTTGTCAGTAAAGTTTATTGACGAAAGAAACTAAGACCAGTTCCTCGGTAGGAAACCAGGATCGAGGGGAAGTTTACATTGGAAACTAAGACCAGTTCCTCGGTAGGAAACCAGGATCGAGGGGAAGTTTACATCGGAAACTAAGACCAGTTCCTTGGCTGAAGACCAGGATCGAGGGGAAGTTTACCTTTTCTAAGCATCATTGCTTAGCAAAAGAAGATGAATTCGATCTGCCATTCATAACCGCCATCAAAATTTCGGGTATTCTGATATTTAATCCTTTTGCACCCCGAATGCCCGAATACCTTCGTCATTCACACCTTCGGGTCTAAGAAGATTAAATAGAGGCATCTGTCATACCCCAAATTTTGACCACTAAGATTTCCCATCATTGTGCAAATCATCATCACAATGTGGATGAACCATCATGCCTTATCAAATGCCTCAAGGAGTATTGAGCATTCACTACAATCAAAATTAGGGTTTTAAGCCCTCTCAGAGCCTTAGACAAAGGATCAATCAAGGAATGACATGATCTTCAACTTGTCTAACCTCTCAAACATCCACAATGGATCAAAAGGACTCCCACTTCAAGGATTAAGCACAAGGCTGCCCCCTTCTAGGTGGATCAAGTCTCGAGATCGCCAGTATCACCAAATTAGGGTTTTGGTCGACCAGGGCCTCCAGATGGAAAATTTTCATCTGGACACAAGCCAAAGATCCAAAACACAACCTAATGTACTCCATGGAACCTCATGGACCCATCTATCCAGTCAATTTTGCCTCAGGGGATGCATACATAAAAAATTAGGAATTAGGGTTTCTTGACCTAATTCACCCCTAAGTTGACTTTTAGGGCAAATCAAGAGCCAAGACCTCAAGACATGATTTGAGGGTCTCTAATGAACTATATTGATCCATTTGGAACAATGGATTAATCCAAGAAGCTTAAGCAACAAGTCTAATTTTCATCTGCACCATAATTAGGGTTTCGCGAGGAAAGTCAACTGTAACTTTGACTTTTGACCAGGACATGCTCCCAAACCCTAGGACATGCCCCAATATACCCTATGACACCCATGGAACATGTCCATCAAGTTTGATTTAGGCCAAGGACATGATTTCCTGAAGAATTGCACAGTTTGGAATTCATCTGATAAAAAGTCAACTGTGCACAAAAAGTCAACTGTGCACAAAAAGTCAACTTTGACTTTTTGAGATTTTTCACCAAAATAGATTTTTCACCAAAATGGATTTTTAACCCTAAAATGATGTTAATTTATGATTTGAATCATCATTCATCAAGAAAAATAAAAAAAAGTTGGATAACTTGTAAAAGGGGTAACCATAAAACTTAGAAATTTTTCTAAGTTATGGAAAAAGTACCACTAATGCACTAACTTTGGAGGATCATAACTCCTAAACCACATGGCCATTTTTTCTCATCCAAAGATGGATTTGTAGCCCTCATTACCCTCTACAAAAACTTCAACTAGACCTAAGGCCAATTCATTAAGGATTTTGAGTTATGGAGTGATCAAAATCAAGAAATCACACTTTGTTCCAACACTTAGTGAAAATTTCACTAAGTCAGATTTTGCTTCACTTTTTGCCAAATGTAGAGGGATTTTTCACTTGGAATCAAAAGAGATCAAAACCAAACTTGTTTAAACAGTTGTTGTATCATGTAAGGGCTTTCCAAAATGGCCAAGAACATTGCCAAATTCAACTTACACCATGAGATATGACATTGTCAATTTGCCTTGCTGAAATCTGTCAAAGGCAAGGCAGAATTTGCAACTTTGATCGATTTGCCAAAATCATCCAAATTCAAATGCTCCTATCCACTTAGACACATCTGAGGATTGAATCTAAAGGGGACAATCACTGAGCCAAGCCTCCAAAGTCCATGGAACAAGAAATAACATGTTGAACCTAGAATGGCCAAAATAGGGACAAGACTCCAAATTTGGATTGGAGCATTCAATGGAAGCATCAAGGTGGCATGGACTGAGCCATTATCATCTGAAATCAGTCAAGACTTATCCAAGACCAAGGGAACCAAAGCTCTGTGCCCTAACCTCTAGTCAATGGCTAGAGGAGACTTGGATTTTCATTTGCCAACATTGGCCAAACCTACTTACCAGCTGCCATTCACTATTCCTTGCAAAACAAACTTGCTCTACTATAAATAGAGCTCAATTGTGATCAGTTTGAGTACACCAAAGCCATCTAACAGATGCTTTCCTCAAAATCTCTTTCTCTAGACAAAAATGCCTTTCTTAGCAAGGTAGCTATCGGGTTTTGAGTTTGAGAGCTTTTCCAATCAAACCAATCACTCACACACCTCACATACATCACATATGAGCTGATCAAACACTTAGATCACTTCTAAAACACCAATTTCACAAAATCACCAGCTGGTTGCTCAAATTTTCAATCAAGTTGCAGCTGAGGTACCACAAATTGATCCAGCCAATTTCAATCAAGTCCAACCATTCAAACACACTCCATAGGGTGTAGGGAAGCTGTTCAGATCATCACCACTCATCTGTAACACCTCCAAATCAAAAATCACATTGCACTTGCTGTCACGGCCTAGAGGTAAGCACATACTTGGTCATCTCTCAATCTATGTATATTTCCTCGCACAATAATTTGGCTATATGTTCATAAACATGCATGGAATGTTTCCCCTCAATTAATTGCATTGTTTGAATCGTGTATCAAAAATCCTAGCCTTCATGCAGAAATTAGGGTTCTTGAGGTTTCTTCGTGATTTCATGTTTTATGTTTAATTTAAATGAAATTAAGTGTTATAGACATGATCGTGAGGTTGAGACGAGCATAATAATATGTGGATTGCATGATATGATTACGTATTCAGTGAGATTGGATGGAAAAGGCAAATCAGCCAAACCTAGAAAAACGCGCGTGTTCTTGCTTGTGTTCTTGGCGCCTTTTTCACAAATTCAAATATTTGAATTTTGTGATTTTGTTTAATTGATTCAAAAATTAATTTCTCTCTGAGTTTTAATGATTTTGAGTTGATTCTTTTTTTAATAATTCACAAAAATGTTAAAATATTTTATTTTATCAAAAAATCCCAAAAATATTATTTATTTCATACAATTGATATTTTTGCAAAGAATTAATATTTTAATTGTTTTTGACATTTTAAGTATTTTTTCTACATTGATTTTGCAACTTTTAATGCTTTCTAATTATTTTGTAGGTCAATACTTAATTTTTGAAGCATTAATCCAAAATCACAATTTGTTTTTCATATGTTAAACAATTTTGATCATTTTTAATTGAATTTTTATTCAATTAAATACATTTTTTGAAAACAAATTAGGGTTTTTGGATTAATTCAACCCTCATAAATCATTTTCAAAACACTCTGGGCCTCTTGAGAGAGTGTAAGACCCAACCCACTTGTACAGAAATATTTTGGGCCTCATTCGTTGTATAAGTCCCTCTGTACATTTTTAAATAAACGACACGATCATCGCCTTTTGAAAAATAACCCTGGGCCTCTCCTTGAGCTATAAGACCCATTCAAAAACACTTTGGGCCTCTAATAGAGTGTAAGACCCAATCCCCTTTTAACCAAACCATTTTGGGCCTCACTTATTGTATAAGTCCCTCCGCGTTAAAAGAAAACCTCGGCGCGATCGCCATTTCAAACGGAAAAATCATCTGGGCCTACCCTCGTGTTATAAGCCCCGCTCTTTTTCTTAAAACTCATTTGGGCCTCCATTGGAGTATAAGACCCATTCATTTGTACAGAAAACTTTTTTTGGGCCTCAGTCACTTGTATAAGTCCCTCTGTACAAATTCAACAGTGCGCTCACTGATAAAACCCTGGGCCTCTTCTTGAGCTGTAAGCCCCAAATCTTTCTTTTTCAAAGCACTTTCTCCATTGATTTTGAATATACTGTTGTTTTCAATCTTTATTTGTTGAACAACTAACCAAACAGCATGGAAGCTCTACAACCGAGTAAGTGGTTATCGCTTTCATTTACCGCTTTCATATACATATAACTGTATTGTGGGGCTGTTTCACTGTAAGTCTTCTTTCATAAACTCATATCAACTGTGTAATAATAGTATAGATATTTCGAGTTTCCCCGGCAACTACGTTTAGAACTAAGTGACGCCATTTCGTTTAGTCATAGAAATAGACAACTAGATCCCCAATATGATCACCAGACACAGTCTTCTCTCAGGCTGTCCTCATTAGGAATTATCAAGAAACTCTACTCCCAGAGATGAATGTATTCTCCGTGAATGGCATCTTTGAGTTTCTTCCAAATTCTCGAACTTTCCTGACTTTGATCTATTCTCGGTGAATAGCATTGCCTTGAATTTCTCGGGGATTGGGGACCCACGGGCTTCTTAAAAGCATCAGCCTCCTCTTGGGCATCGTACAAGGACCCACAGGCTTCCTAAAAGCAACCCCGCCTCCTCTTGGGCTTAGTACAAGGACCCTACGGCTTCTTATAAGTATTCACAGCCTCCTCTTAGGCTTCGTATAATGATCTCTTCCTCCGGGAATGATAGCCTCCTCTTGGGCTTAGTACAAGGACCCGTCGGCTTCTTAAAAGTTTCCCGCCTCCTCTTGGGCTTCGTACAAATTGTCCCGACGACCTCCTAGAGGTATAGGAATAGAACTTAGTTATTTGCATAGAACCGTCCTTTCATAGAGTCTACTATTGTTTCTCCAAGCATAGTCCAAAAGATAAAACTCTAGACTTGGACAGTCTAACTTCCTTGAGTCTCAAAGACATTCTCAAGTGACCCCTTCGTTAAATAGGAAGGAAACCCGCAGACTCGGACAGTCTCAATACCCTTCGGATTCCCCGCTTCCTTAAAGAACAGGAATAACCCGGATCCTGGAATCAAATCCCTGAGTACAGTGTTGCTCATATAAGAACTGATTTTCTCTTTAAAATCAGTATATTGGATCTGTCACTCAACTGAAACAATAATCATAGCCTCTCTCTTGGGCTTTGTACAATGATCCTTCCCAGCGGAGTCAAACAGTGTTTAGCCTCTCTCTCGGGCTTTGTGCGAGACACATAAGAGACTCCCTCGTTGAGTCAATCACCCCTTTCGCCTCCATCTCGGGCTTTATACGAGATACAAAAAAAACTCTCTAATTGGGTCAATTAGCCTCCATCTCGGGCTTTATACGAGATACCAAAAGATTCCCTTGTTGAGTCAAAACCTTTTAGCCTCTCTCTCGGGCTTTGTACGAGACACATAATAGCCTCCTCTTAGGCTTTGTATAAGAAAACCACTAGTTGATCCAATTAACCTTTTAGCATCAAAGTTGTGCCTCGTTCACAGTACACAAACATCAACAACTCCTTCCCTTCCGTCTAATCGCTGTAAGCGGCAAGCCTCTGGATCATCTACATCCATACCACTGTCCCTCTTTTAGCAAGAGAAATTCCTAAGGAAAGATAGCATTGCTCTACACTGAGTTAAAGTCTTCTCCTTCAGGTTAAAATCCCTCATAAAGGAAATTATGGCATTACCGGATTCACACATCCTGGTTAAAGTAATTCTCCTTTATAAACAGTTGTGACATACAACCCCCTCTTTAGAGATGACAAATTCTCTCTAAAGTCAAACCTTTAGCTTCATATCTTGGGCTTTGAACAAGATACAAATCACCTTTCACTTCACGTCTTGGGCTTTGAACAAGACACCAAAACCCCATTTCCTCCCATAGAATAGGAGGAACTACGAACACTTTGATTTCCCTGTTTCGGTAAACGGGAATACGTAGGCATAAGATTGAAAGAAAAATCTTAGCGAGCACAATCAACAAAAAACCTAAATCCCATCAAAAAGCATCAGCCCTAACATCCTAATCCTTGTTCCCCGCTATAAAGTCCTAGAAAGAGAAGAAGAAAACCGTATTGGCGAAAATACAAATAACCAGTACAAAGGCCCCCCCACATTGATAGCATTCGTAACCTAACAAACCGCTGTTCAAACTCAGTATGCAAAGCAGGGTTAATTGGAGACATCTATTTCCCTTCCTTCATCAGCTCACAATAGGATAAAAAAATGAATCGACCTGTAGTTTTAAGCTCAACCGCAGAGAGCGAGCAGCGCTTAAGAACCGCATCCAAAATCGCTCGCTACAATATCGTGTGTCCTTTACTCTCTTGCTTAGTATCTCTATTTATGTTTCTGCATTGAATATCAGAACCTCATATTGAGCAAAGTCAGAACCTTACAGCCTATCTCTGATAAGCTTCTGCACTGCAAGTTCTGAGAATCGTATCTTATGATTAGAGCCTGTATGGTTCTCATGCTCCATAGTTAAGAGATCAAAATCTCTCAATGAACATTGAAAGTTCTTGAGCGTCTCTTTAACAAAATACGAAAAAAATTTAGAAGAGTAAATTCACAATTCAAACCCCCCTTTCTTTTGTCTTTCTCGCACCTTCAGGGGGCACGTAGCACATAATTTGTCTATTCTTGTTATGTTTTTATTTTCCCTATGTTGGGCCCTTTCGTCGGCCCAAAAAAGTTGTGCCCAAGCCTTTATCTCTTGTTGTTCAGAGCAAGGATTTTGCAATAGTCTTCAAAGAGGAAAATTTATCAGTTGTATTTATTTTTCCTTGACCTAAGAACTCATTAATGACGGCAGAAGAGAAACCATTGCCGCACCCACAAGCATGAATTTTTTTGTTGTCTTTACTACCAGCTTTGTTGAAGTCTTTGGGGATATTCACGATGAATTCCTTCATCAGCTGTGAATAGAATAGACTTAGACCTATGATAGTTTTCATAACCTGAGCATCTTGCAATAGCTCAACAATTTCTCCACACTTCAAAGCCTCTTCTAATAGCTTCTTCAGGGGCTATCCTTGTACGATAAATGTATTTCCATTTTAACACACTCTCCTTAGAGTGGAAGGAAACTTTGTCCATAAGAGAAAGAGGGAAATTAGATGATATCTTCTTCCCACCAACAATATTTCTATTCTTCTTCACCGGACCAACCACAATGTTATCCAAAAATTCATCTTCAACAACCTCCACAACAACCTTTATTTTTGGGTTGACCTTTTTTTTTTGAGGTAGATTTTTCTACAACTACAACACCCTTATTCTTATTTCCTGATTTCTCCTTCTTCTTAGCAGTCTTTTTAGCCTTAGTTGGAGTGGATACACGTTTGATGGGCGTCTTCTTAGGTTTGAGAGCCTCTTTCTTAATGTTTACCTACTTTTTTTTCCATTTCTTTGCAAACTTCTTCTTAGTACTAACAGGATCAACATCTTTTGCAACACGAATCTTAACATATTCATTCACTTGGTCATTATCAATTGCATAATTACCTGCATTATCTTCAGGGTTGGTGGTAACAACATTCTCATCATTTTGATCAACATTGCTCTCGAAAGTTAAATTATCATTCTTCTTTTGAGTATGAGACTTTGTCTCTAACATGTCAGACTGGTTGCCCGACACATCTTTACCAGTATATTGATTACCCAAGCTATTTTCTTGATTTTTATCACCAACAGTCAATTGACTTCCTCCTCTATAATGTCCATAGTTGCAGTCCTAGTCTCCACCTGATCTTCCTTATTAGCAGTTTCATCATTGCCAAATCCTTCATTTTTATCACCAACAATATTATCTTCAGACTGTTCGTCCTTATACTAAGGTATCTCAACATCATTGTTGACAATATCATCCTTATCATTCACTTGACTTGCTGGGGCGTCCTCATCACTAGAGTCCTCAATATCCACATGATAGTCATGAAGAATGACATATATGAAGGTATCTGTGACTGAAATACTAACATTTAAGGCTTCTTCAGGATTATTATTCAAAATCTTGTCCATACTAACTTCCCTGTGGGGCTTATCACATGCGTGAATGGATTCCAGGGTTTACGATACGAGCTCAACATCGACTTCTTTAGCAATCTATGACACATTGTCACCAAAATTCTAAATATTCCTCTTATCAAGTTTAGTTTTAGGGGTATTACCTTGTACATCAACTAGAACAACCATATGAATTAATGCAACATCAAGAACATCCTCGATAGGATGATCTGCAAATTTAGCATGATTTTCAGGAACCTTATTAGCACCAAAGTCTTTGTTCTCAACATCCTTTTCTTTCCCAGTGAGATGTGACATAGTTAATGGTACCTTTAAAGAACATTCACATGCCTTTTTCATCATCTTCTTTTTCACTTCTTTAGTTGGTTCCATGATGGGAGGACCTCAGGCCGAACCATCGTCCTCCCCTTCTCTTTCATTTTGACTCTATGCATGCTGATTACAAGTTTGGGATCCTCCATAGGTTTCTTGGACTTCTTCATGGTTTTCTTATCCTTTCCAGAAGTCTTGGTTCCTTGCCTAGTTCCAACCATGATTGCAGGATTTTTAAGGTTAAAGTGAAGTAATTCACTTAGGGTTACCGAGGAGTGAGAAGGGAGATGATTGTAAAATATGAAAAGTCTTATGTTACACTTGAGGCGGGTAACGTAAAAATGAATAGTATTTTGAATACCAACTGAATTTGGAATACCAAAAGTTAGGATAAAAAGAGGCGCATGTGCCTCGATCATGATGACCATGAGAGAGAAAAAGGAAGCACATTAGTTCCCATGTCATCTCAACATTATTTGCTAGAGATTCTCAATCACGCATAGAACAAGGGCATGTCTTAATTTTTCAATTTGAGAAGCATCCGGAGCCTTAGTAAAAATATCAGCAAGTTGGTTTTCCGTTGCAACATGATCTAGTGTGATAACCTTGTCTTCAACTAGATCTATAATAAAGTGATGACGTATGTCAATTTTCTTAGTGAGGCAATGCTTAACAAGAATCTTAGAGATGTTTATTGCTTTCATGTTGTCATAATATAATGTCACAACATCTTGTTTGACATTGTGCTCTTTCAGTATTTGTTTTATCCATAATAATTAAGTAGAACTCATGTCTGCAACAATATACTCAGCTTAGGTAGTGGATAAGGACACACAATTTTGCTTCTTGTTTGAACCATGAAATAAGATTGTTCTATAGAAAGAAGCATCCACTAGAGGTACTCTTTTTATCTTCAGCGTTCCCTGCCAAATCAGCATCATAGTACCCAACAAAAATCGAGTCGGTGTCATAAGAATACATAATATCATAGTCACTTGTGCCATTTATATATTTAATGATTCTTTTAACCAAAGTGAGATGTATAGATGTTGGCTTGGCTTGGTAACGAGCACATAACCCTACTGAGTAGGTGATGTCAGTGCGAATGAATGTGAGGTAAATAAGGCTACCAATCATGCTTCTATAGATACTTTGATCCACATCAATACCTTGGTCATCTTTTGTTAGCTTGATATGAGTTGCAGCAAGTGTACACTTGTATCTAGCATTTTTGAGCCCAAACTTATTCACAATGTTCTTAGCATATTTATTCAGAGATATAAATATTCCTTCATTTATTTTACTTGGAACCCAAGGAAGTAAGTGAGTTCACATACCAAATTCATTTCAAATTCAGACTTCATTTGTTGAACAAAATGTTCCACCATCTTGTTTGACATTCCACCAAACACGATATCATCCACATAAATCTGAGCAATCATTAATTAACTTTCTTCTTTATTGATAAACAATGTTTTATCAATTTCACCTCTGCTGTAATCATTGTGGTGAGAAATTTAGTGAGCCTTTCATACCAAGTTTTTGGAGCTTGTTTTAGCCTATATTGTTAGACGATAGACTTTGATCTATAGGGGGTGAATATATCACAAATTTTACAACAAAAAACTTTTGGCAAAAATCTGTTTTCAAAATATGGTGCAGCAGAAAAACGACCCAGATCGAATCGTCTAGTAGAACCTACTATCGAAAAGAAAAATATGTATCGCAAACCAAATGGAGTGATAACGAACGTAAATGTTCAACAACAATAAAATTAAGAATCAATTAAATGCAATGTTAATCGTAACTCGTATATCTAATGAATCAAAACACAATCAAAATATGCACAAACAATTTATCGAACACTTGGTGTGCAATCGATAGCAATTGGAAATATAATTCGTTTTCTTAATGTTAAAAGCCAATCACAATCAAAGTGATTGTGATTATATCAACAACAATACCCTTAAAAGATAGTAGAAAACAATTTCCAATCGAATTAATCAAACAACGATGAACTCGATAAATTGCGAAATCAACAATAAGATATATATATATATATATATATATATATATAGAGAGAGAGAGAGAGAGAGAGAGAGAGAGAGAGAGAGAGATTTGTTTAGGCAGTTCCCTAATCGGCCTCGCTATAGGTATGTCTGCTCTCAATTCAAAATCGAATTGAGATATTGCTATTAACCTTTTCTTTGCAAAATCGTTTATACAAGGGATGAAGAATGCAAACCCCAAAACCTTATTGTTTTGTGTTGATTCTTCCACCTCCAAAACCTTGATCAAAGCTTGATCAAGTGACCAACAATGCGGCTACAATCCTTTGATTATCCCAAGCATGCAACTTGTTGAAACCCAAGATTCTCGCACACAATTCACCGTCTCACATCACTCATTTGCAAGGAAACCACCTTGTCCCAAGGCCTTCACTCGGTCGAATCTGTGTTAACGTGATCTTGTCTAAAACCCTCAAATCAACCCGATCTTGAAGGAAAACCTCACCTTGGTTTTCTTATTTGAAACACATAAGCCCCCGACCCAATATTCTCGGTTACACTAAATCTAATTGGACATTATCAACCCTAATCTAGATGGTCACTCAATCGAAAAATGAGTATGTGCAGTTCATTTGTGTGTATGCATAGAAGAAGGGATAAAGATGATGGGCAACTTTGTAATCTGGTTTCGTTTAGGTTTTATTCACTAGGAAACATTACCTAGAAGAAGATGCATGTATGAATATATATAGGTATGTGAAGAAAATTGGCAAAAGTATGCAAGAAAAATAAGATGCAAAAAGAATTTTGCAAGTTTTAAATTGCATAGGTCGGTCTATGAAGGTGTTCAGGCCGGCCTGTGAGGCGACCTGAGGGTAGAATCTACAAGCTTCATTCTTGGAGCGTAGGATCCGGCCTGAAACATGTATGTGTCGGCCTATACTGAAGTTAAGGCTTCCATAGGTCGGCCTGATCATGTATAGGTCGGCCTATGTTGTTTTTTTGACACACAAACATGATTTTTGGTGTGTATGCCATGCCTAAGACCAATTAAACTTGTTTAGAGACTCTTTTTATGCATCCTAAGGCTAAGGGGACAAATGAGCATCTAAATGTATGTTGATACTGTCCAATATACAAAAGCGCTATGATATACTACCTTCCTTGTTTGACATCATTCAAAACCCAGTTGAGTTTGTAGTTACCACTCACATACTCCCCCTTTTTTTATGATGGAAAACATAAATGATGTAGTCGTAGCCTGCTACGCTTTATTATCTTGGTACACAGAACATTTCCCCCTGAATTTATGCATTGTTCTTGATAGCTCCCCTTAGGTGTATGCATATATCATGCATAATCCTCTTCATTATATCATCCCCCTTTCACAACATCAAAAAGAAAGAAAACAAACAATCCGTTAGAAGCATCACGCAGATGCACAACACACATATTTCAAATACTATACAGAGGCAATTGCAATGAAAAGATTGTGCACTCACACAAAGTAAAGAACACTTGCTAAATAAACAACCCACAATACTCATATTAAGTTTGATTAATTAAAGTACAAGCATTGAAACATTACATAATTCAAAGGATAAACATCAAACCAAATGCAAAGACATGGAAACAACCAAACATAAAACACACTAAATGCAAAAAAAATCTTAAGACACACTAAGAAGACACTCAAAATCACTGGTCATCAGTCCCTTCCACGACCTCCAGGTCTAGCTCCACGAAACTAGTCTTGACCATCATTTCCAAACTGACAGTCCAAGAAATCACACATCTCTTGATATAATTGTGTGTAGTGATGGTAATCTTCATTTTGGGCAGCAATCATGTGATTGACCCTTGTGATGGTAGAGGTGGTATTCACATCCATCTCCTCCATCAAGGTGACTAGCTTCTCAGAGACAAATAAGGAAAATGCCTCAAAATTTGCATCTTAAGTTCTCATATACTCCTGCATACTCTGGAGCTGCACCATTTGGGCATTTTGGTTGTGCATCAGGTTTTGAATAAGCGAGATGATAGACAAATTCTTGCCAGCAGCATTGCTATCTTCCTGTACATCAACATTTTCTTCATCATGCATAGGCACATCATCTTCAACATGTTGCCCAACAGAGGGGTAAGTAAATGCGGTAGGATCGTCGAAGTTGTATATATTCCAACCATACTTTCCTAGCCTTAGATAGTATGCTTGACGCTCTTCATCCCAAAAGTATCCCATGTTGGTTATATTCTGTTGAGAGAATTCTTGAACTAGACCAGGTGAGATGAGTGGTAGATTTGGCATGTCAATTTCAAAGAAACTTAGAATTTTTGAGATCATAGATGGATAATAGAAGGATGGACCCTTGTATCCATCCTTGATGATGAACATTCTGGAGACGAAGTAGTATGGCCAATTGATGTGAATTTTGTGCATCAGGATGTACACGAGATGAATCTCTGTACTGTCTACTTTAGAGTATCCGCCTTTCTTAGGACGCAAAATATAAGAAACAAGCCACAAAAGGATTCTCAGAGTAATTTTGAATTGACTTAATGCTACAACTTTATTACAGTCTTTTGGCCTTGGGGCTTTAAGCATTTCAATGAGATGAGCGTTCCACTCAAAATACTTATGAGCATGAGTGTCTGTTACCAAAGGATCAACTTCATCCTCTACATCAGGATCGTTTATGGTAATGTCAAATAATTGCTTCCAAACATCATCGTTGACTTCATAAATCTTATTCCCAATAGTGAATTTGAAAGAAGATCCATTCTGCTCATGTAGTCCAGAATAGAATACACGAACCAGATCCTCGTTGTAATCTTGTGAAAATTACATAAAATAGTTGATTTGCTGTTGTTCTATGAGTCGAACCACAACAGAAATTTCCAAACTTCCAACACCAGAAGCCTTCCATACATGTGGTTTCATGACAAGGCGATGCATAAATTTCTCTTCAAATTCTGCTACACAGTTGTCAGAAACCAGAGACAACACAATGTCATGAATGACGGATGATGATGATGTGTCAGCCTTATCACTCTTGCTTCTCACAATTTTGGGAGCCATTTGGATTGATAGGAATTTGTGACAAAATTGATGTTTGAAACAAGATGGAAACTGATGCCAATTTATAGGAAGTGAAAGAATTCAGAAGGTTCATTGTAACACGAATGTGGAGAGTTGAATGATTTAATGTCATGAAATGAATGACATTAGTGATGAATTAAGGACATAAAGAGGAGTTACATTGGTTGACTGGGAATTGAATAACAAAGGACTCATATTCATGAACCAATAATGAATGCAGGAATATGAAGAATTCTGGTCAAATGAGCCATAATTCGTCCACTTACTGTCATAGGCCGACCTATGCGATAGCATGTGCCGACCTATACTGTTAGTTTTTGAAAAAAAATGCAATTTTAATTCGTATAGGCCGACCTATACGAGTTCAGGTCGACCTATACTAAACCAGTCAATAGAGAGATTTTAATTCACATGGCATAGGTCGACCTGTTCAATCATGTGTCGACCTATAGACTTCTCATTTGAAAATTTTGTATCAAATGAAATTCTAGACTCCACCAATGACTCGAATCAGACTCAAGCCTACTACCTTGATTGAAAACACATGCATATCATAAGGTTTGATGATTTGTTTGCTTTAATCATGTAACATATAATCATGCAAGCATGACTTGGTCCAACATACAAATGAATCGTAATGACATTTATGTATGGTTACTGTAAACATGTAAAATGCAACATACAACAGTCACATTTGATATTTTTGGAAGTAAACACATATCACAAGCATCACATATAGTTCATCACTTATCCATATGAAATAAACAGATAAAAGAAACACTTACGTACATAGCAAGAAATTGGGTTGAAACGATATTACTTCACCGTACACAAGATGAAGGATGCACAAGCATTCCACGATGAACTTTTGAACGAAAGTTGAAATGAATGCAACACGTGCCACAAAACACAAATAAGACCAAAACGTTCTTACCACTTTCTGAAGGTGTGAGAAAGACACAAGAAAGGGGGGTTGCAAGAGAATATCAGAGGTATGTTGAGAGACTCTATCTTGCGAAGCGTCATTCAGATTGTGCTATGTATGAAACATAAGTGACAAGAAAAATCTGACTTAGCGATGCTTGAATCAGACTTGCAATGCAGAAGCTCATCAGAGTTTGGTTGCAAGGTTCTGACTTGCTAGGTAAGGTTCTGATAAATGATACTGAAACATAAACAATCAAACAAAGCATAAACAAGAGTAAAGAACACACGATATATCCTGGTTCACTTGAGCCATTCCCAAGCTAGTCCAGTCCACCATTCCAAGGTGATTTCGCCTTGAACACAATGACTTAATCCACTATAATCAAACCCGATTACAGATGCACCGACAACAGCCGGTGACTAACATCCCGCATAACCGCAGTTGTGACTAACCCACAATGAACCGTTCAGGGATTCAACTTAATGAATATAATGAACATTGACCTAATAGGTTCCAATCTTGCAAGATCTACTATCAGGATTTCATAGCTAAACGTTCAGGGATTCGACATAATGAATATAACATTTACTGACCATTCTTCTAGGATTTTCAATGAGTTCCATCAGTGATCTCACAAGAGTCTAACCCACAACTGGTCCTCTTTAAGATATGACTATCATTGACCATATTTCAGGATTTCCACAATGACACCAAGCCATTGTCTTCTCAAGTCTTCGATCACACTGATCACTTGAGGAATCCTAATTCTCATAGAATTAGTTGTTTTGGAGATTACATAAATTGCTTCTACATAAGCAGATAACTCCTAAACTTAAGTACAAAAGAACACATAAGTGTTCGAGTAAGATATGAGCAACAGCTCCTTGCTATCTTCAAATTCTACAAAGATGTATGTTGATTTGACAGTTGATGACATCTTGTAGATCTTCTTCTTCATCTTCTTTGTTGTGCAAGCTTCGAGCAACAACTCCTTGCTTCAGATCTTCAATATAGCTCAGATGATGAAGTTGGTTGATGACTTGACTGATTTGCTATGTTGTTTTGCTCATCAACAGCTTCTGTTTCAATTTATTGTTGTTGAGTTGAATAATGAACTTTGAGCTTCAACAACAACGGTCGTGTGTTAATGGTGATAGCTTTAAATGTTTAGTGTAACAACGATAACTGATCATTGCGACTATCATCACATCGACACCTTCAGAAGCGCATTCTCCTTTCCTTTAAATAGCCAAGTAAATTATAGTCGTTGAAGAGCTGTTGGCTGTTTGAAAATAGTCGTTAAGCAATGATTAAAGTTGTACTGCCATATCTTCTTTTTACTGTAGGCGAAGTGATGGGATAGATCTTTTTGGCACGGTGTACAGTCATTGCTAACGGTAAAATTTGTCTTCAAATCTTCAGAGACTTTTGATGGTAATTAATTGAAGCATGAGTAGAGACTTTATAACTAGGTCTTCAGAAACTTCAAGTCTTCCATCTTCAGAACTTGTCCATTAGGAATCTGTCTTCAGAGCTTCAACACTTGTCTTGAAACCCGTTATCTTCATTGCTTCAAGTCTTCAGAATCTTCAGAACCTTGTTCACTCAGAACGCTGTCTTCAGAGTCTTCAGCACTTGACCTTTAGAACCATAATCTTCAGAACAATTCAGTCTTTAGAGTCTTTCTGCACTTGATCTTCAGAGCCTTCAGCCTTCAGAGCTTCAAGTCATGAGAATCTTCAGCACTTCGGTTCTCCACAAGATTATTTCTTCAGAAGCTTCGCTATCTTCAGAATCATAACCATTTTCAGAGTATCATCCACAAGAGCATTGCAACAGCAATATCGTCATCCTTGGATCTATTTGATTATGATCAGATACAAAAGCATACTTGCTTCTTGTGACTTGTGTTACACATAGTAACTCACATATGATCATTTACGCATATCTTGCTGGTGTTTGTTGGATCTGATATCTTCTATGATTATGATTTGCACACAACACACATTAGAACATAAAATAGTTCTTTCACAAATAATCATTGTTATCATCAAAACATAGAGATGACTTGCAGAGACAACTCTTGCTCTCGCACTTTCCTTCTTGTACAAGTAGTTGAAAGTGAGATTAGTAATGTATCCAAAAACATCATTTGATGATTATTTGCTCAATTATGGTGATAATCTGGCTTCTTCTCATGTTTCATCATTTTAGGTTGATCACTCCTAGTTTGATGTACTTGAGCAAGTCTAGTCAAAGATAACCTGCATAATTGAATATAACATCCTTTCGACACTTCTCAGATAGCTTATTAGTAATCATTCACACACTTTTACCACTTAAAAAAACACAAAGAGTTAACCTGGTTGGTAACAAAATCCACCTTGTTAGTCACATAGATCAATACAATAAGGAATGTTACCGTGTTGTGCCTTGATGCTCTACAAACAAGATCCCATACTCTCTTTATAGAGTCAAGACATTTTTCCTGCATGATTAACAACTTGTGCTAGGTACCCAATCTTCATTGGGTTCTTGGGGATTAGTAAAACCTTGATTACATTTAGGGATCCATTTAAATACATCATTAGAAACACAGAGTTTCTTAATTCTGCACTTTGCAATAGTGTGTCCCTTTTTGCAACAGTAGTGACAATACACGTTTAGAGAAGATAACATTTTGCTATTTGGTTCCTTTTAACATAACTATACCTCCGATACGGATTGTGAGCTAGTAAGTCATACTTGGAAGTATCTATAGCAAAAGTAACCTTGGGTTGCAAAGCCTTATAAAGTTCAGCTTTAAGAGTCCTTGACTCCTTTTTCCAAATGTGACATGTTTCACAACCAAAATTCCACAAAGATATAGGGTCCTCTTCTTGCCCTTCTAGAATATTTGACATAGATTTCCTTAGTGCTTCCACATGTATTTTATTTTCGGAAATATTAGCTTCCAAATGAGAGATGATTCTCTTGTTTGAAGCTAATCTCTTGAAAGCATCTATGGCTTGTCTTTGTATATTCTCAAAGGATTCTTGAAGTTGAGAAAAAGCTAAGTCATGAGAGGCTTGAAGTTTAGAGTGACTTACAACCTTTTTATTTCCTTGATTTGACATATAGCAAAGCTTGGCCGATTCCTCACTTGAAGTAGAGCTATCTGTTAGGTGCGAATTTGACCTAAAAATGAACTATCTTTCTTTGCGCTTTTTCCACTCTTTTCTCATGTTTTCATTGGTTTTGCTAATGATTATTGTTGTTCTTCTAACAATGAGAATATACCTTTGGTGCTTGTAATGTGTGTGTTATTGTGCACGAAAAGGCACTAAATGATCAAAGTGTAAGACACAAGAAAATGATGCAAGCTGCCAAAGAGCAGAGGAAGACATCAGTAAGTTCGCTTTGTGAACTTGAAAGCAAGTGCCAGCGAAGGTTCGCTTTGCGAACTCTAGCGAGGTCTCTAGCGAATGGTCCCAGAATTTGGCATGGGCAAAAGGCACTAAAGTTCTCTTTGCAAACGGGAAAGCGAGTGTCCGCTTTGCAAGTGATCCTTCGCATTGTGAACTCACGAGAATTTCTGGGGCGGTTTAACTATTCAGAGGCACCTGAAGTGCCATTTTTCTTCATTCGCTGTGCGAATAAATGGTTTGCTTTGCGAACATGAAAATTCCTGAATGTGTATAAATAGAATTTTCACACTTTTTGAGAGAATGTTTTAATTTTGGAGATAGAGAAACTTGTAGTTTAAATAGCAGAACCTTGCATCTCTTCATTTCAAGGGAGAAAAGGTAGGATCTTTGATTTCTTGTTGGGAAAGGATGTAATCTTTTGATACCTTATGTATTTCATCTAATGTATGTTTGTGAATATGTTTTGATTCTCTATTGTTGTTGTTTTTGATTGATTATTTATGGTCTTGACAAAACCTTTACAAATCCTTGATCTTAGATTTTCATCTATCAATGAGTAAAACTTTTGACATGGTTTTGTGAGTTGATATTCATTGTATCTTTTGTTGTATTGTGTTGATTAAGTAGCATGATTAGCATGAGTAGGAACGATACGGTATTGCGAAGATGCGTGATAATAGTGATGAAGAACGGTATTCACATTCATTTGGCAAATTAGCTGAATACATGTAAAAAGGGTTAAACGTATGTATGTATTCTAATCGATGGCATTTTATATGAAGCAATCATTTATCTGATTTGGATGTCATATTTGTTTACCTATTTATCTTTGATTTGAACCGCTATAGACATATACTCTTCAGATCTGGATCTAAGATAATTATCTCTTTTGTTCTGAACTCTAGAAATAGATTTAGGCTTAACACTTGCGTGAGTATCAGCTCTTAATGCTCTGTATTGGTTTTTGTTGCATGAGACATCACCAATGAGGCAATACGGTCGATCTCTCGACATTGCGTTAGACATAACCTCTGTCGTGGGTGATACGTGAGGATATTAGGCGAATGATTGATTTATGTATTATATGATTAGAATAATGGATGTGTTATCAATTGATGAGATCCAATTCCAACAAGGCTCCATTTATAATTCAATCTTTATTTTATATTTTCAGTCTTTACATTTTCCGCATTTGCTTTTGGTTCCGTCTTAAACCAAAACTTTTGAACCATAAGTTTAGAAATATAGATGTCGTAGAATGACATTCTTTCCCTCACACTGATCCCTGTGGATACGACAAAACTGGGTTACTTATATATTTTTGCTTGCTGCTATTCTAGCTTCAACAAAATGGCGCTGTTGCCAAGGATCGATGTTTAGATATTGAGTTGCATTGGGATACTTTCTATTTTTTTGAGCTGTGTACATTTGTTTATATTATATGTATTTGTTTTCTTTTATGTTTTCTCTAGTGTGATCAGGAATGATGAGAACTCCTTCTAGATTGGTTGCTATTTGTATAAAAGTATTCAATGAAGCTTCGACCGAGTCTGGACTGTGAGATTTGAATGTATGCGAGGTAAATTGTACTACTTTATAGAATGTTAGAATGATTTAAGAATTTTGTGCTTTGTGCAAATGTGTATTTTTGTTTCATTTTGCAACTTGTTTGAATGCTTGTTTCACTTAGGTTTAAATGCCACAAATTGTGAGAAACCTCCATTGTTTATTATATGCTAGGATGACTGATAACATTGTTTAATTCGTTTGATTCATGCTTTATCTTTTGATTATTGTGATTTTGTGGAAGCATTAGAAATGATCAAGGCATTTGTTTATATTGAGCACAACCGTATCCAAAAGTATCTTATTTGTGAGTAGTGAGAATTTGTTAGCCCTTTGAGCCTAAATAGTTTAGATCTCATTTTAGTGATGAGCTTGGTTTATGTACATAATTTGAAAGTGTAGTTCATCATTGAATTTTGTGAGGTTCTAAAAATTTCTTCTTGAACCTTTAAACTTTGTTTTACTTTGATTTCCTTGCCTTAAAAAGGCAGGAGCATTCACTTGAGGTTTGGTTGAATTTAAGTTGGGGAAAATGAAAAAGAAGATTGGTAAGTTGCTAAAACTTTTGAAAAAGTTCAAACAAGCATGAAAAGAAAAAGTGTGAATAAGAATGTGAAAAACAAAAGAAAAAGAATGCTTGTTTGAATAAGAAAAATAGAGTGAAATAATTGTGCATAAGGAAGATTGAGAAGGTTGGTGATAAAGGAATGAAAATGCTGAATGAAGTTGTGATGTGTAAATACCATGTATAGTGAATGTTTCTTCTTGCATCGACAATTTCTATTCAATGGCCTTTAGAGATGTCCCTTTGTTGTGAACCCGACCAAGCTACAACCTTTGAAGCCCTTAGTGATCTTTTTGCTTCCATATTTTCAATTTTTATTGTTATATGTTGTATGAATTGGATTTCTATTTGCATTGTTTGTCAGGTGAGTGAAATTTCCCCGCGGTTGCAAACGCGTCAATTTCTTCATTCTTATTTTTGAAGAGGAGTGTTAGAGTGATTCAAGTATGAAAACTTAGTTGTTCTTTAAACCAATATGATATTTGTTTAAGAACTTAATTCTTTGTCATTGTTCAATTCTATTGAGTGGTGAACGTTGCTTGTGCGCATTTTCGTGCTTAACCAATTTCTCTTGTTTTGGTTGAATCTTATGCTTGAGCAAATCCTCTTGTTTTAATGAGAGGCATACTTTGCTTGAGGACAAGCAAAAATCTAGTTGGGGAGAGTTGTTAGGTGCGGATTTGACCTAAAAATGAACTATCTTTCCTTGCACTCTTTCCACTCTTTTCTCATGTTTTCGTTGGTTTTGCTAATGATAGTTGTTGTTCTTCTAACAATGAGAATATACCTTTGGGGCTTGTAATGTGTGTGTTATTGTGCAGGAAAAGGCACTAAATCAAAGTGTAAGACACAAGAAAATGATGCAAGCTGCCAAAAAGCAGAGGAAGACATCAGTAAGTTCGCTTTGCGAACTTGAAAGCGAGTGCCAGCGAAGGTTCGCTTTGCGAACACTGGAGAGCTCTCTAGCAAATGGTCCCAGAATTTGGCAGGGGAAAAAGGAACTAAAGTTCGCTTTGCAAACGGGAAAGCGAGTGTTCGCTTTGCGAGTGATCCTTCGCATTGCGAACTCACGAGAATTTCTGGGGCGGTTTAACTATTCAGAGGCACCTGAAGTGCCATTTTTCTTCATTCGCTGTGCGAATAAATGGTTAGTTTTGCGAACATGAAAATTCCTGAATGTGTATAAATAGAATTTTCACACTTTTTGAGAGAATGTTTTAATTTTGGAGATAGAGAAACTTGTAGTTTAAAGATCAGAAATTTGCATCTCTTCAATTCAAGGGAGAAAAGGTAGGATCTTTGATCTCTTGTTGGTAAAGGATGTAATATTTTGATACCTTATGTATTTCATCTAATGTATGATTGTGAATATGTTTTGATTCTCTATTGTTGTTGTCTTTGATTGATTATTTGTGGTCTTAACAAAACCTTTACAAATCCTTGATCTTAGATTTTCATCTATCAATGAGTAAAACTTTTGACATGGTTTTGTGAGTTGATATTCATTGTATCTTTTGCTGTATTATGTTGATTAAGTAGCATGGCTAGCATGAGTAGGATCGATACGGTATTGCGAAGATGCGTGATAATAGTGATGAAGAACGGTATTCAAATTCATTTGGCAAATTAGTTGAATACATGTAAAAAGGGTTAAACGTATGTACATATTCTAATCTATGGCATTTTATATGAAGCAATCATTTATCTGATTTGGGTGTCATCTTTGTTTACCTGTTTATCTTTGATTTGAACCGCTATAGACATATACTCTTCAGATCTAGATCTAAGATGATTATCTGTTTTGTTCTGAACTCTAGAAATAGATTTAGGCTTAACACTTGCGTGAGTATCAGCTCTTAATGCTCTGTGTTGGTTTTTGTTGCATGAGACATCACCAATGAGGCAATACGGTCGATCTCTTGATGTTGCGTTAGACATAACCTCTGTCGTGGGTGATACGTGAGGATATTAGGCTGTAACACCCCAAAATTTGCTCTCTTACTTTAAGTACTAACTGGCTTATATTTCATCTCATTTTGCATTATCATGTGTGCATATCATTGGTTCTTAGCATGAGGTCAAGGTGCCTGAGGCAAGTTCAAGAGGAGAAGATGTTCTTCAAAGGGTCAAGCAAGAGAGCTCAAGTGGATCACTCTCTCCTAACCAGTGCAGAAACTAGGGTTTTGAGATTCTTGGGTTTATTGCTCCAATGGCAAGTTTCTTGGGTTTTTATCATCACCAAATGGCATATCTTATCTTTGTTGGAGAGGATACACATCATATTCAGAGGAATTTGGATTTGGAGACTGTGCTATTTCCTCATAGACTGAGGGTACCAAAATTAGGGTTTGCTATAAAGTCAGTTTATTTCTGATTTTTTGGGCAAGACTTGATTCCATGGTATTCCTTGGGTCCCTAAGTATCTAGGAATGGAATATGGTCCATCAGTTTGGTTCATGAGGAGTTCAATTGGCCAATGGATTGGGAATCAGGAGAATTGGGGAAAAGTCAACAGTGAGAGGGGAAGTCAACTGTGAAATTTTGAGGTTCTCTTCAAGGTTTTCAAGGTCTCACATCCTCATATGGTCTTCAAGAGTCAAATTTCATACCATTTATCAAGAATCAAGGGTTGGTACAAAAGTTACTAAATATGGAAATGACCTATAATTTGAAAGTTTCCTTTTTGGGCAAATTCTTACACTACATTCAACTTGACTTTTCATCATCAAGAAAGCTTCAAATGAATTTTCCTCAAGCATGGAAGTTGAATATCTTTTTCTCCCCTTTCCAACAAGTACTAGTGGGTCTCCATATCATTTGTGAAACTCAAGTTATGATCAAAAGAAGGCAAAGTGGTTTTTAGGGTTCCATTTTCACAACTTTTGCATTTTGGGACATATGGACCTATAATTGATTCCATTGCTTCAAGGCACATTCTAACATCAAAGAACAATCCCTAAGGAGCATTTTTGGCCTTTAATTCAAGTGAATCCATGGTTTATTCATTACTTATTTTCCATTATGTAAAATTGCCAAATTATTGAAAACTCATGAACCAATACATCTCAAGGCCCAAATCAAATTCAGGTGTGATTAGCAATTGTTAAATAAGTGATCCATCATCAAGGGTTTGGATATCCATGCATGGAGGAGGGTGTATTTCACATTATTCAAATTTCTAAAATCACCCAAAACTCTTTAAGTGAGGAATTCTCAAGGCCCAAGTGATGATCAGTGGATTAACCTAATCTATTTAAGCTAACTCATGCTAGGGTTAGGAAGAAGACACGTGATTTTGGAGGAGAATCAAGTTTTAACCCTAAACTTTCTTTTCATCGAATCTCATCACACACAGCAGCTTTTCCAAAAATTCTTTCTCAACTTTCATCCTTGGCATCTATATAGTACAAAGCAACCATCATTGGAGACTAATAGCAAGGACGAAGGTAGCATAATCTCAGGTCAGTGCACTTTTTTGTGATCTTAAGACTCTCTTTTTAAACGTGCATATTGATGTGTGATGCCCACTGATCATTCTGATATAGTTTTTCTTGAGTTTGGACGCGTATAGTGGTTGTATGATGAGTTTGATTTTTTTGAACCGTGGCTTTTTTCATTCGATTTGCATTGTAGGTTGAGTATTTGTTAAAATGATGATGATATTTGAATTCCTCATGATTTTCTGGTTCGAATGGTGTACCTATATGTGTTTTCTGGGAAAATTATGGGTGAGGGTCGCCGGAGAAAACGACCGGAGCTAGGGCTCCGGCGTCTGGTTCTCCCTCCGGCCAGATTAGGGTTTTATGTGGAAGAGATAATCCTGGCCGTCCAATTGCTTGATCGTGTGGTCCTCACGTTACCACGTCGTTTAAAATTGTGTTTTATTTCATGGGTTGCGTGTGTGTCCATCCATGTTAAGTACCATGTACCTTAAATCTGATCCTCACATCATGCGTTTGATTGGTTAATCTGGTACGTTGGTTAGATCTGAGGGACATCATTACGCCAACGCATAAAGGATACGGTGTACTTACCACGTGCTCTTTATTTTTTATTTCTGATAATTTAGTGTGGCGCGTGCATGTTAATTAGTGTGTATTTTTTCATCATAGCCATTGATCACGTTTACTTGTTTGATATGTTGACTGATGGCAAGCGTCTGATTAATCTAATGGTTGGTATTGGGTCAAATCAGTTGACTGGGTTCACACGCTATCCCCTTTTTTATTTTTCTGTTGGATTTAATGTTTGGGCTTGCTATTTACACACCCTCCTTCCAGCCCATGTCAATTCTCAACGTGTTTTATTGCTGTTCATACCCCCGCCACTCATTTTCTTTCTATTTTATTTCATTTAATTATTGCAATTCATTTTTATTTTTTAAAAATAGTTTCTTGCATTAAAAAATTCCCAAAAAAAAATCATGAAACATATTTGCCATTTTATAAAAATTTTTCAAATTTTATTTTTTATTTTTATTTTATTTTTATCATTTGAAATAATTATTTGTTTATTTTCTTTTTGAATTTATTTCATACATGCATACCATGACTTGTTTATTTTATTTCTCATCATCCATAAAGCATTTTGAACTCATTATTTTTGCATTCATTCATCAACACATTGAATTGCATTAAAATATTTTTCTCTCATTTTTAAAATCATTTCATATTGCATTTTAGTCCTCCTTTTTTGCATATTGAGTCATGTTTCTTGTCTGAACTTTGCATGATTGTTTGAGTGACTTATATTTTAAATTTTGGCATGAGTTTTGGACATGTTGTTTGCTTCTGGTTGAGATATGTTGATAATTAATTTGGTGATTTTAGAAGATGTTTTGCTAATTGTTTGAGTGCTTTTATTTGAGGTCTTCTTGTATGCATATCTCTGATCATGTCTGGTTACCTGTTTGAAAAGGCACTGGTGCCATTGTTTTGGGATTGTGTCTTTGACTTCATAAACCATGTTTAGATTGTTATAGGTCACTTGATTGCCATTATATGTCATTGCTTGGGTTTCATTAGTCTTATTATTAATTATGTATGTTTTGTACTAACCTTTTATGCAGGGGTTGAGGTAAGTTATTTAAGGGTGTGGATAAGTATCCATGTCCACTCTCATTCTTTCTTTCTCTCGTCTTTTATTTTCTTTAGGCTTAGGTTGTTGTCAAACCTCCCCTTAGGTCCATCTTTGCATGATAACATTAGGATAGATTTTCCCCGTAGTGTTTTTCTTTTCTCTTGAGTCCCTCTTCTCATCTCATAACATCTCTAAGATACTTAATAAGGTCAACTTGCCTTGCACACGAGCCTTAAACATAGGAAATAAAGATTGAGGGGTCCCCCTTTTCTCTTCTAGAGTGTTGAGCATACGTCCCATTGGGGGCGACCATGCGACGCATTCGCTCCCGTGGCATAGACTTTGGTTCAAGTTGAGTTATGAACTAACTCAAGTCACTTCTGTCTTAAAAAATACAAACAAACTTCAAACCTTTTTGTCCTTCGGGATCGTCAACCTAAAGGTTATTTTCAAAAAGGGCACGTTACCTTCCGTCTGAGTCGCAAACAGGCATCGACCCTAACTGCCGGACGCGAACTTAACGTCGCTCATAAAAAACACAAAAAGAACTTGGTTCGAACTACGTTGACTTTGAATTCCCCATTGCACAAAAGGGGTACGTAGGCCTAGGACGTCGACGTCCTACCGAGTCTGTCTTAGTTTCCCCCTCCCCCGTTTTAGTGCAGCCCTAGATGTTAGGATAACTCACCCTTAGATTAGACAACAAGCGTGGATCCCATCGAATACGATGGACGCGTGGGGTGCTAGCACCTTCCCCTCGCATAACCGACTCCCGAACCCAGGTTATGGTTGCGATGACCATTCCTTTCCCTTATCCTCATGTTTATGGGGTGTTCCCTTTCCCTCTCTTGGGATAAATTTACACGGATGGCGACTCTGTTTTTCCGCGCCACTCTCGCGTTTGTACCTGGATGAAAATCCTAGGAGCGACATAGGCGAATGATTAATTTATGTATTATATGATTAGAAGAATGCGTGTGTTATCAATTGATGAGATCCAATTCCAACAAGGCTCCGTTTGTAATTCATTATTTATTTTATATTTTCAGTCTTTACATTTTCCGCATTTGCTTTTGGTTCCGTCTTAAACCAAAACTTTTGAACCATAAGTTTAGAAATATAGATGTCGTCGAATGGCATTCTTTCCCTCACACTGATCCCTGTGTATACGACAAAACTGGGTTACTTATATATTTTCCTTGCTGCTATTCTAGCTTCAACAAAATGGTGTCGTTGTTATCGGTGTTTAGATATAGAGTTGTATTACGATAGTTTCTATATTTTTGAGCTGTGTACATTTGTTTATATTATATGTATTTGTTTTCTTTTATGTTTTCTTTAATGTGATCAGGAATGATGAGAACTCCTTCTAGATTGGTTGCTATTTGTATAAAAGTATTCAATGAAGCTTCAACCGAGTCTGGATGGTGAGATTTGAATGTATGCAAGGTAAATTGTATTACTTTATAGAATGTTAGAATGATTTAAGAATTTTGTACTTTGTGCAAATGTGTATTTTTGTTTCATTTTGCAACTTGTTTGAATGCTTGTTTCACTTAGGTCTAAAAGCCACAAATTGTGAGAAACCTCCATTGTTTATTATATGCTAGGATGACTGATAACATTGTTTAATTCATTTGATTCATGATTTATCTATTGATTAATGTGATTTTGTGGAAGCATTAGAAATGATCAAGGCATTTGTTTATATTGAGCACAACCGTATCCAAAAGTATCTTATCCGTGAGTAGTGAGAATTCGTTAGCCCTTTGAGCCTAAACAGTTTAGATCTCAGTTTAGTGATGAACTTGGTTTATGTACATAATTTGAAAGTGTAGTTCATCATTGAATTTTGTGAGGTTCTAAAAATTTCTTCTTGAACCATTGAACTTTGTTTTACTTTGATTTCCTTGCCTTAAAAAGCAAGGAGCATTCACTTGAGGTTTGGCTGAATTTAAGTTGGGGAGAATGAAAAAGAAGATTGGTAAGTTGCTAAAACTTTTGAAAAAGTTCAAACAAGCATGAAAAGAAAAAGTGTGAATAAGAATGTGAAAAACAAAAGAAAAAGAATGCTTATTTGAATAAGAAAAATAGAGTGAAATAATTATGCATAAGGAAGTTTGAAAAGGTTGGTGATAAAGGAATGAAAATGGTGAATGAAGTTGTGATGTGTAAATACCATGTATAGTGAATGTTTCTTTTTGCATCGGCAATTTATATTCAATGGCCTTTATAAATGTCCCTTTATTGTGAACCCAACCAAGCTACATCCTTTGAAGCCCTTAGTGATCTTTTTGCTTCCATATTTTCATTTTTGATTGTTAGATGTTGTATGAATTGGATTGCTATTTGCATTATTTGTCAGGTGAGTGAAATTTCCCCGCGGTTGCAAACGCGTCAATTTCTTCATTCTTATTTTTGAAGAGGAGTGTTAGAGTGATTCAAGTATGAAAACTTAGTTGTTCTTTGAATGATTATGATATTTGTTTAAGAACTTAATTCTTTGTCATTGTTCGATTCTATTGAGTGGTGAACGTTGCTTGTGCGTATTTTCGTGCTTGACCAATTTCTCTTGTTTTGGTTGAATCTTATGCTTGAGCAAATCCTCTTGTTTTAATGAGAGGCATACTTTGCTTGAGGACAAGCAAAAATCTAGTTGGGGAGAGTTGTTAGGTACGGATTTGACCTAAAAATGAACTATCTTTCCTTGCACTTTTTCCACTATTTTCTCATGTTTTCATTGGTTTTGCTAATGATTGTTGTTGTTCTTATAACAATGAGAATATACCTTTGGTGCTTGTAATGTGTGTGTTATTGTGCAGGAAAAGGCACTAAATGATCAAAGTGTAAGACACAAGAAAATGATGCAAGCTGCCAAAGAGCAGAGGAAGACATCAGTAAGTTCGCTTTGCGAACTTGAAAGCGAGTGCCAGCGAAGGTTCGCTTTGCGAACTCTGACGAGGTCTCTAGCGAATGGTCCCAGAATTTGGCAGGGGCAAAAGGCACTAAAGTTCGCTTTGCAAACGGGAAAGCGAATGTTCGCTTTACGAGTGATCCTTCGCATTGCGAACTCACGAGAATTTATGGGGCGGTTTAACTATTCAGAGGCACCTGAAGTGCCATTTTTCTTCATTCGCTGTGCGAATAAATGGTTCGCTTTGCGAACATGAAAATTCCCGAATGTGTATAAATAGAATTTTCACACTTTTTGAGAGAATGTTTTAATTTTGGAGATAGAGAAACTTGTAGTTTAAAGATCAGAACTTTGCATCTCTTCAATTCAAGGGAGAAAAGGTAGGATCTTTGATTTCTTGTTGGGAAAGGATGTAATCTTTTGATACCTTATGTATTTCATCTAATGTATGTTTGTGAATATATTTTGATTCTATATTGTTGTTGTCTTTGATTGATTATTTGTGATCTTGACAAAACCTTTACAAATCCTTGATCTTAGATTTTCATCTATCAATGAGTAAAACTTTTGACATGGTTTTGTGAGTTGATATTCATTGTATCTTTTGTTGTATTGTGTTGATTAAGTAGCATGGCTAGCATGAGTAGGATCGATACGGTATTTCGAAGATGCATGATAATAGTGATGAAGAACGGTATTCACATTCATTTGGAATATTAGTTGAATACATGTAAAAAGGGTTAAACGTATGTACGTATTCTAATCGATGGCATTTTATATGAAGCAATCATTTATCTGATTTGGGTGTCATCTTTGTTTACCTGTTTATCTTTGATTTGAACCGCTATAGACATATACTCTTCAGATATAGATCTAAGATGATTATCTGTTTTGTTCTGAACTCTAAAAATAGATTTAGGCTTAACACTTGCGTGAGTATCAACTCTTAATGCTCTGTGTTGGTTTTTGTTGCGTGAGACATCACCAATGAGGCAATACGGTCGATCTCTCGATGTTGCATTAGACATAACCTCTGTCGTGGGTGATATGTGAGGATATTAGGCAAATGATTGATTTATGTATTTTATGATTAGAAGAATGCATGTGTTATCAATTGATGAGATCTAATTCCAACAAAGCTCCGTTTATAATTCAGTCTTTATTTTATATTTTCAGTCTTTACATTTTCCGCATTTGTTTTTGGTTCGTCTTAAACCAAAACTTTGAACCATAAGTTTAGAAATATAGATTTCGTCGAATGGCATTCTTTCTCTCGCACTGATCCCTGTGGATACGACAAAACTGGGTTACTTATATATTTTTTTCTTGCTGCTATTCTAGCTTCAACACTATCATCACTTGATGAATCACTTTTGCTTTCCTAAGAGGCATAGGCTCTTCTACCTTTTCTAGATGTTTTGTGAGGGCCTTTTTCGTTCTTGATTTTTGAACACTCCAGCTTAAAGTGATCGAGTTTACCATAGTTGTAACACGTGCTTCATGACTTTCCCTTTTTTCTCTCATCTCTTTCTTTTGAGGAACTTGATAACCTTCTTGATTTATCATGGTACTTGTTGCGATATTTATCACCATGTTTTAACATGTATTTATTGACTCGCTTTATGAACAATCCCATATCTTCATCGTCGGATTCATTGTCATATTTGGGTTCACTATCCCTTTGCTCATCTTGAGAAGGCCTTGAGCTTGAAGTATTTAGAGCAATGGACTTCTTCCTTTCTTCTTTGTCTTTCCCTTTCTTACTCTTCGATCGCTTTTCGTATTTCTTCTCATATTTTGCCAAGCAAGTAAGCTCTTCCTCACGCTCTTCCAACTTACCAAACAAAGCATTAAGATCAAATGACTTATGATCATTTGCTTCTTTAATAGCAGTGACCTTTAGTTTCCATTCCCTACTTAAACACCTCAAAACTTTGTTAGTAGCAAGTTCATTGGAAACGAGATTACCCAGTGCATTTAATCGATTTATAAGATGAGTGAACCGTTTTCGCATATCTGCAATGGTTTCACCATGCTCAATACGGAACAACTCAAACTCTTGATTTAATGTGTCGATCCTAGCTTGTTTGATATGGTTAGTACCCTCATGGGCAATCTCTAATGCGTCCCACATAGCTTTGGCGGTCTCACAATGAGAAACATGATAAAATTCATTAACTCCCAAGGCGGAAGTGAGGATGTTTTTTGCTTTCCAATCATGTGACCACAATTTCCTATCATTATCATTCCATCGTGCTCCCGGTTTAGGTATTGTGACACCATCCTCATTGGTCATAGTTATTTCATTTGGACTGTTTTGGATAACATCCCAAATACCTTTGTCAATGGAGTTGACATGAATACACATAAGTGTTTTCTAATAGCCATAATTTTTGCCAGTGAAAATTGGTGCCCTACTGTATGCACCCTTAGGTTCAGTAACCATTCTTTTAAGAAATATATCTCAAGTAAGAAATGAACCAGAACTCTTGATGCCTCTTGTTAGATGATTGGCTTTGATCTAGAGGGGGTGAATAGATCACAAATTTTACAACCAAAAACTTTTGGCAAAAATCTATTTTTAAAATATGGTGCAGCGAAAAAACAACACGGATTGAATCGTCTAACCGAACCTACTATCGAAGAGCAAAATATGTATCGCAAACCAAATGGAGTGATAACAAACGTAAATGTTCATGAACAATCAAGTTACAAATCAATTAAATGCAATGCTAATCGTAACTCATATATCCAATGAACCAAAACACAATCAAAATACGCACAAATAATTTATCGAACACTTAGTGTGCAATCGATAGCGACTGGAAATATAATTTGTTTTGTTGATGTTAAAAGCCAATCACAATAAAAGTGTTTGTGATTATATCAACAACAATACCTTTAAAAGAAAGTAGAAAACAATTTCCAATCGAATTAATCAAACAACGATGAAATCGACAAATTTCGAAATCAACAATAAAAGTGATAAAGAGATAAAGAGAGAGAGACTAAGATTTGTTTAGGAAGTTCCCCAATCGGTCTTTAATTTAAAATTGAATTGAGATATTGCTATTAACCCTTTCTTTGCAAACTCGTTTATAGAAGAGATGAAGAATACAAACCCCAAAAAATCTATTGTTTTGTGTTGATTCTTCGACCTCCAAACCCTTGATCAAAGCTTGATCAAGTGTCCAACAATACGGCTACAATCCTCTGATTATTCCGAGCACACAACTTATTGAAATCCAATATTCCTAAACACAATTCACCGTCTCACGCTACTCCCTTGCAAGGAAACCACCTTGTTCTAAGGCCTTCACTCGGTCCAATATGTGTTGACGCGATCTTGTCCAAAACCTTTAAATCAACCCAATCTGGAAGGAAAACCCCAGTTTGGTTTTATTATTTGAAACACAAAAATCTCCCAACCCAATATTTTCGGTTACACCAAACCTAATTGGATGTTATCAACCCTAATCTAGATGGTCACCCAATCGAAAAATGATTATGTGTAGTTCAATTGTGTGTATGTATAAAAAATGGATGAAGATAATGGGCAACATTGTAATCTGGTTTCGTTGTATTATTCACTAGGAAACCATACCTAGAAAAAGATGCATGTATGGGTATATATAGGTATGTGAAGAAAATGGGTAAAATGATGCAAAAAAATAAGATGCAAAAAGAATTTTTCAAGTTTTAAATTGCATAGGTCGGCCTATGAAGGTGTTAAGGTCGGCCTGTAAGGCGACCTGAAATGCGACCTGTGGGCAGAATCTACTTGCTTTGTTCTTGGAGCGTGGGAGCCGGCCTGAAACATGGATGTGTCGGCCTATACTAAAGCTGAGGCTTCCATAGGTCGACCTGATCACATATAGGTCGGCCTATGTTATTGTTTTGACACACAAACATGATTTTTTTTTGTGTATGACATGCCTAAGACCAATAAACACTACTATGGAAAACCCCTTTAACAACGGTTGAAAAATACATATAATAACGTAGATCAAGGCGTTGGTATGTAGAGTGTTGTGGTAAATGCGCTACTTATAATCACGACCCTGAGACTGTTATTGTATTTTGGAAAGTGTGCGGTATATCACAACGGTTGTGCTTAACAACCGTTGTGATACATAAGGTACTGGGTTCGAAACCCAGCAACAGCAAATAAATTACATTAGATCACGGTTAATGTAGACAATCGTCGTGGAAAGTACCCATAGTTTATTATATACCAATGTATATTGCTTGGTTTACCATACATCTATTTAAAGAAATACAACCATTAAAATTGGCAAAGAAATATATAATATGAAAATTAAACTATTCTTGAAAACCAACTTAAACATGCCAATTTTTTTGAATTAAATTCGTCTCATTCTGCATATTTTATGTTCTTTAACACATATATGGTTCAATGGTCTGATTTCTTCAATGCATCGATATCTTTTATTATAGTTTACCTCATCATCGTCGCTTATCAACGCGATTGTAAATATCGATGAATTGAAGCAAACAGACATTGAATCATAAATTATGTGTTAAGGAACATAAAATGTGCTGAATAAGACGGATGCGATTCGAAAAACATTGATTGATATAGGTTGGTTTTCAAATACATCTTAATTTTCAGAATATAAGTTTCTATGTCAATATAAATGATTGCATTTTCATTAAAAGGTTAGTGAAACAAACAATATACATAGTATATAATAAACTAAACTTGTCAACCTGTATAAGAATTTAAAGAACAAAACATTGCTAAGTCACAAGAAGCCTCTATCTTGTGACTTAGCAATGTTTTGTTCTTATTTTAAGAACATTTATAAACAACAACAACATACAACAAATCCATGCAACACAATAAAAAACATACATTATTTAAGCAAAAAAACCCCAAGTGGGACTGTAACAAATCAAGATACATTGAGTCAATAACGCACCTCTTATTGAAAATAATCGTGGAACTGTAACAAATCGACATATATCAAGTTCATATAGTTTGTGATGCCATGAAGAAGAAATATAAGGTGAATGAAGTTTATACAATAACTTCATACTTCTTATATTTTTCTTCATGACAACAAAAACCATATGAAACTTCACCATAGTATACGTTTGCTACCACCATAATCACCATGTATCTACAAGGAAACACAACAAAAATCAAACTTAACCCTAAAACATCAATAACATAATGTTTTCCACATCATCCTAAAACCAAACCCTAAAACAATAATCCTAAATTCTAAACATCAACAACATTCAGAAGAAGAATAGAAAGAAGAGAGCAGGAGAACATACCATCTTCGCCGCCGTAGGAGTTTGCTCCGGACGTTGCTCCCGTCAGATATCCTTTAAGTTTCCTTTCTCCATTCACTTGTAACAGTATTGGTTAAGATTCATGAGAGGAGAGGGTTGTGTTAGGGTTTTCTTTAGAGAGAAACGACAGTTATAAACTGGGCAACAAATAGTTTTGTTTATATATTAAAAAATATCACTTTTCATTACGGTTTAAAACTATAACCGTAATTATATTTTATATTTTAAAATAATAGCAAACTATATCATGACGGTTACCCATAATAACCGTAGTGATATCCCTTATTTAAAAATAAATAAAAAAGAAAGGAGCACTTTAACCTTAAATGAATTTTTTTTTGCCACAGCTGAGATTCGAACCCATGAAAGATTGATTCTATCATATTGGTTATACTTACAATCATTATTATACCCTATAAATTTTTAATTAAAAAATATAATATAAAGTTAGCACCTGAGTTTAGAGATATCACCACGGTTTTTGGAAGAACCGTGGTGACTTGGGCGTTGTTGTTTGCACGTTTTGTAAAACTTGTTTAGAGACTCTTTTTATGCATCCTAAGGCTAAGGGGACAAATGAGCATCTAAATGTAGGTTGATATATTCCAATATAAAAAGTGCTACGATATACTAACTTCCTTGTTTGACATCATTCAAAACCCATTTGAATCTGTAGTTAGCACTCACACATATAGAGTTTTCTTTAGCTTGTAGGCATGATCTGGAGCACTAGGTTCAATGAACCCCTTAGGTTGTTCAACATAAACCTCTTCATTCAAAAGCCCATTCAAGAAAGAACTTTTAACATCCATTTGGAACAACTTGAGCTTCAAAAGACATGAAATTCCTAGCAGAAGTCCGATGGATTCAATACGAGTAACTTGAACAAAAAACTCATTGAAGGCAATACCTTATATTCGGGTGTATCCTTGAGATACTAATTGAGATTTGTTCCTGGTCACATTACCATTTTCATCTGACTTATTCTTATAAATCCACTTGGTTATAATGATGTTGTCTGAGTCGGGTCTAGGGACCAACTCCCTGATAACTCGGGAATGTATCGCGTTTCCAACTCAATTCACATTTAAATTTGAGTCTTTTTCCTTTCCTTTTTATAGTTTTATGTTTGTACTAGGTATTTGTCTCAGTTATTTTGGTTGCAGGAGTGTTCGTGTGAAGAAATGGCGTGAAACAATGAAAACAGGAGTAAATATGCAATTTTGTATTGATATGATGCCCACCCTGCCAGCATGACACTCTGAAGAGAAACATCACTACAAGACAAAACTTGAAGATTTTTAGCGCCTGCTAGATGACGGGTAGTTCTTCACCCAAATGGCGCCCATCATCCCTCCACAATCTGTGATGTTCAAGGCGTCAGAGCCGTGACGCCTGTCATGGTTCTGCAACTCAGAAAAATAAGGCATGTTTTTAGACTTGGTGAGCAACTTTCCACCACTTTCTCCATTATTTCTTGCACGTCTTGAGACACTTTTATACAATTTTTAACTTTATAAATAGGTCTTTAGAATTCAGTTTTATGATTCCAAGTTTTTTAGAACTTATTTTAGGCACAAAATTCTGTTTTATTAAAGCGCTTATTTTCTCACACTGAGACATATGTGCACCTTAGTTTAAGATTCTGCAAATTTCCTGTTTACATTTTGATTGTACTGTTAGAACATGATTTGGTTTTGCATTTATACCTTTAAGTTTTGATGATAACAAGGCAATATTGGTGTGAGAACAATTTTAGTACCCTAACAGTTTGTTATTATGTAGCTTTATTAGCCATTTTTGATTCTGAATACATGACGAACTACATCATCAGTTTCTGAACTTTGTGTTACAAAATTCGCTTCTGCACTGATTCACTTCTAAAAAGCTTCTGAGAAGACGCTATGTTGTTGCTGCAATGTTCTCTTTATTTCTGCTTCTAGATGTGACTTTAACCATCAAGCTTCTGAAGAATGGCAAGCTTCTGAATTTTCTGTTCTTAGCTAAAATTTCTGAAGATCTCAAGTCAGATGCTAGTGCTGTCAAGGTTCTGATTGACGATTCTGATTCCAGCTACGTGTTTCTTCTTTGCAGAATTCATCAAGTTTCTACTAGAAGCCTATGAATTTGAAGATAAGGATAAAAGGATACGTGGTCAAAATAGTACATGGTACAAAATGAAAATATTCCTTCCACTACCCGATTTTATGGGCGAAAGGATTGTACTATTCTTCACATCTGTCACTATTTTGTTAGTGGAAGCAACATTTCTCGTATTCCTGATTTGCTCTCCAAAGGTTCCTTTTTCATGCTATATAAAGAGGACTTGGAGACTTGAAGAAAGAGCCAATTTTTACAAGATTGTTTCTACGTGAAAAACTTACAACTTTGTGCATATTTTCTTTAAATGTTTGTATTTCATTTGTGTAAAATCTGCTTGTGTAGAAGCAACTTGTAACACAATCTTTATTCAAACTTGTTGTTTATATTTCATTAAGGGATCAGTTAGGTTATAATCCTTGAGAAGACTTTGACAATTTGTCATTGTGGTTCGTTAGTCACCAGCTGTTGCTGTAATTAATTGATTATAGTGGATTAAGTCCTTATGTATAATGTGAAATCACCTTGGAGGGTGGAGTGGATTAGCTTCGAGTTTCAAGCGAACCATGATAAAAATCCTTACGTATTTCTCATTATTCAATCTTTTGATTGTTGGATATTTGAGTTAGTAAAAAGATTTTGTTTTTAAAACCCAATTCAAACCCTCATTTCTTGTGTTTTTACACCTTTAATTGGCATCAAAGCTCCAGTTCTGATTGTGATAAAAGTTTTATCAATACTTTAGCGTGTTCAGTACCAATCCCATTTATGTGAGAAACAATGGCTGCTGCTGCACCTTTTGCTAACAATGAGAAAGATCACTACAATGCTAAACCACCAGTCTTTGATGGTGAAAAGTTTAATTATTGGAAAGACAGAATTGAAAGTTTCTTTCTTGGTTCTGATGTTGATCTTTGGGATCTTGTAGTCGATGGAAGATGATGAAATCGTTGAGACTATATTCTCAAGATTTCAGATGCTTTTCGCAAGACTCAAGGTTTTGGACAAAGGGTATTCTACTGCTGACCATGTCAATAAACTCATCAGAAGTCTCCCCGAGAAATGGAGACCTATGGTATCTGCCTTGAAGCTATCTAAATATTTGAACAATAGTAGTCTTGAAGAACTTGTTAGCTCTTTAAAAATTCATGAGATAGAGCTCGAGGAAGATGAACCTTACAAGTGAGGTAAATCTGTTTCCTTGGAGTCCAAACCTGAGAAGGCAAGGGCTTATCAAGCTGAGGAAGAATCAGAAGATGATGATAAGCAGTCACTAATTTCCAAAAGGGTCAACAGACTCTAGAGGCATATGCAGAATGGTCAAGGGAAGTTCATAAGAACTAGGAAGACTGCTGGTCGTTCTGATTCTTCGTCTGGTCATAAGAAGCAAGGTTCTAGAAAATTGGTTATATGTTATGAGTGCAAGGAGCCAGGTCATTATAAGAACGGGTGTCCTAAACTCAAGAAGGACAAGAGGCCTAAAAAGAAGTTTTCTAAAGGTAAGAAAGGGGCTCATGGATACATGGGGCAACTCAGATACAGAAGAAGAAGATTCTAAAGAGGAACAGGCCAATGTTGCATTGATGGCAACTACAACTGATCCTGAAGGTTCTGAGGAACCAGAAGACAAGGTGTTGTCAGAATCAAAATCAAAATCAGACTCTAATTCTAAAGAGGTATTTTCTAAACTATCTCATTCTGATTTAGAGTCATGTCTCTCTAAAATGATGGAAAAGTACCAAAGTCTTCAAAGTAAATACAAGAAGCTTAAACAAGTCCAATTAGTTGCTTCTGAAACCCGTAGTAAGCTTGAAAATGATATTTCTTCTCTAAATGAATAAATTTTTTTCTTTAGAAAGTAACAACTCTGCTTTGAAAAGAAAAATTTCAAAACTAGAGGAAGAAATAATCTCCGAAGCTTCTGGTACTGATTGCGTCATCAGATATGATATATCATTCCAGTACTTTCTGGCTAAAAGCATAGATAGAAGCAAAATGGCTTCCATGATCTATGGAGTTTGTAGAAATGGCAAGAAAGGTTTAGGTTGTACAGAAACATCAAAACCTGATGAAAGTCAGAATGTAAATCCGAAACCTCTCTGTGAGCATTTCGTGCCTGCTGGCACTGAGCTTGACTATTTTGAGCTTGCACAAAAACCTTCAAAGACACAGAACTCTGATCTAAAACCCAAGTATCATGCATAAATTCCATCTGATTATCCTGTTGCACAGAAACCCAAGGTTGTAAGAAACTCTGGGAAAACTAACAAGAAAGGACCCAGAATGTGGGTACTTAAGAATCAGATCATTTATGTTGCAGACATCCTTAATAGCTCAGTTGAAATACCAATCATGGTACCCAGACAGTGGATACTCGTGACACCTGATAGGAAGAAGGCATATGTTCCAAGATTTGGAACTTAAGCCTGGAGGATTCGTTGGTTTCAGAGGAAACCAGAAAGGAAATATCATTGGCTCTGGAACTATTGGTAATGGTAAACTCCCATATATTACTAATGTTCTTTTAGTTGATGGTTTGGTGCATAACTTATTATTTATCAGTCAACTTAGTGACAATAGTTATGACATCATCTTTATTAAAAAGTCCTATAAGACTGTTAGTTAGAAAGACGGTACAATCCTTTTTAACGGAAAGAGGAAAACACAACATTTATAAGATCAAAATTTCTGATCTTAAGGACTAGAAGATAACTTGCTTAATGTCTGTTAATAAGGAGCAATGAGTATGGCATAGACGTTTGGGCCATGTTAGCATGAAAATGATTTCTCATCTAAATAAGCTTGGATTAGTCAGAGGCTTACCCAACCTGAAGTTCACTTCAGACACTCTTTGTGAAGCATGTTAGAAAGGCAAGTTTTCCAAAACTTCTTTCAAAGTGAAAAATGTTATTTCCACCTCCAGACCATTAGAACTTCTGCATATTAATTTGTTTGGGCCAGTGAAAACTTCCTCTATCAGTGGTAAGAAGTATGGATTGGTCATTGTTAATGACTATAGTTGTTGGAAATGGGTAAAGTTCTTGAAACACAAGGATGAGTCACATTCTGTGTTCTCTACTTTCTGCTCGCAAGTGCAAACAAAGAAAGATTGCAAAATAGTCAAAGTCAGAAGTGATCATGGTGGTAAATTTGAGAATAAGCACTTTGAGAATCTTTTTTATTTTTATGGCATTTCCCATGATTTCTCTTGTCCTAGAACTCCACATTAGAATGGGATTGTAGAAAGGAAGAATAGGACTTTGCAAGAGATGGTTCGTACCATGATCCAAGAAACTGACATGGCTAAGCATTTTTGGGCATAGGCAGTTAACACAGCTTGCTATATTCAGAACAGGATTTCTATCAGACTTATTCTGGGTAAGACTCCTTATGAACTGTGGAAGAATACAAAGCCCGACATTTCTTATTTCCATCCATTTGGTTGTGTTTGTTTTATGTTGAACACTATAGAGAATCTTGGTAAGTTTGATTATAATGCATAAAAGTGTTTATTGTTGGGATATTCTGAATGCTCAAAAGGCTACAGAATCTATAACACTAAAACACGAATTATTGAAGAATCAATTCATGTTAGATTCAATGATAAATCTGACCTTGAAAAGTCAAAGCTAGTTGAGAAACTTGGAGATTTGAAGATCACATTCTCAGAATCCAAGGATAAAGATTCTGAAGACAAAGACTGAGAAGGAAAAGACAAGGATGCTAAAGCAAAAGACTCAGAAATGACTCAACCAGAAGTTGTTATTGGTCCATCTCATCAGAAGAAGAGTAGACTAAGAACTTATCATTCTAAAGAATTGATTTTGGGAGATAAAGATGCATCAGTTAGAACTCGGTCTTCATTCAAACCTTCTGAAGAAACTCATATGGGTTTGGTATCTTTGATAGAGCCATCATCTATTGATGAAGCTCTTCTGGATAATGAATGGATTATGACTATGCAAGAATTACTGAATTAATTTACCAGAAATGACATTTGGGATCTTGTTCAGAAACCAAAAGTTGTCCATGTCATTGGAACCAGATGGGTGTTCAGAAACAAGCTCAATGAGAAAGGTGAGGTTGTCATAAACAAGGAGCGACTGGTAGCACAAGGTTATAGTTAGCAAGAAGGGATATATTATATAGAAACCTTTAGTTTCGTTTCGTTTGCAGTCAATCATAACATTATTCTGTATCAGATGGATGTTAAGAGTGCATTCTTAAATGGATACATTTCTGAAGAAGTGTATATGGACCAACCCTCTGGCTTTCAGAGTTCTGAAAACCCAGATTTTGTTTCCAAACTTAAAAAGTCATTATACGGTCTGAAACAAGCTCCTAGAGTTTGGTATAAAAGACTAAGTAACTTCCTTTTGGAAAATAATATCACCAGAGGGAAAGTGGAAACAACGCTCTTTTGGAAAACCTTTAAGAATGATATTCTGGTTGTGAAAATTTATGTTGATGATATTATATTTGGTTCTGCTAATGCTTCGTTATGCAAGGATTTTGCTAAGTTAATGCAGGCAGAATTTGAAATGAGTTTGATGGGAGAACTCAAGTTCTTTATGGGGATTCAAATTGATCAACATTCAAAAGGAACGTATATTCATCAAAGCAAGTATACAAGAGAACTTCTGAAGAAGTTTAACTTGTCATAATGTAAGCTAGCAAAGACTCCAATGTACCCCACATGTATTTTGGAGAAAGAAGAGGTAAGTGGTAAGGTAGATCAAAAGCTACTCAGAGGTATGATAAGTTCTCTCCTTTATTTAACTGCTTCTAGATATGATATTTTATTCCGTGTTTGTTTGTGTACTCGCTTCCAATCAGATCCTATAAAAACTCACTTAACTGCTATTAAGAGAATCTTTAGATATCTGAAAGGTACTATTAATCTTGGTTTGTTTTATAGAAAATCAAGTGAATATAAGTTAGTAGGATATTATGATGCAGACTATGTTGGAGACAGAATAGAAAGGAAAAGTACTTATGGAAGTTGTCAATTTCTGGGAGACAATTTGATCTCGTGGTCCAGCAAGAGACAATAATAAATTGCGCTTTTAACAACTGAAGCTGAATATATCGCAGCTTCTAGATGTGGCACTCAGATACTCTGGATGAAGAGTCAGTTGGAATATTATCAGATTTTTGAGAGTAACATTCATATCTTCTGTGATAATACTTCTACTATTTATTTATCAAAGAATCTTATCTTGCATTCTAGGGCTGAACATATTGAGATAAACATCACTTTTTACGTGACTATGTTTAGAAAGGTATTTTTCATTTAAGATTTATTGATACAGACCATCAGTGGGTTGGTATCTTTACAAAACCCCTTGCTGAGGATAGATTCGTTTTCATTATGAAAAATCTATTTATGAAATCTTGTCCAGAATGAAAAATGTTATCATAATGTCAAGCTGTCAGAATTCTTGATTAAGATGGTGTTGTTGTTTGTTTGATTCTGAAACATGAGCTTCCTCAAGTGAGGAAGTTTCATGAATCAGAAAGGTTCTGATAAGAAGTAAATCTTATCGATTTATCTTCTGGATTATGAACAGTTATAGCATTTAATGGTTATCTTTTCGATTGATAACGTGTGGTTCTTAGTGGTGACATCTGTCCCATTCTCTAAACATGCGTATTAATGATGTGACACATTAGGTTTAGTAATTTCTTGAAAATAGGTTAAATCTTTACGCATTTCCCCTATGTCTGCGCATTTACTTTTTGTAATTATTGTAATTATGGTAATTGTTGCATTTATTTCTAAAACGTTTATATAAATCCACTTCACTCTGTCGTAACCCAAAATTTGACCTCCTTTTTGCCTTTTGCATAAGCACGTGCATTCGCATCGCTGGCATACACATTCGCTTTTTCTCTATGGTTTTTGTTGCAGGAATTTTCAAGCCCGATTAATCACATCTTTAAAAGGTCATCACATCCTTAAAACAAGCACAAAATAAGGGTTTCCATGATTATTCATCAGATCAAGAGGTGGAAAATCGAAACCGGGACTTCAACACTTGGTCATAAGCAATTTGGGCAAGTTTTGCCTAGAGTAACCGATTACTCTATTTTTAGGAAAAAACAGGGTAATCGATTACCCTGTGCAGTTTTGCAATTTCTGCTGCAGTTTGGGGAAACAACCCTGCACTCTCCTTGTTCCTTGATCCCACTTAGTTCTAGCATTGTGTGGAACATTCTAGACAGTTCAAGACTATTCAAGACACTCCACTTACATTTACTCCAATACATCACTTTGATTAAGTGCACCATGTTCCTTAATCTCCAAGTATGGGAGCCTTTGATTTGGATTTACATTGTGATTGCTCCACCGAGTTAACTTCCTAATTAACTGAGTTAACCGCGGACTCGGTGAGTCAAGGGTAACTAACTCCCAACCTAGCTCCGAAGCTAACCCCAAAGCACATTCCAAACCTATCAACTCCAAACCAAAACTCTATATAAACAAGGCTTCACCATTTCACAAAAGAAGACACAACCATTTCACACATTACTCACACTTCACTCTCAATTCTCTCACATTCTCTCTGAATTTTTCTGCAACTTCTTCATCTACATCTCCATTTTCTTCCCAAAACTTACTATAGCTCTTCACCATTGAAGAATAATCAATTTCACCTTAGAAGTGATTATTTCTTGAGCTTAACCTTCATCACCTTGCAATTATACTTGATTTTCTGGAGTTTTATTAGCTTTTGGATTCATCTCAAGTGTTTTCTTCAAGGTTCTACGATACGAATTCGTATTTTGGAGATTTCGTCGCAATTTGCTCGGTTTCGATATGATTCGGCTACAATTGAAGATTACTCTAGTTTTCTTTGATTATCTTCATCAAGATTCATTTGCAACAACATCTAAGACACATCTCAGCCTTGTAGGTTGGTCCTTCTTTGCACATTTTACTATTTCGAACATTTTCATATCATTCGCAATGTAGTTTCGATGCTTTTTGTGTGTGAATTGATTATGCCATTACTTGATCCATGATCTTGATGAGTTATTTGATTCCATTGCTATTTATTTGCTGTTGTTAGACTTGATTTTTGTGCACAAATTCATACCCTAACATGTGGTAGTTTGGACAAGTGATTTAGGTGCTGAAAGTGCTTTTTGAAAAGCTGTTTTTGTCACTGTTATAGTGGTAATCGGTTACTCAAATAAGGGTAACCGATTACTCTGCACAAATCTTCAATAATTTTGCCTTTTTCAAGCAAGTAACCGATTACTTGCTTTGTGGTAACCGATTACCATTGTATAGAATACCATTTTTGAGTTTTTTTCAAACTTGTTTGCCATGTTTTCCTCCCCTAACCTCCTTGGATTGATATGATTGATTTTTATGGATGTTTTAGGTGCTGTTTCATTTTAGTTTGAAGCATGATTGTGAATTTTCCAAAGCTCAATATTTCGATTTTATGATTGTGCACATCCTTGGCATTGTATGAACATGATCATTCTTGCATAGTTTCATTCACATAATAACATGATTTGTGATGTATTTTAAGTGAAATTTGGTACTGTTTTGCACTTTCATGCATGTTTGAATTAGGTTTGTTCTTCAAAGAATAAGCTTAATCTTGTATAATCAATAATGCACCCTTTTGCTTTAATAATTTTTCAATTCATTTGGGAAATTATTAGCATACTCTTCCCTTTTGATTAATTAATCGAAACTTTGTTTCAATTATTGATCTACTCTTTGGTGTTTCTCTTTAGGCTTCCTTTAGAGCTTTCTTTCTTTCTTTTCACCTGCCGAGTCGGAGTTTCGCATGACGCGCTGGAGCACTGTACAACTTAGAGCTGTTACGCCACCCTGTGTGTTAGAGAAGGAATGCGAATGGAGAATTCCTACTCTCATTCCGACTACTTCCTATTAAACACTGAAACTCTTGCGGAGTTCGCAACCTTCTCTTGGTTCTTCTCCCTTTGATTAGTTAATCGGTGCCTGTCAGTTAAAACACCAATTTGCATTCCTTCTCAGTTAACCACAGTCTATCTGTTAACACACTGAGCTCCTATTGGGTTAATCACCTTCTCTTGGTTAATCACCCATATTTTTAGTTAACCACAACCCGTCTATTAAAATAATGAGCCCCTTCGAGTTAATCACCTTCTCTTGGTTAACCACTCGTGTCTTTTCGGTTAATCACAGTCTTTTTGTTCCCACCGAATTCCCAGCGGTTAGCAAACTTCTTTTGGTTCAAATACCCTTTCGTTAGTCAAGTGCTGCTTGTTTAGTCAATACCAACATCCATGTGGGTCACAACCTTTGCTTAGTTCTACACCTGTTCTTCTGGTTGATCACAGTTTACCTGTTAAAACCTTTCTCTCCCCCAGGGTTGCACCTTTTTCTTTCCTCGGTTAACCATTATTTATCAGTTAATATATCGAAATCCCTTCAGAGCCAGACACCATCTCTTAGTTCAGTACTCTCTCCTTTTGGTTCTTCACAGCCTGTCTATTGACACTAAACCTTTTTCCCCATAGAGTCTTACTCTCTTTTTTTGGTTAACCACTGCTAGTCAGTTAACATACCAACCCTTTTTTCTCCTGGTTTTAACACCATTGCTTTGGATCCCCAACAGGTTCGCTAATCCTCTGTTCCCCAGCACAGCTGCTTTATTCTTTTACTCCCCAGTTGAGTCGCTTTTATTCTTCTGCCCCTTTATTTTCTTGGTTTCTACACCACTCTTGCAATTTATCCTCAGCACAATTACTGCTTTTCCTTTGCACTTCTTTCTTGGTTCTGACACTAATCCTTTTGAATCCCCAACGGATCTTTCTCTACTTCTTTTGCTCTTAGTTTTGACACCACTTTCCTTTTCCTTTTTCGTCTTGGTTCCACGAACTACGAACGCTCTGATTCTTCATTCATTCGAATGTAAGATACGTAGGCACAAGATTGCGATGATCTTGGCGAGCACACTTCCACCTTCTCCACTCCTTCCCCTTTCTTTTCCCTGGTTCCATGAACTACGACGCTCTGATTTCCTTATTGCACTATGATGGTACGTAGGCACGAGGGCCCCAATCCTCTGCGAGCACTATTTTTTTCCTTTTATCTTTTCTCTTCTCTCTCCTTCTTCTTTGAACTAGAATCCTTTAGATAGATAACCTATCCAAGCCTAGAAGCAAGCGAAGTGGTTCCCGTTGAGTACGACGGATGCGTAAGGTGCTAGTACCTTCCTTTCGCATAACCGACCCCCTGACCCGTTTCTCTTCCCCTTGGGTTTTATCGATATTTTCTCTGTCCTTTGGGAATAAATAAAGTTCGGTGGCGACTTTGTTGTATCTTTGAGTGTGCGATTCACTCAGATATAATCCTGCCAGCTTCATACTCATATTCACACTTCGCTCACATTACTCCCACACTTTTCTCTCCTTAAAACCTAAAACCGCTCTCTACAACTGTTCATCTTTTTTCATCAACCTTCAACTGTCAACAATGGCTGAATCTTCTTAAGAACCTCAATAACAAGCTCCTTCAGTCGTCATTCCTGAAGAACCAGTCATCACTTTCGACACTCCAGTTGATGACCTTCATGTGCTATGTGAGACTATTGTTGATTTCCAAAATCTGAAAGACAATGGTCTTGACCTAACTGGAACACTTGAAGTTCAAGGGTTATAATACCTTCTTTAAGGGGTTGAAAGGTCCTATTTATCTAGTCCTCATCAAAGAATTTTGGATTCACACTATAGCTGATAAGGAGAAAATCACTTCCTCCGTCTTCAACAGGAAGGTGGTGTTTACTGAGAAAACCATTGCAGATCTCATTTCTCATGATAGTAGTGGGAAAAGGGTTTGCAATGTCAAACCAGATGAAAGAAAAGAAGCAAAGGTTGTTGCAACAATCTTCAAGAAGGGAACTATTTTTTATGATAAAGGTCCATCTGCTAAGGATTTGGTTGATCCTCTAAGAGGTTGGTTCAAGATCATTCTGAGTTATATCTATCATAAACACAGTACAAACTCAGCTGATTACATCAACCTCACTCAGAAATTCATTTTGCTCTTTTTGATGAAGGGTGTCAAGCTGGCGCTTCCAGTAATCCTCTTTAGATTTTTGAAGGATTCTATAGATACCTCCAGAACTGGCTCCTCCAAAAAAGGAAAATCTATTCCCTATGGAAGATTGATTTCAGACAATTTTATGGAAAATGGTCTGATTGAAGATCTTTTGGTTTCCAGATACACTTCTCAGTTAATCAAATATGTTGGGAACGTTTTTTGGGGAAAGAATATAAAGAGCATGAGTCTTATTCCCAAACTTATTAGGCCATCTAACCTGCCTACCAAGGATGAAATTTATGGAATGAGTATTCCGGTTAATGGCTATCCATTATTTTCTAGAACTGATCCTCCAGAAGTTATAGCATGCTATATTGCTAGTTATCGTGATAAAGGGTTTGATGTATGGGTTGATGTTGCCAATCTTCTAGATACTCTACCTGAAATTCATAGGAAGAAGAGGAAGGGAAAGAATAAGTTGAACGCTGGCGGAGAAGAACCTTCTGAACCTACTAAGAAGAAGAAGAAGTTGTATTTATTTCTGGATGAAGATGAGATCCCTGTCAGTGAACGTCAGAAAGCTTTGCTTCTAGGTGATGTCTCTGGTTCTTCCCAACAATCATCCCAGGACCCTGGCGCACCTATTCCACGTAAGTCTTCTAAGACTGGAACTTCTTCTATTTATGATTCTACTGTTTCTGCTAGTGTCTTAACAACAACACCATCCTCATCTATATTTCTCATTACTCCACAACCACCATTACCAACAACAACCGCTTCAGAACCTATTACAGAAACTACCACAATTTTTGAAAATTAATTGTCTGAACAACAACGTCATGAACAAAAAATTCAACTTGGTTACATAACTATTGTAGACCTCCATCCATAATCTCTACCTTCACCCATCATACCACCCACTGTTAATGCTCCCCCAACAAGAAAATCCAAGTGAACCACCCATAATATCTCCTTCGAGAGATTTTGGAGACCAAGAGTTTGAGGGTACTCCCGAAGGCATGTTTAAACCTGATCATATTGTTTCTGATTCTAAAACATATTAGGATCTTACCTCTCTTATCATTCCAAGTATCCATGGCCATGATCCTTACCCTAACCTCTATGATCTGACTATAAAATATCCCAACCCTCATAAACCAAAAGAACCTAATGTTGGTAAGATTCTAAGAAAATTTGAATCAGATTTAAAGAGGTGTCTTCACTCTGCTATGCGGACAAGTTTTCTATCCGCTAATCCAGCAGAAATTTATGTGGCTTGGGAAGCCTATAGAGAATGAGTCAATTCCAAAATCTCTAAGCTGAAGAACTTTGGGTACAAAGTTTCTGAGAAGTATTTCCATTCATGTCTTGTACCTGCTATGGAAATCTTAAAGTTATGACATGCTTCATTGTGTCTTCCCGCACCAGAGATTGAGGAACAAGCTAAAGGTACCGAGGAAGGTTCTGGAGACCCATATGTCGTCATGGTGGATGTTTATGCACAGTTGGACCAAGACAAGCAAGCAGTCTCTGAAGACCAACAACAATCTGAAGACAATGTATCAAAATAATAAGTTGTTGTTTCTGATAATCAACATGCTGCTGGAACTTCATCTTCTTCTAGGGTGATTCCTGAGATTCTGAGGACTCTTGATGAGCTGAAGGAAGATAAGTTCATGGTCAGAAAATGCTTGGATAGGCAGGATCAGATGTTTGAGCTTATCCTCTCCAAACTTCCACCGCAGAACCCAAACCCATAGTTTTCAAAATTTTCATGCACTTGTGTTATTTTTTGTTTTGTTTTTTAATCTGATCATCTTGTACTCTTGTTCCCACTAGAATTTTTTTAATATATGTTATGTTTCTTTTATTTATTTTCTTGTCATTGATGTTTCTTTTTTAAGTGTTTTCTTTTTTAGCGATGACAAAAAGGGGGAGAAACGTATTGATTTTGATATATCTATGTTCATGAATCAGAACCTAAACATTATTTTCTTTCTGTAATTAATTACTTCGAAAATACTTCCGTTAGCTATTTTTCAGGGAAAGTTATGCAATCAGAAGCTCTTGCAGTTTTCAGATCAGAAGTTAAGATTAATTTCTGAGTTTGAAGACAAGGTTTGAGAAAGAACTTAACAGAACCAAGCCTTAACTAGGATCTTAAGTGTCTTAAAGCATTAACCAGGATCTGAAGATCTTTCAATAGGATTTTAAACCAGGCTAAGTTTTCAAACCAGGCTTCTGAAGTGAAGTTCATCAGAAGTGTTGACTTTGACAACCACTGTTCTAGATAAGTTCAAATAACTTCTCAAGAAAACCAGATTCTGATAGAAGATTAATCTGGTTATGCAAAAAGGTTAATCAGGAAAATGCTCTTTTGTTCTGATTTTATCTTTTTGGGAATATACATCTCAGGGGGACCTTCGTGCTTCTTTCTAATGTATCTTTATGTGATTAACCTGTACAAATTGTTCATCAAAATACATGGTTTTGTCATCATAAAAAAAGGGAGATTGTTAGAAAATGATTTGGTTCTGCATCTATACCTTTAAGTTTTGATGATAACAAGGTAGTATTTGTGTGAGAATAATTTTGGTACCTTAACGGTTAGTTATTGTGTAGCTTTAACAACTATTTCTGATTCTGAATACATGACGTGCAATGTCATCAGTTTCTGAACTTTGTGTTACAAAATTCGCTTCTGCGTTGATTCACTTCTAATAAGCTTCTGAGAAGACACTATGTTACTGCTGCAATGTTCTCTCCGTTTCTGCTTCTGGATGTGACTTTAACCATCAAGCTTTTGAAGAATGGAAAGCTTTTGAAGTTTCGGTTCTTAGCTAAAGTTTTTGAAGATCTCAAGTTAGACGCTGATGCTGTCAAGGTTCTGGTTGATGATTCTGAAGATTCTGATTCCAGCTATGTGTTTCTTATTTTCATGCTTCATCAAGTTTCTCCCACAAGCCTATAAATTTGAAGATAAGGATAAAAGGATACATGATCAAAATAATACATGGTACATAATGAAAAGATTCCTTCCACTACCTGATTTTGTGGGCGAAAAGATTGTACTATTCTTCACACCTGTCACTATTCTGTTAGTGGAAAGCTAAATTTCTCGTATTCCCGATTTGCCCTCCAACGGCTCCTTTTTCATGCTATATAAAGAGGACTTGGAAACTTGAAGAAAGAGCCAATTTTTACAAGACTGTTTCTACGTGAAAAACTTACAACTTTGTGCTTATTTTCTTTAAGTGTTTGTATTTCATTTGTGTAAAATATGCTTGTGTGGAAGCACCTTATAACACAATCTTTATTCAAACTTGTTGTTTGTATTTCCTTAAGGGACCAATTAGGTCAGAATCCTTGAGAAGACTTTTAAAGTTTGTCATTATGGTTTGTTAGTCACCAGCTATTGCAAGTGCATTTGTAATCAGTTTATTATAATGGATTAAGTCCTTATGTATACGGCGAAATCACCTTGGCGAGTGGATTGGATTAGCTTTGAGTTTCAAGTGAACCAGGATAAAAATCCTTGTTCATTTCTCATTATTCAATCTTTTGATTGTTGGAATTTTGAGTTGGTAAAAAGCTTTTGTTTTTAAAACCCAATTCAACCCCTCCTTTCTTGTGTTTTTCACACCTTCACGTTCAAGTTGTAACCTAGCCAGCATCAGATTTCTGGAATTTTATTCAACAATTATTCTGTACTAGATTCAGAGTATTTTCTTTATTATTTACAGATTATTTCTGCAATTCCAAGTTCTCACGTTTACTATTTTCTTATTACTTTTATTGTTACTACCTTTTCATGTGCCTTGATTATTTTATTACTATAAGTAATGTTTAGAATTGTAGTTTTTAATTCTAGTTACCGTTTCTGTCCATTTTATAACATGTCTGGCTAATTTCATAGAACCCGAAATGTGAGGACCATTGTACCGAAGATGCTCGCATATAAGTCGAAAAACTAATGATTAAAATGGAAATTGTTTAGGGGCTGATTTTTACTCTGTTTTTAATGAAAAAATTCACTGCGAAAACACAATTTAGAGATACCGATTCTTATTCAAAAGAAATGGACATGTATCCGACTTAGAAATAAAATCAGTTTTCTAATTAACTGCACCGTGAAAGCAAATTTTGATTAATTAGTAAAAATATTTTAAAAAGGGATTTTAAAAGCATAAATGGACACGCGAAAGCGGGTGTTTATGCGCTTAAAATCCAGTATTAGACGAGCGAAAGTCGGTAATACCTTTAAATTTATTTTTCCACCTTAAACAACTTTTCGAATAACTTAAAGTAGTTAATTTTCAAAAATATTGTTTTTCACTTTAACACGTTGAACACGCGAAAGCGGTTGTATAAATTTTAGGCGAAAACCCGGTTCCTGCTGCGTGAAAGTGAACGGTTTCTTTAAATTAATTCTTTTTCTTATGAAAAAAAATTATCCCAATTTAATTATAAGTTAGTACGACTTTGCGAGTACTGTAGGTTGACGAAATCCACAGTCTGGTCTCCGTCTTTAATTGATTTTCTAAACTAGCTTATTTTAGTTCTTTTGCATCCAAAAGTATTATTAGTAGCCTTAGATTCACGCTGTAGTGACAAATAACAATAGGTTGATATTTGGTCTATGTGGATTTAATTATTTTTATATTATTACAATATTTATGTGCATTTGCGGACCTATTACTCCCACACTTTTTTTCTTTCAAACTGAACAAGTTCCTCATGCATGTCATTGATATAATATTCGTTAGTTAATGTTTCTTTAATATTCTTGGGTTAACTTTGGAGATAAAACACATGTTAGCAATCACTTCTTTGGATATAGTGATAATTCCGTTCTTGAGATTCCCAATCATGTTTTCTATAGGATAATATTTTTGAATTCTAACAGAGGGACCTAGTTTGTTGAACCATCTTACTCATCTTCTTATGAATCTTCAACATCAGAATTTTGTAAGATGCAGGACTTTTGTTTGAAACTTGAGTAGTAACATTTCCTTATTTCTATGCATATTGTCTTCCTTTTCATGACTAGTCTCAATTTGAGGAGCATCATCATTCACCACATTTATTGATTCCATGATGGGTTTTGTATGATTTTTACACACAATAAGCTCTGTTGTTGACAGAATATCCTAAGAAGATTCCTTGGTCACTCTTAGGATCCATCTCACTCATTTTCTCTCAATCAATCAGGATGTAACACTTACTACCAAACATGTGGAAGCATTTGAAATTAGATTTTCTTCTTTCCCATAGCTCGTAGAAAGTAACTTTGGTGCCCTGCCGGATGGTCACTCAGTTGTGAATATGGCATGTTGTGTTCATTGCTTCAGCCCACGAGTAATAAGGAAAATTCTTTGCATGAAGCATGACTTTGGCCATCTCTTGTATGGTTCTATTCTTGCATTCAACTAGTCTATTTTGTTGTGGAGTAGTTAGTGCATAGAACTCATGAGCAATACCTTCTGAAGAGCAGTATTCAGAAAAACTGGAGTTTTCAAATCCCCTACCATGATCACTTCATATTCTAACAATCTTGCCCATCTCCCTACCTTTTTCACGCTAAAGTTGCTGACATAACCTTTCAAATATTGTAAAGGTGTCTGATTTTTCTCTAAGAAAGTCAATCCAGGTGAATCTTAAGTAGTCATTAACACATAAAAATACATATCTTCTTCCACCCAAGCTCTCAACTTGCATGTCCCCCATGAGATCCATGTGAAGTAAGTCCAGAAATTTTGATGTGGTATGATGTTATAGCTTCTTGTGAGGAAATTTGGCATGTTTGCCGATCTGGCAGTTTCCATATATTCTTCCTTCCTCAATCTTAAGGTTAGCAAAACCATTGATGGTCTTAGCAGATATAACCTTTCTCATGCTTCTGAGATTCAGATGACCTAGCTTTCTGTGCCATAACTTGGTTTCATCTTCTTTAATGACCAGACAAGTTAAGAGATAATCATTTGATTGAGATTTCCACATGTAACAGTTATCAGAAGACCTTGTACCTTTCATGATTTCTTTCTGATTTTTGTTTGTGACAAGAATGATTAAAATTGACACAAAGATCCTGGTCACATACTAGTTTGATACTAATGAGATTAACACTCGGACCTTCAACTAGAAGAACATCTTCTAAATTTGGGAGTCCTGGATAAACTAACTTCCCATTTCCCACGATCTTGCCTTTAGCACCCTAACCAAAAGTAACATAACTGTTAGTACAGGGTTTTACTTCTTTTAAATAGTTATTCTTTCATGTCTTGCCTTTTCCCTCAATCTTGCCTTTAGTACCCTCACCAAAAGTAACATAACTGTTAGTATGTGCATTCCCCAGAAAATTGGCTCTAAGGATTCCAAGTTCGACTGCATAGTGTTCGATTTATCTTTGAAACAATGTGAGTCTTGGCATACCATTAGTGTTATCCTTGTTTCTTTTCGGTCGACCTTATATGTCATTGTTTGGTCTATCGTGTTTGTGTGCCCTCGTCTGAAGGTTATGACCATGCAACAAACATATTTATAGTTTACTTATCTGATCATGAACGTCATTTGCTCTCTATTAGGTTTGGATATATATGTCTGGTCGTACCTAGAGTAAATGCTCATAACTAGTGAGGACATGTGACCAACTGAGTTGTTAATCCACTCGCTTAGTATAACATGAAAGACCCATCCCATGTGTTTCACTTCAGAAATGAAGTATGCGTTTAAGAGTCTCTTGAATGCACTGATGGTAACTGTGACTTTTTTGTTTGGAGATTGCCTCTTTCTTTTCCGCGATACACACCGAGCGTTAAGATCGACGTTCTATTGAAGGCATTGTTGGTGCGGTAAAGCAGCAAGCAACAAAAGTTTTTGGAAGTATTTATCCGGGAAATTTATCGTGTCCAGGGAGATTAGTGCTATTGAATTGTCGTTCGACAATTTAAATGTTATTGAGTTTGGGTTTAAAATGGGTTTAAATTAAATGCGGGAAATAAAACTTATGAACAGAAAAAGAATTCATTCTTTGGAGAGGAAAACTTATCAAGCATGAATTTACACTACTCAAAACAAACTTAAACCTATCGATCAGTCGCACTTAACATATAATACTCATCAAAATCATCACGTATCACTCACAATAATGCCCATCTCTGCAACACTGGGCTGAAAGAATAACCGTATTACTCTCATCGACGATCTCTCAACCGACTCAAATAACACATAAGCATTAAGCTTCGATACCCACATGATTATTAGCTCTAAATCTATCTTTAGAATCCAGAAACTAATAGATATCCATCACTAATCAAGATTTGTGATGTCTATCTTTACAACAACACAAATCCAAACATAAATGCAAAAAGATCAAGGAAAACATCAATAATGATTTGTAAAGCATATATATTATATAACACTATGATCAACAAATATACATATGTTCAGAGTAAGAGTACAAACATAACCCAACAAAAGAGAAATACATAGAGAAGATTGAAGGAAAATAAAAAATCTCACGGGTTATCAATGTCGATTGATGAGAAATCTGTCTCCGGATCATCCATATGCAAGCCCCAATGTTGTTTTCTAGCTTCGCTCGTCAAAAATATGTTTATGATGAAGTTGGGGTCAAAAATACCCAACCCATAACCTAACAATGTGTTTTTACCCCTTTTAATGTGTTTCTGTCCAGCAAGATTCGCCTGACGAAGTCCCGGTTCACCCGGCGAATTAAGACGGTCTATTCTACATTTTTTCACGCTTCTGGAGTGTCTAGCTCGCCTCTGCTTCGCCCGGCGAGCTCGGGGCGAAGCTGATAGATACTGAAAAATTCCAGCACTGTTTTCTTCATAACTTTCGAACCGTAACTCCATTTTTTTCCCGATTCGAATTTTTGGAAAGCTTATTCAATGCTCTTTATGAATATGACAATATATCCTTGCTTGAATACCTGCAAAAAATGAGATAAAAATAATTAAACTCAATGATATTTACACGATAACGCGATATATACACTATAACATAAAGTAAACGTATTTACAAACAAAGCGGGGTTTATTCGTACGCTATTAACAAAAAGTATCGATAAGTGCAACATAAATTATCTACAAAAATAGCTACAATTTACACTTATCAAACTCTCCCCAACTTAAACTTGTTTGTCCCTAAACAAGATTCAAGCGACTCAAAGAAACAAAAATAACAACCAAAGAATCGTAAATCAACAGGTTTTGAAAAACGGACAAATGAATGGTTTAAATGAAAAACGGTACACACAAAGTAAATACTTACCACTAAACTACGGCGAAAAAATAGGCACAAAACAAATGCTAAATACAAAAATCATGCCAAACATCCTAAAACAACACAAGTTCAAACGTGAATCACATCTAGCAAAAACAATCACCGGTAGATGAAAAACACAAAATGAGGTACTTTTCACTCACACAACAATCTTGCAAACAAAAGATTAAATTATGCACTCATCCAATAATCATATTAAAAACATAAAAGCAAGAATCACAAGGGCTTTCAAGGTTGTAGCGTGGTCGGGAAAACAAACAAGAAGCAATTTCTAAAGGTAATTGAAACAAAAACTTGCTTAAACCTAAGAGAGTGATCAACTCACAAAGACTCAAACACAAAATTCCAATAAACTTCTTCCAAAATCCCAAGTGTTACACAAAACACAATACTTATTTAGCACAATTATTTGAACTCTTTTTGTTTCCTTTCTCAAGGATTTTCTTTTTCTTTCTTTTTCATTTCTTTTTCATATTTTTCTCTTTTTTATTTTCTTTATCAACCTCATAAAAACCAACCAATGAGTAAATAAGCATTCTCTCCCCAACTTGAATTCAACCACATCATCATGTGAATACTCCCTACTTTCTAAGGCAAGGTAAAAATTCATACAACAACACAAAGTTGAAGGTTCAAGAAAAAACAATCAATCAAAATCCATACAAAAAGTGAATTCAATACTCATAGACAAGCATTAAGTTCAAACAATATGGATAATGATAGAAAGGCACAAAGGGGTTACAAATGATCACACACTCACAAGGTGAATGACTATTTGGCTAGGTAGTTGTGCTCAAAATGAAACAAAAAGCCTTGATCCTTTTCATGCTTTCATATAATCAACATAAACAAAATATTAAGCATAATAAAATCCAGTTAGAATAAGAATGTTGGTACTCTGCGTGTATATGAACAATGGAAAACTTCCTCACAAAAAGGGTGGGAACTAAAATGATTCACATCAAGAACAAGTATACAAAAGAATGAATCACATGGAAGTTTGTAAAAAGCCTAAGTATCATGAATATGCTAAAGTCTGGAAAGCAATAAATACATACCTTGGACGTGTACAAAACTTAACAATATCATTACCATACATCCGCAAGTTGAAATGATCAAATTTGGAACATCACCTTAAATTCCTCAAGCTACTCAAAAAAACTCATTGATAAACACAAGAATTATTAATATAAACATACTAAAAGACCGGGTGAAATTGAATTAAACAAGTTGAAAAGTGAAGATTTGAGAATTTTAAGAACTGGTCCAATTTCAACTTGTTTAACCAATTCACCACACTACTTATACTAATACAATAAAAACGATAAAGAAACTAAAAACAATACAACATGCTTGTTTTACGTCGTAAGCTCGACGCCTATTATTTGAGAACGTTCCTCCAAGTTGCTTCCACCCGGTTATTCCTGACCAACACGCAAGCAAACGTGATAAGAAACAAACAATGATATAACAAATTCACAAGTATAAGTATCAATATAAACAAGTGAAAATATACAATATGTACGATATCTACAAAACTAAAAAACAAAGAAACTATCGCAATGCGATCCAATAAAAACACTAATCCCCGACAACAACGCCATTTTGTTGGTGCGGTAAAGCAGCAAGCAACAAAAGCTTTTGGAAGTATTTATCCGGGAAATTTATCGTGTCCACGAAGATTAGTGTTATTGAACTGCCGTTTGACAATTTAAATGTTATTGAGTTTGGGTTTAAAATTGGTTTAAATTAAATGCGAGAAATAAAACTTATGAACAGAAAAATAATTCATTCTTTGGAGAGGAAAACTTATCAAGCATGAATTTATACTACTCAAAACAAACTTAAACCTATCGATCAGTCGCACTCAACATACAATACTCATCTAAATCATCACGTATCGCTCACAACAGTGTCCATCTATGCAACACTAGGATGAGAGAACAACCGTATTACTCTCGTCGACGATCTCTCAATCGACTCAAATAACACAGACGCATTAAGCTTCGATACCCACGTGATTATTAGCTCTAAATCTATCTTTAGAATCCATAAACTAATAGATATCCATCCCTAATCAAGATTTGTGATGTCTATCTCTACAACAACACAAATCCAAACATAAATGCAAAAAAGATTAAGGAAAACATCGATAATGATTTGTAAAGCATATATATTATACAACACTATGATCAACAAATATACATATGTTCAAAGTAAGAGTACAAACATAACCCAACAAAAGAGAAATACATAGAAAAGATTGAAGGAAAACCAAACATCTCACGGGTTATCAGCGCCGATTGCTGAGAAATCCGACTCCGGATCATCCATATGCAAGATCCAATGTTGTTTTCTACCTTCTCTCGTCAAAAATATGTTTGTGATGAAGTTGGGGTCAAAAATACCCAACCCATAACCTAAAAAATGTGTTTTTACCCCTTTTAATGTGTTTCTGTCCAGCAAGATTCGCCCGGAGAATTAAGACGGTAGCTCGCCTCTGCTTCGCCTGGCGAGCTCGGGGCGAAGCTGACAAATACAGAAAAATTCCAGCACTATTTTCTTCGTAACTTTCGAACCGTAACTCCGTTTTTTGCTTAGTTTGAAGCGTTGAAAAGCTTATTCAATGCTATTTATGAATATGACAAGATATCCTTGCTTGAATACCTACAAAAAATGAGATAAAAACTATTAAACTCAATGATATTTACACGATAACGCAGTATATACACTATAACGTAAAGTAAACGTATTTACAAACAAAGCGGGGTTTATTCATACGATATTAACAAAAAGTATCGATAAGTGCAACAAAAATTATCTACAAAAATAGCTACAATTTGCACTTATCAGGCATGCAATAACAAATTTAATGCCAACTTGTGCACCATCGGATTCACTTTTCTCTAAAACGTAAAAATCAGATAAGGCCAAGACATCATCCCTTACAGGGATACGCTCAAAAGAGATCAAGTTCTCTTCTTCGTCATCGCGTTAATACCGCGTCGGAAAAAATCAACAGAAGAAAGCCGTGGCTCAGGAGACGAGCTTCATCATCGCGCATACATAATGGTCAGGGAAAACGACGAATCAATTTGAAGAAAATCCAAGAACTCAACCTTTTTTCTTGATTCTGTCTCAATCGACAGCCTTTCTCGCTCGATCTACTTCTTCTATGCTTGAACCAGGTTTGATTATTTCGTTTCAAATTCGATTCATTCCTCTTTTTCTTATTCAATTTCTGGATGCGATTTCTGGTCACCGTGGCTATGGGTTTAGTCTGGTTTGAGGGTCGTTGGGTTTTTTGAGAGCGATTCGGAGTGAGGAGGGATTGAAGATGGTTGTCGAATAGATGAGAGGTTGATGTTATGGATAAAGCGTGGTTCTGTTATGGTTTGTTTGGTGTGGAGGTGAAGTGTTGACGTTGAAGGAGAAAGGGGTGAGCAAAGGTTAGTATTTGAATTCTCTCCTCTTTCAATTCACCTCGTCCCTTCTTTAAAACAACATAAGACTTGTTTCTCTCAGTCTTTGGTACCACCAATTTGTCCTGTTATTGATATGTGTTGTCGTTGTTGTACGTTTCTGATGCAACTTGGAGTCGTTGCTTTCATGTCTGGGTTGCTGCAAATTTGGTTCATAGAGGAGCAGGTTGTCGGTTGTAAGGGTTGGAAAGACATTTTGTCATGTAGCTTATAGTAATGGTGCAAGCTTTTACTTTTTGAAAAAGTGGCTTAGTCGTGAGCTTGTTGTGACGGTTTGGAAATTTGACGGATGGAAACGGGCTGGGCCTGGACGGATTTAAAAAAAAAAAACTATGTCATGACCTTTTGAAAAAACAAATTGGAGAAATAGCTTCATGGTGCTTTTTTTCACTCATTTTTTGTAACTTTTGTGTATAATGAACAATGGGAATCTATTCCACAATTTTTGTGATATTGGATTTGTGAGCTTTGATTTTCATGAGTCTTTTATTCTTTTGTGCAGTTTCTTCTAATGACAAATATAAATGGGCTTTGTGAACTTTGAAAAGTAATGGACCTTGAATAGAAATGGTAATAATAAAGGATGGTAATGAGTTTTTTTTTTCTATTTTTTGTGACACTTTTGTAACATATGAATTTTGGTAATTGGTTAATGGATATAAATATGATTGAAAATAGACAATGGATACCATAATGAATAATTTGGTTAATGGTGGGGGGGGGGGGGGGGGGGGGGGGGGAAGTGTGAACTTGGAATTGGATATGGATTTGGAGAAAATAATGGATAATGTGATAAAATTGGATATTGGTATAAAACTGGATAATGGTTCGGTAAATGGATATGGATGGATAATGGATTTAAAACGAAAAAGGATAATTATGGAGAATGGATAAAAAGAAAAGGAAAATGGGGTGATGGACTTGAATCATGAGGACAAACGCTTGGCTTAGATCCACAAATGCACACTGATTGAACTTAAACCGACATCGCACTTGACTTGAATCCACAAAGTACACCGAAACCCTGAATTGGAAATGATCTGGTCCTTGACAACACAACCTGATAACTTAATCAACACACAGGTGAATTGCTTGATATAAACCTCAATTGGAGTTTCACACCTACAACATTTAATTAATGCACCCTGAACTTGACAACCTAATTCATCCTTGCACCAAATTGGACTTAGGAAATGAGAGCAAAAGCAACATATTTTTGGATTTTTGAATAATAGTTAGTGGATAGATGTACTGATGAAAATTATATACAGGTAAGACAAATTTGAGGTATGACAGTAGCGTGGTCGGGTAAACAAACAAGGGGCAATTTCTAAAAGTAATTGAAACAAAAACTTGCTTAAACCTAAGGGAGTGATCAACTCACAAAGACTCAAACACAAAATTCCAATCAACTTCTTCCAAAATCCCAAGTGTTACACAAAACACAATAATTATTTAGCACAATTATTTGAACTCTTTTTGTTTTCTTTCTCAAGGATTTTCTTTTTCTTTCTTTTCATTTCTTTTTCATATTTTTCTCTTTTTTCTTTTCTTTTTTCAATCTCATAGAAACCAACCAATGAGTAAACAGTCATTCTCTCCCCAACTTGAATTCAACCACATCATCTTGTGAATACTCCCTACTTTCTAAGGCAAGGTAAAAATTCATACAACAACACAAAGTTGAAGGTTCAAGAAAAAACAATCAATCAAAATCCATACAAAAAGTGAATTCAATACTCATAGACAAGCATTAAGTTCAAACAATATGGATAATGATAGAAAGGCACAAAGGGGTTACGAATGATCACACACTCACAAGGTGAATGACTATTTGGCTAGGTAGTTGTGCTCAAAATGAAACAAAATGCCTTGATCCTTTTCAGGCTTTCATATAATCAACACAAACAAAATATTGAGCATAATAAAATCCAGTTAGAACAAGAATGTCGGTACTCTGCACGTATATGAATAATGGAAAGCTTCCTCACAAAAAGGGTGGGAACTAAAATGATTCACATCAAGAACAAGTATACAAAAGAATGAATCACATGGAAGTTTGTAAAAAGCCTAAGTATCATGAATATGCTAAAGTCTAGAAAGCAATAAACACATACCTTGGACGTGTACAAAACTTAACAATATCATTACCATACATCCGCAAGTTGAAATGATCAAACTTGAAACATCACCTTAAATTCCTCAAGCTACTAAAAAAAAACTCATTGATAAACACAAGAATTATTAATATAAACATACTAAAAGACCGGATGAAATTGAATTAAATAAGTTGAAAAGTGAAGATTTGAGAATTTTAAGAACTGGTCCAATTTCAACTTGTTTAACCAATTCACCACACTACTTATACTAATACAATAAAAATGATAAAGAAAGTAAAACAATACAACATGCTTGGTTTACGTCATAAGCTCGACGCCTATTATTTAAGAACGTTCCTCCAAGTTGCTTCCACCCGGTTATTCCTGACCAACACGCAAGCAAACGTGATAAGAAACAAACAATGATATAACAAATTCACAAGTATAAGTATCAATTTAAACAAGTGAAAATATACAATATGTACGATATCTACAAAACTAAAAAACAAAGAAACTATCGCAATGCGATCCAATAAAAACACCAATCCCCGGCAACAACGCCATTTTGTTGGTGCAGTAAAGCAGCAAGCAACAAAAGTTTTTGGAAGTATTTATCCGGGAAATGTATCGTGTCCACGAAGATTAGTGTTATTGAACTGCCATTCGACAATTTAAATGTTATTGAGTTTGAGTTTAAAATGTGTTTAAATTAAATGCGAGAAATAAAACTTATGAACAGAAAAATAATTCATTCTTTGGAGAGGAAAACTTATCAAGCATGAATTTACACTACTCAAAACAAACTTAAACCTATCGATTAGTCGCACTCAATATACAATACTCATCAAAATCATCACGTATCGCTCACAACAGTGTCCATCTCTGCAACACTAGGATGAGAGAACAACCGTATTACTCTCGTCGACGATCTCTCAACCGACTCAAATAACAATGATTATTAGCTCTAAATCTATCTTTAGAATCCATAAACTAATAGATATCCATCCCTAATCAAGATTTGTGATGTCTATCTCTACAACAACACAAATCCAAACATAAATGCAAAAAAGATCAAGGAAAACATCGATAATGATTTGTAAAGCATATATATTATACAACACTATGATCAACAAAGATACATATGTTCAGAGTAAAAGTACAAACATAACCCAACAAAAGAGAAATACATAGAGAAGATTGAAGGAAAACCAAACATCTCACGGGTTATCAGCGCCGATTGTTGAGAAATCCGACTCCGAATCATCCATATGCAAGATCCAATGTTGTTTTCTAGCTTCTCTCGTCAAAAATATGTTTGTGATGAAGTTGGGGTCAAAAATACCCAACCCATAACCTAAAAAATGTGTTTTTACCCTTTTTAATGTGTTTCTGTCCAACAAGATTTGCCTGGCGAAGTCCCGGTTCACCCGGTGAATTAAGATAGTCTATTCTGCATTTTTTTACGCTTCTGGAGTGCTTGGCTCGCCTCTGCTTGGCCCGGTGAGCTCGGGGCGAAGCTGACAAATACAGAAAAATTCCAGCACTATTTTCTTCGTAACTTTCAAACTGTAACTCCGTTTTTTGCCTAGTTTGAAGCGCTGGAAAGCTTACTCAATGCTATTTATAAATATGACAAGATATCCTTGCTTAAATACCTGCAAAAAATGAGATAAAAACTATTAAACTCAATGATATTTACACGATAACGCAATATATACACTATAACGTAAAGTAAACGTATTTACAAACAAAGTGGGGTTTATTCATACGATATTAACAAAAAGTATCGATAAGTGCAACAAAAATTATCTACAAAATTAGCTACAATTTGCACTTATCAGGCATGCAATAACAGATTTAATGCCAAGGATTTATGTAGAGAAATAACAAAGAGATATACATTAGCTCGAAGCCATCTAATCAATATGTTCTTTATCTTAGAAGGGAGTCTGAATCCTATCTTCACGAATATGGTTGGATTATCAACAAGTTGAACAACTTTGGGATCATCGCCTGTGATTGATCTAACTTCTTCTCCACAATCGTCAAGGGTGAATATATTGATTCTCTAAGGACCTTAGCTATAATATATTGATATGTTATTTCACAAGAGATCATCACCACAACCTATACTCAGATCTAGCCATCAGAGCTCTAGTTACTCGAGTGTGTCGGTGTAAAAGGATTTACATGAACTTCAGTCGCCTAGGAAGACTCCTACTATTGTGTGATCCGCTACGGTGGCAATTATACCAACGAAAACTTCAGGTAACATCAGTGTAAAAAACCTTCTCGCGATCTCGAAATCCTAACATTGACTTGTCTTTTACTCTGTGTTCTAGTGTTAGTCATTACTTGGATGAGGTTATCCAATGGCGGATCTTCGTCAAACATTGCTTTTGTACGAATTTCATCAACGATAGAGAATTGTGGTGGTGTAAGATTGAAGAATTCGACAAAGTTCATAGGTGCGAAGCAAAATGTTCACCACTCTTCCTCGGGGTTGTGATAGAGATCTGGCTTTGGATTGAGAATGATTTGTTTGTGGAGTTTGACAGTGGAATTTCTCGGGAATTCGATGTCGACTCCCATACACAATGCCACTATTCCGTATTGGAACCATAATTGATGTTGGTTGATGGCATAAGACTCTGGAATTAGTGATGCCGATCTCTGGTGTTGTGGTGCAGATGAACTTGCAAGGTTAACACTCGAACGTCTGAGTGAGTTACATAATCTAAGATGAGTATAGTGAAAAGTATATATCAAGAAAGTGTACTATAAATCTCATGTGTGTTAATTATATAGGTTGAACCACCTTAATTGAGCTATGTATAATTGGACTCGTGCGTTGAGCCTTTATATATATATATATATATATATATATATATATATATATATATATATATATATATATATATATATATATATTTTTTAAATCAATGAAATTGATTTGTTAAATAAATACAAATAAATATATATTAAATTTAAAAGATTGTTTTTTCTAAATATTAGTACATATTTTAATTCTTACAAACAAAGTAAATGAACATTATGAAACTAATGTAAATTTTTTTAGCAAGAGATTTATGTAACACAATCAAACGATCTAGATATATTTATAAATTAACCATGTTTGGATATTTAGTTAATGCCGGTGTCAACTTGCATTCATTCAAAGCCAGCCTCTACTTATCGCTTCACAAAGTCACATTGAAAATGTCATTATGATAGTATACAAGAATATGAAAACCACCAATTTCAACTTTGATAACCCGAATCCAAACAATACAAAGTTGAAATATATTGTGATTGCGTAAAAGTAGAAAACTTACATTTCCATTAGGTAAACACAATCATAAAACCAATGACCACTTGACATAAAACAAAATGATACTACCTCCGTTCCTTTTTAAGTGTCATTTTTTCATTTTTTACACATACCAATAAAACTAATTATTATGGTTACTTTTCAAATCATAATTCTCCTTTTATCTATAATACTCCTACTTTTTTATTATATTTATTTAACTTTTTCTCTCTCTGCAATAAATACATAGGGATAATTTTGACAAAAATGCAATTAATACTTCCTTAAACTTTGCAAGTGACAATTAAAAAGAAACAAAAAATTATTCTAAAAGTGACACTTAAAAAAGAATGGAGGGAGTAATGGCCTAAATTTTCAACCTCCAAAGGTAGTAAAACAAAAAAAAATGTCAGCTAGTGTAGGAAAGAATGAGGAAGTTCAACATGTCAAAACAAAACAAAACGACCAGACCAAAATATTTGAATTCATTACTTATTGGTAGAGTTGTCTCACTGCGAAAAGAGCCATCCATCCCCCATAGCCCAAATCCAAACCCATCAATTATGTCCTTATCAATTTAGCCACCAATTTTCTACTCCCTCAACAGCTTATACTACAAATGAAGGAAAAAAAAAAAAAAAAAAAAAGAAAGGCGGTGGTAGAAAGAAAGGCCCTTCAACCCATATATATCCATCTTTATATACATGTAACTGTGGGCCCATGGACCCACTTTTTACCAGCGGCGCCATTAGTCTTCATCCACCCACCACTTTCTCTTTCTCTCACCATTTCCCTTTTTCCAATAAAATATTATATAATAAATACTCTATTTTACATTCTAATTCTATAAACCAAATCCAAACACCTCTTCACACTCTTTGCCTCTTCTCACCAGAACACTATTTTCTCTCTTCTCTATCCTTTTCAATCTCGCTTCATCTTCTATTTTATTCTTTTCTGTCTATTTTATTTCGACTGCTGCAATATATTATCCATTTAAATCCAAACTCTTGGGATCAGTAAACATAAAAAATTCATTTGCATTTGTTTAACAAAAAAAATGAAAGGAGAATACGTAGATCAACATTCAAAGCTTCACCAGTCACACTCACAGTCGCAAAACAATCCATTTCATCCTTTCCAGCTCTCTCATCAAGAATGTCAAACAGTCGGTGAAGACGATAACCGTTCCGGCGGTGGCGCAGCCGCTCAGAAACCGAACTCTTCTGGCGATGGAGCTACCATTGAGGTTGTCCGGCGGCCTAGAGGACGTCCGCCTGGATCTAAAAACAGGCCTAAACCGCCTGTTATTATAACACGCGATCCTGAACCTGCTATGAGTCCTTTTATTCTGGAAGTTTCTGCAGGAAACGACGTCGTTCAAGTGGTTGCTGAGTTTAGTCACCGTAGGAATATTGGCTTATGCGTTTTAACTGGTTCAGGAGCTGTTGCTAATGTTACTCTTCGTCAACCGTCAACTACGCCGGGAACCACCGTTACTTTTCACGGCCGTTTTGATATTCTATCCTTAACCGCTACTTTTCTTCCTCAATCGTCATCCGGTGGTTCTCCAACGGTTCCTAACGCCTTCTCCATCTCGCTCGCCGGTCCGCAGGGTCAGATCGTCGGAGGAATTGTTGCTGGAAACTTGATAGCTGCGGGAACGGTGTTTGTTATTGCTGCTTCGTTTAATAGTCCATCTTATCATAGGTTACCTCCGGAGGAAGAAGGCGGAAACTCGGTGTCAGGCGGTGATGGAATTTCTCCACCCGTTTCTGTTTCCGGTGCGGTGGATAGCGGTCAAGGTCATGGCGGCGAGTCGTGCGGGATGTCTATGTACAGCTGTCACTTGCCACCGTCAGATGTGATTTGGACTCCATCGGCAAGACCACCACCTTACTGATAATAATCACATTTTCATTTCTTGTTTAAAAAACTTGTTGCGAAATCATGCTACTCTATTTCTATATGCTGGTTGTTTTATTTTAATTATTATTGTTATTTCTGTTTAACTATTATTAGGCTTAACGATACTAGTTTAGAGTAGTTTATGTAGCTAGCTAGGTTGGTTCATTATCAGTGATATCATCATTTAATTTCAATACTAACTAGCGTTGTTTGTCGCATTGTTCATTGATCATGTAGTTTATATTTTCTATTAGCAATTAATGTATTTTTGAGGAAGAAAAGGAAACTCAGAAATGGGGAAATGATAGTTATGCTTTCTATGTCAACATTTAGAATAGGCCTTTATTTGTATTTTTATGAAGGAGTAGTAACTGAAATGAATTGGTCTAAGAAAGTGTTTGAAGAAAGATGATGAAGTGTGGGAATATGGGTAGAGTGTGCAGTAGTGGTAGCTAGTATCTGTACATGTGATAGGGGTGTGTGTGCAGAGGTGGTCATTGGATGACGATAACAAAAGCTGATGCATGCTGTGGCTATATGAGATATAGACTGCCGCTATGACCTGATATTTCTGGTTTTCAAAGTACGTTAGGTTTCTTGATTTGTATAAAGCGAAGAACGTGGCTAGCTAGGGTTGTGATAGTGCATGCAGTATCTTTTCAGAGAGGATGAGATCTATCAAAGACCAAACTTATTTCCTTCCTTCCTTCTTCAACTTTATTTATTTCGATTCTCATTACTTTACTTTATACTATCTGATCACCTGATCTCTTTATGTACTTGTTGTGTTTCTTTGTCATCGACTCTTCTGATTTCTTCGTAATTAAAGAGAGATATAGAAGCTCCAAAAAGAACTTTATTAAGAGTGAAAATTTTTCACCCATTCAAAATTGTTTCTAGCTTTAGAATCACCCCATCATGATATGGGTCGGTGAGTAGTAATTTGCAATGTTTTAAAAGTTAGTTTATTAAATTGGAGATTGTATATATATATTTGGAAATGTATATGGTTAATGTTAACTTGATAACTATATGGTGCGATTTCTCAAAATGGATGGTTTGTTTGGTTGATACTTATACTGATTTGGAACCGCAATGTGTGATATCATGTGCTAGTATTATTCTAATCCATGTTGGTGAAAAACACGTCACTACTATAACTAAGGTTGTTTACACTTGGAAATAAATTAAATTATCAATTGAAATCATAAGCAAATGATTTTAGAATTAGTCAAAAAAGTTCTTACAAGGCAAGGTAACGAGTATAAATTCAGTAAAACACGTGAACCGAATTTTTCTTATGTCTATTAGGATCTATACCGCTACATTTTAGACTTAGTCAAATGCATAATAGAATTGGATAATTATATTTTCTTTTTGTTGTAATGTTTAAGGCTAAGCATCACTAACATAAGAGAGTGAAGATTGTAAAATCACATACTGAAAAAGTTGTGTACACATTGATAGCATCAACAAAACAAAAGATACTGAGTCGAATATGTATGTCACATTCTAAAATAGAGGAACACTCACATAATACACATGTAAATAATAGAATAGGACAATATTTTTTACCGGTTACTATTTTATGATTTCTGGGATAGTTTCCTAGAACTTGTAATTTATTGGACACATTCTATCAATTAAGTTATTTTTAAGCATTTTATTTTAAGTTATTTTATTATTTTATGTATTTTTTTATCATAGTTGACGAATATGACAGTATACACACATATATTTGAAATATATAGACTTAATACTCTTTTTAGTTCCTTTTCTATATCTATGAGTCTATTTTAGTCCTATTTCTTTTAAAACGTCCAATTTAGTTCCTTACGTTGTCAAATAGAATTAAACAAGTCATTTCAGTCAAATAATCATAAACAACGTTAGACAAAAAATACGTGGCAGCTGGGGTGGATTGTCCTCTTCATCACCTCCTTCTTCTTCGTTGCTGAAACACGGTTCATTTTACCCCCAATCTAAACCTAATGTGAATAGTGTAACAAATCCCCAAATTGAAGCCTAATTCGTCTACATTAGTGCACTAATCATGAGTGCTGCCCGCGGTTCATCATCATCATCGAAAAACAGAAGTGATTTGCAGGTATTTAGCAGCTCTAATTTTCCACGGAAGCCTTTTTGTCGTTGTGAGGACACTATTGTACTTCGAAGGGCAAGAACTGTCAACAATTATGAGAAACTTTTTTGGGATTGTCAACATTTTAAGGTAAGCTTTAGTCTGAATATTTTAGGTTGAAATATTGATGAAATGTCTTTTTATTACATTGTAATTTTCTTTCTTAATCTCTACAGGGATATAGTAATGCTGGTTGTGGTTTCTTTGAATGGTTCTACGAAGAAGGTAGAGATGAAAATGAGCAAATCATGATGAAGCAACAAAGTAAGATAGATGTGCTAACTCAAGAGATGGAGGAAGCCAAAAAAGAGGTTGAAGTATTCAGGCTCAGTAATATGGAATTAGAAGCTGCTTTGAATAACGCCATCAAGTGGAAATTTTTTTGAAAGTTTATGTTCTATGTTGTGTTCTTTGTTTTAGTATTCAAGATGTTGTAATACTCACTATGTACCAGTTCAGTTGTTTTATATGAATGTCTTATGTAAAAGTTGATTTTGGCATTATTTAGTTGCACCAGTTCTAACTTGCAGTGTTCAAACTTGAATGTTATTTTACATGAATGTTTTATGCAGTGTTCAAACTTGCATGAATTTGTATAAATTGAATGATAAATTTACAAAACAGAATTATAATTGAATAATTGAATGATAAACTTCCACTTGATTAAACTTTGTTCAAAATAACATTGTTCAAATCTTGCATAAACCTTGTTCAAAAAGACATGACATAATTTGTTACAGACATAACATAAACCTTGTCTCAAAAACAGACATGGCATAAACCTTGTCTCAAAACAGACATGACATAAACCATGTTCTCAAAACAGAAATTACATAAGATTGTTACAATACAGACATGACTAAATGCTATTCTTTGAATTGTTTATTTTTGTTGGAATGGTCCTCCTAGTGGTAGGTCCAACTGCATTTAGTGATGCACTTAGCCTGGTAGTTGGACCCTTTTTAATAGATGACTGAACTGGTTTCCTAATAGGTAACTTATTTGGCCTCCCTTCTTACTGATACGACTGTGTAACAAATGACTGAGATAGTGGTTGAGATGAGTGTGTATCCCTTGCTTGAGTTGCTTGAGTTAGTGGTTGAGATGACTGTGTATCCCTTGCTTGAGTGGTTTGACTTAGTGGCTGAGATGATTGTGTAGCCCTTGATTGAGTGGGTTGAGATGATGGCTGAGATGACTGTGTTGAACGAGTCCTCTTACAGGTTGACTTATTGTGTCCAGTTTGTCTACACCTGGTACACCTAAGTACCATTCCAGTTTTTCTCATCTTTTGACCTGTCCCATCAATTTCACCCTGCTCACGGTTCCTCCTCTTCTTAGGTCTTCCTGGCATTTTTTTGAATTTTGGTGGCTGCACATCTGGGTACTCTGTTCTGACCCATAATTTAGTTTCATTAACAGGATAAATGATAGGTTCATAAACAACTTGATACCTTTATTACTTATTAAACTCTTGGATGTAATCATCAATATATAGACTTCTACTCTTCAATGTAGAAATTGCATGAACACTGGGGAGAGTTGCCAGTTGCCACTTTCTGCATGAACATTCATGGTCATTTAAGTTGACAAAAAACATATCAGCTTAATTCTCAATTGTCTGACTTCAAAGATGAACTCAGATGACATCCTACAAAATTCACAAACTGTATAAGTGTTAAACACATAGTTGATAATGTCCAAAGTAAGTTTTGAACTAAGATGAACTCAAATCACAATATTGCTAAAAACTGTATCAATATTGATAATGTCCAAAGTAAGTGTTACTAACATTCACTACATTCACAAAATTGATAATGTACCTTAATATCCAGTAGTTTGTGTAAAAGCTTGTTTTCTCCACTTTCTTCTTAATGTTTGACAAAACATCCCCATCACTTAATTGTGTGAGTCTTACCCTATTAGTTGCCAATTTTTCCATGATGTAGTCCCTTATTTCTTCTAGCATGGTTACCAATGGTTTTGCTCTTGACTATACAATCACACTATTGAAAGCCTCAGACATGTTATTCAAAATAGAATCACACTTTGAAGTTGTCCTGAAATAGGATTTGCTCTAAAATCTGGGTGGAGTTTGCATCATATGCTTAAAAGTCTCTTCATGTAATTGTCTCATTCCTCTCATTTCCCTTTCCCATGCTTGTGAATAAGTAGCCCTGGCAGCCTTCTAAATGATCTCATTCAACATTTTTCCAGGAAACTTCTTCCTAAAATTGTTATATAAATGTCTTACATAAAATCTCTATTCAACATTGGGTAGTAATTCATCCATTACAGGAAGAAGACCCTGCAAAAGTAAACCAAACAATAGTGACTAAATACACTAACTAGGGACTACATACTTTAACTAAATGTGAAAAAAATAGGTTGGTACCTTTTGCTGAATGCTAGCCCAAAAACTCGACAAAATGGAATTCTAGGATCTAAGCCACAACCAGCTGCTTTTGCTGCAACTGGCTCAAGCCCAACAGATATTGAAGTTGCTCTCCACACCCTTCATTTTGTTGAGTCTGACCCATCTTGGTACATGGACACCAGAGCAATATCTCATATGACATCCACACATGGTAATCTCTCATCTTATTTTAATTTGAGCAAAACTAATAGTATTATCGTAGGAAATGGTCATTCGGTTCCTATGCATGATTTGGGAAATGCTAAATTATCTCTCCTCACCCTCCATTAGCTTTATCAAATGTCCTCCATGCACCCAAATTGATTAAAAAATTATTCTCTGTTCATAAATTCACTACCGATAACCATGTTTCTGTTGAATTTGATGCGTTTGGTTTTTCTGTGAAGGATTGGCGGGGATGGTTCTAATGAGATGTGAGAGCCAATGCCAACTATATCCCATCACCAACACAACAAAAAATAAAAACATATTTTCTTCTGAGTTTGTAGCTTTATCTATTTTAGTTTGGCATGAACGTTTAGGTCACCCATGAGCATTTATTTTAGATTATCTTAGAAAAATAAAATGATTGATTGTATTCCTACTTTAAAGTTAAATTCATATTTTTGTCACTATTTTCCTCTTGGTAAACAAATTAAAATGTCATTTATTGATTCACAAAACACCACTTTTATGCATTTTGATATATTACATAGTGATGTTTGGACATCTCCAATATTTAAAACTTCCGGTCATAAATATTATGTGCTCTATTTGGATGACTATTCTAATTTTTTTGAGGAATTTCCGCATTTTACATAAATCTCAAGTTTTTCCAACTTTTGAAAATTTAAGAGCATATACTGAAAATCAATTTCATAGGGAAGTTAAAATTATTCAATGTGATAATGGTTGAGAATATGTCAATAGTAACTTTCAAAAATTCTGTGAAGAAAATGGAATCTCATTTCGTTTCTCGTGTCCTCATAATGGCAAAGCTGAACGAAAAATTCATTCTATTAATAATATAATTTAGACTTTATTAATTCATGCTTCTTTACCGCAAAGTTTCTGGCGCCATGTTTTACAAATGACAACTTACCTACTGAATATTTAACCAAATAAAAATTTGAATTATCAATCACCTCTCAGAATTCTTTTTCAAAAGGACCCATCATATTATCATCTAAGAGTTTTGGTTGTTTATGTTACCCCATTTTCCATCAACTACCATAAATAAAATCCAATCTCGTTCCATCCCTTGCGTCTTTCTAGGATATCCTTCATACATCGTGGGTACAAATGCTATGATTTTTTACTAAATAAAATCGTCATTTGTCATCATGTCATATTTGATGAATCAGAATTTCCTTTCTCTAAATTGCACACTCACAATCCCAAAAATTATCAATTTCTTGATAATGAATTATCACCTTATATAATAAACCACCTTATTACACAACCTGGCCCAAATCCAATGACACCGACCCACATCACTTAAGAAAATTCCCAACCACCTCACCAATCAGGATCAACCCAACTTTCCCCATTTACTCGGCCACATCCCCAGCCAAACCTAATGTTAGTTCTGTATTGGCAGCAATTTTGCTAAAACAAAGTGGTTCATCAAGATGTTTTACTTGATGTCTTGACATGTGGTTCTAACATTCTGCAGGTAGTGTTTCTTAGTATTGCAGGACTTTGTGCATGATGTCAAACACGATGTCCTAACATCTGCTACCAGAACATTCTGTTGAGAATGTTATGTTTTATTTGCTGCGCTCTTTTTGCAATCTGTTGAGTAATTGCGTGCGAAAATCTTGGAGTATCTTTAAATTGAAGCAAGCAATTTCTGTGATATTTTGAAGATTAGGTTGTTGCTATTTTCGTGCAAAAAGATATGGAGAATAATTAGCTTTAATTATTATTAGATTCAAAGATTTGCTAATGCCCAAGCCCAAGGAGTGTATTACTATTTAAAGATGTTCAACCCTAATTGCTGTGTAGAGAGAATAAGTTATTGCAAGCTGTGTTCAAGTTTTAGGGTTTAAACATTGTATTGTTTTTGTGAGCCATTCATTCATCAGTTAGATGCTTGAATTGGACTGAGTAGTTGAGTTATATTGTGTCCACTCTAAGCTTTTAAGTACGAGTGCTTTGTTCTTGATTGAAGCTTTTAAGCAAGATCAAGTTTTGTATTTGAAGTGTGTTCTTCTCTTTAGTATTGTTTTGTAGTTATCACTGCATGTGATTGAGGGGGAGTGAGAGGTGTCTCGTGTTTAAGTGTCTTAGATAGAAATCTCACAGGTAGAGATTAGGTGAGAAGATTGTAAACTGGAGTGTGTTTACTGAGAGTCTTCAAACTAATTCTGTTTAGTGGATTTCCTTCCTGGCTTGGTAGCCCCCAGACGTAGGTGTGATTGCACCGAACTGGGTTAACAATTGCTTGTGCCTCTTTGCTATTGTTTACTGTTTTATATCTTTCTTATATTGATCATTGTTCGGATATTAGTGTCGTGACATCTACTTCGACATCTCATATCTGATACCAGAATTTCAATTGGCATCAGAGCAGGCACCCTGTTTTGTTTCTGGGTGAGATCTAGGGACGAAATTTTCTGGTACTATGGATATGGAAGGAGGATTTGTGAATAGACCGCCCATCTTGGATGGATCTAACTATGATTATTGGAAACCACGCATGGTGGTCTTCTTGAAATCATTGGATAGTAAGGCTTAGAAAGTTGTCTTAAAAGGATGGAAACATCCTGTCATTATTGGGAAAGATGGAAAAGAAACATCTGATCTGAAACCTGAGGAAGAATGGACTAAGGAGGAGGATGAACTGGCTCTTGGAAACTCTAAAGCTTTGAATGCCTTGTTCAATGGAATTGATAGAAACATATTCAGATTGGTGAGCACTTGTAAGATAGCTAAAGATGCTCGGGACATACTCAAAACTACTCATGAAGGTACTTTCAAAGTAAAGATGTCAAGACTTCAACTGCTGACTACCAAGTTTGAAAACTTAAAGATGAAGGAAGATGAGAGCATACATGACTTCCACATGAATATTCTTGAAATAGCCAATGCCTCAAGTGCCCTAGGTGAAAGGATGTCTGATGAAAAGCTGGTAAGAAAAATTCTCAGATCTCTCCCCAAGAGATTTGACATGAAAGTGACTGCCATAGAATAAGCTCAGGATATCAGCAAGATGAGGGTTAATGAACTTGTTGGATCTCTTCAAACATTTGAACTAGGAATAAGTGACAGATCTGAAAAGAAAGCCAAGAGCATAACATTTGTTTCCAATACTGAAGATGAAGAGGAGGAGAGTCCCCTGGATGGTGATGATAGCCTATCTAAAGCTATAGTTCTGCTAGGAAGACAGTTTAACAAGGTAATGAAGAGAATAGACATAAAGTCAAGATCAAATGTCAACAACAACTCATCTGACATCAGCAGGTCCAATGATGGTGGAAGGAGAACAAGGTCTGAAGAAAAATCTACTCAAGGAAAAGGAATTCAGTGCCATGGTTGTGAGGGATTTGGTCACATTAGAGCTGAATGTCCTACTTACCTCAAGAAACAAAAGAAAAGCCTAGTTGTCTCCTGGTCTGATGAGGACTCTGAAAGTGAAATTGATGAAGAATCTGCTAAACATGTGACTGCCTTGACTGGAAGATGTGTCTCTGATGGAGATTCTAGTGATGATGAACTGACCTTTGAAGAGCTTGCAGCTTCTTACAAAAAGTTGTGTCTCAGAAGTGAAGAAGTATGTCTTGAAGGGGAGAAACAGAAGAAACTTATCATTCAACTGAAGGCTGAAAAAGTTGAGCTAGAGAATGAAGTCATGTTGTTAAACTCCAAACTTGATCAAATGACCAAGTCTGTCAGAATGCTAAACAGTGGAACTGACACATTGGATGAAATCCTTCAGAGTGGAAAAATGGCAGGTGATCTTACTGGGTTGGGATTTGAGAGAGAGAAGAAATCATCTTCTGATGATAGTTCTTCTGGACCTAAACGTAACATGTCACATCAGATGTCTAAACATCATGGGAGAAAACATGTATCTGAACCTAAACATAATATGCCTCAACATCATAGGAGTGGTCATCCCAACCACTTAAGAGGAAGATTCCAAAGATGGAGATGCCATTATTGTGGGTGGTTTGGTCACATAAAACCTTTTTGCTTCAGACTCTATGGATATCCCAAACCTGCTCCTCAACCTAGATCAAATACAAACATTTCTACTAATGGAAGACAATGGGTTCCCAAGACTGCTGCCACCAGCCTGATAGCTCACATGTCTCTCAGAGTCTCAGCTAAGGAGGATTGGTATTTTGATAGTGGCTGTTCTAGACACATGACAGGGATTAAGAATTTATTGGTTGACATCAAATCTCACTCCACAAGCTATGTGACTTTTGGTGATGGAGCCAAGGGTGAAATCAAGGGAGTTGGAAAGTTGAACTGCTCAGGAGTTCCAGACATTGATAATGTGCTGCTGGTAAAAGGGTTAACTGCTAATTTGATCAGCATCAGTCAACTGTGTGATCAAGGATTCAATGTCAACTTCACCAAATCTGAATGTTTGGTTACAAATGAAAAGGATAAAGTGATCATGAAGGGAGTCAGATCTAAGGATAACTGCTACTTATGGGTTCCTCTAGATTCTAGTTACTCATCCATTTGTTCTCTTGCTAAAGATGATGAAGTGAAGTTGTGGCACCAAAAACTTGGTCATCTACATCTAAAAGGCATGAAAAGAATGATCTCTATGGAAGCTGTCAGAGGAATACCTAAACTAAAGATTGAAGAAGGAAGGGTATGTGGTGAATGTCAAGTTGGAAAGCAAACCAAGATGTCACATCAGAAGATTAAACATCTCAATACTTCAAAAGTATTGGAACTACTTCACATGGATTTGATGGGGCCTATGCAAGTGGAAAGTCTTGGTGGGAAGAAGTATGCCTATGTGGTTGTGGATGATTTCTCCATATATACTTGGGTGAGCTTCATTAGAGAAAAATCTGAAGTGTTTGATGTGTTTAAAGATCTTTGCCTAAGACTCCAAAGAGAAAAGGAGAGTAATATTGTTAGAATCAGAAGTGATCATGGGAAGGAATTTGAAAATCAAAAATTTGCTGAATTCTGTTCCTCTGAAGGGATTGGCCATGAATTCTCTTCTCCCATTACTCCACAACAAAATGGAGCTGTGGAACGAAAGAATAGAACTATTCAGGAATCAGCTAGAGCTATGATTCATGCCAAGAAACTGCCTTACCATTTCAGGGCTGAAGCTATGAACACTGCTTATTATGTTCATAATAGAGTGACCCTAAGAACAGGAACCAATACCACCCTGTATGAGATATGGAAAGGAAGAAAACCTACTGTAAAATATTTCCATGTGTTTGGTAGCAAATGCTATATCTTGGCAGATCGTGAACAAAGAAGAAAGATGGATCCAAAGAGTGATGAAGGAATATTCTTGGGCTACTCTACTAACAGCAGAGCCTACAGAGTGTTCAACTCCAGAACTAAGGTTATGATGGAGTCCATAAATGTTGTTGTTGATGATCTGCATAAGGAGGCTGATGTTCTAGATGATGTTGGAACATTCCTTGATACATCTATAGAAATTTCAGACAAAAATGTTGATCCCAATCCTACTGTTGCAGAATCTAATACTGAGCCAATAAACAAAGGACCTTTCATCAGAATTCAGAAGGATCATCCTAGAGACCTTATCATATGTGATCCAAATGAGGGAGTCACTACTAGGTCAAGAGAAGTCATCACAAGCTCTTGTTTTGTGTCAAAAATTAAACCCAAAAATATCAAGGAAGCTTTAATTGATGAATTCTGGATTAATGCCATGCAAGAAGAGCTAGGGCAATTCAAAAGAAATGAAGTATGGGAGCTGGTTCCAAGACCTGAAGGAACAAATGTGATTGGAACAAAATGGGTTTACAAGAACAAGTCAGATGAAAAAGGTATGGTCACAAGAAATAAAGCTAGACTAGTTGCTCAGGGATATGCTCAAATTGAAGGGGTTGACTTTGATGAAACTTTTGCTCCTGTTGCTCGTCTTGAATCTATCAGACTACTATTGGGAGTTGCTTGCATCTTGAGGTTCAAGCTGTTTCAGATGGATGTCAAGAGTGCCTTTTTAAATGGTTATTTGAGTGAGGAAGTATATGTGGAACAACCTAAGGGATTCATTGATCCAACCTATCCTGCACATGTTTATAAGTTGAAGAAAGCTCTATATGGTTTGAAACAAGCTCCAAGAGCGTGGTATGAGAGACTTACTGAATTTCTTGTTGAGCATGGATACAGAAAATGTGGCATAGATAAGACTCTTTTTGTCAAAGATGAAGGAGGGAAACTCATGGTTGCTCAAATTTATGTTGATGATATTGTGTTTGGTGGGATGTCAGATACGATGGTTAAACATTTTGTTCGGTAAATGCAGTCTGAATTTGAGATGAGTCTTGTTGGTGAGTTAACTTATTTTCTTGGGTTGCAAGTCAGGCAGATGGAAGACTCTATATTTCTATCTCAGAGTAAATATGCCAAGAACATAGTTAAGAAGTTTGGAATGGGGAATGCCAGTCACAATGCCAGTCACAAAAGAACACCTGCTCCTACTCATCTAAGCTGTCCAAGGATGAAAATGGTGTTAATGTGGACCAAAGTTTATATAGGAGTATGATAGGAAGCCTACTGTATCTTACAGCTAGCAGGCCTGACATTGCTTTTGTTGTAGGTGTTTGTGCTAGATATCAAGCTGAACCCAAAGTGAGTCATATCAATCAAGTCAAGAGAATTCTAAAATATGTAAATGGAACATGTGATTATGGTATGTTATACACACATGGATCTGGCTACACTTTATCTGGATATTGTGATGCTGATTGGGCTGGAAGTGCTGATGATAGGAAAAGCACTTCAGGAGGTTGCTTCTTCTTGGGGAACAATATTATATCATGGTTTAGCAAGAAGCAAAATTGTGTCTCTCTATCTACTGCTGAAGCAGAGTATATAGCAGCTGGAAGTAGTTGTTCTCAACTAGTGTGGATGAAACAAATGCTCACTGAATATAATGTCACACAGGATGTCATGACATTGTATTGTGACAATTTGAGTGCTATAAACATATCCAAGAACCCTATTCAACATAGCAGGACCAAACATATTGATATCCGTCATCATTTCATAAGGGAACTCGTAGAAGACAAGGTTATTGCTTTGGAACATGTGGCCACAGAAGAGCAGTTAGCTGACATTTTCACTAAGGCTTTGGATGCAAGTCAATTTGAAACCTTAAGAGGAAAATTAGGCATTTGTATTTATGAAGATCTGTAGCAATGAATGGCATGTGGGCAGCTTTCATTGGTTTTTAAAAATTTAAAAAGTCATTTACTATTTTGTGGCAATATCATTTACTTCCGTTTAAGTTTCCAACAAAAGCAGCCACCCTACCATAGGAAATCATTTCATCACATTGTTCTCACATGCTACATCCATCCTTTCTTGCTCAGTTCTTTCACCTTCCCTCTCAGAAAAAGAAGTCTTTATACTCCAAGTTCAAGCATTTGCATGAAGTTTACGATGTCTCAACAACATTCTTCTCCGTCCAAGAAATCTCCTGCTAAAAATCCTACCCCTTCGAAATCTAGGTTTTCTTCGGAAGGTATCTCTCCTGAAGCTGTTCTTGACGTTGCTCCATTGTCCATGATTCCCCATTCTGAAACTGAAAAGACAAGGCCCAACAAACTGCATGTAAGAAGTTCCAAACATACACCTGCAGGTAACTCCTCTAAAACCACTGTTGAGTCTTCTTATGATCATAGGGAAGGTAGTAAGTATGTGGATAGAACCATTAAAAGTATTGTCACTGGTTTGTTGTATGGAGATCGTAGGGTTCCTGGGATTAATATCCCTCTGTCTAAAATTGATGTTGTTCCTACTTTGGATGCACATCAAAGTGAGGAAGGAAATGTTGACTCTTCAAATTCTGAGGAAGATATTGAGACTGCAAATTTGTACAAATTGACTAATTATGTGCTTAAGGAAGGAAGAAGTGAGGGTGTTACTGAGGACACTAATTCAGGGAAGAAGAGTGTTGGTGCTGGTCAGAGTAAGGAAAAAATTGTTAACTCTGATGATGTTGTTGTGAATCTTGTTGATGTTCCCTCTGACAACGAGTTAATTACAAAAGTGCATCCTGGTATTGGTAAGAGGTTGAAGACAAGAAAAGGGAAATCTGTGGATACCTCTCCTCAAGTGAAAGTTGTTAGTGGTAAGAAAAAGACTACTGTTGTAGGACCCCCAAAATCCTGGAGCAAAGTGTCCACTTCCTCCAAAAAGAGGAAGATTAGGGTTGAATCTGATTCTGACTTTGATGTTGAGGATGATGTCTAGGACATCACTCCCGTGAAAAGGACAGTTTTAAAAAGAATTTATGGAATAGTCCCTGATGTTCCTTTGGATAACATCTCCTTCCACTATGCTGACAGTGTTCAAAAGTGGAAGTATGTTATCAAAGAAGGATAGCACTGGAGAGAGAGTTAGGGAAAGACGCTTTGGATTGTAAGGAGATAATGTCCTTGATTGAGCATGCTGGATTGATGAAGACAGTGACCAAGTTTTCAAAATGCTATGATGTGCTAGTGAAGGAGTTTATAGTCAACATTCCTGTAGACTGTAATGATAAGCAGAGTAAGGATTTCAGAAAGGTGTATGTGAGAGGAAAGTGTGTGGAATTCTCTCCTACCATAATCAACAAGTACCTTAGCAGAAATGAAGATGATCAATGTGAGCTGGAAGCTACTGATAATCAAGTGTGCAAGACTATCACATCTAATCAGGTTGGAGGTTGGCCTATGAAACACAAGTTATCTACTGGTCTGCTAAGTGTTAAATATGCTATTTAGCATAGGATAGGTGCTGCTAACTGGGTCCCCACAAATCACACTTCCACTATTTTTGTTGGTCTGGGAAGGTTTATATATGCTGTTGGGACTAAGAGGAGTTTTGGTTATGGTTCCTTTATATTTGATCAGACTATGAAGCAAGCTGGCACTTTTACTATGAAGATGCCCATTGCCTTCCCCTCCCTTATCTGTGGCATTATTTTAAACCAGCACCCTGGTATCCTATCACAGTCTGATGTTGTTTGCAAAATGGGGTATGCATTGTCCCTTCACTATAAACTGTTTGAAGGTAAACATGTCCCTGACATTGTCATGACATCTGCCTCTACTTCACACCAACCCACAAACAAGTCTGGGGTAATTTCTGAGTTGGTAGAAGCCTGCAAGGAACTGGATAAGGTTATTAGAGTCAGTACTCAAAGAAAACTGAAGTTTGAAAGAATGATCATGACTCTTAGAATGGCTGAAGGTGATACTGCTGAGGATGCAAATGAGAAGGAAGGTTCTGATGAGGGTGATTCTGGTGAGTCTGATGGCAATGCAGAAGATGGTTCTGGTGAGCCTGATGGTAGTGCAGAGGGTGATAAAGACAAGTCTGAGAGTGAGGACTCTGCTGGTTCTGGAGATGCTTGAGTGTTCTGTCATGAAGTTGTTTTTTTTTGTTATTTTGGTTCCTTTTTTCTAGTTTTCTTTTGGCACCCTTGTGTGCTTGAATTCTGTTCTGGTTTTCTGATGGCACTCTTGTGTGCATAATCTGAATGTTAAAGATGTTTGTTTTGCTCTCATGGTGACAGCTTCTTTATGATAATTTTATCTTTGTTTGTTATGGAATTTTCTGTCTGATGTTTGTCTAATTATGGCTAAAAAGGGGGAGAAAGGAGTAGCTTTAGCTTAGTAGTTTTGTTCTGTGTGTGCAACTGGTTTTTTCGTTTCTTGGTTTTCTTTGCTGGTTTTTCTCTGCTCCTTGGCTTGAGGGGGAGTTTCTGGTTAGATGTGTATGTGCTTGGAATGTTAGATGTGTATGTGTGTTGCTTCTGCTGCAGGGATCTCTGATCATTGTTGGTGCTATAGTGTTTTAGCCAAAATTTGCCAAAAGGGGAGTTTGTTAGTTCTGTATTGGCAGCAATTTTGCTAAAACAAAGTGGTTCATCAAGATGTTTTACTTGATGTCTTGACATGTTGGTTCTAACATTCTGCAGGTAGTGTTTCATAGTATTGCAGGACTTTGTGCATGATGTCAAACACGATGTCCTAACATCTGCTACCAGAACATTCTGTTGAGAATGTTATGTTTTATTTGCTGCGCTCTTTTTGCAATCTGTTGAGTAATTGCGTGCGAAAATCTTGGAGTATCTTTAAATTGAAGCAAGCAATTTCTGTGATATTTTGAAGATTAGGTTGTTGCTATTTTCGTGCAAAAAGATATGGAGAATAATTAGCTTTAATTATTATTAGATTCAAAGATTTGCTAATGCCCAAGCCCAAGGAGTGTATTACTATTTAAAGATGTTCAACCCTAATTGCTGTGTAGAGAGAATAAGTTATTGCAAGCGGCGTTCAAGTTTTAGGGTTTAAACATTGTATTGTTTTTGTGAGCCATTCATTCATCAGTTAGATGCTTGAATTAGACTGAGTAGTTGAGTTGTATTGTGTCCACTCTAAGCTTTTAAGTACGAGTGCTTTGTTCTTGATTGAAGCTTTTAAGCAAGATCAAGTTTTGTATTTGAAGTGTGTTCTTCTCTTTAGTATTGTTCTGTAGTTATCACTGCATGTGATTGAGGGGGAGTGAGAGGTGTCTCGTGTCTAAGTGTCTTAGATAGAAATCTCACAGGTAGAGATTAGGTGAGAAGATTGTAAACTGGAGTGTGTTTACTGAGAGTCTTCAAACTAATTCTGTTTAGTGGATTTCCTTCCTGGCTTGGTAGCCCCCAGATGTAGGTGTGATTGCACCAAACTGGGTTAACAATTGCTTGTGCCTCTTTGCTATTGTTTACTGTTTTATATCTTTCTTATATTGATCATTGTTCGGATATTAGTGTCGTGACATCTACTTCGACATCTCATATCTGATACCGGAATTTCACCTAACACACCCCACCCAAACACATAACTCGGCCCAACCCACCTCTTAACTAACCCACATGTTGCCATCCACATCTTCTACACCAAATATCCAACTTCCTCCCATTTACCAACATACCCTTAGTTCTGACAACAAACCAGTTATGAGAAGCCAACATGGCATTTTTAAACTCAACCAAAAATACATAAATTTTCACACACATGTCACAAAATCTCCCATCCCTCGTAACCCTGTGTTAGCATAAAATACCCAAATTGGAAAATGGCTATGGATGATGAATACAATGCACTTATTCAAAATAAGACGTGGGATTTAGTGTAACTCCCTGAATTCAATTAAATTATTTAATTGAATTTAGTTGCATTTTATTTTATTATTTGAGTGATTTAATACGCTTTTTTGTTATTTGGTGAATATATGTGGTATATGGCATTAGTGGGTATGTTGGTGGGAGTTAAGAAGAATGTTAGCAATTATTTAGAATTTTTAATTAATTTTAAAATGAATAGAAATATAGAATAATAAATAAAATAATATAAATAATGATAATTGGATGAAAATGGGAGTTTTTAGAAAAATAAGAGAAATTAGAGATGAGAATGATAAAGTGGAATAACTAAAATAGTGGAATTAGGTTTTAATTTAAAAAGAAAAATGCGAGGGTTGGGGGAGTTTATTGATATGTAGAAGTTGCATTGAGAAAAAGAGGCCAGAGGCAAAGTGAGAAAAAGGAAGAATAAGGATATGGGGAAGAAGATCACCATAGCTAAAGCTTGAGTAATTGCTGGAAATTCAAGTAAGACGGCCTCCTCTAGGTTGTTTTCCCTATTGTTGTGTGTTATGAGTTCTTGTTTATGATTATGTGAAATCCATGTTAATTGTCATGTTCAACGTACAAATTTGTGGTCTGTTGTATCCTGATTATTATACATGATTTGTTGACTTGAAATTTGGATATTAGTGTTGCTATTGTTATGTTTTCGTGTTTTGGACAAAACCTTGAATCCATGAAAAAGTGAAGATTTTGAGTGTTAATTGATACATATGTGTTGTTTAATGATTGTATAATATGTGACTATTGATTTTTTTGTCGATTTGGGTGGTTGGTGAAGGTGGTGAGAAACACAAGAAAGGGGGGTTTGAACTGGGTTTCTAAAAACCAAAGCTTTTTCAAAACCAACTCAACAAGCAATAAAATGAACAATAAACATAACATATTATTTTTATACTGGTTCGCTGTTAACGAAGCTACCTCCAGTCCACCCTACCAAGATGATTTTGCCTTCTCAATAAGGACTTAATCCTTTATAGCCAAAACTGATTACAGACACCATAAAGATTAATCGTCTTTGTCTTCTCGAGTATATCTGACTAAATCCTACTCATTCAAGAAAAACCACTCAAACAAGATTGATATTTACAAATTGTGTTTACAAAGAGTGCTTCTTAGAAAGCCGTTTAACACAAGTTAATAAAATGAAAATTTCACACAAATAATGATAAAAAACTCTTTGTGTGTTTAAAAAGAATATACACAAAAAATAATATTTACTTCAACAAATCGTGTATGTTCAATAACGCGAGCAATAACAACTAGCTTGAGCAATAACGATTAGTCGTATCTTCCAATCGTCCAAGTCCTATTTATATAGGCAGATAAAAGATCCATTGGAGGGTAGAATTAAAATAGCACAATGCAACTATCTCTTTCATAACAGTTTACAAATGGGAGGCAAAATGGTACAATAGTACTGTTCTTCGCCAACAAAATCAGAGTAGTGCAGAGACAGATGATCTTGTACTGTGTACCATTTTCCTGACGTAAAACATTTTAATCTTATCTTCTAATCTTCAGAGGCTTCTGATAAAAATATGTTAAAGCATGTTTAAAAGGATCAAAAGACGGGTTGAGAGAATCTTCAGAACCTTAGTCTTCAGAGTCTTGACATTGTTCCTCAAAACCTGGTCTTCAAAGTCTTCAGATCTTGTTCTCATAATCTTCAGAACTTGAGCGCAAAATCTTGAAGGTAGACAATCCTTCAGAGGCTCTTCAATCAGAGTCACATTCATAAGCTTTAGCATAAACGATTTTTTAGAACCGTTGTCTAAGAGCTTTCTAGAACTCGACATCATCTTGTAAAACACTTGTATCTCTTTAGAGTAAGAGTGTGTTGGTTCCAGAGTCTGATGACGTCACACGTCAAAGCTTCATAGTCAGAACCTGTAAAGTAAAAGATACACACTAGACACCAAACCATTAGTGTACAAAATTGTTGTTTAAGAAAAAAGTATTGTTATCATCAAAACTAAAGTCCAGATGCAGAACCAAATCTTGTTCTAACAATCTCCCTCTTTTTGACGATGACAAAACCATGTATTTTGATGAACAATTTTTACTAGGTTTAATCACATAAAAACATTAGAGTGAGGTTTATAAGCTCCCCCTGAATTTTATACTGCTAAACATTATTTTTCAGCTTAGAATATCAGAGTTAGGCTTGTAAGCTCCCCCTGAAATTTAGACTTAAAATAATCTTAACACATATAAAAGTTTTAAAAACATCATGAAAGAAATAACTTCCCATAAAGCAGAAGTCTGGTTCTACTTTCTCTTCAGACAAAAGTCTGACTACTCTCTTCCCATACGGCAGAAGTCTGGTTAGAATGGTTGAGGTAACTATGCAGAATGCAACAGCTTGGAAATAGAAGTATTTCCTTCAGAGTTCATTGCTTGTGTGTCAAAAGGTCTGGTTTCCATAGTCTGGTTTTGGATGCCAAATTGTATAACATGGTTCTGGTGGAAATCAAAACTTGTTCAGAGTGTAGGTTTCAGAACCATGTCTTGTTCGGAACTTGTAGCACCTGGTTTCTTATGCGTCTGGTTCAGTTTCGATTTAAAAGAACATTTGGTTCCTAAACATAAGTCTCATCCTTAAGTTAGGTTTGTGCCTTAGAACCTGAAAGAAAACATCAATACACAACAAAACAAACGCATAAGCAAAAGAAAATGAAAAGGCAACTTATTTTTCTTTTCTTATTCAACATGAACACACAAACCCTCCCATTCAATTTCTTCAATTTTTGAATCTTTTATCTTCATCAGCAATACACAAAGAAACCTCCATTTCTCAAAATCACCCTTCATCATCAGCAAAATGTGAAGCAAAATAGAAAGAGAGGAAGAAATTCAAAATCGTGTGACTCTGCCACCACTGTAGAATCTCCGCCCACCATGAGCTTTTTCGGCGAGACACTTCTTTTGCAAATTCGTCCATTTCCCTCGCTGCAAATAATGCATAAGAGATAAATTTTATGTTTCTCCATTAACATTTAATAAAACTCCTCAACATGACACATATTTTTAAGCTGCTGAAAATCAAGTAGCAATACATAGTTTCCATACTTATTTTTCACCTATGAGCATAATTCAAAAGTTATATGTATACACGGAATTGATAAAACGAATAAACCATGTCTGCACTTTAAAATTAATATATATACTTGCATTCAACCGAAAGAAGCTTATAAAGCTTTAAAATCCAGATAAAGGAGAAGAATTCAAAGCAATTAAAAGAGCTTATAAGCACTTGCTAGTTGTTTAAAAGAGCTTAAGATATAAGCACTTCTATAAACTGTTTTTAGCTCCTATCTCTCAAATATCCTGTGTCAAATTGTTTCAACATAGGTTATCTTCTTACCTCTTCAATTCTAAAAATAGTTCATGCACAAACTCTTGTATGATAAAAGCTTATTAAATAAGCACTTAACTAAATTGTACATCCGAACTTAATAAGCATTTATTCTTAGGAGTTCCAAATGATCACAAAAGTTTAGAGATGGATTTAATAAATGGAATGAATTATTCGAAAATGGATTTTGGAAATGGGATGAATTTTTTGAAAATGATATGAATATTGTAAGAATGGGATGAATTTCTACGCAACAGAATGAATATGTTGCAAGAAATCTAGATTTTGGATGAATACGTCGTCACATCTGCGTTAGGCATATGTCAAGTTGCTTTTTATTTTGAGTTTGACTAACATAGCTAACGAAAATGATTAATATGACGTTGTTTGCAGACGTACGGACCAAAATGATCTTTTTTAAATTTGAGAGACAAAAATGAACTCCACCCTAAAAATACGAGACAAAAAATTTAACTCCGCCCTGAAAATACGGGACAAAAAAATAACTAAAATAGTTTTACACTTTCATTCAATAAAAAACCAATCGTCTACCATGTCATTAATTAATATTTTTATTTTAAAATATAAACATGATATAGTAGAATACATGATCGTCATAGGTTGATCGGGTAAAAATAATTTACACCATTAGTGCATTACCCCTTATATATATATATATAGAGAGAGAGAGAAATCATATCCTATGAAAATGTCATTTTTATGTAAGAACAAAAGAATGAATCTTAATCATTAGATTTTAAAATAAATGGTGAAGATTATGTGTGGTTTTTATTTTTCTCTCTCCTACATTATTAAAATAAATGATGGAGGAGAGAGAAAAAAAACTGACTCATAATCTCCACCATTTATTTTAAAATCTAATGGTTCAAATTCATTCTCATGTTCTCACCTAAAAATGATATTCTCATATGATATGTTCCCGATATATATATATATATATATATAAGTTTCATTTTAGTTTTAAAATTTTTATATTAATTTTTTAATTTTTTAAAATATACCATGTTAATTATTTTTGTTTAATTAACGTGACATTTACTAATTTATTTATCAATTTTTGAATATTTTCATCGTTAACGAGACAAAAAAGATTAACATACTATTTTTTTTAAGAGTGAAAATACTAATGTAGATTTTTTTTAAATTAAAAAAATTAAAATAAACCCGAAACTAATATTCGAATATATATATATATATATATATATATACACGTTCATTACTTACTGTTTTGGACTGAGCCGACGCATGCCCATTGATCGGGCAGGTCCAACCCAATGATCTGAGGTGGCCTAACAAGACCCACGTTTATCCAGTGTCGGGCACGTTCAGACCTCCACCTCGTCGGGCACGTGTTGGCCATGTATCATTGAGAAGAGGTTTCGAGTGTTGGGGAACACGTCTCTCCTTGAACCCCCACGTGCTCCTCCCCGCGAGGACACGTCATCTTGTAACCTTCCACCTCCGAAAGAATTGGTCTGCCCTTCTTCCGGAGATCTAGGGACCGTTACCCCATGGCGAAGACCACGTGCTGGCCTTCCTTACGCCACGTAAATCCTGGCAGTCACCTAGATTAGGCATTGCAATCCAGCCCAGTGCAGGAGACCGTTGGCCCCGCGCTGGGGGCAGCCTATAAATACCCTCTCGCTTGAGAGGGTCAGGTTACACACAATTCTAACTCATAACTGTTTTTCTGTACTTGTTTACTCCCCTTTTTCCTGACTTTGGCATCGGAGTACCTTGCAGGTACACCCCCTACCGTTTCACCATCACCGGAGTTGCTGATCTCACGACATTGTTGGCCACTGAATTCTTTCTGATCAGGTAAGATCACTTACTTTTTCATATTATATTATTATTAAATTATTCTTTAATGCATACTGATATGGATAATATTAATATTTAGGGATGTTCGTGGTTTAATTTGGTTCGATTTTGAATCATAATATTATCCAATTCGCAGATAAATTTGTGTGCGTTTCGGTTCAATTTTGGATGATTGGTTAAAAAAATCTGATCCGATCTAATTTCTTGCGGTTTGATTTGGATAAGTTTTTTGAATATCCAAATAACAAATTATAATTTTAATAATATTATAAAAACACTAATAAATAATAAATTTTATATTATATATATATATATATATATATATATATATATATATATATATATATATCATATATTATATTAAAAGTTAATATTTAAAAAAATTATAATAATAAATTATGATTGAAACAAATGAAATAATTAAAATTAATAGATTAAATCAAATTAATAAATAATATTATATAAAAATAGTATTATTTAATAATAAATTAACACAACATATTATACTAATAAAAAATAAATAAATATAAAAATATGTCCATGTGATCCAGTTTGGTTTGGACGAGTTTTAAAAAATCAATTCGAATAGAACGATTTTTACAAAATGACATGCAAACATATTCAATAATTTTCGATTTTTTTTTCGGTTTTCAGTGTTTTAGATTGATTTATGATTTTTATTTAAATTAGTTTGAATTTAAACACCTTTATCAATATCTATGCCTACATCTCAATCAATATCGTTCTAGTTGTCTGAATACAACGGGAATTGATTGCGAGTGAATTAATTAAACCTTCCATAATTCCTGCGAAATACTTAATTTGTAATATGGATATTATGAATATGTAAGTTGTTTTTGTTTTTAGCATTTTGTATCTTGAATTATTTCATGATTTGATCCCATAACTGGAAATGCCATATAAGACGGGCTTCAATGATGCAATTGTTCACAAATCATAAAAATATTTGTTTTTAATAATTGTGTCAATAAAATTTATGAAAAGAACCATATCGCTATACTTTTTTAAATAACAATAAAAAATTATATTTATTGATTTAAGAAATACAACATTATTATACATAACTCTTTAGATTTTATGTAAAAAAATCCGCTGTTTCTGGTGTTAGGAAACCAAAGTGTCAAAGGTAAATTATGTGAAAACATGTTAATTGTCAGAACACACTTTCTAATGTTTGACCACTTTATTTGAAGCGATTTTGAGGGTTGTTTATCCCACAGGAAAACCTTTGGTCCTCAGTCCCACAAGTGGAGAAACATGCATGTTTTTCTCCTATCCCCGTACACCAAGATATTCACTGACCTAAGTGTTAATCTCCCCTCATGTGGGTCAGTTATGAAATTCACAGGCATTTCTTTCTTCACAGATACTTTGGCCTTCTGAAATATATCAAATAGGATATCCGTAATAAGTTCTTGTGGGTATTTGAAGCCTATAAGCTCCCTACGATGAATCATGTGTTCCCCAAATGTATCTAAATACAACTTGTGACAAATAGGGCAAACATCATCAATAGCAAATAAGGGCAGGATAGTAGGATACTCCACCGATGGCATATGTTGACTTAGCCCATCAATAGAAATAAAAAAAAGAAAGTCCCGAGCATGTGCACATTGCAAACAACCAAAAATTATTTTATGTCTTGTGGTCATGTCAAACTTTACATCCATGTTCTAAATACTTTTACTAAAAAGACTACTCAGCAAAGCATTTTGTGCTTTAGGCAGGACGATGTCCTTACTAGTAGAACTACTAAGGTCAAAATCTAGAATCGCAACACTAAGATTATCCAAAGCTCTGTCAAAATCTGAGTCCATATCATATACCCAATTTTCTCTCAATATATGATCACGTAACAACCAAGATTGGGCTCTAGAATCCACAAAAGTATATGAGGCAACATCTACTGCCATGTAGAAATCTAAACCCCAACTCTAATGGGTAAAAATTCATCCACCATTAAAGGTCCCTGAAAAAAAGACCTCCACCATCCACGATGTAATGCCCTGTATAATATATATCTAGAATAATACTATACAAGCATTTTCTTTGGTACTGACACCATCATAAGTGCCTAATGGCGTAATTCACATACTTGACCATTCTAAAAATATAATACAATATATGGTACAAGATATGGAAACTAGCAAAAAATAATAAAAACTAAGATCAATATACAATATCCTCAAGGGGAAGGGAAATGACCTTGAGTTCATAATCTCACACTATATGGAAACATGCTTATGAGTCTGTTAACTCAAAATTATCACTAATCGGTAACCTTACCAAGGCATCCCCTTTTCCCGTTCGCTTCTACGTCTAGAAGTCGACCCGAGTCATGGATCCTTGTAATTTACTTGGCATACGAAATGGATTCGGGATCATCGGCCTGTTAATCGTGAACCGTCACTTCTCATGGCCTGTTAACCATCACAAGTCTCTTTACCCATAGGCTCCATTCGTACTAACCGCGGGAATCAAACCTACCAAGTAATTCATGCATATGTTTCAGAGGAGCTCGTTACTCATGAAACTGCAACTCAAGGGAAACGGTTATGATTATGTGATCATATACACAAACGTGATTGTATTCGACAAACACAAGGCCACATTCTCCTTAAGGCCTCTTTTGCCTTTTCTCGTAATTACAATGGTCCACACATGTTCCATACTAGTGTTTCACTCTCTCCTAGACCATTACTCGTCACGGATGCATCTTTCTACATCGAATGCACGAGCATCGCCATCTAGGTTATCTACTCTAGACCATTACTCTTCAAGGATGCACCTTTCTACATCGAATGCACGAGCATCGCCATCTAGAGTTTCTATCAATTTCTAGTCACATTACTAGATTCCACTATCATTTTGTTTTGGGGTAAGTTCCCTCACTCTTCCTAATTCATATTTTAAACATGTATTTTCTCTCCTTCACAATTCATAATTTGATAGATATGGCATAACACAATTCATACAGGTGAATATTTATCACAATATATCACATAACATTATTTTCACTCAATCACAAAGTTAACACAATTCTTAGGTTCCCTCCGATTCATTTAATCGGGTACCAAAATCAATATTTTTCACTTTTATCCTGTAGGATATTTTCACAGCTTTTCATCGACTATAACCATGCCTCGATCGAAATTACGATCCGAAAGATATGAATTTTTAACATTTTTCACAAATCACAACAGTGGTAACCGTTTACCTCAGAATGAGTAACTGGTTACTCAAGCCAAATTTTCAAAACAGAACTGAAATCACGTTTAGAGGCACAATTTGGTAACCGGTTACCTCAGAATGGGTAACCGGTTACTCAGTTCATTTTTCCCACAAAACTCAACTTTTCCTGCATGTAACCGGTTACCTCTAAGTTTGAGACCTAAAACCTGTTATTTTCAGCTTAAACACCGATGGAAACCCATCCAAACTCATAGAAACATCAAGCAAGCATATTAGGTCCAATACACACATCACCTAACTATACTACCCGACTATTTCCACATTTTAACCGTTAGAAACAATCGATTCCAACATAATCACTCATTTACCAATTTTAACCTAAACTGTAACATTCCAAAACTTCTAGAGCTTAAGTACTAATTAGAACCCACCTGATAATCAAAGGGGAGTTTGAAGAAGATGATGAACAATGATCCAAGCTTCTTCCCAAGCTTCTTCCTCTTTCCCTCTTCTCTTGTCTTCTTTCTCTTACTATCTATTTCTCTTCTTATTTTCTTTCCTTTAATTTTTCTAACAAATATATATATATATATATATATATATATATATATATATATATATATATATATATATATATATATATATATATATAAACATATTATATAATATAATCCAATAGGGTAAAACATCTCCAATTGATATTTTGTCGTCTCACACCAATTGATCAATGATTAGAGTTACTTTAAAATCCCCTCTTGAATTAAAATAATTGATCTGTCTCTTTCATCAATAATTGATCCCTTTAGAGTTCACTAGTTGCTCTATTGATCCAAATTGACTATTCATAGGGCACTTAGAGGATTCCATTAATCCAATTAACTAAAGATAGACCACATAGATACTCATCTGATCTTATCTGATATCCAATTGAGCATTTAGATAATATGGGGTATTACACTCCCTCCCCCCCCCCCCTTAAATTGAAATTCGCCCCCGAATTTCCCCCACTCAACAGTAACCACAACTTGTATCACTGTCTTAGATCCACACTTAACTTTACTTCCGTTAAAATTCTGTCGTATTCCAATCCCAACTTGACTTCACAGACCAAAACCCTTGTTTTCACAAATTATCAAACGCCACGTCCTTAGTCATGCTCTTGTTCCAATATTAGGTTAATTCTAACTTTGCTTCTCCTCAATTCATCTGTTGTTTCATACTAAAACACTTGGTCGCATTCTACCTTCGGAAAGAATGTACCATTCCATATTCCTCTACTGAGTCACAAACAAAACCGTAACACCTTATCTTGGTTCAGGATAACAAACACTCATCAAATCCTCATGAGCACTATACGATGATTCCTTAACTTCATGCAACTACTGACGACCATCCTTTTATAAGTCTTCAACGTTCAAAACCACTTCACAATTAGTCAAACGACTTCTCTTACCAGTTCCATGTGGTCCGATGCTGTACATGATACTCATTAAATCCGATATTCTATTTCTTTCGTATCACACCGAAAGGTAACACACTTAGAACAAGATCTTCTTATTTCCATACTTATAAGCAACAATCTTCAATTCCTTATCATTATGACTGAACAATTCCGTCTGTCATCTCCCACTGCGTAACCCAAATTCTAACAGTGGAACACCACGATTTCTCAAGCACTATCACGTAGCTAGCAGTCAGCGGAGAAACACACTTATCCATTGGGGTTCTTATTAACCAACGGTACAAGAAACTTACTGACGTCTTATGGTAGAACAATTTCCTTGCCAGCACACAATATTATAACATCTGTCCAACACTCTCCATACGATAAAGATGCAGGAGTTACACTGTTACAACCATAACATATACAATTCTCAATCCATTCTAAACTCGGACCAATATATCCAAAAGTAGTTTAATAACTTCCGTTTCTAGTTACCACATTCCATATCAATTCTCCTTGCGGGTTTCCTACTTACTCAAGGTTTCTTGTTGACACGAGATCTCAACCAATAACAACGTAACACCATCGCGAAGCTTCAATTATATGCAAGTCACCACTTATCAAAACTTAACCCATCCAAGGCACAATTGTGAATTTCCATACCACTCACCAATTCACATACAACACTCCACATACACACACACTTTCGAAGACCATGCCACGCTTCTCAATTGCATCCACTTCTCTTAATTGTTCTGTCCCACGTATGATCCAAGTTACATGCTTAACTTTGGAACACCCAATTCTTACTCATACTTGGAAGGATAACCTTCAAATTCCCTACTCTAGGTAAAAGACGACTGCACACAACTGGTACCCCTCTCACAGATCCTAAATCCGATGTCATGAACTCACGGAAGATAACAATTACTAACTCTGACCAACCATTCATACCTTACTAACACCGTAATCAAAATACCGAAGCATTCCTTGTGAGATGAAAACTTTGCGAGCATTCTCTAACAATACACCTAAGACTTTCTCACACTAAACACAATTCACAAGATTACTTCCCCAAAAGTCAAACTCTCTCGTCGCCTGAACAAATGATCAACTATGCAACACTTTTCCACAAGTTCCGATTTCAAAACATAAATCTGTCTTTCATTTACTTGCAATCCCATTTTCCATTCTCTCAACACTCTATAATCTAGGTAATAAAATCCAGATGATGGTTCCTAAGGGATTTCACAATTTACACATGTTAATCGATTAACCGTCTGAGCTAATCGGTTAACTCCTCAAAATTTAGTGCAAAGCACCATCCTTGCACGTGTTAATCAGTTAACCACACTGCTGCAGAAGCTGAAAACCCAATTTCTTTCAATTCAAAGACCATCCCTATTCAAAACCATCAATCCGATTTGTTCTAACTTGAAATATCATTCTCAACTCGCGGCTCCTTAACTTGTGTAATATTTACTAACCATGATCCACTCAAGGTGATCCAGAGCAAAGTTAAAACATGCAGATAACACACTCCAACCAAGTGACAAGGAAAAATTCCGAATTCTGACGCGGTCACACTACAAAACTTCAGCGGGATAGTTCATTTCCTGCTCAAACAACTACACTGGCGGGAAGTCAATAATGATGACATTCTAGGGTTTTAGCCACAACTCATACTTGATTCGTCCATAAGTAAAATCCAAAACACAACCATTATACGGTACCACAAAAGTGATGAACATAACATGTTAGCACTCATCCTTGTTCTCTCACTTGAACTCCTTGGTGAGAATTAAAACAACAATGTTCTTAGTCCATAAAAAGGTAGATTCTGAATATTCCGATTATTCACAAATATATAAGTTTCTCTATACTTGAAAATAAATCGGGGCAATGCATCCTCTTGAACAACCTTTCCATCACTTTGTACACATAACCGGGATTTCTTACCCTTCACTATCCATTGGACACCACACTTACACCAAATTCACTTAATAAAAGATTCGCAACCGACAATTCTCATCAATTATTTACAAAACCCTTCCGGTATAAATCATCCCATGATTTACACTTAGTTCGTAATAAATCCTGATTTGTTTTCGTTGTTTTACCACAATCTTACTTCTTAAGATACAATACTCACTGTTCCACCAAGTACGTCCCTTCACACTTGTCTCGAGACTAGGAATCCATCATGTACACTTGTGACCATGATGCTACTACTAAGCTTGTTCTTGATACCATGGTGTAACTTTCTCATTTCACGGCATACTATTAGGGTTCTCGTGGGTGAACCATCCTTGATTTTAGCTTCAACAACAACTTAAGAATTCTAACGCACATTCGTCCAAAATACGCTCCGTTATCACTTCCTTATAGCATACTGGTAATACCGTTTTCCATACCGCGTTTATTTCGCCCTCCATTGTAATCCTCGTAGGTCCAAATATAAAACTATCAAACTAAAATTTCCTTAAGTCCAAGGTACTTACTCTGTTTCTTGACACAAATTTCTTCCGGTCCGTATCACTACACCCTCTGTACGAAATAAAGCTCATTCTTTTTCCGTCACAATCACTTATAGTGTTCCTTGGGTAAATTAGCAATTCCAAAAATGGTCTCTCACGAAGACAGAAATCTGAAGTATCAACCTGAGCTTGATCTCATTTCCTAACTAAAGATACACAATTTATCTCATACTCTACGTCTGGCGCACACTTGTTTCACTTGAAGCATGTAAACACATCCTTGTGTTCCTTTTCTCACTTCTCTACTACTGTAGGTTCCCATGGAACCCGAACTTCCTTAACTCTTAACTTTCAACCAGTTGGAAGATATTGTTCCGAACACATTCCTTAAGGTACTCTCTTTCATTCAAGATACTATAGCGACCTTAGAAACAGAAACACCAATAACTATCTCACTTCCGGATCTTACGTCACATGTTCCACAAAACAACTTTTCTTTTTCACGGAATGAGATTACTTGAGAGCCATATCTGTACTAGTGGTCAATCCAGCTCTACTAGCGATTCTAGAAAATTCCTCAATACCTTGACCAATCATCTGATGGAGATCCTTAACTTTCAGACTCCATCTATTCCAAAGGATTGCTTGAACAACACATTACTCTTCAATTCCATGCTACACAAAGCACAACTTCTACTAAGACCTCACTAAGCTGACCAAAACTCCTCACTACTAACTCTTGGCTTGAGCTTACCCTCACAACACAAGTTCCGACAACACTTCGGAGTCCTCGTGGTCGCTCAACCATGATTCTACCTATCACATACATAGTATTAGGTTGATCAGGCCCAACACTACATAGTATGATATTAAGAGTCATGCTGGCAAGACACACTTAAGAGGCAGGAATAGATTTACTTATGATGTTTCAAGGCTAGGTCGAGGACACGACTTGCTCTGATACAAACTGTAATGCCCTGTATAATATATACCTAGAATAATACTATACACGCATTTTATTTGGTACTGACACCATCATAAGTGCCTAATTGCGTAATTCACATACTTGACCATTCTAAAAACATAATACACTCTATGGTACAAGATATGGAAACTAGCCAAAAATAATAAAAACTAAGATCAATATACAATATCCTCAATTGTATACAACAAATTACACAGCGGAAAACTAAAGTTAAGCTTCTCTTGAAACATTCAAGCATAGCTCCACTTGTAAATCAAACCTGCAACAACACCTGAAAAATAACAACAATAATGGGGTGAGATATTAATCACAGTGAGTTCCCTATATTATGGATTCTCTCGGCTTTACAGGGTTCTAGCCAAATCCTAACTCAAGTCAAGGGGAAGGGAAATGACCTTGAGTTCACAATCTCACACTATATGGAAACATGCTTATGAGTCTGTTAACTCAAAATTATCACTAATCGGTAATCTTACCAAGGCATCCCCTTTTCCCGTCCGCTTCTACGTCTAGAAGTCGACCCGAGTCATGGATCCTTGTAATTTACTTGGCATACTAAATGGATTCGGGATCATCGGCCTGTTAACCGTGAACCGTCACTTCTCATGGCCTGTTAACCATCACAAGTCTCTTTACCCTTAGGCTCCAATCGTACTAACCGCGGGAATCAAACCTACCAAGTAATTCATGCATACGTTTCAGAGGAGCTCGTTACTCATGAAACTGTAACTCAGGGGAAACGGTTACGATTACATGATCATATACACAAACGTGATTGTATTCGACAATCACAAGGCCACATTCTCCTTAAGGACTATTTTGCCTTTTCTCATAATTACAATGGTCCACACATGTTCCATACTAGTGTTTCACTCTCTCCTAGACCATTACTCGTCACAGATGCACCTTTCTACATCGAACGCACGAGCATCGCCATCTAGGTTATCTACTCTAGACCATTACTCGTCAAGGATGCACCTTTCTACATCGAATGCACGAGCATCGCCATCTAGAGTTTCTATCAATTTCTAGTCACATTACTAGATTCCACTATCATTTTGTTTTGGGGTAAGTTCCCTCACTCTTCCTAATTTATATTTTAAACATGTATTTTCTCTCATTCACAATTCATAATTTGATAGATATGGCATAAAACAATTCATACAGGTGAACATTTATCACAATATATCACATAACATTATTTTCACTCAATCACAAAGTTAACACAATTCTTAGGTTCCATCCGATTCATTTAATCGGGTACCGAAATCAATATTTTTCACTTTTATCCCGTAGGATATTTTCACAGCTTTCCATCGACTTAAACCATGCCTCGATCGGAATTACGATCCAAAAGATATGAATTTTTAACATTTTTCATAAATCACAACAGTGGTAACCGTTTACCTCAGAATGAGTAACCGATTACTCAAGCCAAATTTTCAAAACAGAACTGAGATCACGTTTAGATGCACAATTTGGTAACCGGTTACCTCAGAATGGGTAACCGATTACTCAGCTCATTTTTCCCACAAAACTCAACTTTTCCTGCATGTAACCGGTTACCTCTGAGTCTGAGACCTAAAACCTGTTATTTTTAGCATAAACACCAATGGAAACCCATCCAAACTCATAGAAACATCAAGCAAGCATATTAGGTCCAATGCACACATCACCCGACTATAATACCCGACTATTTCTACATTTTAACCGTTAGAAACAATCGATTCCAACATAATCACTCATTTGCCATTTTTAACCTAAACTCAAACATTCCAAAACTTCTAGAGCTTAAGTACTAACTAGAACCCACCTGATAATCGAATAGGAGTTTGAAGAAGATGATGAACAATGATCCAAGCTTCTTCCTCTTTCCCTCTTCTCTTCTTCCTATCTCTTTCTTTTCTTCTTTTCTTTCCTTTACTTTTTCTAACATATATATATATATATATATATATATATATATATATATATATATATATATATATATATATATATAAACTTATTATATAATATAATCCAATAGGGTAAAACATCTCCAATTGATATTTTGTCGTCTCACACCAATTGATCAATGATTAGAGTTACTTTAAAATCCCCTCTTGAATTAAAATAATTGATCTGTCTCTTTCATCAATAATTGATCCCTTCAGAGTTCACTAGTTGCTCTATTGATCCCAATTGACTATTCATAGGGCACTTAGAGGATTCCATTAATCCAATTAACCAAGGATAAAGCACATAAATACTCATCCGATCCCATCTGATATCCAATTAAGCATTTAAATAATATAGGGTATTACATACAGTGTCTTCAACCAACCTTAACAAATCTTTATCAAGCTAAATAGTTGCTTTCTCTATGATTAGGTTGACATGTTTTTAGGCCAAAAAAAGAATTTGGCAATACCTATGCAAGATCAAAGTAGATGAAGCTCACTCTAAGCATCCCTTAGTTGTGATAGAAGATGCATTAACTTAACAACCCTGAAAGCTTTCTTCACGCAGATCACTTTGATAAAATCCCCATCTCAACTAAAAACCCCTCAAAGAAACTTCATCCCCAACATCTGCCTCCCAATGTCCGACGAGAACAAATTACTCATGAAGTTTACTACCATCAGACGAAGGCCAAAAGATATCAGTCTTACGAACATTCAATTTGAGACCTAAACTTGGGTCTGTCTCCCGAAAGATGTCGAGGGCTTTAGCCACTTCATGTGAATCCCCTATAATGGTCATGTTATCAAGATACCATCCATGGAGAAAAATCTTACAATTGTCTCTAACATAATGAATGAATGGGTGTAACACAAGAGCATAAAAGAGCACCCCTAACGAGTCACTTTGTTGCATTCCAGTAGTTGGCATAATATGTTCGTCCCCAAGTCAGAAACTTCACTGCCTTGCCATAAATAAACTCAACCCACAATTAAATAGATGAACATCTCACCCCCGACCTCGCACAATAAGGGTGATCAATATATCATGTTAAAATCATTTGAGAAATCCATCATGAGCATAACCAAAGAACCATCTTCGTGTCCATTGCTTAACACCCTGTAGGAACTGTGGGAAATGGCCTTAACACCACCCGATACCGCAAACCCAAGCTAAAAGTCATTGAGTTAGAGGCAAAGAGTGACTCACCATCTTCTTTCCCAAAATTTGAAATTTGGCACTTAATTTGTAGCGTTTTTCTCGGCGGGAAATAAAGCTTAAGAAACATAGTTTTTAGCTTAGCGTATGTTGTAATGGAATTTGTTGGAAGGGATTGTAGCCATGCTCTAGCTCTATCGTGGAGGCAGAAAAGGAATAATATTAATCGAATAACAACAGTAAAATCAATTAAAATATCCACCGAACTTACGAGCGCATCGCACGCTCGCGGATGACTAATAGAGTCGCCTCCGAACTTTATTTATTCCAAAAAAGGAAAGGGAAAATATCGGTAAAACCCCTAAAAGATGACAAAGATATGGTCGTCACAACCAAATCAGGTTTGGGATTCGATTATGCAAGGGGAGGGTATTAACACCCCCACATCCGTTGTACTCAGTGTGAACCATTTAGTTAGTTTTGCGAATAAGTGTTACTTTAAAAATGTTTGCGTTTCTCAAAAGTTTTAAGGAAAAAGAAAAGGACTAAAAGGTAGGGTTTATATTAGGGTGCATGACGAGACTTTGAATCTCGCTCCTACGTATCTTCAGGTGCAATGGAGAACTCAAGGTTACGTAGTTCTAGGTAGCAAATGTTTGTGGGTTAGTCGATTTTAGCAAAAGGTACTTAATTGCATTCGAGCGGAAAACATATGCATGCTACCCAAAACATGGAGAAGTGAACATTGGCATCATGTAAGAATGGACAACATAACTTGGAATCTCATAGAGTTATGTTCTCATCACATTCGAGCAGAAATCATTCTAACTTGTCGCGCATGGTAGGAACGAAACGTTGTTTACATCATCTCAGAATGGACGAAGCATCTTTCATTTGTAAAAAGGGTTTTAATTTTTAAAGTCAAAAGGAAAAAGATTTGAATGTGTTGGATATATTTTTTGGGTGGATGGCGAACACTTGGATGGTCGAGCTATACAACGCGTATGCAAACACTCAGGGAAAAGCGTGATACACACCATATTCCTTTCTCATCCAATTAATTGTAAAATGGTTAGATATAATTAGGCATTTTTTGGTTGGAAGACGAACATCGGATGGTCTAGATATACACCTCGTATCTAAGTATTCGGGAAAAAACGTGATATACACCAATTCGTTCCTTTTTCTTCCGAATTATTAAAAAATTGAGATTCATTATCAATCGAGTTAAGAGTTTTTAAAAAGGGTGATAAGCGCTCGGATAGTCGAGATATACACCTCGTATCAAAACTCTCGGGGAAAAGTATGATATACACCACGTTCTTTTTTCATCTTATTTATGAACAGATGTTTGATAATGATTAGGTATTTTATTTTTGATATAGGAAAATGGGCTTGATGTTGATCGAGGTTTGATTTTCATTTGAAAATGGTTTTGAATTAATGGTGAAACGGTGATGAAATGAAAGGTGAGAAGCGCGAGTTGTAACACAGCCACAAATTGCATCGCGAGGGCACGAATTCTAGCACGTGGACACGAACTCTAGCGCAAAGCGTAACTTAACACCGCAGACAAATCAAATTGTAAATTGTATATAGCACGAAACAGAATAAGAGTATAAAAGCACATTTAAAATAATTACAACACACAATCATCTAATTGAATTGAAAATGTAATCAAAACCGAAGCATGCACGTATCAAGATATCACAACGTGAGGACACAAATCAATGTCGTGTAACGCGAAGACGTGCCATGCAAAACTACTAATGAAGGATTTAAATTCGATTTAAATGTAATGAAAGTTGAATCGTTGTATGTCAACACAAATCAAATCAAAAGTTGCTAACTTAAGCGTGGTCATCGCAAATAAGTCAAAACGCAACGGATCATAATATAATGAAAACAAAAGACACGGGTCAAAACGCGACGTGGTGAAAAACAAATGCAAATTGTTGTTATGCCAAACTATCAAAAGTGCATACGAAACCGAATGAAAACATGACGACAACCATATTGAAAATGTTGCACGTAAATAAAATTCAAAACATCTAGTAAATTGCTAACGCGAGCGCGATTATCACAATCAAAACAAAATACACAATAACACAATGTTGGCGAATGAAATTAAACCGAATACGCATGCTTTCTTGGATCTTATTTCGACGCAACAATAGACAATAAAATAATAGCTTGTATAGAGAATATTTACATAAATATGTCGAAATAAAATCCAGCAGCGTTATAAGATACAAACAATGTCGAATTTGTGAATTGAACCGACTTTATTCCAATGCAATGAAAATATAAACCATAACACGCATACACAATACTTACAACATTTATAACAATATTACAATCTCATAATAATAAAATATTAGCATGCAAAAACTAAACAAATCCATAATCGAACTATATCACAAAAAATAACAGAACTCCGTAAAAATATTCGAGATTGAGCGTTACCAAGTCGAGCACGTTGTTGCCGGAGATGAACAGTGAAGGTTGTGTTGTTGTTGGTTCTGAATAGTGGATGGGATATTGTTCGCCGGAGGGACGTCGCCAGAGTGAGAAAGGTGGTTGTTTTGCTCGTTTTATGAAGAACAAAACGAGAGGAAGGAGTTGGATGTGGTTTTGCACGACAGAGGTGTTAGAGGAGTTTTATATTAGAGAACATTAATACATAGTGTATGACTAGGCACCTTTGTGCACCACTTGTCCACCTAAAACCTTAAGGTAATATGTGTATGGGTTCTCTCACTTATAAATGTTCAAGTCACCACATTCCTATCCAATGTGGGACTTTTCAAGGCCCTTTCAAGGGCATTTCGATACACCTCTTCCTGGGCGTCGATTTCAACGGAACACCACTTTCTGGGCATTTTGATACAGGTAAGTCGGTCTCTTTCTCGAACCAGGCTTTGATACCATGTTAGAGGAGTTTTATATTAGAGAATATTGATACATAGTGTATGACTAGGTATCTTTGTGAGAGACACACCACTTGTCCACCTAAAACCTTAAGGTAATAGGTGTATGGGTTCTCTCACTTATAAATGTTCAAGTCACCACATTCCTATCCAATGTGGGACTATTTCCCCACTTACTCACACTTGCTTATATTATTCCAATAAGAGGAGCATTTTCCTAAGTGGAGTTTTTGTGGCCGAAAAACATGCACAATGAAGGAGCTTGGTCGGAAAATGGAGGCGATGTTGTTGTTGTTGCATGGCCGAAATAGAGTTTAGTGTGATGGCTAGAGTGAGGTTCTTATATCTACTAGTGGTGACTCTGTTAGTCATTCGCGAGTGTGCGATGCGATTAGAAGGTCGTATTTTTTGAGATGTGGCAGTTGACATTGTTCATTCTTAGCATAGCGTAAAATTTGACAATGATCTACAAATACAAGTTGGAGTTTTCAATATGTAGTCCAACATACTAATTTCACTGAACCATACATACGAGAAAGTGCTTAATTTCAAAATTAGCAGCTCTTACAACATGAGAGACTATGTTACAATGTGTTTCCTCATTGGTGGGAAAACCATAGTTCTTTAGTGGAAGATTATCGTCAGTCATAACTTGGTGTTGTCTTAGTTATCAGCGTCTCTCGTGTAAGAAATGCTTGATTTTGTTTATCGATTCTATAAGGTTCCTTACACTATTGGATCTACACATAAAACCGAAACAAAACACAAAAGCAAAAAAATCAAATAAAAATAGGAAAATTCTTTAGTCTAGACAAAGAAGAAATAGAATAATAATATTATAAAAAGTTACTCCCTAGAAACGGTGGCAAAAATTTGATACACCGCAAACGTACGACAATACCGATGTTATACAGAATATTATTGTTCCCACAAAGACCAATTTCCTAAGTACTGAATTCTACTTTATTTGTATTTAGCTGAAGCGATTGAAGTTTAGTTTGGTAAAATATTTTTGGTTTTAGAAAATAAAATGCTGAAAATAGGACCTAGGTATCATACCCTAATTTTTATCCCTAAGATCCCGTCTCTCTTTGCATCTTCTGCATAGCCTATCATGTCTTTCATCATGCATAATACCCAAATTATCAGCCAGAATAAACTATTGGATTTACAAACGAATCAGTCAAACTGAATGTCAACTTGGCGAAAAAATCAGTGGACGAAAAGTTTCAAAATCGAGCTTGCAAACGTCAGTTATATTAATCTATGTTTCGCGTAGTTTAACTTGGCGTGCTCGTTTTAATTTTTTGACTGTTTTTCCGTCGCATTTTGATCATTTTATGCCTTTTAACCGGGGAAAATTTATTTCGAAGTTTGACTAAACACTGTATTTTTCTGAGTCGTTTATTTTGCGCTGATCATTTTAGCGTATTCATTTTATTTTTTCGAGCACTTCGATACCAGACTGTTTATTCGTTTTTGACTGGTTTCTTTTTAATTTTTAGTTAATTAATCATTTTAATTTAATTAGTAATTACTTTATTTTAATTATCCATTTTTCTTTTAAAATAATACTTAATATTTGTTTTTATTTTGTTTTTGGTAACACTTAGCTATTAAGTTTTGAAAAGTTCATTGATTTTATGGCTTCATTTGAAAATCTGGATTGCAACATAACAAAGGTACCAATCTGCTAGCTGACAACAACATTGAACTTTCTTCTTTGCACACACAAAACCCTTTCCTCTTCTTCTGGACGCCTCATACCAACTGCTCATGACCTCCCTCATGACATTTTTTTCTTATTCTTCCAAGACCTACACACACCTTTCCCTATTTCCTTGAAGTAACTTGAACATCACCACTCCACCACTGAGCTCGGCCAACCCACAACCAAACACACTTCTGCCACCTACTCACAACTTAAACACCTTATTCACCCTTTCCAAAACAGTACCATTTCCTCACTCATTTGACCACAAAAAAGGGTGAACCCGCTACTGTGTAGTATCTCTCACACTAGAGGTCCAAAAGGAATATGGCAAACTTTTGAAGGATTTCAACAAGGGTTTGTTGAACAACAAAGCTATTGAAAACTTGAAAGCTGATGTTGAGAAGTTTTCAGCCACATTTGATATGCCTGGGTTCCTAGTATCCAAGCTGAAGTACAAGGATTAAGCTGAGTATGCAAGTTGGGAAGTGGAGATAAATCCTCTCATTTTGGAGGTCACAGGCTAATTCGATTGCTTTTGGTTCAATTTTAAGTTCGTGTATGTTTTTATGTGTCTATCTTGGTATCATATTTTCTTAAGAAAAATAGCTCACATAAATCGCATCTCATGGCTACGAATTTTTCCTCTTTCGCATCTTCGCTTATTCTAAGATATGTTATACTCCTTCCGTTTTAAAATGAGTGTTGTTTTAGAGAAAAAAATTTGTTTTAAAATGAATATCATTCACACTTTTTAATGTATGTATGATGGCTATTTTTCCTTTTTTATCCCTTAATTATTATTCTATACACAAATTTCAACACCTTAATAAAGTTAATTTAGTAAAAGTGCAATACTTTTTGACAATATTATGACATTTCTTAATCCGTGTGGAAAAACTTTAAACGACACTCATTTTAAAATGGAGGGAGTATTATTTATTCTGTTTATTTTCTCATTTGGGTCATACTGATTTCATTTAGCAGACTCAAAGTTTCTAGCATTTATTTTAAACTCTTATTTTAGTTGTAATAATGGAATCCCTATTTTGATATTAAATAAAAAACCAATTTATATTTATTAATTATCTTGTTTTTTAGAATTAAGGTTTGTTGGTGGTTTGGGCTTTTAGACTTTTTTAGATGTTAATAACTTCTCACTCCTCTTTTCAACCTACACCCCCTTTGTTTCACTTTATTTATTTAATTTTGTTTTAATTATTTTCACTTTAATTTGTATAATATAAAAAAATGCTAAAAAAATGTTATAATTATTAATTACTTTGAATATTTTTATTTAATATTGATTAATTAAATCATTGATTAATCTTATTAAATATTTATATTTAACTTGATTAATAATTCTCTTGTTGACCGATTCTATTTTGCGTTTGATGCTTCCATGTCTTAGCCTCGATTTCTTTGGTTGATTCTTCTTTGAGCTTGATGACTATGTGATGCTTTGCCATATACTTGTTGATTCCATTTGTTCTTTGATCATACTTTAGTGCTTGATGACTACATGATGTTTTGGCATGTATTTATTGTTTCCATTTGTTGTTTTATCATACTTTGGTGCTTGATGACTACATGATGTTTTGCCATGTGTCTGTGAATTTCATTTTATGCTTGTGTTTGTGACCTAATCCAAAGGAAAGGATTGTGTGTTGACTTATTGTCATGTGCATGTCCATTGTATGTTTGTTGCTTTCCCTTGCCCATCTTTGTGTTTAGCAAACAATTTTAGCCAAAACACAAATATTTTAAGAGGTTCCTATAGAATACTACATATGCTTAGGGTGCTAGTATCTTCCCTTAGTATAACCACCCCTCGGTACCTTTGATCTCTTTGCTTTAGCCTTACTTTTTGCTTTACATGTTTATTATGGGTTTATTTAATCTTTTCTCCCTTCCCTTGGAAAAATAAAAGTTCGGTGGTGACATCTTATTTTTACGAGTCAGACTAGTCAATAGCCTGGTCTCCGATTCTTCACCGCGACAGAAATGTAGACTTCACTAGGGAACACTGTTAAGAGGGTTAAGCCTAACTTGTTCTATTTGTGTTACTATTATTGTTTGCTGTTTTACTTGGGTTTTTCTGTTTTTCAGGGTGTTTGATGATCTATGTGCGGTGAGTTAAGTTCTAACTCGGACTTGAGTGCATAATAAGATAAGATAGTGATATGATCAAAAGTTACATGTCTGGAGTAATCCTAAACATGAGTAACATATGATATAACCCCACTCAGTGGAGGCCCCTTTGATGGTAGTATTTGTCGTTGCGAGTAGTCGTAATGGCATTATTACTTTTGACCTGGGAGTCTGAGAAATTGAGAACCTTTGAACCCCTATAACCCCTCTTGGCCTTTTTTAGGATGTAGTGCGGTGACTATCCAGGTGTAGACCTGAGGTAGTTGATACGCGATGCTACACTCAGACGAGTTTCTCTTGCGAATATTATTGGCCCGCGCAAGTAGTTGTGCAAGTTGATAATATCCAAAGGAGGATCGACGACCCTGGGAACCTTGTTAGAACACGTTGTGCAGGTGCTTTACCCCAAATACACACCCTGTGGTTAATTCTGCACCCAGACTCCATGCTTGTGATCCTGACCTCTGGTCCTATTTTCTCTAATCTACATCTTGTGTTGCATGACGTTGCATATCATTTGCATCCTTTTCATGATTCATGCATACATCAAGTCTGTCCAGCAACTCACTCCAGCTGTCTCTATCTTCCAGCGTCATCTGTCAATCGTCAAGCTGATTCTTCATCACCGATATAGGACTAGAGCTAATATCGGACGCATAATGTCAGAGCAAGAACAGTACAATGCAGAGATCGGAATGGAGATTGATGTTCTGAAGTCAAGCATGACTAAGCTTACTGAGATGCTTCAAGTCCTAATTTCCAGATGGGAGCAACCTTACAGAACTGTTATCCAGGAGGTTTCAGGTGTTGTTACTTATCCTCAGCTTGTCCAGATGCCACCTTCTACATGGCCAGAGTTTGGTTTGCCTCATAACTATTCTCCACCTCTTGCTACTACTTCTATGATTGGTCAAATTGCCAAACCAGTGTTTCAAGCTCCTGTTTTCTCCGAACCCAGACCTGTGGTTCATATTATTGCCCATACTGCCCGAGCTCCCTATGAGAATCCTCTCTTTGAGTACAATGCTGCTAGTGCTCAAGGTGAAGATCATGAGGATGTTGTTGAACCTGAAGATGTCCGTGAATAGTTTCAGACCATAGAGAAGAGACTCAGAGCCATGGAGGGTAATGATTTCTTTAGTGTTGATGCAGACAACATGTGCCTTGTTTTTGACCTTGTCATGCTTTCCAAGTTTAGGATTCTCACGTTTGTGAAATACAAAGGTCATTCCTGTCCAAGAGCTCATCTGGTTATGTACTTCAGAAAGATGACTGCTTACACCGACAAACAAAAGCTGCTTATCCATTACTTCAAGGACAGTCTGAGTGGAGCTTCACTCAAGTGGTACATGAATCTTGAAAAGAACGGTATCCAATACTTTCAGGATTTTGCTAATGCCTTTATGAAGCAATACAAGTACAATCTTGACATGGCTTCTGACCATCGTCAACTTCAGAATATGTCTTAGAATGAGAGATCATCTTTCAAGGAGTATGCTCAACGTTTGAGAGAACTAGCTTCTCAGGTTGAACCCCCTCTGGTAGAGAAAGAACTCATAGGAATGTTCATGGACACCTTGTCTCCCTTCTATTGGGAAAATATGATTGTTAGTTTGTCCTCCAACTTTACAGATTTGGTGACCCTTGGCCAAAGACTTTGAAATTCTGGCATAGCAGACATCATATGTCCTAACACATGTCAAGATATTGTTCTGCATAATTATTAAACAAGAACAGAACAACAGACTGATACCTAGAATATCAGTAACTGCAGAACCACGAATGTTTCGCATATGTTCCAACATGTTAATCAAGAACACCGCAGAACTTTTAAATTTCAGAATGATAAATAACACAGAATCTGTTAACCTAGTTCGGTGTAATTCACCTACTCTGGGGGATACCAATCCAAGAAGAAGACTCCACTATCTGTAGTATTATTATAAAGCTAAACTCCCACATTTACAACTTTATTTCCTAATCACTATCCAATGAAATCTTTATCAAAGACAACCATATTTGATATGAAAATCATAACTCACTTCCTCTAATCACAACCTATGATCTCTTACAGTTACAGTCCCTAGTAACTGATTCATCTATGTCAATACAACGTTCTATCAGGTATACTTGACCAACAAGCTAACTCAGATTTGCTTCAAAGCTTCATCCAAGAACAATACACAATTCATTGCCTAAAGACTTCTGAATCTGTGTGATACCCTATGTCTACCCCAATGCATCAAATCGATGCAAAGGGAGACTTACAATACAAAGAGCCAAAGGCTCTCAAAACCCTAAACCCTTATTTTTCAAACAAGAACTAGGTTACAAAAAGGTATGTCAAAAACCCTTGATCTAAGTCTTCTTATATAGGCTTCAGCTGTCTTGGGCTTCATATCTTTGGTCCTTGATCCATTCCTAAAGAGCGCATCAATTCTTGGGCAGATTTGTTACAAATTTAAAACCTACTAATTCAATATATTAATCCAGGATGTCGTGTCTTCAGGTTGGAACATCTTCTTCGACATCTTTGTTCATGGCCAGATTTCTTCATCTTTATCAACAATATGTTTTACCAAAATTTTGTCAAACCACAGGAGCTTTCATTCTCCCCCTTTTGACAAATTTTGGCTAAAACTCCTTTTGAACAATAAACCCCGGAGACCCCTTAATTTATTTTAGTCTGAGTGGTGGTTATGATTAGAATACTGTGCATACCAAATTCACGTTGGTGTACACGAGGAGGAAAGTAACACAAACTCCCTATTTCCCATGAGTCCGCATAACCCCACTAGAGAGGAAGAATAATCCCAGGGTGAGTGAAGTTGAAAAAGGTCTGGAAGTTGAGACTCCTAAAGTAACAAGATGGAAGTCTGAAACATAAGAACACTAGACACTTCTATCAAACACACTTCCTCTCCAAAGAACAGTTGTAGACTTCGTAGTTCTGAGTACATAGAGCATGTAACTCAGATCACAAGACACAACCTGTTCTTTAACTCAAATCACAAGGCACACGGGAAACATATACAAGATGATGAAACAAACACCTTGTTCAATATCCTTTCAAAACAAATGCAAGAACAACACACACATCCCCTGTACCAGTGACTCACACTCCCCCTTTTTAGCCAAAAATTGGCAAAGGTAGCCAAGAAATTCCTATACGCAACCAATACTTATCCAGATTTGAACAAAAGACATTTGGAACACACCACAAAGAAAACATAGCCTGATGCAAACTAATCCAAGGACTCCCTTAAATACCCAAGAAATTTCCTTCGAATGTAATGAACCATTGAAAATAACGATAGTAAATTTAATGAGATCATTATTCGAAGGATGTAACTTCACCAAAACAACTGCGCACCGGCCAAGAACGCTTTGACTGGTTCTTCTTCAAAGAAAACCGTCCAAGAATAATGCAAGTAACGATGAACATGTTTTGCACGCACATGTTCTACACTACCCAAGGGACATCAACCAAAAGACCAATTACTCTACTTGCATGTCCTTAGCAATGTCCTGACATCATGCCAGACATTATCCACAAAAAACTTCTGTATTGATCAATACACCCATAACCTGCAACAACAGAGCAATGTCAAGACATCCTTCTCGACATATCATCCTCAACAGAGGCAATCTATCACAAACAATCTTGATATCCAATCTGCACCAATGCAACGATATATCCAGAACAGAAGTCTAACTCCCCCTGTCATAGATAACGAGTGCTCCTTTGCAAGAAGAACACCCTGAATGAATGGAAAACATAAGACACATCTTCATGTCTTCAAGAGCGCACCCTCTGTTCAACCCACCTGTTTAACGCATTCACCTAATTCTTGACCCTCAAGCAATCCATGTACCACACTAGTACATTTAACAAACAAAAGTTCTCCCCCTATCTTTCTTAATAGATGCTTCTTCAACAAGAATCACCCAAAATCACCACATGATATCCCATGACAACTTGATGATCATACAATGAGAGTACCAGGAACACATCCTTGTACCACAACCAACAAACTCTTGGATTGAGACCAAAACACCATTGATCCCTCTCATCTAGAAACCATTCATACACCACACAAATTCCTCCTGAATTCTCATGTATAGATCTTTTGTGCCCTGAGATACAACACAATTAAATCTGGAATACTTCAAATTCCTCAAAGAAACATACAGAGCCCCTTAGTTTGCTAGCTCGCCCAGTTATTCTTCACATCAAACATATGCTCTAGAAATCCTCAGCTCATCTGCTCCATAAGCACCCAACTGATCCACTTCTAGCATGCCACATTCACATCAGACTTCCAAGACAGTCATTTACCCATCATTCTCCCGTATGACAAGATAAATACCTCTTAGACAAGATATTAGTGTCAAGTTCCACACTTAGAACTTAGAATCCTACTCCAAGGATAACCCACCTAGAAGATGTTCTAACATCAGTAAAGACATCCTTCACATATCATAGACACCAACCAACATGGTTCTAGATATGCTCCACCACTGGACTCACTATCTGCATAATGCTGAAACTGAAGATCTTCAAACAACACTGTGCCACCAGATTGATCAACAAGAACTCCAGATAGCCACAAAGAGAAATAAACTCTCATCCACCAAAAGAAGGTAATCTTCCATAATCAGCTTAGAACTTCTACCACAAGCTCTAAGATAGAACTGAACCAGAACCTCCTTACGTCTTCAACCAACTACCCTTCTGCCCAAGAGTAATTAGTTCCAATCACCCTGCTTGAATGCACAATAAAGATCAACCAAATGCCACTGTTTGGTTAATATTAACTTTTCTTCAGAGTTTCAGACAATCTTCTGATCCACCAATGAAACCTAATCTTCAAGTTACATGATCTACTTACTCCATAGCAAGCCATCTTGGATCCACTAAGCCTTAGACATGTAACATCTTCTCCTTCCACAGCTCCCGCAAACTGTATGAGATAGACCTTTTTGAAGCGTTAATTCCATTTCTTTATAAGAAGATCAACTTATCTTACAATGATGCGCCACAACATCAACTAAGACTCTGAAGTTTCTGCTTGAGGTCATGACATCTGATAAGACATCCAGCTGAGGAATTCAGTCATTCCTTCTACCACTTAGAAGAACCTCCTCCCTATAACAGAACAAGAGTTTCATCTACTCATAGACTTGATTCAACAACCAAGTTTGAGTAGACAACCTCCATCCTGCTTGATCATATCACATGTATTCAATTCAAGCTCACACCTTGATGAATATCTTCTTCACAACTCCAAAGAACTCAACGTGCCAAGTCTGATTCTTCAGAAGAGAAGTACTCATAGACTACACCATAGCTATACCAAAGAATCCCACTTTCCTTAAGTAGAGTAGCCTGTAGAAAGTCATAAATAACTACCACCTAATCTTGACTTCCAAGATGAGCAAGATCACATGCTCCTATGTACCTAGATCAGAAATAAACTGACCTAGGCTATGCCATCACCAGCACTGTATTCTGGACAAGTCTCTTGCCATGACACTTTCCAGATAAACATCAGATGCTTCTAGTAATAACTGGAACGCACCTGCTGCACTCCAATACTCCTAGATCAGAAATAAACTAATCCAAAAACTATTCATCAAGATTATGATGCCTTCTTCTTCATCTTCCACATCACCATTGTCTAGACCAGTTTCTTACCAGGAAAATCTCTAGAGATCAGATGCTTCTGCCACACCATACTGAAGCAGATTCTTAGGTTAACACCCAAGAGAAATAGATCCAAAAGCTTATGCAGTACCCCTCCCATGATTCTGCACAAACCCAGATGAAGAGATGTTTCAACATCGTGTTGAACATCAACAATATTGAACTTCATATACAAGGATAATCAATTAAATACTTGTGAATATTACAAATAACATTTGATCTTAAATCCTTGTTTAATAACCCTGCTTCACTGTTAAAGCCATACTCCAACAGATCACTCCATGAAAACTTATCAAGTATTCAGTCTTTACAAGTAACTTCCTTGACAAATAAAATGTTAAGATACCAAGGCTGTCACCCTTGACTCAAGTAACTAAGATTCTCTCTGAACGAACCCTATTTACCTCAACAGTTCTGAAATCTCCATTCAGATTGGAATCATCCTTAGGATTAAGAAAGATGAATCCTTCCTTGCACTTTTGGATGGTGAAAATAAATCACCTCCACTTTCTTCAGGTTTATATTTCACAGAAACACCCTCTAGTCAGAAGAATAACTAGAAGACTTCAGATGCACGACTATTATGCCTTTATGAGTGGACTTGAGAGAATTCTCAAGTATCTTTGACAACTTAGCCGATCAATAATTTATCAACGTCCTAGAGCAAGAACTTGATAAACCTAATCTCAACTCCCCTTCTCTTCAACTGACTTCAAACTGCACAATGCAACCAAGCTTCCAAGTAACAAGTCATCATAACAGACATCTACCAACAACTATCTCCATTCCATCGCTCCTAACTTTAGAATTAAAGGATGCAGATATCTTCAAATATAGAGGCCGATGATTGAGATCTTCCACCATCTATCTTTAGTAACAACTCGAGAATCCCATAAATTCCAGAGCTCTTCCATCAGAAACATATGCAACGAAACCACCAAGGAACAAATTCAACTTGCCCTAATAAAATCTCAAAACATCTTATAAGACACCCCAACAAGAGAACTAGCCACTTCCCCTGCATTTGTTGTAGAACCTCCTCAGAAACATGAACAACCACCAAGTTGTTCCCTTCGATCTAAAACATCCATCTAATCCATTAATACCCTTGAGTATGTCTGAGTAAATGATCTGATCACTAAAAATCCTCCTTGTTTAAAATGCCAGAAAGTATCTCCCAAATATCTCATCCAGAAACAGACAAGATGCCTACTCTGATACCAATTGAAATTCTGGCATATCAGACAACATATGTCCTAACACATGTCAAGACATTGTTCTGCATAATTATTAAACAAGAACAGAATAACAGAATGATACCTAAAATATCAGTAACCGCAGAAATACAGATGTTTCGACATCTGTTCCAACATGTTAATCAAGAACACTGCAGAACTTTTAAATTGCAGAATGATAAATAACACAGAATCTATTAACCCAGTTTGGTGCAATTCACCTACTCTGGGGGATACCAATCCAGGAAGAAGACTCCACTATCTGTAGTATTATTATAAAGCTAAACTCCCCCATTTACAACTTTATTTCCTAATAACTACCCAATGAAATCTTTATCAAAGACAACCATCTTTGATATAAAAATTACAACTCACTTCCTCTAATCACAACCTGTGATCTCTTACAGTTACAGTCACTAGTAACTGATTCATCTTTGTTAATACAACGTTCTATCATGTATACTTGACCAACAAGCTAACTCAGATTTGCTTCAAAGCTTCATCCAAGAATAATACACAATTCATTACCTAAACACTTCTGAATCTGTGTGATACCCTATTGTACCACAATGCATTAAACCGATGCAAAGGGAGACTTACAATACAAAGAGCCAAAGACTCTCAAAACCTTAAACCCTTATTTTTCAAACAAGAACTAGGTTACAAAAAGGTATGTCAGAAACCCTAGATCTAAGTCTTCTTATATAGGCTTCAGCTGTCTTGGGCTTCATATCTTTGGTCCTTGATCCATTCCTAAAGAGCGCATCAATTCTTGGGCAGATTTTTTATAGATTTAAAACCTGCTAAATTAGTATATTAATCCAGGATGTCGTGTCTTCAGGTTGGAACATCTTCTTCGACATCTTTGCTCACGGCAAAATTTATTCATCTTTATCAACAATATGTTTTACCAAAATTTTGTCAAACCACAGGAGCTTTCATACTTAAACAAGGTGTCAAGAATGGTAAAGTATCTGAAGCTACTGAATCTTCTAATGGTTCGAAGAAATCCTTTAGGAATTTCTAAAAGAGAAGAAAAAACCAAACCAATGCTTACTTGACTGAGGAGAGAAGACCTCGCCATAGATCTCTGTATTCTAATCACACTTCTATTGCTTCTGTTACTCCCATGGTTGCTGCTCAACCAGTTCGAGTTCCTCAACGTCCGACTGTTGGACAAAACCAGAACCGCAATAGTACTCACTTTGATCCTATTCCCATATGCACTTAAGGCTAGAGTCCGAGATTTGATCAGAGACAAGATTCTCACTTTCCATGATGTTGCTCCTAATGTCAGAAAAATCCTCTGCCAGGGCATCAGAAGTGAAGCTTCAGTCAACTTCAACCAAACTATCCTCCAAAAGCCAGTGTTTCAGACTGGCCAACTCACCCCAGTTGCTTATTAGTCACTAGGCCATGTTTCTTTCTGTTTGCATTTTCTTTTAACTGTATTAACTGTTTGCTTTCAAATTCTGTTTGTACTTCTATGTTAATGAAATGAGCATTGCAATATTTTGATTCAATTCATTTATGCATGTTATTTACATCTCTATGCTTTCTATTTCAAAAATATATATCTCTTGTTCACTTTCTTTTGATTATGCAAATATTGGAGGGAGGATAATGAAAACGAAATACCCATAACTGTTGTTGGTATGCTTTCAGATCAAAACTTTGTTGATGATGTAAGACATTGTTTCAATCTCCCAAACACTAGAGAAATAATGAAGTTAATCCCTCATCAACCCCTTCGAGCCTAGAAGTTGAAGTTTATTTCTATGCAAAAACCCGCAATCTTAACCTAGGGATGGGTAGTTCTCCGTTAACTTGGTTATGCCTTCATGCAAGACACCTTTCAATAAAGGTTGCATTCACAATTTTTCCTTCACACACAGCAAGCAAGCGTCGAAGATGTCTTTCAAGTCGAAAGCCAGTGTTGGTTCACCATAATCATTGAGCCAGAAAATCACTTTCATTCCCAAAAAGAAAAAAATTAAAAGAAAAGGCCCGCTAAGTCAAAACCTATGAAGGAGACTTAGGCAAAAAATTAGGGCATCCCGCTGATTGTAAACTTTAAAAGAAACAGTTCAGGCAAAAGTTAGGGATAAAAAAAGAAGAGATATTTAAATCCTCACCATGAAAGTCCTCAATGGCAAAAATAACTAAATGTTATAAGGAAACAGTGACTGCCATCTCAAGGGTCCCTTGACTTCTAAACTATCGTCATTACTATCATCAGTACAATTCCTAACCTATTGGAACCTGAGCACATTGTCTGAGTTAACTAAGCGTAGGACTGAAGATCATCACAAAAATTTAGTGGGTACAAATAAACTTTGAGCCTTTATCCTTTGTTTCATAAACTGTGAACCACACCACGTTACAACCCTCAAAAGACCTACTGAAGCAAGGTTATTTTGAAAGCATACTACAGCAAGGTTGTGTAAACTGACTCCTAAAACTTTTTTTGCAAATCATTTGTTTTGGTACCACACCTTTGCTTTACCTTCCACTTTGAATGTCTTGAACCACCGTGTTTTGACTAATGACTCATATGCTTTGCATCATTCCAAAAACGATTTTGATTTCAAAAGTTGCATGAATTTTGCATTAAGATTACCATTCTTGAACGAATAGTTTTGTTTGCAAATTGGCTTTCCTCTCAAGGAATTTTCAAACAATTGAGAAACTTGGTCGGTGATCATATCAGGGGAAAGTTCCTTCCAAATCCTGTTGAAAATCAGTTCAAGATTTATTATTCAGTGCAAGTCCTTCTCATAATTGGTTTATCCAGAAGATCTTTCAAGACTCATACTGGGGCAAGCCTTCCAAGCACACAATAAAGCAGTCATTTCCCGAATGAGTTAAGCTGAGGCAATGATTAGTTCATCTACAACAGTTAGTTAATCTCGGGGTAACTTACTTAAAGAATCTCCAAGCAGTTCTCCATCCTTTCTCCAAGGATCATCAACTTGATTGAGTTTACCAGTGTGGCAGAGATGTGTTCAGCAGCAACATCTTTGGTCCCCGAGCAGATTAGCAATGATCTCCGTGTTGAGGAATTAGTCTTCCAATCTTGTCCACTCCCCAAAAGAGTCGAGCCATGTCTTCAACATCTACATTTGTTCATGCATCATATCAAATTCATATACCATGCATAATAAGAGTGTTTCATCCTCATTTACATTCACCATAGGTCGTGTTGTTACCCACGTCTTACCTTGTGGTCAAAGTCCAACTTACTTAGCACCTACCAAACAAATACTTTTATGTCTTATCAGACGTTCCACCAGATTTGACTGTCCCTATCCGATTGTTTTTTTTTCGGACATGTCTTATATGTTCTGATGTATTTCCAGAACTCTCTTTTTGTGTTATCTGATGTATTTCCAGATAATCCCTTTGAATTCCGATGCACTTCCATAATTCGTTTTTCACTCTCCGATGAATTTTTGGATTATTCCTTTGTCTCTCTGATGAATTCCCAGATTGAGCCTTTTGTTCTGATTCATTTCCAAAACCTATATGATGTATTTCTAGACATTCCTTCGTAATTCTGATGAATTTCCAGATTTGCGTTTCTTTTACCATCTGATGAATTTCCAGACGTGCCTTATCTCTATCTGATGCATTTCCAGAATTCGTTTTTTCACTCTCCGATGAATTCCCGAATTATTCTTTTGTCTCTCTGATGTATTCCCAGATTGAGTCTTTTGTTCTGATGCACTTCCAGAACCTATCTGATGTATTTCCAAATACTTCCTTTGAATTCTGATGCTTTCCAAATTTCGTTTTTCACTCTCCGATGAATTTCCAGATTATTCCTCTGTCTCTCTGATGTATTCCCAGATTGAATCTTTTGTTCTGATGCATTTCCAGAACCTATCTGATGTATTTCCAGATATTCCTTCGTAAATTCTAATGCATTTTCAGCGTTTTGTTTCTTTTATCGTCTGATGAATTTCTAGATGTGCCTTATCCCTATCCGATGCATTTCCAGAATTCCCTTTTCACTCTCCGATGAATTCCCGAATTATTCTTTTGTCTTTCTGATGTATTCTCAGATTGATTCTTTTGTTCTGATGCACTTCTAGAACCTATCTGATGTATTTCCAGATATTCCCTTTGAATTATGATGCTTTCCAAAATTCATTTTTCACTCTTCGATGAATTTCTAGATTATTCCTTGTGCCTCTGATGTATTCCCATATTGAATCTTTTGTTCTGATGCATTTCCAGAACCCGTCTGGTGAATTTTTAGATGTGCCTTATCTCTATCTGATGCACTTCAAGAATTTGTTTTCTGCTCACCGATGAAATTCCGGAATACTTATTTCGTCCCTTTGACGTATTTCCAGATTGAGTCTTCTCTTCTGACGTATTTCTAGAACCCATTCATGTATATCTGACGTTCTTTCGGATATGACTTTTCTTATTTGATGTTCTTCCAGATATGTCTTCAAAACCTTTCCACGTACAATTAAAGTTTTTCTGAATGTTTCGGATGTAGCTTCAGAATCTTTGTTTTCATCTAATGATATTCTAGATGTTTTCAATTTATCTCTGACTATGGTTAACAACTGCTAAATGTCTTTAAGTCTGTTTCACTTCTTCATCCAATGCTTTTTCTGGATATGTTCTGGAATTCATTCAATGTTTACTTGAATGTCTCTGATGTTTAATTGAATATCTCTAATGTTTGCTTGTGTTCCATAGGTCATCCAATGTTTTCCTGAATGTCTCTGATGTTTTCCTGAAAGTCCCCGATGTTTTCCTAATTATCTCTAATGTCTGCTTATGTTCCAAAGTTTCATTCAACGTTCTCCTGAATCTCTTTGATGGTTGATACTGTTCTTTTACAAGGTAGGTTCAATACATTTTCTGAAAAACTCTGATGACTGTGACCCTTTCCCCAATAAAGTTGCTTTTGCTTTCTGGATGTTCTTGAGTATTCCACAGTAAAGTTGAGTGCTTTCTTGGAAATCTCTGTTGTATCCTTAGATTTGGTCTCATTCCACAGTAAAGATTTGGTCAATTTATGTATCTGTAGAACGGGTTCCAGGTTCCCAAAATCATTGACCCCTCCTAGGGATATCAACAGCATGTTGGTTCACTTGAGCGAGCTGTAGCATCCTAGGATGAATCTTATTTGAGTGTAGTATCGCGTATCAACTATTCCCGATAGTCACCACACTACCAAATGGTCATAGGGTTAATGTCTACTAAATCCTCAGGGTCACGGGTGCCGCACTGGGAAAACTCTGCTTTCACGACAATCGGTCGTTCAACAGTAAGTATCCACATGGGCCATCGTCTGATTTGGTGGTCTACCAGGATCGCTTGTTCGGGATTCACTCCATATAAGTCCACCTGTCTATGCCACCCCTTATCTTAGGGTTCTCTCAAACTTTCCACATGCGTATCAATCGCATTCCCGTTGACAGAAAAATAAACACGGATATCAAGTAGGAAATATCAGTAAATATATATATATATATATAGAAAAATTTCTAACAACCTAGACATCTTAGGAATTTTAATCCTAGCTTGACCTCCCCAGCAGAGTCTCCATTTTTCTGTAGCGTGCGATTTTTGTCGGTGACACGACCACCTTATCGCCATTGGTTGGAATTGGGTGCTACTTTCTGATTTCTTATTTATCCTATGAAGCTGGAAAGGAAAGGGAAGCTATCTAAAACTAACCTTGCACGGAAATATTTTCTTTAACAAATGCTTAAGAGATTGGGGGATCTGGGGTCAGGTTATACAATAGGGAGATGTTAATTACCCATCCTATATATGGTTATCCATAGATCGTTAGCGATTTCTACTATTTTCTATTTACTGGTGTTTATCTGCTGTAAATGGGAAAGTTTCTCCTTTGGGAATGTTTGAGAGAGGGTTTTTGCTGTTTTCGGTTTTTTCGAAGTTTTTGGTAAGGTACTGGACCTAAAGTTTTTGATTAGTGTGCTCGCTAAGATTTCGCAATCTTATGCCTGCGTATTCCCATTAAAGAAAATAGGGAAATCAGAGCAATCGTAGTTCCTCCTATTCTATGGGAGGAAAAGATGTTTGGTGTCTTGTTCAAAGCCCAAGATTGAAGCTAAAGGGTTATTTGTGTCTTGTTCAAAGCCCAAGATTGAAGCTAAAGGTTTGACTGAGAGAGAATTTATCATCTCTAAAGGAGATATCTCATCTGTTTATCACAGTTGTTGGGTGACTGATGATAAAGGAGAATTACTTTAACTGGAATATATGGAATCTAACAATGCCATAATTTCCTTTATAAGGGATTTGTCCTGACGGAGAAAACTTTAACTCAGTGTTGAGCAATGCCATTTTTACTTAGGAATCTTTCATGCTAAGAGAGGGACATTGGCTTGGATGTAAATAATCCAGAGGATTGCCACTTACGACAATTAGATGAAAGAGGGGATTTACCAGGATAAGAGATGGACTATAGCTTGGATATTTGAATCAACAAGTGCGCCACTTACATCAGTTATCTAGAATTAAGGTTTGTTTTGTCTGTTTTGATGTGTGATGGTACAGAGAAATGTCTTCCTACAGAAATATTTTTGATTTCCTCTGAGGGGATGTTGATTTTATGTGTGCCTTGATCAAAACCCAAGGTTGAAGCTAAAAGGTTGACTCTACTTAGAGAGTTTTATATCTGTCTTGTACAAAGCCTAAGATTGAGGTTGAAAAAAGATTGACTCTTTTGGGGAAATCATTATACAATGCCTAAGAGGAGGCTGGAAGGAATTGGCTCTTCCGGGGAAATATTTTGTCTGTCTTGTACAAAGCCCAAGATTGAGGCTAAAAGGGATTGACTCCACTGGTGAGAGGTTTTATATGTGTCTTGTACAAATCCCAAGATTGAGGCTAAAAAAGATTGACTCCACTGGGAAAATGTTATATGTGTCTTGTACAAAGCCCAAGATTGAGGTTAAAAAAGGTTAACTGACTCAGCTGGAGAATGTTTATAGGTGTCTTATACAAAGCCCAAGATTGAGGCTAAAAGGTGCTGAGGGATGATCATTATACAAAGCCTAAGAGGAGGCTGGTTGGGGAATTTCTTATATAAAGCCTAAGAGGAGGCTAACTTCTGCTGAGGATTATTGAGATCCAGAGGCAGCTCCAAAGTGGGGAATCAACTCTTGCTGGGGATTACAGAAGAGTTGAAGTATCAGATGCCATGAGGTTCTGATCAAGGGTTTATTGATAGTAATTTGATCCTAGCTGGGGATTTTTAAAAGTAAGAGTTTAAAAATTGAGTTTTGAAACCTATGTAGGTTTTAACTTTGTTGGAAATTGATGAGATGATCAGGGTTTATCCTGTGTTTTTAAGGAAACTTGAGGGTTTTTGGGGATCCAAAAGGTGGTGAGACTGTCCAAGTCTAATGGTACGACAAAGAGGTTAACTCTTAACTGGAGGATGATCTTTGTATGATGCCCGAGAGGAGGCTGAGACTGTCCAAGTCTGCTTGTATGAAGCCCAAGAGGAAGCTGGTGTTTTAAGGGATGAGAATCAACCCTAAACTGGTTTGATGTTTTAACTCTTTGGAAGACTGCTCTAACAAATGATGAATAGGAGTCCTTGTACTAAGCCCAAGAGGAGGCATGAGAACTTCTAAGAAGCCTGAGGGTCCTTGTACAAAGCCCAAGAGGAGGCTGGGGATGCTTTTAGGTAGCCTGTGGGTCCAAACCTAAGTAAAGTTCAAGAAAGGTTTCACCGGGAATAAATCCTTTCTTTAGTGAACAGTTCTAGGGTTTGAAGAAATTTAAGAGAGGTTTCACCGGGAATTAATCCTCTCTGGGAAAATGAACTTCTTAGACAAATTTCTAGTAGTGACAGTCTTGAGAAAAGTTTCACCGGGAATAATGCATTTCTCTGTTCCATATTGTATATACCCAAGAGGAGGCAAGACTGTATCTGAAATTTCTTATGGGGAATTAGTTTTGACTGTGTTGAAAGAGTGACCACTGGTTTGATCTAATCCTAGACCTAATTACCGGGGAAAACTCTAAGCAGATAATATACAGACATATATATACAAATGAAATCTATATGAGCAAGTATGTAAAAGAAAGCTGATAGAACTTACAGGTGAGCAAGCTTCCAGCATTGTAAACAAGTGTGTGTGTGTGTGTATATATATATATATATATATATATATATATATATATATATATATATATATATATATATATACAAGTATGTAAAAAGAAAGCTGATAAAACTTACAGGTGAGCAAGCTTCTATTGTTACAGCTGTATGGTTAGTTATTCAAGAAATTAAAGAAAGTTTTGATAACAACTATGAATTTGAACCTAAATCAAAAGGGAAGGTTGTTTTGAAAAGAAGATTGGGGCTTATACTCAAGGAGAGGCCTAGAAATAACAGTGATCGCACCGTTGTTTTGAAAACTGTACTGAAACTTATACAATGACTGGGGCCAAAATGTATTTATGTACAAAAAGATGGGTCTTACACTCTATTAGAGGTCCAAAGTATTTGAAAAAATAAGAAAAACGGGACTTACAACACAAGGGAAGCCCCAGATCACTAGTACAAAAATATCTTTTTAGTAGAGGTTGTTAAGTCGGTTCACCTGCCACCTGACTTAAGAAGCAATGCGGTGGCAATTCCGTAAATATTTGGATCTTAGTTAAGTCGGGTGCATTTAAAACCGACTTAACAAAGATTAAATAAAAAATATATAATCACTTTAAATATCTTAAGTCGCCTGTGTTTATTAACTGACTTAAAAAGTCTATTTATTAAGTCAGGTGTCGCCTACCTGACTTAAGAAGTTTAATTTACTTTTAACAAATTAAATTCTAATATGTATTACGAGGGAATCGAACTCAGTATCCTTTATATAAAATTAAATTTGTCAAAATTAAAATAAAAAATTAAATTTATGACAAAATTGTAATAAAAAAGAAAAACACAACTTTTTTTGCATGGTCTACCCAACTCATTATATGATTGTCCTTTGTTTGGGAATTTCTCTTCTCCAACCCAAACCAAACCCTAACGCAACCTACTTTCATGGGCTATCTCCGCCACCATGTCACTGGAACAAGACATTTTCCAACATCTAAAACTCATCGAACGTTCTCACTTGGAGTATGTCCTATCTCTCTATCGGATCAAATTCCTTTTAGGATTTAGGCTCTCTCTTCTACAGGTCGGTAACTAACTTCAATTTGATTTTATGTGCAGAGAATTAGTGGTCGGAAGAGATTATGCAGTGTTGGATTTCTTCGACAGCTTGGAAGAAATTATCTATTTCTTCAAGATTTTGGGCGTGATAGGGCGTCTTAAACACGATGAACTGATAGGGCAAGAACATTCCAAAGAAGTTGACCAAACCCGAAATGGGTCATCTTAAAAAGGTTGGAGCCATTCCTTTGCGCCATCTTCAGGAGTTTCGTCTTCTAACTATTGACAGATTTCAACCTAATCAGCGCCTTGTCTTTGATGAACTTTTCAAAGAGAGTGATCTTGTTGATATCCCCGGCACCACCATTGGCAAGGGTTTCCAAGGTTTGCAATTTCATTTCTTACTTTACCATTGTTTCAATTATTATTATTTGCTAAATGCTGAATAAACCATGATCCCCGCGGAAACCCTAACCCCAATCCAATATGTTCATACGATTACAAATTACATGTTACAAATAAGGGCAAAAGAAGAAAAACGAAAGTAATGGAGCGAAAGGGAGAGGCTTGCAGCGATGGCGAGGTGAGGTGGTCGTTGACGAACGGCTTCTCACAGATAAGTTGAAAATTCCTCTCTTTCTCCTTTTTGCGTTGTGTGTGTGGTGAAGTCCTCTGATATGTATATGAATCTTTCTGGAAATGGTATGGATTGATGGTTCTGTGGCTCTGCTTGTGTATGGTTTGTGAATGTTTTTATGAATTTGGTCGAATTTCTGGTTGTGTATTGATTTGGTTTATGCTGGTTTTTTGAAATTTTGTATGCTTCTGAGAGTGGTTTTGGCTTGATGAATTTGGCCGTACAAGATATGTTTTGAATTTTGGTTGTGTAGTCTTTTTGCTCTCACGTAATCTATAATCAATTTTCTCCGATAGATTCAACTCTTAAATTCCTAATCACTATCACCAGTCTAACAATCATAATCTACAATATGATGGCACATCTTTTTTATTATACTATGTGATTCTAAAGATGCCTTAAGTTAGAGGAATCTTGGGAGAGGTATCATGGCTTTGTTAGAATTGTTTAATAATTCATAAAATATGGTTTGTTTGTGGTCATGGAGAAAATCTTTTAAAGAATATACATTACTTATGATATACAGTTTGTTGTGTTTAGTGATTGATCAGTAAGGATGTTTAAGTGTAAATCATACTATTGTGTATCAAATGTTAATTACATATTTATTAAGCCGCGACACACAGGTTATAAAGACTGCTAATGATATTTTCAGGAAGTTGGGGATAAACTTGGTGATTGAAGGAACCGAAGTTTTTGTGGACAGAGAAAGTGCAGGGAGACACATTACAGCAGGGGCTAAGAAGGGGCTCATCACTGACTCGGGAAAAGAAGACATCCCTACTTATGTGGTTGGTGTCAATGCTGATGCTTACACCCATGACGTCGACATTATCATCAATTCTTTTTGCACCACTAACTACCTTCCTTTGTCAAGGTCCTTGATAAAAAATTAGGTAATGTACCTTTTCACCACATTTTCTAAAAAATTAGGTAATGCATTTGAACCTTCTAAGCTCTTGTGGCTTATCCAATGCGATTTTCTGCGTAAGTTAGATAATTCTTGAATAATTGGCAAAACAAGCTATGGATATTTTCAATGAAGTCCTTGGTTATGCAATTGATTATGTTCATCAATCTATCCACACATTGGACAGATTTGATCTGACTAAGATGAATGAGTATGCTTATGATCTCAAGGTTTGGCTTGCAGGTACACTTACTCATCAACAGACATGTTTGGATGGATTTGAGAACACAACAACAGAAGCTGGACAAACCATGGCTAGGGTTCTTAATGCCTCATTGGAGCTAAGTCACAATGCTTTGGATATCATCAATGGAGTTTTGGGATTAATGAAAAGTCTTAACTTGTCCTCTTTTACAAGTGCTGCTAATAGGAAACTTTTGTCTGAAGATGGTTTCCCAACATAGGTTGGCCAGAATCAAAGGAAGCTTATTGTGGCTCCTGAGAGTATTAAACCTAATGTTGTTGTTGCTCAAGATGGTACTGGACAGTTTAAGACTTTGACTGAGGCGCTTCAACTTGTTCCTAATAAGAACAAAACTCCTTTTGTTATTCGTGTTAAAGCTGGTGTCTATAATGAGTATGTTTCTTTGGATAAACATAAGAGTCATGTTGTTATCATTGGTGACGGTCCTACAAAGACCAAATTCACTGGCAACAAAAACTATGTTGATGGTGTTCAGACCTATAACACTGCAACATTCGGTAAGTTCCGAATATTTTGTCGGTTCGACTGTCAAGTTAAAGGTTTTTATTTAAATAATTTGTACTTGTTTTTTTAATGATAGGTGTGAATGCTGCTCATTTTATATCAACGTCGGTTTCGAGGAGCAGAGAAGCATCAAGTCGTTGCCCTTCGTGTCACCGCCGATCAAGCAGTGTTCTACAACTGTCAAATGGACGGTTTCCAAGACACACTCTACACACAATCCCAAAGACAATTCTACCACGACTGCACGATCTCTGGAACCATCGACTTCATCTTCGCTGACTCTGTCGGGGTTTTCCAAAACTGCAAACTCATCGTCCGAAAGCCATCGGATGATCAAGAATGCATAGTAACAGCAGGAGGAAGAACCAAAATCGACAACCCATCAGGCCTTATTTTCCAAAGCTGTCACTTCACCGGCGAACCCGATGTTCTTACCTTGGACCCCAAGATAGCTTATTTGGGAAGACCATGGAGAAATTTCTCTAAGGTTGTTATCATGGATTATGACATTGATGATATCTTTGTGCCAGAGGGTTACATGCCATGGATGGGAAGTCTTTACAAGGAAACATGCACTTATTATGAATACAACAGCAAGGGTCTTGGTGCTAAAACTGAGCAAAGAGTGAAATGGCCCGGTGTTAAAGTCATAACCGCAAATGAAGCTGCTGATTATTATCCAGGAAAGTTTTTTGAACTTGCAAACTCAACTCTGCGTGATGCTTGGATTGTTCAATCTGGAATTCCTTATTCAGTTGGGCCACTTGCAACTGCATAAGCTACCTGTCACAAGTCACAAGTTACATCAACTTCTATTATATATATCACAACTATATAGTGTATGTATAGCCATCCCTGCATGCATGCATGCTCAACCCTAACATGATCATAGAATTTAATTTACAGCCTCGTAAGTCATGGATTAGTTATAGCTTCTTATACTTTGAGATAGTCTACGTATTATGATGTTGGTCCCAGAGGCATTGGGTTTTATTGCAGTGCTTCTGTTTAGGAGGATATGAAGTTCTTTTGTATAACCAATAGTTTTGTTGAGTATTTTAGATCTCCATTAATAAAAAGTGTGAGTTCTCAGTTAAATATATATATATGATAAACAATCCATATCAAATCCCATCTCCAACGAGAAAGACCTTTGAATATTTTGATTGTTAACCGATTCTTAAAAAAAAGTGTATATATATATATGCCAACTGGAAGGACTGTTATTATAAAAAAAAACCCAACTTGTTAGGTCAGTTAAATATATCTGATTTAAAAGAAACTTTTTAAGACGGGTTCAAATGGTGGCAGGGCTTTCTAAAAGCCAAAACTTGTTAAGTCGGACGCTAATTAACTGACTTAATAACAGTTTTTTAAGTCAGGTCTAAATCCGACTTAAGAAGTCAAAACTTCTTATGTCGGCAGTTCTTAGGTCTGGTTCAGAACCGTCTTAAGAAGTCGTTTTTAACTGACTTAACAAGTGTTTTTTCTACTAGTGGATGATTTTGTTTTGAAAACGGCGATCGCGACGAGATTTTTTAACGTACTGGGACTTATACAATGACTGAGACCCAAAAATGTTTTATTTACAAGGAATGGGTCTTACACTCTATTAGAGGCCCAAAGTGTATTTTAAGAAAAGAGAATGGGACTTATAACTCAGGGGGAGGCCCAATGAAAGACAATAATCGCACCGTCGTTTTAAGAATTGCAGAGGGACTTATACAATGATTGAGGCCCAAAAAGGTTTTCTGTACAAAGGGGGGTTGGATCTTACACTCTATTAGAGGCCTAAAGTGTTTATGTGAAGTTTGAAAAAGTCAAAATTTAGAGAAACCCCCAATTTTGAATTTAAAAGATATAATTTTCAAAGGAAATTAAATAAAAAATAATATAAAATACCAAATATATTCCAAAAACAAGTTGTGCACTTTGAAAAATATTTTGAAAAATCATGTTTAATCATATGAAAGCTTGAAATTCATTTGGAATGAAAAATCAAGGTGGGAATTTCATTTAAAAATGTTTAAAAAACAAATAGATAAAATTAATTACAAAAATTCTAACTATATTAAAAAAATAATATAAATTGGGTTTTTTTGTAAAATAAAATAATTTAACATTTTCATGAATTTTGAAAAAAAGAATCAATTCAAAAACATAAAAATTCAGAGAGAAATTAATTTTTGAATCAATTAAATAAAATAACAAAAACACAAAAATTCAAATAATTTGAATTATGGCGCCAACGGTCAAGGGAAGAACACGCGCGACCCTGTTTTTTTGCAGATTTGCATTTTCTCACTTTTCTCTCTGATTACTCAATGGTTTTGCATGATTCAAACATCAATCTTGTTCGTTTTTGAACAAGGATCACAACCATATAGATTAATTGCATTTATATTGAGTATGGAGTGAAAAATCAAAGGATAACCTCAAGAACCCTAATTTCAGCATGAACACAATGAATTTTCATAGATTATTAATTCATGGCAATTGATTGAGGGTTATCACTCTATATACATGCAGGAACAAGATGGTAACTCAAAAATTCATTTATGATGCATGGAATATGAAGTTTGAAGTCTTCAGGCTTACCTCTTGCAGCTGGTGATAGAGCTTGATGATGGAGATGTTACAGATGTGTTCCAATGATCTGGACAACTTCCTTAGGTGCCAAGGAATATGTTTGAATGCTTGGAGTGGTTGGAAACTTCTTGGTCTGACCAGCTCGAATCCTTCTGCAGCAGGTCCTTGAACTTGAGCAAATGGGATACCACTTTGTGATTATAAAGTTCCAGATGTTGTTTTAGTGTTTCGATCACCTACATATGATGTATGTGAGGTGTTTGCATCATTGGTTTGGACAAAAATGTTCTTAAATGCAAAACCCGATAGTGACTTGCAAGAAAAGGTGTTTTTTGGAATGAAAGAGTGAGTTTGAGGAAATCATCAGTTTGGGTGCTTTGGTGTACTCAAACTGATCACAAATGAGCTCTATTTATAGTAGAGTAAGTTTGTTTTGCAAGCAATAGTGAATGGCAACTGGTACAGGTCTGTGACCAATGGTTGCATAAAGGAATTCTAGTCTTCCATGATCATTGACTTGAGATTAGAGCACATGCCTATGGTCTTCTGTTGCAGGGATAAGGCTTGACTCATTCAGTTAGGTTTGCTTTAGTCCATGCCACCTTGATGTATCAATTAAATTCTTGATGCCAAATTTGAATTTCAAGGTTCCTTTCATGATGATTTTGCACATGGAAGGCTATGTTCTTGGCATTTTGTGTTATGGATCAGATCACTCATTCATTTGTGTTGTAATTTGACAGAAATTGAATGATCAAAGTGTTTAAAATCAGCCTAAGGAATCGTGGGGTGCAAGTATGTACCAAAATCTGTCTTGAAAATAATTGCAGCAGGGCAACTTGGGAGGATCATATCTCCTTGCTCACATTGAATCTCTGAGTGTTCTTGTACTCTTTGGAAAGCTCGGGCAACCTTCTTTAACTTTGATGTTTACATATGGTTCTGAATCCCCTTGGATCATAGTGAAAAAATACCTCTACATTTTGGATTTTTGGACTGTTTTAGCTTAGGCAGATTTTCACTAAGTGTTGGAAAGTGGCCATTTCCCATTTTTTGTGATTTTGATCATTACATAACTCAAAATCCATGAGGATTTGGAATTTCTTGTAGTTGACATATTTGAAGTATGTCAGATGGAATTTCATTTGAGCTTTGAATGAGAGAAAAAGGTCTTGTGGTTTAGGAGTTATGATCTTGTAAAGTTGGTACAAAACCACTTTTATTCCATAACTTCGAAAATTTTTGGCTTCTCATGGTTGCCGATTTTGCAAGAAACCTCACTTTTCTTGATATTTATTAATGAATGATGATCAATACCATACATTAACATTATTTTTGACTTAGGGGAACCATATTTGTGAAAAATTCCAAAAAGTTAAACTTGATTTTGGGCACAGTTGACTTTTTGTCAAATGAAATCTAAACTGTGTGATCCTTTGTGCAATCAAGTGCTTGACCTAATTCAAATCTAATGGATGGATTCCATAGGTGTTTTAGGGTGTCTTGAATCATGTCCCATGGTTTGGGAGCATTTCTTGGTCAAAAGTCAAAGATACAATTGATTTTTTCCTCAAAACCCTAATTGTGGACCTGGTGAAATTGAAACTTGTGAATCAAGCTTCTTAGCTCAATTCATTGTTGTAAATGGATCAATGTGGTGTGTTTGAGGCCCTCAAATCATGTCTTGAGGTTTTGGCTCATGCTTTGCTCTAAAAGTCAACTTAGAGGTGAATTAGGTAAAGAAACCCTAATTCCTGATTTTTGATGAATGCATCCCCTGAGGCTAAATTGATTTGATGATTGGGTCCATGAGGTCCCTTGGAGTATCTTGAGTTGTGCTTTGAAGTATTGGCTCATGCCCAGATGGAAATTTTCATCTGGAGGCCTTGGTCGACCAAAACCCTAATTTGGTGACACTGTCGATCTTGAGGCTTGATCCACTTGGAATATTGCAACTTTGTGCTTGATTCTTGATATGGGAGACCTCTTGGTCCTTTATGTATGTTTGAGAGGTCAGAAAAGTTGAAGATCATGTTATTTCTTGATTGATCCTTTGTCTAAGTGTTCTGAGAGGGCTTGAAAACCTAATTCTTGATTGTGGTGAATGCTCAACCATCTTTGAGGAGATTGATGAGGTAATGATGGTACATCCATATTGTGGTGATGATTCTCACAATGATGGAAAATCTTGGTGGTCAAAATTTGGGGTATGACACTATCATGTCTCTAATTATGCATAATGCCCAAATTATCAGCCTGAATAAACTGTTGGATTTACAGACGAATCAGTCAAACTGAATGACAACTATGCGAAAAATCAGTGGAAGAAAAGTTTCAAAATCGATCTTGTAAACGTCAGTTATATTAATCTATGTTCCGCGTAGTTTAACCTGGTGTGCTCGTTTTAATTTTTCAACAGTTTTTCGGTCGTATTTTGACCAGTCTGATCCTTTTAACCGAGGAAAATGTATTTCAAAGTTTGACCAAAAGCTATATTTTTTCGAGTTGTTTATTTCGCGCTGATCATTTTAGTGCATTCATTTTATTTTTTCGAGCACTTCGATACCAGATTGTTTATTCGTTTTTGACCAGTTTCTTTTTAATTTTTAGTTAATTAATCATTTTAATTTAATTAAAAATTAGTTTATTTTAATTATCCATTTTTCTTTTAAAATAATATTTTGTTTTTGTTTTTGTTTGTTTTTGTTTTTGGTAACACTTAGCTATTAAGTTTTGAAAAGTTCATTATTTTTATGGCTTCATTTGAAAAACCGGATTGCAACAGAACAAAGGTACCAACTTGCTAGCTGACAACAACATTGAACTTTCTTCTTTAAACACACAAGACCCTTTCCTCTTCTTCTGGACGTCTCATACCAACTATTCACGGCCTCCCTCGCGACATTTTTCTCTTATTCGTCCAAGACCTACACGCACCTTTCCCTATTTCCTTGAAGCAAACAATTTTAGCCAAAACACAAATATTTCAAGAGGTTCATGTAGAATACTACATATGCTTAGGGTGCTAGTACCTTCCCTTAGTATAACCAACTCCCGTATCTTTGATCTCTTTATTGCTTTTCTTTTAGCCTTGCTTTTTGCTTTGCATGTTTATGATGGGTTTATTCGATCTTTTCTCCCTTCCCTTGGAAAAATTAAAGTTCAATGGTGACATCATATATTTGCGAGTCAGGCTAGTCAATAGCCTGGTCTCCGATTCTTCACCGCGACACTAGGGTACATAAGTTTTATCTGAACAAACTCATATGAACTTCTACAACTAGTACGAGAATCGAACGAATTATAGAAAATTAGAGAAATTGGACAACACATACTTTCGTCAACGTGTTGTCCTGTCTTAAACAAATAATCAACCTAATTTCGTCGTAGTTTATTTGGTTAATATTTATTTTTATGAGAAAGAAAATGAGTTCGAGACACTTTCATCGCCCCGAACACAACTGATGACAATCATCATTATGTGATTTTTATGAGACAATTCAGATAAATTGGAAAGAATATTGACCAAAAGCAAAGCCAAAGTGTGAAAAAATGAGCAAAAATCCAAGACAAGAAAGAATTAAGCACTTAGTGAAATTTGTGAAGAAAACAAATTATTTGCTTATGGAATTTTCGCGCCCGTGATGCATCCCGTCGTGGCGTAATGAGGCTTGCATTACCACACGATACTGACATGTCAAGGCACAATGACACGTGATTTGGCAGATGCAAAAATTTATATTTAAAGGGAATTTTTGGCCTCTTTTTAGCAGTTTTGAAACCTGGAGATAAAGTAATGGATAGGTATATTCATGGGGCAAACTTAGAGTACATTGGAGAGCAATTTTTTCATAGATTTTGATGATGAATACTTATCAACGTACGGTATTTGTTAATTTATTAATGAGTAGATAGGTTTCTCTAGACCAGGCCTTTTTTAGATGAACCTTATTTTTACTCTGTTGGATCATATGTCTGTTTGAGATTTGTTGAGTACTTTTAATGTTATTATCTTATTTAAATTATTCTTGAGCTTAATGCTTTTTGTCGCTTACGGGTGCACGAATCGATCTAGATACTTAGGGATTTCTGACTGTTAGTCTATTTATCTGATCTATGCAATTTATTCAACTTTGCATTTAACTAGGGATTTATAATTAGAAGTTGTAGTTTATGAATCAACGCACTTAGAATGCCTAGTTTAACTTTGATTTGGCCTAAAAAAATAGGGAATTATCGTAAAAATTAGTGATATGCACACCAAATAATTGGGTGCAGTGGTATTGTTAATTCGTAGTGAGAGAATAACTTAATTGAAACTCAATAAATACACAGTTCATTAACATGTAACAATAAGGCAATTCGATAATATAGACCTAATCGCCTTTCTCATCTTGAATTTCATCCTTATAATTTCTCGTTTTAGAACCGCTTTTCTAACGAAAACCTCTCATTTAATTAATTAAATAGAAAGAAGAAGAAAACAGAAGAAGAGAAAGGAAGAGGGGAAGAGGGAAAGAACTTGGATGAAGAAGAGAAGTTCATGGATCATCATCATTTTCTTCAAACTCCTCTTCGATTACCAGGTGGGTTCTAGTTAAAAACTCTAAGTTCTAGAATTAAGGATTTAGAACTTAGGTTAGATTTGAGAGAAAATGAAATCTAACGGATGAAATTCGATATAAATTGCGTAGTATAATCGTAATATGCATATGAACATTATTGATACTTGTTTTGGTTGTTTAAAAATGTTTTGGTTTGGAAAAGTTGGATTTTGAGGCTTGGGAACCATGTAAAATGCAGCTGAGAAATTCTGGTTCTGATGCGATTCGCCAGGCGAATCAGGTTTCGCTGCTGCTTTGCCGGGTGAAGTACTGGCGAAGAGGAATTCTCCAGACGAAATCCTTAATCGCCGGGCAAAAATTTAGACACAGAACATGTTTTGCTTGGAACTTTTGGTTTTTCTGGGAATGGGACTTCGCCGCTGGTTCGTCGGGCGAAGTGCTGGCGAGGAGGGATTCGCCAGGCGAAATCCTTGACCGCCGGGCGAATCTGGCAATTTTTTAATAATTTTCTTTTCTTTAAAAATTCATAACTTTTGATCCGTAACTCGGATTGAAGCGTTCTTGGTATCTTTGGAAAGCTATGATGTGGGATTAATTATTTAGTAGAAAAGAAGGAAATAATGTTATGTAATATGTTTAGAAATTGTTATCTTTTGGATCATAAGTCCGATCGCGGCATAATGATAGCCGATGTAAAGTTGTGAAAATATCCTATGGGATAAAAGTGAAAAGTATTGATTTCGATACCCGATTAAATGAATCGAAGGGAACCCGAAAGTGATGTTTTATGTGATGAATCATTATATGTGATTCCATTCTACAATTGTAATATGCTTTTGTATAACTTGTGATGGAATTATTATATGTAATTCAAAATGTGCAATTGTAATATGCTTTGCCTAATATTAATGTTAAAACCGATTGAAAAGAATATGCATGTTTAAAATATGGATTAGGAAGAGTGAGGAAACTTTACCCCAAAACAAATGGCATAGTTAAGATTGTTATAATTCTAGGTTGTGAATAGAATTGTGATAGAAACTCTGGATGGCGACGCTCGTACATTCGATGTATAGATGTGCATCTTTGACGAGTTCTGGCCTGGAGTAGAAAAGCTAGATGGCAAGGCTCGGGCACTTGATGTATAACGGTGCATCCGTGACGAGTATTGGTCTAGGAGAGAATGAGCCACTAGTATGGAACACGTGTAATTATTATGTTTTATTGATAAAGGCAAAAGAGGCCTAAAGGCTAATATGGCCTAGAAATGTTTAATACAATTATGGTTGTATGTGAAATCATGAAATCGTGACCATTATCCTATTATGTGTCATTTCATGAGTAACGCGCTCCTCTGAAATGATTGCACGGTTACTTGGTAGGTTTGATTCCCAATGTTATAGTACGAATGGAACCAATATGGTAAAGAGACTTGTGACGGTGTACGGGCCGTGTGAAGTGACGAATTAAGGTGATAACATGTCCCTTAGTTTCAAATCCATCTCGTATGCCAAGTAATCCGCGAGGGTCCATGACTCGTTCCTACTTCTAGACGTAGAAGAGGTCGGGAGAAAGGGGATGCCTTGACAAGGTTACCGATTAGTGATAACTTTTGAGTTAACTGACTCGTAACGTGTTTCCATATAGTGTGAGATTGTGAACTCAAAGTCATTTCCCTTACCTTTTGACTTGAGTTAGGATTTGGCTAGAACCCTGTAAAGCCGAGAGAATCCATAAGATAGGGAACTCACTGAGATTTGATGTATCTCACCCCACTATTGTTGATTATTTTCAGGAGGTATTTGCAGGTTTGATTTACAAGTGGAGCTAGGCTTGGATGTTTCAAGAGAAGCTCAGTTTTAGTTTTTCCGTTGTGTAATCTATTGTATACAATTGAGGATACTGTATATTGATTTTAGTTTTTATTTTTTTGGCTAGTTTCCATATCTTGTACCATAGATTGTATTATGTTTTTAGAATGGTCAAGTATGTGAATTACGCCATTAGGCACTTATGATGGTATCAGTACCAAATAAAATGTTTGTATTGTATTATTCTAGATATATATTATACAGGGCGTTACATTATTTTTTCAACATAACTAATTTTACATCAGAGAAGTTAATTAATATTGCTACTTTACAAAATATCTTTAATTATTTATTACATTTATTTGATTTTTTTTCTCTTTATAAAAAAGTAATTATAAATAATTTTAATAAAAGTATAATTAATAATACCTTGAATTTTACAAGTCATAATTGAAAAGAAACAAAAATTATTAAGAAAGTGACATTTAAAAAGGAATTGAGAGAATAATTTACATTTATATTAATTTGGAAAGCTTCATATTATTTTTATCTTTTGTCTGGAATAAATTGCAAGACCTTTGATTACAAAAATTAACTCGTCTCTAAATTCCAAAAAATAATTTAAAAAGTAAAAGTAATAATTAAAAAAAATTAATATTATAAAATTTTACTGTTCAATATATTAGTAAACAATGAAATACGATATAGGTGTATGATATGATGTCAAAATAGCATTTTTGAAAAATATAATATGACAGTGTCATCACTATATAAAAATTAAAAAAAAAAGTATAATATAAATTTAAATCTACACTCGGCTTTTAATATATTATCTTTTTTACCTATTTTTTTAAGAGAAAATGAATGGTGCACTGACAGTGTAAATTATTTTTACACTATCAACCAATGACAACCATGTATCCCGGCAAGTCAGTCTGTAAATTTTAAATTATTTATATAATTTAACACTTTAAAATGTTTTAATTTGATGTATGTTTAATACTTTTTTATACTGACAGTGTACTACCATTAAAACTTTTTTTAATGACAAATTTACAGCTAACGTTTTCTTTAATGCCCCTTTTCTATTGTTTGTTATTTTTGAATTGTTAATATAATTTTTTTCTACACATCTAATTGACAGCTATATGTTAATCTGAAAAGCTTCATATTATTTTTATCTTTTGTCTGAAATAAATCGCAAGACCTTTAACTCCTTTAATGTTTAAATAGTTCAATTCAGTTGAGCTAATTGATAGTAATAATCTAGAAGAAAAGCATTATACAAAAAACATGAGAGTCGCTATCTTATGCTTAAACTTAGTGTGCAAGTTTGACCTTAAACTTCTTGAAACAAAAAATAAAAATAATCTTATTATCTCTTATCATCAATTGGGGGCACAGAGACGAGTCAAACTAGGAACTCCTCTCCCAGATCCTTGCCACCACGTTACCAAATCAAATATATTTTCAACCTTTGGGGATCGGCACTAAACCTAATCCAAATGATTATGTTGCATCTCTGTCGGCTAGTAATTTGCCATGAATTGTTACACACGATTTATCCACTTTGTATTTGCACCACCACCTTTTAAACAGAAACATCCATAATGTGTTACTGTATAAACTTTCAACATATTAAAGGTTACGGGACTTACTAGTTGCGGCACTTGTATACTTTTCACAAGACAGACAATAGAAAAGGGACAAAAAGATTTTGTCAAACAAAAAATAGGGACAAAAAGAAGGATGGAATTGTTTTCTTTTGAATAGTGGATGATAGAGATTAGAGATATGATAAGTTTTGTTCTGTTAGGCGATATATAGATAGGTCTTGTGTCCACATTTGTCCCATAATTTCTGTACATAGCCTCCATCTTTGGCTTTCCTCAACCTTTGATTATGTGTTGTCGTTTTTTTATTTTCTTATTAACAATAACTAGGTCTAAAGTTTGTCGCCCATGCATGCATATGTATCCTAATTTGCTTTTAACTATTATGCTTTAAGTTTTCATAAATATTGCAACAACAAAAAATGTATATTTATAAATAAAAAAAATAATACAGTTTAAAAATTAAAATGAAATATAAATGATATAATCTAGATTTGAGATAAGGAACATTGAGTTTGATTGTTCATATCGAATTGTATGCTTTAGTAGTTGATGAATGATTTAAGATTGATTATTTGTTCGAGACTGATATATGTAAATATTTTGACGTTCAAATTAGTAATTATTTAAAACAGAAAATAATATTTTTGATTTTAAAGAACGTGTATCTTGAATTTGACATTTATCCTATTTTAAAGGTGGATTATAAGATTTTTTAGAGTCTAGAACATTCTTCTGTCGAGAAGATGTTAGAGTATAATTATTTTTGTTATCTAACCGTCATTACTCAACCCCTCACCTTCATTAGATATTTTGTTTGGGACGAATTTAACTTGTTCCCAAGACCTCGTCACCCCTTTCCCAAAGGCACTTCATCATTCATGTATCTAGATTTTAATTTGGCCGCCCTTAAGGTTGTGGATCAATTCGAACACCTTTCTCTATTATGGACTTATTTTTGCATTGGGTTGTTGTAAATATAGGATCAATTCGAACACATTTCCTGTTGTGAATATGGTGGTCAGCCCGAGCAGGAACAATAGTCTTTTATTGGAATGGGTTGTGCTTCTCTCTTTTCTCCTTTTACTTCCTTTGTGCAATTAATGCTTGCATTCATAGAGTTATTATTTTTTCCATGTTGAAGTACTTCCACTCCTTGCCTTTTCAACTTCTTTAGATTTTATGCTGATAAGTTCTCGTGTATTTTTTCTTTATTTCATAATTTTTTGGGAGTGATATTCATTAGTTTGATAGAATAATTGTGTACTCGTATTATTTCTCGACCTCTTTTCTTCGTCGACGAAGGCTTAGGAAAGTTGTCAGTGCTCTAGCGTGATTAGTGGTATAATAGTTATTTTGTCGTCATTTCTTTCATGAGAATGAGAGTCATAAGTAGGTGGGACTTCCTAGTGTTGGATTGCATATGAGCGTATAATGGTCTAAAAGGGGTAGGAGTTGAATATATCATTCTACGAAAAATGTTTTCAAAATGTTTTCTAAAATTAGAGTTTAAAATGCACGGGAGCAGAAGTTAAAAAACATTTTACAAAAGAAATTTCAAGATTTTCACTCGACCTAGAATTAATTCACTTTCTTAAAACTATTATTGTACACAGATCAATAGGAGGAAAATCTTCTAAGATTTTCACTCGACCTAGAATCACTTCACTTTCTCATAACCAAAACAATACAAAATTCTCTCCACCTCGATCTACACTAAATCTCACCGGAATTCCCTTGTCTGAGTCTTTGAATTGTCGAAGGAACAAAAAACTCAAAAATTTCGTCTGCAATAATCTTCACTCGATCCTACTAAAATTCCCTTGGAAAAGAAAGTCTTTTTTTTCTTCATTGAATGTTAATCTCTAGACAACACAAATATTCACAAAATATTATAACACTAATGAATCCGTTGATTACTAGATCTCACATTCTCTCTTTAAGTTGAGAAAAACACTTAACAAAGGTGTTTTTGGCTAGATGTAGAAGACAAAGTTTTAGAAGAATTTCATACAACACTTGTTCATACTCACGAAATTAAAACTCAATGAAGTTTTTATTTTGAGAGAGAAATTTTGTTTGATTCACAAAAACATTCAAAGTTTTTCAAAGATTATGAAGGAATTATTTTAGAAAGAAAAATTTTGTTTTTATATGTGCTAGAGATAGAGCAGTAAAATTGAGTAAAAATGACACTTTGATTTGAGTCAAGAAAAAGAGTGACTTTAATCAAGATGATAGAATTCATATTTTCATGTAATTGATTCACTTCATGACTCGAGTAATGTGGTTTGAGACAAGAAAAACCTTGAATTGAGTCATGTTTCCCAAGTTGAATCCCAAGATGAGAAAATCTGCCATGATTCAAGTTAAGAAAAATTATGAATCAAGTCAAGGTTCCTTACAACTCGAGTCATGTGAGGACTTGAGTCAATCACTATTGAAGTTCTAAAACCCAAATCTTAAAATCAGCGTACAATTTAAGTCATGGATTCTTATGACTCAAGTCACGTTTCCCGAACCAAAATTTTGGGAAATGTGAATCTCCATGATTTGATTCGGCAATTATTTGACTTGAATCATGCTTGTTAAAGTTTCTTGATTCAAATTATTGATATTCTGACTAGATTCAATTTGTGTTGATTTTTTATCAAAGAGTTGATTTATGCATAGAAAATATATTTTAATGAAAAATGACTAATTTTAAGAGATGTGCTACAATCTAATAGTTAGGGACTTTATTACTACAAAAGATGACTAAATAGACAAGAAACATAACCCTAAAAACTCAAGGATATCCTAGGAGCAATTTCACCTTGAACCCACCCTTCTTTTTGCGTGATTAACTACAATGGGGAACACCATCAAGTACTCCTCAAAACCCATTATTGATGAAGAAAAATGTTGTTCGTACTCTTGTATAGATGACGTTTATATAGGAACACCTTCAATGTATTCTCATTAAAAAGAATTAGAGAAATATGAGGTGGTAAAAGAAGTGGGAGACCCCTCATGTGTTTGATAGTTGTTGTTCCTGGCCTATACTGACATGGTTTGTCAAGAATTTATTTATCCTTCTTTTTCAATGTTCGATGTGGTTTTCTCCATATTGGGTTTTGCCATTCCCTTCCTCACTTTTGAACAAGAAGATCTATGGTATTTGGTGGTGGCACCCTCACACCTGCACTCAAATTATTAGGCATTTACTAGGAATTTTCAATGGGTCTGTGAATACTCGGGACAAGAAGCATCTCTCAAGGTTTTCTTATATTTTTTCTTTGTTAATTGGAAGGGTTCCAAATCTCCATATGGCCTAATTCATTTTACGAAGTCCCTTATGATGTTTGAAGTTTTTAAGGAGTCTTTAAAAATTTTAAAGTTCAGTTAAGTCGTTGTTGAAGCTCTCAGTGTCAAAGTCCACCGAAATGTGTGTGGTTTTGAGGAAGAGGCTGAAAACATGGTTTTTGAATTAGTTTTGTCTCGAAGCTCAAATCGAAATATCTTTGGTCACATAAAGTTGGACCTGATTTTTAAGATGACAGACCTTTCTAAAATGATGGGGGAATGTCTTCTATCCATTCAAAGCTTTGTTGATGGTTTTGATCAGGCCTCCACTACTACGGAAAACCCATTTAACAACGGTTGGGAAAGGTATGTAATCACGCGTGCACATGCGTTGTTATGTAGAGTGTCGTTGTATATATGATACTTACAATCACGGGCCAGTAACCGTTGTATTAAACTAGAAAGAGCGCTACCTATCACAAAAGTTTATACAACCAACCGTTGTGATAAAGTAATTGTCCTAGGTTTGATTCTCAGCTGTGCTGTTTTGATATTAATTTTTTTTTGGACAGCGCGCAAGATATTATAACGGTTGTTTAATATAACTGTTGTTAAAGCATAAGATATTATTACGGTTATGATGTATAACCGTTGTTACATATTCTGCAAAATTAAGAAAAAAAATACTGATTTTATAATTAATCCATTTTTTTAACTTGTATTATTGTTCACCATATCACAACAGAAAATACAACTAACATTTGTGATAAAGTAATCATAATAATGTTAATTGTATCATGTTCATAATATCACATAATTGTATCATATTCAATTGTAACAAATATCTTACAATTTATCAGAACAAACAACCTACAGTTTACACATTACATAACATCACATAATTGTCTCATAATCAATTGTAACAAATATCTTACAATTTATCAGAACAAACAACCTACAGTTTACACATTACATAACATCACATAGTTGTATCATATTCAATTGTAACAAATATCTTACAATTTATCAGAATAAACAACCTACGGTTTACACATTACATAACATCACATAGTTGTATCATATTCAATTGTAACAAATATCTTACAATTTATTAGAACAAACAACCTACAGTTTACACATTACATAACATCACATAATTGTAACTTGGTGTTTTGGTTTCTTGTCTCTTGGTGTCTTGACTCTAAAGACCTATGATTTCAAATAATTATACTTGTTAGTAAAAATATTTAGAAACTATACATACAATTAATATATTATGAATAAAGACTAAATTACGTACTTGTTAATTTTCTCATATGCCTTCTTCATGATCGATTCGAATAGCGTGCACAACATCTCCATCAACTTCATCATATGAGGTATGACTTGTGTTCTGTAAGAAGGTGTGGACGGAATATCAAGACTTCCATCACTAAGAGAAATGTGTTTTCTTTGGAGAACGATTGACCATTTCCCCAATATGTCTGATGGGTCGGTAACATAGAAAACTTGTTTTGCTTGAGAAGCTATGATGAATGGTTCAGTCATAAAAGATGCCTTGCCAAGGTCGACCCGTGTGAATCCTAAGTCATCAATGTGTACACCGTTACTATTATTGCGAACCCATTTGCATTTAAATAAAGCTACTTTAAAAATAACATAATCAATCTCCCAAATCTCATCAATGACACCATAAAACGCGGTAGTTCCCAATACAGGATTCTTATCTTTTGAACTAGAGAAATACATCGATTCGGCTTTAACCATAACCCCATTATTTTACATTGTACTACGATCATCTTTTTATTTTGTATAAAAGGTATAATGACCAATGTCGTATGCAGTCCAAGTAATGACACAAAATTTTGGCTCGTACGACACTCATTTAAGTATCCCGGATGCACTACGATCATTAGATACACTTTTATTAAACCATTCTATGAATCTCATGTTATGCTCTATCAACAACAACTTGTCACTCATTCGGGGATATTTTTTCCTCAAAAGTCCTTTGTGAGTATCTATGAAAGGTTGAACTCCATCTATATTATTCAATATATAGAAATGTGCTTGAATAACTACATCCCGAGCTATTGACTTAACATTTAGACCTTGAATACCTCTTCTGTCTGTGTCAGCATGACGAGAAATTGGAATTCCTATAGAATTTGCGTCCGACAAATAGTTTGTACAAAACTCAACAGCTTCTTCTGTGATGTATCTTTCAACAATCGAAGCTTCCGACCGGTGATGATTCTTCGTATATCCTTTAAAGATCTTCATATATCGCTCTACTGGATACATCCACTTTAAATAAACTGGACCACAAATTCTGATTTCTATGACTAGATGAACAAGTAAGTGAACCATAATGTCAAAAAATGATGGAGGAAAATACATCTCCAATTGACACAAGATTATGGCAACCTCATATTCTAATTCATCTAGTTTTTTGAAATCAAGAACTTTATTACATATGGCATTGAAGAATAAGCACAATCTCGTTATAGTTACTCTCACATTTTTTGGTAGGATCCCACGGATAGCCACTGGTAGAAGTTGTTGCATCAATACATGACAATCATGAGATTTTAAACCAATTAACTTGAGATCTTTCATTGGTACAAGTTTCTTGATGTTTGATGAGTAACCTTGCTGAACTTTAATACCTTGTAAACACTCACATAAATTTTTCTTTTCCTTTTTAGAAAGAGTGTGACATGCTGGAGGTAGATAAGTTCTTTTTCCTTTCTCTATTGGAGCCAACTGTTTTCTTATACCCATCTTATCCATATCAAAATGGGAAGTCTTACTATCTTTAGTCTTGCCTGGAATGTTTATAAGTATGCCAATAAAACTATCACACACATTTTTCTCCACGTGCATCACATCAAGACAATGTCTAACATCAAGACCTGACCAATACAGAAGATCAAAGAAGATGGACCTCTTTTTCCAAATATTTTTTGCAACTGCCCCTTTTTCTTTTATTCTCTTCCCAGAGACAACATTAATGTGTTCCTACCGTTGATAAACTTCTTCCCTGGTTAAATGTTCAGGTGCCTCATCAAACTCCTGCTCTCCATTAAAATCCTTTTGCAATCTATGATAAGGATGATCGATTTTAGAAATTTTCGATGTCCAAGGTAAACAGTCTTTTTTCCAAACTCAAGTTGGTGATAACAAGTATCATCTTCACATATAGGATACACTCTATGTCCTTTGACACTATATCCAGCCAAGTTACTGTAAGCAGGAAAGTCGTTGATTGTGCAAAATAAAATTGCACGCATCTTAAACTTTTCCCCAAAATATGCATCATCAACCTCAACATCTTCATCCCACAAGAGTCGTAAATCATCAATTAATGGACTTAGATAAACATATATGTTGTTACCAGGTTGTCGTGGTCCAAAAATCATCATACTTAACAGTATATACTTGCGCTTCATACTCAACCAAGGAGATAGGTTGTAAATAGTGAGAAGAACAGGCCACGAAGTATGATTAGTGCTCAGATTACCAAAGGGGTTCATTCCATCGGTGGCAAGTCCAAGCCTAAGGTTTCTTGGCTCAACTCCAAAATTCAGAAACAACTAATCAATTTTCTTCCATTACAACAAATCAACAACATGGCGAATGTTTCCATCCAAAGTCCTTTCATTTGCATGTCATCTAAGATTCTTTGCGTCATTCGAATTAGCAAAAAGTCTCTTAAATCGTGAAATTATTGGCAAGTACCATAACACTTTAGCAGGAGGATGCTTCCTACTAACATTGTCATAGTCATTGTCATCATCACTATTGGCCTTCAGCTTGTAATGCGACACACCATATTTCGGACATTGATACAAGTCTTCATACTCTTTCCGATGTAATATGTAATCATTAGGGAAAGCATGTATTTTGATATACTCCAGACCCATTGGACACAATATCTTCTTGGCCTCATAACAACGATCCGGCAATTTGTTATCTTTTGGTAACATTTCCTTTAGCAGTTCAAGTAATTCCGTGAAACTTTTATCCGACCATTCATTTTTTGCCTTCAGATTAAAAAACTTTAACACCACCGAACATCGTGTAAAATTTGTGCATTCCTTATATAAAGGGGTGTCTTTATCACTACATAAAGTATCATAAATATGAGCATTCTTAAAAGAAGATTCCCCAATATCACAAAACATATCCTCTAGTTGATCTTCCATATATTCATCTTCATCGACTATTTGACTTTGTGACACACGACTTTCCTCCACTTCACCATGCCACGTCCATATTATATAATTTTGACATATACCATCACAACAAAGGTGATGGAATATTTCATCCTTTCTACATTTTTTTATAATCGCACAAAAAACACAAGGACAATAAAAGATACCATTATTTTCGGGAAGATGTTTATCAGCGTATTCAAGAAATTCAAAAACTCATTTCTCATAAACCAGACCTAATCTATCGCCTTTCATCCAACTACGATCCATAACAACTTCTAAAATTTATACACATATAATAATGTGAATGACACACTAAAATGTAATCCAAAAACTTAATGCATATGCAAATCTAAACCTAAAGCATATAAAACATTTACTATAATACTGACTTGAGCATAAACAACATAAACATATTGACTTGAGCATATACAACATAAACAAAGAAAAAAGGAATGAAGATGTTGAAGAATACCGTACTTCGAAGCTGAAGAATCAAATGAACGAAGAGGGTGTGAAGATTTGAGCTACGAAGAGGGTAAAGTTTACGCTGCAACTGTCATCTCTGGCTCGCTTGTTTAACTAGGGCGTCTTTTGAAAGAAATAATACAGAATAAGTTTTGTTTTAATTTAACAGTGAACCCTTTAATTACAGTTGGAAAACACAACCGTAATGGAGTTGAAGACCTCTTACAACAGTTGTTTTACTTCACCGTTGTAAACTATTTTACAATTTATTTTTAAAATAATGGAGTTAAGTCCTATAACAATGGTTGGTTTAATAAACCGTTGTAAAATAATTTAAAATTTATTTTATAAATAATGGACTTAAGTGAGAAACGCTTAATGTACTCTAAAAAATGGAAAAAGTGTAACTGCTGGGAATCGAAGCTTGCTGCACAATATTTACTACTACGGTATTTTAAAACAACCGTCATTATATTTCTGTTTATACGTACGACTACTTACTGGGCATGAAAATTTTAACATATTACAACGGTTTAGATGAATCTGTTGTTAACCTGGCGTTGTTGTTTGAGGAAGAGGCTGAAAACATGGTTTTTGAATTAGTTTTCTCTCGAAGCTCAAATCGGAATACCTTTGGTCACATAAAGTTGGACCTGATTTTTAAGATGACAGACCTTTCTGAAATGGCGGGGGAATGTCTTCTATCCATTCAAAGCTTTGTTGATGTTTTGATCAGGCCTCTTATGTTGACTCTAAATAAAAAGAGTGGAAGATGAATGGATGATATGTAGATATATGGTGTCTGGTCCTTGTCCCAATTGGAATAAACCTAATGGTTTGTTAGGTGTATATGTCAGTCTTTTTATTGCATAGTAATTTGATTTCTTTATGGATTATTAACTTTCCTCTTTATTTTTATAGAAAATATGACCATTGGTGAAAACATCAAGGCTTACAAGAAGTATTGGGCTCTAGATCTTACCCAGTATGCTCATGTAATAAGTACTTAAAGTGCTCATTTGGTTGAAGACATAGGAAGCCATGTGGTTGCAATGATGTATATATCAAAATCTTCTCTGATGGTTTCCTCTCTTAAGGCTTATTCCCCCATCATTCCAAGAAAAGAAAAAACTCAACCTTTGATGGGTATGAAAAAGATAAGTTCATGTTGGTTTTTATGTTGATTCCTAACATAGATTTGTGCTTGTTGGCAAAGATGGGCCTTTGGGATGCCAAAAATATTTTGTTGATTATGTTCCTTATTTAGACACGGCGATGACCCTAACCAGATCCATTCTAACTATGGATCAAGAGTTTCATACCGGTGAGAAAAAATTAATCTAGATTTGAGGCCTTGGCGAAAGAGTTATATGTAACTTGTTTGTTGAGAGATGTCTTTTAGGAAGAACTTAAGATGACCAGGGACGAACTAAATACGATCAAAGAGGACTTCAAGACAAGCCAAGAAGCTATGAAGACTAAAAGATAGAGCAGCAGAAAGAAGATTATATTCGCTATAAGGGTCAATAATCTATGAAAACAAAGCTTGAGGAGGTCATAAAGGTGGTGGATAGTGTCATTTTCCAGAAGGAAACTACGGAGAAGGTATTTTTTAGCAGAAAATGTTTTTCTTATTGATAATGTAATTCATTGATAAGAGTGTTCAATAAGTTGTTTTCCTTAACCTCGGGGTTGCTTTAAACATTGAAAAGACTAAAATTTAGGAGCTCATAATTGATGATCTTATAATTATCCTTAATTAGCTTTTATTATTTTCTTTTTGGGTTATGGATTATCCATTGAACTTCATTTGTAATATAAATATTATCTCATTGAGTTTTTTCTCAGCCTCTTCTTTGTATGATATGTATTTTATTGTTTTCTCTCCTTATCATGATGTGTGTATCTATTTCAAAGGGTGTTCCTAGCCAACAATGTATTTACTATGCCCATTGTCCGGTCTAAAAACTCGAGAAAAAGTGGATCACCGAAAGAAACAATTCGTCTCGACAGTGGCTAACCGATTCAAGAGAGCTTCTCTTATTTTCCATTGTAGTGGCTTTCCATATGGCTTTTAGCCTTGTTTCTTTGAGAAACGGGTTTCCGCTGTTTTCTCTTATGTGTTTGTTTTTTAAATGTAAAGTAAAGAAGAAATAATATTTGAACATCGAGCTTGTATTAATTGAATGATGCCTTATAATATAAAGTCGTAATTCAGTTGTAAAACATCTTAAGCTTTGACGTGTTCCAAATTCGCGAGATTTATTATCTAGTGAGAGTTTCCAGGATGTAAGCTCCTTTTTTTAAACTAGTAACAACCCTGTATGACCCTTCTTAATTAGGTAATATATCTCCACCTGGTGTGTTCTTGCAATTGACATCTTCTCTTCTTAGGATTGGGTTTCCAGGAACGAAATCTCTAAGGATGACTATTTTGTTATAATTTGTTGTCATCTTTTGTTTTATGATGGTTTCTCTTATGACGACCCAGTCCCTGCATTCTTCCAAAAGATTTAGTTCTTTCCTAAATCCTTTCTCGTTAACTGATTTTTGTGCACGGTGTGAGGTTCTCTAGCTTAGGTATCGTATTTCTACAGGAATCACTGCTTCGGTTATGTAAGTGAGTAAGAAACATTTCTCCTTTATATATGAATAAGAAGTGGTGTGATACGCCTAGAGGATATGTGGGAACTCTTTTTTACAATTTCCTTTTTGGCACCATTTATCCTCCGCTTCAGGCCTCATAACAAAACTTTCTTTGCTGATTCGACTTAGTTGTTATTCTGAGGATGTTCCACATAAATGAAATAATGGGTCACTTGTTAGTCTTCCATTAACTCCATGAATATTTTATTTGTAAATTGTGTTCCACTTTCTGTCACCATAACTTGTAGGATATAGAACCTAATGAGAATTTTACTCTTGGAGAAACATAAGATGTTATGCCCTGTAGTTTTCACCAATGTTTCCATCTTGATCCACTTTGTAAAGTAGTTGAAACCGACAATCAAAAACTTCAAATGTTTCGATGTGGCAGGAAAAGGCCCATAATATCCATCCCCGCCAAGCGAATTGTAACACCCCCAATCTATACCCCCAAGCTATTAAAGTAGTAAAAGAAAATTCAAAATTTCATCAGAGTATAATTAAAAACGCGGCATAGACAGGGAGCATCGCATTACAATGAAACCAAAACATACAACACCTGCTCATAAAGATATGCAACAGTGGGGTAGCAATCAACAGAGGAACTCAGTTCCTTACACCCACATTTCAGACTTTAGAATAAAAGCGGAAAATCTAAAACTGAATATCAACATATATTTATCACATGAAAAATTTGTCATACATCAAGTCATACATGCACAAGCCAAAGGATATATATACATAATACACAATAACAACAAACGACCTCCCTAACTACCCGGTGTCACATATCAGAGCCGACCGACAAAAGAATGAAGACGCAAAGCATTACAAAAAGACCTCCAGCAACTCTAATCTGCAATGCCTCGTAGAGCATCATAAAACAGCAGAAGGGTGAGAAATAACAACTAAAATCAAGATTGCATAATAATATGCAAACACACATAAAAATCACTTACACAGTTATTCTCACCTCACGCATCACATACCAATACATATAGCAAACCACAGATGCATAACATATTTCTGACAATCTGAATACATAGCATATATCAATTATGCCCACATAATAACATATTCACACAATCAATCCATTCATGAGTTTCCACACATAATGCATTCATTCACAATTCTCACACATAATCAATCAAATCATGATTTATGCAAATGCACAGAGACCGACACAACGACTCTATGCAAATGCCATGCGGTACCGACTTCCAATGTCTCATGTCTCATCACCAGTTCACTCAGGAACTATTGGAATCATCGCTCGTTACTGAGGGTCGCTCAAGTAACACCCCGTCGGGCATACGATGTTCACCCGTCGCTTTAGGTCCCCTCATGGGCACACGACGTTTATGGATTGCTTTAGGTCCCCTCATGGGCACACAACCCGATCGCTTTAGGTCCCCTCATGGGCACACGATCGTCTATAACCATCGCTTTAGGTCCCCTCATGGGCACACGATGTTATAGCATATTCCCTCTGGAACCAATCAGTCGCTCGTACCCTCATGGTACCCGACTTCACAATATGCATATTATGATGTTTGGCATACAACGACTCATAACATTCATATGCACACATTTACTCATCCATAATCATGCATAACTCAACCATTACAACATATTGCAATTTCTTGCCGTAAGGCCACAAATCATCATCATCACATGTCATCACATGCATTCACATCACATACATCACACAAGTCATACAATATCCATATCAAAAGCACCTTGCATGATACACATCAATTACACATAATTACAATGACAAAAGTCGACAAAACAACACCATTCAAATATCATGCATCCATCACCAATGCGTATCAATCATGCACAACATTTCATCACATATATTCACATCAATTACACCAAACGGTAACGAACTCTTTCACAATTAACATGCATTTACATTTAATTTAAACAATGCATTTATTCGCCAAAAGGCCACAATTCACAATAATTTCCACAATCTAGGATTCACGCCATAAGGCTACCCACAACACATCGTATAACAGTACACACAAGCTATACGTTACATAACCAAAGCATATTGCACGATAACACCTCACTCGCACGCATTCACGACGGTGAAAATTAACACAACAATACGGTCTCAATTTTCTGCTATAATTGAACCATATACAGACCTCAAAACTATTTTTCCTAGAAATAACATCTCGTTAGCTTTCCAACGTTTCGAACGGGGGTCAAAACCGATTTACGGTTCATGAGTTATGAATTTTTGAAGTTTTGCCAAAAATCAGAAAATTCCCTGCGGGCTACTACGGGTTTGGGCTATTTTGTCCGAAAATCCGATCGATTCAATTATTTTTTTCGAAACAAACACATACTCATTCATACCAAACATATATTAGTGATTTGGAACCATCAAACGTGAATTCTACGACTTTCGATTTCACTCCGAATCTTAAACCCTCAAATCTCCAAAAATGCAAAAACTTACAAAATCAACCAAATTCGATAAAACAAGCATACTCAATCACGACCTAACATTACTCGACACAACTACGCAATTTATTCCGACTTTCGTCCGTGAAAACATCGGTTTCTATTCATTTTTACCATTTCGACCTAAAATGAAAACTATAAGAAAATATCCAAAACAATCCAAGAAAACATATACATATACATACACAAGCAAGATATAATTGAAACTTCTCACCCTTACCCGATTATTCGCGCTTTAAACGGATGAATTCTCGATTTTTCCACTTTTCCTCTTCTCCCTTTTCTTTCCTCTCTTTTCTCTTATCTTCTCTTTCTCTTCTTTCTTTTTTTCTTTTCCTTACTATCTTTTCTGTCTTTTCTTTCTTTTTATAAAATATCTACCCCCAAAAAGACCAAAATACCCCTCAGCTCAAATATCTCCCAAACGCTCTCAAAATGCGATAAAACATAAACATACCGATGAAATATATTTCGGGAAATAAAAGTTGAAAAGAAATTATAATTTATTGCAAATATTTTACCTATCAGAGAAATTATCCAATTAACAGGTAAAACTCATTTAATTTACACAATTCAAAAAAAAAAAAAAAACCAAAAACTCACTAATCTTCCACCAGTGGAAGTTACCTTTAAAATCTGCCTGAAATGCTTTTGGTCAGTTTTTGCACTAATCTTCCACCAGTGGAAGTTACCTTTAAAATCTGCCTGAAATGCTTTTGGTCAGTTTTTGCACTAATCTTCCACCAGTGGAAGTCAAGTGCAAAACGTGACATAACTAAAAATAACACTAACTTCCACCAGTGGATGTTAGTTCAAAATGTGACACATTTATGCCACAAAACTCTCAATGCCCAAACATGATGCATTAACATGAAACACAATAAATCACACAATTCACAAAATTTCACATAAATGGAATAATTAAATACGGTTAAATAAATCGGGGCGTTACAACTCTCCCCCACTTAGAAATTTTCGTCCTCGAAAATATCACCGATACCAACAACATTAGACCAACCAAAAACATACCCCGCATAACACAACTGACAAACCACCTTGCTAACAGCAGCAACCACGACTACAAGACGCAAGCCCATACAATGTACTTGCCGACCAACTCACAACTCAAAGAATACACAAGCACAAACTCACAGGTTCACTCTCAATACAAAATGTGCCAAATCACGCTTCCGTTGCGCACTCTGATTACCCGAAACCATCCAGATTATCAATCTCGCGTCCAAAACCTAACTCTTTCTCTTATCCAGCATAACTACTGACCCTACCAATATATCCAACCACACTCTCTACTGTGTTCTCTCCCACACTAGACACAAGCCTCTGAACTACTCAAATAAATCCAACTCTTTGACCCTCAACACAGACATGCATAAAGATTTTCGACTTACACATCCGGCACAACATCAGCCTTTCTCCAAGGATAACCCCAACCAACTTCAGAGCCTCTCATGTTAACTCCGTATCTACTTCCGATGATAACAAATATAATCCGTCACATAAAGTCGATCAAAGTCTCAGCTCAACAAATCACCACTCTTATCAAACATTCCAACATAAGTAGTTATAATCAAACTCAATCAACCTATTCCAGTTACCTAACCCTGAAAGTGAACACTTATTCTCAATCGTCACCCTACACCACTGTCCGTACTCCATACACAATTTCTACTCTTGACAATCCAAATTCCAACCTATTGCAACAACCAACCAAAAAGAACTCTCAAATATTACATCCACCCCTAAGGGTTTTCCTCAAGATTTCCGTAGTCTCAATACCATCAAAGAATTTCAAATCATTTGCAACTCGTCACAATTCAAAATTTAAGCTATGCAAGACCCAACCGCAAGTTCCCATACCACTCACTGGTTAACACGCAACCTTCTACTATCATCTTATTCCTTCCCAACCGTAATGGACCTCTCCAAGTTAACACACTAATGTTTCATCCAAAAACACAATTAAAACCCATGCATCACTGACGTCCTATCACTGTGACTCTCCTGCCAATTTCCAGAATACTGTCACCATAAACAAGGCCAACATCTATTCCCATCTCCTAAGAGTGTCCTACTCACTTAACAGATTTAACCTCGACTAGTCACCTTCATCCAATTTAAGTTCACACTCTATTCTCTGAGAACAACCCTTAGTAATACCCAATCATTATCCCTCAGAGACATTCCAACTTAATCCACATACACAAACCTCTAATCCGTTTCATCTTCTGATATAAGAATCCTCATCGACTCAACAAAACAATCTGTAACCATTTCCTTACATTTCAAGTAATCCATTCCGCACCACTATCAAAGCTGGAAAGACACGTCCATTCCATCCAACATAATTCCCGTCTGCTATCAACAAGAGATTAAGGGTGATCAGTTCCTCAATTTGTCAATAGACAGCCGACAACCATGATGGAGCATAAACCGTCTTTACCAAACAATAATAGCATTCCTTCTAGAACCGGGAACCATATTGACCAGACCACACTTACAATTCACAACACACTGAACCAGCGCTCTACACCTGAAGCAACATGGAGAAGTACCAGCTCCTCCCCCACTTATCTCATTCTAATCCTTCCAACTGTAAACACACCAAATCCTTTATCATAAATGGTCAAAGAACAATCAACAAACCCAAGAAGTAATTACCACCCCTAAGCAGAAGTATCAATAACCATCTCACCACCCCAAAAAGACAACAACAAATTCAAACGCTTCGCGCACTCAGACGAAATAAACGAATGAGTCGCTCCAGTACCAATAATAGCAAAAATAAAGGCGTACTATTAATAAAACAAGTACCTATAGTCAAACAGTCCGCACTAGTAGTCTCATCTCCTGCCAATGCAACAGCCTTCCTACCAGCCTGAGCTCTCTTCGGTTTCGTACAACTCGTACTAATATGACCTATTCCACCACAGTTGAAACATTGCACCCTAATTTTCTTACAATCAACTGCGACATGTCCCGAACCTCCACACTTGGAACATTTCAGTTTATTCCTCTTACAATCAAACTGAAGATGTCCTACTTCACCACACTTGTAACACTTACTGTAACACCGCAGAGGACTAGACATTCCTCCCCCACATGCCTTATTCTCAAAGTTACCTCTCGGCTTACCTTGGTTAGCGGGTGTCACATAAGGCCCACTACGAGACTGTTGTTTCCCTTTCCTGTCATTCACACTCTTATAGTGAGTAGCACGTGCCTTCCTATCCTCCTCGTAAACCCTACAACAATCCACCAAATTAGAAAACCTTCTAATCCTCTGATAACCGATTGCCCGTTTAATCTCCGGACGCAATCCGTTCTCATACTTCACACACTTAGAAAACTCAGCAGTCGCTTCAGCATAATGAGGATAGAACTGCACAAGTTCCACAAACTTTGCAGTGTAATCCACAACAGACATATTACCCTGTTTCAACTCCAAGAACTCAATCTCTTTCTTTTCCTTCACACCTTCAGGATAATACTTCTTCAGAAACTCTCGGCTAAATAAATCCCAAGTAACCTCTTTATCATCCACTTCCAACACTTGGCGCAAACTAACCCACCAATCATCAGCTTCTTCCTGCAGCATGTGAGTACCCAGTCTCACCTTATTCTCTTCAGCACAATCCATCACACTGAAGATCCTTTCAATTTCCTCAATCCAAAATTGTGCACCATCAGGATCATATCCTCCCTTGAAGATAGGTGGTTCGTTCTTCCTGAACTCATCATTACCCGCAACATTCAGTACGCCCTGCACAGCCCGAGCCATATTCTTTTCATTTCCAATAACAGCAACTATGGTTAAACGAACAACTCACCGAACCACAAAGACCAACAAGGACTGACCCAACTGACACAAACTGACACGGACTGGCTCTGATACCACTTAATGTAACACCCCTAATCTATACCCCCAAGCTATTAAACCAGTAAAAGAAAATTCAAAATTTCATCAGAGTATAATTAAAAACATGGCATAGACAGGGAGCATCGCATTACAATGAAACCAAAACATATAACACCTGCTCATAAAGATATGCAACAGTGGGGTAGCAATCAACAGAGGAACTCAGTTCCTTACACCCACATTTCAGACTTTAGAATAAAAGCGGAAAATCTAAAACTGAATATCAACATATATTTATCACATGAAAAGTTTGTCATACATCAAGTCATACATGCACAAGCCAAAGGATATACATACATAATACACAATAACAACAAACGGCCTCCCTAACTACCCGGTGTCACATATCAGAGCCGACCGACAAAAGAATGAAGACGCAAAGCTTCACAAAAAGACCTCCAGCAACTCTAATCTGCAATGCCTCGTAGAGCATCATAAAACAACAGAAGGGTGAGAAATAACAACTAAAATCAAGATTGCATAATAATATGCAAACACACATAAAAATCACTTACACGGTTATACTCACCTCACGCATCACATACCAATACATATAGCAAACCACAGATGCATAACATATTTCTGACAATCCGAACACATAACATATATCAATTATGCCCACATAATAACATATTCACACAATCAATCCATTCATGAGTTTCCACACATAATGCATCCATTCACAATTCTCACACATAATCAATCAAATCATGATTTATGCAAATGCACAGAGACCGACACAACGACTCTATGCAAATGCCATGCGGTACCGACTTCCAATGTCTCATGTCTCATCACCAGTTCACTCAGGAACTATTGGAATCATCGCTCGTTACTGAGGGTCGACCAAGTAACACCCCGTCGGGCATACGATGTTCACCCGTCGCTTTAGGTCCCCTCATGGGCACACGACGTTTATGGATTGCTTTAGGTCCCCTCATGGGCACACAACCCGATCGCTTTAGGTCCCCTCATGGGCACACGATCGTCTATAACCATCGCTTTAGGTCCCCTCATGGGCACACGATGTTATAGCAGATTCCCTCTGGAACCAATCAGTCGCTCGTACCCTCATGGTACCCGACTTCACAATATGCATATTATGATGTTTGGCATACAACGACTCATAACATTCATATGCACACATTTACTCATCCATAATCATGCATAACTCAACCATTACAACATATTGCAATTTCTTGCCGTAAGGCCACAAATCATCATCATCACAAGTCATCACATGCATTCACATCACATACATCACACAAGTCATACAATATCCATATCAAAAGCACCTTGCATGATACACATCAATTACACATAATTACAACGACAAAAGTCGACAAAACAACACCATTCAAATATCATGCATCCATCACCAATGCGTATCAATCATGCACAATATTTCATCACATATATTCACATCAATTACACCAAACGGCAACGAACTCTTTCACAATTAACATGCATTTACATTTAATTTAAACAATGCATTTATTCGCCAAAAGGCCACAATTCACAATAATTTCCACAATCTAGGATTCACGCCATAAGGCTACCCACAACACATCGTATAACAGTACACACAAGCTATAAGTTACATAACCAAAGCATATTGCACGATAACACCTCACTCGCACGCATTCACGACGGTGAAAATTAACACAACAATACGGTCTCAATTTTCTGCTATAATTGAACCATATACAGACCTCAAAACTATTTTTCCTAGAAAGAACATCTCGTTAGCTTTCCAACGCTTCGAACGGGGGTCAAAACCAACTTACGGTTCATGAGTTATGAATTTTTGAAGTTTTGCCAAAAACCAGAAAATTCCCTGCGGGCTACTACGGGTTTGGGCTATTTTGTCCGAAAATCCGACCGATTCAATTATTTTTTTCGAAACAAACACATACTCATTCATACCAAACATATATTAGTGATTTGGAACCATCAAACGTGAATTCTACGACTTTCGATTTCACTCCGAATCTTAAACCCTCAAATCTCCAAAAATGCAAAAACTTAAAAAAATCAACCAAATTCGATAAAACAAGCATACTCAATCACAGCCTAACATTACTCGACACAACTACGCAATTTATTCCGACTTTCGTCCGTGAAAACATCGGTTTCTATTCATTTTTACCATTTCGACCTAAAATGAAAACTATAAGAAAATATTCAAAACAATCCAAGAAAACATATACATATACATACACAAGCAAGATATAATTGAAACTTCTCACCCTTACCCGATTATTCGCGCTTTAAACGGATGAATTCTCGATTTTTCCACTTTTCCTCTTCTCCCTTTTCTTTCCTCTCTTTTCTCTTCTCTTCTCTTTCTCTTCTTTCTTTTTTTCTTTTCCTTACTATCTTTTCTCTCTTTTCTTTCTTTTTATAAAATATCTACCCCCAAAAAGACCAAAATACCCCTCAGCTCAAATATCTCCCAAACGCTCTCAAAATGCGATAAAACATAAACATACCGATGAAATATATTTCGGGAAATAAAAGTTGAAAAGAAATTATAATTTATTGCAAATATTTTACCTATTAGATAAATTATCCAATTAACAGGTAAAACTCATTTAATTTACACAATTAAAAAAAAAAAGGCCAAAAACTCACTAATCTTCCACCAGTGGAAGTTACCTTTAAAATCTGCCTGAAATACTTTTGGTCAGTTTTTGCACTAATCTTCCACCAGTGGAAGTTACCTTTAAAATCTGCCTGAAATGCTTTTGGTCAGTTTTTGCACTAATCTTCCACCAGTGGAAGTCAAGTGCAAAACGTGACATAACCAAAAATAACACTAACTTCCACCAGTGGATGTTAGTTCAAAATGTGACACATTTATGCCACAAAACTCTCAATGCCCAAACATGATGCATTAACATGAAACACAATAAATCACACAATTCACAAAATTTCACATAAATGGAATAATTAAATACGGTTAAATAAATCGGGGCGTTACACGAATGGCCAAAGAGAAGAGGATATGTTGCTCATTTTGTTGGGGGAACAATGTGTATGTTTCCACATCTTTGGCGCTTTCTACGTTTTTGGACATGTACCATGGTGTCTTAGTTCATGGTTGGTCAAAAATAGTTTCCCTAAAGGTTTTTTCCACTGTTTTCCCCTAAATATTGTCGAGTTGAGCCTTCTTGGATTTCTCTTAAAATTTCCCTCACATTTTCCTTCGTTAATCACTTTATAATAAGGTTTGAAAAAATCCTCCAAAGAGGTGGCCTTTAATGAAGGAGTATTAACAAGACTTCCTTTTGATCGCCGATGCGTCATTTGTATGACAGTCCCTCTTCAACTTCTCATTCGATGTCATTTACCCTCAATTATACTAATATATATCTATCAAGATCTCGTATATAATCATTTCATTGCAGCCTTGTGTCTTGGAACTGGCAAGTTTAGATATGAGGTGCAATTTAAAGTTCTTATCTTTTGGGATGTGATGGATTTTTTCCTTTCAAAACATTGTCATAGAGGTCTTTAACATTGTTAAGTATTTATGCATGAATGAGTCTTTGGCTTGGTATTCACCTCATACTTGTAACGTGATCAACTACTAATTGGACTTGATTATTATTTTTTCTGCTCCTATCTTGTATTTCAATCGTAGACCAACTAAACAAGCTTCATACTCCACTTGATTGTTGGAACTGGGGAACTCAAATCTTATTACGACATCGACCTTAAGGTCATGGTAATTTTTTTAGTAAGATTATGGCATCACTTCCCTTCATGTTGGAAGATGCCTCTACGAATACAATCCACTTGTTTGAACAATATGGCTCTTCAGTTGTAATCTTTGAGATGAAATCAACTAGCACTTGAGCTTTTACTACTTTCCTTGGCTCATATGAGATGTCGAATTCAGAGAGCTATACAACCCGTTTTTTCATTCTTCCCGCTAATTCTTTCTTGAACAATACATGTTTAGTTGATAGTAGTTTTATCCATAATGAGGTGTGAAAGTAAGTAATGCCTCAACTTTAAAGTATTACGAGAGTCAAAGTAATTTTGTCCATTTTCTGGTAATGTAGTTCTAATCCTTACACCACTTTCCCGATGAAATAAAATGGATCTTGGAAGGTGTCATTTTCTAGTACTAAAATGACCCATATAGCCTCGGGAGAAATAAATAGGTATGAAAGGTGTCTCTCCTTCACTAGGGAACACTAACACAAGTGGTTGCGATAAATACCTCTTTCAACTTTGTGAACGCAATTTATCATTTTGGTTTCCACTCAAACGCGATTTATTTCTTCAACAATTTGTAAATATGCAAAGCATGGTGCACAAACTAGAAATAAATCAGGAATGTCTACTAACATGACATTTAACTGTTGAATACCCTATTTGACTTTTGCAACCTTCACGTTGACTACATCCCATTATTTTTCTTGGTTATATCCCTCTTCATGTGAGATAGTACCCTAGAAACATCTCGGACCTTACCCCGAAGATGCACTTTTCGGGGTTTAGTCACATGTCATTCTTTCTAGCCTCTTTGAATATGGCTTCCAAATGGGTTGTATGTTATTCTTGTATTTTGGATTTGGCAATCATGTCCTCCATACAAATCTCCAATATATCTTATATTTGATTCTTAAGATTTTATTCATCATCCTTTGGTATGTTGCACCCATATTTTTAAAGTTGAATGACATGACTTTGTAATAGAAGTTTCATGCCTCTGTCATGAATGTTGTTTTTTAAAGTCGAAGGTGTCCATCAATATTTGGTTATATTCTAACTAAAAGTCCATGAAAGATATGAGCTTGAACCCCTTATGAACTATCGACAAGTTTGTTAATATTTGGGAGTGGGTAAGCGTCTTTTGAGCATGCTCCATTTAGGTCCGAGTAATCGACATACACTTGTCACTTGTTGTTTGACTCCCGCACTACGACCATGTTAGAAATCCATGTTGTGTACTTTGCCTCAGTTATGAACTTTGCTCCTCGACAACCCTCTTTGTCGCCTAGATGATCTCATTTGGACTTAAGATTGTGAATCAATTTGAACACCATTCTCTATTATATGGACAAATTTTTTCATTGGGCTGTTGTGATTATACATACTGCCGGCCGGGCGGAAACGTAATTGATTAAAAAGAAGAGAAAATGTTATAGAGATTTTTTTGTTTGATTTAAATTTGTCACAAGGACAGTGCAAATAGAGTTAAATAAATTGTCAAGTTCAATGAATCGGAATTGATTGAGTTGTAGCGGCATAAATAAAGTGGGGACATTGGGGTGAAGAGATCTTATCTCTCCATATGACTAGATACTGCAAATAGACAACTAGTCAAGGATGGTGTGGAATAGTTATGGAGGAGGGTACAATTGTTCTTTATGTAAATTCTAAGTTTCTCTTTTGCATCAAGCAAATTCTTAGCTTAAAGCTAGAAAATAATTAGTAGGAATTAACTATCCGATTGTAAGGAAAAAATCGTGATAATATGAATATTGGTCCGAATATAAATAAAATATAATTAATAATTATTTCAAGTTAAATATTTAAATTCATATAGGTACTTTTTTTTTACATTAACTAAAATTCGTTAACCAATTTTATTCCTCTACTTAGACATAATGTTATGGGATCTGAAAAACTCTCATGATATAGGAATGGTCTTATGGTAGTATAATTATTCTTTTTATTACAAATATTATTTTATTTAAATATAATTTTATTTTTACATAACAATGCAATAAAAAAAATTAAATTACAGTCTGTAAATCTAGTTTAACTATTGTTAGGTTACTAAAATTCAAATTTGAGACTTATGTGAATTTTTAATAGTTATTGTTAACTCAGTATAGAAAAAAATAGTTATTGTTAATAATTTTATAAATAAAATTATAAATATATAAACTACAAATTAATTCGTAAAAAAATTATAATATGGAATTAAAATTGTAAATAGTTTTTTTTTTAATGAAAAACTTTATTAACTTTTAAAGATATCCTAGAATCTCTTGCTTACCTTTGAGTTTTTCTAATTTAAAATAATGTGATTTTTCTCTTTAATAGCCTTTTAGCTAATTCATGGGCCTGGTGGGTAAACCCAATACTAATCTGAGAATTTTTTTTCCATTCTAGGTATTTCTTGCGCACCGCGTGGATTTTTACTTATGTTCCTAAGTTTCAGTGATACATCTGCGGATGCCCACCACTTCTGAGTAAACGTTAACATATTCCGGATTTATATCTCTGAAAATATTTTAAACCTTAAACGCTCACAACATGTCTTCCATAACCCTTTTTCATTTGAATATTTCCGGAGTGTATCATGACAGGTTTTTTTATAACGCGCTGTGTATTTGTTTTCAAATGAATTATGAAGCACGATCTCGAATAAAATAATAGACATGCAAAATAATATAGCAATATAATAGTAAAATGTCATACATCACTAAATTCAAAATATGGTAACAATGTCAGAAAAAAAGTACAAACTATAGTACTACATCAAAATAATAACATGTTCCTACTTGGTGTGTCTGACAACCTCTCCTCTATCTCATGTGCCTCCTCTGCCTGGTCTGCCTCGTCGCCCATCGATCCCCCTGTCATCGCGCGATGTCTGCGATATAATAGTGCCCCCTGTGCCTCTGCAAGAATGCCATCAAGTACCTGTCTGACAGCAGACCCCTCATGGAAGATACCCTCGTCAATGCATGCACGCGCAATCTCCACTATGCGACGACAAAAAGGCAAGACGTCCTCAGTATAATCTAGTTGAGCATGATGCTCCTCTAGAATCTCCTGATGACTTGGTCTTGGTGGATCTCCTAGAGCAGCAGGCACCATGTACGGATGTGAGATTCTAAAGAACCACTTGATGTATTCGTCGACAAAGCTTCAGTCATTCGACGCTATGGTAGTCCGAGTCTCCTCCGGTACCAAATGACTCTGATAATCACTAAACATCTCCTCTATCTGTATACGAGTCAATGCAAGAGAAGCAGAGACAGAAGGGCATCTGGGGATGGTCTAGGTGTACCCGAACTGTCGTATAACGCACTCAGGCAGATGAGAAGTAGTGATACGCGGTTCGTAGGCCAGTTATCTGGAGTATAGAGATATGTCGTCAAATGGCTACATCTGACGGTGATCCACGTAGTAGTTGAAGTGGATGCCCTCAGTAACCAAGCGGTCAAGATAGACTTTGAAAGGCTCAACCGCCTGGTTCCCTCTCAGTGGGATAAAAGCACAGGCATAGGGCATCTCCTTAGTGTACTCATCCCAACTTGCCCAGCCAATGATGCGCGAGAAGTGCTGGAGAATTCAAGCCTGAAATGAAAATAAAAAGCATTCAGGGATCAAGAATTATCCCAAATATGAAATGAAAAAGATAAAAAAACATCCAAGGATAAAAAATTATTACCACCAGTAGTGTCGTGCTGCCTGTGACCTGCTTCGTCCTCCATCGACATCCATCTCTCAACTTCGAATACAGATAGGCCAAGCAAGATGCCCTCTAGTTGTACTCATGGATCCGTGTGAGATCTAAGGAGTACCGGAGGTATGCAATGTCAGTATAGGTGATACTAGTGTCCACAAAAATTCAAGTGCCAACAAAAAAAAAGAAAATATGCCCTCAAAGCATGAGTCATGTGTAAGGCCACCTGGCCGACATCACCATCAGCTAGGGGTGGGAATAGGCTAGGCCGAGCTAGGCTTTTCCAAGCCTGGGCCTGTCCTGCTAAAAAATTCAAAGCCTAAGTCTGGCCTGTAGCGTATCATAGGCTTATTTTTAGGCCTAAGTCTGGCCTTTTCGAAGGCCTGATTAGCCTACTAGCCTATTTAAAAGCCTACTTCATTTGAACATCTGTAAATAAGAAATTCAACTAATGTTAAATAGACTAACAAGTTAAAAGATCAATGAGATTAAATGTTTGTTTTCATTGTCTCGTTCAAGTTTTCTTATTAGCATAAGTTTGGTGATACTATTTGTTGAAGATAACTTATGAGAAAAACTTATGACAACAACTTATGACATCGTTTATAATGTTTTTTCAACTTATTTTCATAAGTTCTTCAAGATAACTAAGTTTTATTTTCGTATTTTAGTTCAAAGTACAAAATAGAATATAATAATAATAAATTTATTGATTTTTTCTTAAATAGGCCAGCCTGATAGGCTTAAAAGGTTTTTCTTACGGTCTGTGGCCTAGCCTCTTTAGCTAAATAGGCTTATAAAAAAGCCTAGGCCTTTTCTATTTAAGAAAAAACCTGGCCTGGCTTGAGCCTATGTAGGCTAGGCCGTAGGCCCCTGTTAGTTGGCCTGGCCTATTCCCATCCCTACCATCAGCCTGATATGCAACAACGATCTCATCATCATATATCTTCTTCAGGAACTCAAACCTAGCATAAGCACCCTTGATCCTATCCACCTCCTCAATCGCGTCCCCTGGATCATCCACCAGATGCTCCACCATTATCTCGATCGCCTCGTCTTTGGTCATCCTACCAAGATGGAAGAATCTCCCCCTAATTGGAAGATGCAACAAAGACGAGACATCGTCCAGTGTGATAGACATCTCACCATGACGGAGATGAAAAGAAGCCGTCTCAGAATGCTATCTCTCCACGAATGCATTAAGCATCCCGTGATTGACCAGACTGTAATTGGTCATGCATAGGTTAGTCAACCCATAAGCGGTCATAACCGACTGAAACCGCTTCTCATCCGGCTGATGCAATGCTAAAACCTTCCTCCCATGATTCATAAACTTTTGGGGATCACGCACCTGCGATTTTTCAGAAATAATCAATGTCAGTAATAATCAATGTTAGAAATAATCAATGTCAGCAATTTAAATTAACGTAAAAAAAAAAATCTAAAATCAGACTAATGCTGCCTCTTTGTCTCAGATATGTCTGGCAGTGTGGTATGGATACAGAGGAAGTAGGTACATATTAGATGGACCCTCTGAATCCTTTTGGCTCAACATCAGCAACCTCACCCTCCATAGGTGGCAACGGTGCATTAGGATCATCAGTGGGAGGTGGCATCGAATTAGAAAGAGGTGGACTGCGCATCCCGACGTCTGCGGGAGGATGGGGGAAGTGACGCATCAGCTGGTGCATCTGGTCTCCTACGAGAAGAAGAAGAAGAAGAAGAAGAAGAAGAAGAAGAAGAAGAAGAAAAAGAAGGTGAAGTGGCTTAAAATGAAGATGGAGTGGCCTGAGATGAAGGTGAAGTGTACTGAGATGAAGGTCGAGCCCCAGGATTAGACTGAGCCTTAAGAGTAGATTGCGCCCCAGAAGTCGATGCCTGTGTGTGGACGCGTTTTCGGTGAATCGGAGACAGTGCTATTGGATTAACTTGACTCGCAAATCAAATATCGCCACCGGACTTTAATTTATCCAAAGGGAAGGGGTATAGAAAGAATAACCCATAAATATGCACTGTGAAACAATGCAATAAGAGATCTAAGGTTCGGGGGTTAGTTATACAAAGGGAAGGTACTAGCACCCTAAGTATCTATAGTAATCTATAGGAACCTCTTAAAATATTTGTGTTATTGATCTTAAGTTATTTGCTATTGATTGGGAGAGTTGGCTATTTTTGAGTGAGTGATGGAAGTGGGAAATGTTTTTTGTTGTATATGAATAAAGGGGGGTGAAAATAAAAAGGTGTGCTCGCTAGAATCTCGCAATCATATGCCTACATATCCCTAGAGGAACTTAGAGCATTTGTAGTTCGGGGAACTACGAGTAAAAGCAATGTTTGTTGGGTTTTTTAGGAGAAGAGACAAGTTGTCATCTTAAGAGGGATTACTCAACTATACCACCACAAACATAGAAAGATAAAGGATATTTGCATAATAAGAGAAGGACTACAACTTAGATATAGAATCGACAAGTATGCCACTTACATCACTTAAATGAAAGAGTATCTTTGCACCATAATAAGAGAGGGACATCAACTTGGATATATAATCAACAAGTAGGCCACTTACATCACTTAAATGAGAAAGAGAGTTTCAAAAGTTTGATTTATATTGTAGGGATAAAAGAGATATCTCTTCTATAGAGATGACTCTTGTCTAATCTCTTGGGGAAGAGTTTTGAGTTTGAATACAAAGATGGCTAGGGTTTGATTGAAGTTGAATTTTTAAGGGAATCGTAATGTTTGAACTAAGTCTAAACAAAGGGTGAGTGGAATGATGAACCTAAATACTAATTTCAAGAGAAATTTAACAGATCAAGTTTAGCAAGTATGAACAAGTAAAACATCAAGTATGACTAAGCATGGTACCAAGACATGTGTATAACAGGAAAAACATAAGATAATGGACATGCTTGACATTGTGGAAGTTTATGAAGGAAATACTTGAACATGTGAGCAAAGATTTAATCAATTAAAACATTACAAACAAGTTTAAGCAGGTACATGAATCATGGATCAGATGAACATGGTAAGGCAAAACCCTAAAGAGAGTTTAAGCAGGTACATGAATCATGGATCAGATGAACATTGAGCTCGCTTCACACACTAAACACACACACTAACTACCATGGTGTAATGCCTATTCAATACATATGTGGAAACTAAAAAATAAAATAGTAATACAATATTTAAAATTCAAATTTCGCGCCATGGCCATTGTTGTCTTCTTCCCCGAGTTCATCATCACCTTCATATTTTTGAAAACGCTAACTTCTTCAATTCTTAATGAAATGGAATAATGTAAACATTAAAGTTGTTTGAAATTTTGCCAGGAATTCAGTGGTATAATTCAATTTTATTTATATTACCTAGAATTCAAATTAACACGCAAGAACTACATAAACCTTAAAACTGAATATCAATCATGAAATCCTATATGGTACTGATTCATGGCAATTAATATGGGGAAATCAATCCATACAGCATGACAAACATGTTTGTAACAAGAATGACTCAGAATGATGCATGAATCATTGAGTTTGGGAAAGAGCCACTTACCTCCAAAAGTGAAAATCGAATTCTTGCTTAGAGGTGTTCCACATGCAATTTGATGATCCTAAAAGCTTCCTTGACCTCCAAGAAATGTATTGAAATGGTTGAATTGGATTGAAACTCTCTGGAACTCCCTACATGAATCAAACTGCAAGTTGAGCAAGTGAGATGTGCTCTTATGGATTGAGGTGTTACAGATGTGTTTCAAGAATTTGGATCACTTCTATTAAGTGTATAGAAGGTGTTTAGATGGATAAGTGGTGTGGAAAGTGTTTGGAATGAAGAATTCGATTGTTCTTGCAAGTTATGCAACAATGGTGATGTGAAGATACAATTTCTGGTTATGGATGATTTGATGATGTTTTGAGTGTTTTAGAAGCTTATATATGTGGTATGAGATGTGTTTTAAGTGTTGGAATTGAGGTTTATGGGCTGGTTTGTGAAATTCAAGTTATCACTTTGATGGATTTTGAATTTGGCAAAAATGTGCAATTATGATGTATAGAGGTTTTGAGGACTTGTTGTTTCTTTCAAATGATCAGAAATGACATCTATTTATAGGAAAACAAGTTGGTTTTTGGAGGAAAAATTTTGGATTGGGATGCATCCTATTATCTAATGTGCTTTGTCATGTTTCAATACTTGAATGCAAAGTTCAAGTAGTGTTGTTTCTAAGCAAGATCAGATCTTGACCATTTGGACCATCATTATTCAGATTGTGACCTTAGTCTTGACGTTTAGAACCAATCCTTTACTTGGTGAACAAGTTTCATAACTTTTTAGCATTTCATTTAATGCACCAAAACAAAACTTAAGTTCATGCCTTGGGATGAGGTTTTATACTATGCAAAGGGAGAGAACTTCAGCAAATTTGGTAATATCTTGAAGATATTATGGGATACTACAAGATTCATGTTGACCTTGTGCAGAGATAAGGCTTGCAAAGTGATCAAAAGTGTGTCCAAAATCAAGTGCTACAAGAAATCTGTCTTGAATTCAGCTTCATCAATGCTTCTTGCAAAATTCTTAACTTCTAGCTCAAGTAAGATAAATCTTTATTCTTGGACTCTTTGGAAAGCTTGAAACATCCTCTACAACTTTGATGTTGACAACTTTACTTGATTCAATAGGGATCATGATGAAAAATGCTTGTGAAGTTAGCTTCATGACATAGGCAGATTTGGTTGAAAAAATTTCTAAGTGTTTTTGTTCGAAAAGTAGTGAACCCTATACTTCATAGCCTCATATCACTTTATCCATTCATTTTTTTGGAAATCATCACCTAGGACAAAGTTGTAGTATGGAACAAGATCTTTAATTTGGTCTTTGTAGTAAAGAAAATGGTTGCTTGAGGAGGAAGTTATGGACTTGGAAAGTAGGGCAAAAATCATAGAATTTCATAACTTAGTGAAATTTTTCAAAACCCTAATTTTGTAACTTTGATTCTTTCTTTTATTTTCATGATTGATCATGATCAAATGCATTCACCAATCATATTTTCATGATATTTGACTTGAGGAAATCATGTTTGACCTAAAGATGCCAAAAATCAAGCTCTGACTTGATCAGTTGTTTCACTTTGTATTAGATGAATTCAACTTTGTAATTGCCAATGAATCACGCCTCTTGGGCAATTGGGATCTTGTGAATGGTCTTCAAATATGTAATTTATGTCCTTGAATCATGTCTTGAAGTGTACGATCATCCTCAGATGAAAAAATCAATGTAAGCCTCACTTAGTCAAAAACCCTAATTTGGTGCATCTGATGAACTTGAAGCTTAATGAGTTTGAAATGATGCAATCTTGTACTTGATAGTTGATGAAGGGAAACTCTTGATCTTCATGAATGAAAGAGATATTTGAGATGTTGAAGATCACACCAATCTTTGGCTAATCATCAATTTGAACATCTTGAAGCACAACCTAACTTGTAAAGCAAGCAAGCACACATTTCTTGTATTTGTAATGGGTTAGTGATGCATAAAGACACACACACACACACACGTGTAATGCTAAATGTCATGCAAATGATGGGAATGAGGTGGAATATTAGGGGTAAAAATTAGGGTATGACACTCTGCCTGAACAGATGTATTTGCTACCTCAGAAACATGTTGGCTTCGTTCCTGCCGAACGGATGCATGCTGGGAAACCCGTCCAAGTCTCAGTCTGTCGACTATGTCTGCCATTATGCCTACAAGTTAAAAGTAGGCATATAATTAGTTTATGCAAAAGAACAACACAAACAAGAAAATTATTAAAAAAAATAGACTGAAGAAATTCTCAAGATATATCTATAGAAATACCTCTTACACTATTCCAGAGATGTATCTCCGGAATTTCCCAAAGCATATGAAACGTTGAACTTTTCCGAAGATGTATCTCTAGAATGTTCTGAGAACCAGAGGTCAGGACAATGGCGTCCTCTGCTACTTGGATTGTGAAAAATGACAACTTGGTCGTCCATTTCATCTAACAAGCAATGCATACAATTACTCTAAACTATGTTTCATGTGATTTCTAAACATTTCTACACCTAACAATTTATTCTAAATCGCTTAAAACAAAACTCAAATATTTATCAAAAACTCAAATAACTTACCCGAAATGTATGACTTGGAAGATGTTGAATGATGAAATGGATTATGCTTGATGTTTCCTTGAACCTCCTATTGATGAAATCTGATTCGGTAAAGTTGGAGAATATTGAGAATGAGAGAGTGGAAGAGTTATGTGAGAGCTCCTGGTGTTTGACTAAATTTTGCTAAAACATACTAATGATAAATATGAAAAATCTGCAGAAGAAAAAGATGTAGAAGAAGATGACCCATCTTGGAGACTCGACATCCTGGAATGTTATAACAGATTGATTTAAATATGTCTTATATCTATTGCAAGATTCAAGGATCAGTCGTAGGACTGGATCAAGGACCAAAGATAGAAAGCCCAAGGAAATTGAAGCCTATAAAAGAAGACTTAGACCTAGGATTCTATATGCCATTTATAACCTAGTTCTCTTGTGTAAAAATAAGGGTTTAGGGTTTTGAGAGTCATTGGCTCTCTAGGTTGTAAGTATCCCTTTGTATCAGTTGATGCATTGTGGCAGATATAGGTGTCGCACAGATCCATAAGCCTTGAGGTATTGGATTGTGTATTATTCTTGGATGAAGCTTTTAAGCAAATCCGAGTTATCTTGTTTGTCAAGAAAGCTTGACAGAATTCTGTATTGACAGGGATGACGTAGATATCACAGGTTGTGATTAAGGGAAGTGAGTGGGGTATCTCGTATCAAAGAGGTTGTCTTTGATAAAGTCTTAATTGGGTAGAGATTAGGATATAAAGTTGTAAATGGGGGAGTTTAGCTTTGTAAAAATTCTATAGATAGTGGAGTCTTCTTCCTGGATTGGTATCCCTTAGATATAGGTGAATTGCACCAAACTGGGTTAACAATTACTGTGTTCTTTATCATTCTGTAGATTTACTTTTCTGTTAGGATTCATGATAAACATGTTGGAACAGATGTCGTAACATCAATGTTGTTGCAATCCTGATATTCAAGGTATCAGTCTGTTGTTATGCCTCTGCGTTTAAATGTTTATGTAGAACAATGTCTTGACATGTGTTAGGACATCTGCTATCTGCACTTCTAGAATTTCAATTGGTATCAGAGAAGACATCCTGTCCATTTCTGGATAAGATCCTTGGGATATACTTTCTGGCATTTAAACAAGGAGGAGTTTTGAAGATCAGATTAATCAACTCAGACATACTCAAGGGTATTAATGGATGGGATGGATGTTCTGGATCGAAGGTAATAACCCAGTGGTTGTTCATGTTGGTGAGGAGGTTCTACAACAACTGCAGGAGAAGTGGCTAGTTCTCTTGTTGAGGTGTCTTATAAGATGTTCTGACATCTTATTAGGGCAAGCAAGATCTGTTCCTTGGTGGTTCCGCTGCATATGTTTCTGATGGAAGAGCTCTAGAATTATGGGATTCTGGAGTTGTTACTGAAGACAGATGGTGGAAGGTCTCAATCGTCAGCCTCTATATGTGAAGATATATGCATTCTTTTATTCCAAAGTTGGGAGTGATGGAATGAAGGGAGGTGTTAGAAGATGTCTGTTATGGTGACTTGGTACTTGGAAGCTTGGTTCCATGCTACAGTTTAAATTCAGTTGAAGAGTAGAGGAGTTGAGTTTAGGTTTATCAATTTTTTGCTCTGGGAGTTTGATAAATTATTGATCAGCTAGGTTGTCAAAGATACTTGAGAATTCTCTCAAGTCCACTCATAAAGGCATCTCATTCGTACATCTGGAGTCTTCTAGGATTTCTTCTGAATAGAAGGTGTTCCTATGAAACACAACCTGAAGAAAGTGGAAGTGATTTATTTTCACTATCCAAAACAGCAAGGAAGCATTCATCTCTCTTAACCCTAAGGGTGGATCCAATCTGATTGGAGTTCTCAGAATTGTTGAGGTAAATGAGGTTTATTCAGAGAGAATCTTAGTTACTTGAGTCAAGGGTGGCAGCCTTGGTATCTCAACAATGTTTGTCAAAGAAGATACTTGCAAAAGATTGAATACTTGATAAGTTTTCATGAAGTGATCTGGTGGCGCTTAGCTACAACAGTGAAGAAGGGTTATTGGACAAGGATTTAAGATCAATTGCTATTTGTGGAATTCATAAGTATTTAATTGATTATCCTTAAAAGTCAAGATTGTTGATGTTCAACAAGATTTTGGAACATCTCATCATCAGAGTTTATGCAGAATCAAGGGAGGGGTACTGCATACACTTTAGCATCTGTTTTGGTCTTGGGTGTTGACCTAAGAATCGGCTTCAGTCTGGTGTGACAGAAGCATGTGATCTCTGGAGAGTTTCCTGGTAAGAAACTGGTCTGGACTTTGGTGTTGTTGAATATGAGGATGAAGACATCATAATCTTGATGGTTATTTCTTGGGTCAGTTTATTTCTGATCTAGGAGGAATGAAGTGTTGATGGCACAACTTGGATCAGTTTATTTCTGACCCAGGTACAAAGGAGCATATGATCTTGCTCATTTTGAAGGTCAAGGTTAAGTGGCAGTTATCTCTGAATTTCTACAGACTGCTCTACTAAGGAAAATGGAATTCTTTGGTATGGTTATGGTGTAGTCTATGACTATTTATCTTCTAAAGATTCAGATGTGGCAGGTGTAAAGTCTTTGGAGTTTCAACGCAGTTATTCATCAAGGTGTAAGCTTGAAGGGAATATATGTGATATGATTAAGCGGGATGGAGGTTGTCTACTCAAACTTTGTTGTTTAATCAAGTCTAGGAGAGCATGGAACTCTTGTTCTGTAATAGGGAGGAGGTTCTTCTAAGTGGCAGAAGGAGGAGCTGAATTTAGCAGTTGGATGTCGTATCAGAATGTTTTGATATCTAGCTTAACATCAGAGTCTCAGCTGGTGATGTGGCACATCAGCTTGAGATAAGGTGATCTACTGGAGAATGGAAGTTGTGGATGCTTCAAATAGGTCTATCTCATGCAGTTTGCGGGATCTATGGATTGAGAAGATGTTACATGCCTAGAGGCTTGGTGGATCCAAGATGTCTTTCTATAGAGCAAGTAGTTCATGTAACTTGAATATCAGTTTTCATTGGTGGATCAGTGTATCTTGTGGGAGTTCTGAAGAAGGATGAGATCAATCAAAAAGTGGCATTTAGGTGGTTTCATAGTGTACATTCAAGCAGGGTGAATGTAAGGAGCATCTGGTTCTCTTGGAGCTTGTGGTAGAAGTTCTAGGTTGAGGATGGAAGTATGCCTTCTTTTGGTGGATGATAGTTTATTTCTCTCTTTGGTTTCTGGAGTTCTCTTTGTTCAAGCTGGTGGCGCAGTGTTGTGTGAAGATCTTTAGTTGGATTACTATGCAGATGGTAAGTCCAGTGGTGGAGCATATCAAGAACCACTATGTGTGGTGTCAGTAATGTGTGGAAGATGTCCTAACTGATGTTAGAACATTTCTGGGTTGGTTATCCTTGGAGAAGGATTCTAAGTTCTGTGAGGAACTGGTTACCTACATCGTGTCTAAGAGGTATCTACATTATCATACGGGAGAATGATGAAGTATGAGAGATGTCTTGGAAGTCTGATGTGAAGGCTTTGGTAAGACTGTAGTGGATCTCAAGTTGATTGCATGAAGGTCTGGATTCTGATGCATTCAGAATATGGAAGTGGATATTCACCAGGAGAATCAAAAGTATTCCAGGTTATCATACGAGATAATGATAAAGGAATAATTGTCTTGGATTGTAGGGTGTCTATTAAATTTGTTGGCCTTGCTGAGGTTAGTAAAAAAGCTTGTGGAGGGGATATCGCCCTTGCTACGAGTCATGCTAGAGAGAAGTGGATCAATTTGGCAGCTGTAAAGTTCTAAAGCATGTATACATTATCTGACACCGTTGGAAGAAAACAAACTAAGAGGTATGGTATCTTTGAGGAATGTGGATCATTCCATATCAATTGGATTTTATCTCAATGAACATGGAGGTCTATACATGAGAATTCAAGAGGAATTCATGTGGTGTATAGATGGGTTCATGAAGAGGAGGATCAATGGAGCTTTGATCTTAATCCAAGAGTTTGTTAATTTAGGATGGTGATCCTATGTATCCTCACGGGAAGCATGATGGTGTTCATGTGTGAGTGATTATTGGTTCTTGTCGGAAGAAACAATAAGTGCAGTTGATGATTGTGTTCAGTAGGTATGTCGGACAAAGGGTGTGCTCTTGAAGACATGAAGATGCGTCTTATGTTTTCCATTCATCAGTATAAGTGTTCATTTGAGGAGCACTGGTTATCTTAGATAGAGGGAGTTACTCCTTGATCTAAGATATATTACTGCAGGGGTGCAGTTCTGAATCAAGCTTGTGTTGTGTGTCAAGCAAGCTGTGATTATGTTTCCATCCTGGGAGGATGAGATGTCAAGAAGGATGTCTTGACATTTTTGTATTGTTGCAAGTTGGGGGAGACTTGGTAGTGCAAGTTCTATGATTCTTGATGGATGCCTAAGAATCATTAGTTAAGTCTGGGAGAATTTATTTTCTCTGCAGACTGAATTCAGAATCACTGAAAGTTCATCATCAATGGTACTATTTTTGGATGAATTTGTTTCATTTAGACTTGTGGAAGGAAGAGGATGATTTTGTGTGTCTTTGTTTGAAAAGCTAATATTTGAAGTCTGTGTCAAGTCTGAAGGCAAGCTAGTAAAGAAGAGACAATGGCTGACATGTTGTCAAGACCTTGTTATAAAACTTGTTTGCATGTAATGAGTTCTTTGGACGGCCTTCTTAAAAGAAGAAATAATCAAAGCAGTCTTGGTCAGTGCATTTTTGGTGGAGTTATTTCCTTCGATTAATGTTCCTTTGAATTGACCAGCGTAATTTTATGTGGTTCGTTATTTTCTAAGGGAACTGCTCGACTATAAATAGGATTGCTTTGGACTTCTTTTGTCTCAATACTCTCTCTTTGGGTTGGTGTCTGGGTTTGAGCTGTCTTGGTCACTTTTGCCAAGTTTTGGCTAAAAAGGGAGAGAATGGTTTTCTAGTGCTTTCTGGGATTACGTACATTCCCTGCAGTTGTTTTGCAAGAATGTTGGATAAGATGTTCTGACATCTTAACATCTTATGATCTTCTTTTGTGACTTGTGATCTGAGTTATGAAGCAGGATGTGTCTTGTGACCTGAGTTACACAATCTATGTACTTTGTGTTACGAAGCCTACAACTGTTGTTTCTTTTCTGGAGAAGTCTTCTGTCTCTCAGGACCTCTCTTGGAGGGAGGGGAATGTGTTAAGGGGGAGACTCTTTCGGACCTTAGCTCCAATCAATTCTCAAGATGAAGGAGTCTTAATGAAGGAGTCTTGCTGATTTCAGAATGCAGAAGAAGATGTTTTAGCCAAAATTTGTCAAAAGGGGGAGATTGAAAGCTCCTGGTGTTTGACTAAATTTTGCTAAAACATACTAAAACTAAATATGAAGAATCTGCAGAAGAAAAAGATGTCGAAGAAGATGTACCAGCTTGGAGACTCGACATCCTGGAATGTTATAACATATTGATTTAAATCTGTCTTATATTTGTTGCAAGATTCAAGGATCATTCGCAGGAGTGGATCAAGGACCTATGATAGAAAACCCAAGGAAACTGAAGCCTATAAAAGAAGACTTAGACCTAGAATTCTATATGCCTTTTGTAACCTAGTTATCTTGTGTAAAAATAAGGGTTTAGGGTTTTGAGAGTCATTGGCTCTCTAGGTTGTAAGTCTCCCTTTGTATCAGTTGATGCATTATGGCAGATATAGGTGTTGCACAGATCCATAAGCCTTGAGGTATTGGATTGTCTATTGTTCTTGGATGGAGCTTTTAAGCAAATCCGAGTTAGCTTGTTTATCAAGAAAGCTTGACAGAATTCTGTATTGACAGGGATGATGTAGATATCACAGGTTGTGATTAAGGGAAGTGAGTGGGGTATCTCGTATCAAAGAGGTTGTTCTTTGATAAAGTCTTCATTGGGTAGAGATTAGGATATAAAGTTGTAAACAGGGGAGTTTAGCTTTGTAACAATTCTACAGATAGTGGAGTCTTCTTCCTGGATTGGTATCTCCCAGATGTAGGTGAATTGCACCGAACTGGATTAACAATTACTGTGTTTTTATCATTCTGCAGATTTACTTTTCTGTTAGAATTTATGATAAACATGTTGGAACAGATGTCGTAACATCTGTGTTGTTGCAGTCCTGATATTCAAGGTATTTGTCTGCTGTTATGCCTATGCGTTTAAATGTTTATGCAGAACAATGTCTTGACATGTGTTAGGACATCTACTGTCTACATTGCCAGAATTTCATTAAGTTTGAATGAAAATGAAAAGTGTGGTAGGAGAAGAGTATGGTGCGGTATTAACCTCCAAAATGTTCTGTAGATATATCTCTGAAATATTTTAACGTTCACTTGAGTTTTTGTGCGTTCAGAGATATATCTCCGGAATCATGGGGCATATGTGGAAATTCACATGGTGTGGAAGAAGTCCATAGGGGCAATAAGAAATTCTCTACTACTTTTCATAAATGTTTTTATGGCTTATTTTAAAGGGAAATGACATTTCCATTCTTAAGGGTGCGTCCTACACCTCTGAAAATTCCAAAATACAACTCATGTGTCTGAGATGCATCTCTGGACGCACCTAAAATGACACTTGTTTGTATTTTTTTAAGATCCACCATATTTTGAACAAAAAAATGATCCACCATATGTTTCTATCCAGATATGCATCTCTGAAATATTCTATGTACTCATTTATAGTGTTCTTATTCACTGAGCTGGTTTAATTAACAACTCAATGATGTTTTCGGATATGCATATCTGAAAATGTCAAGCGGGAAATTGGATAAAACACCACCTTGCATGATCTTCTTCTTCTTGCTAAAAGTAAACTTCACTCTCAAAATCCTTAAAAAAATTTCTCACATTCTGAATCAACTTTTCAAATCCAAAACATCATTCTTTGATTTTAGGTAAAATTACACCAGAGATACTTTAAGTTATTTTTGTCTAACTGGTTGGTCTTTTAAGTTTTTTTTTTTGTAATAATTTGGTCCTTTAAGTTACTAAACATATGCACCGTTACCCTTTTTAGCTGTGAAAGTGCTATTGTGGATGCAATTATTTTAAGTGATATGAAAATGATGAAGTGCAACCCAAAATACAACAGTCGCAAATTTCTAAATGTTCAAAATTTGAGGAAAATGTTGTAGAAATCAACCTAAATAACCAAGTTGTTACAAAAAAAATCTATAGGACTAACCCGTTATACAAAATAACTTAAACTATCAGCATTTGTGACAATGAGATGCATCAGAAGGGGCACGTACCAACCATATATTTGGAAGTTAAAACGAAATGACATTGGATCGAGAAAATGAGAGTGTCCGTTTAAATTGCACGCATACTGTATGACATATGACACATGGAAATTTAATGTGATTTATGGTATACATAATCATGCCTTGAGTGATAAGCTAGTCGGTCATCCCATTGTATGTCGTCTTAATTTGGAAGAGAGGAAACTTGTTTCGGACATGACATTAAATATGGTGGCAGCAAAAAACATACTTGCATCATTGAAACGAGAAAGACCTCTAAATGTTTCAAATATCAAACAAATATACAACGTGCATGCTCGAAACAACAAGACGGTAAGAGGAGCAAGAATTTAGATGCAATAACTATTGAAGCTTCTGGAAGATGAGCACTATCTTTCTAGGTACAGTGTTTGTGAGGGCATTGCTTGAGATATTTTTTAGACTCATCCCGATTCCATAAAATTGTTCAACATATTTCCCACTATGCTCATAATTTTTCAACATAAAAAATAAACAAGTATAGAATTCCACTCCTGAAAATTGTTGGTGTTACTTCTACGGAGATGACTTTTTCAATCAATTTTGTATTTTTGGAATTCTAAAAAAAGGATAATGTTACACGGGCTTTAGAAATGTGCAAGACTATGTTAAAAGACCAATAAAAAATGTCGTAAGTAATAGTCAATGATCTCGACACCGCACTGATGAAATTGGTTGCAACGATGTTTCCTACATTGTATACATTACTTTGTAAGTATCACATAACCAAAAATGTGAAAATTCGAGTAAAACATGTGGTTGGAATCAAACAAATCAAGGGTGAAGATGAAAAAGTGGTCAAACTTTGTGGTGGTGGAAAAGATAATGGATGCATGGAATGATATAATAATTTATTCCACGAAAGAATTATATGTCGAATCTGTAATACATTTCAGGAGGGTGTGTACGAGATATCCAGATTTTCTGAAATATATTGAGGGCACTATTTTGGACCAAGTTAAAGAAAATTTGAGTGCCTGGACCGATCAGGTTAGACACATTAAAAATACAACAACTAATAGAGTTGAATATGCACATGCTACACTGAAGAATTGGTTTAGAAACAGCAAAGGTGGTTTTTGTCGAGATTGGGACGCCATGAACCAAATGCTCAGAAACTAAATAATGAGACACAAACATATTTTGGTCAAAGCATGATTGTGTTAGAACACCAATTCAAAGACAACATCCTTTATTCATATTTGGTTGGTAACATATCTCATGCGACATTGAGTTTTATTTTTCATGAAGCCAAGCAAGCAGATAAAACAGGTTTAGATAGCTCAAAAATGTTTGTACACTTAGGGAGACCTATACATATGGTCTTCCATGTGCTTGTTTATTTTCAAAGAAGATGAAGCTTGATACACCAATACGTATGGATGAAGTTTACACTCACTGGACAAGGCTCTGGTTTGATGATGATGGTGTGATGAAGGATGATAAATTAAGTATAACTATTATGACCGATTGGGAAGTAATCTAATAGATATTTTTGAAAGCATATGACATCATGAAATTGCACATCAAAGAGCAGCTTCAGAAGATTTCCTATCCAGAAACAACAGATTTGAGACCACCGTCAAAACCAGTTAAAACAAAGGGTGCACCTAAAAAGGTCAATCTGACACATAGTGACAACACTACCAGATTGTCTCCTTCATACTTTGAACATGTTGACTCATATTTTCTGGATTCTCCAACTCCAAAATATAAAACAAAAACGTGTTTTCAAGGGTGTTCGCATTAGCAAACCGTCTCCTCTACTACCGTTACCAAAAATCATCCATATTGAAGAGATGTCGTTTTTTCGCACAAATGCATTGAGCATATTGTAGATGTGAAAGTTGATGCTAATTATGGTTTTCGAGTTGTTTTGGGTTTGATAAGTAAAGGATAGGAGGACCGCTAACTTGTCTGCCTTCAGCTTATACAAGAGATGCCGACACATAGGTATTCATACACTAAGCTATACTAAAAAAAATTATGATGCAATAATCAATGCTCTTGTTCCTTGTCTTAGTGGTTTGGCGTCGTTTGACAAATGGATGTGCTTAAATGGGATATCTTATATCAAGTGCTTATGATATGGTGTGTATTGATCTGACAAGATATGGCTTCTTAGAAATATTTTGTCCACTTCAGAGTAGGCCACCTCAAAATCAATCTGGTTGCATCATGTGTATTGGGTGGCTTTGAAAAACACAACATTTTGTGTAGGTTTATTTGAAACCGAGAAGTCCTATACGAAAGACATCACCAAAGTGGATGACACATTTCACCCAATATGCTGAAACTTAGTCGAATCACATTTCAAAATGTTATTTCCAATGTTCTGCCAATTCTTGAGAAGTTTTTACCTCCTTGCACTTGTCATCCTACATATTAGGAGTATAACGTGAGGTTCTTATGGCTGCCTCCTTGAGACGGTGCTCCTCTTCTACTCTTGCTAAGGCACCCCTAAGTTGGGTTTCAAGTTCATCAATATCAGCTTCAAGTTTCTCTCTAGTCTTCTTCTTTTTCAGCGGAAGCCAACTCATAGAAGTGCCAAGCTTTACCACGGGACTCTTCGGCTTCTTTCATACGTTGACAAAGAATTTTTGACGCAGTATCAGCCCCATCAAACCCATTCTTGTACATAACTCTAAGGTCAGTCTCCAGTTTTAGCTTCTTACTTCTTTTAGCCACCTGGTCTTTCTCACTTTCAATCTTCCTTTTCAATTTGCTACTCTCAACACCTACTTTGTGGATCTCATCTTGTAGTTTTTCATTCTCTTTAGTTAACTTTTTCACCAAGAACGTTAGCTTGTCATATTCCACTTTTGGAACATGGGTAGGCTCAGGAGGCTTTGTGTGCATAAGAGGTTCATAGGGAAAGGGTAACAGTCTCTTGGCAACCCTAACTATCAACCATTTATTAAATGACTCCTTTGCCACACAATTCTTCGCTTTTATTTCTTTTCTACCCTTCTTGTGAATCTTGGTTCATGCCTTGGCAATCCTCCTCACAAGTCCAGAGTCTTCTGTCATGTTAACCAGAAAAAGGCTTGTAACTTTCTCAGCTTCTGGTTCATCTTCCACAATTAAAGATTATTTCGACATCATAGTACTCCTGAGAATACCAAGCAATATCATCAGCCACCAGAGACATAATGCGGTTGAACCACTTTAACCCCTTCTTATTCTCCACAAAAGGTTCATCTTGAGGTAGATGAGATGTGAACCATTTGTAAAGAATGTGAGAGCAACACTGAACCATCCCTGTCTTCTTCTCACTTCTCCAATGAATGGAATGATAAGCATCTGCAAGGAGTGTTGGGACTCGATTCTCTTGGATAAAGAGGGTGATGGCGGTTATGTCTATGAAATTGTCGATGTTTGGGAAAAGGACAATTCCATAGATTATGAGGGCGAGTGAAGCACCAAAATTCTCCCAAATTTCCTTGGCTTTGTACTCAGAAACCTTGCTACGTAAGAATTTCAAAGGGAATCCATGAGTGTCTCCCTTGTGAACTAGACCAACAGTGACTTCTTCTTTGGTCATATGGAGAGCAAGAGCAATGGCGGGCGACTTTGGTTCTTCTTTAAAACCTATATAGATAGGCTGATCTCTAATCTTGATGTACAACAGGTGAGAGTATTCCTCAAGGGTGGGTGCAAGCTGATAGTTTTGGAAAGTGAAGCACCTTAGAGGAGTATCATAAAACTGAACCATTGCAAATAGTGCCCAAGTGTCCAATCTGGTGTAGAGAAGTTCAAGACGTCTTCCATGTTCTCCTTGAAAATTGTTCTTGATGGGCTTTGGTACATCAATCAAGAGGTCTTTGATGGCATCAAGCTTTGTTTCTCGAAATTTTAGGGCGTTGGTGTTTCTCTTCTTGTTGTCGGCCATTCTTCATAATACCTGAGACAACCACAGCCTTTTAGGTCCCCTGATATGAAATTCAATGTTATGAATGCATGCTTCGGAACAAGCTCGTAACACATGGATCAAGGGTCACTGAGATAAGGATTCACATAACAAATATCTCTTTCCTCGGGTAGGTAGTCTATTGGTTTACAATGGGATACTCCAAGGGCTTTCAGACAAAGTCCCTTGCATCACGCCTCAAAAGTTTCCCATCATAACATCGTTACGAATTCTCGTAAGACAATAGAGTCTCTAAAAGGGCCTCGTCAGAGTGGGGAAGTCATACCAACTCACCAAGTCCTATGTCTCGCAAGTCAATAAACAACCACCTCCTAGATTAATGTGTACTAAAAAAACTCGGGTATAAAGCTTTTTCCTCACAGCCCATACCCAACAGATATATGAAACATAAGCAAAGATGCAATAAAGAAAGCACAAAAGCATGATGAAGGAAAATATCCACAGATACGACAAACAAAACCAGGTTTTGCTTGCATAGGGAAAGATCCCCTGCAGAGTCGTCAGCTGTCGCAACGCGAAAAAATCACAGAGTCGCCATCAAATTTTATTTGTCCCAAAGGGAAGGGAAAACATCGAGAAAACCCAAAAAGGAAGGATAAGATGGTATCCCGACCAAGAGATGGGTTCGGAAGCCGGTTATGCAAGGGAAAGGTATTATCACCCCTCACATCCATCGTACTCGATGGGAACCATTTGTTTGTCTTATGCATAAGGATGTTGCTAAGGGATTATGCTTTCTATGAATGCTTTAAAAGAAAAAGAAAAGGTTTTAGAAACAAAGTGCTCGCGGAGGATTGGGGCCCTCGTGCCTACGTACCCTCATGGTGCAATGAGGAAGTTAGAGCCTCGTAGTTCGTGGAACTAAAAGCAAAAAGAAAATAAGATTGTGAAAGAAGGTTTCTCGTCAAGATCTCGTAATCTCGTACCTACATATCTTCATTGACAAATGAAGAATCAGAGCGTCTGTAGTTCGTGAAACCACGGGTTTGTTGCTTTATTGGACGACGTTAACGTTCACATACAGCAATAGGTTTTGCTGCTCGCACGCAAGGAGACTTACGCTTTATCCTGTTATGCGGTAGGATGGCAATAACGTGCCCATTTTTAAAAGGCTTAGATTTTCGCCATCGAGGCAAGATGCCACATTTGATTTGTGATGATTGATTTTAGGGGCGAAATAAGTCCTCGGATAGGAACCCCTGTGGGTAGTACCCAATTCTTTATCTCAAAATATTTGCTTTGAAAATGGTGTGACAGATATAGTCACGTCTTTATATTGAAAGACGAGTATCGAGACCACACACTCTAAAGTGAGCATCCTAATACTCGGAGAGGAATAAGTCTCCACTGAATCCTCTCTTTTTAGTTCAATACAAGGACAACCTTATTTGTTTTTATTTAAGAGGTATTTTAGTTTGGACGGTAAGTGTTTAGATAGTGAACCCTAAAAGTAGTGTCAAACACTCGGGATAGGGCAAGGCCTTTGCCTAACCACTCCATAACCATCCAAGTTTATTTGGAAAAAGGTTTTGAAAATGCACTTGGTACAAGACCAAGGTTTTTTGCTTAGGAAGAGAAGATGATGAAAGAGAATGGAGTGAAAGGGTAGTGATTAGATTAGAGTAAGTTGATGGCGATGCACAAGGCGATCGACTTATGGTGAAAGCATACAAGGCTTGCTTGGGTTTATGGAATGATTGGATAAGGGTAGATGAGAAGTGATGTGTGAAACCCTAAAGGGAGGTATGAGAAGCAATCCAAGTTAATAAGTTTGAAAAGTGACTTAATGTTGGATCAAGCCTTATTTATCTTTTTGTTTTGAAATTGTTTTCTAAACGCTTTCATTTTTATCTTTCTTAACAATCAAGCAAGCATACCACCATACAAGCATAAAAGCATATAAAACCATACACTATTACATTGTAAATGGGGAGGGGGAAGTACGAGAAACCCACCAAGGGGGGAAAACTAATTTAAGGCATAAAAGTAAACGAATGGAAAGAACCATAAAAGTACAATGACATGATTAAAATTCTAAATGTCCAAATGTGTGAAGTTCCTCAAATGTTACCTCACAAAACAAAGTAAAGGGATTAGTATACACAAAGTAATATGATATGGTCATGTGATAAATAAATCATGAAGCGATTAAAAGAAATCAAAGCATAATTAACATCTACCAAATTAAGCAAAGTTAATATCAAGGTTTTAACCTAGAATGAAGATCAAAGGCATTAATCAATGTCAAAATTAAAAGATGCATCATAAGCTACTAGTTAGCATTTAATCATAACCAAGCATGAGGTCAAGTGTTAAACACATGTGAAATCAAGAATTACTCAAGATGAAAGATCAAGCATCAATAAAATAAAATCAAAGTTCCATTCTAAAACCTTAATTCTTATTTACATGACTAACATAATGAAAATAAAGTAAAAAATCAACCAAATCAACATCAACTATATTAAAACAAATTCTAAACAGAAATTGAACTAATTAGAATTAAAGGAAATTAAATTTAAATCAAATTGAAAAAATAAAATAAAAAAAAGCATTTGAAATGAATAAATTAGAAAGAAAATAAGATGGAGGTGAACTAACAAGAATAGAGGTCCAGTAGCAAAAAAACCACAAGGCCCAGCGCTACAAAAAGCCCATTGTGGATCCTGAAACCAACAAAAACACTACTGTGTACTAACACATGATCCAGCCGTCCATCATAGATCCAACGCGCTAGAAACAATGAGATCATAAGACCTCTCCACCCTAGGATTAAGCTGACTAGGCATTTATCCATAATCAATGGCCATGATGTTAGGATCTACCATATCTCACTATTATTCACGCGCATATGGCTTAAATACACAGTTAGCCTAACTAATTATCATATAATCACAACAATCAACATATGTTGCATGTTTAGTCAACAATTAAAAATTAATTAAACTGAATTAACAGAAACACCATCATCATCTTCTATCTCTAGCATCCAAAATCGTGATTCTAAAAATCTCAACCAAAATGCACAAATAAGCTATCAATAGAACCGTTATCACTTAACGAATCAGACTATGAAATCAGTTTTCATTAACAACATCAGGATTCAAAGAATTTTGCAAAATACCTCAAGAACCCTAACTGAACAAAATAAATTAAATGATGATGCAAGATCAATGAAAATTAGCTTATGGTTATTGTTTAGCACATGAATACGCATGATCTGGTAACAAGAATCATCAAAAATGATGAAGAAATGGACCTGCTCGAAAGGTGCTCAGAGGTGCTTGAAGATGAAGTTGGTTCTCACTCTTAAGAGCTCTGTTTGGCTTAATTCTTCTTGCTACAACTTCCTTGAACTTCCTAGTTGTGATCTGGGTAGAGAATTGATCTTGAATCTTTACTAATTCTTCCAACTAAATCAAATTTCAGAGGGTTTTGAGCACGATCTAGGCAGAGTAATTATGGATTTCCAAGCTTGTAAATACCATTGGGATAGCTTGGTATTTATAGGAGGATGGTGTATTGAGAGTAGGAGCATGAGATTTGATCTGAAATTTGGAAATTGTGTGTGTGGAGTTCAATTGCTCTAACAACCTTGACAGATCATCATTTCAGTCGTTGGAGCTCACTTCCACGTGAATTTTTAGTGGGGAATGATTGTGTGATCATCAGTGAATGATTGGGAATGATGAGGTGGGTAGAATCTAGATTATTCTCTTATTTTGTCATATTTGTTTTGTCCTATGCAGAGTGAAATTTCGCAAAACTTGGTCACGCGCTCATATGCTCATTTCGAACTCTCTTGGGTCAACTCTTGATGCTATGTAAAATACGCCATGATGTGAATCAGAAACAAATGGAATTGGGTTGAAAGGATGATTGGATTGGAAGCAATGTTGGTTTGAACATGCTATGTTGGACTGCTCTAGAACCCGTGCCACAAGTTATGCCTCTTTTTGAAATTTGAAGAATGGACATCATGAGTCATTGTACTTGAATATTTTGAGTGCTTTTGAACACTTCCAAATTCAAAATGGACCTATAATGTGAGTTCCAACCACTAGGCAACACTTGGTAGCCATTGATGCTTATGATCTAAGCATGTCATTCTGGCTACTTTGGAGGGACATAACTTGAGGTACGATTAACTAAATGGAGCAAACTTGATATCCTTGGAAAAATCTCATGGTTATGTACAACTTTCATGTTGGGACAAATATGAGGAGATGCTTGTATGTGAAGATACATTGGTGTAAAGTTGGGATACCACAACTGTCTAAGACTTAGAAAATTTTCTATGTCTTTGACATATTGCACAAAGTTGAAACCTTGACTTTAGCTTCAAATATCTCCCACTTGGAGAATGATTCTTGGCTCAAATCTTGCACCATGATGTAGTATAAAATGAGATCTTTAATGGCAGCCCTAGTTTGTCAATTTTGGATGCTTGAGTCAAACCCCACAACCTTGAAAAGTTGACTAGATGATCATGATTTTTGGATACTTAGAAAATATTTCAAATTCACCAATTTTGAATATTTCTGTCTTGTAAGTGTTGTCCATAACTAACACAATAGGAAAAATATTTAACAACTTAACTGAATCTGGATGAGCCCAAAATATATCTCTAATAACTTTAGAGTCGTCTCTTTTTCTACACCAATAAACATAACCTGCACCTTCAATAAGCTTAAACAAATGTTGTATCTCACTTCTAGGACCTCTGATCTCTTTTTCGATCGTACTCTTCTGCTTGTATATTTGTGTTATCCGAGTGACATTATCTGGATCTTGCTCTTACAAGGAAAGCAATATATGTCTAGGTGGAACCTTTCTCTTTGTCAAATCAACAACATGTTGCTTCTGATCCGATGTCAACCTATCGACAAATGCGTGACCTTCTAATGTATCAGGCAGACCATGGTTATGAACTCCACATTTTACATCAACCTTCCATCCAGACCTATCTTTCGCCGGAGTCGACCTGATTTTAAATGGGCATCCACATTTTTTCGTTGCACTTTGGGTTCCACTACGACTATCCTTGTGTTTCCCACCTTTATCACAACCAAATATTAATTTGTTACTTCTTCCTCTCTTGCCTGTTTCAATATCTGAACGAGTGATGATAATTGTTACTTTATTCTGAATTTCGATCTCTTTAATCCATCTTATCACCTCTTCACGTGTACCAAATCTATGATTAGTTGAAAAAGCATCAGACGTATCTACACATATTTGATCTTTATCGCTTATTTGCAGAGGAATTTCTTTACCTACATAAAAATAAATAAATAAATAAATAAATAAATAGAATTACGAAAACAAACCGGAAGACTTACTTGAAGTGTTCCGGTGAACAAATAAAACAAACTGGAAGACTCACAACAAGTGTTTCGTTTCACATTTCAAACAAACCGGAAGACTTGATGATAGTGTTTCGGTGAAGCAAAACCAAGTCTATAAACCGGAAGTCTTTTAACAAGTCTTTCGGTACGTACTATTTAATTTACCGGAACTCTTATCAATAGTCTTCCGGTGTGAAAATTTGCTTCCCGGAAGTCATTTTGTATGTGTTCCGGATCGAGCAAAATGAGATAATTTTTTTTATCTCTGACACACGTCTGACAATGAACAGTAACAGTAAAAAATAATAAAAATAATAAAATAATTAAAATTAACCAGGGATAGAATTGGCATTTTTTTAAAAATGTAGGGGTATGGGTATAATTGTAGGGGTATTGGGTAAAATTTTCTCAATTTTGCGAAAACCCATTACCTTTTTTGTTATTACCATTTTTATTATAAAGCCCATTACCTTTTTTTTGTTAGTACCATTCTTTGTTATGAAGCCCATTCCAAGAAAATTACCCAAAAAAAAAATATATTTAATCCATTTATTACAAATAAGCTTAACAAAGAAAAAAAAAATATCTACAAAAAAAAAAATTCCAATCGCAAGCCAACTTCCTCCAAGCCACACTATGCCAAAACTCCACATCTACACAAGCCAGCATGAAACGAGAAACGAGCCAGTTGCTGCTTCACAATTTTTACAAACCGCAACAATAAACCCACACCAGAACAACATGATTCCACGCACCTGCATAATTTGTTCAAACCATTAAATTCACAAACCGACACAAAACAATACAACCTGATGCGCACCAAATGACCCAACGCAAGTCTATATCCTGCATAAAAATTACACACACGACAAGCCATATTCACACCAAAAAACAAACCATAAACAATAAGCACCCTGTGAGTAGCCAACCACAACCTGCAGCATTATGATTCCTTCAAAACGCAACACAAAAAAATCGCTATAGCACAACTTAGCAACCTTTTCAAACCGTTATGCAGCATACCACAACAACGCACCTTTATCCATTCCACAAACCACGTAACGCAAAACAGCACAGGAGGACAAAAACGGAATCATATGATAATCACCTACAAAACGATTTCACACACCCACCTATAAAATGAACAACCAATTCATAACCCAGGGGACCTTTTCTTCATTCATCCTTAAACCTTCTGCTCAAACCTTAAGATTAATTACAAACCTTCTTCCACTCTTCATACTCAACCCTTTCCCTTCCTTCAAACAACAACTGAAACCAAAACCCACAATCACAAACCTTCACCTATCATCAACAACAACCCAAATTCGAAACACTCAAACCATACACCACAAGGTTAACACGAATCAGAGAAGGAGAGAACGAGATGAATTGAAAACCAAAACAGAGAGAGAGCATCAAAACTGAACCTGAGTGTGAGCGAATCGAAGCAAGGGAAAAGGTTCGAAACCGAATTGAGTGAGGGAGATTTCTATTCGTGTCAGAAGGTTGGAAACAGAATTGTTGTCTTGACTCTTGTTTTTTCGTGTTGATGCTTTCATACCATTTTTGTTTTTATCTAGTTTTTTCAATTGTTAAAGAGGAGAGACTTGGTTGGTGAGAGTCTGATGTGTTGGTAGCTTTGTGATTCCCTTGTTTCGAAAACATCTTTGCTTTTGCCTTGGACCAAGTCTAGTTTCATGGGTTTTTGTGGCCCATTCATTTTTCTTTTCTCTACCACTTTTTTTTCATAACCGTGTTTCTTTTCTCACTTGATTCATATTGCCATCCCTTTATTCAGTTTGCACCACCCTTTCCTATGATTTAGTTTTTATTTATTTCACTTTTTATTCTTCTCTAAATTTGTTTAAAGAAAAACTTATTTTGTAACAATTAGGTTTTATGGATCTTTTATGTTGCTTTATGTTTTGATTTTATGTTTAATTCTCATTTCGGCTTTCATTTCAATTTTATTTCGATTATTGGTCGATGAAGTCTTTAGAATCATAGATGTTGGTTATCAAAGTTGTTAACCTTCATTATTTCATATATGTAGGGATTGATCCTTTGGATTATTTTCTATACTTTGGGATCGTGGTAGGTAACATTCGATTAATCGACGAAAGTTTGTGATTAAGATGAGACTGTTCGCTTTTCCTTTTCGTGTGGCACGATTCTTGTAGAATGATCGACATATCATTTCTTTATTGTGTTTTAGCACATTGTTATAGAGCGGCCTTCTATAACATGATCTTCGACATAGATCGTGCTACGATTGCTTAGCGCTAAAGTGGATCCGATTCGAAAGCAATTTATCCGATCGATGATAATTAAGGATTAACAACTAACAACTGACTTTAATTTCCATTCAATATTATCTTGCTTTATCTTTCTGTCAATATATCACTACTATTATATTACTGTTCATATTATCATTGTTCATATCATATTCATCTTGTCATCTTCATCTTATTTCGTTCATCTGATTCAAAACACAAAAACATGATAAAACTATCGAAACCCTAAAAAATGTTCAATTGGTGGACTGTGGTTACTATCCCGAGCAATGGAGTTTGGACCTTGTACATAAACCCTAGCAAAGAAGATTTTGTCTGAACTCTTGTTCATTGCTTAGTTTAAGACACCTCGCACACACACGACTTCCTCTTGGGCTACCTGACAATGGCCCCATTTATTTCTCGCAATCCCGTGTAATTTACATGTACCCCACTCCCTTTTCGATGTATGCACTTTACTCGCTTTTCTTTGATTGTGGTTTTGTTTACTATGAGCACCCCTAGGGACTAGCATAGACTAAACCATTTTCAAACTAATTCTCAATTCAATATCGAGACACTTTTCAAGACACCCTAGTTAGTTGATTGCTTTTTAGCATTCGCCATCAACCTAATGCACACACTCGCACCTTTCGTCATGGTTTTGTTACTAGGAGCACTCTTAGGGACTAGGATCAATCTAAATCTTTTCGCAAACCCTTGATTCAACGTCAAGTGGCATTTTCAAAACAAACTTGTAAGTCGAGTGCCTTTTGCCTCGCCATCAAACTTTTTTCACAACCCAGGCGCTTATACAATCAAACCCTTGATTCAACATTAAGCGGATTTTCTCAATCAAACTTCAAAAACACATAACAACTATCGAGACTCTTTTCAAGGTGAAAGAGGGGGTTTGGAACCTTCGATTCCACTCCTCGATTGTTTGGGTGCGAGTTGCCTTTCTCGTGTTTGAACAATTATCACCTCTAAATCAAACAAGTTGTAGTTCCACGAACTATGAATGCTCTGATTCTTCATTCTCGCCCGAATGAAGATACGTAGGCACAAGGGATCTAATCCTTGGCAAGCTACCTTTTTTCCGCCATTTGCTACTTTTTTTCATTTCTTGCGTCTACCTTTTTCTTTTCCACATTTTTCTACCTTTTCTTTTCTTTAGCAAAACCTTTTCCCGTAGTCCGAACTATGGATGCTCTGATTTTTCATTCTCGTCCGAATGAAAATACGTAGGCACAAGGACCCCAATCCTTGGCGAGGACCCTAACCTAAAAACCATCCATTTCCCCTAGCAATCAAAACCATTTCTCTCTTACCTTTTCGCATCATTCGTTTAGAAGAAAACAAATAACATTAGCTAACATTCATCATAAATCAAACTAAGAGGTTCTCATTGAGTACAACGGACGTCAGGGGTGCTAATACCTTCCCTTTACATAACCGACTCCCGAACCTAGAATGTGGTTGCGATGACTATGTTCTTATCTCTTAAAGGTTTTCTCGATATTTTCCTTTCCCTCTTTGGGATAAATAAAGTTCGATGGCGACTTTGTCCGAACCATTTCTTTCGCGCCTTTTGCGCGAAGGTCGTATCGTATTTTTTGAGGTGCGACAGTCTCCCAACTGATTCTTCATTTCTCCCAACTCTGATGCTGGCATTCTGTATGGTGCCATAGAAACTAGTCTAGTACCAGGAACAAGATCAATAGTAAACCCCATCTTTCTCTTGGGCGGTAAATCTGAAATATCATCTAGAAATACCTTTGTAAATTCACATACCACTAGTAACCCTTCAATTACTGTTTGACTCTTAATGGACAAGAATCAAACATTACAAACACTTTCCCTCCAGACTGAACTTTCTTTGGATTTTGACAGTTGGTGATGATGTGACCAGATTCCTCATAGTTGCAACAAGTTGGCACATTAGTATTGCAATCAGCAATAATGTGTCATGTATTCCCACACTTGAAGCACTTCTTTTCATCACTCTTGCATTCATTGGCGCGATGTCCTGCATCACCACACCTGTAAAATTTGATAGGAGCGGAAATCCTTCCCCCTTTGGCTTCTTACCCTCTGAAACCTTTTATTTCCATTTTTCAGCGAGAGCACTATATGGTTTTCCACGATTTAGTTGCTTTCCCCTCTTCTCAATTAGACTTTTATAATAATCAGACTGAGCCATGTTGTCCTCATCATAAATCCTGTATTTGTTCACCAATTCTGGAAACCGGAGAATCTGTTGATAACCAATTCCCTGCTTTATCTCAGGACGCAACTCATTCTCAAACTTAACGCATTTAGAAGCCTCTGCAGCTGCACCATTATAATGTGGACCGAATTTCACAAGTTCCTCGAACCTGGCACCATACTTAGCAATAGTAGAATTCCTTTGTTTCAACTCCAAAAACTTGATCTCTTTCTTCCCACACACATCCTCTGGAAAGTACCGCTCTAGAAGTTCTCCTATGAATATCGTCCAAGTGATTTCATCGCATGCAGCCTCCAGTCTCTGACTCATATTGTCCCAACAATCATCACCTTCCTATTCCAGCATATGCGTACTAAATTTCATCTTCTGTGTTTTAGTACACGCCATAACCCTGAAAATATTTTCAATTTCCTTCAGCCAAGCCTTCATTCCATTCGGATCATACCTGCCTTTGAAGATATGTGGGTTATTCCTCTAGAACTTTCCCAAGTTGTGGAACTCATTATTCCCTCCATCTTGGTTGTTCTACACAACTTAGCTACTGCTTACAAAGCGGCAGCAATAGCACTGATCAGTGCATTTTGATACATTTTCTTCTACTATTGTACTTAGTCAACTATATAGTTTATTATATTATTTTTACTATTTTAGTGTGTTTTTATATTTAAGTTTATTTCTGGCTTTATTTTACTTTCGTACTTTATTTTCAACTTAAACGGTTATTTGATACCTTTTCCCTGTGCAGACCATAACTTGAGCTTTGAGAATCAGATTGATGTGTTTTGATATGCGTTGGAAAGCTAAGAGAAAGAGCTACAAGTTTTGTGTTGAAGTCAAAATTCGTTTCAGAGTGAAAGAGGGTAGAATAATTCAGTTTAATTTCGGACTTAATAAATATTTAGTTTTTGGGCCAGTTTTGTTTAGTTTTTGGGTTGGATGCTTTTAGGACCGATTTCCCTTGTGAGATAAAAACCTATGGCCTCAATACTATTCATCATTCTGAAATTTCACTATACAATATTGCTTGTACAATTAATGGAGAATTAATGACCAAGGATTGACCTACTGATTCTTGTTTCCGCCAATACTTTGAGGTTTTATATTTTCAATCCAATTTCTTTTCTCTTTCAATATTTTTTTTATATATTTCATATGCTTAATTCAAATTATATAGATTTATGTTGATTTATTTGGTTTGGTTTATGTTCCTTGATATGTATCGCGTTTTAACGTTGCTTTACCGTTGAATTGCGTATATTTAATCACATTTGCTTAATTCGTGAGTGCTGAATCTGTTTGCTTCATTCGGATAATAGGAGTGTAAACTGCATAGTGTCTATTTCACTTTTTAATTGATACTCTAATCGAAAGAGGATTAGAATCCTCTTAGGGTTTTGGATTTATAATTACCAATGATAAGTTGGGAAACTAAACAGTAGGTTGACTCGTTTTAGCTTATTTTACTTGTATTCTCGATCGAATCTAAAACCCCCTTATATCGTTTCCTTATTTGGTTAATTTTGCCAAGAGTCCTTGTGATACGACTCGAGTGTCACTTCCCTAACTACCGTTTTATTTACTCGTTTTTTACCCGTGTGCGACACTGGATCAGCACCATCATTTCTCCCCGCCATATTATGAACAACATCAACAATTAGGATTAGAAGAAACTTAACTCGATCGTGTTCACACACCACTCGTACACTACTGACACACTATAACACTTGGCCAGACTAACCGACCTGCTCTGATACCACTATGTAACACCCTACTTCACGACTCAATAATTAATAAATAAAATATAATTCTATCCATAGCCTCAATAATACAATTCACAATCCAAGAAGTCGGAATGTTACTTCATTTAATCAAAAATTATAGTCCAAACAACAGGACTAAACAAAAGTATGGCATCCATAGCCTCAACAAATCTCCCACACAAAAAGTGGTTTAATAATTACTTTAATTAAAAGACACCTAACACTGGGGGACGAGCTATTTTATTTATGTTATTCTGTTACGTATCTTTTAATTTAAATTAATTATTGAACCAATTTTGGTGTGGGTGATTTGTTAAGGATATGGATGTCATGCTTTTGTTTATTTTCGCTGCTTGAACTATAATTTTTTATTAAATGAAGTAACATTCAGAATTCTTGGATTGTGAAGTGACATCCTACTTGGATAGAACTATATTTTATTTATTAATTATTGAGTCAGGAAGTAGGGCGTTATAGGTAGCTCAGGTGCTGCTGGGTTATCAGAAGCTGGCTGGTGATGAGTTCTGTGGAATGGGGAAATTTCAAAGAAACAATATACCGACTTTAAAGGTCAGATATGATCGATAGGGTGCTCAGGAATGGCTCAGATAGATTGAGAAGATTTTCCAAGTGATTCCTTGTACTGAGGAATATAAAGTATTGTTTAGTACTCATATGTTGTCAGAGGAAGTTGAAGACTGGTAGGATAATGCACGCCATAGACTGGAAGGCTGTAGGTGCTGAGATTACTTGAGATATGTTCAGAATGCAATTTCTAGTGAAGTACTTTCTTGGGGATGTGCACAATAAGAAAGAGATCGAATTCTTGAGCTAAAACAAGGAAAATCGAGAATTGCAGAGTATGTTGCTAAGTTTGAAGAACTGGTAAAGTTTTGTCCACATTATTAGGGATGGCAAAAAAATACATACCCGCGGATATCCGCGGATAAAATCAGTCACGGATATGGGGCGAGTAGTTTAATGGATATCCACAGATAAAATAAATGGATATTTCAATACCCGTTTGTTAATGGATATGACTATGGGTTTAATGATATTCAAGCCCACAGATATCCATATCGGTTAATAAATTATAAAACAATTTAAATATCATTATTTCATTATACCTTATCTTTTCATCTTCTAAAAAAATTAGTCTTCCTATATTTCTTTCTTTTTTTTGAAATTTTCTTTGAAGAAAACCTTTCACATTTCATTCAAATTCTATTAGCCATTTCATATATAAACTCTCCAATACTTTATACCTTACTTCAACAATTTCATAGTCCAACCAACTAGTGTCGAACCATTGTCTCCCTTCCTACTCCTCTGTCGTCCGCTCTTCCATCATAACTCACAATCACAATATCTTTTATTTGTTTGGTTAAAAATGAAATGTATTGATATTATGTTTGGATCTAATTATGTTTTGATGAATAAGAAGAAAATTAATATGATGAAATTTTATTATTAAATTGAGAGTGAATTGTATGAATGTTATGTGATAATAATTTTTTATGTCTTTAAAAGAAGTTAAAAATATTTTTTTCAAAAAATATTTTTTATAAAAAAATATTATCCATGGATATCTGTAAATATCTGCGGATGCCGTAAAACCCGCAGATTACCAGCTTAACAGATACCTGCATGGATATGGATATCATATTTATCCAACAGGGCGGATACGGATATCATAGTATTCATCCCTATGGATATCCATTTACATTCCTACACATTATAATAGTGCGGTTGCTGAGGGGTCAAAGTGTATCAAGTTCGAGAGCAGCTTGAGACCCTAGATTAAGTAAGATATTGGGTATAAGTAGATTCACTGGTTTTTTGGGCTAGTTAATAAGTGCATGATATATGATGAGAATAGCAGAATCCGGTCTGCTCACTGTCAGAGTCTTTGTGAGAACAAAGGGAAAAATAAAAATCGTGGGAAATCGTATAGTGCTCCAGCTGACAAAGTGAAGTAGAAGGCTGATCAGAAGGCTATAGGTGGAAAGGAGACAAGTGGGGTGGGGCTCCTACTTCTGTGAGATGTTTAAGATGTGGTGAGTTTGGACATCGTGTTTCTAAGTGCAAGAGCAGAATTATGAATTGCTTCAAGTGTGGGAAGCTAGGTCAGCGAGTTGCTGACTGTAGGAGTAATAATCTCACTTACTTTAACTATAGAGAGTAGGGTCATATTAGTACTCAGTGTGAGAAACCTAAGAAGGCTCAGTCTCGAGGAAATTTTTTTGCACTTTCTGGAGCAGAGGCTACTGCATCATATAACTTTATTTGAGGAATGTGATTTATCAATAATATACCCTTGATTACAACTATTGATACGGGTGCGACGTATTTTTTATATCTGTTGAGTCTATGTCGCGATTGAAATTGGAAGTGTCTGTCATGAGTGGTAGCATGGTCATTGATACTGCATCTAATGGTTCATAGACTACTTCGATTGTGTATTTGAATTACCTTTGACAATTTTTGGGAGAGATTTTGGGATTGACTTAGTGTGTTTTCCTCTAAGTCAACTTGATGTTATTCTGGGAATGAATTGGTTGGAGTTCAACCCTGTGTTTATCAACTTTTTTGATAAATCAGTGAATTTTCTTGAATTCAAAGAGATTACGGAGTCGAGTTTCATATCCACGAGGTAAGTAGAGATGTCCTTAAGTGAGACTTCTCAAGTGTTTGTGGTGCTCGTGTCCTTGGGTGGGGGAAGAGATAGAATGATAACTGGTGTACCTATGGTGTGTGAGTTTCTCAAAGTATTCCCAGATGACTTTAGTTATTTGCCTTCGGAGCATGCGGCAAAGTTTTCTACAGACTTGGTACCTGGTACTAGTCCTATGTGGATTGCGCAGTACATAATATATGCCTCAGGGCTGGGTGAACAGAAGAAATAGTTATATGACCTGCTTGAGAAGAAGTTTGTATGACTGAGTGTTTCGATGTGGGTAGTGTCAGTGTTGTTAGTTAAGAAGAAAAACTTAAGCATGAGGTTGTGTGTTGACTATCGAAAACTGAAAAAGGTTACTATCAAGAACAAGTATCCTCTTCTGAGAATTAATGATATAATGGATTAGTTGATTGGTGCTTTCATGTTTATCAAGATTGATTTGCATTCGGGTTATCTTCATATTCGTGTGAAGTCAGACGATATTTTGAAGACTGCGTTCAAAATGAGATATGGACACTATGAGCATTCTATGATTTCGTTTAGTGTGTCTAATGCACCTGAAGTTTTCATGGAGTATATGAATAGAATATTCCATCCATACTTAGATCAGTTTGTGATTTTGTTCGTCGATGATATTTTGATATATTCTAAGTCTGATGAAGAGCATGTGGAGCATCTGAGAGTTATATTTCTGACCTTGAAAGATAAAATTTTGTATGTGAAGTTATCTAAGTATGAGTTATGGTTGAAAGAAGTTATTTTTCTTGGTCATGTGATATCTAGTGGTGGTATCCCAATGGATCCATCAAAGATAGATGCAATATTGCAATGGGAGACTCTGAAGTTTGTTACTAAGATCATAAGTTTTCTTGGTTTGGTTGGTTACTACAGAAGGTTTATCGAAGGCTTTTCAAAGTTGGTGTTGCCTTTGACTTAGTTGACTAGAAAGGGTCAAGCATAAGTGTGGAGTGTTTAGTATGAAGAAAGTTTTCAAGAACTCAAGAAGAAGTTGATGTCTGCTCCAGTTTTGATTTTGCCAAGTCCAAGTGAATCCTTTATTGTGTATTTTGATACTTTGAAGATGGGCCTGGGTTGTGTATTGATGCAGAATTGTCAGGTTGTGGCTTATGTTTCCATACAGTTGAAAGTTCATGAGAGGAATTATCGCACGCATGATCTAGATTTGGCGGTCGTGGTGTTTGTGTTGAAATTTTGAAGCTATTAGCTAGTTAGTTCCAAACTTGAAGTGTTCAGTGGCCACGAGAGTTTTAAGTATCTATTCAATCAGAATGAGTTAAATATGTGGCAGATGAGGTGGCTTGAATTTCTGAAGGATTCTAATTTTAGTTTGAGTTACCATCCTAGTAAAGCCAATGTTGTAGCTGTAAGCAGAAAGTCGTTGCATATGTCGATGCTTATGGTTCGAGAATTGGAATTAATTGAACAATTCAGAGACATGAGTTTGGTGTGTGAAGAGACTCCTAATAATGTGAGGTTGGGCATGTTGAAGCTGACCAGTGGTGTAACACCCCGATTTTCGTAAGAATATTTATTTAATTTATTTAAATATTATACTCGTGAGTTTCTGTGGTTTGTGTCGATGTCGGTGATTTTGGGAAGTTTTGGTTATTTAATTAAATAATAGTATGTATTACGGAATATATTGTATTATTATTTATTTTAAATAATATTAAGGGTAAAGTGGACATTTGAGGAGAATTAGTGAGGGCATTATGGAGAAAGCCCAATTTTGAGGCCCAAGGGTTGGAGTGAATATAAAAGGAGGATTTTTTAGAATAAGGTTCTTTTTTGGTTAGAACGTGAAAAGAAGGAAAGAAGGAGAGCTCTAAGGAAAAAGGGAAAAAGACGAGGATTTCGTGAAGGTTTCCAAAGGCTCAAGAGAGAACGCTTCGGATTGACAATCTAAGGTATGGGGAGTAATTACCTTCATTGTTTTCAATATAGGATTCGATGTAATTGAAGTGGATGTTTTGTGTTTGAGGGTTTGTGAGGTTTTGTGATGAATTGATGATTTTGAGGGTATTTTGTGAATCGTTTATTAAGGGTTGAATTTAATCGGATGAAATAGACCTTGGGGCAGATTCCCTGTCGAGTTGTTTTGACGCTGTGGAAATGAGGATTGTAAGGGTCGTAGGGGCAATTGGGGTTTTGTGAAGGTTTAGGGAATTTAAGGTTTCCGCAGTGTCCTGAATCGACCTAATAGATGTAGGTTTTAGGTCGTTGATTTATGTGGTGCATTAGGACTGTTGTAGGGATGTTTTGGGTCATTTGGAGCTGTAATCGCAGGTACCTTTGAGGTTGTGGAACCACTGGTGCGTAGCAGCAATTTGCTGTAATCACAGGTTCGCTAAGCGAACCATCGCTTCGCTAGGCGAATATTTACCAAGGTTCGCAAAGCGAACAACGCAGCGAGTGCGCGATAACATGAGTGTAGGTACTGAGAAGGTTCTGGAGTGGAAGTGGGGATTCACTGGAAGTCTCGCTAAGCGAATGAATTAGCGAGTAGCTTCGCCCAACGAATAAACCAGCGAGTATGACAGGGGGTGTTTTTCTGGTGTCTTGGTGTGGTGTCTGTGGGATTCGCTGGCCGCTTCGCCGAGCGAAGGTTTTAGCGAACAGGTTCGCCTAGCGAATCCTGGAACGAACGTCTGCTGTTCGCGAAATTTCGTTTATGTTGTTGTGTTGTTCTGGTGTTTGATGTGGTGATATTTATGATGATTTACCATAGTGTTCTTGATGGTATTGAGGTGCTAATTTATGATGTTTTGATGAATATATGATGACATAATTTATATGAGAATGAATGAATGATGATGCACATTATGATGTTTATTTGATGATGATGATTAGTGATGTTGTGTATCATACATTCATATGCATACTCTGTGACGACGCTTCATTCCCATTGTGCAGATATGAGGTAATTATGACGTGCTCCAGTTCCGATTTCGGGATCGATCCTATTGACGGGTGTTGCGGTGAAAATCGGATAACGAATTATTAATTAATTTGCATCATTTTCTTTTACAACCGACTTTGATTTATCCAAAGGAAAGGTTCAAGATCGTTAGAAAAACCTAAAGGGGGGAGATCTAAAGTTCGGGAGTTGGTTACGCCTAGGGAAGGTATTATCACCCTAAACGTCCGTAGTACTCTACAGGAACCTCTTGTTTAATGTTTGTGTTATTCTATGTTCGCTTGCTAAGATAAATCTATACTAAGACTAAGGACCTAAGTATGTACACTAAGTTTGCTCGCCAAGACGTCGCATCTTGTGCCTACGTATCTGACTAAAGAATCAGAGCAACCGTAGTTCACCGGATGGGGTAAAAGGGGAAAGAGATTAATGGCTATCTCTTGAAAAGATTGTGAAAGTTTAAAAGTTGGTGAATGAGAGGAGATTAATGGCTATCTCTTATGTAGGTTAAAGGAGGGTTTAAAGGTTATAAGGGATTAATGGCTATCTCTTAGGAAGGCTAGTTTTAAAAGGGTAATGAATGGTTACCTATGACTATGGGTCAAAGAAGGGTAATGAGCTTTCGATGATCTTGAAATCAATAGAAAAACTTTTCCTTTGGAAGGAAGGGGGGAAATAACATCTTATAAATAAGAGTTATAGAAGAGTTGAAATATATGTAATATATAGGAGTTCAATAAAACAGTAAGCAAATAATCATGAAATGCACTAAAAAAAAAACATTGCAAACAGTGAGTGAGTAATCAGAAGTGAACATAAATGTGGACATAGCAAGTGGTAAGCAAGTGATCATAAATTGTAGCATGAATATGAACATAGCAAATGGTGAGGATTTAACCATAAGTGTAAACACATCAGACAGTGAGTGCAAGTGGTCATGCAGTGAACATATATGAGAACACAACGAGCAATGGGCAAGTGATTAATGCAGTGAATTAAGAAAGTGAACATAAATGGCAGAGAAGCATTTACACTTAGAAGCACAGCATTTGACATCATGTTGTTCATTTAACATATACCAGAACAAATAAATTACATGGCAAGGCTCATGATAAAGTCAGAAACAAAACTTCACAAACCAAATACATTCATAGCAGGATCAATTCACAAACAGTAGTCACACAAGCATGGCAATCATAGCATGGAAAGCAAAGAGAAACAAAGAATTTAAATCATGTGATGAAAAGCAACAGAAGCAAGAGCAAACAACATTCTCATGGCAAGTGTTTGTTAGAATCGGGGGTACAAAGTTTAGTACATCACAGCATGCTTCCAAGAAATTCAATTAAAAATAGTAGCACATGGATACATCAAACATAGCAGCAAAGATATTTTCACAGTTTGAACAATACAGCATTGGAATCGTGTAACAGAGCAACCAGAAACAAAAAGCACAGACAAGAATTTATGGTAAAGTTCGTACATCAATGTTCAAATGTCATCACAAATTAAAACATACTTAAGGAAATGCGTCTAACATTTAAGCACACATTTGGATTCTAAAAAGAAATAAGAAGCAAGAATTATGTGGCTTTGAAATTATTAAGGAAAAATAATAAAAGGAAATGGATAGAAATAGTAAAAAAAAACAACAAAATAAAAAAGAAGATGGAAGCCACATGAATGGTGGCTTGCGCCATGTTGGGCAAGGGTGGCTGGCGCCATGGTTGGAGAGGGTGGCTTGCGCCACATGCACCTCTTTTCCTTTTTTAATTATTGTTTGGTGTGTGTGAGTGGTGTTATAATAAATTATTTGTTTTGTGATGTGGCGGGAGCCACCATTCTTAATGTGGCGAGCACCACCTAACCTCTCATTTTATTTTTAAACGAAAACGAAAACAAACCATACAAACCGGTTACGATTAATCAAAATAAACGAAACTAACATGATGATGATTTTCCACAGAAACAAACGATAATCAGATAGAAGTGAATATAACAGCAGGATAATCAAACAAGAGCAAGGTAATCACAAAATCAAGTAGTAACGAGACAACAAGCATGATAACAGAATGGTGCATATAACGTATCACGTAACCATCATGCGTAAGAGTAGAAAGAGATAAGGTGATACCTAGCGGAGCAAGTCCACTGTTTCCTCACCTTGTGATGAGCTTTCTGAACTTGAATCAGAATGTTGAAACCACTCTTCCTCTCTCTTGCTCGTGCACCAGAAGCTTTGATAATTTAGGGTGTTTTTGTGAGAAGTGTTGTTGTCATGTTCATCTTTTGAGAGCTGTAGACGAGTTCCTTTTATAGGCTGCTTGATGGGCCGGGTTACGTTTCAAAAACTTGGTGGGCAAAGTAACGGGTAGGGTTTGTAACGTTAGGATTCAAATTGGTTCAGCTCTCGGGGACAAACGCTCCTTGCAGCATCAAAGTTCAGAGATTGTCGGTCAAACATCAAATTGAACATTGCTTCTGGGATACACTTCTGATGTCAAACAAACAAACAATAGTAGTGGAAACCGATAGGGACAATGCTACAAACATTTCGCAGGCGATGCAGGGTGTGGCAGTGTGAATGCTCAAACTAGCAAATCCTTAGAAACAACTTTATTGAACCAAGCAGGGAGAGCTCAAAAGGGGATGGTCTTTGGAGAGTTCAAAATGGTTTTGTACCAAGGATTGAATGGTTTTCTGAACGGATGGATTTCAAATAATGTTGAGTTCTTCCTTTCTAATTTGACACATTTCCATTGGCTGATGCTTGGGTTGAAAAGTCAACATTTTCATTCTTGCTTCCTATTGGCCACTTGGTAATAAAAATGATTCTGATAATTTGTAACACCTTCTCTTCTTTCTTTTTGGTCACGATGGGTTATGAAACATAGGCTTAGGAAATAAAAATGGTCTTGTATAAGCAAAGGTGGTTAGGAAAAATAAATAATAATGGATTTGGCAATGATTAGGATTAAATGAGGTTTAGGAGAATTAAATTGAACAATTGGACAAAAGTTGATAAAATGAAAAGGTTGATGAAATAGGTTTAGAAAATGAGTAGAAATGAGGGTAGATAAAATGAGTAGAAATTTAGTCATGGTGGGTTTAGGGTTATGGAGACATCTCTTGCTTGATTTAATGCTCCATTCAAAAGACCTTGATCAATTACTCCTTGAATTCCCTCGAGGCAAACCTGATAAAAAAACAACAAAAGCAAGAACCCGATAAAACGGGCTAGCTATGCGGCATGATTGACCTAATATGATAGGCAAAAAATCAATAGATCTAAGGGAAAAATTTGGGGTACAACAGTTGCCCCTATTTAAATATCTTCACCGAATGGCACGAGGAACGATGTTCCTCGGGACGTCCGAGTGACAGGTATTTAAATATAACAAACCGAAAATTTTGCCCTTAGATACAAAGACGTGCAATGCTGCTAATATGATGATATGATGCCATGCAAGATGCAGACAAAACCGGACACCAAAGAAGGGCAGCCAAACACAGGATCACTGGGGAAATGAAAGAAACACTCTTTACTGGGCATGGAACCAGAAAGAAAACATGATCTCCACTGGGGATCAGTTTGAAATAAAGGATAGGTATCGCTAAAAGATTTTCTGGGGATTTCTTATACTGAAGAGTTCAAACGGGATCTTCAAGAAAAAACCAGAAAAGACAGAGAAAGACACATCCGGATAGGCATCAGATGGCAGAAGAAACCAGTCATCCGATAATGGCTTTGAATGAAAGGTACAAATCATAATATCTAATAACGGCTTTAGATAAAGTGAACAAAGACTCGATCTGAAAAAACATCAGAAGGAGAGACACATCCGGATAGGCATCAGATGGTAGAGAAACCGGACATCCAATAACGGCTTTGAATGAAAGGTACAAATCACAATCTAATAACGGCTTTAGATAAAGTGAACAAGGACTCGATCTGAAAAAACATCAGAAGGAGAGACACATCCGGATAGGCATCGGATGGTAGAGAAACCGGACATCTAATAACGACTTTGAATGAAAGGTATAGATCACAATATCTAATAACGGCTTTAGATAAAGTGAACAAACAGGACTATATGGCGTTGAATAAAAGGACAACATGCATTCAATAATGGCTTTGAATGGAAGGTACAAATAGCTGAGAATGGCATCAGATGAATGTGAACAGAGACTACATTCAAGAATGGCATTGAATGCAAAGGAAACAATCATCCAATAATAGCTTTGAATGAAAGGTACAAATCACAATATCTAATAACGGCTTTAGATAACTGTGAACCTTCAGGAATGGCACTGAAAGTAAGGGTAAATCACTATATTCAGGAATGGTATCGAATGAAACGGATAAAACTTCCAAGAATAGCACTAAAAGATATTCAAGCAAATTTGATTGTGGTTACAGAAGGTAGGCAAAACTTCCAGGAATAGCACTGAGAGAAACAAGAGGAATGAGATATTCAGGAATGGCACTGGAGTGAGAGAATAAAAGGATCTAGGAATAGCATTGGAATGAGAGAAGACCAACATCTATGCGCAAGAGAAAGACAACATTCAGGAATGGCACTGAATAAAAGGACATATGACGTTTGGTAAGGCAAGACGTGGATAACGACATGACCTCGGGAGAAATGCAGATGAGGATGAAACACTCGTGGTATGCATATGTATATGAGTTATGCAGATGATGACGACATCGCTCGACTCTCTGGGAAGACAAGACTGGAAGACTGATTCCTCAACACGGAGGTCACTGCCACTCTGCTTGGGGATTAGAGATGTTATTGCTGGACGCGTCTCTGCCACACCGTTAAACTGTATCAATTTATGGTCCTTGTAGGAATGATGAAGAGCTGTTTGGGGATTCTTCAAGTAACTTGCCCCTGATTAGCTGATTATTGTAGATGAGCTGATCATTGCTTCGGCTTGATTGATTCTGGAAATGACCGTTTCATGGTGCTCTTAGAAAGCTTGCCCCGGTCTGAGTCTTGAAAGATGATTGTTTTACTGTTCACTGGGAAAGCTTGCCCCAGTATGAGTCTTGAAAAATCTTCTGTATAAACCAATTCTGAGAAGTCGCCATTAAACCACAATTCTTGAACTGATTCTTAACAGGATATGGAAGGAACTTGCCCCTGATTGGACCACCGACCAAGTTTCTTAAATGTTTGAAAATTCCTTAAGAAGAAAGCTAGTTTACAAACAAAAGTATTTGTACAAACATGGTAAATGCAAAGTTCATGCAACTTTTGAAATCACAATCATTTCGAAAGAGGTGCAAGGTATATAGGTCATTAGTTAGAACACGGCGGTTCAAGATATTCAAAGTGAGAATTAAAGCACAATTGTGATGCAAAAACAGATGATCTGCAAAGATCTTTTGGAGTCAGTTTACGCAACCTTGCTGTAGTATGCTTTCAAAATAACCTCGCTTCAATTAGGTCTTTTGAGGGTTGTAATGTGGTCTGGTTCACGGTTTAAGAAACAAAGGATAAAGGCTCAAAGTTTATTTGTGACCCACCCAATCTACGTGATGAACTTCCAATCCTATGCTCAGTTAACTCAGACTATGCACTCAAGTCCCCATAGGTTAGGAATTGCACTGATGATGGTTCAGAATTCAATGGACTTGAGATGGCAGTCACTACTTCTCACAACATTTTGTTGTTTTTGGTGAGGACCTCAGTCAACTCGTTTTATCTTTGAGGATTTTGGTAACCTCTTGAATGATTTTTATTATCCCTATCTTTTGCCTGAACTGTGTCATTTGAGCTTACAGCCAGCGGGATGCCCCAATTTTTGCCTAAGTCTCCTTCATAGGTTTTGACTTAGCGGGCTTTTATTTTGATTCTTTTTTCACTCTCTTTTTTTTAGTGATTGCCTTGCTTAATGATTACAGTGAACCATCCTTGGCGTTAGACCTGAAAGACATCTTCGACACTTGCTTGCTGTGTGCGAAGAAAAACTGTGAGTGCAACATTTTGTTGAAAGTCGTCTTGCATGAAGCTCTTGTAATTGAATGCAAAATCAAGTTAACCGAGAACTACCCTGCCCCAGGTTAAAATTGCAGGTTTTTATTTGTAAAGAAAAGAAACTCCTACTTCAAGGCTCGAAGGGGTTAAAGAGGGGTTATCTTCCTTATGTCTCTGGTGTTTGGGGAGTTGAAACAATGCCTTACATCGTCAGCAAAGTTTTGATTTGAAAGCATACCAACAGCAATTATGGGTATAACGTTTTCATCATCCTCCCTCCAATCTTTGCATAATCAAAAGAAAGTGGACAAGAGAATTTTTTTATTTTATTTTTCATGAAAGAGGAAGCAATAAGAAGTAAATAGCAAATACAAATGAATTGAATCAAAAATTGCAATGCTCATTTCATTAAACTTTAAGGTACAAACATAAATTGAAAGCAAACAGCTATTACAAAATAAGGAAAGTGCAAACAACAAGAAACAAAGGCCTAGTGACTAATCAATACAAGGATGAGCTGTCCTGTCTGAAACACTGGCTTTTAGGAGGATAGCATGCTGAAGTCGACTGAAGCTTCACTTGGCGTGCCCTGGCAGAGGATTGCTCTGAACATTGGGATTGTCCTTGAAGGAGAGGATTTTGTTCCTCATCAGCTCTTGCACTCTAGCCTTCAATGCAAAGCAACTTTCCAAGTTATGGCCTGCACCACCTTGATGGTATTCACAATGAAGATCAGCCCTATAGCCGGCCGGAAGAGGATTTGGAGGAGGAGGCAAAGGCCTTGTGGTAATTAAACCTTGTTCAACCAAACCAGGATAAAGTTCAGTGTAAGTCATGGGAATAGGATCAAATTGACCCCTATTACGATACTGGCTCTGTCCTGCAGCCGGACGTTGGGGAGCTTGAGCTGGTCGTGGTGCAGCAACCACATGAGTAACAGCAGCAACAGTAGGGTGAACAACATACTGAGGTTGAGGACGAGGCCTTCTCACTTCAACCGTTATAGCATTAGTCTGATCTTCCTTCTTTTTCTGAAAGTTCCCGTAGGATTTCTTCACAGCATTAGAAGACTCAGCAGCCTTGGATACTTTTCCTTTCTTAAGACCTTCCTCGAGTCTTTGGCCGATAGTAACCAAATCAGTGAAATTGGAGGAAACACTCCCAACCATCTTCTCCCAATAGAATGGGGACAAGGTATCCATGAACATTCCGGTTAATTCCTTTTCGGCCAAGGGAGGTTCAACTTGGGAAGCCAACTCTCTCCAGCGCTGAGCATACTCCTTGAAAGACTCTTTATCGTTCTGAGACATGTTTTGCAGTTGACGGCGATCAGGAGCCATATCGAGGTTGTACTTGTATTGCTTCATGAAGGCATTGGTGAGGTCTTGAAAGCTATGGATAGAGTTTTGCTCGAGACCCATGTACCACTTGAGTGATGCCCCACTTAAGCTATCCTGAAAACAATGGATAAGCAGCTTCTGATTTTTGGCATGAGCAGTCATCCTGCGAAGATACATGACCAAATGAGCTCTTAGGCAAGAGTGACCTTTGTACTTCACAAAATCTGGAGTTGTGATGTCGATATTCTAAAGATTGCGTTTAGAACCATATATGGTCACTATAAGTATTATGTGATGTCGTTTGGTGTGTCTAATGAGCTTGGAGTGTTCATGGAGTACATGAATAGAATATTCCATTTGTACTTAGATCAGTTTGTGGTTTTGTTCATCGACGATATTTTGATGTATCCCAAGTTTTATGAATAACATGTGGAACATTTGAGAGTTGTATTACAGACCTTAAAAGAGAAGAAGTTGTATACGAAGTTATCTAAGTATGAGTTTTGGTCAATAGAAATTGGTTTCCTTGGTCATGTGATATCTAGTGTTGGTATCACAGTGGATCCATCAAAGATAGATGCAGTATTGCAGTGGGAGACTCTGAAGTGTGTTACTGAAATAAGAAGTTTTCTTGATTTGGATGGTTACTACAGAAGGTTTATCGAAAACTTTTCAAAGTTGACGTTGTCTTTAACTCAGTTGAATGAACAGAGTGATTAAGAGTTTGTTTGTCATTGCTTTATAAAATGATTTTTTTTTTAATTTATGTGTTTTTTTTAAAGTAGAAGTTATTTCAATCCTAATAATCTAAATATTCATTAATAGAGATTTGAACATAATCAATATATATATATATATATATATATATATATATATATATATATATATATATATATATATATGGTTATGCTAATGCACACCCATGTAGGTGTGCATTAGCAACATACACCTAGTGTATTTTTGTGTGAAACCCACCAATTTTGGGTGGGACTCACATTAGAAAGATGAAGAAAAAAATAGAAAGAAAATAGATGTAGTGTATTTTTGTGTCGGACCTACCAATTTTGGGTGTATGTTAGCATTTTCTATATATATATATATATATATATATATATATATATAGGGTTCATATCCTATGAGAATGACAATTTTATGTGAGAACATGAAAATGAATCTGAATCATTAGATTTTAAAATAAATGGTGGAGATTATGTGTGGTTTTTGTTTTTCTCTCTCCTCCATTATTAAAATAAATGATGGAGGAGAGAAAAAAAAAACTGACACATAATCTCCACCATTTATTTTAAAACCTAATGGTTCAGATTCATTCTCATGTTCTCATATAAAAATGATATTCTCATATAATACGTTCCCTATATATATATATATATATATATATATATATATATATATATATATATATATATATATATATATATATATATATATATATATAATTAAATTTATAAAAAACTTTTTAAAATTACTTCAATTTTTTTTATAAAAGTATAATATAATATGATTAAAAAGTTTAAATAAAAAATGAATCGGACTAGGTCATTTTGTGAATTGGAAATACTTTTGTTTTCTGATGTGACATCTATCTTTTGAAATCTTATGCCAACGTTATTAATTAGAGATATGAAAAATGAATTTGTTTCTCAATATTTTGACATCCAAGAAGAAACATCGAACATTATAGATTTATAGATATATAAAAGGATATTCACAAAAATTGAGGGGGAATTTGACCAAAACTCCTCAATGAAAAATGAACATAAAGAATCATAGTCTATTCCTAAGGGCAACGAGTAAAAATGATTTGACTCTGTCATCGTCATAGTTAGACCTAAGTTAGGAAGGGGGTCAAAATAACTATTCTCTTTAAAAATGTGAAAAAATTATTTAAAAAAATGTATAGATGATATAATATTTATATAATTGATATGTTTAGTGTGAATTTGTCAAGATGCTTTAAATGGAGGTTTGAAGATATGACAACGAGTTCATTTTCAACCAAAGATTATACCAAACTTTTTCATTGGCTAACTCTACTTTCATAACACAGAGTTCGGTGATGAGAGAGTTAGACATTAAAAATTTTAGAGGAACCTTAAAAATAAATAAATAAATAAAAATCATTATGATCTTTGAAGAAACCCACAAACGGGGATTCCAATGTTATTTAAAGACTCTATAGCAATTAGCTTTAATTTGATTCCACATAGGCGATAGCCATGTAATTTTTAGGAGTGGACAAATTTAAACTGATCGATTGAAACAAATTGATCTATTGTTTTTTTTGTGCAAATGAGTCGGGTCGGGTGTTTGATTGATTCGGTTGCTTAATTTGAATAATATAGGGTTGTTTCAGTCGGGTTCAGATGCTTATTTTGGATCCGACGAAAACCGAAACCGATCGAACTTAATTAATATATATTTTATTTATTTTTATTACTATATGACCGATTCACTATAAAAATGAGATTTATAATATTTGAGGATATTATTATTTTTATAATTTAATAATGGTATTGTGTGTTTTTAAAAATACAAGACATGTAATATAAAATTTTGAGTATTATTTAATTTATAGTTTAAAGTATGATAATGATCAAAATTTATGTCAAATAATATTAAAAATATTATCACATAATAAGAGTTTTTCTTTTAATAATAAAAAAGATTGTTTTATCCTAAAAATTTGATATTTTTTATAATAAATTTAAAAAATAGTTATTTTTATAAAATTGTTTTAATAAATATTAAACCGACTAAACCGACCCGACTTAACCGACAAACCGACTTAATCGAATCTGACGAAAACCGAAATTTAATCGGTCGAAATTGGACCATAAAACTAAAATCGTGGTTTACGTCGGATTTAAGTTTTTGGCCCAAAATCAACCGAACCCGACGTTGACCACAAGAGTACACTGAGTAGACGAGACCTTGTCACAAATATTTCAAGTCACATCTCAATTCTTAATGCAAATATGGATATACTTAAATCATAAATCAATCAAAGCGTTTATCAAAAAATAAAAAAATCAATCAGTCAAAACCAAAACTTGGAGCATAAATACAGTCAAAGAACAAATGAGATGTTTCTTCATTGGTTTTACACCGGCCGCATAAATAAGTTCTCAATATCTTTGACGTGAATGGATAAAAGAAAATTGAGAAAAATAAATCATTAAATGATGTAATTCATAAAAGCTTTTATTATAATTAAAAAATATAGTTACGGTGATCTACAATGTATATCTACATGTTTATATCTAATAAGGTATTGGCAAAAAAATGGTGGCTAATTAGGTTGTTAATAGAACGCCACCTCCACGAATGCATTATTACGCTTAGCAGTGTCATATCCCCCATTATTTGAACCGGAGCTTCCTATTGATCAAATTTTCAATCCGTTCTTTTCCTCGACTTTCTACTCGATACACCAGAGTTCTTATCATTAGAATGGTTAGATCCTACTTTCAGAGACGAGTCAGCATCTCTACTACTACTATTGCTGCTAATGCTACTACTATCTAACCTTTTATTCTGTAAAATTGTGTCAGAATGCAAATGAGATATACCACCACCCCTATCTGTCTTCACACTTGAACCGGTTGTATCTGGAGACACTGAATCATACTTGTCCACGTCAGACAATGGTGAAAGTCTGTAATTCAAGGGAGAGGATGAGGACGAGTCGGAATCAGAATTCCTCCACGGGCTACTCCATCCATGCCCTGAATCGCCAAAAATATAGTCGGAGAAGTCGTCCATGCTAGTTGAATCACGGGTACTATCAGTACTGCAAGAAAGTTCATCAGAGTTACTGCTGAAAAGGGATGAACTATCACTTGATGAGTCTTCTTCTAGAATCCTTTTCAGGTGGTGAAACCTTGAATAGAAAGACTCCAAGGTGGGTGAGCTGTCTGAAGAAACTGAACTACTGATGGGTTCAGCTGCACCAGAATTTGACAATACAGATCTTGCTTTCGTTGTAGAAGACTTCCCATTGACCTTATTTTTTGAATCTTGGGATAGTATCATGTTCCTAATTAATTTGGGGGCCCTTGGAGAGCACCTACAAGATAATACAACTCTGGTCAGAGAAGCTGGCAAATGATAATATAATTAAGAAGAACCTTGATTAAAGCCACCCTGAATCTTTCAAAAACCGGTGGTTCAACCAGTCAGCCTACAAACCTACTTTGTTTTTGGTCCGATTAATATCTGATTATGCAGTCCAATTTGTTATTTGTCATTAGCCGGTTAAATCGAATTTAGCCATAACTCACCGCTCTTAAAAAGCTTGGATCTCTAGTACTGTTTTTCAAATATTAATCCTGACCCCGCATACACACACAAAATAGCCAAGTTACCTTGCATAAAAAAGCATATATGCTCCTTTTGTCAAGACTCTCTCCACTTCAACAGCTGTCACCTGCAAGACAAACATACAGGAAATGCTTAAACCAATGCCAACATTAATGTCACTAAGACACTCGTAAAGGAATTCTTTCAAAATTAAAACTATCAGGAAGGACCCACACCTAAAACAGTATGTACTCCAATTTATATTCATAATCGTAATCCACTGACAATGAGTTTTGGCTATGCATTTCGCTTATGACTTACAAAGACCATGGACATGGGCTTACTAAGTACAAAAAACTTAAATCGAGAAGTACATTTGGGAACCATAAGAAATTTTCTCAAAGAAGTGCAAACAAAAAGTAATTGAGGATTTACCGCACTGTCGTCAACCTTGAACCACTTGTCTTGAATATTCTTCAAGTAGCACACGTAGTGCCCTGAAAAAGCAGCATTCATAATATCCAAATGAACAACCACACCATACAACCTGTATATGGGCGTCTTATCACTAGACCCACTCATGAAAGGCGCGAGATCAAGTATTTCAGGAAATTGAATAGGCTTGTTGAGCTTCCCGAATTTTCCAGACTGCGACATAAATGTAATAAATATGGTAAACTCGGCATATACAGGCTGCAAAAAATGTAGATAATAACATTATATCTCTAAATTTAACTTGCAAAATACCTGAAATCTCTTTAATGCAACTGTAAGAATATTGGGGGCCTCTGAAACTGTCAACTTCTTTTTGGCCTTCTCATAAGATTTACATCTTAAATGGAAATGGTCGATTGATTAATTATATGAAAAATAATTTGTCCTAGTACTCAATAATATTCTAACATCTTAAAGCTCCAAAATTCAAATAACATGCCAGAGATAAATAATCACACACCATAGAGCAGAAACAATAACATGTACTTTTTGGGCTGTTAGAACCCTAAATTTAGCGAAAAGGCGGGGTCACAACTGGGAGGGCACAATAAGATAACTTTGCATTATTGATTTGACAGATCATTAAGCAGATCAAGCATCAAGGGCATAAAGACAGTTCCACTTTTTGTGGGCGAAAAGTTGTTATAGTAGCACCATGTGATGCTTCTGTGAAGTATGAACAATCAAGATAAAATAAAATACGAGAACAACGCATTAAACAATGACTTGGATAGAGGAAAGTTAATCAAAACATAGCCATTATGTTTCAACTTCTCATATAACTTAACTGAACACTAAAAATAGCTCCCTCATAATGACATGTATTTTAAAATAAAGGATTTGTACAAGCTCAACAAAGGAAGTGCATGCGTTAAGTCATTCCAGTTCTCTTTGAAAATTAAGAGCCAGTTTAGCAATGTCATCATCCTTTGTACAGTTGATGTAATTATTAGTAGAAAGCAGGATTAATTTTACATACTCTAGTCATGAACATTTCCTCAAATGTGTGAAATCCTAAAGTAAGACACCATAACAGACCTTTAGCATGGGTAAATTTTAGATGGAATTGTGAGCTGCAAGTGTGTGAAAGAAGGAAAAAGGAGAGAATAGGGGGACCATTAATAACAAATCACAAACAGATAGAAGAATCAGTTAGATCAGTGAAGGTATAAACAAGCTAGCATATTCAGAGTAGAGTACTTTTTTTCATTTTCTGGTTTTGGTTTGATTCTGTTTGAGATCACATAAACCTACATTGGAAATAACTAGTTTCCGTATTTTCTTTAGGTAAACTGAGTTCCTATCATATGTTAAGATTGAAAGCTTTAAAGAGGCCTCCCAAACATCAACCAACCTGACACAGTGGTACTTATTTTCTCCATCCAAAGTCTCAGTGCTTGTGAAACGTCGAAGGGCCTCCGCAAGTGTTGATATCTCCCCTTCAATCTCAACAGTGAGATCCATCATCCTTTCCTGACGCTCGGACTTCCCACCACATTTCATGCATTTTATCTGCCAAGTATGAGCTGAATGTTTAGTTTCCTCGTTATCTCTAATCAATGGATGTTATAATGCATCAACTAAAATAGTAATTGAATTATGTATTCAAAAAGAAGCCAACAATGTATGTCACAGTGGCTGGGGCATATAGAAAATCATAGCAAATAGTTTGTCTATTAATTTACCAGATAGAAATATAAATATACCTTTGAACGAAGGTATCCTCCAAATGTTTGACCCATTAAAGTAGTGTCCTCTTCCAATGAACCCGATGCATTAACCCCAGCTTCCATAAGGCAAACAGATTGCATTGTGTCAATAGCATGTCTGCCAAGTATGTCACAGTGTTAGCTTAAAATGAATTATAAAACAATAATTTGATTTTGGCAGCTAAAAAAGTGTAAAAAAGTACCTTATAAATTCATGTGCATCTTCTTCTTTGCCATTACCAAGCTGGCTCCCAATACTCTGTAATTGAGAAAGTATGCTCATTGGAGATAGTGGAGATTTTGTGTCCTTTGACTTCAAAATCAAACTTTCAAATTCACAGGTGAAGCACCATTTTTTATTTGTACCTGAAATTTACAATGGAGATATTTACCCAAGGGAAACTAATACAAGTTACAAAAGATAGTATTCAAGATATAGGGCGTGTAATGATTCCATGATGGAAACTACCATTCACACATACATGTTTTAGAATGTAGTCCTTGAAGAAAATAAGCAGTTAAGGGTGGCGTAAAAGCTAGGCACTGAAGTACAGCATTAGCATAACAACTGCAAAAAAGTTACAAAGTTAGAAAAGCCCAAAAAGAAATACACAGAACAGTAAAAGAGAAATAGATTCCAGAAAAAATTCACAAACCTAATCATTTTCATAAATCATTTAATGACATGGCAAAAAGTAAATTATCCTTATTGGCAAGAAAAGATTATTGTATATAAGTTATTATATTCTAAATCTATAAATCCACAAACAAGTCTGCCCCAATTATCCCCTAACATGTTTATCATTAATTTAAATTACCTGTTTCCACAATTTATAAGACCGAACGGGTGCAACTCTACCTTGTTGAAGTTATAAAGCTTGACAAATGATTCATATGGAAAAAGACCCTGCAGCAGTTGAAAAGTGTATGGTAACAGTCTCCAAAGACAAAAAAAAATAAAAAATAAAAAAATAAAAAAAATAAAGAAAGAAAGAAAGAAAGAAAAAAAAAGAATGCACTAAGATTTGTTCTGGAAGAACCTTGTCATTGTATTTTCCAGCAATATCACTCCCAAGGGATAAAGTAGTGTGCTTGGATAAATTTGATCCTCTAATCTGATCAACGACTTTTAAAACAGATGTTTTCAAGTCACTCTTAGAATTTGCAGAGTAGCTAACATGAGAAGAAGTGACAGTCCTATATTCAATGCCATTATTCCTATGTTTTGCACTTGGCTGTGAATGTCCTTCATTTGTAGAAGCTATTTTAGAATCAGCAAGCTCGCGTGTCTTGCATATAACATCGGTGGACTTAGAGGTGCAGCCATGGTTGTCCACCACATGATTTGATGCCACAGAGTCGGATGGTTGCAAGTTATGGATGTTCTTAGTATCTGCAGAGCCTGGATCTTTGCCAATCCTGGAGGATTGGGAGGAAAAGGGGTGCAGAGGTGGCTCAGAGCTGTCTTTAGATTCCAATTGATCAGATCCAGAACCACTGCAAACTTTGCTTATAAAATTGGGATCTCCACTATTGGTGAATGAGAGGTTCCTCACCTTTGAAGAATTCATGTTGATGTTCTCAGATGATGCTGATACTGGATGTGGCATATTCTTCCTAACAGAGTTTGGAAAAGCGTCATCAGGCAAAGATTCCTTAGCCTCAGTATCTCGTACATGTAAAGGAGGCATGGTGCCGAATTGAAAGCGGAATGACAATTCAGAATCAGCCTTTCCACAAGTGGATTCATCAGAATGGGATGGATAAGTTTTATTATTAGTGTTATCTTTAAGCCCTCCTGAATCAAGAGCTTTATCCCAGAATCCAGAAGGCTCAATTTTCACACCTTTCCCCGCGCTTGAGCCTGAAGCACCATTTGATGCAAGCTGCCTCTCTTCTTTACTAAAATCAGGCGTGATATGATTTAATTTGTGAACTGTAGAAGAACCACCAACTGAATCAAGCATACTCACAAACTTTGGAGAAGAAGACATTGCTGCATCCACATTGCTATTGTTTGTGGTTTTATCAGTAATGTCACGGGTGGGAACAAAAGAAATATGTCCCTCCGATCGGTCATGCTCATTTGAGACGATACTCTCACAGGCAGAGGAATCATCAGATGAATCACTAGCACTTGGGGAAGCCGAAAATCCAGAAAATGAATTACTAGATAATTCAGAATTAGTATCTGCTAAAATGTCCTCCGCAAGGAACCCAGCTTTAATATTATCATCCTTTCCAAATGAAGCCTTGGGAGAAAAGCTGATACCTTGAGAGGATATTTTACACTTTGCACCTCTGTTTTCAGATTTCTCCTCATGGATACCAGAGTAATCTTGCTCCCCTTTCCTCTTGTCAATACCACTTATTACACCATCGCTCTGATGTGTTTTGCTGGGAGGATGACATTCAAATTTATGACCTTGATGCCAATGAACTGTTTGGCAATGAGTAGAACTGAAAAACATGAAACCGGTCAAATGAGAAAGACGTATTATTTTTACAAAATTGCTCTAACGGACATATGTTGGGAAAAATAATGCATTCAAACCCCATTATTACAGATCACTCGCAGTCCTCTCAATCATTCAGCATAGGGTGTAAAAGAGGTCATAAAACCTCGTCTCGAAAACTTTAGACGCAAAATTATAAGAAACATTTTTCCCTCTCTTCCAAATCATAAACTTTTTCAATCAACCACAACTCCACTCACCTATTAAAGTAGCAGCATAACATTTATTTCTACTAGGCTACCAGCATTAGTCATGAGAGTGCAACAGCCAACATGTCCATCTATACTTTAATTTATAAACAAAACTGGGTTTGCAAAACAACAGAGATTATGAATTGGCTATGATAAGCAATCGCAAATCCAATATAATGAATGTACTTGGGAACCATAAGAGCTACACGCCAATTAACAACATCAAAATTAATACTACCAACAATAAACAAAAAAAATACTGCACAAAATCATAAGGGAAACAAAACCAAAAAAACAGAATCCATGCCACCAAATAAAAGGCCGAATGGTTCAGCACAGTTTAACAAATTCAAACGACTATACCAACGCACCAGTAGCGAACGGATTTGCACTTAGCACATCGCGCAGTGGCAGGAAAATAGCAGAGAGCACATTGATAATTGTTAGCAGTAGCAAAAACCACCGGGGCAGGGGCAGACACATATAACGCCTCTCTCTCAACCCTTTCAGTTTCCTCAGCAGCCAAAATCAAAAGCCTCTTGATCTCCTCATTCCTAGCCACCGCAACCTGCCATTTCCGGCGAATCACAAAACCAATCACCGGCAACACCACACAAACCACCACAAGGACTAGGTTCAAAAACCCTAAATCCCCGGTGACAAACATTTATCTCACACCTTCACACATCCAGCACAACCAAAAAAACCTAAACCGCTACATCACCACCGCACACGGAAAGAACCTCACAGCGGAGCAACCACCTAACAAACCTTTACTTGATTGGACGGTTACGAAGATGCGAAATACCGTAACAGTTAGATTAACAACGAAATTCGATTCCGTTGAACTAGAAATGTACTGTGGCGCAGTTGTTGTTGGCGTTTACAAGTAAACTGAAGATGCTAATGAAAATTCAAAAAGACGAAGCAAAACGCAATTCTCATGGTTTGATTCTTCCGAGTGCGTATATTGTTTTCTTCGGTTGTTGGATCAAAAATAAAAATAACGTTTCAGAGAGAGAAAGAAAGAATAGCGCGGTAAATGTAAATAAGAGAGGGTATAATTAATTAATTAGTTAATTTATTAATGTTATCGAGAGAAAGGAATTTGGTTGTTGGAAAGTGTGATACGTTCATTCCTGGTTGAAATATTCCGGTTCGAAACACGAATTTCAAAACCGGTTTGAACCGGTTCAGTGATGGTGTAAAAAAGGCACGTGATAGTGGGCCTTGGTTGGAGTGTTGCCAATACGGATTATGCTCATGGTTTCCGATTCGGGAATCAGACGGTGGATGTGGGACCAGTTTACTGACTAAAAGTGTCCTCACTCTATTTCTTTTTTCTGTTTTGGTGTAAATTGTGTTATGTGTGTTGAGAGATTCTATGGAATGGAATTAATAAGTTAACCAATTTACAAGTTAGTAAATTGTCTGCTTAGGTTGGTACGGGCTACAAAGACCAACACGGCTTTTGATTATGAGGAAAGGATAATTGACTTTAGTGATGAGAAATTTTCGCATATATAGTACCATGATTATGATGATAGTTTAACTTTTGTGTGTGTTTTTTTTAAGAGAAGTGAAAATGAGTGTAATATCATTATACAATGGTGGATTGCGGATTTGAAATCATCTCATCATGTTATTGTATGCTTACTCGGGATGGCAGGCAGACTCAAATCTGCGGGGCTCACCTGCATTCGAACTCGAGTTAACGGGTAAAAATTCAAGTTGACTGGTTTCAGGTTCGGGTGCCACCCGATATTTCGGGTGCGGGTTTGATTAGTATAAAACCTGTGCCCAAAACCACACCCGCTATATATATATATATATATATATATATATATATATATATATATATATATATATATATATATATATATATATATATATATATATATATATATATATATATAACAATACTTATATATTATTTAACAATAAATTATAAATTAATGTTTTATATAAGTATTTTAATTTGTTAATATTTTTTTATATAACGTATAGTTTAAATGTATGTTACAATAATTTAGTTATATTCTATAAGTAACTTTATATAAATATAAGGTATGTTACAGTATTGCAAATATATAAACTTTTTATAAGTAACGTTATATTTATATTTCTTATATAAGTATTGCAAATATTATATATATATATATATATATATATATATATATATATATATATATATATATATATATATATATAAAGAGAATAGAAGAAAATGGGTTCACCTATTTTTCTTCCAAAATTATCTTTTAATAAATGATATATTTACTACAAAACCACATCATTGATAACTACCCATAGAAGTTACACATTAACTATTATTAACCTCCTATCTTTATGTTCTATTGTCAATAACTTCTCTCTCCATACTTTTTCATTTACATGTCAATTATCTTACTCATACACCCTCCGTCCCATATTATAAGCAAAAAGTGCTTTTTAGATACATTGAATAATTAATGTATCTGACTTATATATAGACTAGATACATTAATTATTCAATATATCTAAAAAGTAATTTTTTTCTTATAATATGGAACGGAGTAGTACAACATTATAATTATAGAAAATCAAAACACAAAAAATATATACGCATACTTATAATATATACACGTATGCATATTTAAAAAAGCGGACAAACGGGCACGAGAGTGCCTGTTTGGACGCTAGTACATATAGTAATTATGTGGCCACCATGCTAACAAATGATTTAAAAGTGATTTTTTGTTTTTAAATTAAAAGTGTTGTTTAAGAACTTATAGATGGACGGGATAATTTTGATATCCCTAAAATATATTCCATGAGAAATTAATAGTGAGCCTTATACACTAAATATCTGGCGATTTCAAACATATGGGAAATATTCGTTACAATGGATTTATAAATCGTTCAATTGGGACAGGCTGCCTAAGACGAACCGTTCGATAGGGTCTAGTTTGAAACTCACAATTCACACCACCTAACACATGTGACCACAAGGTGGTCAATGCATAACAGCCTGAGAAGATCAGTCAAGGGTGAAAAACTACTTCCTCTGTAATTAAAGGAGAATCGGTCCCCTCGATTCCATGTAAGGGATAGGTAGGAATAGGGAAATTGCTTCACAGCTCTTCAGTCCAAGCCCAAAGAGTTTTTATATAAACTTCATTCACAAAATTAGAGGGGGAAGTGATTCCCTTGGAAACATATACAGGAGCTCTCCGTCAATCTCACGTGGATGAGCTCTTAACACATCATAAACCCTAAAATCTATGACTGGCCTGTGTAGCAATGGGTTGTTCCTCATTGGATTTTTTATAACAAGTACAATTAGCTCCCGCCGTAGGGCTCTAGTAAAATTAACTTGGGTCACACTCACATTTCACACATCATCCTCCTTAGTTGTAACACCTTACTCTACCCGTTCGTATACAAATTAAAAATACGAAAAATATTGCGGAAGTAAATCAGAGTTATACACGTAGGATGCCACATTACGAAAAACTCACCATGAAGTATCAAATCACTGCATGTCTTATTCATTAATAAAACAAATATTTTGGTTCAACTGCGGAATTAAATCAAAGGTTTAGCATTAAGCTCCAATTACATCAATTTTTCACATAATACGTGGTTCAACAACAATTAAATCAAATAAGATACGTAACAAATACAAAGTCAAATAATATAAAGAAAATGTGAAATCCCCATCCTGCCTGTGTTACATATCAGAGCGACTCCTAAGACTCGATCAAATAGCCACACAATGCTCCAAGCACTACTCATGTAATGATCATTTGTACTCCCAAAGGAGCACAGACACAACAAACAGAAAATGAGTGAGAATTACATTCAATAATACACGGTGAAAAACACATGCTAAGGAGTAGTTAACACACAACACACACCCATCATACAATTACCACCCATCATTCAATCATATACATATGCAATGTGACTCACCTGACACGACACAATGCATGTGGTACCATCACAATCACATACGGTTCACCCTAGAACCCAATTCCCGTCGGAATCCGAATAAGTCGTATACGTTCCTCTGAACTACAACTTATCTCCACAAGACTCCCACATAGAGTCCGGATAAGACTAGGCACCCATCATGGATTCCCACCTAGCTCATCTCCACATAACATGACATGAATGCATGACACAAAATTATGCACAATATAATAATAATTCTAGCATAATTCACAATCCTCAATGATCACACGTGAGCCACATACTCACCGTAATTCCTTTCTGAATTACCACCACAGTACAAGATCGTCCACACCCGACAATCTTGGCTCACACACATCCTACACGTCTCAACTAGACATTCTTATAAAAACCCACATTTTATCCTATTTAATGTTATTACTATTTTCCTCTATGTTCAACTATGCCATCTTAGCCTTACGGATCAAGAGAAATTGCATTACATGCGAAATCGAGACAAAATTCGTGAAAATGGGAATTTTCCACCACAGCCTTGCCCATACGCGTATGGACTCAATTCCCTCGCCCCAGGCCCATGTATCGTACGCATAGGGCTCATCTGCCCAGGCCTCATACGCATATTGCCTTGGGCTGTATGCGTATCACTAGAGAGTGATTTCTCTCTCAAGTTCTTCCAAAACTACCCCTACGTGTATGGCCCTACCCATACGCGTATGGCCCTACCCATACTCGTATGGCCACTCCTCGTACGCGTCCCATACACGTTTCAGCAGAGGGTCGTGCTGGCTTTGGGGACGGGGTGCGTATGCTACGCGTATTGTAACGCCCGTTTTATTTTAATTATTATTCGTGAAATAATTGTGAATTGATTGATCGTGTGTTTTGGTGTGTTTTGGCTGTTTTTAGTGTAGCCATCATAAGGGGTAGTGGCCTTAAGAATTATCTTTAAGGTAGTAGGGGTGTGTGACCAAAAACGTAGAGATTGGTTGTGTGGGGACTAAGACTAATTAGAGTATTTTAGTTAGTAATTATTTAATTATAATAATAGCTTAATATTGATCTAATTAAATAGGTGATGGAAATTATTATTATTATTATTATTATTCCTAATATTATTATTAATTAAAATATGATTTAATTAGTATTTGGGTGAGAGAGAAATGAGGAAGACTAAGTGTTAGTAGTGGGATTGTGGAGGAAAATAAGGAAAATAAATAGGTTATAGGTAGACTAAGTTGGGAGTTAAGAAAAAGAGAAGTGACAATTGAAGAAAATAAGGGTTTGAGAGAAGAGATACGTAAACGTTGCAGAGAAGAGGAAAAGAGGAAAAAGGCAAAGCTAGGTTCGATCGGAAAGTGTTAGAGCAACCTTCAATTCAAGGTAAGGGTGGGGTTCTGACTCTATAACTGGATAATTAATTAATGATATGTGGGGTTAGTTTATAGGATTGCCTCTGTTGTATTTTTCTGATTTTGTTGATACCGAAGTTGAATTCTAAGTTGATCGATTGTGGAAATTAGTCCGTGTTGTTTAATTGTGGTTTATATGTTGTTGTTGATGAATTGGTCGTAGAAAATTAGTTTATGTTGCTTTAGAGTAAAAATTATATCGTGTTTTTGTTGCACTGTGATGAGTGAATTTGGTCCTGGAATTCTGAAGGAAAGAAGGGGAATGAATTACACTGAAGCGAAGGGATTGGGGGTGTGGCGACCGTGATGGAGGTCGTAACGACCGTCACGAAGGTTAGGTGCGGGTGACGACCGTCACCCATATGTTACGACCGTCACACTTGTGACGAGGGCCATGGAGTGGTGGCAAGCGTCACACGGGTATGTGCATTTTTTCCTGTTTCTGCGTTGTGGTTTCTGTCTGCTGTATGTCTGGCATAATTGAACTCAGTAAATATTTTTGCAGAAACATAATTAATTTGAGGATCATAATAATTAACAATAGTAATTCATTGAGTGAGAATCACTGTAAGTATATAAGTAATAGTATTAATAATATGACAGTAGCAGTGACAAACTAGTAGGATAATAATATAGCAGTAGCAGTGATGAATTAGTGGGATAAAGCAGTTAGTAAATATAGCAGAAGATTAATTAACCGTTTCAATCGAAAACTGCCGAATGACTTTTGTGTTGGATTGTAGTATATTTTGGTTGTCTAGTTGTGTTGTGCCTTTGGTTGAGAATTTGCGAGTTGCAGGTGATGTTGTGTCTTGTTGGAGTGCCTCTAAATTATGGGCAAGAATAAGTTGTAGGCCTATGGCCAATGTTGAATTGTTGTGGTGCTGATTTTTATAATTATCATTGATTATTTTGATGTTTGAGTTGAGTCGCATTGCATAGCATATCAAGTTGGAGCTGTTGCTCGGTAAGTTGACCTGGATTGGTAAAAATATTAAGTTGAAGGCTTATGCCTTGTTGACGTCAATATTAATAGGAAAATTTCTAAGTTGGGAGTTCTGCTCCAATGGTACCACATGCATATTACGAGTCGCATTTCAACGTTGCATAATCATGTTGTTATGTTGTTTATTATGTTGATTGATGTTGATTGTGAGTTGTGAAGTGGTGATTGTTTATAGTATAATCTAATATGTTATTTATCATATATTCGATTATATTGTTCGATATCTCACCCCTTCTGTGTATGGTGATGGTTTATACGCCATCATGCAGGTAATCTGGAGTGAAGGCTGTCTACCTTCGTTAGTTCGAGTCAGTGTCGTCGCTCTGATACGTAACACTCGGGGGGATGTACGCTTGTTTCTTTTATTGTTGCTTTTCGTATTGTTGCTGAATTTTTAAGTTGTTTCCTTTAAAGATTATTATTTTGAAGATGTTTTAAGTTGGATAAAGTTGTTATGTCATTTAAGTTGAAGTTTGTGACTCCGCTGCTTAATTATAAAAGTTGTTTTGGTTTACAAAGACTAAATTATCTTGTTATCATTTCACCCAAGCTTTTAGTGTTATGTATCTATGTTAAAATACGATTAAATGTTGTTGTTGTAAGTTGTGAATGTAGCATCCTATTCGTATGTTGAAATTTTGTAACTCTCATTTTATTAATATTCGTCGGGTAGAAATGAGGTGTTAAATTAGTGGTATCAAAGCAGGTCGGTCCGTCCGGCCAAGTTGTCTAATGTTATTTATTCCTTAGTACGCGGCATGTGTGTGAAACACTGTCGGTAATTGCTTATTAGTTTTCTAACCGTTTGTCTCCAGGAGTTGGTTTGAAACAAGTGGGGGAGAAGCTTACTTCCCGAAAATATTAATGGTATGTGAAGTTGGATCAAGGTGATATTGATTGCAAGAGTGCAAATGTTGTTGGAACTGTGTTGCGAACCGACGAGAGTATGGACTCATGATTTTTATCGGTCAAGTTTGAGATGCCTTTGAGGGAGGACGAGCCGATAATTGTGATTGGCCTCTGGAGTGTAGATCAGAGTTTGGAGATAGTTAGGAGATGATGTTTTTACCTGCTAAGCGAGTAAGATAACTCTTACAGAATAGAGCTTATATGAGCGCATGTGGGTGATAACGGTTATTTGAGAGGTGCGTAGACTACTGACGGCAGATTAAAGAGATGATTGAGAATAAGGATCCACTCCAAAGAAAATGATAATTCGATGGATCAACTGGTAGACTAGTATGTCTTGAGTATAATTGGATTGAAGTCAGATGATTTTCAGAGTTGGGTGAAAAGCAAGGATAGTTGGAGGATCTCGGAAGCAAGAGAGAGAGAGAGAGGTAGAACTCATGTTCACCAATTTCAATTTTCATTTTCGCAATTATGGAATAGCCTTCAGAAAAAGGGGTATAACTTTTCACTCGTAACTCCGATGGAAGTGAATCTGGAATTTTTGGAAAGCTTACGAAATTCCCTATCGTTTGCATATAAATTTTGTCTTCGACATGTTTTTGAAGAGAGCGAAAAATGCGTTTGAATATTTGGGTCTGATGCTGATTTTGGTGGAAGTGTGTATACGGGATTTCTGGATTAGCCGCCATTGCACAGGCGATAACTTTTTACTCGTAACTCGAATTTAAGCGATTCTTGAAGTTCTGAAATCTACATGAAATTCCCTTAATTTTGGAATATAATTTTGTGTTTGGGAGGTCTGTATTGAAAGAGATAGTTGTGTTAGAAGTTGAACGAATATTACTAGAGACGAGTAAGATAAGATCAAGTGAAAAATGTTTGGAAATAGGAAGGAGGTAAGGATATCGAAGGAGCACATAGAGATGCGGCGTATGCCAGTGGAGAATTATTAGAATATAGATTTCTTTGAGGTAGGTTAAATAGTAAAGTGGACAGTGTGTTATTGTTGATATGGTGTCGACATGTGTCGGGAAAATTTTGGAAGTTTGTATCACCAACCAGATGATGAGGTGGTACTATTGAGAGTGTGATTTGAATGAGAATCAAGTGTGAAACTATATGGATTATAGAGGTTCTGAGATTAAAGGAGAGACGAAGGATTGGTTAGTGTTGTTGAAGTTCTTAACTTGAATAAAGGTTTCGATTGGAGCAAACCGATTTGGATTGTACTTGGTGTCGTAGTAGTTCCGGTATTGGGAGAATATTCATCAAATGTGTTGTGCTATGAGCGTGTATAGGAGAATATGTACTGGATTTTGGACTTTTTGTATCATTGACGAGGTGGAAAATAAGAAAATTAAGAAAACGTTTGTAAGCCTTAAAGAGATGGTGGAGCATTATGCTTAGGTAATTTTGAGCACAAGGTAAATGACGTTATTGTAGTTGGGTAATGACGATTTATGCCACCGTTATGGTTGCCGGCTGTCTATTGACAAATTGAGGAACTGATCACCCTTAATCTCTTGTTGATAGTAGACGGAATCATGTTGGATGGAACAGACGTGTCTTGCCAACTGAGATTGTATGTATAGTGAATTGTTCGGAGTTGAGCCAAGTGCTTAAGGATTGTTTTGATTAGTCAATGCAAATTCTTATATAGGAAGATGAGGTAACGAGACAATTGCCTTGTCAAGAGTGGGGATTTTAAAAATATTTGGACCATTTCTCGATTTGTGCGTGTCATCCTTGCGCATGGGCCATGCTAATCTTCTCTGTATCGTTTCAATTTTATCGGATGTCCCTGAAGGGACAAATGAAAATGTAATTGAAACTGCTCAATTTTTTATAGACAATATTTAAGTATTGCATAAAATAGGTGATGCGATTATTTGATAAAGGTTATTAGTTGTTACTTTGCAATAAATTTGTAATGGAATGCAAAACTGACTTTTTCAGTTACTTGTTTTTATAATTTGAACTTGTAGCAGTTACATTTTTAGAAATTCATAAAAAGTGAAAAAACAAACACAGATAGTTATATGTGTCTTTTTTTTTTTGGAATATCACAATTCCTCTTAAAAAAACTGTACTTTTTTTAATATTTAATTTCTCAAAACTAAATAAACTATATTTTAAAGGGTATAATAGGAATGAAAATAGCCCAGTCTAAAATCCCCTCTATTTTTATCTATGGTTATAGATAACGTTAATATTCTAAATGGATAAATAATTTGAGGCAAATATAAATAAGAAAGAAAATACCTATTATGAGATTGAGGGAGTATATACATTAAATAAAACACAATAATTCTTAATAAACTCTTTGGCTGGAAATAAATAGAATATACTCTAGACATTATATATTGCTTATGTAATCTGAATTTTACTCTTAAAATGATTGTGTCAAATTACAACTTTATATTGCACATGCTATATATTAACTTATTTTGAAATACATGCTAATAACATGAGGAAAATGTAAGAAGATAATTTGAAACTAATCAATTGAAAAATATATACTGGCAAAATAGCAATAACAAAATAAAGAAGAAATTTTCCTAAGATTTTAAACGATTGAAACATTTATTATGATCATTATGTCAAACTTTTTTTATGTTTAATAGTACTCTGCAATTATAATTTGGGTTACTGTTTTTCATTTATGCACAAAATTTTCACATATACTCGTTGCATTGTCTTCTTAAAAATCAAAATATAAAATGTTCATTATTAGTATTACAAATTACACAAAAGCATTTTGAAGTTACAACACAATATAATTCTCTACTGTGTTTTAAAATAAAAAATGTGATATACACACAAAAAAATGGGTATTAGAAAATATTTCAATCCTTAAACAAACAAAAAATCATTAGATTTACTAATTTTAAAATTTCATGTTAATCTAAGAATATAAGAAACATGATATAACATTTCCGAATGAAGAAGGTGAAAAGCAAAGTCACAACCGAATGTTTTTATGCAGACAAAATATAATATCCTTTGTGATCTCTTTCACTGAAGATCAACAATACAGTGCATATATAAATTAAATAGTTGAACAATAATCCATTATCATCATTTAAGAACAATTATTATAAGTAGAGCACAAAGCGGAACATGCATGGCATGGTAAACCAAAACACTTCATCCAAGTAAGTCACTCATTATCAACATCGCGAGGTAACCATGGAAGGATTTCCTCAAATAAACTTTCATGCCAGATCCTTTCGTCCCTCACAAGTGCTTCCAACTCTCCTCCTTCACTTTCTTCTAGGAGGCAACGATTAGCCCCCAACGGCGTAACTATGATAGTGAAATGTCCACGCTTATTGAAAGCATTTTGAATGTCGTATGTTGAGCCTGACTTTTCTACAACTCCTACAAAATCTTTTTGAAACCTCTGCATCTCTTCCAAACTCACTTTAAAATGTAGATGTGCAAAGGTAGGCGTCTTTTCCTTCAGATTTTATTTCACTGTGTTATTAACATTCCACCTTTTATCATTACCATCTGACCTTTTAACATTACCATATGACCTTTTCACCGCTTGAGCATACGAACCATTATGAATAGTCACTCGAACCGTAGGTATGTCATGCTATTTCGTGAGATAAGGCTCAACCTTATGTGTTACCGTTCTTCTACTCACCACTGCCGGAGTGGTACGTTGAAAGCGAGGAGTATTAACATGAAGTTTATTACCCGGGATTTGTATGTTGTCAAGTTTTGCTGCCAATATTCGCCCGTTAATCACTTTTTGAAATCTCGAAAAACCATATCACCTACCGCTTTTATCTCTTCTTGCTAGAATGAATACCTCTGATATCAGTCCATACTGTTTAAATACTTCAGCCATGTCTTTGGCATCATAGTTTTCTGGAAACTCCGTGAAGAAAAAGGAAGATATATGTTTCTCCAGGACCTTGTTTTTCCATGCCTTCACCGTCCAAACAGAAACTCTGTTACTTACAGTCCTTCGTTTCCTTCCTACTTCAAACCAGCCATCATTCTTCATTTTAACCAAACACTAACCAGATGAACAAGAATAGAAGACAAATTAGAATCAACCTCAGGGGGAAGAAGGTCCCTAATCCTAAGATTAGGACTTTAAACCAAACTCCCCCAAGCCTAATTCATTGCTGTCTTGATCTCTTACAAGTGGATATGCTATCATATTATTTTAAAATGTTGATGATACCTGTATATAGTGCCCTTAGTATAAGAATCAATTGGGATCTCAAAGAAGAAGAATGTGAATGTTTGATATGTCTCCACCCCAACATTACAAGATGAGGTAACGAGACAATTGCCTTGTCAAGAGTGGGGATTTTAAAAATATTTGGACCATTTCTCGATTTGTGCGTGTCATCCTTGCGCATGGGCCATGCTAATCTTCTCTGTATCGTTTCAATTTTATCGGATGTCCCCGAAGGGACAAATGAAAATGTAATTGAAACTGCTCAATTTTTTATAGACAATATTTAAGTATTGCATAAAATAGGTGATGCGATTATTTGATAAAGGTTATTAGTTGTTACTTTGCAATAAATTTGTAATGGAATGCAAAACTGACTTTTTCAGTTACTTGTTTTTATAATTTGAACTTGTAGCAGTTACATTTTTAGAAATTCATAAAAAGTGAAAAAACAAACACAGATAGTTATATGTGTCTTTTTTTTTTTGGAATATCACAATTCCTCTTAAAAAAACTGTACTTTTTTTAATATTTAATTTCTCAAAACTAAATAAACTATATTTTAAAGGGTATAATAGGAATGAAAATAGCCCAGTCTAAAATCCCCTCTATTTTTATCTATGGTTATAGATAACGTTAATATTCTAAATGGATAAATAATTTGAGGCAAATATAAATAAGAAAGAAAATACCTATTATGAGATTGAGGGAGTATATACATTAAATAAAACACAATAATTCTTAATAAACTCTTTGGCTGGGAATAAATAGAATATACTCTAGACATTATATATTGCTTATGTAATCTGAATTTTACTCTTAAAATGATTGTGTCAAATTACAACTTTATATTGCACATGCTATATATTAACTTATTTTGAAATACATGCTAATAACATGAGGAAAATGTAAGAAGATAATTTGAAACTAATCAATTGAAAAATATATACTGGCAAAATAGCAATAACAAAATAAAGAAGAAATTTTCCTAAGATTTTAAACGATTGAAACATTTATTATGATCATTATGTCAAACTTTTTTTATGTTTAATAGTACTCTGCAATTATAATTTGGGTTACTGTTTTTCATTTATGCACAAAATTTTCACATATACTCGTTGCATTGTCTTCTTAAAAATCAAAATATAAAATGTTCATTATTAGTATTACAAATTACACAAAAGCATTTTGAAGTTACAACACAATATAATTCTCTACTGTGTTTTAAAATAAAAAATGTGATATACACACAAAAAAATGGGTATTAGAAAATATTTCAATCCTTAAACAAACAAAAAATCATTAGATTTACTAATTTTAAAATTTCATGTTAATCTAAGAATATAAGAAACATGATATAACATTTCCGAATGAAGAAGGTGAAAAGCAAAGTCACAACCGAATGTTTTTATGCAGACAAAATATAATATCCTTTGTGATCTCTTTCACTGAAGATCAACAATACAGTGCATATATAAATTAAATAGTTGAACAATAATCCATTATCATCATTTAAGAACAATTATTATAAGTAGAGCACAAAGCGGAACATGCATGGCATGGTAAACCAAAACACTTCATCCAAGTAAGTCACTCATTATCAACATCGCGAGGTAACCATGGAAGGATTTCCTCAAATAAACTTTCATGCCAGATCCTTTCGTCCCTCACAAGTGCTTCCAACTCTCCTCCTTCACTTTCTTCTAGGAGGCAACGATTAGCCCCCAACGGCGTAACTATGATAGTGAAATGTCCACGCTTATTGAAAGCATTTTGAATGTCGTATGTTGAGCCTGACTTTTCTACAACTCCTACAAAATCTTTTTGAAACCTCTGCATCTCTTCCAAACTCACTTTAAAATGTAGATGTGCAAAGGTAGGCGTCTTTTCCTTCAGATTTTATTTCACTGTGTTATTAACATTCCACCTTTTATCATTACCATCTGACCTTTTAACATTACCATATGACCTTTTCACCGCTTGAGCATACAAACCATTATGAATAGTCACTCGAACCGTAGGTATGTCATGCTATTTCGTGAGATAAGGCTCAACCTTATGTGTTACCGTTCTTCTACTCACCACTGCCGGAGTGGTACGTTGAAAGCGAGGAGTATTAACATGAAGTTTATTACCCGGGATTTGTATGTTGTCAAGTTTTGCTGCCAATATTCGCCCGTTAATCACTTTTTGAAATCTCGAAAAACCATATCACCTACCGCTTTTATCTCTTCTTGCTAGAATGAATACCTCTGATATCAGTCCATACTGTTTAAATACTTCAGCCATGTCTTTGGCATCATAGTTTTCTGGAAACTCCGTGAAGAAAAAGGAAGATATATGTTTCTCCAGGACCTTGTTTTTCCATGCCTTCACCGTCCAAACAGAAACTCTGTTACTTACAGTCCTTCGTTTCCTTCCTACTTCAAACCAGCCATCATTCTTCATTTTAACCAAACACTAACCAGATGAACAAGAATAGAAGACAAATTAGAATCAACCTCAGGGGGAAGAAGGTCCCTAATCCTAAGATTAGGACTTTAAACCAAACTCCCCCAAGCCTAATTCATTGCTGTCTTGATCTCTTACAAGTGGATATGCTATCATATTATTTTAAAATGTTGATGATACCTGTATATAGTGCCCTTAGTATAAGAATCAATTGGGATCTCAAAGAAGAAGAATGTGAATGTTTGATATGTCTCCACCCCAACATTACAAGATGAGGTAACGAGACAATTGCCTTGTCAAGAGTGGGGATTTTAAAAATATTTGGACCATTTCTCGATTTGTGCGTGTCATCCTTGCGCATGGGCCATGCTAATCTTCTCTGTATCGTTTCAATTTTATCGGATGTCCCCGAAGGGACAAATGAAAATGTAATTGAAACTGCTCAATTTTTTATAGACAATATTTAAGTATTGCATAAAATAGGTGATGCGATTATTTGATAAAGGTTATTAGTTGTTACTTTGCAATAAATTTGTAATGGAATGCAAAACTGACTTTTTCAGTTACTTGTTTTTATAATTTGAACTTGTAGCAGTTACATTTTTAGAAATTCATAAAAAGTGAAAAAACAAACACAGATAGTTATATGTGTCTTTTTTTTTTTGGAATATCACAATTCCTCTTAAAAAAACTGTACTTTTTTTAATATTTAATTTCTCAAAACTAAATAAACTATATTTTAAAGGGTATAATAGGAATGAAAATAGCCCAGTCTAAAATCCCCTCTATTTTTATCTATGGTTATAGATAACGTTAATATTCTAAATGGATAAATAATTTGAGGCAAATATAAATAAGAAAGAAAATACCTATTATGAGATTGAGGGAGTATATACATTAAATAAAACACAATAATTCTTAATAAACTCTTTGGCTGGGAATAAATAGAATATACTCTAGACATTATATATTGCTTATGTAATCTGAATTTTACTCTTAAAATGATTGTGTCAAATTACAACTTTATATTGCACATGCTATATATTAACTTATTTTGAAATACATGCTAATAACATGAGGAAAATGTAAGAAGATAATTTGAAACTAATCAATTGAAAAATATATACTGGCAAAATAGCAATAACAAAATAAAGAAGAAATTTTCCTAAGATTTTAAACGATTGAAACATTTATTATGATCATTATGTCAAACTTTTTTTATGTTTAATAGTACTCTGCAATTATAATTTGGGTTACTGTTTTTCATTTATGCACAAAATTTTCACATATACTCGTTGCATTGTCTTCTTAAAAATCAAAATATAAAATGTTCATTATTAGTATTACAAATTACACAAAAGCATTTTGAAGTTACAACACAATATAATTCTCTACTGTGTTTTAAAATAAAAAATGTGATATACACACAAAAAAATGGGTATTAGAAAATATTTCAATCCTTAAACAAACAAAAAATCATTAGATTTACTAATTTTAAAATTTCATGTTAATCTAAGAATATAAGAAACATGATATAACATTTCCGAATGAAGAAGGTGAAAAGCAAAGTCACAACCGAATGTTTTTATGCAGACAAAATATAATATCCTTTGTGATCTCTTTCACTGAAGATCAACAATACAGTGCATATATAAATTAAATAGTTGAACAATAATCCATTATCATCATTTAAGAACAATTATTATAAGTAGAGCACAAAGCGGAACATGCATGGCATGGTAAACCAAAACACTTCATCCAAGTAAGTCACTCATTATCAACATCGCGAGGTAACCATGGAAGGATTTCCTCAAATAAACTTTCATGCCAGATCCTTTCGTCCCTCACAAGTGCTTCCAACTCTCCTCCTTCACTTTCTTCTAGGAGGCAACGATTAGCCCCCAACGGCGTAACTATGATAGTGAAATGTCCACGCTTATTGAAAGCATTTTGAATGTCGTATGTTGAGCCTGACTTTTCTACAACTCCTACAAAATCTTTTTGAAACCTCTGCATCTCTTCCAAACTCACTTTAAAATGTAGATGTGCAAAGGTAGGCGTCTTTTCCTTCAGATTTTATTTCACTGTGTTATTAACATTCCACCTTTTATCATTACCATCTGACCTTTTAACATTACCATATGACCTTTTCACCGCTTGAGCATACGAACCATTATGAATAGTCACTCGAACCGTAGGTATGTCATGCTATTTCGTGAGATAAGGCTCAACCTTATGTGTTACCGTTCTTCTACTCACCACTGCCGGAGTGGTACGTTGAAAGCGAGGAGTATTAACATGAAGTTTATTACCCGGGATTTGTATGTTGTCAAGTTTTGCTGCCAATATTCGCCCGTTAATCACTTTTTGAAATCTCGAAAAACCATATCACCTACCGCTTTTATCTCTTCTTGCTAGAATGAATACCTCTGATATCAGTCCATACTGTTTAAATACTTCAGCCATGTCTTTGGCATCATAGTTTTCTGGAAACTCCGTGAAGAAAAAGGAAGATATATGTTTCTCCAGGACCTTGTTTTTCCATGCCTTCACCGTCCAAACAGAAACTCTGTTACTTACAGTCCTTCGTTTCCTTCCTACTTCAAACCAGCCATCATTCTTCATTTTAACCAAACACTAACCAGATGAACAAGAATAGAAGACAAATTAGAATCAACCTCAGGGGGAAGAAGGTCCCTAATCCTAAGATTAGGACTTTAAACCAAACTCCCCCAAGCCTAATTCATTGCTGTCTTGATCTCTTACAAGTGGATATGCTATCATATTATTTTAAAATGTTGATGATACCTGTATATAGTGCCCTTAGTATAAGAATCAATTGGGATCTCAAAGAAGAAGAATGTGAATGTTTGATATGTCTCCACCCCAACATTACAAGATGAGGTAACGAGACAATTGCCTTGTCAAGAGTGGGGATTTTAAAAATATTTGGACCATTTCTCGATTTGTGCGTGTCATCCTTGCGCATGGGCCATGCTAATCTTCTCTGTATCGTTTCAATTTTATCGGATGTCCCCGAAGGGACAAATGAAAATGTAATTGAAACTGCTCAATTTTTTATAGACAATATTTAAGTATTGCATAAAATAGGTGATGCGATTATTTGATAAAGGTTATTAGTTGTTACTTTGCAATAAATTTGTAATGGAATGCAAAACTGACTTTTTCAGTTACTTGTTTTTATAATTTGAACTTGTAGCAGTTACATTTTTAGAAATTCATAAAAAGTGAAAAAACAAACACAGATAGTTATATGTGTCTTTTTTTTTTTGGAATATCACAATTCCTCTTAAAAAAACTGTACTTTTTTTAATATTTAATTTCTCAAAACTAAATAAACTATATTTTAAAGGGTATAATAGGAATGAAAATAGCCCAGTCTAAAATCCCCTCTATTTTTATCTATGGTTATAGATAACGTTAATATTCTAAATGGATAAATAATTTGAGGCAAATATAAATAAGAAAGAAAATACCTATTATGAGATTGAGGGAGTATATACATTAAATAAAACACAATAATTCTTAATAAACTCTTTGGCTGGAAATAAATAGAATATACTCTAGACATTATATATTGCTTATGTAATCTGAATTTTACTCTTAAAATGATTGTGTCAAATTACAACTTTATATTGCACATGCTATATATTAACTTATTTTGAAATACATGCTAATAACATGAGGAAAATGTAAGAAGATAATTTGAAACTAATCAATTGAAAAATATATACTGGCAAAATAGCAATAACAAAATAAAGAAGAAATTTTCCTAAGATTTTAAACGATTGAAACATTTATTATGATCATTATGTCAAACTTTTTTTATGTTTAATAGTACTCTGCAATTATAATTTGGGTTACTGTTTTTCATTTATGCACAAAATTTTCACATATACTCGTTGCATTGTCTTCTTAAAAATCAAAATATAAAATGTTCATTATTAGTATTACAAATTACACAAAAGCATTTTGAAGTTACAACACAATATAATTCTCTACTGTGTTTTAAAATAAAAAATGTGATATACACACAAAAAAATGGGTATTAGAAAATATTTCAATCCTTAAACAAACAAAAAATCATTAGATTTACTAATTTTAAAATTTCATGTTAATCTAAGAATATAAGAAACATGATATAACATTTCCGAATGAAGAAGGTGAAAAGCAAAGTCACAACCGAATGTTTTTATGCAGACAAAATATAATATCCTTTGTGATCTCTTTCACTGAAGATCAACAATACAGTGCATATATAAATTAAATAGTTGAACAATAATCCATTATCATCATTTAAGAACAATTATTATAAGTAGAGCACAAAGCGGAACATGCATGGCATGGTAAACCAAAACACTTCATCCAAGTAAGTCACTCATTATCAACATCGCGAGGTAACCATGGAAGGATTTCCTCAAATAAACTTTCATGCCAGATCCTTTCGTCCCTCACAAGTGCTTCCAACTCTCCTCCTTCACTTTCTTCTAGGAGGCAACGATTAGCCCCCAACGGCGTAACTATGATAGTGAAATGTCCACGCTTATTGAAAGCATTTTGAATGTCGTATGTTGAGCCTGACTTTTCTACAACTCCTACAAAATCTTTTTGAAACCTCTGCATCTCTTCCAAACTCACTTTAAAATGTAGATGTGCAAAGGTAGGCGTCTTTTCCTTCAGATTTTATTTCACTGTGTTATTAACATTCCACCTTTTATCATTACCATCTGACCTTTTAACATTACCATATGACCTTTTCACCGCTTGAGCATACGAACCATTATGAATAGTCACTCGAACCGTAGGTATGTCATGCTATTTCGTGAGATAAGGCTCAACCTTATGTGTTACCGTTCTTCTACTCACCACTGCCGGAGTGGTACGTTGAAAGCGAGGAGTATTAACATGAAGTTTATTACCCGGGATTTGTATGTTGTCAAGTTTTGCTGCCAATATTCGCCCGTTAATCACTTTTTGAAATCTCGAAAAACCATATCACCTACCGCTTTTATCTCTTCTTGCTAGAATGAATACCTCTGATATCAGTCCATACTGTTTAAATACTTCAGCCATGTCTTTGGCATCATAGTTTTCTGGAAACTCCGTGAAGAAAAAGGAAGATATATGTTTCTCCAGGACCTTGTTTTTCCATGCCTTCACCGTCCAAACAGAAACTCTGTTACTTACAGTCCTTCGTTTCCTTCCTACTTCAAACCAGCCATCATTCTTCATTTTAACCAAACACTAACCAGATGAACAAGAATAGAAGACAAATTAGAATCAACCTCAGGGGGAAGAAGGTCCCTAATCCTAAGATTAGGACTTTAAACCAAACTCCCCCAAGCCTAATTCATTGCTGTCTTGATCTCTTACAAGTGGATATGCTATCATATTATTTTAAAATGTTGATGATACCTGTATATAGTGCCCTTAGTATAAGAATCAATTGGGATCTCAAAGAAGAAGAATGTGAATGTTTGATATGTCTCCACCCCAACATTACAAGATGAGGTAACGAGACAATTGCCTTGTCAAGAGTGGGGATTTTAAAAATATTTGGACCATTTCTCGATTTGTGCGTGTCATCCTTGCGCATGGGCCATGCTAATCTTCTCTGTATCGTTTCAATTTTATCGGATGTCCCCGAAGGGACAAATGAAAATGTAATTGAAACTGCTCAATTTTTTATAGACAATATTTAAGTATTGCATAAAATAGGTGATGCGATTATTTGATAAAGGTTATTAGTTGTTACTTTGCAATAAATTTGTAATGGAATGCAAAACTGACTTTTTCAGTTACTTGTTTTTATAATTTGAACTTGTAGCAGTTACATTTTTAGAAATTCATAAAAAGTGAAAAAACAAACACAGATAGTTATATGTGTCTTTTTTTTTTTGGAATATCACAATTCCTCTTAAAAAAACTGTACTTTTTTTAATATTTAATTTCTCAAAACTAAATAAACTATATTTTAAAGGGTATAATAGGAATGAAAATAGCCCAGTCTAAAATCCCCTCTATTTTTATCTATGGTTATAGATAACGTTAATATTCTAAATGGATAAATAATTTGAGGCAAATATAAATAAGAAAGAAAATACCTATTATGAGATTGAGGGAGTATATACATTAAATAAAACACAATAATTCTTAATAAACTCTTTGGCTGGGAATAAATAGAATATACTCTAGACATTATATATTGCTTATGTAATCTGAATTTTACTCTTAAAATGATTGTGTCAAATTACAACTTTATATTGCACATGCTATATATTAACTTATTTTGAAATACATGCTAATAACATGAGGAAAATGTAAGAAGATAATTTGAAACTAATCAATTGAAAAATATATACTGGCAAAATAGCAATAACAAAATAAAGAAGAAATTTTCCTAAGATTTTAAACGATTGAAACATTTATTATGATCATTATGTCAAACTTTTTTTATGTTTAATAGTACTCTGCAATTATAATTTGGGTTACTGTTTTTCATTTATGCACAAAATTTTCACATATACTCGTTGCATTGTCTTCTTAAAAATCAAAATATAAAATGTTCATTATTAGTATTACAAATTACACAAAAGCATTTTGAAGTTACAACACAATATAATTCTCTACTGTGTTTTAAAATAAAAAATGTGATATACACACAAAAAAATGGGTATTAGAAAATATTTCAATCCTTAAACAAACAAAAAATCATTAGATTTACTAATTTTAAAATTTCATGTTAATCTAAGAATATAAGAAACATGATATAACATTTCCGAATGAAGAAGGTGAAAAGCAAAGTCACAACCGAATGTTTTTATGCAGACAAAATATAATATCCTTTGTGATCTCTTTCACTGAAGATCAACAATACAGTGCATATATAAATTAAATAGTTGAACAATAATCCATTATCATCATTTAAGAACAATTATTATAAGTAGAGCACAAAGCGGAACATGCATGGCATGGTAAACCAAAACACTTCATCCAAGTAAGTCACTCATTATCAACATCGCGAGGTAACCATGGAAGGATTTCCTCAAATAAACTTTCATGCCAGATCCTTTCGTCCCTCACAAGTGCTTCCAACTCTCCTCCTTCACTTTCTTCTAGGAGGCAACGATTAGCCCCCAACGGCGTAACTATGATAGTGAAATGTCCACGCTTATTGAAAGCATTTTGAATGTCGTATGTTGAGCCTGACTTTTCTACAACTCCTACAAAATCTTTTTGAAACCTCTGCATCTCTTCCAAACTCACTTTAAAATGTAGATGTGCAAAGGTAGGCGTCTTTTCCTTCAGATTTTATTTCACTGTGTTATTAACATTCCACCTTTTATCATTACCATCTGACCTTTTAACATTACCATATGACCTTTTCACCGCTTGAGCATACAAACCATTATGAATAGTCACTCGAACCGTAGGTATGTCATGCTATTTCGTGAGATAAGGCTCAACCTTATGTGTTACCGTTCTTCTACTCACCACTGCCGGAGTGGTACGTTGAAAGCGAGGAGTATTAACATGAAGTTTATTACCCGGGATTTGTATGTTGTCAAGTTTTGCTGCCAATATTCGCCCGTTAATCACTTTTTGAAATCTCGAAAAACCATATCACCTACCGCTTTTATCTCTTCTTGCTAGAATGAATACCTCTGATATCAGTCCATACTGTTTAAATACTTCAGCCATGTCTTTGGCATCATAGTTTTCTGGAAACTCCGTGAAGAAAAAGGAAGATATATGTTTCTCCAGGACCTTGTTTTTCCATGCCTTCACCGTCCAAACAGAAACTCTGTTACTTACAGTCCTTCGTTTCCTTCCTACTTCAAACCAGCCATCATTCTTCATTTTAACCAAACACTAACCAGATGAACAAGAATAGAAGACAAATTAGAATCAACCTCAGGGGGAAGAAGGTCCCTAATCCTAAGATTAGGACTTTAAACCAAACTCCCCCAAGCCTAATTCATTGCTGTCTTGATCTCTTACAAGTGGATATGCTATCATATTATTTTAAAATGTTGATGATACCTGTATATAGTGCCCTTAGTATAAGAATCAATTGGGATCTCAAAGAAGAAGAATGTGAATGTTTGATATGTCTCCACCCCAACATTACAAGATGAGGTAACGAGACAATTGCCTTGTCAAGAGTGGGGATTTTAAAAATATTTGGACCATTTCTCGATTTGTGCGTGTCATCCTTGCGCATGGGCCATGCTAATCTTCTCTGTATCGTTTCAATTTTATCGGATGTCCCCGAAGGGACAAATGAAAATGTAATTGAAACTGCTCAATTTTTTATAGACAATATTTAAGTATTGCATAAAATAGGTGATGCGATTATTTGATAAAGGTTATTAGTTGTTACTTTGCAATAAATTTGTAATGGAATGCAAAACTGACTTTTTCAGTTACTTGTTTTTATAATTTGAACTTGTAGCAGTTACATTTTTAGAAATTCATAAAAAGTGAAAAAACAAACACAGATAGTTATATGTGTCTTTTTTTTTTTGGAATATCACAATTCCTCTTAAAAAAACTGTACTTTTTTTAATATTTAATTTCTCAAAACTAAATAAACTATATTTTAAAGGGTATAATAGGAATGAAAATAGCCCAGTCTAAAATCCCCTCTATTTTTATCTATGGTTATAGATAACGTTAATATTCTAAATGGATAAATAATTTGAGGCAAATATAAATAAGAAAGAAAATACCTATTATGAGATTGAGGGAGTATATACATTAAATAAAACACAATAATTCTTAATAAACTCTTTGGCTGGGAATAAATAGAATATACTCTAGACATTATATATTGCTTATGTAATCTGAATTTTACTCTTAAAATGATTGTGTCAAATTACAACTTTATATTGCACATGCTATATATTAACTTATTTTGAAATACATGCTAATAACATGAGGAAAATGTAAGAAGATAATTTGAAACTAATCAATTGAAAAATATATACTGGCAAAATAGCAATAACAAAATAAAGAAGAAATTTTCCTAAGATTTTAAACGATTGAAACATTTATTATGATCATTATGTCAAACTTTTTTTATGTTTAATAGTACTCTGCAATTATAATTTGGGTTACTGTTTTTCATTTATGCACAAAATTTTCACATATACTCGTTGCATTGTCTTCTTAAAAATCAAAATATAAAATGTTCATTATTAGTATTACAAATTACACAAAAGCATTTTGAAGTTACAACACAATATAATTCTCTACTGTGTTTTAAAATAAAAAATGTGATATACACACAAAAAAATGGGTATTAGAAAATATTTCAATCCTTAAACAAACAAAAAATCATTAGATTTACTAATTTTAAAATTTCATGTTAATCTAAGAATATAAGAAACATGATATAACATTTCCGAATGAAGAAGGTGAAAAGCAAAGTCACAACCGAATGTTTTTATGCAGACAAAATATAATATCCTTTGTGATCTCTTTCACTGAAGATCAACAATACAGTGCATATATAAATTAAATAGTTGAACAATAATCCATTATCATCATTTAAGAACAATTATTATAAGTAGAGCACAAAGCGGAACATGCATGGCATGGTAAACCAAAACACTTCATCCAAGTAAGTCACTCATTATCAACATCGCGAGGTAACCATGGAAGGATTTCCTCAAATAAACTTTCATGCCAGATCCTTTCGTCCCTCACAAGTGCTTCCAACTCTCCTCCTTCACTTTCTTCTAGGAGGCAACGATTAGCCCCCAACGGCGTAACTATGATAGTGAAATGTCCACGCTTATTGAAAGCATTTTGAATGTCGTATGTTGAGCCTGACTTTTCTACAACTCCTACAAAATCTTTTTGAAACCTCTGCATCTCTTCCAAACTCACTTTAAAATGTAGATGTGCAAAGGTAGGCGTCTTTTCCTTCAGATTTTATTTCACTGTGTTATTAACATTCCACCTTTTATCATTACCATCTGACCTTTTAACATTACCATATGACCTTTTCACCGCTTGAGCATACGAACCATTATGAATAGTCACTCGAACCGTAGGTATGTCATGCTATTTCGTGAGATAAGGCTCAACCTTATGTGTTACCGTTCTTCTACTCACCACTGCCGGAGTGGTACGTTGAAAGCGAGGAGTATTAACATGAAGTTTATTACCCGGGATTTGTATGTTGTCAAGTTTTGCTGCCAATATTCGCCCGTTAATCACTTTTTGAAATCTCGAAAAACCATATCACCTACCGCTTTTATCTCTTCTTGCTAGAATGAATACCTCTGATATCAGTCCATACTGTTTAAATACTTCAGCCATGTCTTTGGCATCATAGTTTTCTGGAAACTCCGTGAAGAAAAAGGAAGATATATGTTTCTCCAGGACCTTGTTTTTCCATGCCTTCACCGTCCAAACAGAAACTCTGTTACTTACAGTCCTTCGTTTCCTTCCTACTTCAAACCAGCCATCATTCTTCATTTTAACCAAACACTAACCAGATGAACAAGAATAGAAGACAAATTAGAATCAACCTCAGGGGGAAGAAGGTCCCTAATCCTAAGATTAGGACTTTAAACCAAACTCCCCCAAGCCTAATTCATTGCTGTCTTGATCTCTTACAAGTGGATATGCTATCATATTATTTTAAAATGTTGATGATACCTGTATATAGTGCCCTTAGTATAAGAATCAATTGGGATCTCAAAGAAGAAGAATGTGAATGTTTGATATGTCTCCACCCCAACATTACAAGATGAGGTAACGAGACAATTGCCTTGTCAAGAGTGGGGATTTTAAAAATATTTGGACCATTTCTCGATTTGTGCGTGTCATCCTTGCGCATGGGCCATGCTAATCTTCTCTGTATCGTTTCAATTTTATCGGATGTCCCCGAAGGGACAAATGAAAATGTAATTGAAACTGCTCAATTTTTTATAGACAATATTTAAGTATTGCATAAAATAGGTGATGCGATTATTTGATAAAGGTTATTAGTTGTTACTTTGCAATAAATTTGTAATGGAATGCAAAACTGACTTTTTCAGTTACTTGTTTTTATAATTTGAACTTGTAGCAGTTACATTTTTAGAAATTCATAAAAAGTGAAAAAACAAACACAGATAGTTATATGTGTCTTTTTTTTTTTTGGAATATCACAATTCCTCTTAAAAAAACTGTACTATTTTTAATATTTAATTTCTCAAAACTAAATAAACTATATTTTAAAGGGTATAATAGGAATGAAAATAGCCCAGTCTAAAATCCCCTCTATTTTTATCTATGGTTATAGATAACGTTAATATTCTAAATGGATAAATAATTTGAGGCAAATATAAATAAGAAAGAAAATACCTATTATGAGATTGAGGGAGTATATACATTAAATAAAACACAATAATTCTTAATAAACTCTTTGGCTGGGAATAAATAGAATATACTCTAGACATTATATATTGCTTATGTAATCTGAATTTTACTCTTAAAATGATTGTGTCAAATTACAACTTTATATTGCACATGCTATATATTAACTTATTTTGAAATACATGCTAATAACATGAGGAAAATGTAAGAAGATAATTTGAAACTAATCAATTGAAAAATATATACTGGCAAAATAGCAATAACAAAATAAAGAAGAAATTTTCCTAAGATTTTAAACGATTGAAACATTTATTATGATCATTATGTCAAACTTTTTTTATGTTTAATAGTACTCTGCAATTATAATTTGGGTTACTGTTTTTCATTTATGCACAAAATTTTCACATATACTCGTTGCATTGTCTTCTTAAAAATCAAAATATAAAATGTTCATTATTAGTATTACAAATTACACAAAAGCATTTTGAAGTTACAACACAATATAATTCTCTACTGTGTTTTAAAATAAAAAATGTGATATACACACAAAAAAATGGGTATTAGAAAATATTTCAATCCTTAAACAAACAAAAAATCATTAGATTTACTAATTTTAAAATTTCATGTTAATCTAAGAATATAAGAAACATGATATAACATTTCCGAATGAAGAAGGTGAAAAGCAAAGTCACAACCGAATGTTTTTATGCAGACAAAATATAATATCCTTTGTGATCTCTTTCACTGAAGATCAACAATACAGTGCATATATAAATTAAATAGTTGAACAATAATCCATTATCATCATTTAAGAACAATTATTATAAGTAGAGCACAAAGCGGAACATGCATGGCATGGTAAACCAAAACACTTCATCCAAGTAAGTCACTCATTATCAACATCGCGAGGTAACCATGGAAGGATTTCCTCAAATAAACTTTCATGCCAGATCCTTTCGTCCCTCACAAGTGCTTCCAACTCTCCTCCTTCACTTTCTTCTAGGAGGCAACGATTAGCCCCCAACGGCGTAACTATGATAGTGAAATGTCCACGCTTATTGAAAGCATTTTGAATGTCGTATGTTGAGCCTGACTTTTCTACAACTCCTACAAAATCTTTTTGAAACCTCTGCATCTCTTCCAAACTCACTTTAAAATGTAGATGTGCAAAGGTAGGCGTCTTTTCCTTCAGATTTTATTTCACTGTGTTATTAACATTCCACCTTTTATCATTACCATCTGACCTTTTAACATTACCATATGACCTTTTCACCGCTTGAGCATACGAACCATTATGAATAGTCACTCGAACCGTAGGTATGTCATGCTATTTCGTGAGATAAGGCTCAACCTTATGTGTTACCGTTCTTCTACTCACCACTGCCGGAGTGGTACGTTGAAAGCGAGGAGTATTAACATGAAGTTTATTACCCGGGATTTGTATGTTGTCAAGTTTTGCTGCCAATATTCGCCCGTTAATCACTTTTTGAAATCTCGAAAAACCATATCACCTACCGCTTTTATCTCTTCTTGCTAGAATGAATACCTCTGATATCAGTCCATACTGTTTAAATACTTCAGCCATGTCTTTGGCATCATAGTTTTCTGGAAACTCCGTGAAGAAAAAGGAAGATATATGTTTCTCCAGGACCTTGTTTTTCCATGCCTTCACCGTCCAAACAGAAACTCTGTTACTTACAGTCCTTCGTTTCCTTCCTACTTCAAACCAGCCATCATTCTTCATTTTAACCAAACACTAACCAGATGAACAAGAATAGAAGACAAATTAGAATCAACCTCAGGGGGAAGAAGGTCCCTAATCCTAAGATTAGGACTTTAAACCAAACTCCCCCAAGCCTAATTCATTGCTGTCTTGATCTCTTACAAGTGGATATGCTATCATATTATTTTAAAATGTTGATGATACCTGTATATAGTGCCCTTAGTATAAGAATCAATTGGGATCTCAAAGAAGAAGAATGTGAATGTTTGATATGTCTCCACCCCAACATTACAAGATGAGGTAACGAGACAATTGCCTTGTCAAGAGTGGGGATTTTAAAAATATTTGGACCATTTCTCGATTTGTGCGTGTCATCCTTGCGCATGGGCCATGCTAATCTTCTCTGTATCGTTTCAATTTTATCGGATGTCCCCGAAGGGACAAATGAAAATGTAATTGAAACTGCTCAATTTTTTATAGACAATATTTAAGTATTGCATAAAATAGGTGATGCGATTATTTGATAAAGGTTATTAGTTGTTACTTTGCAATAAATTTGTAATGGAATGCAAAACTGACTTTTTCAGTTACTTGTTTTTATAATTTGAACTTGTAGCAGTTACATTTTTAGAAATTCATAAAAAGTGAAAAAACAAACACAGATAGTTATATGTGTCTTTTTTTTTTTGGAATATCACAATTCCTCTTAAAAAAACTGTACTTTTTTTAATATTTAATTTCTCAAAACTAAATAAACTATATTTTAAAGGGTATAATAGGAATGAAAATAGCCCAGTCTAAAATCCCCTCTATTTTTATCTATGGTTATAGATAACGTTAATATTCTAAATGGATAAATAATTTGAGGCAAATATAAATAAGAAAGAAAATACCTATTATGAGATTGAGGGAGTATATACATTAAATAAAACACAATAATTCTTAATAAACTCTTTGGCTGGGAATAAATAGAATATACTCTAGACATTATATATTGCTTATGTAATCTGAATTTTACTCTTAAAATGATTGTGTCAAATTACAACTTTATATTGCACATGCTATATATTAACTTATTTTGAAATACATGCTAATAACATGAGGAAAATGTAAGAAGATAATTTGAAACTAATCAATTGAAAAATATATACTGGCAAAATAGCAATAACAAAATAAAGAAGAAATTTTCCTAAGATTTTAAACGATTGAAACATTTATTATGATCATTATGTCAAACTTTTTTTATGTTTAATAGTACTCTGCAATTATAATTTGGGTTACTGTTTTTCATTTATGCACAAAATTTTCACATATACTCGTTGCATTGTCTTCTTAAAAATCAAAATATAAAATGTTCATTATTAGTATTACAAATTACACAAAAGCATTTTGAAGTTACAACACAATATAATTCTCTACTGTGTTTTAAAATAAAAAATGTGATATACACACAAAAAAATGGGTATTAGAAAATATTTCAATCCTTAAACAAACAAAAAATCATTAGATTTACTAATTTTAAAATTTCATGTTAATCTAAGAATATAAGAAACATGATATAACATTTCCGAATGAAGAAGGTGAAAAGCAAAGTCACAACCGAATGTTTTTATGCAGACAAAATATAATATCCTTTGTGATCTCTTTCACTGAAGATCAACAATACAGTGCATATATAAATTAAATAGTTGAACAATAATCCATTATCATCATTTAAGAACAATTATTATAAGTAGAGCACAAAGCGGAACATGCATGGCATGGTAAACCAAAACACTTCATCCAAGTAAGTCACTCATTATCAACATCGCGAGGTAACCATGGAAGGATTTCCTCAAATAAACTTTCATGCCAGATCCTTTCGTCCCTCACAAGTGCTTCCAACTCTCCTCCTTCACTTTCTTCTAGGAGGCAACGATTAGCCCCCAACGGCGTAACTATGATAGTGAAATGTCCACGCTTATTGAAAGCATTTTGAATGTCGTATGTTGAGCCTGACTTTTCTACAACTCCTACAAAATCTTTTTGAAACCTCTGCATCTCTTCCAAACTCACTTTAAAATGTAGATGTGCAAAGGTAGGCGTCTTTTCCTTCAGATTTTATTTCACTGTGTTATTAACATTCCACCTTTTATCATTACCATCTGACCTTTTAACATTACCATATGACCTTTTCACCGCTTGAGCATACGAACCATTATGAATAGTCACTCGAACCGTAGGTATGTCATGCTATTTCGTGAGATAAGGCTCAACCTTATGTGTTACCGTTCTTCTACTCACCACTGCCGGAGTGGTACGTTGAAAGCGAGGAGTATTAACATGAAGTTTATTACCCGGGATTTGTATGTTGTCAAGTTTTGCTGCCAATATTCGCCCGTTAATCACTTTTTGAAATCTCGAAAAACCATATCACCTACCGCTTTTATCTCTTCTTGCTGGAATGAATACCTCTGATATCAGTCCATACTGTTTAAATACTTCAGCCATGTCTTTGGCATCATAGTTTTCTGGAAACTCCGTGAAGAAAAAGGAAGATATATGTTTCTCCAGGACCTTGTTTTTCCATGCCTTCACCGTCCAAACAGAAACTCTGTTACTTACAGTCCTTCGTTTCCTTCCTACTTCAAACCAGCCATCATTCTTCATTTTAACCAAACACTAACCAGATGAACAAGAATAGAAGACAAATTAGAATCAACCTCAGGGGGAAGAAGGTCCCTAATCCTAAGATTAGGACTTTAAACCAAACTCCCCCAAGCCTAATTCATTGCTGTCTTGATCTCTTACAAGTGGATATGCTATCATATTATTTTAAAATGTTGATGATACCTGTATATAGTGCCCTTAGTATAAGAATCAATTGGGATCTCAAAGAAGAAGAATGTGAATGTTTGATATGTCTCCACCCCAACATTACAAGATGAGGTAACGAGACAATTGCCTTGTCAAGAGTGGGGATTTTAAAAATATTTGGACCATTTCTCGATTTGTGCGTGTCATCCTTGCGCATGGGCCATGCTAATCTTCTCTGTATCGTTTCAATTTTATCGGATGTCCCCGAAGGGACAAATGAAAATGTAATTGAAACTGCTCAATTTTTTATAGACAATATTTAAGTATTGCATAAAATAGGTGATGCGATTATTTGATAAAGGTTATTAGTTGTTACTTTGCAATAAATTTGTAATGGAATGCAAAACTGACTTTTTCAGTTACTTGTTTTTATAATTTGAACTTGTAGCAGTTACATTTTTAGAAATTCATAAAAAGTGAAAAAACAAACACAGATAGTTATATGTGTCTTTTTTTTTTTGGAATATCACAATTCCTCTTAAAAAAACTGTACTTTTTTTAATATTTAATTTCTCAAAACTAAATAAACTATATTTTAAAGGGTATAATAGGAATGAAAATAGCCCAGTCTAAAATCCCCTCTATTTTTATCTATGGTTATAGATAACGTTAATATTCTAAATGGATAAATAATTTGAGGCAAATATAAATAAGAAAGAAAATACCTATTATGAGATTGAGGGAGTATATACATTAAATAAAACACAATAATTCTTAATAAACTCTTTGGCTGGGAATAAATAGAATATACTCTAGACATTATATATTGCTTATGTAATCTGAATTTTACTCTTAAAATGATTGTGTCAAATTACAACTTTATATTGCACATGCTATATATTAACTTATTTTGAAATACATGCTAATAACATGAGGAAAATGTAAGAAGATAATTTGAAACTAATCAATTGAAAAATATATACTGGCAAAATAGCAATAACAAAATAAAGAAGAAATTTTCCTAAGATTTTAAACGATTGAAACATTTATTATGATCATTATGTCAAACTTTTTTTATGTTTAATAGTACTCTGCAATTATAATTTGGGTTACTGTTTTTCATTTATGCACAAAATTTTCACATATACTCGTTGCATTGTCTTCTTAAAAATCAAAATATAAAATGTTCATTATTAGTATTACAAATTACACAAAAGCATTTTGAAGTTACAACACAATATAATTCTCTACTGTGTTTTAAAATAAAAAATGTGATATACACACAAAAAAATGGGTATTAGAAAATATTTCAATCCTTAAACAAACAAAAAATCATTAGATTTACTAATTTTAAAATTTCATGTTAATCTAAGAATATAAGAAACATGATATAACATTTCCGAATGAAGAAGGTGAAAAGCAAAGTCACAACCGAATGTTTTTATGCAGACAAAATATAATATCCTTTGTGATCTCTTTCACTGAAGATCAACAATACAGTGCATATATAAATTAAATAGTTGAACAATAATCCATTATCATCATTTAAGAACAATTATTATAAGTAGAGCACAAAGCGGAACATGCATGGCATGGTAAACCAAAACACTTCATCCAAGTAAGTCACTCATTATCAACATCGCGAGGTAACCATGGAAGGATTTCCTCAAATAAACTTTCATGCCAGATCCTTTCGTCCCTCACAAGTGCTTCCAACTCTCCTCCTTCACTTTCTTCTAGGAGGCAACGATTAGCCCCCAACGGCGTAACTATGATAGTGAAATGTCCACGCTTATTGAAAGCATTTTGAATGTCGTATGTTGAGCCTGACTTTTCTACAACTCCTACAAAATCTTTTTGAAACCTCTGCATCTCTTCCAAACTCACTTTAAAATGTAGATGTGCAAAGGTAGGCGTCTTTTCCTTCAGATTTTATTTCACTGTGTTATTAACATTCCACCTTTTATCATTACCATCTGACCTTTTAACATTACCATATGACCTTTTCACCGCTTGAGCATACGAACCATTATGAATAGTCACTCGAACCGTAGGTATGTCATGCTATTTCGTGAGATAAGGCTCAACCTTATGTGTTACCGTTCTTCTACTCACCACTGCCGGAGTGGTACGTTGAAAGCGAGGAGTATTAACATGAAGTTTATTACCCGGGATTTGTATGTTGTCAAGTTTTGCTGCCAATATTCGCCCGTTAATCACTTTTTGAAATCTCGAAAAACCATATCACCTACCGCTTTTATCTCTTCTTGCTGGAATGAATACCTCTGATATCAGTCCATACTGTTTAAATACTTCAGCCATGTCTTTGGCATCATAGTTTTCTGGAAACTCCGTGAAGAAAAAGGAAGATATATGTTTCTCCAGGACCTTGTTTTTCCATGCCTTCACCGTCCAAACAGAAACTCTGTTACTTACAGTCCTTCGTTTCCTTCCTACTTCAAACCAGCCATCATTCTTCATTTTAACCAAACACTAACCAGATGAACAAGAATAGAAGACAAATTAGAATCAACCTCAGGGGGAAGAAGGTCCCTAATCCTAAGATTAGGACTTTAAACCAAACTCCCCCAAGCCTAATTCATTGCTGTCTTGATCTCTTACAAGTGGATATGCTATCATATTATTTTAAAATGTTGATGATACCTGTATATAGTGCCCTTAGTATAAGAATCAATTGGGATCTCAAAGAAGAAGAATGTGAATGTTTGATATGTCTCCACCCCAACATTACAAGATGAGGTAACGAGACAATTGCCTTGTCAAGAGTGGGGATTTTAAAAATATTTGGACCATTTCTCGATTTGTGCGTGTCATCCTTGCGCATGGGCCATGCTAATCTTCTCTGTATCGTTTCAATTTTATCGGATGTCCCCGAAGGGACAAATGAAAATGTAATTGAAACTGCTCAATTTTTTATAGACAATATTTAAGTATTGCATAAAATAGGTGATGCGATTATTTGATAAAGGTTATTAGTTGTTACTTTGCAATAAATTTGTAATGGAATGCAAAACTGACTTTTTCAGTTACTTGTTTTTATAATTTGAACTTGTAGCAGTTACATTTTTAGAAATTCATAAAAAGTGAAAAAACAAACACAGATAGTTATATGTGTCTTTTTTTTTTTGGAATATCACAATTCCTCTTAAAAAAACTGTACTTTTTTTAATATTTAATTTCTCAAAACTAAATAAACTATATTTTAAAGGGTATAATAGGAATGAAAATAGCCCAGTCTAAAATCCCCTCTATTTTTATCTATGGTTATAGATAACGTTAATATTCTAAATGGATAAATAATTTGAGGCAAATATAAATAAGAAAGAAAATACCTATTATGAGATTGAGGGAGTATATACATTAAATAAAACACAATAATTCTTAATAAACTCTTTGGCTGGGAATAAATAGAATATACTCTAGACATTATATATTGCTTATGTAATCTGAATTTTACTCTTAAAATGATTGTGTCAAATTACAACTTTATATTGCACATGCTATATATTAACTTATTTTGAAATACATGCTAATAACATGAGGAAAATGTAAGAAGATAATTTGAAACTAATCAATTGAAAAATATATACTGGCAAAATAGCAATAACAAAATAAAGAAGAAATTTTCCTAAGATTTTAAACGATTGAAACATTTATTATGATCATTATGTCAAACTTTTTTTATGTTTAATAGTACTCTGCAATTATAATTTGGGTTACTGTTTTTCATTTATGCACAAAATTTTCACATATACTCGTTGCATTGTCTTCTTAAAAATCAAAATATAAAATGTTCATTATTAGTATTACAAATTACACAAAAGCATTTTGAAGTTACAACACAATATAATTCTCTACTGTGTTTTAAAATAAAAAATGTGATATACACACAAAAAAATGGGTATTAGAAAATATTTCAATCCTTAAACAAACAAAAAATCATTAGATTTACTAATTTTAAAATTTCATGTTAATCTAAGAATATAAGAAACATGATATAACATTTCCGAATGAAGAAGGTGAAAAGCAAAGTCACAACCGAATGTTTTTATGCAGACAAAATATAATATCCTTTGTGATCTCTTTCACTGAAGATCAACAATACAGTGCATATATAAATTAAATAGTTGAACAATAATCCATTATCATCATTTAAGAACAATTATTATAAGTAGAGCACAAAGCGGAACATGCATGGCATGGTAAACCAAAACACTTCATCCAAGTAAGTCACTCATTATCAACATCGCGAGGTAACCATGGAAGGATTTCCTCAAATAAACTTTCATGCCAGATCCTTTCGTCCCTCACAAGTGCTTCCAACTCTCCTCCTTCACTTTCTTCTAGGAGGCAACGATTAGCCCCCAACGGCGTAACTATGATAGTGAAATGTCCACGCTTATTGAAAGCATTTTGAATGTCGTATGTTGAGCCTGACTTTTCTACAACTCCTACAAAATCTTTTTGAAACCTCTGCATCTCTTCCAAACTCACTTTAAAATGTAGATGTGCAAAGGTAGGCGTCTTTTCCTTCAGATTTTATTTCACTGTGTTATTAACATTCCACCTTTTATCATTACCATCTGACCTTTTAACATTACCATATGACCTTTTCACCGCTTGAGCATACGAACCATTATGAATAGTCACTCGAACCGTAGGTATGTCATGCTATTTCGTGAGATAAGGCTCAACCTTATGTGTTACCGTTCTTCTACTCACCACTGCCGGAGTGGTACGTTGAAAGCGAGGAGTATTAACATGAAGTTTATTACCCGGGATTTGTATGTTGTCAAGTTTTGCTGCCAATATTCGCCCGTTAATCACTTTTTGAAATCTCGAAAAACCATATCACCTACCGCTTTTATCTCTTCTTGCTAGAATGAATACCTCTGATATCAGTCCATACTGTTTAAATACTTCAGCCATGTCTTTGGCATCATAGTTTTCTGGAAACTCCGTGAAGAAAAAGGAAGATATATGTTTCTCCAGGACCTTGTTTTTCCATGCCTTCACCGTCCAAACAGAAACTCTGTTACTTACAGTCCTTCGTTTCCTTCCTACTTCAAACCAGCCATCATTCTTCATTTTAACCAAACACTAACCAGATGAACAAGAATAGAAGACAAATTAGAATCAACCTCAGGGGGAAGAAGGTCCCTAATCCTAAGATTAGGACTTTAAACCAAACTCCCCCAAGCCTAATTCATTGCTGTCTTGATCTCTTACAAGTGGATATGCTATCATATTATTTTAAAATGTTGATGATACCTGTATATAGTGCCCTTAGTATAAGAATCAATTGGGATCTCAAAGAAGAAGAATGTGAATGTTTGATATGTCTCCACCCCAACATTACAAGATGAGGTAACGAGACAATTGCCTTGTCAAGAGTGGGGATTTTAAAAATATTTGGACCATTTCTCGATTTGTGCGTGTCATCCTTGCGCATGGGCCATGCTAATCTTCTCTGTATCGTTTCAATTTTATCGGATGTCCCCGAAGGGACAAATGAAAATGTAATTGAAACTGCTCAATTTTTTATAGACAATATTTAAGTATTGCATAAAATAGGTGATGCGATTATTTGATAAAGGTTATTAGTTGTTACTTTGCAATAAATTTGTAATGGAATGCAAAACTGACTTTTTCAGTTACTTGTTTTTATAATTTGAACTTGTAGCAGTTACATTTTTAGAAATTCATAAAAAGTGAAAAAACAAACACAGATAGTTATATGTGTCTTTTTTTTTTTGGAATATCACAATTCCTCTTAAAAAAACTGTACTTTTTTTAATATTTAATTTCTCAAAACTAAATAAACTATATTTTAAAGGGTATAATAGGAATGAAAATAGCCCAGTCTAAAATCCCCTCTATTTTTATCTATGGTTATAGATAACGTTAATATTCTAAATGGATAAATAATTTGAGGCAAATATAAATAAGAAAGAAAATACCTATTATGAGATTGAGGGAGTATATACATTAAATAAAACACAATAATTCTTAATAAACTCTTTGGCTGGGAATAAATAGAATATACTCTAGACATTATATATTGCTTATGTAATCTGAATTTTACTCTTAAAATGATTGTGTCAAATTACAACTTTATATTGCACATGCTATATATTAACTTATTTTGAAATACATGCTAATAACATGAGGAAAATGTAAGAAGATAATTTGAAACTAATCAATTGAAAAATATATACTGGCAAAATAGCAATAACAAAATAAAGAAGAAATTTTCCTAAGATTTTAAACGATTGAAACATTTATTATGATCATTATGTCAAACTTTTTTTATGTTTAATAGTACTCTGCAATTATAATTTGGGTTACTGTTTTTCATTTATGCACAAAATTTTCACATATACTCGTTGCATTGTCTTCTTAAAAATCAAAATATAAAATGTTCATTATTAGTATTACAAATTACACAAAAGCATTTTGAAGTTACAACACAATATAATTCTCTACTGTGTTTTAAAATAAAAAATGTGATATACACACAAAAAAATGGGTATTAGAAAATATTTCAATCCTTAAACAAACAAAAAATCATTAGATTTACTAATTTTAAAATTTCATGTTAATCTAAGAATATAAGAAACATGATATAACATTTCCGAATGAAGAAGGTGAAAAGCAAAGTCACAACCGAATGTTTTTATGCAGACAAAATATAATATCCTTTGTGATCTCTTTCACTGAAGATCAACAATACAGTGCATATATAAATTAAATAGTTGAACAATAATCCATTATCATCATTTAAGAACAATTATTATAAGTAGAGCACAAAGCGGAACATGCATGGCATGGTAAACCAAAACACTTCATCCAAGTAAGTCACTCATTATCAACATCGCGAGGTAACCATGGAAGGATTTCCTCAAATAAACTTTCATGCCAGATCCTTTCGTCCCTCACAAGTGCTTCCAACTCTCCTCCTTCACTTTCTTCTAGGAGGCAACGATTAGCCCCCAACGGCGTAACTATGATAGTGAAATGTCCACGCTTATTGAAAGCATTTTGAATGTCGTATGTTGAGCCTGACTTTTCTACAACTCCTACAAAATCTTTTTGAAACCTCTGCATCTCTTCCAAACTCACTTTAAAATGTAGATGTGCAAAGGTAGGCGTCTTTTCCTTCAGATTTTATTTCACTGTGTTATTAACATTCCACCTTTTATCATTACCATCTGACCTTTTAACATTACCATATGACCTTTTCACCGCTTGAGCATACGAACCATTATGAATAGTCACTCGAACCGTAGGTATGTCATGCTATTTCGTGAGATAAGGCTCAACCTTATGTGTTACCGTTCTTCTACTCACCACTGCCGGAGTGGTACGTTGAAAGCGAGGAGTATTAACATGAAGTTTATTACCCGGGATTTGTATGTTGTCAAGTTTTGCTGCCAATATTCGCCCGTTAATCACTTTTTGAAATCTCGAAAAACCATATCACCTACCGCTTTTATCTCTTCTTGCTGGAATGAATACCTCTGATATCAGTCCATACTGTTTAAATACTTCAGCCATGTCTTTGGCATCATAGTTTTCTGGAAACTCCGTGAAGAAAAAGGAAGATATATGTTTCTCCAGGACCTTGTTTTTCCATGCCTTCACCGTCCAAACAGAAACTCTGTTACTTACAGTCCTTCGTTTCCTTCCTACTTCAAACCAGCCATCATTCTTCATTTTAACCAAACACTAACCAGATGAACAAGAATAGAAGACAAATTAGAATCAACCTCAGGGGGAAGAAGGTCCCTAATCCTAAGATTAGGACTTTAAACCAAACTCCCCCAAGCCTAATTCATTGCTGTCTTGATCTCTTACAAGTGGATATGCTATCATATTATTTTAAAATGTTGATGATACCTGTATATAGTGCCCTTAGTATAAGAATCAATTGGGATCTCAAAGAAGAAGAATGTGAATGTTTGATATGTCTCCACCCCAACATTACAAGATGAGGTAACGAGACAATTGCCTTGTCAAGAGTGGGGATTTTAAAAATATTTGGACCATTTCTCGATTTGTGCGTGTCATCCTTGCGCATGGGCCATGCTAATCTTCTCTGTATCGTTTCAATTTTATCGGATGTCCCCGAAGGGACAAATGAAAATGTAATTGAAACTGCTCAATTTTTTATAGACAATATTTAAGTATTGCATAAAATAGGTGATGCGATTATTTGATAAAGGTTATTAGTTGTTACTTTGCAATAAATTTGTAATGGAATGCAAAACTGACTTTTTCAGTTACTTGTTTTTATAATTTGAACTTGTAGCAGTTACATTTTTAGAAATTCATAAAAAGTGAAAAAACAAACACAGATAGTTATATGTGTCTTTTTTTTTTTGGAATATCACAATTCCTCTTAAAAAAACTGTACTTTTTTTAATATTTAATTTCTCAAAACTAAATAAACTATATTTTAAAGGGTATAATAGGAATGAAAATAGCCCAGTCTAAAATCCCCTCTATTTTTATCTATGGTTATAGATAACGTTAATATTCTAAATGGATAAATAATTTGAGGCAAATATAAATAAGAAAGAAAATACCTATTATGAGATTGAGGGAGTATATACATTAAATAAAACACAATAATTCTTAATAAACTCTTTGGCTGGGAATAAATAGAATATACTCTAGACATTATATATTGCTTATGTAATCTGAATTTTACTCTTAAAATGATTGTGTCAAATTACAACTTTATATTGCACATGCTATATATTAACTTATTTTGAAATACATGCTAATAACATGAGGAAAATGTAAGAAGATAATTTGAAACTAATCAATTGAAAAATATATACTGGCAAAATAGCAATAACAAAATAAAGAAGAAATTTTCCTAAGATTTTAAACGATTGAAACATTTATTATGATCATTATGTCAAACTTTTTTTATGTTTAATAGTACTCTGCAATTATAATTTGGGTTACTGTTTTTCATTTATGCACAAAATTTTCACATATACTCGTTGCATTGTCTTCTTAAAAATCAAAATATAAAATGTTCATTATTAGTATTACAAATTACACAAAAGCATTTTGAAGTTACAACACAATATAATTCTCTACTGTGTTTTAAAATAAAAAATGTGATATACACAAAAAAAAATGGGTATTAGAAAATATTTCAATCCTTAAACAAACAAAAAATCATTAGATTTACTAATTTTAAAATTTCATGTTAATCTAAGAATATAAGAAACATGATATAACATTTCCGAATGAAGAAGGTGAAAAGCAAAGTCACAACCGAATGTTTTTATGCAGACAAAATATAATATCCTTTGTGATCTCTTTCACTGAAGATCAACAATACAGTGCATATATAAATTAAATAGTTGAACAATAATCCATTATCATCATTTAAGAACACTTATTATAAGTAGAGCACAAAGCGGAACAATATACATGCTTCTAGCTTGAAGAAATTCTCTTAGCATTAGATGATCCATTTTCACGAAATCAATACAATTATTATCCATGGTTAATAATCATTTAAGAACAATTATTATAGTGAGGCACAAAAGGGAACGACAAATAACTCTTTCAGACACATAAGGAGAAAAAAAAGAATGAAACGGATGGATAAGAATGAAAACCAAAAGATGAAGATAAATGCAAGAAGAAACTAACCTTAAAGTCAGTTTTTTTTTCTTCAAATAACTAATTACTTTCACTTGTGTACAATATTCAAATATAAAATGGAGGGAGTGGTTAATTTTTATTTGTGTAACTTCTACAACCTCTAAGTAATTTTGAAGGGCAAAATAGGAAAAAAAATAGGCTACACCAAAAAGATGTTTTGGCTTTATATTGAAAAGCACAATTCCTTATATAAAGAGAATAGAAGAAAATGGGCTGACCTATTTTTCTTCCAAAATTATCTTTTAATAAATGATATATTTACTAAAAAACCACATCATTGATAACTACCCATAGAAGTTACACATAAACTATTATTAACCTCCTATCTTTATGTTCTACTGTCAATAACTTCTCTCTCCATATTTTTTCATTTACATGTCAATTATCTTACTCATATATAAAATTATAATTATAGAAAATCAAAACACAAAAAATATATACGCATACTTATAATATATACACGTATGCATTTTTAAAAAAGCGGACAAACGGGCACGAGAGTGTCCGTTTGGACGCTAGTACATATAGTAATTATATGGCCACCATGCTAACAAATGATTTAAAAGTGATTTTTGGTTTTTAAATTAAAAGTGTTGTTTAAGAACTTATACATGGACGGGATAATTTTGATATCCCTAAAATATATTCCATGAGAAATTAATAGTGAGCCTTATACACTAAATATCTGGCGATTTCAAACATATGGGAAATATTCGTTACAATGGATGTATAAATCGTTCAATTGGGATAGGTTGCCTAAGACGAACCGTTCGATAGAGTCTAGTTTGAAACTCACAAGTCACACCACCCAACACATGTGACCACAAGGTGGTCAATGCATAACAGCCTGAGAAGATCAGTCAAGGGCGAAAAACTACTTCCTCTGTAATTAAAGGAGAATCGGTCCCCTCGATTCCACGTAAAGGATAGGTAGGAATAGGGAAATTGCTTCACAGCTTTTCAGTCCAAGCCCAAAGAGTTTTTATATAAACTTCATTCACAAAATTAGAGGGGGAGGTGATTCCCTTGGAAACATATACAGGAGCTCTCCGTCAATCTCACGTGGATGAGCTCTTAACACATCATAAACCCTAAAATCTATGACTGGCCTATGTAGCAATGGGTTGTTCCTCATTGGATTTTTTATAACAAGTACAATTAGCTCCCGCCGTAGGGCTCTAGTAAAATTAACTTGGGTCACACTCACATTTCACACATCATCCTCCTTAGTTGTAACACCTTACTCTACCCGTTCGTATAAAAATTAAAAATACGAAAAATATTGCGGAAGTAAATCAGAGTTATACACGTAGGATGCCACATTACGAAAAACTCACCATGAAGTATCAAATCACTGCATGTCTTATTCATTAATAAAACAAATATTTTGGTTCAACTGCGGAATTAAATCAAAGGTTTAGCATTAAGCTCCAATTACATCAATTTTTCACATAATACGTGGTTCAACAACAATTAAATCAAATCAGATACGTAACAAATACAAAGTCAAATAATATAAAGAAAATGTGAAATCCCCATCCTGCCTGTGTTACATATCAGAGCGACTCCTAAGACTCGATCAAATAGTCACACAATGCTCCAAGCACTACTCATGTACTGATCATTTGTACTCCCAAAGGAGCACAGACACAACAAATAGAAAATGAGTGAGAATTACATTCAATAATACACGGTGAAAAACACATGCTAAGGAGTAGTTAACACACAACACACACCCATCATACAATTACCACCCATCATTCAATCATATACATATGCAATGTGGCTCACCTGACACGACACAATGCATGTGGTACCATCACAATCACATACGGTTCACCCTAGAACCCAATTCCCGTCGGAATCCGAATAAGTCGTATACGTTCCTCTGAACTACAACTTATCTCCACAAGACTCCCACATAGAGTCCGGATAAGACTAGGCACCCATCATGGATTCCCACCTAGCTCATCTCCATATAACATGACATGAATGCATGACACAAAATTATGCACAATATAATAATAATTCTAGCATAATTCACAATCCTCAATGATCACACGTGAGCCACATACTCACCGTAATTCCTTTCTGAATTACCACCACAGTACAAGATCGTCCACACCCGACAATCTTGGCTCACACACATCCAACACGTCTCAACTAGACATTCTTATAAAAACCCACATTTTATCCTATTTAATGTTATTACTATTTTCCTCTATGTTCAACTATGCCATCTTAGCCTTACGGATCAAGAGAAATTGCATTACAGGCGAAATCGAGACAGAATTCGTGAATACGGGAATTTTCCACCACAGCCTTGCCCATACACGTATGGACTCAATTCCCTCGCCCCAGGCCCATGTATCGTACGCGTAGGGCTCATCTGCCCAGGCCTCATACGCATATTGCCTTGGGTTGTATGTGTATCACTAGAGAGTGATTTCTCTCTCAAGTTCTTCCAAAACTACCCCTACGTGTATGGCCCTACCCATACGCGTATGGCCCTACCCATACTCGTATGGCCACTCCTCGTACGCGTCCCATACGCGTTTCAGCAGAGGGTCGTGCTGGCTTTGGGGACGGGGTGCGTATGCTACGCGTATTGTAACGCCCATTTTATTTTAATTATTATTCGTGAAATAATTGTGAATTGATGTAATTGATCGTGTGTTTTGGTGTGTTTTGGCTGTTTTTGGTGTAGCCATCGTAAGGGGTAGTGGCCTTAAGAATTATCTTTAAGGTAGTAGGGGTGTGTGACCAAAAACGTAGAGATTGGTTGTGTGGGGACTAAGACTAATTAGAGTATTTTAGTTAGTAATTATTTAATTATAATAATAGCTTAATATTGATCTAATTAAATAGGTGATGGAAATTATTATTATTATTATTATTATTATTATTCCTAATATTATTATTAATTAAAATATGATTTAATTAGTATTTGGGTGAGAGAGAAATGAGGAAGACTAAGTGTTAGTAGTGGAATTGTGGAGGAAAATAAGGAAAATAAATAGGTTATAGGTAGACTAAGTTGGGAGTTAAGAAAAAGAGAAGTGACAGTTGAAGAAAATAAGGGTTTGAGAGAAGAGATACGTAAACGTTGCAGAGAAGAGGAAAAGAGGAAAAAGGCAAAGCTAGGTTCGATCGGAAAGTGTTAGAGCAACCTTCAATTTAAGGTAAGGGTGGGGTTCTGACTCTATAACTAGATAATTGATGAATGATATGTGGGGTTAGTTTATAGGATCGCCTCTGTTGTATTTTTCTGATTTTGTTGATACCGAAGTTGAATTCTAAGTTGATCGATTGTGGAAATTAGTCCGTGTTGTTTAATTGTGGTTTATATGTTGTTGTTGATGAATTGGTCGTAGAAAATTAGTTTATGTTGCTTTAGAGTAAAAATTATATCGTGTTTCTGTTGCACTGTGATGAGTGAATTTGGTCCTGGAATTCTGAAGGAAAGAAGGGAAATGAATTACACTGAAGCGAAGGGATTGGGGGTGTGGCGACCGTGATGGAGGTCGTAACGACCGTCACGAAGGTTAGGTGCGGGTGACGACCGTCACCCATGTGTTACGACCGTCACACTTGTGACGAGGGCCATGGAGTGGTGGCGAGCGTCACACGGGTCTGTGCATTTTTTCCTGTTTCTACGTTGTGGTTTCTGTCTGCTGTATGTCTGGCATAATTGAACTCAGTAAATATTTTTGCAGAAACATAATTAATTTGAGAATCATTATAATTAACAATAGTAATTCATTGAGTGAGAATCACTGTAAGTATATAAGTAATAGTATTAATAATATGACAGTAGCAGTGACAAACTAGTAGGATAATAATATAGCAGTAGCAGTGATGAATTAGTGGGATAAAGCAGTTAGTAAATATAGCAGAAGATTAATTAACCGTTTCACTCGAAAACTGCCGAATGACTTTTGTGTTGGATTGTAGTATATTTTGGTTGTCTAGTTGTGTTGTGCCTTTGGTTGAGAATTTGCGAGTTGTAGGTGATGTTGTGTCTTGTTGGAGTGCCTCTAAATTATGGGCAAGAATAAGTTGTAGGCCTATGGCCAATGTTGAATTGTTGTGGTGCTAATTTTTATAATTATCGTTGATTATTTTGATGTTTGAGTTGAGTCGCATTGCATAGCATATCAAGTTGGAGCTGTTGCTCGGTAAGTTGACCTGGATTGGCAAAAATATTAAGTTGAAGGCTTATGCCTTGTTGACGTCAATATTAATTGGAAAATTTCTAAGTTGGGAGTTCTGCTCCAATGGTACCACATGCATATTACGAGTCGCATTTCAAAGTTGCATAATTATGTTGTTATGTTGTTTATTATGTTGATTGATGTTGATTGTGAGTTGTGAAGTGGTGATTGTTTATAGTCTAATCTAATATGTTATTTATCATATATTCGATTATATTGTTCGATATCTCACCCCTTCTGTGTATGGTGATGGTTTATACGTCATCATGCAGGTAATCCGGAGTGAAGGCTGTCTACCTTCGTTAGTTCGAGTCGGTGTCGTCGCTCTGATACGTAACACTCGGGGGGATGAACGCTTGTTTCTTTTATTGTTGCTTTTTGTATTGTTGCTGAATTTTTAAGTTGTTTCCTTTAAAGATTATTATTTTGAAGATGTTTTAAGTTGGATAAAGTTGTTATGTCATTTAAGTTGAAGTTTGTGACTCCGCTGCTTAATTATAAAAGTTGTTTTGGTTTACAAAGACTAAATTATGTTGTTATCATTTCACCCAAGCTTTTAGTGTTATGTATCTATGTTAAAATGCGATTAAATGTTGTTGCTGTAAGTTGTGAATGTAGCATCCTATTCGTATGTTGAAATTTCGTAACTCTGATTTTATTAATATTCGTCGGGTAGAAATGGGGTGTTAAATTAGTGGTATCAAAACAGGTCGGTCCGTCCGGCCAAGTTGTCTAATGTTGTTTATTCCTTAGTACGCGGCATGTGTGTGAAACACTGTCGGTACTTGCTTATTAGTTTTCTAACTGTTTGTCTCCAGGAGTTGGTTTGAAACAAGTGGGGGAGAAGCTTACTTCCCAAAAATATTAATGTTATGTGAAGTTGGATCAAGGTGATATTGATTGCAAGAGTGCAAATGTTGTTGGAACTGTGTTGCGAACCGACGAGAGTATGGACTCATGATTCTTATCGGTCAAGTTTGAGATGCCTTTGAGGGAGGACGAGCCGATAATTGCGATTGGCCTCTGGAGTGTAGATCAGAGTTTGGAGACAGTTAGGAGATGATGCTTTTACCTGCTAAGCGAGTAAGATAACTCTTACAGAATAGAGCTTATATGAGCGCATGTGGGTGATAACGGTTATTTGAGAGGTGCGTAGACTACTGACGACAAATTAAAGAGATGATTGAGAATAAGGATCCACTCCAAAGAAAATGATAATTCGATGGATCAACTGGTAGACTAGTATGTCTTGAGTATAATTGGATTGAAGTCGGATGGTTTTCAGAGTTGGGTGAAAAGCAAGGATAGTTGGAGGATCTCGGAAGCAAGAGAGAGAGAGGTAGAACTCATGTTCACCAATTTCAATTTTCATTTTCGCAATTATGGAACAGCCTTAAGAAAAAGGGGTATAACTTTTCACTCGTAACTCCGATGGAAGTGAATCTGTATTTTTTGGAAAGCTTACGAAATTCCCTACAGTTTGCATATAAATTTTGTCTTCGGCTTGTTTTTGAAGAGAGAGAAAAACGCGTTTGAATATTTGGGTCTGATGCTAATTTTGGTGGAAGTGTGTATACGGGATTTCTGGATCAGCCGCCATTGCACAAGGGATAACTTTTTACTCGTAACTCGGATTTAAGCGATTCTTGAAGTTCTGAAATCTACATGAAATTCCCTTCATTTTGGAATATAATTTTGTGTTTGGGAGGTCTGTATTGAAAGAGATAGTTGTGTTAGAAGTTCAACGAATATTACTAGAGACGAGTAAGATAAGATCAAGTGAAAATTGTTTGGAAATAGGAAGGAGGTAAGGATATCGAAGGAGCACATAGAGATGCGGAGTATGCCAGTGGAGAATTATTAGAATATAGATTTCTTTGAGGTAGGTTAAATAGTAAAGTGGACTGTGTGTTATTGTTGATATGGTGTCGACATGTGTCGGGAAAATTTTGGAAGTTTGTATCACCAACCAGATGATGAGGTGGTACTATTGAGAGTGTGATTTGAATGAGAATCAAGTGTGAAACTATATGGATTATAGAGGTTCTGAGATTAAAGGAGAGACGAAGGATTGGTTAGTGTTGTTGAAGTTCTTAACTTGAATAAAGTTTTCGATTGGAGCAAACCGATTTGGATTGTACTTGGTGTCGTAGTAGTTCCGGTATTGGGAGAATATTCATCAAATGTATTGTGCTACGAGCGTGTATAGGAGAATATGTACTGGATTTTGGACTTTTTGTATCATTGACGAGGTGGAAAATAAGAAAATTAAGAAAACGTTTGTAAGCCTTAGAGAGATGGTGGAGCATTATGCTTAGGTAATTTTGAGCACAAGGTAAAGGACGATATTGTAGTTGGGTAATGACGATTTATGCCACCGTTATGGTTGCCGGCTGTCTATTGAAAAATTGAGGAACTGATCACCCTTAATCTCTTGTTGATAGTAGACGGAATCATGTTGGATGGAACAGACGTGTCTTGCCAACTGAGATTGTATGTATAATGAATTGTTCGGAGTTGAGCCAAGTGCTTAAGGATTGTTTTGATTAGTCAATGCAAATTCTTATATAGGAAGATGAGGCGAACTCGAGGATGATAGCATGAGGTTGCAAGTTGATCAGTGAGTAGTATGGAAACTCACAGTTGTATTCGGGATAACTTGAGTTTTGATTTGCGATGAGTCGAGAATCCGATTGACATGAGACTTAAAGCATTATAGAGATGAACCAAGGAGGAAGTAAATGGAAATGTAAGACCACGATTTGACCAAGGATGTCGGATAGAGAATAGTAGTGGCTAGTATGCCTTAAAGTGTATATAAGGAATATGAATCGTATCTTCAATACTTGTTTGGATAAGTTGGAACCGGTGTTCGTTGTGGATGTTCTGATCTGGTATAAAATCAGAAGAAGAGCACGTAGAGTATTTGAGGATTGAGTTACAAGTATTGAAAGAAGCGAAGTTATATGTTAAGTTATCGAAGTGTGATTTTTGGTTAGTAAAGATGAGTTTACTTGGTTGTGTTAATTTAGATGAAGTTTTATGAAAAATTGTGTTAGCATGAGTAGGAATTGATGAATTGGTTTGTTGGACTGATTTGGTTAATGTGCATAGGTTGAGTGTGGAGTATGGATGAAAAATCTGTGGTTAATTGGTGTTAAAGAACTGTTTGGAAAGTGTTAAGTCGCAGCAGGACATGTGTCTTTCGCAGGGTTTTCCTGCAGAATTCACAGATCCCGCTTAGCGCGGTCTGGGAGTGAAAGAGATGATTTATCTTATTGAGATTAATTGGACACATGTAACTTATGCTGTTGGAATGCTGCATTGTTGCCGTTATGGCATTGGTAGGTGTTTATGAAGAGTTTGGACCTCGTGTTAATACAAGATGGTAAAGTTGTAGCTTATATTTTACGATAATTGGGGATTCATGAAAGTATTTATCCTATTCAAGATTTGGAATTGGCTGCAGTTGTAATTGTGTTGAATATTCGGAGGTATTATTTTTATGAAATTGGAGTTCGATGTATTTAGTAATCACAAGAGTATGGAACGCCCGTTGGTTGGAATTTTCGATGAGTTAAGTCGAAAGTCCTTTCTTATGTCTACTTTGATGGTCGGAAGTTTGACGTAAACTTAGTAGATTAGATAGTTGCGAGTACTCAGAGTGCACAGTGAAAGTGTGGTGTAACGCAGTTGGTTCTTATGTGGGTAACAACGATGACGGTAGTTTGGTTACGTTGATGTTGTGTTATGGGCTTTTGTGTTCTTATCTTTGTTGTTGCCTCGTTACCTATGGTGATGGTTCGAGTGCGAGTAACTAATTCCTATGATGGGGAATTAGGGGAGTGTTGCCTATGGCGATGGTAACGATCGTGTTGTGTTCTGGTTCATAGTGAACCTGTGTGTTCTTAATTTGATTATTCTTTGTGTTTTGAGTTGGTCGTCGAGTGCATCGCGTGAGCGTTTCATCTTGTTGTTGTTGTCATTGATAAGGTGTATTGTTGTATCGCGTTATTCGTGGTGTTGCCATTCGTGGCATGAGAGTTGATTAGTTGGATGTGATAACGTATCTGGAGTGGTTTGTATTGAGTAAATTTTCGAGGACGAAAATATTCTAAGTGGGGGAGAGTTGTAACGCCCGTTTTATTTTAATTATTATTCGTGAAATAATTGTGAATTGATGTAATTGATCGTGTGTTTTTGTGTGTTTTGGCTGTTTTTGGTGTAGCCATCGTAAGGGGTAGTGGCCTTAAGAATTATCTTTAAGGTAGTAGGGGTGTGTGACAAAAAACGTAGAGATTGGTGGTGTGGGAATTAAGACTAATTAGAGTATTTTAGTTAGTAATTATTTAATTATAATAATAGCTGAATATTGATCTAATTAAATAGGTGATGGAAATTATTATTATTATTATTATTCCTAATATTATTATTAATTAAAATATGATTTAATTAGTATTTGGGTGAGAGAGAAATGAGGAAGACTAAGTGTTAGTAGTGGGATTGTGGAGGAAAATAAGGAAAATAAATAGGTTATAGGTAGACAAAGTTGGGAGTTAAGAAAAAGAGAAGTGACAGTTGAAGAAAATAAGGGTTTGAGAGAAGAGATACGTTAACGTTGCAGAGAAGAGGAAAAGAGGAAAAAGGCAAAGCTAGGTTCGATCAGAGAGTGTTAGAGCAACCTTCAATTCAAGGTAAGGGTGGGGTTCTGACTCTATAACTGGATAATTGATCAATGATATGTGGGGTTAGTTTATAGGATTGCCTCTGTTGTATTTTTCTGATTTTGTTGATACCGAAGTTGAATTCTAAGTTGATCGGTTGTGGAAATTAGTCTGTGTTGTTTAATTGTGGTTTATATGTTGTTGTTGATGAATTGGTCTTAGAAAATTAGTTTATGTTGCTTTAGAGTAAAAATTATATCGTGTTTCTGTTGCACTGTGATGAGTGAATTTGGTCATGGAATTCTGAAGGAAAGAAGGGGAATGAATTACATTGAAGCGAATGGATTAGGGGTGTGGCGACAGTGATGGAGGTCGTAACGACCGTCACAAAGTTTAGGTGCGGGTGACGACCGTCACCCATGTGTTACGACCGTCACCCATGTGTTACGACCGTCACACTTGTGACGAGGGCCATGGAGTGGTGGCGAGCGTCACACGGGTCTGTGCATTTTTTCTTGTTTCTGCGTTGTGGTTTCTGTCTGCTGTATGTCTGGCATAATTGAACTCAGTAAATATTTTTGCAGAAACATAATTAATTTGAGAATCAGTATAATTAACAATAGTAACTCATTGAGTGAGAATCACTGTAAGTATATAAGTAATAGTATTAATAACATGACAGTAGTAGTGACACACTAGTAGGATAATAATATAGCAGTAGCAGTGATGAATTAGTGGGATAAAGCAGTTAGTAAATATAGCAGAATATTAATTAACCGTTTCAATCGAAAACTGCCGAATGACTTTTGTGTTGGATTGTAGTATATTTTGGTTATCTAGTTGTGTTGTGCCTTTGGTTGAGAATTTGCGAGTTGCAGGTGATGTTGTGTCTTGTTGGAGTGCCTCTAAATTATGGGCAAGAATAAGTTGTAGGCATATGGCCAATGTTGAATTGTTGTGGTGCAGATTTTTATAATTATCGTTGATTATTTTGATGTTTGAGTTGAGTCGCATTGCATAGCATATCAAGTTGGAGCTGTTGCTCGGTAAGTTGGCCTGGATTGGCAAAAATATTAAGTTAAAGGCTTATACCTTATTGACGTTAATATTAATTGGCAAATTTCTAAGTTGGGAGTTCTGCTCCAATGGTACCACATGCATATTACGAGTCGCATTTCAAAGTTGCATAATCATGTTGTTATGTTGTTTATTATGTTGATTGATGTTGATTGTGAGTTGTGAAGTGGTGATTGTTTATAGTCTAATCTAATATGTTATTTATCATATATTCAATTATATTGTTCGATATCTCACCCCTTCTGTGTATGGTGATGGTTTATACGCCATCCTGCAGGTAATCCGGAGTGAAGGTTGTCTACCTTCGTTAGTTCGAGTCGGTGTCGTCGCTCTAATACGTAACACTCGGGGGGATGAACGCTTGTTTCTTTTATTGTTGCTTTTTGTATTGTTGCTGAATTTTTTAGTTGTTTCCTTTAAAGATTATTATTTTGAAGATGTTTTAAGTTGGATAAAGTTGTTATGTCATTTAAGTTGAAGTTTATGACTCCGCTGCTTAATTATAGAAGTTGTTTTGGTTTACAAAGACTAAATTATGTTGTTATCATTTCACCCAAGCTTTTAGTGTTATGTATCTATGTTAAAATGCGATTAAATGTTATTGCTGTAAGTTGTGAATGTAGCATCCTATTCGTATGTTGAAATTTCGTAACTCTGATTTTATTAATATTCGTCGGGTAGAAATGGGGTGTTAAACGTATGCCCCTGAGAGTGTCCCCTCATACGTGTATGGCCTCCCCCCAAACGCGTATGATCAGATGCATACCAAAAATCTCAGATTTCGCATCAATGCGAAATTTCTCCCATTAAAGTACTTTCAAGCTTCTAAATCATACCCAAACCCATCTTTAACTCAGTACCATTTCAAATCCTAATTCTATCTCATTATTCTACCATTTTCTCAACTTTTCTATAGTTTAAAACCTATTTTCATTAACCTTCAAAACCCATAATTTTCCAGATCTGTTCTACATCAGAACTCAACAACAACAATACCAATTTGCACAAATTTACTGTTCGAAAACAACATACAATACAAATTCACACATGCATGCATTACACAACTACAATTTAACAGCAACAATCACACAACCATTATCCAGATACGAAATCAAACAAGAAAGAGAAGAAATGCACAGAACCTAAAAGGGAAAAGAGTCTTCACTACCCTCTCATGTTATTATCACCATTATTGACACCATTCTCTCCCCATGCCTGGAATTTCCAAGCTTTGATCCTTCAAAAATGGTGGAACCTCTTGCCCTAGCTCTCTTTCTCTTCCTCTTTCTCTTTTCACGTATCAGAAACTGGTCTTCTATGTAACCTCTCACTAATCTCTCATAATATATTTTATTTCCCTTAATTAATTCCCAATAATAATAATAATAATATCCATAATACTACTAATATTTCCTACTCACTATTAATTAATTATCATTATCATATTATTCTAATATTTTATTTATACTATTCAATTAAATCTAATTCCTCACTCTTACCCTTAATTCCATACCCTTAATTAAGTCAATAAAATTACAAACAACACACAATAAATCATAAAATGACTAAATAATTAAATGGGGTGTTACAACTCTCCCCCACTTAAAATATTTTCGTCCTCGAAAATATATCTGACGAGAACAATTCCGAATACGAATCTCTCATCTTGCTCTCCAATTCCAACGTCACACTTCCCCCAACAGCTCCTCCCCAAGCTGCTCTCACTAAAAGAATATATTCGCCCCTTAGCCGCTTCATCTTGCGATTCTCGATCCTTATCGGCATCGCCTCCATGGTAAGATTATCCTGAATCTATACTTCATCCATCTGAAGCACATGGGATGGGTTAGCAATGTACTTCAGAAGTTCCGACACATGAAACACGTCATGCAAATTCGAAAGTTTAGGTGGCAACACCACTCTATAAGCAACAGTCCCAACTCTCTGCAAAATCTGATACGGTCCAATGAACTTAGGATCCAACTTCTTCGATTTCAGCGCACGACCAACACCGGTCACATAATTGACCCTTAGACACACATGGTTGCCTTCACTGAATTCCAATTCTTTTCTCCTATTATCATGATAAAATTTCTTTCTACTCTGGGATGCCTTCATCTTTTCTCTAATCATCTGAATTATCTCATTAGTCTGTTGCACAATCTCGGGTCCGAGTACATTACTCTCGCCCGACTCATACCAACATAGAGGTGTCATGCACCTCGTACCGTACAATGCTTTAAAATGCATCATTCCGATACTAGAATGGTAACTGTTATTGTAAGTAAATTCAATCAACAGAAAATGAGTATCCCAATCACCTCCCTGCTCGAGTATACAAGCTCTCAACAAGTCTTCCAACGACTGAATAGTCCTCTCAGATTGTCCACCTGTCTGCAGATGATAAGCAAAACTCAACTTCAAACTAGAACACATTGCTTCCTGCAAACTCTTCTAAAATTCGGAAGTAAACCTCGGGTCTCTGTCAGACACAATGCTCGACGGGACCCCGTGCAACTTCACTTTTATCCTGATATAAATCTCTGCTAACTTCGCCAATGGAAAACTGATGTTAATTAGTATAAAATGTGTCGATTTCGTCAATATATCCACAATCACCCAAATGGCATCAAAGCCTCTCGTCGTATTCGGCAACCCAGTTAAAAAATCCATCGCGATACTATCCCACTTCCACTCTGGTATTTCCATTGGTTGCATCAAACCTGAAAGTTTCTGATGCTCCACTTTTGACTTCTAGCAAGTCAAACAAGCCTACACAAACCGAGCTATGTCTTTCTTCATACCTGTCCACCAAAAAAAATTCTTAAGATCCTGATACATTTTCGTAGCTCCTGGATGAATACTCAAGCTACTTCTGTGGATTTCCTCCAAGATCATTTTTCTCACTTCAGAATTATCTGGCACACAAATTCTGCCTCTAAATCTTAACACACCAAAATCATCCACCTTAAAATCACCTTCTGCATCCGACCCTCTTGCGGTCATCAAATCCACCAGTTTCAAATCAAGTTTCTGACTCTCTCTAATCTCACTAAGGAACTCATTATTAACCTTTAGCATACCCAACATCACACTCTCAGGAGTTAATTCACAAACCATACTCAAGTCTCTAAACTATTCAATTAAATCCAACTCTTTAATCATCAATGTCGACATATGAATTATCATCCGACTCAAAGCATTCGCTACGACGTTAGCTTTACTGGGATGATAACTCAAGCTAAAATCACAGTCCTTCAAGAATTCCAACCATCTTCTCTGTCTTATATTTATCTCTTTCTGGTCAAATAAATATTTCAAACTTTTATGATCACTAAACACTTCAAACCTCGATCCATACAAGTAATGCCTCCAAATCTTCAACACGAAAACCACTGCAGCTAAATCAAGATCATGAGTAGGATAATTCCTTTCGTGCACCCTCAATTGTCATGAGGCATAACCCACGAGCTTACCATCTTGCATTAACACTCCGCCTAATCCCACTTTAGACACACCACAATACACCACAAAAGGTTCATCTGGCTTTGGTAGAATCAACATTGGTGATGTAGTCAATCTCTTTTTCAATTCCCTGAAACTCTCTTCACACAAGATATCCCACACAAAGGCCTGACCTTTTCTAGTCAACTGAGTTAGAGGAAGGGCCAAATTAGAAAATCCTTCAATAAACCTGCGGTAATAACCTACCAAACCCAAGAAACTCCTATTCTCCGTCACTGATTTTGGAGGTTCCCACTGAAGTACAACACTTACTTTGGATGGATCCACTGCTATGCCATCATCAGAAATAACATGTCCTATAAAACTCACTTCGTGCAGCCAGAACTCACATTTTGAAAGTTTTGCAAACAACTTATTATCTTTCAACAATTGCAATGCAATCCTCAAATGCTCGACATAATCTTTTTCCGACTTGGAATAAATCAAAATGTCATCAATAAAAACTACCATAAAATGATCCAAATAAGCATGGAAGATACGATTCATGTACTCCATGAATACTCTCGGCGCATTGGACACTACGAACGACATCACAACATCTTCGTAATGTCCATACCGAGTCCTGAAAGCCGTTTTCTAAATATCATCCTCCTTCACCCAAATCTGATGGTACCAAATCTCAAATCAATTTTGCTAAAAACACGGGTTCCCAGGAGTTGATCCATTAGATAATCAATTCTTGGGAGCGGATATTTGTTCTTGATGGTCACTTTATTCAGTTGATGATAATCAACACACAATCTCATACTATTGTCCTTCTTCTTAACCAAAAACACTGGAGCTCCACACGGCAACACACTGGGTCTAATAAACTTCTTATCAAGCAATTCTCCGAGTTGAGATTTCAACTCTGCCAATTTTGATGCTGACATTCTGTATGGTGCCACATATATAGGTCTGGTACCAAGAACAAGATCAATTACAAATTCCACCTCTCTATGCGGAGACAACTCTGAAATATCATCCAGAAACACTTTTAGGAACTCTTTCACCACCGGTAATTCATTAATCGACGTTTTGTATTCAGCAGACAAGGAGGCAAACATCGCAAACATTTTAGCTTCATTTTCCAACAAGACTCTCAATTCCTTGGTAGATATAAAATTAGCCAACTCTTCCTCCTCCGGGGTGAGAAATAGAAACCTCTTCCTATAGCAATCAACGTAAACATAATTGCTCTCTAGCCAATTCATCCCTAAAATAACATCCAGATCGCTGAGTGGTAAGCAAATCAAATCCACTCCGAAATATTTACCAAAGATTGACACGGGACAATTCAAGCACACTAAAGATGTAGTGATCGAACCAATAGATGGAGTATCAATCACCATTCCTTTACCAACTCAGGGAAGTATCTAATCTTCTGATAACTGATACCTTGTTTGATCTCGGGACGCAACCCGTTCTCAAACTTGATACACTTCGAACCCATAGTGTAACGGCAAAAATCGTGAGTGTAAGCTATTGACTAACTTAACTCGAAAATGCAAGAGTCGCTACCATACTTTTATTTTATCCAAAAGGAAAGGAAAAAGAGCGAACAAAACCTAAACAAGTTCTAAAACAAGAACAAGTAAACAGAGACTGGGTAAGGGGGTTGGTTACGCTAAGGGAAGGTGTTAGCACCCAAAACATCTATAGTACTCTATAGGAACCCTTTGAAATATCTACGCTTTTTGGTTTGAAAAGGTTTGTTTGAAATGAGATTGAGGAGATGAGAAGAGAAGTATTTTTTAAGATTTTTGTGTTTGGAGAGACTTGTCGCCTCATGCCTACGTACCCACAAAGTGCAATATAGGATCAAAACCTCGTAGTTCATAGTACAAATGACAAAATAGGTTTGTTATGGTTGATTTTAAATGTAAAGACAAGTCCTCATTTCCAAGCTAATAATTCCGCTTAAGGAGATGAGTCATGTCTAAATTTATGAAAAAGTTAAAGGAAAAGTACACAAGGGCACAAAAGAGGGTAAGTGAGTTTGGTGTTTTATAAACTCTTTTGAAAAGGGTGTCAATATGCTTATGTAGTTTAGAATTTATAAGAAATGAAAAGAAAAGAGTAAAATCACTTGACAAAGTCAAGGTTTGATTATGAAAGAGGTGAGAGTTTGAAAACAAAAAGATTTTGAAAAAGGGAGAAGATTTTGAAAATTTAAGAATGGGGAGGAGAAGAAGTGACTATCCTAAAGCAAAAAGTAAAAGCTAAGGATAAGAAATATCTAACCACAAATGTAACTATCTTCACCATAAACCAAGCAAAAGCACAAAGCTCCAAAGTCTTCAAACCATAATTCCAAAGCAAAGAGAAAAGGTCCTAGTTCTAAGTCCAACGATCCAAGAATAGCATTGAAGTCCAAGGTCTAGGTTCAAAGTTCCATGTCCAATGCAAAGGATAGTAACCATAGTCCAAGATTAGAAGCACAAGTTTTTTTAGAGGTTTTGGCCTTTATTAATGTTTTTGGTCCAAATGGACAAAGAGTAAAAGGTATAAGCATAAACATAAGGTCCAAGTGGACAGAGTGAAAAATGACGGAAGCATAAAAATGATATGATATAATGATTGGAAGCTCTTAGAGTTTGACTAAATTTTGGTAAAACATATCAACAATAAAGATGAAGAAACTGCCAAGAACAAAGATGTCGAAGAAGATGTCCTAACAACAAGATATGACATCCTGGACTGATATAGCAGGATTTGAACGTGTAACAAATATGTCCAAGATTTGCTGCGCTTTTTAATACTGGATCAAGGATCAAAAATAGAAAGCCCAAGACAGAAGACTATATATATGAAGACTTATACCTAGGGTTAAGTATGCCTTATGTAACAATTGTAACCTAGTTCTCTTTTGTAAAAATAAGGGTTTAGGTTTTGAGAGTCGTTGGCTCTTAGGGTTGTAGTTTCTCTCTGTATTATGGGATGCAGAGAGAACGACATAGGTGCATGTACACAACCAAAAACTCGTAGGTAATGGTTGGTGTATTGTTCTTAGACGGAGCTTTGAAGTAAGTCCAAGATAACTTGTAGGTCAAGAAACCGTGACAGGTTATGGATATTGGCAGAAGACAGAGATAGCACAGGTTGTGATTAGGGTGTGAGTGGGGTATCTCATATCAAGGTTGTAAATCATGGAGTTTAGCCTTTGATAAAGATGTTCATAGGGTAGATGTTAGGGATAAAGTTGTAAACGTGGGAGTTTAACTTTATAACAGTCTACACAATAGTGAAATCTTCATCCTGGATTGGTATCCTCCAGATGTAAGTGATTTGCACCGAACTGGGTTAATTTCTGTGTGTTATTTAACATTCTGCAATTACAAGTATGTTCATGTTCTTGACTGACACGTTGGATCAGATGTCGTGACATCTGTGAGGATGCAGGTCTGATATTCAAGGTATCAGTCTGCAGGTGCGCCTCTGAGTTTAAAAGAGTATGTAGCATAATGTTTTGACATTTGTTAGGACATATGCTGTCTACACAGGCCAGAATTTCAATGAGAAATAAGCAATAAAAATAAAGAGAGATAGGGAGCAAGAAGGTATCATAAAAGTATAGTAATAGTAATGTAGTAGTATATACATAATAGTAGCACAAAGGCCATAGTGCCATAAGCCTTCAAAAGTAACACTGATTATTCCATCTCGCATCTTGAGCTATAATGATTAAACAATATACTTAGGTCAAGGTTAATGAAGACTTGTTAGAAGATTGATAGAATCAAAGCCTCTACACAACAAGCTTAAAAGATTTTGAACCTAATACAAAAGATTAACCATCCTTGGGCTTACACAACCAAAAGGTTTGTGCCATGAAAGATCAAGTTCCGAATAGGAGGGAGGGACAAATATAGCGCTATGTTAAGCAATCGCCAAGGGACTTATATAGAAGTCACCCTACTTGAGGTCGATCAATAACGATGTTAGTGCTAATGCATGCTAGAGAAGTGATATGTAGATCACTCTTCGAAAGTAATACCACACAAAAAGAAAATAGGTAGTGATCTTATCTTGATCAAGATCTCTCATCAATTTATCAAAGGTAACCTATCAAAATTCCAAAGTATGGATAATGATCCAAATGATCATTCAACCATAGATTTGAAATAATGAAGATTAAACATTCTTGAAAAATCAATAATCTATGATATGAAAGATTTACATCGATCAAAAGAAAAGAGAAATAGATGAAGAGAAAGCCAAATTAAACCACAAAATTATGTGATCTAAAGCTAAGAACAAAGGGAAGGGGTTAGAAATGAAGAAACAACCAAAACAGTCCCAAAAATAGGTGAAAAACACCATTCTGTCTCAGGGTAATCAATTACCATGATTAGGGTAATCGATTACCACTGCAAAAACAGCAGAAAAACAGCAACAAATCAGCATCTCCAAAATTCAGCATTCCTTCCAAATTCAGCATGATCAAGGAATGGAATGTGCACAAAATTTCAATGTAAATAATAGTAAATATACCAATTGAAACACAATTTGCAAGATACAAAGATCAAGCAACAAGAATTATTAAAGGATCACATTGTAGAAGATGAATAAAGAACAACAATGGTGGAAAATGAGATTACCACTCAAAATCTGAAAATTCCTTCAAATTGCTTCAAGATGCAAACTCCAAAGCCTTGATCTATAGAAATTGGCGATGAAAAAGTGAATGGATGAAGGTTTAGCTTAAAGTTGAACAAGATTCAATGTGAAAACTTGTTAACTTTCAAAAGAAGAAAAGTGAGCTTTGAGTGAATTTTGTGGTTGGGGGGAGAATTTGCAAGAGGTTTCTTGGCTATCAAAAGCTTGAAGAATGAATGAAGTGATGGTTCTATTTATAGAGTTTAGGATTGGGAAGTTTGGTGGTTTGGAACCAAAATTAGGCTTGGAATTTGAATTTGGAGGCAAAATCAAGATCAAGTGGTGATTAATGAGGGTGTATGGCGGGAATTAATTATGATGAGGTAGGGGAATTATTTGGAAGTGATCTAGAATATTCTCAAATGATGAAATTGGTGCCAAATGCTGCAGAATTTGAATTTACTGAATTTTCACAATTCTGCATGAGGGTAATCGATTACCCAGATCATGGTAATCGATTACTTCAGGGGAAAAATGTGAAAAATGGCCTTTTGGTTACACTGTCGTGGCTCTAACTCGATTCTTTTGCTTGTCAAAGATGGCATGGAAATAAACACATGAACCTTGGAGTCTCTTGAATAATAATCAATCAAAAAACTTGAGAACTCTTGATTAGAAGAATTTTTGAATTATGTCTTGATCAACTTTGACTTTATCAGATGAAATTCATTCGAGCTGAGAGACTAGTATTTGATATTCTTGATCCAAATCCTTCCTGAAAAAGTTAGTAAAAGGAAAACAAACATATTTTTGGATTTTAATTAAAGGTTAGTAAACATAAGTAACTAAAGGCAAATAAGAAACACAGAGATACTCAGTGATCCCTGCATGGCATAAGTCCAAAGAAGAGAGGGATAAAGGAACCAAAGCATGATCTTGTTTGTGGTATAAGATGCAAATGAGATGTGAGAAATCTTAGGGGTAAAAATTAGGGTACAACAACTGCCCCTATTTGTGTTTCTTCTATCAGGAGATATGAAGGTTGAAAACTTCGTCTCGACAAGATTCAAGATACTTATATACAGAAAACCAAATTTTTATCCCTAAGATGCCACACGATGATATGAATGCAAAGGATAAAATACTCTGCAAGGAACTTAAAACAAGGGATTTACGGTAAATTGAGTGAGATGACGTGAAAAGACATGCTGGGGAACACAAGTTATTTCTGGAGATCTGTCAAGATGATAAGAAGTGTCCATCAATAGTTGGAAAGAGAGGGACAAAACCCTGGGAAGACGAGTAGTGACATCCAAGAATAACATTGGATGGATACTACGAACAAGACAAAAGTATGCCAATAGATGTCAAAGAATGACATTGGATAACAACAAGAAAAAACAACAACGTCATCCAAGAGTAGCTTTGAATGAGGCAAAAGCAAACTCTGGAGAAAGTAATAACGACATCCAAGAATAGCATTGAATTGAGGTATAAAACACTCTATTGGGGATAAGATATCCAAGAATAGCATTGGACTTGGCTGGGGGAAAAATATGTCCAAGAATGACATTGGATCACAAGTGTTGCGGTGAGAATCGGATACTAAGCTATTAATTAACTTGAATCACACATCTTTGAAATTCACCACTGAGCCTTGATTTATCCAAAGGAAATGGTAAAGGTTGAATAAAAAACCCTAAGTGCGCTATGTAGGAACACAGCTCAGAGATCTAAGGTTCGGGGGCTGGTTATACTAAGGAAAGGTATTAGCACCCTAAGTATCTGTAGTACTCTACAGGAACCTCTTGTTAGTATTTGTGTTATATTAAAGTTGCTTGCTAAGGGAAATGTGATAAGGTAAAGACCTAGGGGTATGTACACTAAGTATGCTCACCAGCACATCGCATCTCGTGCCTACGTATCTTGACGGGAATGGAATCAGAGCATTCGTAGTTCCCCTCAATAAGGCGAGGAACTCTTGACTGTGATCAAGTTTCCAACAGAAAGTAGGGCCTGAAAGCAAGACACCTACATGGAGTGCGACGACTCCTAAGGTTAAGTTAAAACAAGGAAAGAAGTGTTCACGGGAAAGTAGGGTCTGATAGCAAGACACCTATGTGGAGTGCGGCGACTCCAAACTTAAAGCTAGGTTAAAAGGGTAATGAGCTATCTATGACTCTGAGGTCAGTAGAGAGACTTTCCTTCAGAAGAGGGGAGATAAAAACTTGTAAACAAAAGTTAAAGGGGATTGAAATTAAGTGAACAAATGTGAGTACGACAAAGATAACATTCTCAAAGTTTTGAAATCAGAGACATGAAATTTAGCAACAGAAGCCAATGCATACAAATAACAGAATGACGTTGTTCAACAAACAAATATTTACATGCACGTAATACTGAAAAGTTCTAAAAAATATTCGAGAAACAGTTGGTGATTTTTTCATAAAAAGAATCCGAGAGCCGAATATAAAGTAAAGCATATTTTTTGTTTTTTTTTTATTTTTAGAAGGAAATGAAATTAATATGGGAAGTGAAATAAATTAAAAAAAAGGTAAAACTAAAAATGTGGCAGACGCCACACACAAGTGCCATGAAACTCATGGCAAGTGCCACGAGTTCATGGCGGGCGCCACTAAAGGATGTGGCAGGCGCCACCTTCTAATTGCAAAGTGGTGGCAGGAGCCACCTTTTATTCATGGCAGGTGCCATGAAATGCCTTGTTAAATAGTGGCAGGCGCCACCTTTGTTTCTTTTTTATTTTATTTCATTTTATTTCCTTCTTTTAAATAACAACTTAAAATGAAAACAAAATCACACATAACATCTGCCACATTTAATTAGATTTTAACAAAAAATGAAAACGGTATGAAACACATGGTCATGATATTGGAATACAGGAAGAATAAAAAACAAAGGAAAGAGTGTTACCTAGTGGAGGCGGTCCACTTCCTCTTTACTGGTACAAATTCTGGAAAGAAAATGAACGAGCTTCTTCAAGAGTTAATGAGGGAAAAAATGAGGAGAGTATTCAACCTATTTTTGGGGTGAATCTTGTGTAAAAATTAATGAAGAGCAACGTCTTATTTACAGGAGAAAGTGAGGAGCCTGAAGCATTGCCAAGATTGTCCTTTTTTCAAATCTTCCTGCAAGTGCAAGTGGTTGGTTTGAAAAGTCTTCAATTGATCAGAAATAGGTTCAGAGTAGTTTGTGCTGAAGAGACGTGAACCAAACTTTACTGAAAAAGCCTTTTCTTTTTTTCATGATAAACTTGTATCCAACTTGTCTTTGTCTTGTTTAAAGCATATTATTATTTTTAATTAAAACAAGATTTCCTGAAGTGCAGATTGGAAAGGTAAGGTGGCAAACACCACATTAATTCATGGCAGGTGCCACAAATTAATGTGGCAGGCGCCACACATTCTTGGTGGTGGGCGCCACCACATTGTTTTCCTCTTTTTTTTTTTTCTTTTTTTTTTTCTTTTCTTGTTGTTTTTCCTTTTTTTCAAATAAAATCCATAAATGCCTTGTGATTTCTCAAAACACATGAGAACTTAGTTTATTGTTCTTTGTCCTTTTTCTTGTGTCAATCTTGATTTTCACAAAAGAAGCAAACTAGTGGAGATATGGGTTAGTTAACAATGCGCATATGAATGAAAATGTAGGTGCAAGATGTTATGTCATCTAAGGGGTAAAATTTGGGGTACAACAGTTGCCCCTATTTAAATAGCTTTGCTGGATGGCACGAGGAATGAAGGTCCTCGGGACATCAAGGTGAAAGGTATTTAAATATAGCAACCCAAAAATTTTCTCCCTTAGATGGACTGCGGATGCTAAGGACAGGCAACAGACATGCAAATGCTGACAGCCAATGAACTTCTAGTATGATGATATGATGCCATGATAGTGCAAAAATTGCAGACCCACAAGACACCAAAGGATAAAGAGCAACCAAACACAGGTGAGCTTCACCGGGGAGGGATGAAGGTTAATATCCACAAGGAAGACTTACTGGGGATACAGGCTGACCAACAAAATACTCACTGGAGAGACCCTGAGGAAACACCGCAGATAGACAAGTAAAACTGAGGGGAAACCTCACAGATCCTCACTGGGGATAAGAGCTAGATAGGTGTTCTCCACTAGGGAAAGATTCAGGGAGATGGACGACAGGTTTATAGGTAACTGGACGACACTGGGGAAATAAGAGACATTCTTTACTGGGCATGAAACCAGAAAGACGACATGATCTCCACTGGGGATCAGCCTGAAATAAGAGGATAGAGATCAACAAAAGATTTTCTGGGATTTTCTTATACTGAAGAGTTCAAACAGGATCTTCAAGAAAAGCCAGAAAAGACAGAGAAAGGCACATCCAGAAAAACATCAGATGGCAAAAGAAACCAGACATCCAATAATGGCTTTGAATGAAAGGTACAAATCACAATACCTGAGAAGGCATCAGATGAAAGTGAGTAAGGTAGAGATCCAAGAAAGCATTGGATAAGAGGACACCAGACATTCAGTAATGGCTCTGAATGAAAGGTACACTCAAACTATCTGAGAAGGCATCAAATGCAAATGAGACAAAAGGTGAAATCCAAGAAGGCATTGGATAAACCACGACGTACAAGAAAGCATTGAACGAAAATGAACAAGGAGATACCCAAGAAAGCATCACAATATCCAAGAAAGCATTGGATAAATGTGAACAAAAGTGAAATCTAAGAACGTATTGGATAAAGGAATCATCGTATCCAAGACAACATTGAATGACTGTGAACTTTTAGAAATGGCACTGAAAGTAAAGGCAAATCACTATATTCAGGGGTGGCACTGAATGAACAGGGAGAAATACATTCAATAATGGCTTTGGATGAAAGGTAAACTCATATAGGAATGGCATTGAATGAACAGATAAGACTTTCAGGAATGACACTGAAAGATATCCAAGAAAATTTGATGGGGTTACAGGAGATGGGCAAAACTTCCAGGAATAGCACTGGGAGAAACGAGAGGAATAAGATATCCAGGAATGGCACCGGAGATCACAAGATACGAACATCCAACAATAGGACTAGATGCTCAAGGAAACGACATCATTCAGGAATGACACTGAATGAAAAGACGGGTAATGTTTTGGTAGTTGGATTTTGACCACAAGGTAAGATGTGGATAACGACACAACCTCAGACGAAATTCAAATGAGGATGAAACACTCATGATATGCATATGGTATATGAATTATGCCATGCAAATGCAGATGCTGACGGCACAAATCGACTTTTTTTTTGTGAGAAGACAAGACTGGGAGACTAATTCCTCAACACGGAGATCACTGTCATTCTGCTTGGGGACTAGAGATGCTATTGCTGGACACATCTCGACCACACTGGTAAACTATGTCAAGTGATGATCCTTGTAGGAAGGATGGAGAGTTGCATGAGAATTTTCCAAGTAAACTGCCCCAAATTAGATGACTGTTGTAGATGAACTGATCATTACTTCAACTTTCCTGATTCTTGGAATGACTATTTACGGTGCTCTTGGAAAACTTGCCCCAGTATGAGTCTTGAAAAATCTTCTGGATAAACCAATTATGAGAAGGAATTTCACTGAACAACAAAACTTGAACTGATTCTTCAACAGTATTTGGAGAGAACTTGCCCCTGATAAAATTACCGACCAAGTTTTTTAATGGGTTGAAAATTCCTCGAGAGGAAAGTCAGTTTGCAAACAAAAGTATTTGTACAAACATGGTAATTTTATAATTCATGTAACTTTTGAAATCAATTTCTTTTTTTTTTGAAAGATGCAAAACAAAGATGAGTCATTGGTCTGAACACGACGGTTCAAGACATTTGAAAGTGAAAGGTATGATGCCAAAACAGATGATTTGCACAGATCTTTGGGAGTCAGTTTACACAACCTTGTTGTAGTATGCTTTCAAAATAACCTTACCTCAATTAGGTATTTTAAGGGTTGTAACGTGGTCTGGTTCACGGCTTATGAAACAAAAGATAAAGGCTCAAAGTTTATTTGTCCCTACCTAATCTTCGTGATGAACTTCAATCCTACTCTCAGTTAACTCAAGCTATACATTCAAGTTCCTAACAGACTAGGAATTGAGCTGATTATAGTTGACGATGTTTCAAACACCTTCGTAGTCATTACTCCCTTGCAAAATTTGGTCATCCTTTATTGCTAAGGTTATGAGACCTCTTCTTGTCTTTGTTGAGGTTATGAGACCTCTTCTTCTTGATTGTTATACAAGCCTTTTTGTATAAGGCAAAGTTATGGGCTTCCCATTTTTCTTGGCTTTTGCCTTGAAAAGGACTCAGCTCATTCTTTGATTAAGGATTTCTCAACGATCATTCCTTATCTGCTGCTTAGAGGTACAACCTGTACAACATTTACTCGTTTGATTTGAGAGAGCTGACTGGCATCTTGCATGAAGCGCTTGTATTCGAATGCGTAACCAAGTTAAACTGAGAAGTACCCTGCCCCAAGGTTGAGATTTAAGGGTTTTTTGTGTGAGGAATAAAAACTCCTACTTCTAGGCTCGAAGGGTTAATGAGGGATTATCTTCCTTATTTCTCCAGTGTTTGGTGAAACAATGCCTTACATCCTCGACAAGGTTTAATCGAAAGCATACCACAACAATTATGGACATAATGTTTTCATCATCCTCCCTCCAATCTTTGCATAATAAAAAAGAAAGTGGAAAAGAGATAAAATATTTTGCAAAAGAAAATATAAAGATGTAAATAGTGAACACAAATGAATTGAATCAAAAGTTGCAATGCTCATTTCATTAATCATAAAAGTACAAACATAGTTGAAAGCAAACATCTATTACACATAAGGAAAATGAAAACAACATGAAACAAGGCCTCGTGTCTAGTTAAACATAAGGATGAGTTGTCCTGTCTTCAAGAAGTAACCAAGTTGAAGTCGACTGAAGCTTCACTTGACGTGCCCTGGAAGAGGGTTTCTTTAGACATTTGGATTGTCCTTAAATGAGAGGATTTTGTTTCTCATTAGCTCTTGTACTTTGGCCTTCAATGCAAAGCAACCTTCCACGTTATGGCCTGCACCACCTTGATGGTATTCACAATGAAGATCAGCCCTATAGCCGGCTGTAAGAGGATTTGGAGGAGGAGGCATAGGCCTTGTGGTAATTAAACCTTGTTGAACCATATCAGAATAAAGCTCGGTGTATGTCATGGGAATAGGATCAAATTAATTCCTATTACGGTGTTGGTTTTGTCCTGCAGCCGAACGTTGAGTTGGTCGTGGAGCAGTAACCACGGGAGTAACGACAACAACAGTAGGGTGAATATCATATTGAGGTTGGGGACGAGGCCTTCTCACTTCAACCATGACAGCATTAGTCTGATCTTCTCTTTTCCTCTGAAAGTTCCCATAGGATTTCTTCACGACATTGGAAGATTCAGCAGCTTTGGATACTTTTCCCTTCTTAAGACCTTCCTCGAGCCTCTGGCCAATAGTAACCAAATCAGTGAAATTGGAGGAAACACTTCCAATCATCTTCTCCCAATAAAATGGGGACAGAGTGTCTATGAACATTCCAGTTAATTCCTTCTCGGCCAAAGGAGGTTTAACTTAGGAAGCCAACTCTCTTTAACATTGGGCATACTCCTTAAAAGTTTCTTTATCATGTTGAGTCATATTTTGCAGCTAGCGACGATCAGGGCCCATGTCGAGGTTATACTTATACTGCTTCATGAAGGCATTTACAAGATCTTAGAAGTAGTGAATGGAGTTTTGCTCGAGACCCATATACCATTTGAGTGATGCTCCACTCAAACTATCCTAAAAACAGTGGATTAGCAGCTTCTGATTTTTGGTATAAGCAGTCATCTTGCGAAGATACATGACCAGATGAGCCCTTGGACAAGAATGGCCCCTGTACTTCACAAATTCTGGAGTTTTGAACTTAGTAGGCATAACAAGATCAGACACTATGCACATGTTATCTGCATCCACATTAAAGAAGTCAGTACCCTCAACAGCTTTAAGTCTTTTGTCCATGATCTGAAACTGCTCTCTGACAACTTCAGGCTCAACAAAGTCTTCAGGCTCTTCACCCTGAGCACTGGAAGCATTGTACTCAAAGAGGGGATTCTCAAAAGAAGCTTGAACCGTCTGTGGAATAGCATGGACCACAGGTCTGGGCTCGGTGAAAACAGGAGCTTGAAAAACAGGCATAGTAGTCTGACCAACCATAGCAGTAGATGTAATCGGTGGAGAGTAGTTGGGAGGTAAACCAAACTCTGGCCAAGTTGAAGGCGACATCTGAACAGGTGGAGGATCAACGCTTGAAACTTCCTGGGGGTCAAGACTTGTATCATCTCAGTGAGTTTGGTCACGCTTGACTTAATGTCGTCGATTTCCATTCGGATCTCAGCATTGTGTGCCTCTTGCTCTGACATCTTGCGTCTGTAATTAGCTCTAGTCCGACATCGGTGTCGAGGAATCAGCTTGACGACTCACAGGTGACACTGGAGGATAGAGACCACTGGAGATGAGTAACTGGACAAACAAATGCATGCAATGAATTATGCAAAGATGATATGCAATGCACAACAAACAGGATGCAAAACACATGCAACAGGATTAAGGGTTCGAGATCACAGCATGAAGTTTGGGTAAAGAACCAACCACAGGGTGTGTACTAGGGTTATTGAATCTGTAGAGCAGGGTTCTAAGAAGTTTCCAAAGTCGACAACCCATCTTTCGGATATTATCGATTTCCCGAATGACTCAGTAGTCAATAATATTCTCAAGAGAGTCTCGTCTGAGTGTAGTATCGCGTAGCAACCAATCCAGGAATAGACTCCCTCATAGTCCTCGCACTACATGATAGAAGGCCAAGTGGGGTTAGAGGTAACTACGATTATCAGTATTGATGGCACCTATGTCGAGAGTAGCACGTTTTCACGAATAGACTCGTTCAACATGACTAGACTCTCAAGAAGGCCTCATTGAGTGATGGTGTCTCAAGTCAAATTTTCCGGGAATCGACTCCCTCAAAGCCTCCTTGAATATACCATCATCCTATCATAAGTGTACTCTCAAGTCCGGGTACAGGACTTGTCTTCACCACTCAAAGTAATCATCCTGCATACAGAAAACCCAAGCACAACAGACATATATACAGATATACAAAATATACAAGTATACAAGTAAGCAAACATATAAATAACACAAAGACCAACAAGATAGGCTTAACCCTCTTAGGGAAAATATCCCCAGTGAAGTCGCCATTTCTGTTGCGGTGAGAATCAGATACCAAGCTATTAATTAACTTGAATCGCACATCTTTGAAATTCACCACTGAGCTTTGATTTATCCAAAGGAAAGGGTAAAGGTCGAAAAAACCCTAAGTGTGCTATGTAGGATCACAGCTCAGAAATCTAAGGTTCGGGGGTTGGTTATACTAAGGGAAGGTATTAGCACCCTAATTATCTATAGTACTCTATAGGAACCTCTTGTTAGTATTTGTGTTATATTAATGTTGCTTGCTAAGGGAAATGTGCTAAGGTAAAGACCTAGGGGTATGTACACTAAGTATGCTCGCCAAGACATCGCATCTCGTGCCTACGTATCCTGACGGGAATGGAATTAGAGCATTCGTAGTTCCCCTTAATGGGGCGATGAACTCTTGATTGTGTTCAAGGTTCTAAGGGAAAGTAGGGTCTGAAAGCAAGACACCTACGTGGAGTGCGACGACTCCTAAGGTTAAGTTAAAACAGGGGAAGAAGTGTTCACGGTAAAGTAGGGTCTGACAGCAAGACACCTACATGGAGTGCGGCGACTCCAAACTTAAGGCTAGGTTAAAAGGGTAATGAGTTATCTATGACTCTGAGGTCAATAAAGATACTTTCCTTCGGAAGAGGGTAGATAAAAACTTTTAAACAAAAGTTAAAGGGGATTGAAATTAAGTGAACAAATGCGAGTATGCCAAAGATAACATTCTCGAAGTTCTGAAATCAGAGACATGAAATTTAGCAACAGAAGCCAATGCATACAAATAACAGAATGACGTTGTTCAACAAACAAATATTTACATGCACGTAATACTGAAAAGTTCTAAAAAATATTCCAGAAACAGTTGGTATTTTTTTATAAAAAGAATCCGAGAACCGAATATAAAGTAAAGCATATTTTTTTTGTTTTGTTTTTTTGAATTTTTAGAAGGAAATGAAATTAATATGGGAAGTGAAATAATTAAAAAAAAGGTAAAACTAAAAATGTGGCAGACGCCACACACAAGTGCCATGAAATTCATGGCAAGTGCCACGAGTTCATGGCGGGCGCCACTAAAGGATGTGGCAGGCACCACCTTCTAATTGCAAAGTGGTGGCAGGCACCACCTTTTGTTCATGGCAAGTGCCATGAAATGCCTTGTTAAATAGTGGCAGGCGCCACCTTTGTTTCTTTTTTATTTCATTTCATTTTATTTCCTTCTTTTAAATAACAACTTAAAATGGAAACAAAATCACACATAACATCTACCACATTTAATCAGATTTTAACAAAAAATGAAAACGATATGAAACACATCGTCATGATATTGGAATGCAGAAAGAATAAAAAACAAAGGAAAAAGTGTTACCTAGTGGAGGAGGTCCACTGCCTCTTTACTGGTACAAATTCTGGAAAGAAAATGAACGAGCTTCTTCAAGAGTAAATGAGGAGAGTATTCAGCCTATTTTTGGGGTGAATCTGGTGTAAAAATTACTGAAGAGCAACGTCTTAATTATAGGAGAAAGTGAGGAGCTTGAAGCATTGCCAAGATTGTCCTTTTTTCAAATCTTCGTGCAAGTGCAAGTGGTTGGTTTGAAAAGTCTTCAATTGATCAGAAATAGGTTCAGAGTAGGTTGTGCTGAAGAGACGTGAACCAAACTTTACTGAAAAGCCTTTTCTTTTTTTTCATGATGAACTTGTATCCAACTTGCCTTTGTCTTGTTTAAAGCATATTATTTTTTTAATTAAAACAAGATTTCCTGAAGTGCAGATTGGAAAGGTAAGGTGGCAAACACCATATTAATTCATAGCAGGTGCCACAAATTAATGTGGCAGGCGCCACACGTTCTTGGTGGTGGGCGCCACCACATTGTTTTCCTTTTCTTGTTCTTTTTCCTTTTTTTTCAAATAAAATCCACAAATGCCTTGTGATATCTCGAAACACATGAGAACTTGGTTTATTGTTCTTTGTCCTTTTTCTTGCGTCAATCCTGATTTTCACAAAAGAAGCAAACTAGTGGAGATATGGGTTAGTTAACAATGCACAGATGAATGAAAATGTAGGTGCAAGATGTTATGTCATCTAAGGGGTAAAATTTGGGGTACAAAAACAAGGGATCACGATATTCAAGAATGGTATTGAATGAAGTGAGAAAAGTTCTGGAGAATACATCAGGAGCATCCAAGAATGGCATTGGATAAAAATAGTTCACAATATCCAAGACTTGCATTGATTAAAGTGAGAAAGAAATTTCATGAATGGAACTGAAAGTAAAGGTAAATCACTACATTCAAGAATGACATTGAATGATAGTGAGAAAGATATCCAGGAATGGCATTGAATGCAAAGGAGAAAACTCACCCAGGAATGGCACTAAGTGAACAGATAAAACTTTCAGGAATAACACTGAAAGATATCCAAGTAAATATGTTGGGGATTACAAAAGAGAGACAAGATTTCCAAGAATAGCACTGGGAAAACAAGAGGAACAAGATATCCAGGAAAAAGAGACAGACATTCAGGAATGGGACTGGAATAAAAGAAGAGGAAAACGATATATAGGAATGGCACTGGCGATCAAAAGGGGTAGACATCCAGGAATGGAACTGGAGTGAGAGAAGAGGAAAAAGATCCAGGAATAGAACTGTAATGGAAGAAGACAAACATCTAATAACAATACTAGTGTTCGCTGTTGATCTTGGCGAACAATCTCTGGTTTACCAGAATGGTGAAGTCTGGGTTACTTGCAGGATTAACCAAACAAATCCTAGGACGTCGGGTGAAAACTTAGATCAACGTGATAATTTTAAGTCAAGGGTGATATCTTGGTGTTTGGTTTTATGTATTTAAGCCTTTTAGAATGAAAGATTTCAACTAACTCTAGATAAAAGTCTGAGATAAAAGAAAATGACTTTGAAAAGAACTTTTAAAGTAAAATGGCGAAGAAAACATAAAGATGCTGGTAAATGTAAAGAAATTGGTAAAAAGACTTTGATTGATAAAGAAATTGAAAGATGGTGTTTACACGTACATTTTTCCAAATAACTCTTTTCTCTCACACGGGTACTTTGAGTAATTGCAGGAAGTTTTGTACAAGTTTTTCACACACAATTCTAATAACAACTATCCTATTATAGATAAACAAAATAACTGCTATTAACGACTAAATCCTAAAACTTCGACATCTGGCCTTCTGCATGTCTCCCTTTCGCCAGGTGCTTCTACGCGTCTTCTGCCAAACGTTATAATTCTCTTGAATTTGAATCTTCAAATTATGTCGAACCAACGCGTCCTTTCAGACTTGTCGAATTGTCGAACTATCACAACGTTCTTCATACTTGTCAAAAACCTTTTCCAATTGCAGAAATCTTTACTTGACGAAATGTCGAAACGTTGCCCCGTCGAAATGTCGAAGAATGTTGAAGAATATCTCCCAAGTAGATATACTCTTTCAGTTGTGCTTCTTTTGGCATGTACCTCCATTTGTCGAAAACAACTTTTTACGTGTTGAACTCATGGCGTCGAAAATACGCATATACAAATTGCCCCCCAGCAAAGGTATTTCGACTATCCTGGAGAAATAATCCTTTGGTGTTCAACCAATATTTTGACGCCATGTCATCCTAATTTTAAATTACACAATTTCAAGTCCCAACATATTTCATCATTTTACTTTTCTCAAAACGTCAACTCTAGCCCACGTTCTAGCTTCTAGCCCATTATTACTTAACCTAACGTCATGGCTATCTCTTTTTAACTTCCACTTTTCTTCATTACCGTCAAGATGATGCCACGTGCCCTCCATGATCACCACTAAACCCAAAAATCATCTCCTCTTATAAATACATAAACCCCTATTTCTCTTTCTTTTTTACGCTTTTGAACTTTTCTTCTTCACAACCGCTCCAAATCTTCATCTTCTTTCTAAAAAACTTTCTGATTCAATAATGGCTTTTCAAAAATCATCAAGCAGCAAACCTTCCAAGAGTGAGCAACCTTTTATCATCCCTCCTGCGCATAGGTTGGATGAACCAACACTGATTGGGGATCAACAATACATTCCTGAGCCTCCAAACGCGAGGGAAAAAGACTGCATTTTTAAATCCCAGGTACTCATCCCTGTTATTATTTCTGGTAATCATTATGCCATGTTAGGACCACTCCCTAACCCAGACATTAAACCTGAGCGTTTACAAGAGTTTTTCCCCACTTATTCTCACACAAAACCCATAGGTGCTGGGGTGAAACCCCCAACTCTTGAGAAACCAGTAGAGCAAACTGAACCTCAAGGTTCAAATGAAAAAGATGAGGAAGTAATAAATTTAACCTATCTAAATCATACTAGGATTTTTAGAACTTGCCCTTGGTCGAAAGACCTTTCAGATTACTTGTCTTGGTTGAACAGAGTTGAAAATGTTAAAGAAATTTTTTGGAAAGAAATAGGAATTTTTGACTTGATACAATTATCAAGAGTAGGACCCAATGTTTGCCCTAACATGCTGCTAGCCTCCCTTTATTTTTGGGATAGTACGTATAACACCTTCCACCTCCCCTGCGGGATGGTTACCCCTACGCTGTTCGACATAGCTGCCATAGTTGGCCTTAGTCCAGTTGGCATTGACTTCGACCCCACTCACCTGAACGAGGACTCCATAGATTTCGACACTAGTTTCGCCCCATACTCTCTTTTTATGTCTCACTACCATGGTGAAGATGACAAAGAAGTTTCTGACAAAGAGCACATAGCTTTTCTAACCTTGTGGCTGACCAAATTCGTCTTTTGCTCCCGCTCACTTCAAGTGGCTAAGAGGTTCATCACTATGGCGAACCAACTCCATGCTGGGATTAAATTATGCTTGAGTGAGGTAATCTTGGCGAACCTGTATGAGTCCTTGAGTGAAAGCGTGCGTTCTTTGAAGACATTGAAGGACAAAGGGAAGCTTAATTTGGCAAGCCCCTTTTGGCTCTTGCAACTATGGCTGAATGCCACTTTCGAAGCCTTTATTCCTGCGAAGCATGACATAAATGAAGAGGAATTCAAAAACAGGAGTGTCGAATGGCCTAGATTGGTGCAACTGACACCAACTGATGAAGCAATTAGCCTTCGACGGGCCTTCACTAGCTATGTAATGATGTTTGCTGAGAGACATCATTTTACTTCGACTATGGCTCCATTTGCTGACAGAACAATTGGACCTGAATGGTTTACACGACAATTCCCCTTGCAAACCAAAAAAGATGAAAACATCTTCCTAAATGTCTGGGAATCCTTTTTGACCCCTAGGCTCCTGTTCTCCCACCGCAATACTACGAAACCCCAGATTGCCTTAATAGTTTATCAACCTAACTTGGTTGCCAGGCAATTTGGCCTAATTCAAATCATGCCTCGACCTCTTTTTCCTAAAAAAGGGGCCATCATTTTCTACAACTCCTTTCACGACGAAGCCACCAACAGGGAATTGTCGAACAGGCTGACTGACGAATCTTTGGATATTCGACCGGTGTTTTTTCAACCATCGTTCCTTTGCACTCCTGAGTTCGACACATGGTGGAGGGAATACTATGCTACCAAATTTTTCAACGTAAAAGCTTTCATCACTCATCTGACGAATGCTTTTGCTCTTGTGCAGGAACGGACTAAAAAAGGTACGCAAAGACACATCCAAGAAATACAAAAATTTCAAAAATATTTTGAAACCGTTTACAGACCTGATGATCTTAGTCGAACCATACGCGAAGCAGCGGTTACTTTAAAAGAAAAATTCACGGAGAAGTTGGAGAAGTTGAAACTGCCTTCACACATTCGACCAGAAGTGCGTTATGACTTGGCTTTCAGCTATTATCCTTCTAAGTTTCCACCTTTACCATCTGCTGAATTTGGTGTGGCTTTAAGTCCTCCATTTCCATACTGGTTCACATGTGGGAACCATATGAAAATTCTTCGTGAAAGTTATAAAAAACCTGCTAAACGCGTGGTTGCGACTAAGTATCATCTGGATAATTACCCAGGGCACCTTCATATTGGAATAGAACACGTTCGCGTGGAAGATCCCATTCTTGAAGGTGTTAACAACAACACGAATTTTGTCATTTTATTATCACATATTTCCCACTGTCTAACTCTCCCCTTTTTTTTTTCAGCTGTGAAAGCGCCTGCAAAGAAAGCTTCCGTCGAAACTCCACAAAGTGCCACCCAGACACCTTCGACTAAGGTATAAATCTCTTCCTCTTTTGATCTATTCTTTTGTTTCTTTAAGCTCTCACTATTTTTGATTTATATGATCAGGTAAGTCAAAAAACCTCTACATTCCAAAAAAGAAAGAAAATACCAGAGATAATCCCTGTCGAAGAGTCCAGTGATGAGTCCCCATCTCCAAATCCCCCTCCTCAAAAGAAGAAAAGATTGCAGAAAATTGCCTCACAAAAATCCATTGTCAAATCCTCTAAAAGGGAATCTTCTAGCAGTCCTGCTACAAAACATCAGCCGAAGGATACGGGGAGTGGAAAGTCTAGCTCCAAAACTGAGACCTCAAAGGTAAATTTCAATTTCGACCCCTCTCGTTTATTTTATTTCATTTCTAACTTAGAAATTTTTTCTTTTGATAGAAGCAAAAGGTCGTCGAAAAACAGCCTGAGACAATCCAGGAGGAGGTAGCTCGAGAGGAGGACACTCCCATCAAAGAACTTGAGAGACAAACGGTCGAAGCATTCGACACTACCGTGGGAGCTGATTCTGATAACAATTCTCCTTCTCATCCTGGATTACACGCTGAGCAACAAAGAGATGATGATGTTGAAGTAGACACTGCTGTCAAAGGAGATCCTGAAGAGAAGACTGCTGAAGAAGAAGATCTGTCGAAGCAACAGGAAGCTAGGCGAACTTCAGAGCATAGCAACCAGCCTACTCCTGACCAAACTCAAAGGAGTTCCCAAACAACTGGTTCGACTAGTCTTTCTCATGAAGAGCTTGAAAGTCTCAAAGCGCAGAAACCCCTGGACTACCTGAAAGCCATACTTAGCACCAGATTCAACTTTAAAGACTCTTCCTACAGCAGTTCGACTACTTCTGGAGCCACTTCTGAAGTGCAGTCTCTACCCAATATCATGACTCAGATCAAGGCGAAGATCCTTGATGTTGACTTGTTCCAAGTTCTAGAGGAAAATGCCACTGCTCCAATGGAGTTGAAGAAACTGTTGAAGCAAGTTAACGTCTTGGATGCTTCTGTCGAAGTCTGCAATTTTGTGATAGAGCTGACAACTGTGATTGACTTATCCAGCGCAGATCTTCACCGTCGAAGGGACTTATGTCAACAAATTTCCAAAAAAATGGACCAACAAGCTGCTGAATGGAACTCCGTTTCTGTTTCGACAAATAAGGTTTCGAAACTACAAGAGCTTTCTGAAGCCTCTGTCAAGAAGATTGCTACTTGCCATAACCACATTCAAACATGGAAGAAACAAATAGCAGTTCTCCAAGAGAAAATTTCCAAAGAGGAGGAACTCATAGCTTCTATCCAGCAGCCTAGGCAAAGGGAGATTGATGAAGAGTTGAAGGTTGGCATTCAACACGCAGAAACCGCTCAAAAGATCAGCCAAGAGATTGAAGTTGCCCACATTCACAGGAACCTCTGTGATCGTCGACTTCAATTTCAGAAAAACAAATTTACCGCTTTGAAGGCACAATTTGTAAACCTTCAGCTTTAGTCAAATTTGCCTGTCAATTTCCAGCCCTTTGAGGCTTTATTTGTAATGATTTAACGCCATCTATTTGGCAGCACAATATTTACTTTCAATTTCAATTTTATTCGATTGCTATCTTTATTTCCTGCAATATTGGTTTATACCTTTTCAAATATTTGCCATTTATTTTAAATATCCTTTCGTCTTTCCCCATCTCTTCGACCTCATATGCGCCATTAGAAAATATTTTCAAAACTTTGAAAGGTCCTTCCCATTTGGGAGACCATTTTCCCATAACTCTGTCTTTTCGATCCATAGGAAGAATTACCTTCCACACAAAATCACCAATTGAAAAAGTCTTAAATTTTACTTTTCTATTGTAAAACTTTTCGATTCTCTCTTTTTGTCTCTTTATGAGATCTAAGGCACGTAGCCTTTCTTTGTCTAAATCAACCAATTCATCCATCATCATACTCCAGTATGTCTCTGATGGGATCTGATGATGCCTTTGAACCCTAACTGATTGCAAATACAATTCGACTGGCAAAACTGCATCATGCCCATAAGTTAATTTAAATGGAGTCGAATTGGTTGCTTCTTTAGGAGATGTTCGACAAGCCCATAAAATTTGATCTAAGGTATTGTGTAATTTTTTGGCTTTCCACCTACATGCTTTTTGATCAAATTTATCACTACCTTGTTAGCTGCTTCGACTTGTCCATTAGCCTGAGCATAATAAGGTGTCGAAGTAAGGAGCTTAAAACCTGTTTCTTGTGCAAACTTCTGCATCTTTCGACCAGTAAACACAGATCCTTGATCTGTTGTTATTGTTTCCGGTATCCCAAATCTGTAGATTATATGCTTTTGGATAAAATCCATAGCTGCTTCTTGATCTACATTCACCAATGGTATGGCTTCAATCCACTTAGTAAAATAATCTACTCCAACTAAAATGTACCTTTGCCCTTTTGAAGAAGCTGATCGAATTTCACCAATTAAATCTAACGCCCAACCTCTGAACGGCCAAGGTTTTACAATCGAATGTAACTCACTTGCAGGAACATGTGGTATGCCTGCATGTACTTGGCACTCTTGACACCCTTTTACAAATTCGACACAATCCTTTAGCATTGTTGGCCAATACATTCCTTGTTGAAACAATAACCACTTCATTTTGTGGCCTGCTTGGTGTGCGCCACACGCTCCACTATGCACATTTGACAATGCTATGTATGCTTCATTTTCACCTAAGCATTTCAACAAGACTCCTTCCGCAGTCTTCTTGAACAATTCATTGCCAAAAAGTACATAACTCAAAGCTCTATATTTTACCTTTCGTTCGACTTTTTGATTTGGATCTTGCAAATATTCTTTGATGGGTTTTCTCCAGTCTCCGACTCCTGCATCATCTACGTTGCAAATCTCATAATTCTCTTCGTCACCATATCCCAATTTTATTGTCTCTAAATCTGATGGGGACAAACCTACAGATATGATTCTTCCTCTGACTTCAATGGCTTTTTCTAACTTCTCCTCCGACACTTTGTATCCTGATGCCAGTTGAGCAAGATCATTCGCCTCTTGATTCTCCATCCTGGGAATGTGCCAAAAAGCCACATTGTCGAACTTCTTGAGAAGTCTATTTGCTATCACGAAGTACATTATTAGATTCTCTTTCACACATTTGTACTCCTTAGTCAACTGCTTTATTACCAACTCAGAGTCACCCATTATTTCGACTCTTGTTGCCCCCAATTCCAACAAGATTTCAAGTCCAGCAATCAAAGCTTCATATTCGACTTCATTGTTCGAACATAGCCCTTCGACTTTGTACTTGAACTTTGTTGGAATTTTGTCAGGAGAAATAATCACCATCCCAATACCAATTCCATTCTTATGCCTGGAACCGTCGAAATACAGTTTCCATGGTGCTAATTCAACGTACTCTATAGTTTCGACTATAGAGTGGTCAGCTATAAAATCAGCCACCACTTGTCCTTTCATAGCCTTTAAAGGCAAATATTTTAAGGAGTATTCTGTTAGAGCCAAAGCCCACTTTCCAATTCGACTATGCAAAATAGACTTAGACAACATATGCTTTATTACGTCGAAATGAGAAGATACATATACATCAACAGGCTTTATATAATGCTTCAATTTCATACAAGAGAAATATACACATAAACATAGTTTTTCTATGGCACTATATCTAGTTTCAGCATCATTTAAGACTCTGCTGAGATAATAGATGGCCCTTTCGACGCCATTCTCACCCTCTTGACACAACATACTTCCTAATGTCTTGTCTGATGCAGAGATATACAATCTCATGCTTCTTTTCCTACAAGGGGACATCAAGATTGGAGGACTAGCCAAGTACTCTTTGATCTTGTCGAAAGCCACTTGTTGCTCTTGCCCCCATGTGAATTCTTCTTTCTTTAGTCGAAGTAGAGGAGAAAAGGGTTGTGTTTTTCCACTGAGGTTGGAGATGAATCTTCTTAGAAAATTGATCTTCCCTAGTAGATATTGCAATCCCTTTTTCGTTGATGGCGCTTTCGCTTCCATTATAGCTTTGGCTTTGTTTTCATTTATTTCGATCCCTTTCTTGTGGACCACAAAACCTAAAAAATCACCCGCCTGCACACCAAAAGCACATTTAAGGGGATTCATCTTTAGACCAAACTTTCTCATCCTCTCAAAGGATTGTCGAAGATGGTCTATATGATCTTTTCCTGAAACAGACTTGATTATAATATCATCAATGTAAATCTGCATAAACGTCTCAATAAAATCATGGAAAATTGAATTCATAGCCCTTTGGTAAGTGGCTCCAGCATTCTTTAAACCAAAAGGCATCACTACCCATTCATAAGTTCCAATTGCTCCAGGACAACGAAAAGCTGTCTTAGAAACATCTTCTTCAGCAATAAAAATTTGGTTATAGCCAGAGTATCCATCCAACATACTTAGATACTCATGACCTGCTGCAGAATCTATAAGCATTTCTGCTACTGGCATAGGATATTCGTCCTTTGGGGTAGCAGAATTTAAATCTCTAAAATCAATGCATACCCTAAGTTTGCCATTTTTCTTAATAACCGGAACTATATTTGCAATCCAATCAATATACCTGGTAGTGCGGATGAAGTTGCATTTTAGAAGTCTTTCGACCTCTTCTTTTATTTTCGACAGAACTTCTGGTGCAAAGCGCCTTGGAGTTTGCTTGACTGGTTTCTTCCCTTCTATGATTGGCAGCTTCAATTTGACCAAACTTCTGTCCAAACCAGGCATTTCGTCATAATCCCAAGCAAAGCAATCTTTGAACTCTTTCAACAACTGGATTATTTCGACTCTGAACTGAGGATCCATCCTTGCACTTATGTAGGTTGGTCTTTTTTCTGCCCCCAGTCCCAAGTTGATTTCTTCTAAAGGATCCTGCGCCACCATCTTTAAATTGTTCGACACTGGATCTTTTTCGAACCCCAAAGGTTCGTCGTCATAAATGGCGTCAAGTTTCTGGTGTTGCCATTCGTCTATTTGGTTGTTATCATCATTTTCCTCAACGTCTTTTTGAAGACATTGTTCATTTGAATCTTCATGATTGGCTTCGACAGCCATGTATTTTACTTCGGCCTCCAGAGACGCTTTGAATTTTTTTTCGGCTATGTAAGCCGTAATTTTGTCGAGCACTGCTTGTTCACTCATCATCATTGTTGAACTCACTCCCCCATCCTGTTGGTGCTATGTTGGTAGTCCCCTACATGTAGTTGGAGTCACCAATGACTTCCTTATCCCACTGAAAACCATGCGTAGGATGGAGATACATGGAACAGTACGCGTTGTCCGTTGCCTTCAAGTCGAATTTCGCCGGACTGCAAGGAGGTATGTGGGCTAAGTTTTTGTCGAAACTTCGATCACTTACATTGTTTACTTCGGACATGAAGTAACTTTGGTCTGCTTCTATGTTCTCGACGATTCCATCTGGCCTCCAAACAACTATTCTCTGATGCATCGACGAAGGCACAACACCTATACCATGGATCCATTCTCTTCCCAACAGCAAGTTGTAGTTTGCCCTAGAAGCAATAACTATAAACATTGTTGGCCTTGTTATAGTGCCAACTGTCAGATCCACTTGAATAACTCCCATGGTTGTTCCTACCTTTCCTTCGTAATTCGACAGAACCATGTTGTGGGGCTTTGCATCCGAGTCATTTTTGCCAATCTTTTTCAGCATGAAGTGGGGCATTAAATTCACAGCAGCACCACCATCCACTAGGATCTTGTTCACACCAACACTCTCAATTTTTCCTTTGATAAACAAAGGCTTCAAGTGCGCCTTCATGGAATCGTCTGGTCTTTCGAAGAAAGCATTTTGCTCTTCGACACAACCATTATTCATTACGTAGTAACACACGGGCTTGTGCACCATCGTTTCCTCTTTCATCCCATCCTCTTCGTCTTCGACTTCCATGATCCTATCATAGTCTCTGGGAAAGACCGAGACCACGTTGCAGACAACGTCGAAGGATGCCTCCGAATCCGACTTGAAATCATCTGTCATTTCGTCATCCTCCAACTTCTTCTCTTTGGACACACTTTGCGCTACTACGCTGTTTGGTTTGATTTGCTAGAGAGGCTTCTTCTTGTTTGCCATTTGAGCGTTGCTGCTACATTCTGCTTCGTCCTTGTTTCCAGCCACTTTTCTCATCATACCTTTTTCAGCAACTTCTTTCTCAATCCTCTTTTGCCTTTGGAACCTCCTCCACTGGGATCTCGACATGGGGTTCTTCCCTTTATAATTCTCTGAAGGATATGGCCTAGGTTTATATTTCTCCAACTCCTTCTTGTTTTCCATTGAAGCGCCTCTCTGCACTTCGAAATTCTTCCACTTCTTCTGGCCTTGGGCATCTCTGATGGGTTGAACCCATTTGTCATCTATCACTTTGTTTGATGGCTTGTAAGCGCCATAGTGTCTGTCTCCGCGCCTCCATTGGTGGTGCTCACTCCTTCTTGGATCATATCTTATTGCTCCCCCATTTGCCTTCCTTTTTGCTTGATCTATTGCCTCCAAGTTGGTGGCAGCATTTCTTTCGAAAATGGAACTGCAACGAGGGCATAGCATCACGTCACGCTTCCTTCTCTGGCACCTTTTGATGAATTCGACCAAACTCTCATCTTCTTTGGGGTACGCCAGCTTTTGGTACTCCTCTCGACGTTGATCTTCATCTACTGCTGCCTGAGTTTTCTGCGACACTTCGACCATATTTATTCCCGCATTTTACTTGTCAACAATGGTTAGTTTGTTCATCTTTTCAATGAGCTTTTTCTCTTCGACTCTGTCCTTCTTTTTCGTCAGGTCGAACTTCCCTTCTGGACAGACACACCAGGATATGTTCCTAGGAGCATGCTTGCAGCAACACTTGTTTGACTCTTCTTTAGGATCCTCCTTTATTCTTCGTAGGATCCCATAAGTCCCAGATTTCCCACGGCCATGCACAGCTTTTTCTTTCATCCCTGTGACCTTCTTGTCGAAAGGTCCCATGATGTTGATGCAGTAATTTGCAACATCAGCTTCCTTCGTGTTGTCAAGATCAAGGCCTTCAGTAGCCTTATTTTCAGCAGCGAAGTCCTCAGTAACTTCTTCCTTGGCGATAGGGGAATCACCATCGTCATCAAAATCACTTCCCCAACCAGTTGGTTGGATTTCACTGATGTCGGTGTGATAAGTTGCAGGAATAGTGTACTTCACCAGGTAGTCGAATTTTCCACTTGGCTGTCCCAAGCAATCCCAGATTTCTCCTGGTCGAACCACCACATCTTCAGCAACACTGTCATCGTTCTTTTCGTCGAAACCCTCTGTAGTTTCCTTCAATTTCTGATTGTCAAAGCTTTCAGTAACTTCGACCTTACCTTCATCGTCGAAGTCCTCAATGACTTCAACTGTGTTTTTGTTGTCAAGATCTTCAGTGACTTTGACTTCATTATCGTTGTCGAACGCTTCAGTACCTTCGACTTCGTTCTGGCCTGCAAGATCTTCAGTAATCTCGACCATGTTGACACTGGTGTCGAAACCTTCCATAGCCTCCACCATCTCGAAACTGCCATCAGAAGCAACTTCAATCTCCACCATATTCACAGTGGATGGTTCAGCATAGTGTGCTTCGACAACCTGCATAGGATTCGAATCAATCCCCATTTGTTGTTTTGGCTTCTCGCCAAACTTCAGCCTTCCATCACGGATAACATTTTGAACTAGATCCCTGAAAAGAAAACATTGAGATGTTTTATGACCCAAAAAGTTATGGTACTTACAAAAACCCCTCTTTTTCTGTTGTTCGACAGGCGGTTCTTTAGCGCCTGGTGGTTTTATTAACTGACCATCTTTGACCAATAGATCAAAAATTTCGTCACACTTGGTGACGTCGAACGTATAAGTTCGTTTAGGAAACTTATCATTCTTTTCAGGTTCGACCGGATTTTTTCCATTCGACGGAGCTAGTACTTTACAGGTGTATGGTGGGCCTGACTTTAGTTCTGCCAGATCAATTTCTTGTTCGTCGAACAAAATTAGTTCATTTTCGCCACCACCATCATCCTGGCATACTCCTACATAGGCCACTCTTTCCTTTTTATTTTTATTTGATCTGAATTTCTCAGCTTTTAGCCTTTCAATCTGTCTTACCCTATCTGCTAATTGTGCCATATCTCTTAAATATTGAGTGTCTAATTTCTTTCTTATAGAATAATCTAGACCCCCTGCAGCCATTTCGACTAACTCTCGTTCTGGCACTTATGTGAAACATCTTGCCTTAAGCAACCTGAACCTATTTAGGTAATCATCTATAGGCTCTAAAAATTTCCTCTTAACACTGGCTAATTCCTTCAAACTTATCTTAGTCTGACCCATATAGAATTGTTCATGGAACAATCTTTCTAATTGGGTCCATGTGAATATAGAGTTCGCCGGCAAGGATGTAACCAGGTGAATGCATTTTTTGTCAAAGAACTTGGGAAGTACTTCATTTTCAAATTTTCATTATTGACTATTTCTCCTGCTTCTATTAGATAACGCGCTACGTGCTCTATAGTAGATTCACTAGTATCTCCTGAAAACTTAGTAAACTTAGGAACTTTCCATCTTGGGGGTAGTTCCTCTTGCAGAATGTATTCTGACAATGGGGAAGTATAAGCAGGCCTTTGCAACCCTACATTTACACCGTTTTGGGCCATTATCCTTTCGACCATGGCTGTTATGTTATTTTCGACAGGCAAGTTATTATATTGTATTCGCTGTTGCAACACATCATCAGCATCTTGGCCTCTCTGGACTATTACCCTCCCAGGTTCTTGTTGAACGGGGATTTCGACACGAGGCTATTCGACCACTGCCTCTTGGTTTCTAGGGTTTGCCTGAGGATTCTCTAAAGGCCTTTGATTTATCGTGGGTTCCTCTTCGACATTTACTACTTGGTTTTGAATCACTTGTTCTCTTTGTCGTGTTTGAGGAACACCAAAAAAGTCAGCAATGCGCATCATTTGCGCAGCCAACAATTGGTTGGTTTGGGTAGTGTTTTGTATTAAAGGGTTAAACACTGCTCCCATTTGTTGAGTCAACATTTGGACCATGTCATGATTACTTTCGTCCATTTGTTGTCGAATTACTTGCGCAGAATTATTGGTAATTGCTGGTATTTGGAAATTTGGTAGGGATTGGTTCAATCTACTCATATTTCCACCATATCCTGATCCTTGCAGTGGCGAAGACATGTGGACCATGGCGTCAGAATACAAGGGTGGTGCACTTTGCAAGTTTGCCATTACTGACGTTGGCATTCCATATGGTTGTTCTCTTCCGAACATAGGCATGGAAAAATTTGTCTGGAATGGCCTAAAATTTTGTCCTCCCGGAGAAGGCGTCCCCATAGGCCTTGAATGTCCCATTGTGGAAGAACTAGGCATACTTTGGGAGAGCGAAACCGCTGGTATAGATCCTGTTGACGAAGGCATAACCTCCTCCAGAGCAGGGTTTGAATCCAAATTTCCCCCTGTCGAAGGTATAGGGTTAGAAACTGGAATATTTTCATTTGAATTTGGATTGGGATTAGGATTATTTGACTGATTCGCCATTTTCCTTACTCTAGTTCTTTTGGGTCTCTCTACGTCAGATACGGCTAATTTACCGCTTCTTAGTATCATACAATGAAGAAAAAGCCTTAATTTAAAAATTATTTAAGTTTTATATTGCACTAGTCCCACTGGGCGTGCCAATTTGTTCGCTGTTGATCTTGGCGAACAATCTCTGGTTTACCAGAATGGTGAAGTCTGGGTTACTTGCAGGATTAACCAAACAAATCCTAGGACGTCGGGCGAAAACTTAGATCAACGTGATAATTTTAAGTCAAGGGTGATATCTTGGTGTTTGGTTTTATGTATTTAAGCCTTTTAGAATGAAAGATTTCAACTAACTCTAGATAAAAGTCTGAGATAAAAGAAAATGACTTTGAAAAGAACTTTTAAAGTAAAATGGCGAAGAAAACATAAAGATGCTGGTAAATGTAAAGAAATTGGTAAAAAGACTTTGATTGATAAAGAAATTGAAAGATGGTGTTTACACGTACATTTTTCCAAATAACTCTTTTCTCTCACACGGGTACTTTGAGTAATTGCAGGAAGTTTTGTACAAGTTTTTCACACACAATTCTAATAACAACTATCCTATTTATAGATAAACAAAATAACTGCTATTAACGACTAAATCCTAAAACTTCGACATCTGGCCTTCTGCATGTCTCCCTTTCGTCAGGTGCTTCCACGCGTCTTCTTCCAAACGTTATAATTCTCTTGAATTTGAATCTTCAAATTATGTCGAACCAACGCGTCCTTTCAGACTTGTCGAATTGTCGAACTATCACAACGTTCTTCATACTTGTCAAAAACCTTTTCCAATTGCAGAAATCTTTACTTGACGAAATGTCGAAACGTTGCCCCGTCGAAATGTCGAAGAATGTTGAAGAATATCTCCCAAGTAGATATACTCTTTCAGTTGTGCTTCTTTTGGCATGTACCTCCATTTGTCGAAAACAACTTTTTACGTATTGAACTCATGGCGTCGAAAATACGCATATACAACTAGATGCACAGGGAAACAACAATATTCAAGAATGGCTCTAAATGAAAAGAATACAAACAAGATATCCAGGAATAGCAGTGGGTGAAAAGACATATAGTTGTTTTGGTAGGCACCAAGTAAGTTGGACTTTGATCATAAGGTAAGATGTTGACAACAACAGGACCTCGGGAAATGTACATGAGCGTGAAACACACATCGAGCTATGCGAATCTTTCTATGCATGATATATGGATGATTTATGTATGCAATGCAAATGATTGGGATAACTAAGATTGACTATTTTGTGAGGGAAGAATGGAACTCTGATTCCTCAACACAGGGAACACTGCCCACTATTCTTGGAGAAAAGATGTTAAACATATATCTGTCACTTATGAATTGTATCGGGCTGATGGTCTTTTGAGGAAAGACATCGTGAGGATTCTTGAAGATGATTGCCCCAGATTGATTGACTGATGAGGATAAACTGATCATGGCTTCAGTTTGATTGCTGCAGGGGAAAATGATCAGGGCTTCAATTCTTGAAATGAATGTCGAGGATAAACTGATCATGGCTTCAGTTTGACTATTACTGGGGATGAATCAACTGATCATGGCTTCAGTTCTTGAAATGAATGTTGAGGATAAAGTGATCATGGCTTCAGTTCTTGAAATGAAGGTTGAGAAGGCTAAAATCATTATGAGTCTTGAAAAAGATCTTCTGGTTAACCAAATCTGAGAAAAACTTGCACTGAGCAACAAATCTTGAACTAATTCACAACAGCATCTGGAAGTAATGTTCCCCTGATATGATCACTGACCAAGTTTCTCAACTGTTTGAAATTTCTTGACGAGGAGAGTTTGTCTGCAAATAAAACTATTCATTTAAACATGGTAATTTCAATGCAAAGTTTATGCAATTTTGAAGTCAAAATCATTTTTGGAATGATATTATTGATGTAAAGCAAATGAATCACTTATCAAAACACGATAGTTTAGACATTCAAAATGAAAGATAAAGCAAAGGTATGACATCAAAACAAATGATTGGCAACAATCTTATGAGTCAATTTACGCAACCTTGATGTAGTATGATTTCAAAAGAAACCTGGCTTCAAATAGGTCTTTTGAGGGTTTTGATATGGTCTGGTTCACGGTTTTTGAAACAAAGGATATATGCTCAAAATTTATTTGTACCCAACCCATTCTTCGTGGTGATCTTCAGTCCTATGCTCAGTTAATTCAAGCTATGCATTTAGGTTCTAAGCGATTTTGGAATTGCACCACTGTTATGATGATGGCTCAAGGGCCAAGGGAATTTTGAGATGGCAGTCACTTTTTCTTACAACATTTTGTTGTTTTTTATGAGGACCTTAGTCATCTCGTTTTGTCTTTGAGGATTTTGGTAACCTCTTGATTTTTCTTTTGTTATCCCTAACTTTTGCCTGAACTGTGTCATTTGAGCTTACAGTCAGCGGGATGCCCCAATTTTTGCCTAAGTCTCCTTCATAGGTTTTGACTTAGCGGGCTTTTCTTTTGATTTTTTTTTTCATTCTCCTTTTTTTGAAAGATAGTGACTGCCTGGCTTATAGTGAACCATCATTGGCTTTTGATTTGAAAGACATCTTCGACACTTATTTTATGTGTGTGAAGGAAAGCTCACAACCTTTATTGGAAGACGTCTTGAATGATTCTCTTGTGTTTAAATACATAGTCAAATTAACTGAGAACTACCCATCTCCAGGTTAAAATTACGGGTTTTTTTCGTACAGAAAGAAACTCCAACTTCTAAGCTCAAAGGGGTTGACAGGAGATTAACTTCCTTATCTCTCCAGTGTTTGGGAGTTGAAACAATGCCTGTACATCATCAGCCAAGTTTTAATTAAAAGCATACAATTCAACAATTTTGGGTATTTTGTTTTCATCATCCTCCTTGAAATCTTTGCATAAACAAAAGCTTGATAAAGAAAGTGAACATGATATATATTTTTATTTTGTAAAAAAGAAAGCATAAAGATGAACAAAGTGGATATAAATGAATTGAATCAAAACATTGTAATGCTCATTTCATTGAAATTACCATGAAAGTACAAATAAATTTCGAAAGCAAACAATCAATACAATCAGAGAAAAATGCAAACAGAAAGAAACAAGGCCTAGTGACTAATCAGCAACAAGGATGAGTTGTCCTGTCTGAAACACTGGCTTTAGGAGATGATCTGTATGAACTGACTCAAACTTCACTTGGCATGCTCTGGCAAAGGATTGTTGACAATGTTGGGATTATCATCAAGAAAGGAGAGGATTTGGAGGAGGAGGTAGAGCTCTGGTTATGATTAAACCTTTCTGAACAAGACCGGGATACAACTCAGTGTAGGACATCGGGATAAGATCAAAGTTAACCCTGTTGGGATTTTGATTTTGTCTAACAGCCTGACGAGGAGCTTGAATTGGTTGAGCATTGACAACAGGAGCAACTGCAGCTACATATTGTTGTTGCCTGCGACGAGGTTTTCTTTCAATCGAAACAGCAAGAGTATCGCTATCCATTTTCTTAAAGGATTATTTTTCTTTCTGAGACATATTTTGCAATTGACAGTGATCAGGTGCCATGTCCAGATTGTACTTATACTGCTTTAAGAAAGCATAAGCCAAGTCCTTCCATCTTTGAATACGGTTCTTCTCAAGTCCCATATACCATTTCAGTGAAGCCCCACTCAAGTTGTCTTAGAAACAGTGAATGAGCAGTTTGTCGTTGTTGGTATAGGTAGCCATCTCGCGGTAGTACATCACCAAGTGGCTTCTGGGACAGGTGTGCCCCTTGTATTTCTCAAATTCAGGAGTTTTGAATTTGGCAGGCATAATCAAGTCTGAAACCAAGCACGTGTCCATTATGGAAGCACCAAAGACATCATTTCCTTCCATGACTCTTATCATTTTCTCCAGAGTTTGCCATTGCTCTCTGACTTCCTCAATGTATCCAGGTTCTCCCTGGCTTTTGGATTTTAGACCAGCAGCATGGTATACGAAAGGAGGATTCTTAGGAGTAGCTTGAGCAGTAGAATGCACAACAGGCTGAGGTTCAGTGAACTATGAAGCTGAAGATATTGGTAGTACAGACGAGACAACCATTGGAGTAGTTGCAAAGGGTGGCGAGTAATTCAGAGGTAACCCAAATTCTGGCCAAGTAGAAGATGGTTGTTGGATCATTAGAGAGTCAACATCAGTAGTTGAGATTTCAGAGATCACGGTCCTCTGAGGTGGTTCACCTCTAGCAATCAGAACTTGCATCATTTCTGTGAGCTTGGTCATGCTGGCCTTCAACTCATCAATTTCCATTCTGACTTCGGCATTGTGTTGTTCTTGGTTTTCCATTCTCAATCTGACGGCAACTCTAGTTCCGTAGTTGTGTCGAGGAAAAAGCTTGACGGTGAATAGATAACTGAAGACAGAGACAGTTGAAATGAGTTTCGTGGCAACTTGGATGAATGCAGATGTATGCTCATGAATGCAAGAGTGCATGGATGCAATAACCACAAACAAGATCACTCAAAGCACACAGGTTCAATGGTTCGAGTCACGAGCATTGAGTCAAGGTTAAGAACCAACCCACAATGGTATGTACTAAGGTTATCAACACCTGTAGAACAAGGTTCTAAAAAGTTCCCAGAGTCCTCAATCCTCTTTCAGATATTACTAGCACGCTGATTACGCTGATTCAGAGGGAGAGACAAATGCTGCGCTATGTTAAGCAATCACCAAGTGACTTATATAAAAGTCACCCTACTTGAGGTCGGTCAATAACGATGTTAGTGCTAAAGCATGCTAGAGAAGTGATATGTAGATCACTCTCCGAAAGCAATACCGCTCAAAAAGAAAATAGGTTGTGATCTAATCTTAATCAAGATCTCTCATCAATTTATCAAAGGTAACCTATCACAATTCCAAAGTATGGAGAATGATCCAAATGATCATTCAACCATAGATTTGAAATAATGAAGATTAAACATCCTTGAAAAATTAATAATCTATGATATGTAAGATTTTCATCGATCAAAAGAAAATAGAAATAAATGAAGAGAAAGCCAAATTAAACCACAAAATTATGTGATCTAAAGCTAAGAACAAAGGGAAGGGGTTGGGAATGAAGAAGCAACCAAAACAGTCCCAAAATAGGTGAAAACACAATTCTGTCTCAGAGTAATCGATTACCATGATTAGGGTAATCGATTATCACTTCAAAAACAGCAGAAATACAACAATAAATCAGCATCTCCAAAACTCAACATTCCTTCAAAGTTCAGCATGATCAAGGAATGGATTGTGCACAAAATTTCAATGTAAACAACAGTAAATACACCAATTAAAACACAATTTGCAAGATCCAAAGATCAAGCAACAAGAATTATTAAAGGATCACATTGTGGAAGATGAATCAAGAACAACAATGGTGGAAAATGAGATTACCACTCAAAATCTGAAAATTCCTTCAAATTGCTTCAAGATGCAAACTCCAAAGCCTTGATCTACAAAAAATGGTGATGAAAAGTGAATGGATGAAGGTTTAGCGCAAAGTTGAACAAGATTCAATGTGAAAACTTGTTAACTTTTAAAAGAAGAAGAGTGAGCTTTGAGTGAATTTTGTGGTTTAGGAGAGAATTTGCAAGAGGTTTCTTGGCTATCAAAAGCTTGAAGAATGAATGGAATGAGGGTTCTATTTATAAAGTTTAGGCTTGGGAATTTTGGTGGTTTAGAATTTGGTTTGGAACCAAAATTAGGCTTGGAATTTGAAATTGGAGGCAAAATCAAGATCAAGTGGTGATTAATGAGGGTGTATGGTGGGAATTAATTATGATGAGGTAGGGGAATTATTTGGAAGTGATCTAGAATATTCTCAAATGATGAAATTAGTGCCAAATGCTGCAGAATTTGAATTTGCTGAATTTTCATAATTCTGCACAAGGGTAATCGATTACCCTGATCACGATAATTGATTACTTCAGGCAAAAAATGTGAAAATGGCCTTTTGGTTGCACTGTTGTGGCTCTGACTCAATTCTTTTGCTTGTTAAAGAAGGCATGGAAATAAACACATGAACCTTGGAGTATCTTGAATAATAATCAATCAAAAAACTTGAGAACTCTTGATTAGGTGAATTTTTGAATTATGTGCAGATAAACTTTGACTTTATCAGATGAAATTCATTCGAGCTGAGGGACTAGTATTTGATATTCTTGATCCAAATCCTTCCCGAAAAAGTTAGTAAAAGGGAAACAAACATATTTTTGGATTTTGATTAAAGGTTAGTAAACATAAGCAAATAAAGGCAAATAAGAAACACACATATACTTGGTGATCCCTACAAGGCATAAACCCAAAGAATAAAGGGATAAAGGAACCAAAGCATGATCTTGTTTGTGGTATAAGATGCAAATGAGACGTGAGAAATCTTAGGGGTAAAAATTAGGGTACAACACATAGCAGTATCAGTATTGTAATGGGGATAATACTTCACTAGTTCCTCGAACTTGGCCGCATATTCTGCAACTGTAGAGTTTCCCTTCTTCAATTCCAGGAATTCAATTTTTTTCTTGTCACGGACATCCTCTGGAAAATACCGCTCCAGAAACTCATCCTTGAACACCGTCCAAATAATAGGACTACCTGCAGCTTTTAGCCTTTGACGGGTGTTATCCCACCAGTCTTCAGTTTCTCCATTCAGTATGTGAGTGCCCAATTGCACCTTCCGAGCTTCAGTGCATCCCATGACTCTGAAGATCTTCTCAATATCCTTTATCCACTTCTGTGCCACATCCGGTTCATGTCCACCCTCGAACTTATGTGGCTTGTTGTTTCAGAACTTTTCCAAATTGCGGAACTTGACATCCCCGACGCTCCGATTGGTACTCTGCACCGCTTGCGCAACAACTTGTAGTGCAACAACAATCGCAACATCATTCCTACCAGTCATACTACTCAACACCAAAGGAAACACAGGTTAGAAGAAACACACGACTATACACACTCTATAATCAGACTCTACTACGACACTGGTCGGACGGACCAACATGCTCTGATACCAATTGTAACACCCTACTTTATCCGTTCGTATAAAAATTAAAAATACGAAAATATTGCAGAAGTAAATCAGAGTTATACACGTAGGATGCCACATTACGAAAAACTCATCATGAAGTATCAAATCACTTCATGTCTTATTCATTAATAAAACAAATACTTTGGTTCAACAGCGGAATTAAATCAAAGGTTTAGCATTAAGCTCCAATTACATCAACTTTCCACATAATACGTGGTTCAACAACAATTAAATCAAATCAGATACGTAAAAAATACAAAGTCAAATAATATATAGAAAATGTGAAATCCCCATCCTGCATGTGTTACATATCACAGCGACTCCTAAGACTCGATCAAATAGCCACACAATGCTCCAAGCACTACTCATGTACCTGATCATCTGTACTCCCAAAGGAGCACAGACACAACAAACAGAAAAGGGGTGAGAACTACATTCAATAATACACAGTGAAAAACACATGCTAAGGAGTAGTTAACATACAACACACACCAATCATACAATTACCACACACACACGAGTGCGACGTCATCATTCGGCATAATCAGCCCACATTCAATCATATACATATGCAATGCGACTCAACTGACACGACACAATGCATGCGGTACCATCACAATCACATACAGTTCACCCTAGAACTTGATTCCCATCGGAATCCGGATAAGTCGTATACGTTCCTCTGAACTACAACTTATCTCCACATGACTCCCACATAGAGTCCGGACAAGACTAGGAACCCATCATGGATTCCCACATAGCTCATCTCCACATAACATGACATGAATGCATGACACAAAATTATGCACAATATAATAATTATTCTAGCATAATTCACGATCCTCAACGATCAAACGTGAGCCACATACTAACCGTAATTCCTTCCCGAATTACCACCACAGCACAAGACCATCCATACCCGACAATCTTGGCTCACACACATCTAACACGTCTCAACTAGACATTCTCATAAAAGCTCACATTTTATCCTATTTAATGTTATTACTATTTTCCGCTATGTCCAACTATGCCATCTTAGCCTTACGGATTAAGAGAAATTGCATTACACGCGAAATCGGGACAAAATTCGCGAAAACGGAAAGTTTCCACCATAACCCTGCCCATACGCGTATGACCATGCTCATACGCGTATGGACTCAATTCCCTCGCCCCAGGCTCGTGTATCATACGCGTAGGGCTCATCTGCCCAAGCCTGATACGCGTATTGCCTTGGGTTGTATGCGTATCACCAGAGAGTGATTTCTCTCTCAAATTCTTCCAAAACTACCCTTATGCGTATAGCCACTTCTCGTACCCGTCCCATACGCGTTTCAGCAAAGGGTCGTGCTGGTTCTGGGGACGGGGTGCATATGCTACACGTATGCCCCTGGGAGTATCCCCTCATACACGTATGGGCTCCCCCATACACGTATGACCAAATGCATACCAAAAATATCAGATTTCGCATCAGTGCGGAATTTCCCCCATTAAAGCACTTTCAAGCTTCTAAATCAGACCCAAAACCATCTTTAACTCAGTACCATTTCAAATCCTAATTCTATCTCATTATTATACCATTTTCTCAAGTTTTCTACAGTTTAGAATCTACTTTCATCAACCCTCAAAACCCATAATTTTCCAGATCTGTTCTACATCAGAACTGAGCAACAACAGTACCAATTTGCACGAATTAACTGCTCGAAATCAACATACAACACAGATTCACGCATACATGCATTACACAACTACGATTTAACAACAACAATCACACAACCATTATCCAGATACGAAAATCAAACAAGAAGGAGAAGAAATGCACAAAACCTAAGAGTGAAAGGAGTCCTCACTACCCTCTCATGTTATTATCACCATTATTGACTCCATTCTCCCCTCTTACCTGAAATTTCCAAGCTTTGATCCTTCAATAATGGTGGAACCTCTTGCCCTAACTCTCTTTCTCTTCCTTTTTCTCTTTTCACGTATCAGAAACCGGTCTTCTGTGTAACCTCTCACTATTCTCTCCTAATATGTTTTATTTCCCTTAATTAATTCATAATAATAATATTACTAATAATGATAATGATGATAATAATAATAATAATAATAATAATAATAATAATAATAATGATAGTGGTAATAATAATAATATCCATAATGCTACTAATATTTCCCACTCACTATTAATTAATTATCATTATCATATTATTCTAATGTTTTATTCATACTATTCAATTAAAGCTAATTCCTCACCCTTACCCTTAATTCCATACCCTTAATTAAGTCAATAAAATTACAAACAACACACAATAAGTCATAAAATAACTTAATAATTAAATGGGGTGTTACATCAGTCACCCTCTTCAACATGGTATCAAAGCGAGATGTGCAACATCTACCACACACTCTTTTACACCATAGCATGAAAGTTCATTAGAGGTGGAAAATTTAACTCTTCTCGTCAAAAGTATGCTTGACATGTTTTAGTAACGGGTGGCATGCGTGCCATGCCTAAACAAAACCTTAAAGAGGAACTAGAACCCAAAATCATCTTTTCTAGTAGAGACATCAACGACATCCACCCTCATAACAATGATCTCACTCATTGTCATAATGGTACAGTGTGACAATTGGGATAGAAAGCAAGTATTGATTGACCTTGAAAGCTCAGTAGATATCCTATTTTGGGACGCATTCAAGAAACTCTGAATAGATCCAAATAACATCCGGACATTTCGAGGCTCTTTGCTTGGGATTTTAGGCGAGCACATATAAGTGAAAGGCCATATAACACTCAAAATAGAATTTGGGCTAGACAACAACGCGAAGACAATCAATGTCACGTATCTCGTAGTATACACCTTTTTGCCATACAACATCATCATATGGCGGCCCACCCTCAACCTGTTAGGGGTGCTTTGTCAACCTTGTATTTGCGCAAGAAATATCCCTACCTAATGGATGAGCTAAGGTAGGTCAAGGGGATCAGGCAACCACTCAAGAATGTTACCAAAGCATTCTCAAAATAAAAATAGTAGAAGTGGTCATGGTCGTCATTCTACAACCATACATGCAAAGAATGAATATTGTGAACTTAGGTCCCACAATAGAGTCACAGAAGAAAATGCTAACTCATACAAAGGATACAAAGAAGGTTCATATTGGGCCATGGGACTTTCAAGTCACAAAATCGGGCACCTTCTTATCCAAAGCAGAATAAGAGTAGTTGGTCACCCTGCTAATGAGAAATGTCTATTTGTTCGTGTGGACACCCACCAAAATTCTAGGGATAAATGCCTTATTAGTTTATCATCTTTCCGCCATTGAATCCACGGTGAAATCTATGTCTCTGAGAAAGCATAAAGTGGGTGAGGAGAAGTGAGCGACTAATAGTTAAGAGGTCGATAAGTTAAGTAACCGAGGCTTCATAACCGAGGTCAAAGTAAAAACTCACACAATAACACTCAGAAAGAATAAGAAAAGGGATGTAGAAGAATCAATTAGATCATATCTTTATATAGTGTTGTTTTTGAGCTTATTTTCGAGATAAAATCCTTGAAATTAATAGTGATTTGCTCTATAAATGAGATGACTAAAAAATATTTCCAAAACAAGTCCTCTAATCGATAATGGCTATGGCTTAATCGATTACACCTTTGCAAATATTGAGATTTGGCACAATCTTCAATAATGAGTTTATTTGATTTAATGTTGGAGAAGATTTGATATGATTTCGCTTGAAAACTTGAGGATAAAGTAAGTTATAATTAATTATTGTCGCGGCGGGAAAATTTTGAGATTAAGTTATTGATTAACTTAACTCGAAAAGCAAGAGTCGCCGCCAAACTTTATTGTTTCCAAAGGGAAAAGGGAAAAGGTCGAACAAAACCCACAAAAGCAAATAAAACAAAAAGAGAGATCTAGATATGGGGGTTGGTTATGCATGAGGAAGGTATTAGCACCCCTCATATCTATGGTACTCCATAGGAACCCCTTGCAAATCTATGTTTATAAAAAAGCTGGGTTGTTTGTCGATTGATTTTAAATGAAAAGACATTTTGTCATATTCGAGTGGAAAAACTCAACTTACTACCCACAAGTATGAGGAAACGAACATTTACATCATCTTGATATGGAGAACTTTTACTTGGACTTTCTCACAAGCAGGTCTCAACATTCAAGTGGAAAATGTCAATCATTTCTCAACATATTGTAGAAGTATAATGGTTTGCATCACTACAAGAATAGACTAATATCCAATCTTTGAAGAAAAGGCTCTTGAAGAAAAGTGCACAATGGCACAAAAAGAAGTTTAATGAGGTTTGTCTTTTTTAGAGGTTTTGAAAAGAGTTTGAATATGCTTAAGTGTTTTATAATTTATTAAGAAAATGATTTTCTGGATCACTTGATAAAGTCAATGTTTATTAAGAAAAAGGCAATACTACAAAACACTAAAACAACAACGCCATGCTTACAACGCATCCTTTTACGTCGTTGTAATAGGTTAAAAATTTCGCGCCTAGGCAAAAGCTGGGGTATAAATAGTCATTTAATGACGGTTGACTTAAACCACCGTAGTAATAAATAAAATGTAGCAAGCTTCGATTCCATGCAACTACATTTTTTCCATTTTTTAGAGTACATTTAGCGTGTGTCACTTAAGTCCATTAATTAAAAAATAAATTGTAAATGATTTTACAACGGTTAAGATGAACAACCATAGTAATAAATGAAATGTAACAAGCTTCGATTCCCTGCAACACATTTTTTCCATTTTTAGGATACATTTAGCACGTGTCACTTCCACTACAGTTTGTTTCTCCAACCGAGATTAAAAGCTTTACTGATAAATTAAAACAAAACTTATTCTGTATTTCTTTCATAAGACGCCCTAATCGAACAAATGAGCCAGAGACACCCTAACCTTTACCCTATTCGTATCCATTCATTTAGAGCTCAAATATTGACCGTCTTCATTCATTTTCTTCTTCAGCTTCTAAGTAAGGTACTCTTCAACAACTTCATTCCTTTTTTCTTGGTTTATGCTCAAATATTGACCGCCTTCGTTCATTTGATTCTTCAGCTTTGACATACGGTACTTTTCAACATCTTTATTCCTTACGTTCATTTGATTACAGCTTCGAAGTACGGTATTCTTCAATATCTTCATTCCTTTTTTCTTTGTTCATATTGTATATGCTCAAGTCAGAATGAGATGTTTCATATGCTTTACGCTTAGTATGAGAGTACATCTTCATTGATTTTTTCTTTGTTCATATTGTATATGCATATGCTTGAATTTTTGGATTAGATTTTGGTGTGTCATTCACATTATTATACATGTATAAATTTCAGAAGTTGTAATGGATCGTAGTTGGATGAAAACCAATAGATTAGGTCCGGTTTATGAGAACGGAGTTCGTGAATTCCTTGAATACGCTGATAAACATCTTCCCGACAATAATGGTATCTTTTATTGTCCTTGTGTTGTTTGCGCGAATATCAAAATGGGTACAAAGAAAGAAATACACAATCACCTTTGTTGTGATGGTATATGTCAAAATTATATAATATGGACGTGGCATGGTGAGGTGGATAATAAGGAAAGTCGGGCGTCACAAAGTCAATAAGTGGATGAAGATGAATATATGGAAGATCAACTAGAGGATATGTTCCGTGATATTGGGGAATCATCTTTTATGAATGCTCATATTTATGATAATTTATGTAGTGATAAAGACACCCATTTATATAAGGGATGCACAGAGTTCACACGATTGTCGGCGGTGTTAAAGTTGTTTAATCTGAAGGCAAAAAATGGACGGTCAGATAAAAGTTTCACGGAATTACTTGAATTGCTATAGCAAATGTTACCAGAAGATAACAAATTGTCGGATCGTTGCTATGAGGTGTCATACCCCAAATTTGTCCTACCTGTATATTTTTTATCTGTACATCCACCCACTGACAATTATTCAGAAAATTCAAAAAAATATGTTGTCTTCAAATATAGCCATTTCCACTGTCCAAATTCATTCAATGTCCAAATTCATTCAATGTCCATATTCGTCTCCGTTTTCTATCTCTCACCAATTTTCATCAGTTAAACCATATTTACTCTTTTTCATATCCATTTCAAAACCAAATATCCATTTATATCCATAACCACTTTCAATTATCTTCCCTATTTTCTAACCAATTTCCATATTTCAAATTCAATTCCAAAATCATATGATCAACAAAACAAACCAAACGCGTGTACAATATATGCTGCAAAACATATGATCAAAATGGCAGTCACAAGCACTACGCAGCACAACACATTTATCTGCAAGAATACGACAAAAATAGCAAAATGCTTCAAGCCCTCAACCTTTTTCCCACAAACCGTATACGCACCCACACCCTCCAGCTCACAAACCGTTACGCATCACGCACAAACCCTGCAACAAAAATCTCACAAAACGCAGCAAATATTCCAAAACGGCAGAAACCACAATTCACTCACTAACTCTATAAATAGAGCTCGCCTTCATTCATTTTGTAAAAAAAAACTTGAGAAGCCACCGTTATTCTGCTCGAATCACTACTCATCACCAAGTTTCTGCCAAAATTCCAACCTTCAAACGCACCTCCATAGCAACCCTTCACACACCCTAAATCAAAACCCACGCCATCTTCATTAACCTTCAAATATTCCACCTTCATCAGACTCATCTTTCCGCCATCAACCCTTCATAAATCTCACCAAACCTTCAACCTCCCTTCAACCTTCGTCTTCAACCCAACACTCATACTCCTCAGAACCAAACCGAAACCATCTTCAAACCCATTCACCGCCATCATTCAACCCAAATCAATAACTTCCAAACTGAACCAAATCCTTCGCAAATACGAAACCCATTTCAAAATCACAAACCTTCGGATCCAAAAACAGAGAGCAGAAAAATAGAGATGAAGTGAAAGTAGGATTCAAACACAAACTTGAACAAAGACCAAAAACGAAGAAGAGAGCGAAAGAGTGAGATTGACGTAAGGAAAGGCTGAACGGCGTTATTGTTGTTCTTTTGATTTCGTTTTTTTATTTTGTGTTGATACATTCTCATTCCGTTGACCTGGTTTTAAAAAGTGGAACATGATTTTGGTAATCGTGCCTTATTCACATTTTGTTTGGCCATGTTTGTTTTATTTCAATGGCTTGGTTTGCTTTAAAATTAGAATCTGATGTTGTTTTTGTTTATTCAACTCTATTTGAGCCTTGCCATGTTTGCTTCGTTGGGCTTTATGGCCCATGTGGATTCACTAGCACACCATCATTCACACATTCTTGTTTCATACCACACATGCGATTCACACCCTTTCTGTTTTCCACACGTTCTATATTGTTAGCACCACCCTGCTATTTCTTTTTTTATTTGATTTTCCTTTAGATTTTAGTATTTATTTTATAATGTTAGAAATTATTATTGATTTTCTATTTTGTTTTGTCATTTTTTTTGGGCCAATGATCTAGCAATACCCATGATTTAATTGGTTTGTTCAAACCAATGGAATTTTGATATATACGAGGCCTATTTATTTTTTTATTTCAATGTATTTAATTATTTTTATTTTTATTTTGGGTCAATGAAAACCAAATATCGACGATTTGTCGATTTCTCGACTTAATCTCGATAAAGGTGAGACCTTTATTCTTTTTCCTATACCTTTTCGATTTAATTTCATTTTTGTCATTTATTCATTATTTTTATCTTTTTGGGTCTATGAAAACCAAACATCGATGATTTGTTGATTTCTCGACTAAATTTCGATAAAGGTGAGACCTTTATTCTTTTTCCTATTTATTTCGATTTTAATTCATTTTTATTATTTTTATTCATTTTGGGTCCATGAAAACTAAATATCGATTGATTTATCGATTTCTCGATTAAATCTCGATAAAGGTGAGACCTTTATGCTTTGTATTCATATTTTCGATTTAATTTCTTAATTATCACTTTATATTCTTTTATTTTCACTTTTGGTCAATGAAAGTCAAAGGTCGTCGATTATCAATTTATCGATTAAATCATGATTAAGACGAGACCAACTTAATTTTATGTTAATACTATCTCTTGTCCATTTTATCTTGATTATCTTTGTTCATGTTATTCTTATTCATTTTGTCCATATCATATTCCTATTCATATTTATCTAACCATTTTCATTTGTACGTACTTTAATAAAAAAACACTAAAAATATCGAAACCTAAAAAACTAATTGATGGACTGTTGATTATGATTATCCACTTGCTCGACGTTTGCTCAAGGTTTAGTTTAGGACACCTCGCACACACACGGCTTTCTCTTGGGCTACCTTACAATGAGACCCTTTATTTTATGTCATCCCCTGTACTTTACATGTACCCCTCTCCCATTCCGATGTATGCATTTAGTTTTGATTGTGGTTTGTTTACTAGGAGCACCCCTAGGGACTAACATAGACAACCCATTTTCAAACTAATTCTCGATTCGTCGTCGAGCCATTTTCAACCAAACTCTCGATTCGTCGTCGAGCCCATTTTCAAATCAACCTCTAACCAAATCTTTTTTCAAACCAAACTCTTTTCATAACAATAAACCCTTGATCCAACGTCAAGCGGATTTTCATAATCAAACTTCAAAAATAATTAACAACTATCGCAACTCTTTTAAGGTGAAAAATGGGGGTTCAAGTCTTTGATCTTCCTTCGATTGTTTGGGTGCGAGTTCTCTTACTCGTGTGTGAGCAATTGGCGCCTCTTCTTTTAACAATTCCAATCCTTTTCAAAATAACCAAGCGCATACAATAAACCCTTGATCCCACGTCAAGCGGATTTTCACAATTAAATCTCAAAAATGACTAATAACTATCGTAATTCTTTTTCAATGTGAAAAATGATAGTTCAAGTCTTTGATCTTCCTTCGATTGTTTGGGTGCGAGTTCTCTTACTCGTGTGTGAGCAATTGACGCCTCTCTAAAACAAATTAACCAACTCCCTTGTTTCGTGGGCGTACCACGAACTACGACTGCTCTGATTCTTTATTCTCGTCCGAGTAAAGATACGTAGGCACAAGATTGCGATGATCTTGGCGAACACACTTTTTCTTTTTCCCCCGTTTGCGTGCACACTGTTCTTTTTCCCCCTTTTCCATACTACCATCTTTTTCGTCAAACCCCGTAGTCGAACTACGATTGCTCTGATTTCTCATTCTCGTCCGAATAAGCATACGTAGGCCCGAGATCGCGATGATCTTGCCGAGCACCCTATCCTTAAACCACCCATTTCCCCATTAGCATTTTTTCCTTTTATTTTTACCTTTTCGCATTTATTTTAGAGAAGAAAATAAATAAACTTAGCTAACGAGTATCGCGATTCGAATCAAGAGGTTCCCGTTGAGTACAACGGACGTGAGGGGGTGCGCGTACCTTCCCCTCACGTAACCGACTCCCGAACCCAGAATGTGGTTGCGACGACCATGTTCTTACCCCTCCTTAAAGGTTTTCTCGATATTTTCCTTTCCCTCTTTTGGGATAAATAAAGTTCGGTGGCGACTCTGTCGAACCGTTTTCCGCGCCTTTCGTGCGAGGGTCGTGTCTTCGATTAAGCGATTTTTCAAGGTGCGTCATGAGGCCAAGAAGATATTGTGTCCAATGGGTCTGGAGTATATCAAGATACATGCTTGCCCTAATGATTGCATATTATACCAGAAAGAGTATGAAGACTTGTTTCAATGTCCGAAATGTGGTGTGTCGCGTTACAAGCTGAAGGCTAACAATGGTGATGACAATGATCACTATGACAATGTTAGTAGGAAGCATCCTCCTGCTAAAGTGTTATGGTACCTGCCAATAGTTTCACGATTAAAGATTACTTTTTACTAATTCGAATGACGCAAAGAATCTTAGATGGCATGCAGATGAAAGGATTCGTGATGGAAACATTCACCATGTAGCTGATTCGTTGCAATGGAAGAAAATTGATTCATTGTTTCCGTATTTTGGAGTCGAGCCAAGAAACCTTAGCCTTGGTCTTGCCACCGATGGAATGAACCCCTTTGGTAATCTGAGCACTAATCATACTTCGTGGCCTGTTCTTCTCAATATTTACGACCTATCTCCTTGGTTGTGCATGAAGCGCAAGTATATACTGTTAAGTATGATGATTTCTGGACCACGACAACCTGGTAACGACATAGATGTTTATCTAAGTCCATTAATTGATGATTTACGACTCTTGTGGGATGAAGGCGTTGAAGTTGATGATGCATATTCTGGGGAAAAGTTTAATATGCGTGCAATGTTATTTTGCATAATTAACGACTTTCTGGCTTACGGTAACTTGGCTGGATACAGTGTCAAAGGACATAAAGCGTGTCCTATATGTGAAGATGATACTTGTTATCACCAACTTGAGTTTGGAAAAAAGACCGTTTACCTTGGGCATCGAAAATTTCTAAAACCGGGTCATCCTTATCGTAGATTGCGAAAGGCTTTTAATGGAGAGCAAGAGTTTGGTGAGGCTCCTGAACCTTTAACCGGGGATGAAGTTTATCAATGGCAGGAACACATTAATGTTGTCTTTGGGAATAGAGAAAAAGAAAAAGGTGGGAAGAGAGAAAAAGAAAAAGGTGGGAAGAGAGGAAAAGAAAAAGGGGCAGTTGCGAAAAATATATGGAAAAATAGGTCCATCTTCTTTGATCTTCTATATTGGTCAAGTCTTTATGTTAGACATTGTCTTGATGTGATGCACGTGGAGAAAAATGTGTGTGATAGTTTGATTGACACGCTTCTAAACATTCCGGGCAAGACTAAAGATAGTAAGACTTCCCGTCTTGATATGGAGAAGATGGGTAGACGAAAAAAGTTGACTCCAATAGATAAAGGAAAAAGAACTTATCTAACTCCAGCATGTCACACTCTATCTAAAATGGAAAATAAGATGTTCTGCGAGTGTTTGCAAGGTATTAAAGTTCCACAAGGTTACTCATCAAACATCAAGAAACTTGTATCAATGAAAGATCTCAAGTTAATTCGTTTAAAATCTCATGATTGTCATGTATTGATGCAACAACTTCTACCAGGCTATCCGTGTGATCCTTCCAAAAAACGTGAGAGTAACTATAACAAGACTGTGTTTATTCTTCAATGCCATATGTAATAAAGTTCTTGATTTCAAAAAATTGGATGAATTAGAAGATGAGGCTGCCATAATCTTGTGTCAATTGGAGATGTATTTTCCGCCATCATTTTTTGACATTATGGTTCACTTACTTGTTCATCTCGTAAGAGAAATTAGAATTTGTGGTCCAGTTTTTTTAAGGTAGATGTATCCAATAGAGTGATATATGAAGATCTTTAAAGGATATACGAAGAATCATCACCGACTGGAAGCTTCGATTGTTGAAAGGTACATCACAGAAGAAGCTGTTGAGTTTTGTACAAACTATTTGTCGGATGCAAATTCTATAGGAATTCCAAAGTCTCATCATGCTGACACAGACGGAAGAGGTATTCAAGGTCTAAATGTTAGGTCAATGACTCAGGATGTAGTTATTCAATCACATTTCTATATATTGAATAATATAGATGAAGTTCAACCTTTCATAGATACTAACAAAAGACTTTTGAAGAAAAAATATCCCCGAATGAGTGACAAGTTGTTTTTGATAGAGCATAACAATAGATTCATGGATTGGTTTAATAAAAGTGTATCTAATGATCGTAGTGCATCCGAGATACTTAAATGGTTGTCGTACGAGCCAAAATTTCGTGTCATTACCTGGAGTGCATACGACATTGATCATTATACCTTTTATACAAAATCAAAAGATGATCGTAGTACAATCCAAAATAGTGGGGTTATGGTTGAAGCCGAATCGATGTATTTCTCTAGTTCGAAAGATAAGAATCCGGTATTGGCAACTACCGCGTTTTATAGTGTCATTGATGAGATTTGGGAGATTGATAATGTTATTTTCAAATTGGCTTTATTTAAATGCAAGTGGGTTCCCAATAATAGTAATGGTGTAGACATTGATGACTTAGGATTCACCCGGGTCGACCTTGGCAAGGCATCTTTTAATACAGAACCATTCATCATGGCTTCTCAAGCAAAACAAGTTTTCTATGTTACCGATCCATCAGACATATCGGGGAAATGGTCAATCGTTCTCCAAGGGAAATACATACCTCTTAGTGATGAAAGTCTTGATATTCCGTCCACACCTTCTTACACAACACAAGTTCCTACCTCATATGATGAAGTTGATGGAGATGTCGTGCATGCTATACGACTCGATCACGAAGAAGGCATGTGGGAAAATTAACAAGTACGTAATTTATTATTTATTCATAATATATTAATTGTATGTTATAGTTTAAAAGTATTTTTACTAACAAGTATAATTATTTGAAATCATAGGTATTTTGAGTCCAGACACCAGGCCAAGAGACAAGACACCAAGAGACAAGATACCAATACACCAAGTTACAATTATGTGAAGTTATGTAATGTGTATAAACTGTAATATGGTATATGTGATATTTTATTTATGTAGGTTGTTTGTTCTGATAAACTGTAATGTGGTATATGTGATATTATGAATATGATACGATTAATATAATTATGAAAACTTTATCACAAAATGTGAATTGTATTTTTCTACTGTGCTGTGATATGGAGAACAATAATACAGGTAAAAAAATGGGATTAATTATAAAAGCAGGATCATATTTGTTAATTTTGCAGAAACTTTAACAACGGTTATATTTCATAACTGTTATAATATCTGGCGTGTTGTCCAGGAAAAAATAAATATCAAAACTGCGCTGCTGGGAATCGAACCCAGGATAATTATTTTTATTACAACGGTGTATTGTAAAATCCGTTGTGATAGTTAGCGCGCTTTCCAGTTTATTACAACGCCTACTAGGCCGTGGTTGTAAGTATCATATATACAACGACAATCTATATAACAACGCCTTCGCCTGCGTCATTATATGTCATTCCCAACAGTTGTTAAATGAGTTTTTCGTAGTAGTGAGGGTGTGAAGTTTGAAACTAAGAAGTTTTGAAATAGGGAGAAGTTTTGAAAATTGAAGAAGTGGGAAGGAGATGAAGAGACTATCCTAAAGCATAAAGTAAATGGGTGTCATTGTAAGGTATCCCAAAAGAAAGCATTTGTGTGTGCAAGTGTACTAACCACAAGATGGAGCAAGCATTTGATATTGGTCAAAACAAGCATTTATTTCTCTTTGGAATGAGCCATAAGATGAACAAGCACAAACACATATGAATATCAAAGATCTAGATAAACCACAAATAACATCCAAGTCTTAAATTGAAAATCAGAGGATCAAGAGGAATCGCCATGTCTCAGATGGATCACCAAGGTCTTAGATACCACTCCAAGCAAAGGGAAACATTAATTCTTAAGGTCTGAGGTCCAAAATACTCCTCAAGCAAGGGATAGTAACACAAAGTCCACAAGATCAAATTAAAGTTTTTTAGGGTTTTGGTCATTTTATAGTGTTTTTGTTCTTTTGAAATAAGAAAGCAATAAAAGGCAAAAATAAAAGCAAGAATGTAAATGACATGAATGTAAATGACATAAAAGTAAATGACATAAATGTAAAGAGCATAAAAGTAAATGACATAAATGTAAAGAGCATAAAAGTAAATGACATAAATGTAAAGAGCATAAAAGTAAATGTTAGATGTTAGCACAATTAATATGTCAATGTTAGTGTTAATGAGAATTCAATCGAGTCGGGACAATTTAGCGCTATGTTAAGCAACCGTAAGTGGACTTTTATAGAAGTCACACCTATCTGAGGTCAGTCAATAACAATTTATTTGTCAAACATGTTAGAACAAGATTTGTTCATGGCATATTTTCCTTGGGTTTTGATGATAACAAAGTATTGAAAGACCAAAGGTTTAATTGTGTGTTACATGTGTGAAGGTTCTAATACTTAAAAATATTATGGTCAGAATTTGTTCTACATTAAGCCCAATTTGAGAGTTGCTGAATTGCTAGCTTCTGGTGGCGAAATCTGAAGAACACTTGCTAAGTGATGTCTGGCGAAGACTCTAAAGCTGAAGGCCTCAGCATCAGAAGAAGCAACATTATTGTCTCTACACTTAGTGAATGTAAATTGACATCTGGTACCATTCAGAGTTGGTGATAAAACTGAAGTTGTATGTACTGCAGAAAGCAAGTTGTATTGTCAAATCATTTTATCAGCTAGATTCTATAGATTACAAGGCTCAAGAAAAGTTGAGATGCTTTATGGATATCTACTCTCAATGGCTCTATTAGTACAGAATCTCTTGAAGACTCAAAGGTTAAATAAGTTACACATTAGATCAAGATCTTCTGGTGTATCTATCTTGAACGACTCTTGTACTATGGAGTAACAACAAAGACTCTTGATTAAGTTACCTCTTCAACGACTAGTTTCTGAAAAGGCTATAAATATGGCTGAAGGTTCAGACTGAATCTTTAACAAGGATCAACCAGAAGAAGAAGTAACAATATCAACAATTATCAACTCTATGTATATGTAGATTTTTCTGATGTAGTTTTGTAAATGCCTTAAGATTTCTTACACATTGAATATCTTAGAAATCTTAAGAGTTTTAGGTATTTATTATGGTGATTTCCTGTAGCTTTGATACTTGTATCATGTACACCTTGTTCTCTATTCAGCTGAGCTTGTTCAGCGGTTTAGATAAAAAGTCTTGTGTCATTGGGATACAAGCAAGGAAGTTTCAAGCTATGATGCTTGAGTCACGTAAGTCTCTTACTATGTGTTTGAGCCGTGAAAGTCTTAATCAAGTGGATTTATTGAGATGAAGTCTTGTACCATTGGGATATAAGTAAGGAAGTCTCGAGCCAAGATGCTTGAGCCACGTAAGTCTCTTGCTAGGAGCTTGAGCAGTGAAAGTCTTAATCAAGTAGATTGATTTAGTAGGAAAGTCTTGAGCTAGTGTGGCTTGAGCAGGATAGTTTGGTGCATGTAATTAGGAGGAGTAAGTCTTGGCCAGTGGGGTGCAAGAAGATAAGGCTCATTTCATGTGACCTGGAGCTGAAGTCTTAGGCCTGGGGGCTTGAGCAGGAATGCTCAGTGTATGAAATTTGGAGCAGTAAGTCTTGGCCAGTGGGGTGCAAGCAGAGAGGCTTGTTTCATATGACTAGGAGCAGAAGTCTTAGGTGTGGAACCTGAGCAAGGAAGTCTTAGGTGTGGAACCTGAGTAGGGAGTCTCGAATGAGGAGCTTGAGCAGAAGTCTTGGACCTTGGGTCTAAGCAAGTGTAAAAGTGTTATGCATAAGCGATTGTAATCATGGTTTGATTATAGTGAAAATCTCTTATGAGGTAATGGGACTGGACTACTCTTAGTTAGGGGAGGAGCCCGTATAAATCTTTGTGTCTTCTGCTCTATTAATTTTTTCTATTAACATTCTGCTTCTATTAGAAGTGGGTTAGTTTGAAGGGGAGCTGGCACTGACAAGGATTGTGTGTTTAACACATGATTGTGTTGCACCACCTGCGCCATCCTGCAAAAGAAATTGAATTATGATGAGTTGAAATGAATGGAAGGTGGAAATTAGTTAGAGAATTCAAAGGAAAGTTCTATTACCTTAAGACCTTCGGCGTCTGGGCTGGAATTGTTACTTTCGTCTTGCTGAGGGGTGCTTTTAGTGATAGGATTAGGGCTAACATTTATTATCTCGGAAGTAGTGGTTGGGTTGGCTTTGATTTTTATAGTGGTGGACTTTTGGTTGGGAGGTAGCATCAGAAACTTTTGCCTTCTTTTTCTTGGGAATTTTAGAAGTATCTGGCGAAAGATCTTCATCTGATTCGACTATTTGGACTTGAGGTTCTTTAACCTTATGCTTTTCATGAGTAGGAGGTGGTTTTCGATTAACCTAGAGAAAAACACAGACATTAGCATATGAGAATGATATATTAATTGAAAATAAGAAGAACACAAAGTGCACCTTTGTTGTTGTTATTGTTGCCTTAGCAGTTTCTTCGTCATGGCCTTCATCCTTGGCTATACTAGCAGTTTTCTTTGCTGGAGCCTTGTCTGGTTGCTTTCGTTCGACGGGTAGAAAGTATAAGTAAAAAAAAATTGCCACAAACAGAAGAGATGTCAAGAAAACTATTAGAAAAGAAAGTAAACTAAAAAAGGAATCCTTCTATTCTACACATTCAAGTATGGGAGAGAGTACTTGGACATCCTCTATGTCAATATGAAGATGTCCTTTGAAACTTTCCAATGTATGCTTAGTCGGAACCACCCGTTTTGTTAGTTTTTGAGAGTCTTATCGAAGGATTTTCACAAAGTCCCCACAGACGAACCAGTCGGGAAACAGAGGGCTAAAAGCCACACCGAAATCAGTCGTTTGCACTCGATGGAACCTTGGAGGATATAAGTTAAAAGCTAACTCATGCCTTTGTTCAGGTTTAACATATGAAGGTAGTTTTAAATCTGGGAGTTTCTGCATAAATTTTTCTTTTAAAGTAATTACTGCTTCACGGATGGATCGACTAAGGTCATCAGGTCGATAGGAAGTTTCAAAGTATTTTTGAAATCTTTGAATTTCCTTGATGTGAGTCGAAGTACCTCTCTTTGTTTTGTCCTGTATAAAAGCAAACACAGATGCTAAATGTTAATACAAAGCATTAATGCCGAACATTTCTGTAAGATAGTATTGCTTCCATCAAGTGTCATATTCTTTGGAACAAAAATAGGATGGTGTGAAAGGAATATGAGTAAGTTGAGTATTGCCAGTGAAATTCTGGCCTGTATATCAGATGTCCTATCGAGATGTCGAGACACTGATATACAACAACAATGAACAAGTTCAATACAAAAGTGTGCATAAAATGTAAAGAACACCAGAAATTGTTAACCCAGTTCGGATCTAACTATCCTACATTTGGGGGCTACCAAGCCAGGGATGAAATCAATATTCGATAGTATCAATTCACTGATAACCACACCCGGTTCAATCAGCTCACTTAATCACTACCCTTCCTATGACTTCTACCTAAGACTCCCCTAGGTATGAGGCCCTCCTCAAATCCCTCTTCAATCACAACCCGTGACTGGTTCCTTACAAGATAAATATCAATGGTCAAAACACAAATTCTCAATACTTCACAGTTTATGAGAATTAACACACAGCTACTCAATGCTTAAAAGCTTATGAGCAACCTTACACAACTTACACTACAGTCCTTATACTGTTATCATAAGATACCAGTTAGGCCCACAAAACACAAGCACACAACCCTAAAAATACATGTAAGTTCGACACCTAAAACTAGGTTTACATCAGTCTATTTATAGCTTGAAATCTGGACTGAATTTGGGCTTCAAAGACGCAGCAATTAAACTGCTCACAAATCTGCAAAAATAACTCCAATAAAATAGGTCTTCACTCCAAAGTTTCCTATTATGTCTCCATAATTAGAAACAGCAGCAAATCCGAAAACCAATAAATAACCCTAATCCAAAAAGGCTTTGGATGCCACATAAGATAACCAATTATTCACAGAATATTCAGTTACAAATCATTGTAACAGAATCTGCAATAAAACCTGACTTCACAACGCGATGTCCTATGAGCAGTCATGGAACATCTTCATTCGACATGTTGAACAGAGAGTAATCTTCATTCAACATCTGCTGCTACATGAGTTTTAGCAAAATAATGCCAACCATAAAACCAAGGAAATAACAATCTCCCCCTTTGGCTTATTTTTGGCTAAAACTCCACACACACTTAAATACCATCAGTATCAGCAGCGGAAGAAAACACCATTAATAGCAGCAAAAAAAACTCCCCCTCAGCTGCACACACAAAAAAAACTCCCCCTCAGCTGCATTCCCCCTCAATAGCAGCAAACTCAGCTGCACATGCAGCACATAGTCCAGTAAACATCATAGCAACTCCCCCTCAACAGCAGCAAACTCAGCTGCACCTGCAGCACACACACTACCTGCAACAGCACAAGCACATAACAATGCTGCTCCCCCTCACACTTACTACTCCCCCTTGTTAGCCATAAATATGACAAAGACTCGTAGAACAAGTCAAAGTAAAAAGAATCCAGAGTAAACTGCATCAGAAAGTAGATGCACACCACACTACATGCCCAGATGTCATGCACAGACTTCAGCATTTTCCCTTCATTCACACACTGCACTACCAGAACCTCCTTTAGTCTTTTCAGTCTGGCAGCCAGAAAGCACATTGATTGCTATAGGTCTTCATGAATGCACACCCCAAGTCTGCTCCTCAGGTTTTCAAACTGAACTGCATCCAGAGCCTTGGTAAATATGTCAGCAAGCTGATTTTCTGTGCTCACATGCTCAAGAGTTATGACTTTGTCCTCCACAAGTTCTCCGATGAAGTGATGCCTGATGTCAATGTGCTTTGTCCTGCTATGTTGAATGGGATTTTTGGAAATATTAATAGCACTCAGGTTGTCACAAAATAGTGTCATGACATCTTGTGTGACATTATACTCTGACAGCATCTGCTTCATCCATACCAGTTGCGCACAACTACTACCAGCTGCTATGTACTCAGCTTCAGCAGTAGAAAGGGATACTGAATTCTGGTTCTTGCTAAACCATGAAATAAGATTATTTCCTAGAAAGAAGCATCCACCAGAGGTACTCTTCCTATCGTCAGCACTTCCAGCCCAATCAGCATCACAATATCCTAATAAAATGGGACTTGAGTCATGGGAGTAAAGCAACCCATAATCACATGTACCACTCACATACTTTAGAATTTTTTTCACTTGATTGATGTGACTGACCTTGGGTTCTGCTTGATATCTTGCACACACACCAACAACAAAAGTGATGTCTGGCCTACTTGCTGTAAGATACAGCAGACTGCCAATCATACTTCTATACAGACTTTGTTCAACATCCACTCCCTTTTCATCTTTGGATAACTTCAAGTGAGTAGGAGCTGGAGTCCTCTTATGCTTGGCATTATCCAGCCCAAACTTTTTCACAATGTTCCTCACATATTTGCTCTGACAAATAAAAATTGAGTCTTCCATCTGCTTGACTTGTAATCCAAGGAAGTAGGTCAATTCACCCACTAAGCTCATCTCAAATTCAGACTGCATTTGAGTGACAAAATGTTGGACCATTTCATCCGATATCCCGCCAAACATAATATCATCTACATAAATCTAAGCAATCATTAGTTTCCCATCCTTCTCCTTGACAAAAAGAGTTTTATCAATACCACCCTTCATGTACCCATTGTTAACTAAGAACTCAGTCAGTCTTTCATACCAAGCTCGTGGAGCTTGTTTCAGCCCATATAGAGCCTTCTTCAGCTTGTAAACATGATCAGGAAAGTTTGGATCCACAAACCCTTTAGGCTGCTCAACATAGACTTCCTCATTAAGATACCCATTTAGAAAAGCACTCTTGACATCCATTTGAAACAGTCTGAATTTCAACAAACATGCCACTCCTAGCAACAATCTGATGGATTCCAACCGAGCCACAGGCGCAAATGTTTCATCGAAGTCTACTCCTTCAATCTGTGTGTATCCTTGAGCTACTAATCTGGCTTTGTTCCTGGTGACAACTCCTTGCTCATCAGACTTATTCTTATACACCCATTTTGTTCCAATCACATTTGTTCCTGTTGGTCGTGGTACCAGTTCCCAAACTTCATTCCTCTTGAACTGACACAGTTCATCTTGCATGGCACTTATCCAGAACTCATCTGTCAATGCTTCTTTGACATTCTTTGGTTCAATCTTTGACACAAAGCAAGCATTTGACACAGTCTCCCTTCTTCTGGTTCTTACACCTTCATTCAGATCTCCAATAATTAATTCCCTAGGATGATCCTTCTGAATCCTTATAGAGGGTCCCCTGTTAGCATCCTCTACCTCTTCATTCTCAGGTCTGGTGTTGATTTCTTGAGCAGACTCAATGTCTGAAGAGTTTTCATTGTTCATGGGCAGACATGCTCCAACATCATCTGGGACATCTTCATCGTTGCCAGAATCATCAACCACCACATTTATGGATTCCATCATCACCTGAGTTCTGGAATTGAATACCCTATATGATTTACTATTTGTAGAGTAACCTAAAAATATTCCTTCCTCACTCTTAGGATCTATCTTTCGCCTTTGCTCACGATCCGCTAAGATGTAGCACTTACTACCAAACACATGGAAATACTTCACATTTGGCTTTCTACCTTTCCATAGCTCATACAGAGTGACAGATGTACCTGATCTGATAGTCACCCTATTGTGTATATAGCAAGCAGTATTCATGACTTCAGCCCAAAAATGATATGGAAGCTTTTTGGCATGAATCATGACTCTTGTACATTCTTGTATGGTCCTGTTCTTGCGTTCCACCACACCATTCTGCTGAGGAGTGATTGGTGATGAGAATTCATGAACGATTCCCTCAGATAAGCAGAACTATTCAAATCTACTATTTTTGAATTCTTTCCCATGGTCACTTCTGATTCGAACAACACCACGATCCTTTTCCCGTTGAATTCTTTGACACAATTCTTTAAAAGCTGCAAACACTTCAGACTTTTCTCTGATAAAACTTATCCAAGTGAATCTAGAGTAGTCATCTACGACAACATAGGCATACTTCTTCCCACCAAGACTTTCAACCTGCATAGGTCCCATTAGGTCCATGTGAAGAAGTTCTAGAACTCTAGAAGTTGTGATAAGATGTTGAAGCTTCTTGTGTGACACCCTTGTTTGCTTCCCAACTTGACATTCACCACATATTTTGTCCTCATCAATCTTCAGCTTGGGAATACCTCGAACAGCTTCACTTGTCATAACCTTCTTCATCCCTTTCAGGTGTAAGTGACCCAATTTCTGATGCCACAGTTTGGTTTCATCTTCCTTTGACATCAAACAAGTAGACAGATTTTCAGGTTCTTGAGGATTCCACAGATAGCAGTTATCCTTAGACCTGGTCCCCTTCATAACAACTTCATCTTTCACATTGGTTACTAGACATTCAGATTTGGTGAAATTTACCTTGAACCCTACATCACACAATTGGCTTATACTGATTAAGTTTGCGGCCAGTCCTTTGACAAAGAGAACTCGATCCAGATTTGGTTGTCCTGTGTAGTCCAGCTTTCCGACACCTTTTATCTCACCCTTTGATCCATCCCCAAAGGTGACATAATTGGTGGAGTGAGGCTTAATGTCTGACAAGAACTTCTTCACACCAGTCATGTGTCTTGAACAACCACTGTCAAAGTACCAATCTTCTCTTGCAGATGCTCTAAGAGAAGTGTGTGCTATGAGGCCAGCCATCATTTGTCTAGGAATCCATCTTCTCTTCACTTTACCCCAACTCTGTTCTTATTTTGTTGCTGAGAAGTTTTGGGATAGCCGTGCAGTTTGTAGCAAAAGAACTTTAAGTGACCAATCTTGCCACAATAATGGCATCTCCATGGTTTATACTTTGATCTACAAACTCTTTTCTTCTGATGTTGAAACATGTGATTTGACATCTCCACTTCTTGCTTTATTTTCTGAGGAACAAACTTCAATACAGTCTTCTTGGAAGTCTCTGCTTGATTGTTAAAACCAAGGCCTTGCACATTTCCAGCTTCTTTCCCATTCTGAAGGATCTCATCCAGCTGCGTGGTACCATTGTTCAGCATTCTTATAGATTTGGTCATATTGTCAAGTTTTGACTTTTGCCATTTAACCTCCTCCTTCAGATCAGCAATGGTTGATAGATGTTCTTCCTTCTCAGCTTCCAGTTGAGCTATCAAGATCTTCTGCTCCAATATAATCTGACACCTTTCTTCATTCTTGATATACAGTTCTGAAAACCCTGAGAATACTTCTTCCTTAGTAAGTTCTCCAACATAGGATTCTTTGTCAGAGTCAGATTCACCAGAAGTTTCTTCATCAGCCTTACATACTCCAGTCAAAGCTGTCACTAATTTTACTGATTCTTCTTCAATATCACTCTCAGACTCTCCTTCTGACCAAGACACGGACAGGCCCTTCTTCTGCCTTTTGAGATATGTGGGACACTCAGTCTTTATGTGCCCATATCCCTCACATTCATAGCATTGAACTCTCTTCCCTTGATTAGAGTCTTCTTCAGTTCTGCCTCCATCCTGATTCTTTCTGATGTCGAGTGACTTGTTCTGAGAATTAGCTCTCGACTTCTAGTCAATCCTCTTCAACACTTTGTTAAATTGTTTACCAAGTAATACCAGATCTTTAGACACATCTTCATCTTTGACCAGTTTTCCTTCATCATCTGAGTCATCAACACTTGACACAAATGCTATACTCTTCTTCTTTTCAGCTTTTTCACCGAGTCCTAACTCAAAAGTTTGGAGTGATCCCATAAGCTCATCCACCTTCATCTTGTCAATGTCCTGAGCTTCCTCTATAGCAGTAACCTTCATATCAAATCTCTTAGGAAGAGACCTGAGAATCTTCCTGACCAGCTTGCTGTCAGACATCTTTTCTCCTAAGGCACTAGAGGCATTAGCTATCTCAATGATGTTCATATGAAAATCATGAATGCTCTCATCCTCTTTCATCTTCAAACTCTCAAACTTGCTAGTGAGAAGCTGAAGCTTTGACATTTTCACCTTTGAGGTCCCTTCATGAGCAACTTTCAGGACCTGCCAAACCTCTTTGGCAATAGTACAATGCTCAATCAGCCTGGAGATATTTCTGTTGACACCATTGAACAATGCATTCTTGGCTTTAGAATTTCCAACAGATCCTTTGTAGTCAGCATCATCCCAGTCCTCTTCTTCCTTCAGAACATCAGTAAGATTTCCTTCTCCATCTCTTACCTTTGGAGGCTCCCAACCTTTGATAACCGCTTTCCATGCTTGATCATCCATGGACTTGATGAAGGCTATCATCCTAGGTTTCCAATACTCATAGTTAGAGCCATCCAGCAAAGGTGGTTTATTCAGAGCTCCTCCATCCTTGTCCATTGTACCAGAAAGTACCTTCCCTGAATCTCACCCAGAAACAACAAAGGGTGCCATCTCTTGATGTCAATTGAAATTCTGGCCTGTATATCAGATGTCCTATCGAGATGTCGAGACACTGATATACAACAACAATGAACAAGTTCAATACAAAAGTGTGCATAAAATGTAAAGAACACCAGAAATTGTTAACCCAGTTCGGATCTAACTATCCTACATCTGGGGGCTACCAAGCCAGGGATGAAATTAATATTTGATAGTATCAATTCACTGATAACCACACCCGGTTCAATCAGCTCACTTAATCACTACCCTTCCTATGACTTCTACCTAAGACTCCCCTAGGTATGAGGCCCTCCTCAAATCCCTCTTCAATCACAACCCGTGACTGGTTCCTTACAAGATAAATAACAATGGTCGAAACACAAATTCTCAATACTTCACAGCTTATGAGAATTAACACACAGCTACTCAACGCTTAAAAGCTTATGAGCAACCTTACACAACTTACACTACAGTCCTTATACTGTTATCATAAGATACCAGTTAGGCTCACAAAACACAAGCACACAACCCTAAAAATACATGTAAGTTCGACACCTAAAACTAGGTTTACATCAGTCTATTTATAGCTTGAAATCTGGACTGAATTTGGGCTTCAAAGACGCAACAATTAGACTGCTCACAAATCTGCAAAAATAACTCCAATAAAATAGGTCTTCACTCCAAAGTTTCCTATTATGTCTCCATAATTAGAAACAGCAGCAAATCCGAAAACCAACAAATAACCCTAATCCAAAAAGGCTTTGGATGCCACATAGGATAACCAATTATTCACAGAATATTCAGTTACAAATCATTGTAACAGAATCTGCAATAAAACCTGACTTCACAGCGCGATGTCCTATGAGCAGTCATGGAACATCTTCATTCGACATGTTGAACAGAGAGTAATCTTCATTCAACATCTGCTGCTACATGAGTTTTAGCAAAATAATGCCAACCATAAAACCAAGGAAATAACAGCCAGAGTAATGAGTTGTTTCTTCGATGCATTCGACTTCGGTGTGATGCATGTTGTAAATGATGGCTTTATTTTTCCTTGAAAAAAATGGCTCGGGTAAGATCTGGTTTATCCCAAATTGTCGAGAGACAAGGTTTGGTTGGTAACTGAGAAGGACTATTTTATTTCTGGAGGGTCGAAGTCTGGTTGCGATTAGTTTGGGTGTAAGGAAAGCGTCCCATATGGCTATGGATTTTGCTTCTTGGTCTTTTGACATATGAGGGATCTTTCGAGTGAACCATTCCGGGCCATGAGTCCTTTTGGCGAAGGGAGCCATATAAGGAGTAAAATGGTAGCGCTTGGAATACATCATTTGATACTCAGTAAAGTCTTCTGAAGATTCAAGCCTCCGTCACTAGGAGTCACATGGACAAGGTGTGTCCCTACGACTTGTCTGTTCTTGATTTCATCACTTTCTTCATTGATTGTGTTGCGAGTCGACAGTGAGGGTTCAAAGGTGGCATTAAGCCACAACTGAAGTAACCATAATGGACCCGCTAGATTTAAATTCGATCCTATTTGAATATTTTTGAGAAGTGCCATGCTTTCTCCTAAAGATTCATACAGGCAACCCAGGATCATCTGGTTGAGGCACAGTTTTTGACCAACATGTAGTTGGTTAGCCATAGCCAGAAACTTTTTCGCTACCTGTAAATCCCTCGAGCAGAAAACGCATCGAGATAACCAGAGAGCTAGGAAAGCAATGTGTTCCTCGCCAGATACTTCTTCAACATCTTTCTTGTGATGGTCATAAATGTAATTGGTGAAAGTGGCTTGATTCCCGGCAAAGCATATAGTGTCTTCTTTCATCAAGTTTGGATCAAAAGACTCTCCTGTCGGTCGAATACCAGTAATAGTAGCTATGCCGAAGAGAGTGGGGGTAAGCATTCAACAAGGGAATTGGAAGTTGTTGTGTGTGTTGTCCCAAAAATACAAGGAAGTGAGCAGCATGGTTTGGCAATAACCGGGTCCATATTTCGACAGCTGAATCATGTAAATAATTTCCATTTCTTTCCAAAACTCAGTTTTCTTCTTTTCTATCTTCGCTAGCCGAGATAGATAGTTCTTATGATCTTTTGACAAGGGGAAAAAGTGAAACGGTCCAAAAGCATTACTCATATAATCTAAGTTAATGGTGTTTTCTTCAGGCTCAGTCGAAGACGTTACCTGGGTGTCAGTTCCCTTACGTGGTTCAGGAGTTTTGGTTTCAGTGGCAGTTTTAGATTTTCTCCTACTTTCTATGGGTTTATACCTATGATAGGTTGGGAAGAATTCTCTAAGTTTTACCGCATTTGTGTCAACATCTAGTAAAAGACCAATAAGAGCATATATTTTTCCAGAAACTGAAATAGGGATAAGTACCTGGGATTGATAAATTCACCTTTTTTCTTCCTCAAGGGGAGGTTGTGGAACATATTGTTGATTACCTACAACTTGAGGGCCGAATATTGTGTGAATAGGACGAAGGAATGGTTGTTTCTTAGCATCTTTAGGAAGAATTGGTGTTTTGTTGGACGCCATTGATGATTGAAGTTGAAAAGTGACTTGAGTTTGTTGAGGTTTGTTTGCGAGAAGATGAAGAATCTCCTCATGCTTTGGAGAGAGAAGAAGGTTCATAAGAGTAAAAAAGTAACAAAATAAATGAGCTAAAGTACTTATAGTAAAAAACGGGACGCTTCATTTAAGCCATTATGAGTAGTGGTTGGGATCATGAGACACGTGTTGACCCGTTATAGTATGATAGGACGGTTGCAGAGGGTAGCCCACTACTTCCTAGTAAATAGGAGTGTGATGATTTCTTTTTGGGTTTCTGCACGTCTTGATTATACTTCTGAAGTGGCGTGGTCATGATGACCATGACGTCACAACAGTAAAAGGGCAGTAGTGTCGTAAAAGCTTAAAAAAATTGAAATTCTGGTACCAGATGTGTGATGTTAAGTGCGATGTCACAACAACACACTCTGCAATGGACAATGCAATAACAAGCAATAAATCAACACAATGAATTGTTCACCCAGTTCGGTTTTAACTACCTACGTCTGGGGGCTACCAAGCCAGGGATGAATTTCACTATCAGTAGTATTAATTTACAGACTCAACAACCCAGTTGACATCTCCTAAACTTAATCACTACTTAATGAACCTTCTACTTAAGAGACCACTTAAGTATGAGAACACTACTCAATCCCTAAATCACTTCAGTGATATAATTCAAAGATCACACACTTTGAATAACACTACTTGATTCTGCTTCACAACTTTGATCAAGAACAACTCAAAACAACAATACCAATTCACACTAGAATGGTTTACAAACACGAAGACACAACGACACTCAGTCTTTAGCTCTTTTTCTTCGTTCTCTTTTCTTCAGTAATGATGCGCATTATATAGCTCTTTGAATTGGGCTTGGACCTGCTACAATATCTGACCTGATTTGTTATTTAAAACTGAATCTTCAAAACAGATTTTCTCTCTCAAAATCTCCTTAAATCTTCAGCCTTTAAACACTCCTACAAATCTGCATCAAATCTATTTGTAACAGAAAATATCTATCCCAAGATATCCGCTTCCAATGAGACTAACAACTCTCCCAAAATCCAGCTAAAACGCAAACCCTAACAACATCACTAAACCTGATGTCATTAATCTTCTGCAGACCTGATGTCACAACATCGCATGTGACATCAGACTTCACAACTTCAACCACTAAATACTTAACATAAACCAATGTTAATACTCAATGTTAAGACATCACCCACGTGACATCAACATTGAACACCTTTGTTTTACCAAAATTCTAGCCAATCCAAGAACCAACAATCTCCCCCTTTGGATAATTTTGGCTAAAACAATCTCTGCAACATCAGAGACTTCAGCAGTGGATGAACAATTATTCATTAAAACTCATAGCAACACTTCTTCAAACAGCTTCAAAATGCTTTCAGCGTGCTGCACACACACCAATACTCTGCTACAGACTTCAACACTAACAACTGCATAGGTCAAGCTCCCCCTCAAAGCAAGAATCAGCATACCAGCAACTGTTCAACATAGAGCAAGCTCCCCCTTAATATCTGCATTTCTTGACTAAGTCTTGGCTAACTTGGCTAACTCTCCCCCTTTTTAGCCACAATTGGACAACCATTAACATGTAAGTCCTACTCACTACAGTTAGTCCTAAACAGGCTCTCATTGTTAGTCTAAAGTCAGCATGCAAGACAAGACAAATCATAGAACATAAAAACATAACTAGTGCATAAACAGGCACAATATTCAAATTACAAATCAGGCACATCTAGTGCAGAAACAAAAACAACAAAAAATAAAACTAAACTACTATCAAGAAAAGGCAGCAGGGAAACTAGTCTTCATCAGAGCTGGCCCCATCTTCATCATCAGTGTTGTGACCACCTTCTTCAGAACCTGGTTCTTCAACATCATCATCATCTTGTTCCAAGGATTTGATCATCTATTCAATTCTCAACTTCCTAGCAGTGCTAGTACTGATAACCACATCAAGATCTTTGCATGTTGCCTTCAATTCTTCAATCAACTCAGCTTTAGTACTGGCCTTTTTAACACCAGGACTTGATGTTACAACAATGTCTGGAACATGATGTCCAGCAAACAACTTAGGATGCAAGGATAAGGCTGACTCCCTCTTGCAAGCTATATCTGAACTTGTTAAAGTTTCAGGATGTTGCTCCAAGATGATTCCACAAACAAGAGATGGGAATGCGATGGGTAGCTTGATAGCATTGGTTTCAGCATGTTTCACCACTTGCTCAAATATGTAGCTTCCATAGTCAAACTTGATCTTCTTCCCAACAGCATAGATAAACCTACCCAATCCAACAGCTATTGTTGTCTTGTGGTTTGTTGGCACCCAGTTGGCAGCTCCAATTCTGTGAAGAATTGCATACTTGATGCTAAGTTTACTGGCCTTCAACTTCCCTTTCAATGGCCAAACCTTTACCTGACCAGCTGTAACCTCTTTACATATTTCATTATCAGTCATCTCAAGTTCACTATACTCTTCATCATCTCTTCCCAAATACTTGTTGATAGTACTAGGAGAGAAATTAATGCACTTACCTCTCACATAGACTTTCATGAAACCCATGCTCTTTTTATCAGCAATATTTCCAGAAATGTTGACAACAAATTCTTTGACAAGGCCCTCATAGTACTTAGGAAATTTAGTTACAGTCTTCACCAACCCAGCCTCATTAATCAGTTCCATAGTATTTTTAATCTCTAAAGCTTCTTTCCCAAGCTCCCTCTCTATGGCTAGTCTTCTCTGACAAACAAATTTACACATTGATGCACTGCTGGCATAATGAAAGGAAATGTTGTCAACTGGTACTTCAGGGACTTTGTCAGAGATTCTCTTCAAAATTGTTCTTCTGACAGGTGTGATGTCATGAGCATCATCCTCAACATCAAGGTCAGAATCAGAATCTTCCCTGATCTTCCTCTTTTTGGAGGAAGTAGCAACCTTGCTCCAAGGTTTTGTAGGACCAACAACAACAGTTTTCTTCTTGCCTTCAGAAGACTTCTTTGGAGAGGATTCAACAGTCTGTCCTTTCCTTGTCTTGAGTCTCTTAGCAATGCTCGGAACAACTTTTCTAATGACTTTATCATCAGATAAATCAACCACATTGATCACATCCTCATTCTTTTCTTCACCAGGAGTAGCTTCAACAGGTGATGTTCTAACATCCCCCTTAACATTAGCTTCCTCATGCACATCATCTTCTTCTACTCTCACTTCAGAATCTTCAATAACAGACATAGCAAGTCTATGAAGATTTGTAGCTGCACTTTGCATGTCACTCTTTTACCTTTCAGAATGTTCAGCAGGCATTTGCCTCAGTGGTCTAGATATACCCTTTATAGGAAGCCCTTTCTCAAAGATCTTATCAACAATCTGACCTAAGCTTTTGTCAACATCCACCCTTTCTTCACCAGTTTGAGAAGTGGATGGCCTAGGTGCTGTTTTATCACTAAATAGAACACTAGTAACAAGCTTCTTTGTTTCATTATCTCTAAAGATAGTCCCAACCCTTTTTGAAACAAGTTTAGAAGGTCTAGTTTTATCGGATTCTGGGAGCATTATAGAGTTGGGTTCTACATTCAACGCTTCTTCTGCAGAACCCTCTTCTGAAGAAACTCTAGCTTTATCTCGCGATGAACTTTGTGAAACAGATTTCTTTGAAGGAGAAGACATCTAGTTTGACATGGTTCCCTTTAGGCAGTATGAGTTCAGAGACAGATGACTCTTCTTGTTGAAGGAGACGAACAGTCGGGAGATATGATCTTTGATGAAGCGTGATGTTGCTACAATAGAGAATGATGGTCTAAGGTATGGCGCCTGATTTTGTGTATCCCTTAAAGACCAATTAATGAGTTCCTCCCTCCAAATTAACTTTCCTTTTAAAAATTTAAAAGGATTCATATTAAGAGTAATTAACCCTAATTGACCTTTCAGCAGACTTTTACACTTGTTGTCACAATCTGATGTTACAACATCAATCTTAACATCACCAGATAAACTGTCCACTTGAGGTATCCATTGATAGCAGTTATCTCTGGATCTTCTTCCCTTCATCACTACCTCATTCTGCTCATTTGTCACCACACACTCATCTTTGGTGTAGCTGACCTTATAACCATCATCACAGAGCTGACTTATACTAATTAGATTAGCACTCAACCCTTTGACAAGAAGTACATTGCCAAAATCAGGTCCCTCATGACACTTCACTTTTCCAATACCTTGTACCACCCCTTTCTCTCCGTTTCCAAAAGTAACATCAATTGAGGAGCAAGAATTGACATCCATCAATTGGTTTTTGAACCCAGTCATGTGCTTTGAACATCCACTGTCAAAGTACCAACCATCCTTAGCAGAGTGTCTATCTGAAAAGTGATCCAATAGACACTTAACCTCTTCTTTAGGAACCCACTGCTTAACAACCTTGGGCCTGTTATCCTTCTGTCTGGGTTGAGGGTTAGACTTAGGATAACCATGTAGCTTGAAACAAGAAAACTGCATGTGTCCAAATCTGCCACAGTAAAAGCACCTAACTCTGTCTTTTCTAAAGTGGTTAAACCTTCTGCCACCTTGAGGATGATATTGCTGTGGCTGCCACCCATAATGTTGTCTTCTTCTCCCATAGTTTGACTGTCTTCTATGGTAAGGATGCTGTCTTTTTGGCTGTCTTATATGGTGACGAGGCTTCCTTCTTCCATAATAATAAGGCACAACATTATTATATCCATCACCATACATGTTTCCATGATGTTGAGACATCTGATGGAACATGTTCTGTTTGAACCTAGAAGCCTGCATGCTCTTATGCTATTGTGGAGGCATATACTGCCTAGCTCCAGAAACATGTGTCTTCCTTTGATGAGGACCATGAGCATGCCTCTTCCCAACATTTTGAGGTTGAGGATGAGCAGCCTGCTTAGGTTTAGGATCCCGTCTCTTTGTTTGAAGTTGAGACATTGGTTGAGACATCTCCTTCTTGGTACCTGAAGTGCTTGCTTCAGCAGAAACCTTTTTCTCAACCACAAATCCTATGCCTGACTTATCTCCAGCAACCTTTTCTGTCTGAAGGATCTTATCAAGTGTGTCCGTACCACTGTTCAGCATCCTAACAGATTTGGTCATATGATCAAGATGAGCTTTGACTAATAAGACTTCATTTTCCAAATCAGCTTTAGCAGTCTCAAGCTGAACAATCTGTTTCTTCTGTTTTTCACTTTCTTGACAGATTTCTGCACTCTTCAGACAAAGCTCATGATAAGTGGAAGCTAACTCCTCAAAATTCAGTTCCTCATCGCTTGAATCACCATCATAAACCACTGTTCCAGTTAAAGCTTTGACATGTTTGGCTGACTCTCCTTCACTTTCACTGTCAGAGTTTGACCAAGAAACTGTCATTCCTTTCTTCTGCTTCTTCAGGAATGTGGGACATTCTTTCTTAACATGTCCATAACCTTCACACTCAAAGCACTGAACACCCTTGTCTTGAGCAGTCTTCTCTTCATCATTCTCCTTAGACTTGCTGATGTCAGAAGCGATGTTCTTGACATTAGGCTTGAAGTTCTTGTTCATTCTTTTGAACACCTTGTTGAACTGCCTTCCCAACATAACAATGGCCTGAGATAGATCCTCCTAGGATTCAACACTATTCCCTTTCTCTTCTTGATCATTTGAAACCAAGGCTATACTCTTTGGCTTCTTTTCTGGTTCTTCTTCATTCAACCCAAGCTCAAAAGTTTGAAGAGATCCAATGAGCTCATCAACCCTCATCTTGCTGATGTCTTGAGCTTCTTCAATTACAATCACCTTCATTTTATACCTCTTAGGAAGAGACCTAAGGATTTTCCTTACAAGCTTTTCTTCTGACATCTTTTCTCCAAGAGCACTGGATGCATTGGACAGCTCAAGAATACTCATGTGGAAGTCATGGATAGTCTCATCTTCCTTCATCTTCAGACTTTCAAACTTCGATGTTAGAAGCTGAAGTCTTGACATCTTAACTCTAGATGTTCCTTCACGTGTAGCCTTCAAAATATCCCAAGCTTCCTTAGCAACTTCATAGGTATTGATCAACCTGAATATGTTCTTATCCACTCCATTGAAAATTGCATTTAAAGCTTTGGAATTACCAAGGGCAAGCTCATCTTCTTCCTTGGTCCATTCTTCTTCAGGTTTCAGCTTAGAGGTGCCCTCTTTATCTTTCCCAGCATCATCTTTTTCAAACACAACAGGTGCTTTCCATTCTTTTATGATAGCCGTCCAAGCCCTGCTGTCCAAGGATTTCAAAAAGGTGATCATCCTTGGCTTCCAATAATCGTAATTCGAGCCATCCAAAATAGGGGGTCTATTGACAAATCCTCAAACTTCTTTGTCCATCTTTACACCAGAAAGTAACTTCCCTAGATCTCACCCAGAGACAGACAGGATGCCTGCTCTGATACCAATTGAAAGTCTGGTACCAGATGTGTGATGTTAAGTGCGATGTCACAATAACACACTCTGCAATGGACAATGCAATAACAAGCAATAAATCAACACAATGAATTGTTCACCCAGTTCGGTTTTAACTACCTACATCTGGGGCTACCAAGCCAGGGATGAATTTCACTATCAGTAGTATTAATTTACAGACTCAACAACCCAGTTGACATCTTCTAAACTTAATCACTACTTAATGAACCTTCTACTTAAGAGACCACTTAAGTATGAGAACACTACTCAATCCCTAAATCACTTCAGTGATATAATTCAAAGATCACACACTTTGAATAACATTACTTGATTCTGCTTCACAACTTTGATCAAGAACAACTCAAAACAACAATACCAATTCACACTAGAATGGTTTACAAACACGAAGACACAACGACACTCAGTCTTTAGCTCTTTTTCTTCGTTCTCTTTTCTTCAGTAATGATGCGTATTATATAGCTCTTTGAATTGGGCTTGGACCTGCTACAATATCTGACCTGATTTTTTATTTAAAACTGAATCTTCAAAACAGATTTTCTCTCTCAAAATCTCCTTAAATCTTCAGCCTTTAAACACTCCTACAAATCTGCATCAAATCTGTTTGTAACAGAAAATATCTATCCCAAGATATCCGCTTCCAATGAGACTAACAACTCTCCCAAAATCCAGCTAAAACGCAAACCCTAACAACATCACTAAACCTGATGTTATTAATCTTCTGCAGACCTGATGTCACAACATCGCATGTGACATCAGACTTCACAACTTCAACCACTAAATACTTAACATAAACCAATGTTAATACTCAATGTTAAGACATCACCCATGCGACATCAACATTGAACACCTTTGTTTTACCAAAATTCTAGCCAATCCTAGAACCAACAAAAATGTTTGTTTCTCTCTATAATCGAAAATGATCTTTTTGGGGGGAAATTTGTTAGCTGGGATTTCAACACCCATAGATGTTGGAAGTAAGTTATGATGTTTAAAGTCATATTCTAAAGAAGAGCATGATGATTTCGACAACAAGCAGTGACAAGGACGTTTCGACGTATGTGAAAGTTTGAAATGAGTTATGAGAGTTTGAAGAGTTATTCTGAGAAATAATATATTATTTTTCGACAAGGAAATACCAAAGGTCTAGTCGAAGAGTTTTTTATCTGAGGGGTGCTATGGCTCAGGACTTAGAAACATTTTAGGCTTAGACTAGAGTTCGACGGATTTGTTTGAAGAAGCGTTCGGCCGATGTAATTCAAATGATGTTGATAACTACTTTTTGGCCTTATCCATTTCTCAAGACACATGGAGAGCTTTGAAGCGACGAAATGCATGCAGATTGAAACGTGGCATTTTCTGGCGAGAAGACCGTTAGATGACGGTTATTTTCGATTTAGTATAAATAAGACACTTATCATTTAGAATATGTGTGTTCAACAATTGTACAAAAACTCTAATCTTTACTCCCATTACCTGCGTGTGAGAAAATAGTGCTCTTGAGAGAAAATGTATGTTTGAATACCATACATTATAATCAAATTCATTTAAATTACATTCATTTATCTTTACTTGCAATTTATTTAAATTCAGTTTCAACCTTTATTACTTGTCATTTATCTTCAAGCAATTTACCCCTTGCAATTTACATTTATGCACTTACTTAAAAGAAATAAAAACGTTCTCTTAACGAGTATTTGAAGAACATTGTCTAAATATTCATAATCAATAAAACCAAAAACTAAATAACAACACATGTCATATGATCAATCTAGTCGATTCTGTAAGTAACCAATGATTTAATAATTTTGGAGGACTAGCGGTTGTTTACCATTTTCGACGGTAAACAGGTAGTTGTTCGCATCTCAAGATTAATAACACTGAAAGTTCCTCTCTCCCGTGTAGCTACTCTTACATATTCAATGTTGGCAACCATTCGTCCACCTCCAAAGCCGTCATAGATACTCTACACCGTGACTTTATTTCCTCTGTTAGATTTGTCTACTTCTGTTTATGTTTATGTGTTGTTTATTTTGTGTCTTTATCTTTTGGGGTCTAAGTTTGCACTCTTGGTGTTTAACAAAGAGCCTTAAAAATGTTGCGTGTCCTCGAGCAGCGCCTACATTTCCTCTATTCGTTAATTAATCTTCGAACGCTCGATAAAAATAGACAATCTTGAGACTACAGATAGTCGAAATGTGCAAACACAAGTCAAATAAATCATCTATAATTGGATTTGAAAAAAGACTATGAATACTCTTTTCTATGTTATCATTTATCGTGTTTGTAAGAGAATGGATGACTGGATGATAGTTGTTGCTTTTGCTTCTTGTTTTTTTGTATCCTGTTAACTTGTGAACAATCTATGTGTAACGTCTTTGATGATTATGTAGTTTTTTTTGTTAGAATTTTTTCTAAACCATGGATGTGGTATGTCCTATTTCAAATGTCTCATAATATTTATATGATATGTGTTCTCTTAATCTAATGAATACATTATTAAAAAAACAATGATAATTTTCATCTAAAAAACAATGATAATTTTAAAATTGATAAATCACATATATGACATTAAAAATATATACTTTTAATATATTTAGTAATTAAATTGACACATCTATGTCACAAGTGACAAAAATTATTTAAATTTTCTACATGGTTGAATATATCACACTCAAATACATGCAAGTCATAGTTGTCCAAATAACAATTATCAATTGTTAGATTAAATATCATAATTTGAATTTCAAATTCGAGACATTGAAATTATTTGAGTTTATAGTGATTATTATCCGTTTGTTTAAACACTTGAAAAAAATTCTTTAACGTATTTGAATTTAAATGAATAAAATAATATTTACGAAAAATTAAAATAGTTTAACAAAAATTTATTATTTGTTAAAAAATAAAAGACTTAAATGCACTTTTAGTCTCCATATTTACAAAATTTTAACCTTTTTTTCAGCCTTTTATTCCCTCAAGTTGTCACTTTTTAGGATTAATTATTTCTGTTAATTAATTTCATATAAAATTCATATATGAGATTAATTAATAGAAATTTTAAACTACAATTTATAAGCCAAGGGCCCAAGTCACTTAAGCATATTCTCAATCCAAATGAATACAACATATGGGGTAGTTGTCACATATATAAACACCAACATTGTTTAAAGGAAAAACGAAATGGGACTTGCAGTTTGTTCATGACATCTTCCATTGCTCGACTGTTCACCCCATTCGGCTGAGAGCAGCTCTTAGATTCTCTTCACTATTAAATGTTTAATAATACTTGTTCTTAGTATGTTGCTGTCATTTAACTTAATCTTACTTGTTTTGATTATGACTATCAGATTCTCTGAAATCATCAATTTGTCGTAATTAATGTTCTGCTTACAGGGTTCATTTCCTCACCTAATTATTGCTCTAAATGATGGTATTGTTGCCTATTCCAGTTGGTTATTAAGTATTGTACGTCTCCCATCTTTTGGTTATCCATCCTAAGTTTAGGAGTTAATTTTTAGTTTTATGCAGACATTTCAGTTTAAAAAATATGAGCCACATTTACATCATTTCCTTCTTCGTTTCCTTGATTAAATTTTCAGGAGTTAACTGAAAAGATTGATGTCCCAGCTGTTTTTACCGATTATTATGAGGAAGCTTGTCACCTTGCAGCAAGTTGCATAAAGAATGAACTGGACGCCCTCTTAGATTACCTGTAAGCTTCTAATTTGATTTATGATGTCTTGAATTTTGAAATGTATTCCTTTTGATTATTTGCAAAGAATTTTGAATATCCTTTGTACTCCTATGTAGGGTCAATTAAATCCTTTCATGAAGCCTATTGCTGTGGAAGACAGCGTGTTGTTGCTTCCGTGCTATTCAAATTGCTTTCTTTTTGGTATGTAAAGAGTAATGCTCTGAATTTCTGGAGCCACTAAGAGTAATGTCTAATTATATAAATGATTATGTTTCACTCCATAAGATATTTATCCATGGTTCATACCACCTGTAAAACCAAGAAATAGATTAGTTGATGGTTGTCTTTTGAGCTTTGCATGTTGTTGGTAGGAAGTGGGAAGATTTTGCAGAGGCTAGGTTGGCAATGAGAAAAGTAGCAGTGAAGAATTGGAGATGATGAACAATTTACTGCAACTTTATTGTCCCACATCATTTTTTTAGATAAAATTGTAATGTTTATAAAGCTAATTCATGCATAATACGATTGTGAGAATTATTGGAAATAATCTTCTGATTCATTGAAATGACAGAAAAGTGCTTTTATACAATACAATAAGCTAACTAACTATCATATGTCTAACTACCTTCTAACTGAATATTAAACTAATCTAACCAAATAATAACCATGGTTAACTTAGTAAAGAACTAGATACAATGAGGCCCGATACCCCCCCCCCCCCCCCCCCCCCCCCCCCCCTCAAGCTGGAGAGTACAAATTGTGCACTCCAAGCTTGGAAAGTAGAAAACCGAATGGCTGAGGATCCAATGGTTTCGTCAAAATGTCAGCCAGCTGTGCAGAACTAGGAATCGGAAGCAGATGAAAGAGACCAGCTTGAAGCTTCTCGTGCACCACCTGACAGTCAATATCAATATGTTTAGTGCGCTCATGGAAGCTAGCGTTAGCAGCAATGTGACGTGCCGACTGACTGTCACAGTAAAGGAGAGCAGGCGTGATAAATGGGACACGAAGATCATGTAGAAGAAAAGTCAACCACTGAATTTCACAAACAGTAGAAGCAAGAGCACGATACTCCGCCTCAGACAAAGAGCTTGAAACAGTAGATTGTTTCTTGGAGCGCCATGAAATCAAGGAGTCGCCAAGAAACACACAAAAACCAGTGACTGAATGTCGAGTTTCAACGCAGGCGGCCCAGTCTGAATCGCTAAATGCCTTCAATTGAAGGGAAGAAGATGCAGGAAAAAACAGGCCTTGACCAGGGGCTTGTTTGATGTAACGCAATACACGAGAGACAACTTGCATATGGATCTCTGTAGGAGCAGCCATGTATTGACTTAGTTGCTGAATGGCAAAGCTAATGTCAGGGCGAGTAGTACAGAGATATACCGGATTTAGAAGGCTTAACCATAGGTGTGGACGTTGGTTTAGCATAGGTGTGGACGTTGAAGGCTTAACCATAGGTGTGGACGTTGGTTTAGCACCTAACATACCAGAATCATCCAATAAATCCAGAACATATTTTCGTTGACACAGAGATATACCGGATTGTGAGCGAGCCACTTCCAAACCAAGAAAGTATTTGAGAGTACCAAGATCTTTAATAGTGAATGCAGAATCTAACTGAGTCTTGACAGCAGAAATTTCAACTAAATCATTTCCTGCTAAGATAAGGTCATCCACATAAATGAGGAGAGCAGTGAAAGAAGTGCCATTAGAACGTGTGAAAAGAGAATGATCAGCCTGAGATTGAACATAACCAATGGAAACCAAGAGAGATGAGAGCTTAGCAAACCATTGTCTGCTTTCCTGCTTAAGACCATATAAAGACTTTAAAAGTCGACATACTTTGTTGGGTTTTTTTGGAGAATATCCAAGAGGAAGCTGCATGTATACTTCTTCATCCAATTCCCCGTGTAAGAAAGCGTTGTTTACATCTAACTAGCGGAGATGCCAAGCTTGGGAAGCTGCAATAGCTAGTAAGAGTCGAACCGTGGTCATTTTGGAAACCGGGGAAAATGTATCAAGAAAATCGATGCCCTCAATTTGTGTATAGCCTTTAGCAACAAGGCGAGCTTTGTAACGCTCAATGGAGCCATCAGCTCGATGCTTAATTCGGTACACCCATTTGCAACCGATAACAGTCTTGCCAATGGGAAGATCAGTTAACTCTTAAGTGTGATTCTGTTCTAAAGCTCGCAATTCAGCAGTCATGGCTTGATTCCAACAATCACGCTTAGAAGCTTGACTAGAAGTTGATGGTTCCTTTTGAGCAGAAATAAAAATCTTGTGAGATAGTTGAAATTTGTCATATCCTAAATAAGAGTGAATAGGATAAAGAGTGGAGGCAGTGGCGACGACAGAATTAAAAATGTAATAATTGAGATGTGAAGGTGGTTTATGTGGTTGAATGGAATGTCTAATAGGAGGAGGGGAGTTTTGGTTAGGCAGGGTGGGAGATTCATTAGAAGGGACAGAGGATAACGGTGTAGGTGACGGTAAAGATGATGGTGATGGATTAGGATGGGTAGGTAAAGATGCACGGGAATGATGGACGGGAGTGTCAAAAATTGTTAAATCATAGGATGTATGAGTAGGTGTTGTTGTAGATACGGGGTTGTGAACTATGTAAGGAAAAGAATCTTCATAAAAGACAACATGTCTAGAAATGAAGATTTGTCTGGTGCGTAAGTCCAATAAAATGAAGCCCTTAACACCCTGTTTATAGCCCAGAAACAGGCTCTTTCTTGCTCGAGGATCAAGCTTAAGTCGACCTTGCTGAAGGGTAGACGCAAATGCTAAGCATCCAAAAACTTTGAGATCTTGTAAATTAGGAACCATATCATGAAGCACCTCAAAGGGTGATTTATTGTCTAAAACAGGGGAAGGCAGCCTGTTAATCAAGTAAACGACATGTTTTACTGCATAGCACCAAAAAACAGTAGGCAATTTGCATTGAAACATTGAAGCTCTTGTAACATTGAGAATATGCTTGTGCTTGCATTCAGCCACAACATTTTGCTGAGGGGTCTCAACACAAGTACGTTGATACAGAATTCCTTGCTCATCAAAAAAATTGGTCATCAGAAATTCTTGTCCATTGTCAGTCCGGATACACTTCACCTTGACACCAAACTGTGTATTAACCAAGGACAGAAAATTCTTAACATGTTGCCTTGTTTCAGATTTTATCTTCATGAGAAATAACCAAGTGTGTCGTGTAAAATCATCTACAACAGTTAAGAAATAGAAATCACCATGGACAGATGGAATTGCAAGAGGGCCCCAAATGTCCATGTGTATTAGATAAAAAAGGAGCAACACTTTTAATAGAACTAAGAGTAAACGGCAGACGATGTTGTTTGGAAAAGTGACAACAATCACAAATTTTATTTGACGAACTATGAATGTAGGACAATTGAGAAGAAATTTGTTTTATTACATTGTGTGAAGGATGTCCAAATCGATGATGCCATAGGGCAAAATCAGAAGAAACTATGTGATTACAAAGAATGGTATTAACATTTGCAGTAAAAGCAAGAATATAACTAGGAGTTGGATTCAACACATATAGGTTGTGGATAGCTCTAGCATGCCCAATCGTCTTCAATGAAGAGATTTCCTGTATATGGCAGGAAGTGGAATCAAAAATTAGTTTGCAATTAAGCGAGGAAGCGACGCGAGATGCGGAAAGCAAGTTGAAACCAAAACCAGGGACTAAAAGAACTCTATGCAAAACTAGAGAACTATTAAACATAACAGTGCCAAAAAAAGTGGCATGTGTAGTGGAAGCATTAGGCAGGTGTATGGCAATGGGTTTGATTTCATGGTATGAGTAAAATAATGTCAAAGAATGACATATGTGATCAGTGGCACCGGTGTCTATAATCCAATGAGAAGAAGAAATACCTTGAGGAGTAGTTGAACTATGGTGAATTGCTGATGTAGTGACATGACTGACTTGGCTATTTCCCGTGGTTGAAATCTCATTCTTGTTCATCAAATCCACAAGTCGATTGTAAAATTCAGAAGTAAGAGTAACATGTGTATTATTTTGTTGTTGTGGAGTGGGATCAATCTCGTTATCTCACAGTTCAGGTTCTGCATTGGTTTGATTAACATATACCTTCTTGTCCTTGAATTTAAAAGTGGGGGGAAAAACATTCTTGAAGTAGCATTGATCTACGGTGTGCCCGCTTTTTCCACAGAATGAGCAAACTTTGGCAGCATTGTTGGAATTTCCTCTACCATGAAAATAAGACTTGTCACGAACTTGACCTTGTGGAGAAAATCCCCTAGCTTGACCACTGTTAATACCTTTAGAATGTGCCATGAGAGCTTTAGGAGCTTCACCTAGAATGCTACCATTGAGTTGTCTTTCTTGTTGTAAAGTCAAGGAAAAACTTTGCTAATGGAAGGCAAAGGTTCCATCATCAATATCTGAGTTTTGACAGTATTAAATTGATCATTAAGACCTTTCAGAAAACAAATTACGTATACCTTATTACGTTGAATTTTCATGGAATTCAGGGCACCACAAGTGCAAGAAGGGATAAGGCGTAAAGTTTCAAGATCTTCCCAGACAACCATCAAATCAGTATAGTAAGAACTAACAGTTTTCTCACCTTGTTTCATAGAATGAAGTTCTTGAAGCAAATCAGATAAACGAAAATGATCACCTTTGGAAAATTGAACTTTCAATTCGTTCCAGAGATCCGTCGCATTTTCAACGTTGTCGATGCTTTGCGCAATTTTCGGTATCAACGATGTTGCAATCCAAGAAACCACGGTGCCATTGCAACGCTCCCAAGCATAAAAAAGAGGATCATCCTCAGAGGGAGGTTTGATCTTTCCGGTAACAAATTTGATCTTGTTCTTCGTGAGTAAAGCTCGTTTCATTTTCTTGCTCCATGAATCATAGTTATTGCCGTTCATTGGTTATGAAACCAAGACTGCGCTAGGGTTTTCAGCGGGATGAAGGTAGTAAGGGCTTGTGATGAGAAGCGCTGGATCCTTCGATTTCAAGGATCTATGGCGTGAAGAAGATGCAGCGGATGAATCAGAATCACTACTATCATCCATTGTAAAAAGAAACGAGAGAGAAGATTGAAGAAAAAGTGAAGTTTTCAGAAAGGGGGAAGATTATGAGGAAAATCAGAGAAGATTGGGCATTCAGAACATATTTCTCTGCTCTGATACCATAATACGATTGTGAGAATTATTGGAAATAATCTTCTGATTCATTGAAATGACAGAAAAGTGCTTTTATACAATACAGTAAGCTAACTAACTATCATATGTCTAACTACCTTCTAACTGAATATTAAACTAATCTAACCAAATAATAACCATGGTTAACTTAGTAAAGAACTATATACAATGAGGCCCAATAATGCATTACATTTTGAATTGAAAAGTTATTGTATGCAATATGGGTTATGAAAGTTGGACCCAAATTGTCCTTTTAAATATTTTGATTAATTGAGTTAAAAATATATAATTAAAATTATAATTAAAATTAATTAATTTAATAATTAAATCGAGTTAAAAATATATAATTAAAATTATAATTAGTTAATTTAATAATTAAATCGAGTTAAGAATGTATAACTAAAATTATAATTAATTAATTTAATAATTAAATAATTAAATAACATGGGATCTGATCTGACTTAGCATGCCCAATTACCATTTTGAGCGCCACATAATCAAAACAGGAGGGGGACTAAAAAAAATCCCAAAAAGTGACAACTTAAGAGACTAAAAGGCTGGAAAAAATTAAAAGCAAGACTAAAACGTTAAAATTTTGTAAATAAGGGGACTAAAAGTGCATTTAAGCCAAAATAAAAAAGAATTGTTAAAAGGATAAAAAAAAATTATAAGCTATTTTATTATAATTAAATTAAAAAATTTTCAAATAACACATTAAAAAAATTAATATATTTTTTCTACTCTATACAATTTGAATGTTACATTGGTTATTATTATTCATTTGAATTTTGCAAGTGGATCGCCCTTTCTCTTAAAAAAAAATCTAATTGACCCTAAAATTTACAAATTGGTCATTTAAATTTGACATAAAACTTATAAATTTTATAAAAATGACCTAATTTTTTTTACCAATAAATAACTTTAATACTCTATTCAACAAGTGAATTTTAAAAATAAAGAAAATTCAATTAAAGCATTAGAATTATCTAAAACTAGCGCTCAGACGGGCACTTCCGTACCCGTCTGTCCGCTTTTATTAATACACAGGCGGATCAAAATATAAATAATATTTTTTGTGTTTTTATTTTTATTTTAATTAAGTCATTTATAAAATAATATAAAAATAATAGAGTGAAAAAATATTCAAACCACCATATAGCGGTTAATAAAAGAGAAGTTAGATTTTAAAACAAAAACTAATTAAAGAAAAGTTGAGATTTAAAACAAAAACTAAAAACGATATAATTGGAAGAAAAAAAATAAGCTACACAAAAAACCATGTTTTCCCTTTATATATAATATAGATAGATTATAAATTTTTTAAATGCACTAATTAACTCAATTAAATGGAACGTTAGAAATTGATTATTCATTTACATTTTAGATACAGAAAGATATGTTTTTTGGTGAGACATTATCAACGACTAAAATTTCATTATACTATGTTTCAAAAAAAAAAAATCTCATTATACTAACTTCTAACTTTTCTCAAACTCAGTGGCTTGTGTTGTCTTTTGAATGACTTTTGAGACTTTCATTAATAATGTGTTTCTTTTATGATGTAAAGATGATTTTTAAAGACATTGTTGAATCTATAATATTCAATACGAGAATCTTCTTTTTTATATTTTATTTTCTGAGCAATAAGTGACTGAATAATTGTGACAGGAAAGTCATTGACATAAGACTGAATTGACTCAACATCATTTTATTGTTGTTTTGATCTATCATTAAACCCAATCATCAAAATAAATGACGGAGTGTGTACATGTTGTATTATTTTGACATTTTACAATTAAAATTAAAAATATGTGGCATTTTATAATTATTATTACTGATTAGTTGGAAAATCTATCAAGTAAGTCTAATTAAAATTATTATGAATGATTATTCTCAATCATCAAACCCTAATTACCAAAAAGTTTCTCTTTCGTCTCCGTTTCTGATCTTGTAACTTGAAGTTATATCATACGCATCCTAATGTCAAAGTAAATCGTTAATGGTTAAAACACTACTACAAATAATACTTTTTATGACGAAAGTTTCACCTCGAACATGTCAAAAACCGAGCTTATAGATCCTGCGAGCGACATGTTTGATTTTTTTTTTTTAAAAACAACATTTTAAAATCGAGGTAATATATATATATATATATATATATATATATATATATATATATATATATATATATATATATATATATATATATATATATATATATATATAAGAGCGTCAAATTTTCTGAAAAAAATAGTAATAAACCTAATACCTCGGTGTTTTTTAAAACTAAGGTAACATGACTATTAGATACACGCTTTGAATCCCCGTAACTGCATTTAAGGTTTTTTCAATGATTTCTCACTTGACGCCTTCCAATCTTTCCTTTTTTTCTTAGTTATTTTTTTTTCCTTTTTTTTCTAATTAATTAGTAATTCTCAAATTTTTTTTGTTATCAATAAAAACAAATAAGCAATAATATAAAACGAAGTATTTGATTAATTAAAAACAGGACAACAAATAACTATTTCACATATTCAAATTTTTGACTCCACTCAACTTCAATAGTATCACTATTAACAATCCCTAACTTAGAGAAAAATTCAGAAAGAACTCTTTCATATGCTATGAGGAAAGTTATTTCATTCCTAGAGATGATTATTATTTCCTTTAAGAAGTTAAAAATGGTAAGAGGAAGATTAACTATGATGTTCTTGGTAAGAAATAACAAGAGATGTTTGTCTTTTCAAGTAAGCGTTTCTAGTTCTTTCTCTCTTGGACGGAGATTTGACACTAGAAGTTGATACAAAATTTTACCAATGGGTTGTAAACTAGCAAAATTACTGAGATTATCATTTTGACATAAATTAGGCGAATGTGATCTTTATAGACATTGTTGAATCTATAATTTTCAACACAACAACCTTCATTTTCACATTTTATTGTCTAAGCAATAAGTGACTGAGTAATTGTGACAGGAAAGTCATTGACATAAGACTGGATTGACTCATCATCATGACCAGATGGCCCAACAGAGGGATTTATCTAGAACTTTTTAACGCGATTAATGTAGATGGGTCCATTAAGAATGTCAAAGTAACCGTTCAACTTTTTTTTTGTGCGTGAATATTTTTCCTTAGATCAAAACCTTTGTCTTTCAAATCATCGAAATCAACAAACTTTTCATTGATTACGAACAAAATAATTTCATCTAAGGTTGTTGAAGATATTTTTGAAGAAAAGAAAAGACTTTGAAATTAGTTTTGAAGACACAAAGAGTTGGAAATGAGACGTTGAAACAAGGAATAATGTTTAAATAAAATGGAGAATAGGAAGTGAAACAATCAAAGAAGCTCAAACGCCTTGAAAATCCAAAAGATACCTTGCATTTTTGAATATGGATGATCATTTCTATTCTAATGCATATGATTCCAATGCGCACCATGATTTTTTTTTTAGAAACAGAAATCACATATGACCTCAGTTATTCAAAAACTCCGAGGGAAAAAATAATTCAGGAAAGTATTTTTAATTATTATAATTTTTTTGTAAACTAAATGATATATCCCGTCAGTTTCCTTAATAACCGAGGGATAAGATATGTAACATTTTACTATAAAAGCACTCGTTAAACATATTTTACCCCAATCATAACTTATATGTAGGCGCTCACAAAATGGTGTTGATGTTGTAGTTGTTGTATTTAGAAGCTTGTAAAAGTTCTCTATGATGGATTCCAAGTGCAGAAAAATATTTTTCTAATAGTTGAAACAAATAATTCCTTTAGAAGTTGTAAGCATTCAATAGTTGGACCAAATAACTTCTAGAAATTGGATGCGTGCAATATTTGGCCTAGATAACTTCTTACACCAAAATTCTGGTTTTTCTCTATTATTGTTTTTCAATATGGCTTAAATAGTATTTTCATCCCTGTAAGTTGGCGTGTTTTTGGTTTTCGTCCCTGTATCTTTTTTTTCTTTTCGGTTTTAGTCCTTGTATCTTACTTTTTGTTGGTGTTTAGTCCCTACAGAGGTTTCCTGCGGATTTTCCTGCGGATTTTAGTTTTTAAGAAATTCCGCAGGAAATTCCGCAGGAAACCTTTGGATTTTCCTGCAAATTTTGGCTTTAGGGACTAAACACCAACAAAAAGTAAGATATAGGGACTAAAACCAAAAAAAAAAAAGATACAGGGACGAAAACCAAAAACACGCCAACTTACAGGGACGAAAGCATTATTTAAGCCTTTCAATATTCGGTGTAAACAATGTAATTTAAACAAACATGTTCACCTCGGTTTTTATCGAAACCGAGAGGATAACTTAGCGTGATACTTTTAGATATTGATCACCGTCCTTAAACAAATCTTTGTCGTTTATTTCATGATTATCAACGCTCAAGACATTACCATTAGTAATCCACGTGATACCTAAAAATGTTCCATTATAAAGGTTTTCTAATATTTATAATTGATAAAGAAATGTCATCAAGCGATTGAAACTATCTACATCTTCCACTTTAACTTTTGTCATTAGCGATGGATTGTAAGTGCAAAAAATTATATGGGTTTAAGGTTTGTTTATTTTTTAAATATTCATTTGAGGAAGAAAATCATTTATGTCCTTTTTTTTCTAACTTTTTTATTGTTTTATATCAGAAACCAATAATTGCAAGGTGAAACATTTGACCTTGCCCAAATATCAAGGAGTCGAAGATCCAACATATGATCTTCATGGATAAATTAATTTTTATTTTAATATTCTATATAAACAATGTAATATTCTGGGTAAACATTGAAGTTTGTAAACAAATTATTGTTTTTATTTTCTGTGTAAACAATATAACAAATTTCAATTAAAAAAAACAATCTATCTTACACCTCGGTTTAATTGTAAACTGAGATGTATAAGACGCTACTTTTGTAAATAATAAAAATGCATATGCTGGGGTTCATACCTATGTGCAAATTAATTTACCGCTCAGTGTTTAAATAATCGTGGTTATAAGCCGTTACTTTTCATGACGACGTTTGTACCTTGCTACTGCATCCGAGATAAAATGCATTTCGCGTCCAACATTAAAAACACTTTCTTTATACATTTATTTACTTTTTAGTGCTCCCAATGTCACGTTCATTTGTACTAATGTTTGTCGACCGATAAAAAACGTGAGTGTATCTGGTGCTCTCCATTAAAAAACCCACAAATGGAATGTTTGAAGTCCTAACTGATGTGAAAAATGGTCCCTTAGTCCTTATTTCCTTAGTTAACATTCCCAACTGATGGAAAAAATTTGGGATTTCACCTCGGTTCAAAATTGTAACTGATGTAAAATGTGAGGGATTTCTCCTTAGTTAACCTCCTAACTGAGGGAAAAAGCGCCACACTTTCCATTTTTTCGCATTAACTAGTGAAACAAGGAAAAAAGTGACACACTTTTCATAACCCTCTACATTATCCTAGAACCCCATGCACGGTAAAAGCCATCTTTCAACTGATGTAAGAAGTCTTTTATAAAATAGTGCAACAAATAGTCATTTCAAACAAGATAGACAATAATCTTGAAATAAATTTTCCAGTGTCGACAATTCCATCATAATCTGCATCTATAAAATCCTTCGAAGCATTTTTATCTTGATGATTTCTTAATGCACCACCCAAGTTTCTTAGGCACCATGTGAAATTATTTTTTTGCCCCCTGATTCCGGATGTGCACATCCGGACGCATCGTATCCTTAAAAAATAACAAGTTGTTCCAAATGTGCATATCCGGAAGACATCCGGATCTGTATATCCGGAAGAAAAAAGGTGGTATATTTGAAGCTGCATGGTCACTCCCCCTTCCCATTCTCAACATTTCTCCTACTACACTCACTCTCACCAACTCAAAAAACCCTACTTCATCAATCCCATTTCTCACTCAAAAAGTTCGAGTTTTTGGTGCAACAAATCAAAGGGTGCACGAAAAGAATGAATTTCAGGTAAACAATCAACTTCATCCACTACATTGCTCACATTATCAATGTTCATTTCTGAAAAAAAATAAGTTACGCTACTTCCGGATCTGCACATCCAGAACGAATTTAGCATGAACATTTCCGGATGTGCACATCCGGAAAAATGCCTGATGCTAATTAATTTAAATTTTACGCATTTTTTAATATATTTTATTTATACATATTAATTGTTCTATTCTTGTTTATAAATAGATATGGTGCACCCCGATAACATGTCAAAAGAATTAATTGCGCCGATTTTCTCGAAAGATGAAGGCATGCTCGTAAAGTCGGTTGATATAGGCGGTGACTTTAACAACAAGCAAGACTTTGATGATCGTGAAAGCATGATCGTATACATTCGTAGGACGAGTATTGAGCTTGGCTTTAGTGTAAATATCGGGAGATCGGATAATGGCTCGGATAGAAGAAAAGCTTTTGTAATTTTGGGTTGCGAAAGAAGCGGTAAATATCAAGCACCTCTACGAAAGTTAAAGAAAGACGAGACCGGTACTAGAAGATGTGAGTGCCCTTTCAAGATTGGTGGTTACATGTTAGTTTCCAAGAAATTGAGATTTACCGTTTGTTGTGGTATACATAACCACGAAATATGCTCAAAGCTTCAAGGCTATCCAAGTGTATGTCGGCTCAAGGCGGAAGAGAAGACATGTATAGCCGACATGACCTTGAACCTTGTCCAACCGAAGAATATACTTGCGACGTTGAAACGGAAAGAACCCAAAAGTGTTGCAAACATAAAGCAAGTGTATAACATTCGTATCAAACGAACAAGGCAATTAGGGAAGATATGAGTGAGATGCAACAACTGTTGAAAGTGTTGGAGGACAACGATTACGTGTCTCGGTACAGATATCGTGATGATGGAATTGCAGTCCGAGATATTTTTTGGACTCATCCGGATTCCATCAAGTTGTTCAACACGTTCTCGACAATGCTCATTCTTGATAGCACCTACAAGACAAACAAGTATCGTCTTCCATTGTTTGAGATGGTTGGCGTTACTTCTACGGATAAGACATATGCCGTCGAATTTGCCTTTTTGGAGTGTGAGAAGGAGGACAATTTCACGTGGGCGTTGGAGACGTGTTGGTCACTTTTGAAGAAACATGTTCAAATGCCAAAATCAATAGTTACGGACCGCGACAATGCCTTGATGAATGCGGTTGCAAAGGTCTTTCCTTCTTCCAATGCACTACTTTGTCGATTTCACATAATAAAGAATGTGCGAAGTCGGGTTAAGACCGCGGTGGGTGCGAAACAAGTGGAGTCAGAAGACGGAAAAGTGGTCAAGTCGGGTGTCATTGTAGAGAAAATAATGGATGCATGGACTCAAATTCTAAATTCTTCCACAACGGAATTATATGCCGATTCGGTCATGAAATTCCGGAGTGTGTGCGAACGGTACCCCCGCCTTGTTGAAATATGTTGAATCCACCATTCTTGATCAAGTCAAAGAAAAGATTGTTTGTGCGTGGACCGATAACATACGACATCTTGGAAACACTACCACCAATAGAGTTGAGTCGGTACATGCCACTTTAAAGAATTGGTTGGGGAATAGCAAAGGGGATTTATGTCGGGATTGTGACTCCGTTCATCTAATGATCAAAAACCAACACAATGAGATACAAACCACTTTCGGTTGGAGCATTACAGTTTTGGAACATCGGTTTAAAGGTAACTTCCTCTACTCTCAATTGATCGGCAACATGTTTCAGGCGGGGTTGGACTATATTTTTCACGAGGCCAACCGAGCCGAAACGGTAGGTTCCGATAGCGCAAAGTGTGGTTGCACTATTGTGAAAACCTACAGTCTTCCTTGTGCTTGTGCCATTGTTAAAAAGTTGAAACTAGGTTCGCCAATACAAATTGACGAGATTTGCCCTCATTGGATGAAACTTAGTTTTGATGATGATGGTAGTAAGGAAGAAGATAAATCGGATATCTCTATTTTGGCTGAATTGGAAGCGATTCAAAAGAGATTTTCGAAGGCCGACGACAATATGAAGCTACACATCAAACAAGAGTTGAGGAAGATTGCCTACCCCGAAACAACCGCAATGATACCGCTGTCTCAACCGGTTAAGACAAAGGGTGCTCCGAAGAAGTTGAAGCCTACACTAAATGACAACTCCACAACTCGGTCTCCTTCGTATTTTGAGCACGTGGACCAAATCTTTCTGGACTCTCCGACTCCAAAATCCCAAAAAAGTGTCATGAAAGGAGCTTGTATTACCAAACCGGCTCCGACACCGATTCCACGAGTTCCGACTCCGACTCCTACTACACGTATGATTTCCTTTATTGACGAGATGTCGGTTTTTATGCACAAGCATATCGACAGTATAATCGATGTTGTAGGGGATGGTAATTGCGGTTACCGAGCCGTGTCGGCTCTACTCGGTAAAGGAGAGGAAGGTCATGCACTTGTACGTCATCAACTTATCCTAGAGTTGGAGACGCATAAAGAAGCATACTTGCGTCTCTATGAAAATCAAGAAAAATACGACAAGGTTCACGGGTCACTTGTTCCGTGGTTGAGTGGTCCGACACCGGTATTGAAATTGATGAATTTCCCCGAGATGGGTCATCTTATAGCATGCGCCTACGATATGGTGTGTATCGACTTGACACGGTACGGTTTTTCAAAAACCTTTTTTCCACTCCACACCGCACCTCCGTCGAATCCAAATGATCGCATCATGTGTATCGGATGGCTTGCAAAATCAAGACATTTCGTACAAGTTATCTTGAAACCTGGATGTCCGATACCACCTAAATCACCGCAATGGGCGACACATGCAACCCCAATTGCCGAGTCTTGGTCGGATAGTTTTGTCGATAGGATGCTTGAATTCGAAAGATTGCAAACAATTAAAAGGGCATCAAATTAATGCGGAAAAGTCGAAAGTTCTAGCTCTAATAGATTTAGATGGAGAATTTTGTTTTAACTCTTTTGTATAATCATATGACACAATGTACATTATTGAAGTGAAATATATTGTATTTTTATCCACATGTCTTTTTAACACACTTATGAATTTTGTTGAAATGAAAGTATTCAAATGGGCTGCATAAGCTGTTCAATTCTGTTTTAAAATTATATCAGTAAAACATTCTGATTTGCAGATCCGAACAAATTCCGGATGTACATATCCGGAACCAATGTTTGTAGGGTTAGTCCGGATCTGCACATCCGGAACCAACTTAGGCATAAATAACTTTACCCTAACTTTTCTATAAATTAGGGGTTTCATTTCATATCATTCACACAAACACTAAATGTCTCAATTGTATGATATCAAGATCCATTGGTATGTCGCAACTGTCTCCTATACCGACGGCATAACACTTGGTCGCAAGTATAAGCTAACGAGGGACATCTCCATCGACGAGATCATTGACGACATCGAACATCTCCTACCTTACGGAGACAAACGGAAGGTTGTGAAGCTTAAGTATCGTTCACCTTCCGTTGATAACGAAGGGAACGTCGCTTACAACCTTGTTGAGCTCAAGAATCAAGAGGATGTTAGAGCGACGTGACAAACTTTTTTCGGCTACGAAGAACGATTCCCGCTCGAGTTCGAGGCGACCGTCAAAATCCGAAGAACGGTCGATGACATCTTAGAGATGTGCAAGCGTCCACCGGGCTATTGATATTGTAATATTTAAATTTCTGTCGATGTCGTGCCGATTTTCTCAATGTAATCTCGATTTTATTTTATGAATGTGAGAAACATTGTTGGTTTTTTGGTGTTCTGCATCAGTGTTTTTTCCGGATTTGCAAATAAGAATTTATTCCAGATGTGCACATCCGGTAAAAGTGAAAATTTTTACAAAAACGGTGCGTCCAGATTTGCACATCCGAAACGCAGAGATATTTTCGTCAGCACATTAGATGCCTCCATTATCTTCAATTGCTCTTTTGTATTTAAAGCTACCCTTCAGTGACCCATTCAAGATACCCACTTCAAAACTTTCTAGTGTACTTGCATAATTAAGAAATACCCATTCAAGATATCCACTTCAAAGATACCCACTTCGAAATATTGCAATTGTTTAGGTTTACAGTGATTATTACCAATTCGTGTAAACACCTATAAAAGGATTCTTTAAAGTGTTTGAATGAAGAAAAATAAATTTTAAGAAAAATTAAAAGTACTTGCCCAAAATTTATTGTTTGTTAAAAAATATGAAAAATAGTTAAAATGATACAAAATTTATTGAAGTTATATTTAGAAAATTTCAAATAACACATAAAAATAAAGTAATTTGATATATCTCTTCTGCTCTATACAATTTGAATGTTAAATTGGTTATTATAATTATGAATCATTTAAATTTTGCAAGTTGATTGTCATATCTTTAGAAATTTTCAAATTGACCCTAAAATTTATAAATTGGACATTAAATTTGACATAAAACTTTTAAAATTTATAGGCCTAAATTTTTTTACCAATGAATAAGTTTAATACTCTACACAACAAAAAGAATTTTAAAAATAAAGAAAATTCAATTAAAGTATTTGATTTATCTAGCTAAAGTTATAAATTTTTTAAAAACACTAGTTAACTCAATTAAATGGAACGTTATAAATTGATTATTCATTTGCATATTTCTAAGTTATTGAGTCCAAAATAAAAACATTGACAACATCAGATATTAATACAGAAAGATATGTTTTTTGGTAGGACCTTATCAACAACCAAAATTTCATTATACTAACTTCTAACTTTCCTGGTACTCAGTTGCTTGTGTTGTCTTTTGAATGATTTTTGAGACTTTCATTTATCATGTGTTTCTTTTATGATGCTAAGATGAATGAAAATTGCCAATTATAGACTAATGTGTCTGTTTGGTGTAATGGTATTGACATGGTGAGGCCAACAAATAACGTTCATTACACAAACAGCAAAATCAGAATGCAAAGTAAAAATATATGCAAAAAGAGGTATCTATTGCAAAAGTGATAAAACATGTGTTGGTGTTTTGAAAAACTAGCTTGCAAAAGTGATCAAACATTATCTGTAAATTTCTGTTGATGAACATTGTCTTCCATATCTAACTAGTTGAAACAAGTACCTCACCTTTCACGTCGTGACCAATCAATGATTTCAACTTCAGGTGATGGAGAATTTTGAATCAAGAAGTCCACTACTCCATCAGGTATGGGTGCAGACGGTTCCAATCCTGCTTTAAATGATTTTCGTAACTTAGCAGCTTCTTTCCGTGACTTAATTTTCTCTAACTTGGCCTTGATCAGTCTCTCTTGAAAAGTAAAAACAAGTGGTTTCTTTTTCACTTTCAATAACTTCAAATTACTAAAGGAAGGCAGCTTGGTCTTCAATAAATTAGAATTCAAGGAGAGAAACTGAGCGATGATGGGAAGAGTAAATCAGTTTTATGCAAGTTAATTGATTTTCGTAAATAAAATAGAAATAAAGAAGAAAAAAATATCCCAAGAAAAGAGAAACAATGTAATGTACCTGGAGAGTACTTGCAGTGACGGTCATTGATTTTATATTTTCAAATTGGAACAACCAGCTGAGTAGTAACAAAGAAGGCTGGATATCGTCCAATGAAAAAACTACTGCATCAATATCTACATGCTTAACATAAGAAAGATCACTCCCAAAGACTTTTTGATATGGTCTCCCAGTAAAAGCAAATGTAACAAGACTTGGAGTAAAAAGCTCAATTTCAAAATAATCTTCAGAGTAATTGTTCAAATTCAAATTGACAAGGGTTGCACTTGATATACAGAGGGTTAGTGCATTCCTCACAGCGAAATTGTCAAGGAGCAAACTATTCAACCGGTTAAAGGCTGAAAATGGTTCAGCGCGTCCATTATCGCCCGCACAAAAGGCAAAATTCTCCAGATACAAGTATGTTAATGAAGGTAAATTGAAAGATTTTGGGAACAATGTTTTGTCCTCAAAACCATATATATTGCAAACTGAAAGATTAAGATGTGTTAATGCTGGCAAATTGAGAGAAATTTGTGTGATATCAACGTTTTGATTGTAAATAGAAAGCTTAAGATGTGTTAAAGTCTGAGATGAGAATAATCGAAGAGGAATTTGTGCAATGTTACAATTCACAGTGAGCCCTAATTGCGAGACATTGTGTGTAATAGCATAATTCACAACCCTTTTGATTAGATGAAGCCGCAAGCAACCAGTATTGTTGAAATCGACAGACTGCAGCGCTAATGAGGAATCATGAAGAAACAAAACCTTAGACACAAATTTGGTGAATTTCCTGATAGTTGAAAAGTTTGATACATTGAATATTAGTGCAGGAAGACATTTCCATAGATCCTTCCATCTTACCGACAGAATGCATGTTTGAATCGCCTCTTTGGTGTTCATCTGTGAAAGTATGTGAAGTATAACACAATCTGGTAAATCGCTGAGCCTGTCTATAAGTTCACTATGGTTGAATTTAACTTTCTTCTTCTCAGGTTGAATCATTACCTCATGCTCTGAATTAGACATTCTGCTAAATACTTAATCAGAACGATAAAAAAAAGAAATTATTCTAGGGTTTACGATAACCCTAGACCGTCTAGCCTTTTCTTAAAACCACTTATATTTGAATATCATGTTAGTTATTTATAATAAATTATTTTAAATTAAAAATTTAAATAAATCTTAATTTTAATCTATAAAATATGGAAAATGCTTATTAGTAAGAAACGCTGAAAAATAAGAAATGCACGAATAAATCTTAACCATTCATTATCACCACCATCCCATAATTCCTATTAAAAAAGAAATTAAATTTAAAATCAACTTAAAATTCACCTCTAAATTAGTAACATGTGTGTATTTTTACCTTTCTTCTTCAAATTATTTGGTACTAAATAGCATTACTCATAATATATATATATATATATATATATATATATATATATATATATATATATATATATATATATATATATATATATATATATATATATATATATATATATGAGTGAGGATCCACTTACTCCCAGAGTAAATTTTCATAACTTACTCTACAATCATTGCCTTTAAAGTAGATTTAACCGAATGATTATAAGTATAGATTCAATTTAAAGGCTATTATGTGGAGTAAGTTAAAAAAACTTACTCTTGAAATAAGTTGATCATATATATATATATAAAGGGATGCAAAGTTTTGGTCTGACCTATTTTTTTTTCTTCAAAATTACCCCAAATAACTTCCTATTCTTTAACCAACTATTTTAAAATTCATTTATTTATTTTTTAAAAGAAATTACACGTAAACTAGGAAGGAATGTTGGTTTTTTTAACAATTTTATTTTTTAAAATTAAATATATAATCCATAACAATAGATAAAAGTGAATATATGATTTTAATATTGTCTTTTTTTATTCTCAAATTACCAACTATCGAATTCTACAACTTTATTTATTCTTCAATTTCTACAATTTTTTTAATCTAATAAATAAAACATATATAATTTTTTAAATATTTTTTAATTAAGACAAATTATTGATTAAAAAAGTTTTTTAACAAAGAAATAAAAATAAAATAAAAAATCTTAGAGCGGATAGAAAGAGATATTCAAATCAAAATGACCATATACATACTAATTTAACTTAAATTTAAAATTATGAAAAATCAGTATTCTATAATTTCTTGCGTGTGCATTCTAAAACAAGTAAATAAATAAATAAGAGAATGTATATCACAAAATTGATTATACAAATAATTTAAATTAATTTAAAAGTGAATAATTTTTTTTATATATTTTAACGCAGTGCACATTAAAAAAAGCGGACAAACGGACGCTAGTATATATAAATGCAAAACTTGTTTTTGGTGTAACATATTTTTCTACCAATTTTATCCTTACTTATGTGTAACTTACTTATAATTTAAACATGTAATTTAGAAAAAAGGGGGACTTATTTTAATTTTCGTTGGAAATATTTTTAAAATTGTAGACACTTATAATTTAAACCTGATTTTTAATAATATATAATACTCAATTTTATAAAAATTAATTTACAGTAAGAATAGTATAAAATATCACATTATTTTTTTAATTATCTTTGTAAAATTAATACTTAACGATTCAATTCAATGAGGCTCTTGATACCATGTCAAAAAATGTGGTTAGAGTATAACTCAATCCTACAAAACTGGTTGGTAGAGTGAGGACTGCCTCCACTTATAAACACACGTTTATGCCACATATTATCCGATGTGAGACTCTTAACATCTACAATCAATTAAATACAAATTAAAATTCAATTTGAGAGTTTTACATAGTGTTTTAAAAATCAAACCGGATATCGGAGGGACCATTCGTCTGGTGTGATTATTAGATTGGATAAACTATTGAATCAATGAAAACCGTCAAGAATCGACCAAAAATGATAAAAACCGACGAATAGACAGGTTTGAAAAACCGACGGATTAAATGTTTGCTTTTTTTTTTCTCCATACAAAAGACGTTGTTATGATATTTTTTAAAATAAATATAAAGACTTTTTTTAAATATTTATTTGGAGCAACATTCTCTCTTTAAAATTAAATATATTAGACATTGTAGTTATTTTATTATTCAATTATGTTACAATTAGACTTTGTTTAAAATTTATTTGGATTTGTATTTTGTACAATTTTGTTTTGTGTGATTCCTATGTTTAAAATTTGAATTTAATGAAAGAACTTGTAAAATTATGATATTTTTAAATTTTTAAATTTTGTAGGTGTCATGATTTTTTAGAGATAGAGTCTTCCGATTCAATAGGTTTAATATTTATATAGTTTTTTTTATAGAGATCAGTTTATTCAACCGAGTTATTCGACTAAATTCAGTTTAGTCATGTTATTCGACTAGCAGCCCACTAGTTCGACGAAGGAACCAATGACCAGTTTATTGCAGAAGAAGAATTATTTCTCGAACTTTAAAAATTTATTGTGTCTTTTGTTTTCTTCCAATACAATGACAAAGACAATGTTAATGATATTTTTAATATATTTAAAATACTCATTCTATGTAATGATTAGACATATTTTACTATTACGAATAACATATTTTACTTCGATTAGAAAAAATTTATTACCTCGGTTGTATAGATGACATAACAAAGTGTGTTATGGAGAGTAGCAATTTTCCCACCGCTCTACTAGCAAACGAGGGAAAAAGGTGGAACTTGTAGTGGGTTCAATTCTCATAACCTGCATTTTCATTTTGTTTGTTAACACACGCTACTTTTTATTCGATCAAATAGTCTAGTGGCTAAAGTTCACCCTTTAAAGGTGAACAAGTGGGAATATCACAGGTTTAAACATGCACCCCTATCGTTGACGTTAATGTCCCAGAACATCTACCAACTGAGCTGACTTAACAGAACAAAACACGCTAATTTACCTTTGGGTTTTTAAAATAACCGATGCTATATATATATATATATATATATATATATATATATATATATATATATATATATATATATATATATATATATATAATTCAACTTAATTGATAACGGTGCAAAATAAAATTGCTTCTAATTAATCGTTTAATATAACTTGAGATTGTATAACACGTTATAATACAATTTTAAGTGAAAGTAATATCTTATATTCTAGGAGTGGATAAATTTGAACCGCCTAATTGAAACCGACTGTCTCGTTGTCATTTTTGTGTAAATGAATTAGGTCGTGTGTCGGGTTGATTCGGTTGCTTAATTTAGATAGTATAGGTTGCTTCGGTCCGACTCAGATGATTATTTTAGACATTTCAAAAATCGAAACCGACGAAACTTAATTAATATATATTTTATTTTATTTTTATTACTATATGGCTGAGAGATGATGTCGAAGATGGTTCTGCTGTAACATATGAACACCGATTTCGAATGGATGATGGAAGACAACGACCAATTCTCGATAACATCTAATTTCTTGTCGTTGTCTAATTAAGGGAGGTTTTTAGTAAAAGTGTTAAATGCTTTAGATTATTTGTAGGAGATTAAGGTGCCTTCGAATATTACGCTTTTTTGGTGGAGATTTATTATCAATATGGTTCCTATTAAAGACCAATTGGCTATGAGGGTATACTAATGTATGCTAGAGATCTTTGTTGTGTTTTCTGTTTTAGGAATGATGAATCATTGATGCATCTCTTTGGTCTGTGCATTTTCACAAGAAGAATTTGGGTTAAGGTCATGTCTTGGATAAGGAACAAATTAATCTTGTCTATTGAGGAGTTTGTAGACTATTTCTTGTGTTGTAAGAAGGAATGATAGAATAACTATTGATGTGATATGGTTGACCTCTATTTGGAGCATTTGATTGATTTGTAATGCGATTCTTTTCAATGGGGCTGTTTTCATATTTGACGAATGTATGAAGACGATTATTGATTTGAACATTTTACCCCTTCTTTGTAATAGGAAGATGGGGTAAATTGGTTTCTTGTATTCATTGGAGTACACCTTATACTTCCTTTTATTGAATCGTTGTTTATTAAAAAAATTATATGGCTGAGTCACTATAAAAATGATATTCATAATATTGTCAGGATGTTATCATTTTTATAATTAAATGGTGGCATTGTATACTCCCAAAAATATAAGACATGTGATATAAAATTTTGAGTATTGTTTAATTTATGATTTAAAGTATGATAATATCAAATTAATGTCAAATGATATTGAAAATATTATCATGTAATAATATTTTTTTTCAATAATAAAAAAATAGTTTTTTAGACTATTCTAAAATTTTGATTGTTTTAAAATAAAAAGTAATTGCGTGAATTTTATAAAAAAAATTGAGTCATTTTTATAGTTTACTCTAATAAATATAAAATCGACTAAATCGACCCAATTTATCTATCAAATCGATTTAATCAAATCCGGTAAAAATTAAAAGTTTATCAATCGAAATTCGAAAATTTTACTTCATACCCCCACATTTGTCCCTCTACCCCTACATTGAACTTTTTTTTTACCAAAATGCCCTCATATAAAACGTTAATTTGTTTTATTTTTTCACTTTTTTATTATTTATTTTTTCAACTTTCCATCATTTATTTTTCACCTTTTTAAAACAATTATCATACAGGAACACTTTTTAAAAGTGTTTCGGTTAGGTATATTATTAAGACACCGAAACACTTTTTGAAGGTGTTCTGATTAAAAAAAATTGCTAAATGAGTTTCTGCAACAGTTCAAAACCGTGGCCTAAAGTAACGAAAAAATTATCATGCCGGAACACTTTTTGAAAGTGTTCCGGTTGAATGTATACGTAACACCGGAACACTTTTTTAAAAGTGTTCTGGTTAAAAAAATTGCTAAATGAGTTTCAGCAACAGTTCAAAACCGTGGCCTAAAGTAACGAAAAAATTATCATACCGGAACACTTTTTGAAAGTGTTCCGGTTAGATGTATTAATAACACCGGAACACTTTTTTAAAGTGTTCCGGTTTAAAAAATTGTTAAATGCGTTTCTGCAATAGTTCAAAACTGTGGCCTAAAGTAACGAAAAATTATCATACCGGAACACTTTTTAAAAGTGTTCCGGTTGGATTTATTAATAACACCGGAACACTTTCAAAAAGTGTTCCGGTTCAAAAAATTGCAAAATGAGTTTCAGCAACACTTTACAAACGTTGTCTATTTTCTTTAGGCAACAGTTTTAACCCGTTGCCGAAACTAATTTAGTAAGAAAAATTCTATCAAGAACACGTTTATAATGATGTCCGGGTTTTATAATATACTCAACTGGAACACTTTTAAAAGGTGTTCCGGTATGACTTTTTTTTTTTTTTTTGAAAGATTTTCAACCGGAACACTTTTTTTCGGTATTAATTTTTAAAAAATTTTTTTAAAATACGAATATTATTTAAGCGTAACACTTTCATAAAGTGTTACGGTATGATAACCTTTTTCTGTATGGGAATTTAGAAACATAAATGATGGAAAGGTGAAAAAATAAAACAAATTAATTTTATATGAGGGCATTTTGGTACAAAAAAATTTAATGTAGGGGTAGAGGGATAAGTGTGGTGGTATGTGGTAAAATTTTCTCGAAATTTGGTCATAAAAATAAAATCGTAGTTTGTGTCGGATTAAGTTTTGGGTCCAAAACCGACAAATTGCCCATCTCTAATATATGATAGAGATGGAAACTGATAGCTGAAATTTTTAAAATCGAAAAAAAAATAGTAATAAAGTAATGAGAAACAATGATGAAGGAAGAGAACATAAAAGGTCGGTACCTCTGAAGCATGAGTATTTCTAAAATGGTGAAGTACCGGTATTGGGTACGCACCCGTATCGGGTACTCCTATCGTACCCGTGATACTTTATTTTTTTCATTATTCGATTTTGAATGAAATTTGTGATTTTCTCAAATGTCAATATAGTATATTTATGTGTTTTAATTCTTTTGTTATTGTATCTTGACATTATTTTTTGTTTTCTCAATTTTTTATCGTGGTGTTTTGTTATGAACCTAATAACATTGTATAAAAAAAATTATTTCTTATTAACGTACTCGTACCTTGATTTTTTTAAAACATTTTATATCCCATACCCATACCGGGTACTGTACCCGTACCTATACATCATAGGTTCGATACCTTATTCTTCCAAGTCTGAAGACAATAATTCACATCTAATTCTAATCATAACCACTCTTTTATGTTATTAATAATTCACTTGAAATCCTCTTGATTTAAAAAAAAAATTGCTACTCTCTATTCTAATCATCATCTTCTTTTATTCTGCTCACTTTTTATTTCTCTTTTTCTTTAATTTGTGATATAATTTGATCTTATTTTTATTTTTATTTTAAAGATGAATGTCTTGTGAGAAAGTTGCATGGATTGTTGAGATATTTTTCAATATTTTTTATTTATTTTGTCACTCTTTATTATATTATATATTTCTTTTTACTACGTTTTAATTTTTAATTTATTAATTTTGTATTATTTATATTTTTAAAGTTAGGAGGATGATGATAAAGAGAGCCAATAATCCATAGGATAAGCTATCATCGAAGATGATTAAGGAAGATAATTAAAAACGAAATGATTCAAAATTTTGTCCACTGAAAAAATAAAAGAAGTAGGGAAGAAAAAATTTAGATAGGATAGGGTAAAAGATCTTAGCCTTCTCGAGAGTCGGTGCTTAGATCAAACACAAAAAGAGTGTCGTCTTTTTGAAGATCGACGCTTATATTGAACACAAAGAAATCGCCGCCTTCCCGAGAGTCGGTGCTTAGATCGCACAAAAAGAGATTGCCGCCTTTCCAAAGGTCGGTGCTTAGATCGAACACAAAAAAGACTACCGTCTTTTGTCATACTCTAAATTTTACCCTAAATTTCTCATCAACATCAGCATAGTCAACTTGACATTCTGAAACATTGTGATTGTTGATTAGGTAATTCTTATTGATTAAGATCGAGTCTATATGGTATTGTTTAATACTTTACATGTTCTTCCTATTTATTTTGTATTATATGGTATTGTTAATACTTTACATGTTCTTTCTATTTATTTTGTATTATTCTGTGTTTTAAAAACTTACCTCTCGTTGTTTTCTTTAGCGTCGCACGAGACGCAGGAGAGCCATCAATTGAAGATGATGCTTAGATTTGATGTGGAATCAAATATTTTATTTGAAGACTTTTGTTTTAATTTATTTTATTCTATGCTAACGTTATTATTGGATGTCTATTTTTTTTGTAAGCAAGGGATATATTAGTAATCGGGGTACTAGGGGTACTCCAACCCAAGTTACAGACAATATAACACACCTGCAAGGACGACGAGAAAAATTCAAACCAACTGAATACTACGAAAGACAATCTAATGGGGACTGACAGAACGCAAAAAAATTATGGTTGGGATATGAATTTCCCCTCCAAGACTCCATTGCCAGGCCAAAACTTTAATATCCCACATCAAGTCTGATACTAAACAGCAAGCCCCTTCAAAAATGATATTATTTCCAATTTTCCACAAACTCCATATTACCACCATCCAAATTATGCCAGCTTTGTTCTTTTTCACCTTATGAAACTCTTTGCACCTAATCCAGGCCAAGAAATTCTCCCACACTGACTCATGAACAACCATGGAAATTCTAGTCCACTCAGCAACTAATCGCCAAACTGTCTCAGCAGTGCTACAATTAAAAAATAGATGAGTAATCTTTTCCTCACCACTATTACACAACACACACTGAATATCGACCAAATTCTGCAAAACACCTCTACGAAACAGTTGTTCTTTGATCGAAACACCGTTTAGAAAGCACTTCCAAACGAAAGCACGAACTTTGAAAGGAGACAAAGTGCTCAACACTCTGCAAAGAGCATCTGATCTTACTTCATTATCATCTGCTGTCTCACGAAATTCCAATAAATTAGCGTACCCCGACCTCACAGAGTAAATACCGTTTGGTTCAAGTATCCAATTAGCGGAATCAACATCCCCCTTGGTCGGTCCTTTCCCATGCAACAAGTTACGCAAAAAAAAACCATAAGGTTATCTCTCATGAAATCTTCCAAACCGCTCACCCCGAAGTTTCTCCACCTCCAAACTTCTTCATCCCACTTTCCCATTTCGAAAACTGAAGCATCTTTTATGGTGCTTAACCGAAACAGAGTTGGGAAGAGATACTTCAGCGACGAACCACCAGTCCAACAGTATGTCCAAAAAGGAGTTGCAGTCCCTGAACCTACAGAATAACTTACATTGCACGAGAAAGGGAGGTTGTAAGGATACCTTGCTCCATCAAGATTCATCAAATCTTTCCACCAAAATGAACCATATTTATAACTCCCCTTTCTAAGTTCTCCTAAAACATCTTGACGGATATTCCCGTACCTAGATTCTAAAACCGACACCCAAAGAAAATCGCCTTCGACCAAAATTCTCCATTTCCATTTTTGTAGCAGGGCTTTGTTAAAAACTTACATCTTCTTGATCCTAAGACCTCCTTGACAAAAAGGCCTACAAACCTTTTTCCACGAGATCCATACCATGTTGTTATTCGCCGTCGATCCTCCTAACAAAAATATGTTTTGAATACTTTCAATCTCTTTCCATACCTTAACCGAAGCTTTATAGAAAGACATGAAAAATATGGAGAGACTTCTGAGAACAGATTTGATCAAAGTAATTCTCCCCCTATCGATAGTAATCTACTCTTCCACGACGCAAGCCTCGAACGCACTTTGTCCACCAGCTGCCTCCATGTCGCTATGCGCCTTGGATTGGACCTAACTAGAATACCAAGAAATAGAAATGCATATTTCTCAATCCTGCAAGATAAATAATAAGCTACCGCTGCCAAGAAATTCAGATTAAGATTCAATCCAATAATCCTGCTCTTAATAAAGTTAACTCCTAACCCAGGCACCATCTCGAAACCTCTCAAAATAGCTTTGAAATCCTTAACATTATTCCAGTTACCATTACCGCACAGAAGCGTGTCATCCGCAAACTGAAGAATTTTTACCTTACAATCTTCACCTATAACGAAACCTTCAAAATCTCCTATCTCCACCGCTTTCCGAACTAGACTCCACAAACCTTCAACCACAAGGACTAAGAGGAAGGGAGAAAGAGGATCTCGATGCCTCAATCCTCTTTCAATAACAAAGTCCTTGGTAGGACTGTCGTTAACCAACACCGAGATATAACTAGAGAATACAAGAGCTTCCATCCATTTCAACCAAGTATCCCTAAATCCCAGAGTTTTAAACATAAACCGGAGAAAATCCCAACTCACTTTATCATATGCTTTCTCGAAGTCTACCTTGAAAAGAATGCCCTGCTTATTTTCTTTTGTGGCATAGTCCACTAGTTAATTAGCAATAAGAACTCCATCTAAGAGATGTCTACCCAGCACAAAAGCGGATTGATTCAACGAAACTATAGAATTTAAGACTACCTTCAATCGGCCAGTTAACAATTTGGAAAGGATCTTGTGAAGGCACCCAACAAGACAGATTGACCGATACTCGTCCAAACCCAATAGATTATGCTTCCTCGGGACCAAAGTAAAAAAAAATATGATGAAATTGATTTAGACAGCCTAGCAGAGTGATGGAAATCCTTAATAAATCTTACAATGACATCCTTCATAAAATACTAGAAATTCTTGATAAAGGTGAAGTTATAATCATCCGGTCCTGGACTTTTAGAGCCTTTACAACCCCAAACCACCTCCTTGATTTCTTCCTCTGAAAAATCAGCTTCAAGAGCAGCAGAATCTGTCGTAGAAAGAGACTTGAAATGACATCCTTCCATAACCGGCCTTTCCTTATCTGGTTTAGAAAAATTCATCCTAAAGTGCCACCTCGCCTCCTTTTTAATGTCATCCACTCCTTCTAGCAAACATTTTTCTGTCAAGATAGAAAATATACCATTACGTCTACGTCTCCCTTTGATAATATTATGGAAAAAGTACTATTAGAATCACCGTCTCTAATCCATATGATCCTAGCTTTCTGATTAAGGATTCCATCTTGAATAGACAAACTTCTCCATAAATTGGAAATCGCTTCACTTCTCTTGACAACCAATTCCTTGATCTGGTCCTCCTTGCACTCACTCAGTAAACCATCTACCTCATTAATTATACTCTTATTTTCCTTCAGATCCAAATTAAATTTACCAAAAACCTCTGCATTCCATTTTCTAAGGCTTTCTTTCAGAAGCTTGAGTTTTTCCTTGATGACGAAATCGCTCATCCCTATAACCTTCAAATTCTTCCACTCTTTTTCAACAAAGCTGATAAACTCTCTATTGTCGAACCAACTGTTTACCACTCTAATGGTTTAGGACCCCAGTTCGACTTATTGGAGATAATCCAAATGGGGCAATGGTTAGAAACTTCTCGTTTTCCAATCAATTGGCCTACTACCCCCACCTATCAACCAACTGACCAGATAACAAAAAGCAATCAATACTGCTCGAAGATCTTCCATCCTCGCTATACCAAGAAAACTTTATTCCTTTGCAAGGTGGGTCCACAAGATCGATGTCATGAATAAAATAAGCAAATTCTTGAATTTCAACAGACTTGCTAACGCTTGAACTGCCGATTCTCTCCTTAGGACTCACAATAAAGTTGAAGTAGCCTCCTAAGCACCAAACCTCATCATTATACTTCAATTTCAAAGACAATAACTCTTTCCATAACAATCTCTTTTGAGATAATACAAACAAAGAATAAACGTTAATAATGTAGTAAATGTCGTTCTTCCATCTCACTTTCAATCCCAAATAACAAATACCTCTAAAGGAAAATAACGGTTCAAAAAAACCTTCCTTCCATAAAATAATTAAGCCTCCAGACAAACCTGAAGATTCAGAATAAGACCACCCCAAGTTATGATTCGGCCAGAAGCTAGAAATAATAGAAGAATCGACCACCTTTAGTTTCGTTTTCTGAATCATAAACACATCAGCCTTCCAGAAACAATTTTAGCAGTTATTCTCTTCCTCTTAATTCGGCTACTCCCTCCTCTAATATTGAATGAGCCAATAATCATTGATTACCATTTGTTGACGCCTTCAAACCCATAAATCTCCTATTGTCGTCTTCCTCCATTTCTTCAATTTTTTCTTATAATCTCTATTATTCGCCTTGGAAGATATCCTCAATTTAGAGATAGCTTCCCACACTTTGTCTCCCAAATTATATTCTAGGTTACCCCAGAATCTAGCATTCCCCATCCGAATGTCTGAATCGTTGGTAGATTCACAACAAGAGATTCCCCACCTGAAAGCCTTAAGATCTCAATTACTGACATATGTAACGCCCCAATTTGTTTAATAGTATTTATTTATTTCATTTATGTGAATTTTGTGAAATGTGTGAATTTATTGTATTTTACCTGCTAATTGAATTAATTGGTTAATTTCCCTGATAGGTAAAATATTTGCAATAAATTATAATTTCTTTTCAACTTTTATTTCCTGAAATATATTTCATCGCTGTTTATGTTTTATCGCGTTTTGAGAGCGTTTGCGAGATATTTGAGCTGAGAGGGGTAAGATCGTCATTTTGAGCGGTTAGATATTTTAGAAAAAAATTAGATATTTTTATAAATAGAGAGAAAAGAAAGAGAAAGGAAAGAAAGGAAGAAGGAAGGAAAAGAGAAGGAGAGGAAAACTTATGGAAGAAGAAATCATCCGTTCAAGCGCGATTAATCGGGTAAGGATGAGAAGTTCCAATTATATCATGCTTGTATATGTGTATGTATGTATTTGTTTGAATGTTTGGTGGAAAAATGTATGTTGTCCATTTGGTTGAAATTGTGAACAATTGGTAGGAATTGATTGTTTTAACGGTTAAAATGTGGAATAAACTGCGTAGAATACTTGTTGCTATGTTTGGAACATGTTTTGGTTGATATGGTATGAATTGGAAGGGTTTGGGGTGGAAGAAATGATGGATTTTGGACCCAAATGACCTATATTGACGTTGCTGCGAATTCTGGGTTTCGCGGGTTCGCCTAGCGAACCACAGCGAAGGACCGGGCGAATGTTCGCCTAGAAGTTCGCCTAGCAAACTTTATGCTGGTTTTTTTCTGCCATGGTTCGCTGGGGTCCGCCTAGCGAATACTGGAGCGAACGTGACAGATTTTTCTATTTTGTTTTCTTCATAACTTTCAAACTGTAAGTCCATTTTGGCCGCCGTTCGAAGAGTTGGAAAGATAATGAGATGTTCTTTCTTATAAAAATGGTTTGGAGGACAGTAGATGATTTATTTAAGTCTTGGTTATGTAAAAGTGTTGGGTTGTCGGGTTTTTATCGCGTTAAATGCGTGCGGTCGATGTTTTACAGTGTGTTGTGCTATTGTTATATGACATGGAGCTTTTATGTGGTTTATATGATGTTGAAGCATGTGATAAGTTGTTGTAATTGTTGTGGCCTTATGGAAAACTACTTTGTTGACTTGAATACAAATGTATGATATTAATGTATGTTGTTGTGGGTAGCCTTCGTGGTGTGAACCCTAGTGTTGTGAGTATCATTGTATGATTGCAGGGTTGTTGTGGTTGATGGTGAGTAATTCTTGATGTGAATCGATATGAGTGTATTTGCTAAAATGCTAATTGTTGTTGCTTGTGGATTATGATGAAATGCATTGTTTATGTGACATTCAATGTGTGTTATTTGGTGGCCTTATGGCAAGTAAAGGCATTGTTTGAATTGATTTCCAATGCATGAATAATGACGATGAGATAATTCATATTGTTGATTTGTGAATATTCATTTGATTGTCATGAGTCATTAGTATGCCAAGCATCATTATATGCATCTTGTGATGTCGTGTGCCCTTGTGGGGTGTGAGCGACGAAACGATTCCAGAGGGAATATGCTGTAACGGTAGTGTTCCTCAAACAAAGAGGACCTAAAGCGACGTTATAGACGATCGTGTACCTTATAAAAAAAGGACCTAAAGCGATCAAATCGTGTGCCTTATACAAAGAGGACCTAAAGCGACGGGGAACATTGTTTACCCGACGGGGAGTTACACTAAGTAACAAGCGATGATTCTAATAATTCCTGAGTGAATTAATGATGATGAGAATGATGGATGGAATGGTACCGCATTGCATAGAGTCATTGTGTCGGTCTCTGTGCATTTGCATAAATCATGAATGGATTGATTATGTGTGGGAAATTGTGAATGGATTGATTAGGTGTGGGAAATTGTGAATGGATTGATTAGGTGTGGGAAATTGTGAATGGATTGATTATGTGTGGGAAATTGTGAATGGATTGATTATGTGTGGGAAATTGTGAATTGATTGATTATGTGTTGAGCTCGTGATAGCATTGGCGATTTGATATGCATTCGTGATAAATGTATGGATTATGGATGATATGTTTTATGAATGGGCATATGCTATGTTTTGTGGAGACGTTATACATTACAAAGATTGTTTGGATTATCGTTGATATGCTATATATGAATATATGTGATGTGGTGGTGTGTTTCCATATGTCATAACCTTGGTATGCCTTATGTGTGAATATGTGATTATGTTAGTATAATTGATATATGCTATGTTGTTGGATTATAAGAAATATGTAATGTATTTGTGGCATGCTATATGTATTAGTATGTGATGCTTGTGGTGAGAATAATTATGCATGTGAATTTATATGTGTTGCATATTATTATGCAATCTTGATTTAGTTATTATTTCTCACCCTTCTGCTGTGGTTTGTTGCCTATGAGGCAATTGCAGATTAGTATCTTGGAGGCTTTTGTGAAGATTAGTTCTCCATCGTTTTGTAGGCTTGTCTGCTCTGATACGTAACACGGGGGTCGGGGAACGCTTTTGTTATATATATATACATTTGTTGGATCTATTTTGTATTACCTTTGTATAAATATTTTGATGTTATAAAACAATTTATTTTGTAAAACAAGTCAGTTATGGATCTTTCTGCTTTATTCCATAATTGAACTTTCCTTTTGTTGGAAAAAGTTTCCCCTTTATGTTTATTCCATTTTGTGTTATGTATCAAATTTATGAGCAGGGATTGTGTTTTCTTTCTTTAAATGTGGCATCCTTGTTTCTGTCTAAGAATAATTTTTTTTATTTACTCTGATTTATTTATGTATTATTTATCTGCGATGGGAATTGGGGTGTTACATTAGTGGTATCAGAGCAGGTCGGTCCGTCCGGCCAAGTTGTTGAGTTAGTTGGTGTGACAGTTGAATACTGTCGATGTTGTTTGTTCCTTAGTATGTGATATGTGTGTGAAACACTGTTAGTACTTTCTGGTTTTCTAATCCTTTGTCTTCAGGTGTGAGAATGAGATAAGTGGGGGAGAAGCTGGTGCTTCACCAAGTTGCTTCGGTTGTGTGCCGTTGGTTGCAAGAGTGTAAGTGTTGTTTGGACAATGTTGTTCCCGATTCCGGAGGGAATGCGGAGGTAAGGTTTATGTTAACTAAGGATGTGTGCCTTAGGTAGTTTTGTCGGTTGTCTATTGAAAAATTGAGGAACTGATCACCCTTAATCTCTTGTTGATAGTAGACGAAATTATGTTGGATGGAATAGACGTATCTTTCCGGCTTTGATAGTGTGTGCAATGAATTGTTGGAATTAAGAAAATGATTACGGATTGTTTTGTTGAGTCGATGAAGATTCTAATATCAGAAGATGAGACGGATTAGAGGTTTTGGTATGTTGGTCCAGTTGGGAAGTCATTGAGAGAGAGCGATTGGGTATCATTAATGGTTGTTCTCAGAGAGTAGAGTGGGAACTCAAATTTGATGAAGGTGAGGATTTGAGGTTTGGATCTACTAAGTAAGTAGAAGAACTTTTAGGAAATGAAAACTCAGATGTTTGTCATGTTTGGGATGATAGTGTTCTGGAAATTGGCAGGAAGCCACAGTGATGGGTCATCAGTTGTGCATGGTCTTCAGATGTGTTTTTGGATGAAACATTAGTGTGTCGACTTGAAGAGGTCCAACATGGCTGGTAGGGAAAAGGATGATAGCATGAGGTTGCGTGTTAATCAGTGAGTAGTATGGAAACTTGCGGTTGTGTTCTGGATAGCTTGAGTTTTGAATTGTGACGAATTGCGAACAATTTAAAGTTCCTTGATGGTATTAATTTTTGTTATGGGTTGAGATCTCGTGTCAGCAGAAACCTGGAGTGAGTTGGAACCCCGTAAGAAGAATTGATATGGAATGTGGTGACCAGAGATTGTTAAGCTATTTTGGATAAATTGTTTCGAGCTTAGAATGAATTTTTAAGGTTGTATATGTTATGGTTGTGGAGTATATGAATCGTATCTTCCATACTTGTTTGGATAAGTTTATAGTGATGTTTATTGAATGATATTCTGATTTATTTTAAACCAAAGGATGAGTATGTAGAGTATTTGAGGATTTAGCTACAAGGGTTGAAAGAGAGGGAGCTTTCTGCTGAATTATCGAAGCTAGAATTTTGATTGAAAGAGGTTAGTTTTCTTGGTTATGTTATTTCCGATGATGGTATTGTTGTGTATCTATCCAAAATAGATGCAGTTCTACATTGAGAGACTCCAAAGTCGGTTAAGGAGATTAGAAACTTTTGGGCTTAGTTGGTTGTTACTGCAGGTTATGGAGGACTTTGCTAAGTTAGTGCTTCTGTTGTCTCAGTTGACTTGCAAAGGGTGAGTCGTTTCTTTTGGATGTTCGTTGTGAGTAAGTTTTAGTGAGCTGAAGAGAAGATTGACTACGGCTCCAATTTTGATTCTGCCTGATCCTGATAAACCTTTTGTGATGTATTGGGATGCGTCTATGATGAGTTTAGTCAGTGTGTTATTGCAAGATGGTAAAGTCGTGGCTTATGCTTTACGACAATTGAGGATTCATGATTTCAATATGGCTGCAGTTCCTTTTGTGTTGAGAATCTGGAGGTATTATTTTTATGGTTTTGAGTTCGAAGTGTTTAGTAATCACAAGAATATTGAGTACCTGTTTGGTCGGAAATAATAGAGTATGAGACAACGAGGTTGGTTGGAATTCCTGATGAGTTATGACTTTAGCTGGAATTATCCTATTGGTGAAGTTAATGTCGTGCCTGATGAGTTAAGTCGAAAGCTTTTATGCATGTCTGTTTTGATGGTCAGAGGATTAGGATTATTTGAGCAGTTCAGAGACTTGTGTCTGGTGTGTGAGATAACTCAGTAGAGTGTAAGGTTGGGTCAATTAGAAATGAACTATGCTTTTTTCTGGTGAGTATTAGAGAGAGTCAGAAGTTGGATATGGAATTGGTAGATTTGATTGTTGCGAGTAATCAGAGTGTGCATCGAAAGCGTGATGTGGCACATTTCGTATATGAGTGTGTGACTTGTAAGAGTTCATAGGTTGGACATTGAAAACATGTAGGAATGATGAGACCATTGGACGTTTCAGAATGGAAGTGTTAGGTGAAAGGTTTAAATATTATTCATGGGCTACTATGTAGAGGGATGTTTTGGTTATATGTTCGATTGGTGAATCGTAGCATTGTTGTAATAATGTTGTGTGACAAGGATGTTGGTATTATGGTTATGAGAGGTTGTTGAAACGATGTTGTGTCGTGGGACTTTATGTTCTTGTTTTTGTTGTTGCCTCATTTCTATCGTGATGGTTCGAGTGCGAGTAGCTAATTCCTTGTGGAGAATTAGGGGAGTGTTACCTATGGTGAGGGTAACGATCTTGTTGTGTTTCGGTTCAAGAGTGAACCTGTGTGTTTGTAACTTGGGTATTCTTTGAGTCGTGAGTTGGTCGTCAAGTGCATTGTATGAGCATTGCATCTTGTCGTTGTCGTTGTTACCGTTGTCGTGTCGTTGTAGTAGTTGCTGTTAGCAAGGTGGTTTGTTAGTTTTGTTATTCTTGGTGTTGTCTTTAATGGCATGAGAGTGGGTTAGTCGGATACGAGAGTCGTATCCGGAGTTGTTTGCACCAAGTATATTTTTGAGGACGAAAATGTCTAAGTGGGGGAGAGTTGTAACGCCCCGATTTGTTTAATTGTATTTATTTATTTCATTTATGTGAATTTTGTGAAATGTGTGAATTTATTGTATTTTACCTGCTAATTGAGTTAACTAGTTAATTTCCCTGATAGGTAAAATATTTGCAATAAATTATAATTTCTTTTAAACTTTTATTTCCCGAAATATATTTCATCCCTGTTTATGTTTTATCGCGTTTTGAGAGCGTTTGCGAGATATTTGAGCTAAGGGGTAAAATGGTCATTTTGAGGGGTTAGATATTTTAGAAAAAAATTAGATATTTTTATAAATAGAGATTTGAGAGAAAAAGAGAGAAAAGAAAGAGAAAGGAAATAAAGGAAGAAGGAAGGAAAAAAGAAGGAGAGGAAAACTTATGGAAGAAGAAATCATCCGTTCAAGCGCGATTAATCGGGTAAGGGTGAGAAGTTCCAATTATATCATGCTTGTATATGTGTATGTATGTATTTGTTTGAATGTTTGGTGGAAAAATATATGTTGTCCATTTGGTTGAAATTGTGAACAATTGGTAGGAATTGATTGTTTTAACAGTTAAAATGGGAATAAACTGCGTAGAATACTTGTTGCTATGTTTGGAACATGTTTTGGTTGATATGGTATGAATTGGAAGGGTTTGGGTGGAAGAAATGATGGATTTTGGACCACCTATATTGACGCTGCTGCAAATTCTGGGTTTCATAGTGTGTTGTGCTATTGTTATTTGACATGGAGCTTTGATGTGGTTTATATGATGTTGAAGCATGTGATAAGTTGTTGTAATTGTTGTGGCCTTATGGAAAAATACTTTGTTGACTTGAATACAAATATATGGTATTAATGTATGTTGTTGTGGGTAGCCTTCGTGGCGTGAACCCCAGTGTTGTGAGTATCATTGTATGATTGCAGGATTGTTGTGGTTGATGGTGAGTAATTCTTGATGTGAATCGATATGAGTGTATATGCTAAAATACTAATTGTTGTGGCTTGTGGATTATGATGAAATGCATTGTTTATGTGAAATTCAATGTGTGTTATTTGGCGACCTTATGGCAAGTAAAGGCATTGTTTGAATTGATTTCCAATGCATGAATAATGACGATGAGATAATTCATATTGTTGATTTGTGAATATTCATTTGATTTTCATGAGTCATTAGTATGCCAAGCATCATGATATGCATCTTGTGATGTCGTGTGCCATTGTGGGGTGTGAGCGACGAAACGATTCCAGAGGGAATCTGCTGTAACGGTCGTGTTCCTTATACAAAGAGGACCTAAAGCTACATTATAGACGATAGTGTGCCATATAAAAAGAGGACCTAAAGCGATCGGATCGTGTGCCTTATACAAAGAGGACCTAAAGCGATCCATAAACGTCGTGTGCCTTATACAAAGAGGACCTAAAGCGACGGGGAACATCGTTTACCCGACGGGGAGTTACACTAAGTAACAAGCGATGATTCCAATAATTCCTGAGTGAATTAATGATGATGAGAATGATGGATGGAATGGTACCGCAAGGCATAAAGTCGTTTTGTCGGTCTCTGTGCATTTGCATAAATCATGAATGGATTGATTATGTGTGGGAAATTGTGAATGGATTGATTAGGTGTGGGAAATTGTGAATGGATTGATTATGTGTGGGAAATTGTGAATGGATTGATTATGTGTGGGAAATTGTGAATTGATTGATTATGTGTTGAGCTCGTGATAGCATTGGTGATTTGATATGCATTCGTGATAAATGTATGGATTATGGATGATATGTTTTATGAATGGACATATGCTATGTTTTGTGGAGACGTTATACATTACAAAGATTGTTTGGATTATCGTTGATATGCTATATATGAATATATGTGATGTGGTGGTGTGTTTCCATATGTCATAACCTTTGTATGCCTTATGTGTGAATATGTGATTATGTTGGTATAATTGATATATGCCATGTTGTTGGATTATTAGAAATATGTTATGTATCTGTGGCATGCTATATGTATTACTATGTGATGCTTGTGGTGAGAATAATTATGCATGTGAATTTATATGTGTTGCATATTATTATGCAATCTTGATTTAGTTGTTATTTCTCACCCTTCTGTTGTGGTTTGTTGCCCTATGAGGCAATTGCAGATTAGTATCTTGGAGGCTTTTGTGAAGATTAGTTCTCCATCCTTTTGTCGGTCTGTTTGCTCTGATACGTAACACGGGAGTCGGGGAACGCTTTTGTTATATATGTATACATTTGTTGGATCTATTTTGTATTACATTTGTATGAATATTTTGATGTTATAAAACAATTTATTTTGTAAAACAAGTCAGTTATGGATCTTTCCACTTTATTCCATAATTGAACTTTCCTTTTGTTGGAAAAAGTTTCCCTTTTATGTTTATTCCATTTTGTGTTATGTATCAAATTTATGAGCAGAGATTGTGTTTTCTTTCTTTAAATGTGGCATCCTTGTTTCTGTCTAAGAATATTTTTTTATTTACTCTGATTTATTTATGTACTATTTATCTGCAATGGGAATTGGGGTGTTACATTAGTGGTATTAGAGCAGGTCGGTCCGTTCGGCCAAGTTGTTGAGTCAGTTGGTGTGACAGTTGAATACTGTCGATGTTGTTTGTTCCTTAGTATGTGATATGTGTGTGAAATACTGTCAGTACTTTCTGGTTTTCTAATCCTTTGTCTTCAGGTGTGAGAATGAGATAAGTGTGGGAGAAGCTGGTGCTTCTCCAAGTTGCTTCGGTTGTGTACCGTTGGTTGCAAGAGTGTAAGTGTTGTTTGGACAGTGTTGTTGCCGATTCCGGAGGGAATACGGAGGTAAGATTTATGTCAACTAAGGATGTGTGCCTTAGGTAGTTTTGTGCACAAGATGCAAGAAATGCTATTATAGTTTGGTAAAGACGGTTTATGCCCCATCTTGATTGTCGGCTATCTATTGACAAATTGAGGAATTGATCACCCTTAATCTCTTGTTGATAGTAGACAAAATTATGTTGGATGGAATAAACGTATCTTTCCGGCTTTGATAGTGTGTGCAATGAATTGTTGGAATTAAGAAAATGATTACGGATTGTTTTGTTGAGTCGATGAAGATTCTAATATTGGAAGATGAGACGGATTAGAGGCTTTGGTATGTTGGTCCAGTTGGGAAGTCATTGAGAGAGAACGATTGGGTATCGTTAATGGTTGTTCTTAGAGAGTAGAGGTGGAACTCAAATTTGACGAAGGTGAGGATTTGAGGTTTGTATCTGCTAAGTAAGTAGAAGAACTTTCAGGAAGTGAAAACTCAGATGTTTGTCATGTTTGGGATGATAGTGTTCTGGAAATTGGCAGGAAGCCACAGTGATGGGCCATCAGTTGTGCATGGTCTTCAGATGTGTTTTTGGATGAAACATTAGTGTGTCGACTTGAAGAGGTCCATCATGGCTGGTAGGGAAAAGGATGAAGCATGAGGTTGCGTGTTAATCAGTGAGTAGTATGGAAACTTCCAGTTGTGTTCTGGATAGCTTGAGTTTTGAATTGTGACGAATTGCGAACGATTTGAAGTTCCTTGATGGTATTACTTTTGGTTATGGGTTGAGATCTCGTGTCAGCAGAAACCTGGAGTGAGTTGGAACCCCGTAAGAATAATTGATATGGAATGTGGTGACCAGAGATTGTTAAGCTATTTTGGATAAATTGTTTCGAGCTCAGAATGAATTTTTAAGGTTGTATATGTTATGGTTGTGGAGTATATGAATCGTATCTTCCATACTTGTTTGGATAAGTTTATAGTGATGTTTATTGAATGATATTCTGATTTATTTTAAACCAAAGGATGAGTATGTAGAGTATTTGAGGATTTAGCTACAAGGGTTGAAAGAGAGGGAGCTTTCTGCTGAATTATCGAAGCGAGAATTTTGGTTGAAAGAGGTTAGTTTTCTTGGTTATGTTATTTCCGATGATGGTATTGTTGTGTATCTATCCAAAATAGATGCAGTTCTACATTGAGAGACTCCAAAGTCAGTTAAGGAGATTAGAAACTTTTGGGCTTAGTTGGTTGTTACTGCAGGTTATGGAGGACTTTGCTAAGTTAGTGCTTCTGTTGTCTCATTTGACTTGCAAAGGGTGAGTCGTTTGTTTTGGATGTTCGTTGTGAGTAAGTTTTAGTGAGCTGAAGAGAAGATTGACTACGACTCCAATTTTGATTCTGCCTGATCCTGATAAACCGTTTGTGATGTATTGGGATGCGTCTATGATGAGTTTAGTCAGTGTGTTAATGCAAGATGGTAAAGTCGTGGCTTATGCTTTACGACAATTGAGGATTCATGATTTCAATATGGCTACGGTTACTTTTGTGTTGAGAATCTGGAGGTATTATTTTTATGGTTTTGAGTTTGAAGTGTTTAGTAATCACAAGAATATTGAGTACCTGTTTGGTCGGAAATAATAGAGTATGAGACAACGAGGTTGGTTGGAATTCCTGATGAGTTACGACTTTAGCTGGAATTATCCTATTGGTGAAGTTAATGTCGTGCCTGATGAGTTAAGTCGAAAGCTTTTATGCATGTCTGTTTTGATGGTCAGAGGATTAGAATTATTTGAGCAGTTCAGAGACTTGTGTCTGGTGTGTGAGATAACTCAGTGGAGTGTAAGGTTGGGTCAATTAGAAATGAACTATGCTTTTTTATGGTGAGTATTAGAGAGAGACAGAAGTTGGATATGGAATTGGTAGATTTGATTGTTGCGAGTAATCAGAGTGTGCATCGAAAGCGTGATGTGGCACATTTTGCATATGAGTGTGTGACTTGTAAGAGTTCATAGGTTGGACATTGAAAACATGTAGGAATGATGAGACCATTGGACGTTTCAGAATGGAAGTGTTAGGTGAAAGGTTTAAATATTATTCATGGGCTACTATGTAGTTGGATGTTTTGGTTATATGTTCGATTGGTGAATCGTAGCATTGTTGTAATAATGTTGTGTGACAAGGATGTTGGTATTATGGTTATGAGAGGTTGTTGAAACGATGTTGTGTCGTGGGACTTTATGTTCTTGTTTTTGTTGTTGCCTCATTTCTATCGTGATGGTTCGAGTGCGAGTAGCTAATTCCTTGTGGAGAATTAGGGGAGTGTTACCTATGGTGAGGGTAACGATCTTGTTGTGTTTCGGTTCAAGAGTGAACCTGTGTGTTTGTAACTTGGGTATTCTTTGAGTCGTGAGTTGGTCGTCAAGTGCATTGTATGGGCATTGCATCTTGTCGTTGTCGTTGTTACCGTTGTCGTGTCGTTGTAGTAGTTGCTGTTAGCAAGGTGGTTTGTTAGTTGTGTTATTCTTGGTGTTGTCTTTAATGGCATGAGAGTGGGTTAGTCGGATACGAGAGTCGTATCCGGAGTTGTTTGCACCAAGTATATTTTTGAGGACGAAAATGTCTAAGTGGGGGAGAGTTGTAACGCCCCGATTTGTTTAATTGTATTTATTTATTTCATTTATGTGAATTTTGTGAAATGTGTGAATTTATTGTATTTTACCTGCTAATTGAGTTAACTGGTTAATTTCCCTGATAGGTAAAATATTTGCAATAAATTATAATTTCTTTTAAACTTTTATTTCCCGAAATATATTTCATCCCTGTTTATGTTTTATCGCGTTTTGAGAGCGTTTGCGAGATATTTGAGCTAAGGGGTAAAATGGTCATTTTGAGGGGTTAGATATTTTAGAAAAAATTTAGATATTTTTATAAATAGAGATTTGAGAGAAAAAGAGAGAAAAGAAAGAGAAAGGAAATAAAGGAAGAAGGAAGGAAAAAAGAAGGAGAGGAAAACTTATGGAAGAAGAAATCATCCGTTCAAGCGCGATTAATCGGGTAAGGGTGAGAAGTTCCAATTATATCATGCTTGTATATGTGTATGTATGTATTTGTTTGAATGTTTGGTGGAAAAATATATGTTGTCCATTTGGTTGAAATTGTGAACAATTGGTAGGAATTGATTGTTTTAACGGTTAAAATGTGGAATAAACTGCGTAGAATACTTGTTGCTATGTTTGGAACACGTTTTGGTTGATATGGTATGAATTGGAAGGGTTTGGGTGGAAGAAATGATGGATTTTGGACCCAAATGACCTATATTGACGCTGCTGCAAATTCTGGGTTTCATAGTGTGTTGTGCTATTGTTATTTGACATGGAGCTTTTATGTGGTTTATATGATGTTGAAGCATGTGATAAGTTGTTGTAATTGTTGTGGCCTTATGGCAAAATACTTTGTTGACTTGAATACAAATATATGGTATTAATGTATGTTGTTGTGGGTAGCCTTCGTGGCGTGAACCCCAGTGTTGTGAGTATCATTGTATGATTGCAGGATTGTTGTGGTTGATGGTGAGTAATTCTTGATGTGAATCGATATGAGTGTGTATGCTAAAATACTAATTGTTGTGGCTTGTGGATTATTATGAAATGCATTGTTTATGTGAAATTCAATGTGTGTTATTTGGCGACCTTATGGCAAGTAAAGGCATTGTTTGAATTGATTTCCAATGCATGAATAATGACGATGAGATAATTCATATTGTTGATTTGTGAATATTCATTTGATTGTCATGAGTCATTAGTATGCCAAGCATCATGATATGCATCTTGTGATGTCGTGTGCCATTGTGGGGTGTGAGCGACGAAACGATTCCAGAGGGAATCTGCTGTAACGGTCGTGTTCCTTATACAAAGAGGACCTAAAGCTACATTATAGACGATAGTGTGCCATATAAAAAGAGGACCTAAAGCGATCGGATCGTGTGCCTTATACAAAGAGGACCTAAAGCGATCCATAAACGTCGTGTGCCTTATACAAAGAGGACCTAAAGCGACGGGGAACGTCGTTTACCCGACGGGGAGTTACACTAAGTAACAAGCGATGATTCCAATAATTCCTGAGTGAATTAATGATGATGAGAATGATGGATGGAATGGTACCGCATGGCATAAAGTCGTTTTGTCGGTCTCTGTGCATTTTCATAAATCATGAATGGATTGATTATGCGTGGGAAATTGTGAATGGATTGATTAGGTGTGGGAAATTGTGAATGGATTGATTAGGTGTGGGAAATTGTGAATGGATTGATTATGTGTGGGAAATTGTGAATGGATTGATTATGTGTGGGAAATTGTAAATTGATTGATTATGTGTTGAGCTCGTGATAGCATTGGTGATTTGATATGCATTCGTGATAAATGTATGGATTATGGATGATATGTTTTATGAATGGACATATGCTATGTTTTGTGGAGACGTTATACATTACAAAGATTGTTTGGATTATCGTTGATATGCTATATATGAATATATGTGATGTGGTGGTGTGTTTCCATATGTCATAACCTTTGTATGCCTTATGTGTGAATATGTGATTATGTTGGTATAATTGATATATTCCATGTTGTTGGATTATTAGAAATATGTTATGTATCTGTGGCATGCTATATGTATTACTATGTGATGCTTGTGGTGAGAATAATTATGCATGTGAATTTATATGTGTTGCATATTATTATGCAATCTTGATTTAGTTGTTATTTCTCACCCTTCTGTTGTGGTTTGTTTCCTTATGAGGCAATTGCAGATTAGTAACTTGGAGGCTTTTGTGAAGATTAGTTCTCCATCATTTTGTCGGTCTGTTTGCTCTGATACGTAACACGGGAGTCGGGGAACGCTTTTGTTATATATGTATACATTTGTTGGATCTATTTTGTATTACCTTTGTATGAATATTTTGATGTTATAAAACAATTTATTTTGTAAAACAAGTCAGTTATGGATCTTTCCGCTTTATTCCATAATTGAACTTTCCTTTTGTTGGAAAAAGTTTCCCTTTTATGTTTATTCCATTTTGTGTTATGTATCAAATTTATGAGCAGAGATTGTGTTTTCTTTCTTTAAATGTGGCATCCTTGTTTCTGTCTAAGAATATTTTTTTATTTACTCTGATTTATTTATGTATTATTTATCTGCAATAGGAATTGGGGTGTTACATTAGTGGTATTAGAGCAGGTCGGTCCGTTCGGCCAAGTTGTTGAGTCAGTTGGTGTGACAGTTGAATACTGTCGATGTTGTTTGTTCCTTAGTATGTGATATGTGTGTGAAATACTGTCAGTACTTTCTGGTTTTCTAATCCTTTGTCTTCAGGTGTGAGAATGAGATAAGTGTGGGAGAAGCTGGTGCTTCTCCAAATTGCTTCGGTTGTGTACCGTTGGTTGCAAGAGTGTAAGTGTTGTTTGGACAGTGTTGTTGCCGATTCCGGAGGGAATACGGAGGTAAGATTTATGTCAACTAAGGATGTGTGCCTTAGGTAGTTTTGTGCACAAGATGCAAGAAATGCTATTATAGTTTGGTAAATACGGTTTATGCCCCATCTTGATTGTCGGCTATCTATTGACAAATTGAGGAATTGATCACCCTTAATCTCTTGTTGATAGTAGACAAAATTATGTTGGATGGAATAAACGTATCTTTCCGGCTTTGATAGTGTGTGCAATGAATTGTTGGAATTAAGAAAATGATTACGGATTGTTTTGTTGAGTCGATGAAGATTCTAATATCGGAAGATGAGACGGATTAGAGGCTTTGGTATGTTGGTCCAGTTGGGAAGTCATTGAGAGAGAACGATTGGGTATCGTTAATGGTTGTTCTTAGAGAGTAGAGTGGGAACTCAAATTTGACGAAGGTGAGGATTTGAGGTTTGGATCTGCTAAGTAAGTAGAAGAACTTTCAGGAAGTGAAAACTCAGATATTTGTCATGTTTGGGATGATAGTGTTCTGGAAATTGGCAGGAAGCCACAGTGATGGGCCATCAGTTGTCCATGGTCTTCAGATGTGTTTTTGGATGAAACATTAGTGTGTCGACTTGAAGAGGTCCATCATGGCTGGTAGGGAAAAGGATGAAGCATGAGGTTGCGTGTTAATCAGTGAGTAGTATGGAAACTTGCAGTTGTGTTCTGGATAGCTTGAGTTTTGAATTGTGACGAATTGCGAACGATTTGAAGTTCCTTGATGGTATTACTTTTGGTTATGGGTTGAGATCTCGTGTCAGCAGAAACCTGGAGTGAGTTGGAACCCCGTAAGAATAATTGATATGGAATGTGGTGACTAGAGATTGTTAAGCTATTTTGGATAAATTGTTTCGAGCTCAGAATGAATTTTTAAGGTTGTATATGTTATGGTTGTGGAGTATATGAATCGTATCTTCCATACTTGTTTGGATAAGTTTATAGTGATGTTTATTGAATGATATTCTGATTTATTTTAAACCAAAGGATGAGTATGTAGAGTATTTGAGGATTTAGCTACAAGGGTTGAAAGAGAGGGAGCTTTCTGCTGAATTATCGAAGCGAGAATTTTGGTTGAAAGAGGTTAGTTTTCTTGGTTATGTTATTTCCGATGATGGTATTGTTGTGTATCTATCCAAAATAGATGCAGTTCTACATTGAGAGACTCCAAAGTCAGTTAAGGAGATTAGAAACTTTTGGGCTTAGTTGGTTGTTACTGCAGGTTATGGAGGACTTTGCTAAGTTAGTGCTTCTGTTGTCTCAGTTGACTTGCAAAGGGTGAGTCGTTTGTTTTGGATGTTCGTTGTGAGTAAGTTTTAGTGAGCTGAAGAGAAGATTGACTACGACTCCAATTTTGATTATGCCTGATCCTGATAAACCGTTTGTGATGTATTGGGATGCGTCTATGATGAGTTTAGTCAGTGTGTTAATGCAAGATTGTAAAGTCGTGGCTTATGCTTTACGACAATTGAGGATTCATGATTTCAATATGGCTGCGGTTACTTTTGTGTTGAGAATCTGGAGGTATTATTTTTATGGTTTTGAGTTTGAACTGTTTAGTAATCACAAGAATATTGAGTACCTGTTTGGTAGGAAATAATAGAGTATGAGACAACGAGGTTGGTTGGAATTCCTGATGAGTTACGACTTTAGCTGGAATTATCCTATTGGTGAAGTTAATGTCGTGCCTGATGAGTTAAGTCGAAAGCTTTTATGCATGTCTGTTTTGATGGTCAGAGGATTAGAATTATTTGAGCAGTTCAGAGACTTGTGTCTGGTGTGTGAGATAACTCAGTGGAGTGTAAGGTTGGGTCAATTAGAAATGAACTATGCTTTTTTCTGGTGAGTATTAGAGAGAGTCAGAAGTTGGATATGGAATTGGTAGATTTGATTGTTGCGAGTAATCAGAGTGTGCATCGAAAGCGTGATGTGGCACATTTCCTATATGTGTGTGTGACTTGTAAGAGTTCATAGGTTGGACATTGAAAACATGTAGGAATGATGAGACCATTGGACGTTTCAGAATGGAAGTGTTAGGTGAAAGGTTTAAATATTATTCATGGGCTACTATGTAGAGGGGTGTTTTGGTTATATGTTCGATTGGTGAATCGTAGCATTGTTGTAATAATGTTGTGTGACAAGGATGTTGGTATTATGGTTATGAGAGGTTGTTGAAACGATGTTGTGTCGTGGGACTTTATGTTCTTGTTTTTGTTGTTGCCTCATTTCTATCGTGATGGTTCGAGTGCGAGTAGCTAATTCCTTGTGGAGAATTAGGGGAGTGTTACCTATGGTGAGGGTAACGATCTTGTTGTGTTTCGGTTCAAGAGTGAACCTGTGTGTTTGTAACTTGGGTATTCTTTGAGTCGTGAGTTGGTCGTCAAGTGCATTGTATGGGCATTGCATCTTGTCGTTGTCGTGTTGTTGTAGTAGTTGCTGTTAGCAAGGTGGTTTGTTAGTTGTGTTATTCTTGGTGTTGTCTTTAATGGCATGAGAGTGGGTTAGTCGGATACGAGAGTCGTATCCGGAGTTGTTTGCACCAAGTATATTTTTGAGGACAAAAATGTCTAAGTGGGGGAGAGTTGTAACGCCCCGATTTGTTTAATTGTATTTATTTATTTCATTTATGTGAATTTTGTGAAATGTGTGAATTTATTGTATTTTACCTGCTAATTGAGTTAACTGGTTAATTTCCCTGATAGGTAAAATATTTGCAATAAATTATAATTTCTTTTAAACTTTTATTTCCCGAAATATATTTCATCCCTGTTTATGTTTTATCGCGTTTTGAGAGCGTTTGCGAGATATTTGAGCTAAGGGGTAAATTGGTCATTTTGAGGGGTTAGATATTTTAGAAAAAATTTAGATATTTTTATAAATAGAGATTTGAGAGAAAAAGAGAGAAAAGAAAGAGAAAGGAAATAAAGGAAGAAGGAAGGAAAAAAGAAGGAGAGGAAAACTTATGGAAGAAGAAATCATCCGTTCAAGCGCGATTAATCGGGTAAGGGTGAGAAGTTCCAATTATATCATGCTTGTATATGTGTATGTATGTATTTGTTTGAATGTTTGGTGGAAAAATATATGTTGTCCATTTGGTTGAAATTGTGAACAATTGGTAGGAATTGATTGTTTTAACGGTTAAAATGTGGAATAAACTGCGTAGAATACTTGTTGCTATGTTTGGAACATGTTTTGGTTGATATGGTATGAATTGGAAGGGTTTGGGTGGAAGAAATGATGGATTTTGGACCCAAATGACCTATATTGACGCTGCTGCAAATTCTGGGTTTCATAGTGTGTTGTGCTATTGTTATTTGACATGGAGCTTTTATGTGGTTTATATGATGTTGAAGCATGTGATAAGTTGTTGTAATTGTTGTGGCCTTATGGCAAAATACTTTGTTGACTTGAATACAAATATATGGTATTAATGTATGTTGTTGTGGGTAGCCTTCGTGGCGTGAACCCCAGTGTTGTGAGTATCATTGTATGATTGCAGGATTGTTGTGGTTGATGGTGAGTAATTCTTGATGTGAATCGATATGAGTGTGTATGCTAAAATACTAATTGTTGTGGCTTGTGGATTATTATGAAATGCATTGTTTATGTGAAATTCAATGTGTGTTATTTGGCGACCTTATGGCAAGTAAAGGCATTGTTTGAATTGATTTCCAATGCATGAATAATGACGATGAGATAATTCATATTGTTGATTTGTGAATATTCATTTGATTGTCATGAGTCATTAGTATGCCAAGCATCATGATATGCATCTTGTGATGTCGTGTGCCATTGTGGGGTGTGAGCGACGAAACGATTCCAGAGGGAATCTGCTGTAAAGGTCGTGTTCCTTATACAAAGAGGACCTAAAGCTACATTATAGACGATAGTGTGCCATATAAAAAGAGGACCTAAAGCGATCGGATCGTGTGCCTTATACAAAGAGGACCTAAAGCGTTCCATAAACGTCGTGTGCCTTATACAAAGAGGACCTAAAGCGACGGGGAACATCGTTTACCCGACGGGGAGTTACACTAAGTAACAAGCGATGATTCCAATAATTCCTGAGTGAATTAATGATGATGAGAATGATGGATGGAATGGTACCGCATGGCATTAAGTCGTTTTGTCGGTCTCTGTGCATTTGCATAAATCATGAATGGATTGATTATGCGTGGGAAATTGTGAATGGATTGATTAGGTGTGGGAAATTGTGAATGGATTGATTAGGTGTGGGAAATTGTGAATGGATTGATTATGTGTGGGAAATTGTGAATGGATTGATTATGTGTGGGAAATTGTGAATTGATTGATTATGTGTTGAGCTCGTGATAGCATTGGTGATTTGATATGCATTCGTGATAAATGTATGGATTATGGATGTATGTTTTATGAATGGACATATGCTATGTTTTGTGGAGACGTTATACATTACAAAGATTGTTTGGATTATCGTTGATATGCTATATATGAATATATGTGATGTGGTGGTGTGTTTCCATATGTCATAACCTTTGTATGCCTTATGTGTGAATATGTGATTATGTTGGTATAATTGATATATGCCATGTTGTTGGATTATTAGAAATATGTTATGTATCTGTGGCATGCTATATGTATTACTATGTGATGCTTGTGGTGAGAATAATTATGCATGTGAATTTATATGTGTTGCATATTATTATGCAATCTTGATTTAGTTGTTATTTATCACCCTTCTGTTGTGGTTTGTTGCCCTATGAGGCAATTGCAGATTAGTATCTTGGAGGCTTTTGTGAAGATTAGTTCTCCATCATTTTGTCGGTCTGTCTGCTCTGATACGTAACACGGGAGTCGGGGAACGCTTTTGTTATATATGTATACATTTGTTGGATCTATTTTGTATTACCTTTGTATGAATATTTTGATGTTATAAAACAATTTATTTTGTAAAACAAGTCAGTTATGGATCTTTCCGCTTTATTCCATAATTGAACTTTCCTTTTGTTGGAAAAAGTTTCCCTTTTTTGTTTATTCCATTTTGTGTTATGTATCAAATTTATGAGCAGAGATTGTGTTTTCTTTCTTTAAATGTGGCATCCTTGTTTCTGTCTAAGAATATTTTTTTATTTACTCTGATTTATTTATGTATTATTTATCTGCAATGGGAATTGGGGTGTTACATTAGTGGTATCAGAGCAGGTCGGTCCGTTCGGCCAAGTTGTTGAGTCAGTTGGTGTGACAGTTGAATACTGTCGATGTTGTTTGTTCCTTAGTATGTGATATGTGTGTGAAATACTGTCAGTACTTTCTGGTTTTCTAATCCTTTGTCTTCAGGTGTGAGAATGAGATAAGTGTGGGAGAAGCTGGTGCTTCTCCAAGTTGCTTCGGTTGTGTGCCGTTGGTTGCAAGAGTGTAAGTGTTGTTTGGACAGTGTTGTTGCCGATTCCGGAGGGAATACGGAGGTAAGATTTATGTCAACTAAGGATGTGTGCCTTAGGTAGTTTTGTGCACAAGATGCAAGAAATGCTATTATAGTTTGGTAAAGACGGTTTATGCCCCATCTTGATTGTCGGCTATCTATTGACAAATTGAGGAATTGATCACCCTTAATCTCTTGTTGATAGTAGACGAAATTATGTTGGATGGAATAAACGTATCTTTCCGGCTTTGATAGTGTGTGCAATGAATTGTTGGAATTAAGAAAATGATTACGGATTGTTTTGTTGAGTCGATGAAGATTTTAATATCGGAAGATGAGACGGATTAGAGGCTTTGGTATGTTGGTCAAGTTGGGAAGTCATTGCGAGAGAACGATTGGGTATCGTTAATGGTTGTTCTTAGAGAGTAGAGTGGGAACTCAAATTTGACGAAGGTGAGGATTTGAGGTTTGGATCTGCTAAGTAAGTAGAAGAACTTTCAGGAAGTGAAAACTCAGATGTTTGTCATGTTTGGGATGATAGTGTTCTGGAAATTGGCAGGAAGCCACAGTGATGGGCCATCAGTTGTGCATGGTCTTCAGATGTGTTTTTGGATGAAACATTAGTGTATCGACTTGAAGAGGTCCATCATGGCTGGTAGGGAAAAGGATGATAGCATGAGGTTGCGTGTTAATCAGTGAGTAGTATGGAAACTTGCAGTTGTGTTCTGGATAGCTTGAGTTTTGAATTGTGACGAATTGCGAACGATTTGAAGTTCCTTGATGGTATTACTTTTGGTTATGGGTTGAGATCTCGTGTCAGCAGAAACCTGGAGTGAGTTGGAACCCCGTAAGAATAATTGATATGGAATGTGGTGACCAGAGATTGTTAAGCTATTTTGGATAAATTGTTTCGAGCTCAGAATGAATTTTTAAGGTTGTATATGTTATGGTTGTGGAGTATATGAATCGTATCTTCCATACTTGTTTGGATAAGTTTATAGTGATGTTTATTGAATGATATTCTGATTTATTTTAAACCAAAGGATGAGTATGTAGAGTATTTGAGGATTTAGCTACAAGGGTTGAAAGAGAGGGAGCTTTCTGCTGAATTATCGAAGCGAGAATTTTGGTTGAAAGAGGTTAGTTTTCTTGGTTATGTTATTTCCGATGATGGTATTGTTGTGTATCTATCCAAAATAGATGCAGTTCTACATTGAGAGACTCCAAAGTCAGTTAAGGAGATTAGAAACTTTTGGGCTTAGTTGGTTGTTACTGCAGGTTATGGAGGACTTTGCTAAGTTAGTGCTTCTGTTGTCTCAGTTGACTTGCAAAGGGTGAGTCGTTTGTTTTGGATGTTCGTTGTGAGTAAGTTTTAGTGAGCTGAAGAGAAGATTGACTACGACTCCAATTTTGATTCTGCCTGATCCTGATAAACCGTTTGTGATGTATTGGGATGCGTCTATGATGAGTTTAGTCAGTGTGTTAATGCAAGATGGTAAAGTCGTGGCTTATGCTTTACGACAATTGAGGATTCATGATTTCAATATGGCTACGGTTACTTTTGTGTTGAGAATCTGGAGGTATTATTTTTATGGTTTTGAGTTTGAAGTGTTTAGTAATCACAAGAATATTGAGTACCTGTTTGGTCGGAAATAATAGAGTATGAGACAACGAGGTTGGTTGGAATTCCTGATGAGTTACGACTTTAGCTGGAATTATCCTATTGGTGAAGTTAATGTCGTGCCTGATGAGTTAAGTCGAAAGCTTTTATGCATGTCTGTTTTGATGGTCAGAGGATTAGAATTATTTGAGCAGTTCAGAGACTTGTGTCTGGTGTGTGAGATAACTCAGTGGAGTGTAAGGTTGGGTCAATTAGAAATGAACTATGCTTTTTTATGGTGAGTATTAGAGAGAGACAGAAGTTGGATATGGAATTGGTAGATTTGATTGTTGCGAGTAATCAGAGTGTGCATCGAAAGCGTGATGTGGCACATTTTGCATATGAGTGTGTGACTTGTAAGAGTTCATAGGTTGGACATTGAAAACATGTAGGAATGATGAGACCATTGGACGTTTCAGAATGGAAGTGTTAGGTGAAAGGTTTAAATATTATTCATGGGCTACTATGTAGTTGGATGTTTTGGTTATATGTTCGATTGGTGAATCGTAGCATTGTTGTAATAATGTTGTGTGACAAGGATGTTGGTATTATGGTTATGAGAGGTTGTTGAAACGATGTTGTGTCGTGGGACTTTATGTTCTTGTTTTTGTTGTTGCCTCATTTCTATCGTGATGGTTCGAGTGCGAGTAGCTAATTCCTTGTGGAGAATTAGGGGAGTGTTACCTATGGTGAGGGTAACGATCTTGTTGTGTTTCGGTTCAAGAGTGAACCTGTGTGTTTGTAACTTGGGTATTCTTTGAGTCGTGAGTTGGTCGTCAAGTGCATTGTATGGGCATTGCATCTTGTCGTTGTCGTTGTTACCGTTGTCGTGTCGTTGTAGTAGTTGCTGTTAGCAAGGTGGTTTGTTAGTTGTGTTATTCTTGGTGTTGTCTTTAATGGCATGAGAGTGGGTTAGTCGGATACGAGAGTCGTATCCGGAGTTGTTTGCACCAAGTATATTTTTGAGGACGAAAATGTCTAAGTGGGGGAGAGTTGTAACGCCCCGATTTGTTTAATTGTATTTATTTATTTCATTTATGTGAATTTTGTGAAATGTGTGAATTTATTGTATTTTACCTGCTAATTGAGTTAACTGGTTAATTTCCCTGATAGGTAAAATATTTGCAATAAATTATAATTTCTTTTAAACTTTTATTTCCCGAAATATATTTCATCCCTGTTTATGTTTTATCGCGTTTTGAGAGCGTTTGCGAGATATTTGAGCTAAGGGGTAAAATGGTCATTTTGAGGGGTTAGATATTTTAGAAAAAATTTAGATATTTTTATAAATAGAGATTTGAGAGAAAAAGAGAGAAAAGAAAGAGAAAGGAAATAAAGGAAGAAGGAAGGAAAAAAGAAGGAGAGGAAAACTTATGGAAGAAGAAATCATCCGTTCAAGCGCGATTAATCGGGTAAGGGTGAGAAGTTCCAATTATATCATGCTTGTATATGTGTATGTATGTATTTGTTTGAATGTTTGGTGGAAAAATATATGTTGTCCATTTGGTTGAAATTGTGAACAATTGGTAGGAATTGATTGTTTTAACGGTTAAAATGTGGAATAAACTGCGTAGAATACTTGTTGCTATGTTTGGAACACGTTTTGGTTGATATGGTATGAATTGGAAGGGTTTGGGTGGAAGAAATGATGGATTTTGGACCCAAATGACCTATATTGACGCTGCTGCAAATTCTGGGTTTCATAGTGTGTTGTGCTATTGTTATTTGACATGGAGCTTTTATGTGGTTTATATGATGTTGAAGCATGTGATAAGTTGTTGTAATTGTTGTGGCCTTATGGCAAAATACTTTGTTGACTTGAATACAAATATATGGTATTAATGTATGTTGTTGTGGGTAGCCTTCGTGGCGTGAACCCCAGTGTTGTGAGTATCATTGTATGATTGCAGGATTGTTGTGGTTGATGGTGAGTAATTCTTGATGTGAATCGATATGAGTGTGTATGCTAAAATACTAATTGTTGTGGCTTGTGGATTATTATGAAATGCATTGTTTATGTGAAATTCAATGTGTGTTATTTGGCGACCTTATGGCAAGTAAAGGCATTGTTTGAATTGATTTCCAATGCATGAATAATGACGATGAGATAATTCATATTGTTGATTTGTGAATATTCATTTGATTGTCATGAGTCATTAGTATGCCAAGCATCATGATATGCATCTTGTGATGTCGTGTGCCATTGTGGGGTGTGAGCGACGAAACGATTCCAGAGGGAATCTGCTGTAACGGTCGTGTTCCTTATACAAAGAGGACCTAAAGCTACATTATAGACGATAGTGTGCCATATAAAAAGAGGACCTAAAGCGATCGGATCGTGTGCCTTATACAAAGAGGACCTAAAGCGATCCATAAACGTCGTGTGCCTTATACAAAGAGGACCTAAAGCGACGGGGAACATCGTTTACCCGACGGGGAGTTACACTAAGTAACAAGCGATGATTCCAATAATTCCTGAGTGAATTAATGATGATGAGAATGATGGATGGAATGGTACCGCATGGCATTAAGTCGTTTTGTCGGTCTCTGTGCATTTGCATAAATCATGAATGGATTGATTATGCGTGGGAAATTGTGAATGGATTGATTAGGTGTGGGAAATTGTGAATGGATTGATTAGGTGTGGGAAATTGTGAATGGATTGATTATGTGTGGGAAATTATGAATGGATTGATTATGTGTGGGAAATTGTGAATTGATTGATTATGTGTTGAGCTCGTGATAGCATTGGTGATTTGATATGCATTCGTGATAAATGTATGGATTATGGATGATATGTTTTATGAATGGACATATGCTATGTTTTGTGGAGACGTTATACATTACAAAGATTGTTTGGATTATCGTTGATATGCTATATATGAATATATGTGATGTGGTGGTGTGTTTCCATATGTCATAACCTTTGTATGCCTTATGTGTGAATATGTGATTATGTTGGTATAATTGATATATGCCATGTTGTTGGATTATTAGAAATATGTTATGTATCTGTGGCATGCTATATGTATTACTATGTGATGCTTGTGGTGAGAATAATTATGCATGTGAATTTATATGTGTTGCATATTATTATGCAATCTTGATTTAGTTGTTATTTATCACCCTTCTGTTGTGGTTTGTTGCCCTATGAGGCAATTGCAGATTAGTATCTTGGAGGCTTTTGTGAAGATTAGTTCTCCATCATTTTGTCGGTCTGTCTGCTCTGATACGTAACACGGGAGTCGGGGAACGCTTTTGTTATATATGTATACATTTGTTGGATCTATTTTGTATTACCTTTGTATGAATATTTTGATGTTATAAAACAATTTATTTTGTAAAACAAGTCAGTTATGGATCTTTCCGCTTTATTCCATAATTGAACTTTCCTTTTGTTGGAAAAAGTTTCCCTTTTATGTTTATTCCATTTTGTGTTATGTATCAAATTTATGAGCAGAGATTGTGTTTTCTTTCTTTAAATGTGGCATCCTTGTTTCTGTCTAAGAATATTTTTTTATTTACTCTGATTTATTTATGTATTATTTATCTGCAATGGGAATTGGGGTGTTACATTAGTGGTATCAGAGCAGGTCGGTCCGTTCGGCCAAGTTGTTGAGTCAGTTGGTGTGACAGTTGAATACTGTCGATGTTGTTTGTTCCTTAGTATGTGATATGTGTGTGAAATACTGTCAGTACTTTCTGGTTTTCTAATCCTTTGTCTTCAGGTGTGAGAATGAGATAAGTGTGGGAGAAGCTGGTGCTTCTCCAAGTTGCTTCGGTTGTGTGCCGTTGGTTGCAAGAGTGTAAGTGTTGTTTGGACAGTGTTGTTGCCGATTCCGGAGGGAATACGGAGGTAAGATTTATGTCAACTAAGGATGTGTGCCTTAGGTAGTTTTGTGCACAAGATGCAAGAAATGCTATTATAGTTTGGTAAAGACGGTTTATGCCCCATCTTGATTGTCGGCTATCTATTGACAAATTGAGGAATTGATCACCCTTAATCTCTTGTTGATAGTAGACGAAATTATGTTGGATGGAATAAACGTATCTTTCCGGCTTTGATAGTGTGTGCAATGAATTATTGGAATTAAGAAAATGATTACGGATTGTTTTGTTGAGTCGATGAAGATTCTAATATCGGAAGATGAGACGGATTAGAGGCTTTGGTATGTTGGTCAAGTTGGGAAGTCATTGCGAGAGAACGATTGGGTATCGTTAATGGTTGTTCTTAGAGAGTAGAGTGGGAACTCAAATTTGACGAAGGTGAGGATTTGAGGTTTGGATCTGCTAAGTAAGTAGAAGAACTTTCAGGAAGTGAAAACTCAGATGTTTGTCATGTTTGGGATGATAGTGTTCTGGAAATTGGCAGGAAGCCACAGTGATGGGCCATCAGTTGTGCATGGTCTTCAGATGTGTTTTTGGATGAAACATTAGTGTATCGACTTGAAGAGGTCCATCATGGCTGGTAGGGAAAAGGATGATAGCATGAGGTTGCGTGTTAATCAGTGAGTAGTATGGAAACTTGCAGTTGTGTTCTGGATAGCTTGAGTTTTGAATTGTGACGAATTGCGAACGATTTGAAGTTCCTTGATGGTATTACTTTTGGTTATGGGTTGAGATCTCGTGTCAGCAGAAACCTGGAGTGAGTTGGAACCCCGTAAGAATAATTGATATGGAATGTGGTGACCAGAGATTGTTAAGCTATTTTGGATAAATTGTTTCGAGCTCAGAATGAATTTTTAAGGTTGTATATGTTATGGTTGTGGAGTATATGAATCGTATCTTCCATACTTGTTTGGATAAGTTTATAGTGATGTTTATTGAATGATATTCTGATTTATTTTAAACCAAAGGATGAGTATGTAGAGTATTTGAGGATTTAGCTACAAGGGTTGAAAGAGAGGGAGCTTTCTGCTGAATTATCGAAGCGAGAATTTTGGTTGAAAGAGGTTAGTTTTCTTGGTTATGTTATTTCCGATGATGGTATTGTTGTGTATCTATCCAAAATAGATGCAGTTCTACATTGAGAGACTCCAAAGTCAGTTAAGGAGATTAGAAACTTTTGGGCTTAGTTGGTTGTTACTGCAGGTTATGGAGGACTTTGCTAAGTTAATGCTTATGTTGTCTCAGTTGACTTGCAAAGGGTGAGTCGTTTGTTTTGGATGTTCGTTGTGAGTAAGTTTTAGTGAGTTGAAGAGAAGATTGACTACGACTCCAATTTTGATTCTGCCTGATCCTGATAAACCGTTTGTGATGTATTGGGATGCGTCTATGATGAGTTTAGTCAGTGTGTTAATGCAAGATGGTAAAGTCGTGGCTTATGCTTTACGACAATTGAGGATTCATGATTTCAATATGGCTGCGGTTACTTTTGTGTTGAGAATCTGGAGGTATTATTTTTATGGTTTTGAGTTTGAAGTGTTTAGTAATCATAAGAATATTGAGTACCTGTTTGGTCGGAAATAATAGAGTATGAGACAACGAGGTTGGTTGGAATTCCTGATGAGTTACGACTTTAGCTGGAATTATCCTATTGGTGAAGTTAATGTCGTGCCTGATGAGTTAAGTCGAAAGCTTTTATGCATGTCTGTTTTGATGGTCAGAGGATTAGAATTATTTGAGCAGTTCAGAGACTTGTGTCTGGTGTGTGAGATAACTCAGTGGAGTGTAAGGTTGGGTCAATTAATGATGATGAGAATGATGGATGGAATGGTACCGCATGGCATAAAGTCGTTTTGTCGGTCTCTGTGCATTTGCATAAATCATGAATGGATTGATTATGTGTGGGAAATTGTGAATGGATTGATTAGGTGCGGGAAATTGTGAATGGATTGATTAGGTGTGGGAAATTGTGAATGGATTGATTATGTGTGGGAAATTGTGAATGGATTGATTATGTGTGGGAAATTGTGAATTGATTAATTATGTGTTGAGCTCGTGATAGCATTGGTGATTTGATATGCATTCGTGATAAATGTATGGATTATGGATGATATGTTTTATGAATGGACATATGCTATGTTTTGTGGAGACGTTATACATTACAAAGATTGTTTGGATTATCGTTGATATGCTATATATGAATATATGTGATGTGGTGGTGTGTTTCCATATGTCATAACCTTTGTATGCCTTATGTGTGAATATGTGATTATGTTGGTATAATTGATATATGCCATGTTGTTGGATTATTAGAAATATGTTATGTATATGTGGCATGCTATATGTATTACTATGTGATGCTTGTGGTGAGAATAATTATGCATGTGAATTTATATGTGTTGCATATTATTATGCAATCTTGATTTAGTTGTTATTTCTCACCCTTCTGTTGTGGTTTGTTGCCCTATGAGGCAATTGCAGATTAGTATCTTGGAGGCTTTTGTGAAGATTAGTTCTCCATCATTTTGTCGGTCTGTTTGCTCTGATACGTAACACGGGAGTCGGGGAACGCTTTTGTTATATATGTATACATTTGTTGGATCTATTTTGTATTACCTTTGTATGAATATTTTGATGTTATAAAACAATTTATTTTGTAAAACAAGTCAGTTATGGATCTTTCCGCTTTATTCCATAATTGAACTTTCCTTTTGTTGGAAAAAGTTTCCCTTTTATGTTTATTCCATTTTGTGTTATGTATCAAATTTATGAGCAGAGATTGTGTTTTCTTTCTTTAAATGTGGCATCCTTGTTTCTGTCTAAGAATATTTTTTTATTTACTCTGATTTATTTATGTATTATTTATCCGCAATGGGAATTAGGGTGTTACAACATAGGCTTAGATTCCATTGCTAACTTCAAATGGGCACAAGAAGAGGAGGTCTTCGTACCTTTATTCCCTTTAGATTTACATGCCTATCGAATTCGATCCATCGGACCTAGCAGAATCGAAAGGCCCAATAACCATCATCCCTTTATCCAAACGAAGATGGGTCTTTCCCTCCGAGTCCACAAAGCCCAAAGGAGAGAAAGGGTCACTACCCAACAAAAGCGTATCAACCACCTTAAAAGAGGAGCCCTCAGTATAGGAGTTCTCAACCTCGTTAGAAACAAACTCAGAACCAAGGCTATCATAGTTAGGTCTACTACCCCCAATTGTTGTACCAAAATAACTAGCCTTGGCTGCATCTATAGCCGAATTGATAAGTGGTAATACACCTTTCTGCAGATTAGCAGCTAGGTTTATCCCCACTCCAGCACTCAACGATTTGACGTGTTCTCTGATTTCACCTTTCTTGATCTCCACCCCCAAACCCTCTGATGACCATTCTTTGATAACATTTAATTCATCACCTTCTACTCCGGCCCCAACACAGTCGTCCCCCAGACTGGACTCTGAAGGATTCTCAGAAACCACCTTTTCCCTCACAGAGAAGCGTAAAAGAGCATGTGAATCCTCATAGAATTTAATAAGGAAAGGCTCCCTATTAATCAACATCCTGAAATTAAGAACACATGCAAAGTTGGTTCTTACCAATATTCTGGCGACATCCATACACTCCGATTTCATCGTGTTTTCATCAGTACATATGAAAGCTCCAACCATATTTGCCAAGAACATGAAAATTTATGTGTTCCAAAAGTGACAAGATATCCCGAAACACCTAATCCAACTGACTCTATCCTGATTGACATCCTTCTCCTCCCATCTCCTGATCTCCGTAAACCACTGGCTCCACCACGATTTTCCTTCACTAATGAGAATCTGAATATCCCCTTCCTCCATTTCTTCAAGAAAACAAATATTTGCTCCCAAAGGAGTTACTTTAATTGAAAAGTAACCTTCCATCTCGAAATGCGTTTGTATATTGTAGGAAGACCCAGGATTCACTACCTTCCCCACGCAAGTCTTCCTGAATCTTACCATGTCTTCTTCCTTCGTGAAGTATTCTACCATCTTCGACTCCAAACCTTTATTCGAAGAACTAGACGCGACGTTTTTCCCCACCACATCCGCAAAATATTTCTCTCCCACTCTAACGTCCCGACCTCTATAATTCCTTATAGGGGCAGCAAACGTCATTCCTTTAATTTCGTCCTTCGGGCCCTTGTCTATTTAATTTAGGAGTTCTCCCGCTCTGATAGGTGTCGTTGATAAGTGGGGATAAATTATTTTAAAATTATAAACTATATTCTTTGTTTCTTATTAACATTTTTAGAACGTTTGGTATATTGACGCAGATACATTTTAATTAAATAAATTTTATTGAGGATTTTTTGTGACATATTGATTAATTGTGTGACATTATACATCACAAAATATTATTTTAAATTTTTAAATGTTTATTCAAACTTGAGCATATTATTTTTCTTTAAATAACAAAAATATTATTTTGGGATTTCAGGTGTCACGCATAAACCTTCCAAATGATATATATATATATATATATATATATATATATATATATATATATATATATATATATATATATATATATATATATATATATTAAAAGCCAAATCTTTTGTTTATTAAAATATGGAATTATTTGAAATCCAAAAAATTCAAATTAATTTGTGTGAGAGCATGACCGATTAAATCTTTCTGTTTTCTATAAATGAGATTTTGAAATTAGATTTGGAAGAAAAAAAATCCAAAAAAACAAAAACTTAAATCCTTCGTTATTTGAAGCAAACAAATGGGATCTTGAAATTAAATCCGAAAAAAATCCTTAAAACATCACAACACATATTCCTCATGGCTATGAATGAAAAAACTCATAAATTTCACTCTTACACACCTTGATGAATTAACTTTTATAACTCTTTCTTCAATAAATAAGAATGGATGTAAGATGTAAAGAAGTTGAGAAATAGGTTAAGTATTTGTTGACGAAGAATAATCATATGTTTATGGAAAAAGCAATGGAAACTTTTTGTTTTAAAAGTGGAAGAAATGGGTTCTCTCTTTTATTTTCTCTCTTTATTTCCTATACTACTACTAATTAGACTGAATTCGGATCTTGACCAAAATTAAAAGAAAAAGTTCTTGATATTTTTATTGATTAAAAGAGATCACTTTTAAAAAATTGGGATGGTGATCAAAATTTAAAATCATAAAAATTAAAAGTTATAAGAAATGAAAATTAATTTATAATATTAACGTGCTGTTTTATTATTAAAATAAATTTTAATTAATATAAAAAGTTATTACAAAATTTTATATTTTAATGTAATCTTTTTAATTTTTTAAAATATAATCATTTATTATTATTTTTATTTAATCATCACTGTCATATGTTTGAAAGTGAAGGGGATAAAAAATCTCAATTAATATAAAATAGGTGATCTAAAAGTTATGTTTTGAAATAGGAGGACCAAAAGGTTAAGAACACCTAAATAGGAAAAACAAAAATGCATTTAAGTCTTACAATTTTAAACAAATTTTGTTTAAACGTATCGTACTCAAATAAAACTCACTGGTATTTAAGAATTTATCTCTTTTTTTAGTAAGGGCTAAAACTTATTTTCCTCCTACTATAAGATGAAAAATCTTTGTAAAAAAAAGTTTGGATTTCCCCTAACCCACGAAGAATAATTTGTTTTGATATATCATTAAATCCAATCATCAAACTAAATGATGGGTGTGTACATGTTGTATTATTTTGACATTTTACAATTACAATTAAAAATATGTCGCATTTTACGATTATTATTACTGATTAGTTGGAAAAATCCATCAAGTTAATCTAAATAAAATTACTCTCAATGATTATTCCCAATCATCAAACCCTAACTTCCAAAAAGTTTCTCTTTCGTCTTCGTTTTTGACCTTGCAACTCGAAGCTATATCATACAAATCCTAATGCCAAAGTAATTCATTAATGGTTGAAGCACTACTACAAATAATACTTTTTATGACAAATGTTTCACCTCGAACATGCCCAAAAGCAAACTTATAGGTCCTAGGAGCGACATATTTGATTTTCTTTTATTTTCAAAAACAACATTTTCCCTCGGTTTTATATAAAACCGAGCTAATATAGCTATAAGTGAGTGTCAAATTTTTTGAAAAAAAAAATAATAAACCTAATACCTAAAAACCGAGGCAACATAGCTATTAGAAACACGCTTTGAATCTTTGTAATTGCATTTAAGGGTTTTTCAATGATTTCTTACTTGGCGCCTTCCAAACTTCACTTTTTTTCTTAGTTAATTTTTTTCTTCATTTTTTTCTTATTAATTAGTAATTCTAAAAAAAAAATTGTTATCAATAAAAATGAATAGGCAATAATATGAAAGAAAATATTTCATTAATTAAAAACAGGTCAACAAATAATTGTTCCACATATTCAAATTTCTGACTCCACTAAACTTAAATAGTATTACTATTAACAATCCCTAACTTAGAGAAAAATCCAGAAAGAACTCTTCCATATGGTATGAGGAAAGTCATTTCATCCCTAGAGATGATTATCATTTCCTTTAAGAAGTTAAAAATGGTAAGAGGAAGATTAACTATGATGTTCTTCGTAAGGAATAACAAGAGATGCTTGTTATTCCAAGTAAACGTTTCCAGTTCTTTCTCTCTTGGACAGAGATTTGACAATAGAAGTTGATACAAAACTTTTCCAATTGGTTGTAGACTAACAAGACTGTTGAGATTATCGTTGTTGGCATAAATTAGGCGAAGGTCTTTATAGACATTGTTGAATCTATAATGTTCAACACAACAACCTTCCTCTTTACATTTTATTGTCTGAGCAATAAGTGACTGAGTAATTGTGACAAAAAAACCATTGACATAGGACTGGATTGACTTAACATCATTTTATCGTTGTTTTGATCTATCATTAAATCCAATCATCAAAATAAATTATGGGGGTGTGTACATGTTGTATTATTTTGATATTTTACAATTAAAATTAAAAATATGTGGCATTTTACAATTATTATTACTGATTAGTTGGAAAATCCATCAAGTTAATCTAATTAGAATTATTCTGAATGATTATTCCCAATCATTAAACTCTAACTACCAAAAAGTTTCTCTTTCGTCTCCGTTTTCGACCTTGCAACTTGATGCTATATCATACAAATCCTAATGTCAAAGTAATTTGTTAATGGTTAAAGCACTACAACGAATAATACTTATTATGAAGAAAGTTTCACCTCGAACATGCCTGAAACCGAGCTAATAGGTCCTGGGAGCGACATGTTTGATTTTTTTTTAAAACAACATTTTCCCTCGATTTTATATAAAGCCGGGGTAATATAGCTATAAGTGAGTGCCAAGTTTTCTGAAAAAAATAATAATAAACCTAATACCTCGGTGTTTTATAAACCGAGGTAACATGGCTATTAAATACATGTTTCGAATCTCTGTAACTGCATTTAAGATTTTTTTCCAATGATTTCTCACTTGGCGCTTTCCAATCTTCCCTTTTTTCTTAGTTTATTTTTTTTATTTTTTTTTCTAATTAATTAGTAGTTCTCAAAAAATTTTGTTATTAATAAAAACGAATAAGAAATAACATGAAAGGAAATATTTGATTAATTAAAAACCGGACAATAAATAACTATTCCACATATTCAAATTTATGACTTCAATCAACTTCAATAGTATCACTATTAACAATCCCTAACTTAGAGAAAAGTTCAGAAATAACTCTTCCATATGGTATGAGAAAATTTATTTCATCCCTATAGATGATTATCATTTCCTTTAAGAAGTTAAAAAATGGTAAGACGAAGATTAACTATGATGTTCTTGGTAAGGAATAACAAGAGATGTTTGTCATTCAAAGTAAGCGCTTCTAGTTTTTTCTCTCTTGGATCGAGATTTGACACTAGAAGTTGATACAAAACTTTTCCAATGGGTTGTAGACTAGCAGGATTGCTGAGATTCTCATTGTTGGCATAAATTAGGCGAATGTGATATTTATAAACATTGTTGAATCTATAATTTTCAACACAACAACCTTCCTCTTCATATTTTATTGTTTGATAAATAAGTGCATTAGTAATTGTGACAGGAAAACTATTGTCATAGAACTGGATTGACTCAACATCATGACCAAATGGCCCAACAGATGCATTTAACTAGAACTCTTTAACGAGATTAATGAAGACGGGTCCATTAAGAATTAGGGATGGCAGGCATACCCAAACCCGCGGGGCCCACCCGCACCCGAACCCAAGTCAACGAGTGAAAACCCGAGTTGTTTGGGTTTGGGTTTGGGTTCGGGTGCGGGTTTGGGTAGTGTGAAACCCGACCCGACCCGACCCGTTGTCATCCCTATTAAGAATGTCAAAGTAACCGTTCAAATTTTGCTTGTGAATTGTTTTCCTTAGATCAAAACCTTTGCCTTTCAAATCATCGAAATCAACAAACTTTTCATTGATTACGAATAAAAGATTTTCATCTAAGGTTTTTGAAGATATTTTTGAAGAAAAGAAAAGACTTTGAAACAGGGTTTGAAGACACAAAGAGTTGGAAATAAGACGTTGAAACGAGGAATAATGTTTAAATAAAGTGGAGAATAGGAAGTGAAACAATCAGAGAAGCTCAAATGCCTTGAAAATCCAAAAGATACGTTACATTTTTGAATATGGATGATAATTTCTATTCTAGTGGATATGATTCCAATATGCACCATGATTTGTTTTTAGAAACATAAATCACATATTACCTCGGTTATTCAAAAACTCCGAGGGGAAAAACAATTCAGGAAACTATTTTTATTTATTATAATTATTTTGTAAACTAAATAATATATCATGTCGGTTTCCTTAATAACCGAGGGATAATGTAATACCCCGTAATTTATTATTCCAGATAATATTATATTGTGATCGACTGAGCCTAGTGTACTCTGAGAAATTATTTGACTAAATAATTAGAGTAACTGTGGAATTTAGAATAAATCCAATTAATATTATCTGACTCTGAGGTATTTTATTAATTTGGACTTAAGAGACTTTTTGGACATTTAGTAGTATTATTTCTAATACTAAGTTTACTACTTATTCTTTTCCTCCCACTTTCCAAACATTAAAAAGAGAAAGATAGTAAGAAGAGAGAGAAAGAAGAAAGAAAAGGAAAGGAAGGAGAAAAAGTGGAGAAGAGGAAATTAGAAGAACTTCAAGAACAAATCATCATCCATTCATCAAGCTTCACCCAATCTTCTCATCATCTTCATCTTGCTCATCTCAAGGTGGGTTCTAGTTAAAAACCTCATTTTAGAGTTTTGGATAATGTGAGTTTTTAGGTTAGAATGTTGAAAACAATGTTTTAAAGGTTGGAAATTGATATAAATCGAAATGAATGATCAATATACTTGTAGAAACATATATTGATGCTTGTTTTGATGTTTTGGTTACTTTGGGTTGATTGGAAAACTATAGGGTTTGTAGAAATTTTTGTGTTCTTGAGAAATATAGGTTTTAAGAATGTTGTTGCTCAAACCATGCTCAAACTATGTTATTGTACCTCTGTTGGTGGTTGATTGTGGTTTGGAAGAGGTTTGGAGGCGTAGGAGATTTCTGTTTTTGCTGAAGCATTTTTTTTTAGTTTCGCAGAGCGTGCTTAGCGCGTAGAAGCCCGCTCAGCGCGCAGTTGAAATCCTGCAACCCCAGAAGGCAGAGAGTTGCGCGCTTAGCGCGCTCAGGGGTGCGCTTAGCGCGACCTGGGACTTAAAGTTTTTCCTCCAAAATGAGAAAATTCATAACTTTTGATTCGTTTATCGGAATCGGACATTCTTTATATCGATGTAAAGCCGAGAAGATATTCTATGCAATGGAGATGAAATATGTCGATTTTACTGACCGGTTAAATAATCGAGAAAGTTTCAAAAGTGATATATTTATGTTTTAATTGTTATATATTATTCTACTATGCAATTATGACATGTCTTGCCTATCCTAATATTGTTTAACATGATTGTAATAGAGTATGCATGTTAATATGAAAATAAGATAGGAAGAGTGAGCAAACCTCAAACTTGAACTATAGGAGAATCGAGTAAGGAACTAGAAATTGTAGACAACTCTAGATGGCGATGCTCGGGCACGTGTTGTTGGAAGATACATCCTTGCCGAGTATTGGCCTAGTTGAGAGTGAAACACTAGTATGGAACATGTGGTTAACCTTTGTGGTTTTGAAAAGGCATGAGAGGCCTTAAGGCATTATAGCCTCGTGATTGTCGAATACCAACGTATTGTTGTATGTGATCATGTAATCGTAACTGGTATATTTTGAGTGTAGTTTCATGGGTCTCGAGCTCCTCTGAAACGGGTACACAATTACTTGGTAGGTTTGAATTCCCTACGTGTAGTACGATTGGAGCCTATGCTATGGGTAGAGACTTGTGATGGTTAACAGGCCATGAGAAGTGACGGTTCACAGTTAACAGGCCGATGATCCCGAATCCAATTCGTATGCCAAGTAACTACAAGGATCTATGACTCGGGTCGCCTTCTAGACGTAAAAGCGGACGGGAAGACAAGATGTCTTGGTATGGTTATTGATTAGTGATGTTGTGAGTTAATGAACTCATGTCATGTTTCCATATAGTGTGAGAATTATAGAGTGTGAACTCAAGAGTCCTTTTCTCTTTTCCCCGGACTTGAGTTAGGATTGTTAGAACCTTGTTAATCCGAGAGAACCCATAAGATAGGGAACTCACTGAGATTTGATGTATCTCACCCCACGTTGTTGATGTATTTCAGGTGCTTCAGGTTCCGAGAAGGGTAAGGATAAGGTCGTGCGATCTTTTCCTTGCTTGTTGATGGCTAACTTCCGTAGCGGAGTTTATTTTGAGATCATTGTTGATCTAGTTCTTAGTTTTTATCTTTTGAACATCTTATATATATTATGCCTTTAGAACTTTTAGTTGTTGTATTTTGGGGCATGTAATGTATATAATGTGTTAACTAGGAGCTTATGGTGTTTCAGTACTAAACACTTGGATTCATATATAACATTTATGCTTTGATGTATGAGTTTTATATATGGGTGTTACAGTCGGTATCAGAGCAGGTCGTATCCTCGACCTAGCCATGAAATAGTATAAGTATTTCTTTCCGTTTCATATACGTCGTGTCTCCATTGGTCTTAAGTATTATATTTATTGTATTGAGCCTGATCAACTTAATCCTATTTGTATGACCTTTAGGAACATGGCTCAGGGACGTAGAAACACTCGTCGTAGACCCCGTACCACTCCTGGAGGGACGAATCCGTCGGGCGGTGATGGCAATACTCCTCTGTATCAGTTTATGCAGCAGATACAGTAGCAACATAATCTATTCATGCAGCAAATGGTGCAACAAATGAATGGAGGTTTGCATCCTACGGTAGTTGTTCTAGAAGCTGAAGGTGGAAAATAGACCAGTTTCTGTTTGGACTAAAAGCTGAAATATATCATAGTGTATCTCAGAGGGAGATCACTACATATGCTAAAGTTTTAAGGCAATGCTATGTGGCCAAGCATAGTTTGAAGAAAGTCCAAGCTGAAGGTGTTGCGAGTAGAGTGAATCAAGGGGATCGCAGAAGATCAAACCAACAATTCAGGCCTAGGCAACAATCCTTCAAAGGGAAACAAGTTCAAGATTCAAGGGCGGGTACACCTCCTGTGTGTCGCACTTGTGGCAAGAATCATTCTGGAAGGTGTAGTTTTGAAGGGGTAAAGTGTTTCCAATGTCAGAAGGTGGGTCATCTGAAAAGAGATTGTCCTCAGAATAGGACTCAGACACAAGGAAGGGTTTATACCTTAGATGCAAGGAAGAAGAAGAGTGACAATTCCTTAATTGCTGGTACGTGCTTCGTTAACGGATTTCCTTGTTTCGTTTTATTTGATTGCGGAGCAACATACTCTTTTGTATCGATGCAATGTATGAAGTGACTTGGGTTGCAGTCCATTCCTTTGTCTCCTCCTATGGTGGTCACTACCGCCATGGATGAAATAGTTAAGACACCGTTGATGTGTGAAAACTGTGTTTTCTCTATGGACCATAAAGTTTTTCAGATTGATCTTATTTGTCTACCGCTTAAGAAAGTTAATGTCGTTTTGGGAATGGATTGGCTTTCTGCTAATTCGGTGTTTATTGCGTGTGAAGAAAAGCTCATCACCATTCCATCTATTGATGCTACCCCGAAAGATGTCTTAACAACTATTCTAGAAGGTACGGTTGGAATGATAAATTTCTTGTTCGAAGAAGAGAAATCTGGTCTTTTGGTTCTCACTAAGGAAGGGAGTAGCGACCTTCAAGTTTTGGATATTCCAGTAGTTTGCGAGTTTTCTGAAGTTTTCCCCGAAGATGTCACTTCTCTTCCTCCGGAGAGGGAAGTGGAATTTTCTATTGACCTGGTACCGGGAACGGCTCCTATATCCGTTTCTCCGTATCAGATGGCACCGCTTGAATTGAGAGAACTGAAGGAACAATTGGAAGAGCTTATGGCTAAGCATTTTGTTAGACCTAGTGTCTCACCGTGGGGAGCTCCAGTATTGTTAGTAAAGAAGAAGGACGGTGGGATGCGGTTGTGTATCGACTATCGTCAGCTGAATAAAGTCACCATTAAGAACAAGTATCCCTTACCCAGGATAGACGATCTGTTAGATCAATTGAAAGGAGCCTGTGTGTTCTCGAAGATTGATTTGAGGTCGGATTATCACCAGATTCGAGTGAAGAGTTCCGATGTACCTAAGACTGCATTTAGGACCCGTTATGGTCATTACGAATTCTTAGTGATGTCTTTAGGTGTGACTAATGCTCCAGCTGTTTTTATGGACTACATGAACCATATATTTCAAGCTTACTTGGACCCGTTTGTTGTAATCTTCATTGATGATATTCTTATTTACTCTCGTATTTCACAAGAGCATGAAGAGCATCTGAGAATTATTTTATCCGTGTTGCAAGAGAAACAACTTTTTGCTAAGTTAAGCAAGTGTGAATTTTGGATGGCGGAAGTTAAGTTTCTTGGTCACGTTATATCACAAGGTGGTGTAGAAGTGGACCCGTCAAAGGTAGAAGCAGTGATAAATTGGGAGAGGCCGAGGAATGCTTTGGAAGTCAGAAGTTTCTTAGGATTGGCGGGTTATTATAGAAGGTTCATCGAGGGTTTCTCTCAGTTGGCTTTACCAATGAAGAAACTTACCCGTAAAGATTTTGCTTTTGAGTGGGATTCAAGTTGTGAGCAAAGTTTCATAAAGTTGAAGGAAAGATTGACAACGGCTCCTGTGTTAATCATACCTGATCCTAACAACTCTTACGAAGTGTTTTGTGATGCTTCTAAGATGGGATTGGGAGGTGTTCTGATGCAAGGCGGTCATGTAGTGGCTTATGCCTCCCGAAAATTGAAAATTCATGAACAGAATTATCCAACTCATGATTTGGAATTGGCGGCGGTTGTGTTAACACTGAAGGTGTGGCAGCATTATTTGTATGGTGTACGTTTCGAAATGTTGAGTGACCATAAGAGTTTGAAGTATTTATTTGACCAAAGGGAGTTAAACATGCGACAACGAAGGTGGATGGAGTACTTAAAGGATTATGATTTAGAATTGAAGTATCATCCAGGAAAAGCGAATAAGGTAGAAGATGCTTTGAGTTGGAAAGTAGTTCATAGTGCAAAATTGATGGTATTGGAATATGCTTTGTTGGAAAATTTTAGAGATCTTAATCCTCAGTTTGTGTGGACTCAAGATGGTGTAATTATGGGAAATTTGAATGTAAATTCTACTCTAAGAGTTGAGATTCAACAAGGTCAAACGTTGGATGAGAAGTTGCAAGAAGTGTTACTTCTACCGGGTTTTGTTCAGGCTACCGACGGAATTATTATGTTCGACCAAAGAATTTGTGTTCCGAATGATGCGGCATTGAAAAGAAGGATTTTGGAAGAAGCGCATAAAGGTGCTTTTACTTTACATCCGGGTTCTTCAAAGATGTATCAGGATTTAAAGAAGGACTATTGGTGGTCCGGTATGAAAAGAGATGTTGCGGTCTTTGTATCGGAATGTGCGGTGTGCCAACAAGTTAAGATTAAACATCAAAGACCGGGTGGGTTGTTGCAAACTTTATACATTCTAGTGTGGAAGTGGGACAGTATTTCTATGGACTTTGCAGTAGGTTTACCCCGTACGCAAGGTGGTTATGATTCGATTTGGGTGATTGTGGATCGACTAACGAAATCTGCGCATTTCTTAGCCGTGAAGACTACTTTCAAGGCAAGTCATCTTGCGAGATTGTTTATTGCGGAAATTGTAAGATTGAACGGTATTCCCTCTAATATTGTGTCGGATAGAGACCCGAAGTTCACTTCAAGGTTTTGGAAAGTTTTTCAACAAGCTATGGGTACGGAGTTGCGTTTAAGCACGTCTAATCATCCTCAGACGGATGGTCAAACTGAACGAACAATACAAACAATGGAAGATATGTTGAGAGCTTGTGTACTAGAAAGTAAGGGTAATTGGAAAGAACTACTACCATTGATTGAGTTTTCTTATAACAATAGTTACCATGCGAGCATCGGAATGGCTCCTTATGAAGCTTTGTATGGAAGAAAGTGTAGGACACCTTTGTGTTGGGCGGAAGTTGGGGAAGATAGAATCTTAGGACCCGAAATCATCCAAGAGACTACGGAAAAGATTTGAATGATCCGCGAGAAAATTAAGCAAGCACAAGATTGACAAAAGAGTTATGCGGACAATCGAAGGAGACCTTTAGAATTTGAAGAGGGTGACCATGTGTTTTTGAAAGTCACTCCTAGATTGAGATTGAAAGGACCGTTTAAGTCACGCAAGTTAAGCCCGAGATACGTGGGACCATATCAGATCTTAGAAAAGATTGGTGAAGTAGCTTACAGATTGGCCTTACCGCCTTCTCTGTCGGAAATGCAGGATGTTTTCCATGTATCTCAACTTCGGAGGTTTCTTCCAGATCCTCTTCAACCGATTCTACCGGATACTATTGAAATAGAAGCAGACTTAACGTTTAAACCTCAACCGAGCCGCATTGTGGGAAGAGAAACGAAAGTATTAAGGAACAAGGACATTTCTCTCGTTAAGGTGCAGTGGGATGTAACGCATCTGGGTGATGCAACTTGGGAACTTGAATCAGAAATGCGAGATGCTTACCCTCATCAGTTTAGGTAATCTTTAAATTCGAGGGCGAATTTCTATTTAAGGGGGGGGGGAGGGTGTAATACCCCGTATTTTATTACTCCGGATAATATTATATTGTGATCGACTGAGCCCAGTGTACTCTGAGAAATTATTTGACTAAATAATTAGAGTAATAGTGGAACTTAGAATAAATCCAATTAATATTATCTGACTCTGAGGTATTTTATTAATTTGGACTTAAGAAACTTTTTGGACATTTAGTAGTATTATTTATAATACTAAGTTTACTACTTATTATTTTCCTCCCACTTTCCAAACATTAAAAAGAGAAAGATAGTAAGAAGAGAGAGAAAGAAGAAAGAAAAGGAAAGGAAGGAGAAAAAGTGGAGAAGAGGAAATTTGAAGAACTTCAAGAACAAATCATCATCCATTCATCAAGCTTCACCCAATCTTCTCATCATCTTCATCTTGCTCATCTCAAGGTGGGTTCTAGTTAGAAACCTCATTTTAGAGTTTTGGATAATGTGAGTTTTTAGGTTAGAATGTTTAAAACAATGTTTTAACGGTTGGAAATTGATATAAATCGAAATAAATGAACAATATACTTGTAGAAACATATATTGATGCTTGTTTTGATGTTTTGGTTACTTTGGGTTGAGTGGAAAACTATAGGGTTTGTAGAAATTTTTGTGTTCTTGAGAAATGTAGGTTTTAAGAATGTTGTTGTTCAAACCATGCTCAAACTATGTTATTGTACCTCTGTTGGTGGTTGATTGTGGTTTGGAAGAGGTTTCGAGGTTTGGAGATTTCTGTTTTTGCTGAAGCATTTTTTATGAGTTTCGCAGAGCGCGCTTAGCGCGTAGAAGCCCGCTCAACGCACAGTTGAAATCCTGCAACCCCAGAAGGCAGAGAGTTGCGCGCTTAGCGCGCTCAGGGGTGCGCTTAGCGCGACCTGGGACTTAAAGTTTTTCCTCCAAAATGAGAAAATTCATAACTTTTGATTCGTTTAGCGGAATCAGACATTCTTTGTATCAATGTAAAGCCGAGAAGATATTCTACGCAATGGAGATGAAATATGTCGATTTTACCGACCGATTAAATAATCAAGAATGTTCCAAAAGTGATATATTTATGGTTTAATTGTTATATATTATTCTACTATGCAATTATGACATGTCTTGCCTATCCTAATATTGTTTAACATGATTGTAATAGAGTATACATGTTAATATGAAAATAAGATAGGAAGAGTGAGGAAACCTCAAACTTGAACTATAGGAGAATCGAGTAAGGAACTAGAAATTGTAGACAACTCTAGATGGCGATGCTCGGGCACGTGTTGTTGGAAGATACATCCTTGCCGAGTATTGGCCTAGTTGAGAGTGAAACACTAGTATGGAACATGTGGTTAACCTTTGAGGTTTTGAAAAGGCATGAGAGGCCTTAAGGCATTATAGCCTCGTGATTGTCTAATACCATCATATTGTTGTATGTGATCATGTAATCATAACCGGTATATTTTGAGTGTAGTTTCATGGGTCTTGAGCTCCTCTGAAACGGGTACACAATTACTTGGTAGGTTTGAATTCCCTACGTGTAGTACGATTGGAGCCTATGCTATGGGTAGAGACTTGTGATGGTTAACAGGCAATGAGAAGTGACGGTTCACGGTTAACAGGCCGATGATCCCGAATCCAATTCGTATGCCAAGTAACTACAAGGATCTATGAATCGAGTCGCCTTTTAGACGTAGAAGCGGACGGGAAGACGAGATGTTTTGGTATGGTTATCGATTAGTGATGTTGTGAGTTAATGAACTCATGTCATGTTTCCATATAGTGTGAGAATTATAAAGTGTGAACTCAAGAGTCCTTTTCCCTTTTCCCCGGACTTGAGTTAGGATTGTTAGAACCTTGTTAATCCGAGAGAACCCATAAGATAGGGAACTCACTAAGATTTGATGTATCTCACCCCACGTTGTTGATGTATTTCAGGTGCTTCAGGTTCCGAGAAGGGTAAGGATAAGGTCGTGTGATCTTTTCCTTGCTTGTTGATGGCTAGCTTCCGTAGCGGAGTTTATTTTGAGATAGTTGTTGATCTAGTTCTTAGTTTTTATCTTTTGAACATCTTATGTATATTATGCCTTTAGAACCTTTAGTTGTTTTATTTTGGGGCATGTAATGTATATAATGTGTTAACTAGGAGCTTATGGTGTTTCAGTACCAAACACTTGGATTCATATATAACATTTATGCTTTGATGTATGAGTTTTATATATGGGTGTTACAGATAAGATGTATAACATTTTACTGTAAAAGTACTTGTTAAACATATTTTACCCTAATCATAACTTATATGTAGCCGCTCACAAAATGGTGTTGATGTTGTTGTTGTTGTATTTAGAATCTTGTAAAAGTTCTCTATGAAGGATTGCAATTGCAGAAAAACATTTTTCCAATAGTTGAAACAAATAATTCCTTTAGAAGTTGTATGCATTCAATAGTTTGACCAGATAACTTCTAGAAATTGGATGCGTGCAATATTTGGACTAGATAACTTACACAAAAATTCTGTTTTTTTGTATTATTGTTTTTCAATATTCTGTGTAAATAATGTAATTTAAAAAAACATGTTCACCTCGGTTTTTATCGAGACCGAGGGGATAACTTAGCGTAATAATTTTAGATAGTGATCACCGTCCTTAAACAAATCTTTGTCGTTAATTTCATGATTATAAACGCTCAAGACACTACCATTAGTAATTCACATAATACCTAAAAAAATTACATTATAAAGGCTTTCTAATATGTATAATTGATAAAGAAACATCATGAAGTGATTGAAACTATCTACATCTTCCACTTTAACTTTTGTCATTAGCAATGGATTGCAAGTGCAAAAAATTATCTAGGTTTAAGTTTTGTTTTTTTAAATATTCATTTGAGCAAAAAATCATTTATTTTTATATCACTTTTTTTCTAACCCTTTTATTGTTTTATATCAAAAACAAATACTTGCAAGGTGAAACATTTGAAACTTGCTCAAGTATCAAGGAGTCGAAGATCCAACATATGATCTTTAGGGATAAATTAATTTTTATTTTAATATTCTGTGTAAACAATGTAATATTCTGCGTAAACATTGAAGTTTGTAAAAGAATTATTATCTTTTATTTTCTGTGTAAAAATGTAACTAATTTCAACTTTAAAAAAATCTATCTTACACCTCGGTTTAATTATAAACCGAGAAAAAAATCATCCACATACTAAATATAAAGTGCAACCAAGTTGCAGTAGAGAATTGATCGTGGATGCTTATAGATTCTCGATTTCTTGGTCTAGAGTGCTACCAAGTATGTCATTTTTTTAAAAATATTTTTCTTTATAGATTGGTGATATATATTATCTAATTAACATCAACATCCCACAACAACATTAGACAACAGTAATCAACATTAGACAACAGTAATCAACCTTTTGTAACCTTCATCATGTAATGTAGAGGCTTAATGGATTTGGTTTAAACTCTTAATCTTAGGATTAGGGACCTTGATATTAATTTTTCTTGCATTAATGGTGAGGTGTGTATCAGTACATTCATGGGGAGGATGGATGATCAATGGAAGGAAGTGAAGCGGAGACATGCTACGAACCAGGTGTTGAGAAGTTCATCTTGGGTTGATAGAAAAGGAAAAAAACTAGAGGAAAACGAAGAGATTACATCCTTTTTATTTACAGAAATCCCAGATGAGTTTGGTGCTAGGGATATGTTTGACATACTTAAGGAATATGGGTTGGTTTGGGAAGTATTTATACCAGCTAGAAGGGACAAAAGAGGAAAGAGGTTTGGTTTTGCTAGGTTCGGGAAAGTTAAAGAAGCTAGATCAATAGCAGTTAAGTTAGACAATATATTAATCAAGGGGAAAATTTATTCCAATTTACCCTAATTTAACCATATTGGGGTAGTGAGAAGAGGGTTGACACACAGGGAAGTAGGAGAATTGGAAGCCAAGAAAGAGATGATATTGAGTAAACAGAAGAAGAAGTTTCATGGAAGTATGAACAAAACATACGCAGATGCGGTGGGAGAAGAAGCTGCATGGAATCGAAAGGAGGCACCTACATTTGCTCACCTCTAGTTTAATATTGAGGAAGAGGAAATATTAAGATTCAGGAAAGCATTCATTGGAGAGGTTTTCAAGGAGGGTAACACGTATAATATTCAAGAAGCATTGAATGTGGAAGGCTTTTTCAATATAATTGCTACTCCTTTAGGGGCAAAATTGTGTTTGCTGGAGGAAAATATTCCTGGGGAGTTAATCCAGTTAGTGACGAATGAATCAACATGGTCGGAAAAGTGGTTTGTGAACATACGTCCATGGTCTCCTGAAGTGGTGGATAAGGAAAGACTGACTTGGTTAAAGTGTTATGGGTTGCCTTGCCACGCTTGGAGTGAAAACATTTTCAAATTTATTGCAGGAAGAGTGGGTGAATTCATTTCAAATAATGAGGATACTGTAAAGCTAAAGCGATTGGACGTAGCAAGATTTCTAGTTAAGGCTAAATTCGCCATCAACCTCAACGAGGTGTTTAATGTGGAGATAAACGATAACATCTACCGGATAAAATTACTTGAAGATTTTCATGGTCCAAAGCAAATTACGGTACAGGGTGTGAAGGAAGGGGTTAGTTCAAGTGATGAATTTGAAGATACTAATTCGGAAGACAGTGAAGCAATTCCAGAAACTTAGTCAATGGCAGAGGGAGATGGTGGAGAAGACCAGTGGGTTGAACTTGGGGAGGAAGAAGGTAGGGAGGAGGGGCCCACAAATTGTGATGATGTTACTAGGTGTGAAGCGTAGTAGTCGAGGGTTGGTTGTCAGAGTATAGAAGGTACTAGATTGGGTGACGAGTTGTAGGGGGTGTAGGGGGGATTTGGTTCAGATCGCAGGCGAAAAGGCAATATTAGCAGCATTGGAAAATGGTAACCCAGAAAGTAGGGGGATATTATTCAATCCAAACGTTATTGTTAGGGACATGTCTTCAGTAAAGATATCCAGAAGAGAGGGAGCCTCAATTGACAAAAGTGGGTCGAAGGAAATATGTGGGTTGGAATTGAGATTAAGCCAATCTCGATTGGAATCTATCTTAGAAAACCCATTCAATGCTGGGGGTATTGGTTCACTGTCTAAAAGGAAAAAACTAAGACTTTGAAGGACATTTATGACCAAATTAAGATACCTCTTGCACCTTCCTATTATTCTGCTCTCATCCAAATGGGGGACGACAATGGGGTGTTACTACTCGAAAAATAGTCAACCAGAGGCGAAAGAGGAAGAAACAGAAGATTCGCCATCGAACTTTATTTATCCCATGAGGGGAATGGAAAACATCGAGAAAACCCCAAAGAAGGAAGGATGAGATAGTCTCGCAACTAAACTATGGGTTCAGAAGCCGGTTATGCGAAGGGAAGGTATTGGCACCCCCATATCCGTTGTACTCGATGGGAACCATTCGCATGTCTATGTGTAAGTATGTTTGCTAAAGATATTGCTTTCTAAAAGTGCTCTAAGAAGGGAGAGAGATGGATAAGAAATAAAGAATGTGAAAGAAAATAAGATAAAAGAAAAGGTGGGGAAAAGAAAAGGAGACTCGATAAGACTTCGCAGTCCTATGCCTACGTATTCCCTCGTGCAATGGGAAAGTCAGAGTCAACATAGTTCAGAGGACTACAGATAAAGAAGATGCAAGGGTGTTTTTTTATGGACGATGCTAACGTGAGGGTTCTAGTTGTTAGGTGTTTTGCAGCTCGCTCGTGGAGTCTTATGCGTTACCTGTTTGCGGTAGAACGGACGTAGCATGTCCTTTTTAGGTGAGGGAAATAGAAGTGTGAACGGAAGATACATAGAAGGTGGCTCGCCAAGATCATCGCAACCTTGTGTCTATGTATCTGACATTCGGACGAGAATGAAGAATCAGAGCAATCGTAGTTCAGACCTACGGTTTGTTGGAATTTTTTATGGACGATGCTAACGTGCGGGTTCTAGCAGTTAGGTGTTTTGCGGCTCGCTCGTGGAGTCTTATGTGTTACCTGTTTGCGGTAGAATGGACGTAACATGCCATTTTTGAAAAGAATGATTTTCGCCATCAAGGAAAGATGTCACATTTGATTTTTTGAGATTGTTTTTAGGGGTGAAATAAGTCCTCGGATAGGAACCCTTTCGGGTAGTACCCGATTCTTTATCTAAAAAAGGTTTGTTATAAAAAGGTGTGGCGAATATAGTCACGTCTTCGTATTGAAATACGAGTATCGAGACCACACACTCTAAAGTGAGCACCCTAATACTCGAAGAGGAAGAAGTCTTCACCCAATCCTCTTTCTTTAGTTCAATACAAAGAGAACTTTATTCTCTTATTAAGGTGTTTTCATTTTAGATGGTAGGTGCTTTATGACAGTAAGCCCTAAAGGTAATGTCAAGCACTCGGGATAGGAGAAGGCCTTCGCCTAACCACTCCACAACCATCTAAGTTTAAAAAGAGAAAAGTGTTGAAAAAATAAAAGTCAACTAAAAAACCTAGATTAAACTTCTAATTAAATTTAAATTAACTAAAAGATTATTTATCTTAAAAAATTAAAAAATAAATGATTAAATAAATTAAAGTTAATTTACTAAACAAATCTAAATTAATTCTAAATTAATTAAAGGCTTATTTAACTAAAAATTACAAATAAAATGAATAAAAAGTCGGGTATCGAAATTCTCGAAAATGAAAAAAAGACTGCACTAAAATTATCAGCACAGAATAAACCATTCAGAAAAATACAACATTTTGTCCGATTTTGAAATTAGTCAGAACAGGTAGAAATGATCCGACTGATCGAAATGTGACTGAAAAGTCGTCGAAAAATAAGATGAGTGCGCCATGTTAAATTATGTGAAGCGTAGATCAATATCACTGACTTTTGCAAGCTTAAATTCGAAACTTTTCAACCACTGACTTTTAGCTTAACTGATTCATTTGTAAATCCGATAATTTTACTCTGGCTGATAATTTAAGCAGAGTGCACGATGAAAGACAGGATAATGCTATGAAGATGCGGAGTTATGACCTAGTGGGATGCAAAGATGATGAAAATTCTATGATATGCAAGTCTAGGGTTAGGGTGAAAATAAGGGTGTGACAGATGCCCCTATTTAATCTTCTTAGACTTGAAGGTGAGTGTGGCAACGACTTTCTTACAGTCAAGGTACAAGGGGATTAAATATAAGAATACCCGGGATTTTCAACCGGATAAGTAATGGAATGGAAGTGCTGAATTTGTGGGATGGCTTGTAAAAGGCATCTGTCAGTGGGAAGAGGTAATTGGTTATGAGGGATATGATGATATGCTTGAGATGCAATGCGAAATAAACATGAGTGCTTTGCCTGTCTTGAAAGGGGAGGCATGCCTGTAGCATCCTAAGAACATATAAAAGGTTATGAGATATTCCTTCTACGAAAGGTAGATAGGACTCAAGAAATAAATGATTACGAGAGATATTCCTCCTATGAAAGGTAGAGAGGACTCAAGAATGAAGAGTGAGATATTCCTCCTACGAAAGGTAAAGAGGACTCAAGAAAAAAAGGATTACGAGAGATATTCCTCTTACGAAAGGTAAAGAGGACTCAAGAAATAAAGGATTACGAGAGATATTCCTCATACGAAAGGTAGAGAGGACTTAAGAATAAAGAGTGAGATATTTCTCCTACGAAAGGTAAAGAGGACTCAAGAAATAAAGGGTTGCGAGATATTCCTCCTACGAAAGGTAAAGAGGACTCAAACAGTAAGCGATGGGGGACAATGCCCATAGGAATGCCCTACCCTATACAGGAACTGGCTAAACAAGCACGCAAATGATGTAGAAATGTATGCAAAATGCTGGGGATATGAAGGTCTGGAGTGACGGTCGTGCCAATCATGGTTGGGCTTTGGTTAAGGTGCCAAGGAAGGTCGGGCTTTGGTTTCGGGGTTGGTTGAAATACCTGCTGGGGAAAGGAGATATGTAAGGTAAAGGGTACCTGCTGACGGTGGCTTTTAAAAGGGTCACCAGACGAGAACTGGTTTTAAAAGGGGTAGACTACTAGACGAGAACTGGTGGCAAAAGGTTATGTTTTCAGACGAGAACTGACTTTATGGTTTGCCATACGGGAACTGCACTTTGAAACAATGTTTACCAAACGAGAACTTGCTTAAAATTTGGCTAAAGAATAAGTGACCAGACGAGAACTGGTTTTATGGTTTGCCAGACGAGATCTGGACTTTAAAGTTGGCTACTAGACGGGAACTGGTATCTTGAGGTGATTTACCAGACGAGAACAATTTTTAAAAATATGCCAGCAGGGTGGATTTTGCATTTGGTTCAGGGTGCCAAGTAGGGTTGGGCTTAGGTTGGAGGTTCCAAGGATGGTTGGGCTTTGGGTTGGATGGGGAATGAGCTGAACTTCCCGACAATCGAAATCTGATGATGCTACGATCGGACAACAAATGTGGATACTCCTGAAGCTCCAAGTTTAATCCTTTGCAGAAGTTGCGCTAGCTTCTAAGAGAACCTCAATTCTAGCTGAGATGCCATGATGGCTTGCAAATGACAATACGAGCGTAGCGACGTGACTAACGCATGTTGGTTGTGCTTTTGCTCTGCCCCAAGGCTTTTTGACACTTGTTGTGAACTCAACATCTGCCAGTGTCCGACAGGGTCTACTTGACCAATCTTGAAAATGTAGATGGAAACTTCCCCTTTGCAATTTATCTTCCCCAGTCTGTAGGGTTTTCAAATGAATCCTCCTCGAATGGAAACTTTGGGGATGATTATACCGTGACATAGTCGGAGATAATTTTCCCCAATGTCTGAATCTGCAATGGTCAGCCTTTGCTTGAGCCTTTGAAGGGATTGCCCTAGAATGAGCATTGAAGCGACCTAACTTGCACTGATTGAACCTTGGAGTGATTTTCCCATAATAACAATAATCTCTAGGTGGCCTACCCTTGGGTGGTGGAGTCTTGAGATGATTCTCTGCTAAACTGACTCTCGAATGCTCTTCCCGAGATTCACAAGGTTATGAGGGGGTCTTGATTTGAGTCAGCGCCAACGAATGATCAAGTTTCTCTCTTATTGCACTTTGTTGGAATCTTTTTTTTATGTCAAGTACTTGCTTGCAATTAAAATTATTCGCTTAGAAATGGTAATTTTAATACGACATTCATGCAGGTTTTGAAGGAAATCACTTATTAGAATGATGTAAAAGTGTGTGATGAGTGGACCATTAGTCCAAACATAGTGCTGATTTACTAGTGAGTGAAAGATATAGCAAAAAGAATAACACCAATGCTGAAGATTAGCAAATCTGTTGGGAGTCAGTTTACGCAACCTTGCTGTAGTATGCTTTCAGAATAAACCCCGCCTCAATTAGGTCTTTTGAGGGTTGTGACGTGGCGTAGTTCACGGTTATTTGAAACAAAGGATATAAGGCTCAAATTTTGATTTGTACTCACCCCTTCTTCGTGATAAACTCCAGTCCTACGTTCAGTTATACTACACACATTTATCTTCCAAAAGGGTTGACGATGCAAGGGTGAAGACTCAAAGTTTGCTTGAAATGGCAGTCGCCTTACTTTATTTTTGATGAATATCAGTGACCCTTTGATGGTGATCACTGAATCTTGTTTTGCTTTGAGGATTTGAGGACCTCTTTTGTTTTATTATTTTTGATCCCTAACTTTTGCATGGACTGATTTTGCTTTTCGAGTCCATCGGGATTACCTAGATTTTTCCTAAGTCGCCTCTTTGGGTGGTGGACTTAGCGGGTTCTTTTTTTGAAAGGCTTGTGACTGCCAAGTCTTTGGTCATTGAAGAACGACCTCCATAACAGGAGGTTTCATCTTGAAAATATGTGTAATCAAGATAACTGAACACTATCCATGCCCCAGGTTAAGCGTAAGGGTTTAGAAATCCGAAGGAAACACCTACTTCTAGGCTCAAAGTGGTTGACTAGGGATTAACTCCTTATCTCTCAGGTGTTTAGGGGGTTTGAAACAATGCATGTATATCATCACCAAGATTTTATCCGAAAGCATACTATTATCAATTGTGAGTATTTTGCTTTCATCATCCTCCCACAAATCTTTGCTAAAATAACAGTTGATAAAGGGAGTGAAATATGGGAAAAAATTGTGATTTATTTGCAATATATGAGAAGAGATGAGTGGATACGAATGAACTTGTTCAAAAATGCATGTTCATCACATTAACAATACCATTAGTAAGCAATAATATCTAAAAACAAGTAGCACTTAACAGGAAAGAAACTACGAATGCAAAGAAATGACAAGATCTAAAAATTGCCAATACTGAGGATGTCTTCTGTATGACCCACTGGCTTTAAGAGATGACCCTTGAAGTCTTTGAACTCAATCAGAAGAGAGGTCAACGTGCACAATCAGGCTTTCTTCTGGAAAGGATATGTGACCTTTGTCAATCAGTTGTTGCACTTTGGCTTGGAAAGCTTTGCAATCTTCGGTCGAATGCCCCCATTGATCTAGCATGATATCCACATTGCACATTGGGATCGTACCCAAGAGGGTATGGCTTTGGAACAGGCTTCAGAGACTTGGGCTCTACCAATGAACTTTGAATCAGATGCTGCAAGAGTTGATTGTATGCCATAAGAATTGGATGAAGAGGAGCATTCTTTCTTTATAGATTATTGCGAGGCCTATGCTGACTTGATTTCTGATTCTGATATCCTCGGTCACGGGCTCGTTGATTCACATGAGGAGCAATCCACGGTTTCTGGGACGAAGCTCTAGGCAAAGTTTGTGGTCTATAAGGATAACACTGCGCTGAAAATGGTGACCGCTGAGAAGATGTGGGACCAAAAGGTTTTGCTGGAGCACCCTGAGAATACTTGACATGTGTTATGACTACATTGGTTTCATCTTCTTCTTCCTCTTGGGAATTGCTGAGGGATTCCGTCTCGCTAGCATGGCTACTTGATACATCCTAGATTTGTCCGCTCTTGATATAGCTCTCGATGTGTTCTCCTACTATCACCAGGTCAGAGAAGCTTGATGGCATACTGCCAACCATTGTTTCAAGATAAGAGCCATGCAGACTGTTTATGAACATGTCAATTAATTCCATGTCCAAGAGTGGTGGTTTCACTCTGGCTGCTAATTCTCTCCACCGCTGTGAATATTCCTTGAAGGATTCAACGCCATTATGAGATAGGCTTTGCAACTGCATGCGACTAGGAGCCATGTCTAGATTGTACTGATATCGCTTTAGAAAAGTGTTGGCTAAGTCCCTCCACGATTGGATACGACTTCTTTCTAAATCCATGTACCAACTTAAAGATGTTCCACTCAAACTGTCTTGAAAACAATGAATCATCAGCTTATCGTCATGGGTGTAGCAAGTCATTTTTCGGAAGAACATCACCAAATAAAGCTTCGGGAAACTAAGGCCTGTGTACTTCTCGAAGTTAGGTATCTTGAATTTCTGAGGGATTACCAAATCTGGAACTAGGCACATATCAGCAGCATCGAGCCCAGGCGTATCATGTACTTTCATAGCTTGGAGCTTCTCCTTAATGGCACGAAGCCTTTCTTTCATGGCATCAATCAACGTCATCCTCTGGGGTCGAGCAGGAATGTTTCCTTGTGGAGGACCATCATCAGGCAGAAGATCAAATAGTGGATTACTTGTCACAGTAAATCCTGGTGGGGGATCAACATTCTGATGGTTCCTCTCTGATATAGCTACCTCAGCTTCCAACTTGCTTCGTCTAACTGGCCTTTCAAAGCGTATATGTTCCACTTACTTCCAATGCTTCACAGCTACCACAGGTTCAATATGAGTGTCGGGAAATCAACTGTGGGTTATGGACAGAGGACTAGATGAGCTTCTCGATTTTGGTTAGAGAATGATATGCAAAATGATGCATAGATGCTTATGTTAATGCAATGTTATGAATACAATAAGACATGGGGTCAAATATTAGAGGTTCACACCACAGGTATCAAGGTCACAGATTTTGCAGGCCACACAACAAGATATCTCTCACCAAGGGTAGGAAATCTATTGGTTTACAACAGGGCATTCCAAGGGTTTTTAAACAAGGTCCCATGCACTAGCCCTCAAAAGTTTTCCATCATAACGACGATTCGTAAGACGGTAATCCCTTCAAAGAATGAGCACAGAGTCATGTCTTAACAACCTTGGAATAGGGTTCTAAAAAGGTCCTCAGAATCACGGACTCCCAAGTCGGAAACAAAGACGCCATTACGTCTAATCGTAAGACATATTCATTCCCAAAGGGGACTCATATGAGCGGTGGAAGCCAAACCAACTCAACGAGTCCTAAGTCTCGCAAATCAGTAAGCAACCACCTCCTAGCTTAGTGTATACTCAAAAAGCTCGGGTAGAAATCCTTTCTCCTCACAAACCATCCCCAATAAACCCAACAGATAAGAGAACACAATATAATAAAGCAATAAAAGCAAACAAATTACACATATGACAAAAAATTAGGCTTGGCTTGCTTAGAGTGAACCATTTTCCCCAGTGAAGTCGCCAGCTGTCGCTACTCGAAAATTAGTCGACCGGAGGCGAAAGAGGAAGAAACAGAAGATTCATCACCGAACTTTATTTATCCCATGTGGAGAAGGGAAAACATCGAGAAAACCCCAAAGAAGGAAAGATAAGATGGTCTCGCAACCAAATTATGGGTTCGGAAGCCGGTTATGCGAAGGGAAGGTACTAGTACCCCCCATATCCATCGTACTCGATGGGAACCATTCACTTGTCTATGTGTAAGGATGCTTGCTAAAGACATTGCTTTCTAAGAGTCCTCTAAGAAGGGAGAGAGATGGATAAGAAACAAAGAATGTGAAAGAAAATAAGATAAAAGAAAAGGTGGGGAAAAGAAAAGGAGACTCGATAAGACTTCGCAGTCCTATGCCTACGTATTCCCTCGTGCAATGGGAAAGTCAGAGTCAACGTAGTTCAGAGGACTACGGATGAAGAATATGGAAGGGTGTTTTTTTATGGACGATGGTAACGTGCGGGTTCTAGCAGTTAGGTGTTTTGCAGCTCGCTCGTGGAGTTTTATGTGTTACTTGTTTGCGGTAGAACAGACGTAGCATGTCCTTTTTAGGTGAGGGAAATGGAAGTCAGAATGGAAGATAGATAGAAGGTGGCTCGCCAATATCATCGCAATCTTGTGCCTACGTATCTTACATTCGGACGAGAATGAGGAATCAGAGCAATCGTGGTTCAGACCTACGGTTTGTTGGTATTTGTTATGGACGATGCTAACGTGCGGGTTCTAGCAGTTAGGTGTTTTGCGGCTCGCTCGTGGAGTCTTATGCGTTACTTGTTTGGGGTAGAACGGACGTAACATGCCCCTTTTGAAAAGAATGATTTTCGCCATCAAGGCAAGATGTCACATTTGATTTGTTGAGATTGTTTTTAGGGGTGAAATAAGTCCTCGGATAAGAACCCCTCCGGGTAGTACCCAATTCTTTATCTAAAAAAGGTTTGTTATGAAAAGGTGTGGCGAATATAGTCACGTCTTTGTATTGAAAGACGAGTATCGAGACCACACACTCTAAAGTGAGCATCCTAATACTCGAAGAGGAAGAAGTCTTCACCCAATCCTCTTTCTTTAGTTCAATACAAAGAGAAATTTGTTCTCTTATTAAGGTGTTTTGATTTTAGATGGTAAGTGCTTTACGACAGTGACCCCTAAAGGTAATGTCAAGCACTCGGGATAGGAGAAGGCATTCACCTAACCACTCCACGACCATCTAAGTTTAAAAAGAGAAAAGTGTTGAAAAAATAAAAGTCAACTAAAAAACCTAGATTAAACTTCTAATTAAATTTAAATAAACTAAAAGATTATTTATCTTAAAAAATTAAAAAATAGATGATAAAATAAATTAAAGTTAATTAACTAAACAAATCTAAATTAATTAAAGGCTTATTTAACTAAAAATTACAAATAAAATGAATAAAAAATGAATAAAAAGTTGGGTATCGAAATTCCCGAAAATGAAAAAAAGAATGCACTAAAATTATCAGCACAGAATAAACCATTCAGAAAAATACAGCGTTTTGTCCGATATTGAAAATAGTCTGGACTGCTAGAAATGATCCGACTGATCGAAATGTGACTGAAAAGTCGTCGAAAAATAAGATGAGCACACCATGTTAAATTACGCAAAGCGTAGATCAATATCACTGACCTTTGCAAGCTTAAATTCGAAACTTCACAACCACTGACTTTTAGCTTAACTTATTCGTTTGTAAATCCGATAATTTTACTCCGGCTGATAATTTAATCAGAGTGCACGATAAAAGGCAGGATAATGCTATGAAGATGCGGAGGTATGACCTAATGGGATGCAAAGATAATGAAAATGCTATGATATGCAAGGCTAGGGTTAGGGTGAAAATGAGGGTGTGACATGAGGTAAAGAGAAATTCTAGAATCTCAAGGTCTGATGTCCACAATCAGATTGAAGATGATAGCATTGATAGCTATAATTTCTCAGGGGGCTCAATATTATGTTGTAACTCTATGAGTGATGACGATGTAATTCAAGGCAATGCTAGAGTGAAGAAGTCATTACAGGATGTCTCTTTCAAGGTTTGGAAAATGATTAAAGTTATGGGGGTAGAAGGGGAAGAAGATGACGAGTATTTTGAAAGTGTTGTGAGAGATTTGGAATCAAGGGACCAAAATCGCTTTGAAGCTAAGAAGGAGGGTACTATGTTGGTGTCATGAATTTAATTTCATTCAACATCAGAGGGTGTGGAGTTCCTTTAAAGAAGCGTAGACTCTGGAAAATGTTAAGTGAAGGTAAAGATTGTAGCGGTAAAAATCATGAGTGTAAGTATTGATTAAATCAACTCAAGGAAAACAGAGTCGCCACCGCGCTTTTATTTATTTCACAAAGGAAAAGGAAAAATGAGCGAATAAATCCTAAGAAGTCTAAAAAATCAAAAGCTAAAAAAGACAAAGAGAAACGGGTAAGGGGGGTTGGTTATGTAAAGGGAAGGTTTTACGCACCCAATACATCTATAGTACTCTATAGGAGCCCTTTGATGTATTCATGCTTTTGGTCTGAAAATGGTTTGCTTGAAAAGAGATTGAGGAGATGAGAGGAGAATTATTTTTTTAATATTTTGGTGTTTGGAGAGACTTATCGCCTCATGCCTACGTACCCACGGTGTGCAATGTAGGATCAAAACCCCGTAGTTCATGGTACAAAGAATGAAAATGATTGGTTATGGTTTATTTTATCTTGAAAAAGACAACCCGTCATTCTCAAGAGAGAATACTCAAATAATTACCCAAAGGTATGGGAAAGAGGCATTTGCATCACATTAAGATGGAGGATTTGCTTGGATTAACATCAACAAGACTAATCACTTCAACATCTAAGTGGAAAACGACCATACTTTCAACAAAATACCATGGTTAGGAGTTTTACATCTCATCAAAAAAATGACTTATGTCTAGTTCTTTATGAAAAGTTTAAAAGAAAAAGGTGCATAAAAGCACAAAAAATTTGGATGAGTTTTGTATTTTTTTTTTGTCATTTTGAAATGGTCAAAATATGATTAAGATGGATTGACATTTATTAAAGAAAACAAAGTTTAAAAAAATCACTTGACCAAAGTCAAGGTTTTATTATGAAAGCGGTTTTAAGTTTGAAAACAAGAAGGTTTTGAAAAAGGGAAAAGGTTTTGAAAATTAAAGAAGGGGTGGAGAAGAAGTGACTATCCTAGTGCATAAAGTAAAAGCTAGGGAAAAGAAGGATCTAACCAAAATGGAGCCACTTCAAAGCAATATTAAAAGAATTCCATCCTTAAGCAAATTGGCCGAATAAAGGCAAGTCTTCAATCAATACTCCAAGCAAAGGGATAACAAGTCCTAATTCTAGGTCCATAAGTCCGATATTACTTCAAAAGAGGTCCATAAAGAGATCACTCCAAAGCATAGGATAGTAACCAATAGTCCAAGATGAGGAGAATTAAGTTTTTTATGGTTTAAGCCTTTATTAATGTTTTGGTCCAAGTGGACAAAGAAAAAAAAGCATAAGCATAAACATGTGTCCAACGGACAAAGGAAAAATTGCGGAAACATAAACATGATATAAAATGATAATAATGAAGCATAAAAAAATAAAAGAGATAGGGAGCTAGAAGGAAACATAAACAAAATTAATATAATAATATTGTTAGTAAGTGAGTGATTAGTTGTTAGAGTTAGTGATCAATAACAATTGAATAATTGCACTTTGGTTAAGGTTGATGAAACTCATTAGAGGATTGATAAGACCAAAGCCTCCTAACAACAAGTTTCATGAGTTTTGAACCATAAGACAAATAATCAACCATTCTTGATAGTTTTCTGATACGGGGCAAATATTGCGTTATGTTAAGCAATCGCCGAGTAATTTACGAAGTAATTACCCTACAATGAGGCCAGTCAATAGCTCTTTGTGCTAATGCATGCTAGATGAACGATATGTAGATTGTCATCCGAAAGCAATACCGCACGAAAAGAAAAGAAGGTAGCGATCTAGTCTTGATCAAAATTCAACAACGGAATTCTAAGATCCATAAGACTTTCATCGATCAAAATAAAAAGAGAAATAGATGAAGAGAAAGCCAAATTAAATCACAAAATATGTGATCTAAGGTTAAGAACAAAGAAAAATGGAAGAAAAAGGAAAAGGAACCAAAACAGCCCCAAAAACAAGCAAAAAACACAATTCTGCCTCTATGCAATCGATTGCACAAAAGGTGCAATCGATTGCACCTGTACGGAATCAGCAAAACAACACAAATTTTACACTGCACAATCCATTGCGCAAAAGGTGCAATCGATTGCACCTGTTCAAAAAACAGAAAATCAGCATTTTAAGAGGCAAATCCTTGATCAATCATTTCATCAAACATCTATTGATCATGGATTCAATTGTGCATGAATTTTAAAATAAAACATCAGTAAAAACCTGCAATCAAACACAATTACAAGATCCAAAGGATCAAGTAACACAAAGCAACCAAAGATCTACATGATGAATGATGGAGATGAAGCTTTAACAATGGTGTGAAATGGATTACCACTTCAAATCTGAAAATTCCTTCAAATTGCTTCAAGATCTACACTCCAAAGCCTTGATCTACTATAATTGATGAACAAAAACAAGAATGGATGAAGGTTTAGCTCAAAGTTGAACAAGATTCAATGTGAATTCTTGTTAACTTTCAAAGGAAGAAATGTGAGCTTTGGTGAATTTTGTGGTTGGGAAGAGAGTTTGCAAGAGGTTTTTTGGCTCTCAAAAGCTTGAATGAATGAATGAAATGAAGCCTCTATTTATAGAATTTAGGCATGTGAATTTGGTGGTTTGGAATTTGGTTTGGAAGATCAAAATTAGGCTTGGAATTTGATTTTGGAGGGAAATTAACAAAAGAGTGGTGATTAGTGAAGGTGTATGGTGGGAATTAATTGTGATGAGGTAGGGGAATTATTTTTGGGTGATCTAGAATATTCTCATGTGATAAAATTGGTGCCAAATGCTTCAAAATTTGAAAATAGCTGAATTTGGCCAATTTTGCCTCTGTGCAATCGATTGCAGTGCTGACGCAATCCATTGCGCCTGTACAAAAATTCAAAATTTGGCACGCAATGTGAGGGGTGCAATCGATTGCTATTTTAGTGCAATCGATTGCATCAGTGAAAAATTGTAAAAATTGCTTTGTTTGACTCGATTGCTCTGGCTTTGGCTCGATTCTTTTGCTTATCGAAGAAGGCATGGAAATAAACACATGAACCTTGGAATTCCTTGGATAATAATCAATTAAAACTTGAGGAATCCTTGATCGGATAAAATTTGACATGATTACGGATCAACTTCGACGTCTTACAGATGAAATTCATTCGAGCTGCGGGGCTGTTATTTTGGTATTTTTAACCTGTTCTTCCCCTGAAAATGTTAGTGAAAGAAAACAAAATATTTTTGGATTTTGATTAAAGGTTAGTAAACATAAACAATTAACCAATAAAACAACTAACAAACACACACAAACCCAAAGATCCCTGCAAGGCACAATCCTATAGAAGAGGGAACCAATGTGTGATCTTGTTTGTATGCACATGAAAAGCAGAGAATCTTAGGAGCAAAAATTAGGGTATTACAGCTGCCCCTATTTAAGTTTCTTCTATCCGGAGATAAGAAGATTGACATCTTTGTCTCGACGAGATAGAAGAGACTTAAATATAACAATAAACCCAATTTTTGGCCCTAAGAGACCACAAAAAGATATGATTATGCAAATGGTATGCAGACACAAGACCTCCGTGGGGAGAAACACCACAGGAGACAAACAAAACGGCTGGGGAGCAAAGAGAAAAGGCTCCACAGGGGAAAACAAAAGAGGGAAAGCACATCCCAACGAGGGAGGGAACAAATCTCCGCTGAGGGAAAAATTACCAACACCAGAAATAAAAGAGGGATAACACTATCCCAACATGGAGAGAAAAATCTCCGCTGGAGAAAAGATCGTCTAATACCAGACATCTGGTAATAACATGATCAAAAGGAAAGATTGCCAACTACCAACCAAGTGATAGCTACAATAAGGCAGTCAAACCAGGCTATATTGCCTACTACCAACACAGGGTAGGACGACAAAGGTAATAAGCCAGCTACATCACCTACTACCAACTAAATGGGTAGGACGACAAAGGTGATAAGCTCAAAAAGAGGGATTACCAACTAACCGGGGAACATACCGCACAACTACTGAGACTCAGCTGAGGAAGAGATTCAAACTGGGGATAACTATACATGGAAATAAACCACAACACAACAAGGATCTAACTCAACAGGGGAGACCTAGCACAACAAAGCTCCACTGGGGAAAAATATGCCTCAACAATGAACTATCTCTAGCATACCGAAGAGGCTAACCATCCATCGAAGTAGAAACCCTCAACAACAAACTGTCCCATCTAATCGAAGAGACTTACCATTCATCAGAGTGACAAAATCTCAACAACGAACTGTCTCGTCTAACCGAAGAGACTTACCATTCATCAGAGTAACAAATCTCAACAACGAACTGTCCCGTCTAACCGAAGAGACTTACCATTCATTGGAGTCACAAAATCTCAACAATGAACTGTCCCATCAAACTGAAGAGACTTACCATTCATTGGAGTTACAAAATCTCAACAACGAACTCTCCCGTCTAACCAAAGAGACTTACCATTCATCAGAGTAACAAATCTCAACAACGAACTGTCCCGTCTAACCGATGAGACTTACCATTCATCGGAGTAACAAATCTCAACAACGAACTGTCCCGTCTAACCGAAGAGACTTACCATTCATTGGAGTCACAAAATCTCAACAATGAACTGTCTCATCAAACCGAAGAGACTTACCATTCATCGGAGTAACAAATCTCAACAACGAACTGTCCCGTCTAACCGAAGAGACTTACCATTCATCGGAGTAACAAATCTCAACAACAAACTGTCCTATCTAACCGAAGAGACTTACCATTCATTGGAGTCACAGAATATCAACAATGAACTGTCCCATCAAACCGAAGAGACTTACCATTCATTGGAGTCACAAAATCTCAACAACGAACTGTCCCGTCCAACCAAAGAGACTTACGATTCATTGGAGTCACAAAATCTCAACAACGAACTGTCCCGTCCAACCGAAGAGACTTACCATTCATCAGAGTTACAAAAGGTATTAAATGCATCGCCTCAGGCTTCTCAAATAAAGGAATGCCACGAAACAGTATTGAACCTTCCAAAAGGGGAATCATACGCAGCTTTCAGCTGAAGGGCGCAAAATCCTCAAAGGTGCAAAATAAATGCAATCTCAATCTAGATTTCATAGCCTAGAGATTCAAACAAATATTGTAGGGGACCCAAGTTCAATCCAGGAACAAGCTGGAGAGAAACGGTCAAACAAGACTCATCCCGAGGAGGAAATATCTCAATTGGGGACTAATTCCATCCAGATAATGAACTGGAGAGGAAACTGAATCAAAATCTTCCACGAGAAATAAACTCAGTGGGGAATTAACAAAGATATGAATTTTCTGCTTACGGGTCAACACTCTAAATGGAGAGAAGACACACACGCTCTGCGGGGATAACAACACCAGAGAGCAAAGAAGCACCAACACAAATGCAAAATGCACAATGCAACAACAACATGCTATGCACAACAAAATGAATGCGCATGCAATGCTAATGAGTATGAATATGCTGACAAAACAGACATAAAGAATAAACAGAGGGTGAACTAAACATCACAACACCACTGAATACTCGGCTAATCTCAACAAGATGGAGATATCATTAGCAACTCTGCTAGGGCTTTAGCTGAAGAAATCCTGCAAGAGATAAACAAAAGCCATCAAAGGAAAACAAATCCTACTACAAGGCTCAAATCTTGCTGGAGAAAAGAAGATACTCCTTGGGGAAAGACCCAAATATCAATCTTCTAACATCGATGATCCACAAAGAGGATAATAACATAAACTCTACTTTGAGGACGACAGGAAAACTGTCGGGGAATCATAACGAACCAATTATTTATGACTTTCCCTAGGGATAATAAAAATTCACAGAAACTTCTAATTCAAAAGGATGAAGAGATCTGTTGCGGAAAAAAAAAAGAATCCGCTGGGGATTATAGACATATAAACATCTATGCAAAAAACCACTGGGAAAACAAGGCAGATTTGCTGGAGATACGAGAACCCTCTCAGTGGATTAACCAATTCTGAGCAAAGCATACTAGATTTGCTAGGAAAACAGTAAAAGGTCAAACTGTGGGGGATTTTAGATCAATACTCATCTTGAATGAGAGAAAACCCAACAGGTGACTAGTATATAAATATTCCTTGAATATAGTTATCATGAGCTGCTTTACTGGAGAATAGCCACAATAGTGATGCATAATCTTCACTAGGAGGATAAATCTCTGAAAAAACAATCCGGAGAGAAGTACATCCTGGACTTGCCGGGGGAAATGAGAAATTAACCTCACTGCTCTATGTTTGGAAATGATAATGAACTGCCTCCGTTGGAGAATCATCAAGGATAAATACCTGGGTAGAACAACCAGGAGAGAAGAAAAACACCCACAAGACAAGATGAAACACGACAAGCGATCACCACGTCAATGCTTCTTAGAAGAAAATAACATCGCTCTCTTTTTGGGGACATCCAAAGCAACAATATCACCTCTAGAGGATGAAACTCTGAGTGAAGATTCCTCATATGGTTTCGGCTGGGGACATCCCATCTTCTGGGCACCTACTATAACACCCCATTTTAATTATTTAATCGTCGTGTATTATTTTTTATTATTTGGCTTTGTTAAGGGTATGTGTTTGAGTGCGTAGGGATAATAATAATATAATAATGAATAATGTAGAGGCATGTCCAATAATAGTAATGTAGGGATGATTATTATTATTATGCCTAATATTATTATTATTATTATTAATATTATTATTGTTATTATTATTAAACCAAATAGAATTAATATTATTATCATTATTATTATTTTATTATTAATTAAATAAAAATCTGATTAATTAGATTTAGGGAGAGTTTAGTGGAATAAAGTGTTTTACACGTAAAAAGAGAAAAGTTTAGAGAAAGAAGAACAAGGGTGCTAGGGCTAGGATCTCTATCAACTTCCACAGGATTTTCTGAACGAATTCGAGGTAAGGGGGGAGAATGGGTTCAATACAGGTGATAATAACATGAAAGGGTAGTGAGGGGTCCTTTCCCTCGTAGGAATTTGTATGCATAATTCTGTTCTTGTGAATCTGTTGATTGTATGATTAAAATTGTGATGAAAGTTGTGTGAATCGATTTATTCTATCATGATCTGTGTAAATATAATATGTTGTTGCTGCTATGTGAATGCTAGTATCGTAGATCTGGTTTTGTTGCAGGTTGGGAGAATGATTGTAAATCTGTAGGTGATGATTTTGGTAGAATAATGAAATAGGATAGTTAGATGAAATTACAGGTCCTAAAATCAATGAAGAAACCAATTTAGGATGAATTTGAATGATGGAAGTGAGAGAGTAGTGGCAGAATTCGGACTGGTATGGAAAAATGGGTATTTTCCCCAGTCTCTGTCCATACGCGTAACAGGGAGGGTGATACGCGTATGGATTGGTGTGCATGAGGCCATTACGCATAACAGGCGTGTTGTTACGCGTATGGCAAGGCGTTACGAGGGAAATACACGTACAAAACCCCATTTGACACGACCCTCTGCTCATATGAGTAACGGTACGCGTATGGAAGCTTGGCCTTACGCGTATGAGAAGAGTTACGCGTAACCAGATCTGAAAGTGGAATTTTGAGGGAAAAACATGTCTCTGCCCATACGCGTAATAGGTAGGGCAATACTCGTATGGCAGGGCGGGATGGGAAGCCTTACGCGTATGATACGCAGCTGGTGGGCGAGCGACTAGGAAATACGTGTACGGCACAGGGCAATACACGTATGACCGGCGAGTGTGCAGAATTTTACCGTTTCACGATTTCTTTCCCGTTTTCGCGTCCGAATCAGTTTCTTTTGGTTTGAGAGGTTGGGGATAGATGCCAGAACCTGAGAAATGTGGAATTGGTGATAAAAATAATTGATTTAGTAATTTTGGTGAATTAATTAGTAATTAGCTAATTAACGTCGTGTGAAGTGTTTTCTGTGGTGTTATGTATTGATTGTGATCAGGAGGATCGTGGAAATGTATGATTATGATTATACACGAGTTATATGCATATTTGATGTCATGCATTCATGGGTGTCGGTGTTGATGAATCATTGCTCAGGAGGAGTGTATGTAATTCATCCGAACTCCAATGTGGAATATGGTGGAGATAGATCATTGCCAAGTATGGGTGTATGTGATCTATCCGGGTTCGATTGAATGAACCATGGTGTTTTGGTACCACATGCATTGTGTCATTTGTTGAGTCATATTGCATTGTTATTACATGTTGATTTAATTATGATTGAAAGTGACAAGTATGTCGTGATTATGTGATTGTGTGATTGACTGTGAGTAACTACTCTTTATCATGTATTATTCACCGTTTATTAATGAATGTAGTTCTCACCCCTTTGTTGTTTGTTGCGTCTGTGCTTCTTTGGAAGTACAGATAATCCAGGTACTTGAGTGTGCATGGAGTGTGTGTTGCTTGATCGAGTCTTAGGAGTCGCTCTGATACGTAACACAGGATTATTTTGGGGGATTTTATCAATTGTTATTTTTAATTTATTTTGTTATGTATCATTTTCATTTGATATATGGTGGACCACTTTTTATGTGGATTTTGAGGTTGTTGGCATGTGGCCTTGAATTGAATAAATAATTATTTTCTGCTGTTTTATTTCATTAATGAAAAGAGTTTCAGTTGTTGGTTTTAAACAAAGTGACATCCTACTTTTGGTTGTGAACTCTGATTATTTAGTAATATTTCTATATTTTATAAAATGGGAAAAGTGGGGTGTTACACCTACACTTACTTCATTAAATGTTTTTTGTCCCCCAAGATAATAATTATAATTTTTGTCTGCAATGTTATCACCAAAAGGTACCTTTTCCCCAATAGTACTCAAAAGCACCTTTTCTGTCCTTACTAATTATCCACCTGTCCCACTCATGCCCTTTCCTTTGTCACTTTCAGCCACTACTCCAACATCAAAATCGCCTAGTACCCCCTCTTTTTGCAAAAGTCTCGTATCACCTTGTACATCACGCATCCCAGAGCCCATGAAAATCTTCTCCACAGTGCCCTCCGTTCCATCGTCCTCATCTTCCCTATCTTCTACCTCCGTCTATGACTCAATATCTGGCTCAATATCTTGTTTTACGATAATTCTTTTAGGACCATGGAAGTCCTCCACCATTTTGATTTTAAATACTTCACCATTGATTCCAAAATTACACACTTCATTTAAATCAAGTGAATATTTAGTTGATATCAAAATCCTAGCAACATCCATATTAATCTGAGCTTCAGTCTCGTTGTCACATCTCACAAACTCACCCACACGAACACATAAGTGTTTAAAACACTCAGTTCTCCAAGCATGGCAAGGTAAGCCATAACATTTAAGCCATGTCAACCTTTCGTTCTCTACCACATCCGATGTCCAAGGATTGATGTCTTCAAACCACTTTGAAAACCATTCTTCATTTTACTGGATAAGCATTCTCAGAGCTCCATCTTCTCCTTCTTCAAGTAAGCATAGCTTAGCCCCTAATATGGTAGCTTTGATAAAGAAATATCCTTCCTCATTTAATACTTTCTGGATTTCGTATGTAGAGCCAGTACACTTAACCTTTCCCACAAATGCTTTCTCAAACCTAGATAGATCTTGTTTCGCAATGCTAATCTCCAAATGTGAAAACAAAGGTTTTACCTCCTTCTTCCTTTCCCGTCTCCTCACTCGAACCGGTTCATACTCCCCTGGGAATAGCCCAACTTTATTTTTGACCACTTGTGCATAAGAAAAATCACTACGGACACCCTTTTTTTTTAAGTTTCTAACCCTGTTGACTCCATCTCCCCCCGTAGATGTTTCATTCTCCACTCCCTTTTGCATCATTTTTACGTCCTTGCCCCGGTTAAACCTAGGAACATTAACAAATATCTTTTTTCCATTTATTTGAATGTTATCCAGCTTTGCTGCCATGGTTCTCACCTGATCTCTAACCTTCCTGAACCTTACGAAGCCGTAACGTCTTCCTCTTATGTCCCTTCTTCCCGGGATGAATACTTCAATGACTATGCCATACTCCTTGAATATATCCGCCATTTCCTTTGCCCTGTTTTTCTCCGGGAACTCCGTAAAGAAAAAAATGATACTTCTTCATTCACACCTATTTGTTTTCCGCTTCTCTCCGTCCATATAGATGCCTTCATAATGGTATTTTTTGTTTTCCTTCTACCAAAAACTTTCCAATCCATTAAAACAGCTCAAGAACTTAGAGTGAAAGCAGCAACTACACCAATGAAAAAGAAGAATAAAACCTCACTGTACCAAGGCCCACTACTACGAAAAATCCATTTAACGACGTCAGGTTTACCACGGTTTCGTATCCCGCCGTTGTAACAGGATTAAAAATTTATAATGCCATATTAACGACGGTTGAACCTCATAACCGTTGTAATACAAGCTGTGTAACAAGCTTCGATTCCCAGCTACTATATTTTTTTCCATATTTTTACATTTTTAACACGCTTGTATTAAAAGACCGTTGTAATACATGTATCACGCTTCGATTCCCAGCAATGTATTTTTTGTCATATTTTTAGATTTTAAACATGTATTAATGTTTTAAACATGTATAACGCCATGTAATGTATTCTTTAGATTCCCTGCAATGTATTCTTTAGTATTTTTAAGTGCAATAGAGTATTATAACTTTAAAAATAAAACTGTAAGAGATGAACATATATAAAATAAAATTTTATTAATATTCCATTGAGAGGAGTACATTGATAATCATATTACATATCAAGATCATTGTCAGAGCCCATAGCATAAAATGCATCTGCATATTCTAGACATCTCTCCTCACTCCCCTCATCGGAATCATAATATACAGGCCTCCTTTTCTTCTTTATCTTCTTCTTCTTCGGCTTCTTCTTCTTCTTCTTCTTCTTCTTATCCCTCCTCACCCTTAAGGCATCCCTGATGTTGGCCGGCGCTGGTTGGACCTCCTGGATTGGCGCCTGGCGTTCCTCATTGTTGATGTTTCTAGGATTCTCATTTGTTGAACTCATTGTTACGAAGAATATATTATTTAGAAATGTAAAATTATCTATTTATAGATGAGGTTGAAGATGAAAAGTCTGATAGTTTAGTGCTTGCAATGATGATAACTTGTAAACCGTTAATATTCTGGAACGATATTTTCTTGTAAACCGTTCATATGTTGGGAAGAGAAAGGGTTAATAATATTACGACGGTTAGAAGTAATGACCGTAGTGATATCCCTTAAAATCCAGGCGTAATTTTAGGAAAATGTTGTTGCCTGGGGTCGAACCTTGTACCACGTATAATGGGTATCGCTACGGTCAGTTTAACTAACCGTTGTGATATAATTAAAATAATATATAATATATCATAACGGTTATTTAAGAAAAACCTTTGTGAAATATTTACCTATATAAGGGAATTAACTTTCCCTTATTGACAGTAGCGCCGTTTCCTTCACAGCGAAAGCCTAGCACCCATTTTTTCTCTACATTTTTGGCAGCAAACTTCATCTTTTTTTAGAATCTGCGAAAAGAAATTCAAGAAGTATGAAGCTTTTGATTTAAGCTTTTTCCTCCATGAATTCCTTGCAGAGTTTAAAACTATATGAACATGGTGATGATGCAGGTGGTAGCAAGCGTAATGTACATATTGTTTATGGAAAATAAGGTATTCTTCCACTTCAATCTTTTTGTTAGATAGTACTCATTATCTCGTTTGCTTCATGTTATTTTTGTTTATTGTTCTCATTTTGCGCAGATTCGACTTCAATGCTTCACAAGCAAGGTGAACTTCATTGTTATGGTACAGTCCCACTTCTTAGCGTTTTGTTTCAACTTTTGCTTGTTTTGTTTTGAATACTAACTAATTTTCTTCATTGCTTCCCACTTCTTAGGGTTTGTTTCTAATTTTGCTTGTTTTGTTTTGAATAATAACTAATTTTCTTCATTGCTTCCAACTTCTTAGGGTTTGTTTCACATGGTGATGATGATAGTGGTATATATATATATATATATATATATATATATATATATATATATATATATATATATATATATATATATATATATATATGAATTCATTATGATAAGGTACATATATATGAATTCATTCTGATATTGTACATATGAAATTTAGTTTATTATATACTATGTATATTGTTTGTTTTACTATCCTTTTACTGAAAATGCAATCAATTAAATTGGTATAGAAACCTATAATCTAAAAATTAAGATGTATTTGAAAACCAACCATTATCATGTCAATGTTTTTCAAATCGCATCCATTTCATTCAGTACATTGTATGTTCCTTAACACATAATATACGATTCAATGGTCTGATTCCTTCTACACATCGATATCTTTTATTATATATAGTTTACCTATTCATCGCCAAAAATCATCGTGGTTTTTATGATCATGATTGTTATGATGATAAAATCGAGAAGATTTTTGGCGATGGAAAGGTAAACTATATAATAAAAGATATCGATGAGTAGAGTAAATCAGACCATCGAATCGTATATTATGTGTTAAGGAACATACAATGTGCGGAATGAAATGGATGCAATTCGAAAAACAGTGGTGTGTTTAAGTTGGTTTTCAAGAACAGTTTAATTTTCAGATTATATATTTCTTTACCAATTTAATGGTTGTAATTCTTTAATTATGTGTGTGGTAAAACAAACAATATACATTTGTATTTAATAAACTAAGGGTATATATAACAACGGTTGTGACTAATAGCCGTTGTGATAGTTAATATATATTACAACGGTTGAAATAACTAATCGTTTCAATATAATGTGCGCTTTCCAGATTACAACAACGGTTTCCAGACCATTGTAGAAACAGCGAACATACAACGACAATCTACATAACAACGTCTTCGCCCGCGTCATTATATGTCATTCCCAACAGTTGTTAAATGGGTTTTTCGTAGTAGTGGCCCCTAGTCCTAAGACTAGGAGTTTAAGTCGAAGATAAAGAAGATCCTATCCAGTATTCATTGATACAACAAGTTTTTCATAGTGCTGAATACAGAGGAATGAGTGCAGTGTCTCATCAAATGCCTGAATTTCCCTTTTTTTGAGTTTGGTTTTGCAGACGTTTCAACAATGTTATTTTAAATTATTTGATGAATTTTCAAACGAATTCACTGATAGTTGAAAAGTCTAATATTTGGAATTTAAGTGCAGGAAGACGTTTACATAGATCCTTCCAGCTTACCGACAGAATGCAAGTTTGAACCGCTTCTTTGGTGTTTATATGTGAAAGTATGTGAAGTATAATACAATCTAGTAAATCGTTGAGTCTGTCTATAAGTTCACTATCGTTGAGTTTAACTTTCTTCATCTCAAGTTGAATCATTATCGCATCTTCTGATTTAGACATTCTGATAAATACCTAATCAGAACCATAAAAAAACGAAATTATTGTTTTGAAACAAATTCCCCATATAAGAAGAAAATACGGGTGCACTAAGTGGCATTAGACTAACACTATAAAAAGAAAATTGATCAGTGAAATATGAAATACCTGGCGAGTTGTTCTTGAGTTTGCTGGTTTCAGTTGTAGTATTGTAGGCGTTGAATGCATTTTCTAGGGTTTGTATTCAACGAATACCCTAGAGTTTACTTTTTTTTAACACTCCATGTTAGTTATTTATAATAAATTATTTTAAATTAAATTAAAATTTTAAATAAATCTTAATCTATACAATATATAAAGGGAATACTTTGTTTTGGCGTAGCCATTTTTTCTACCATTTTTACCCTTACTTTATTTTGTAATCTCCTTAATAACTTCTTATTATTAACTTCCACATAACTTCTATTATTAACTTCCACATAACTTCCTATTATTAACTTTCACATAATTTTTTAAAAATTATATTAAATAAAAACTATCATTTATATTTTCATTCATACGAATTAAAAATGCGGACAGACGCTAGTCTTATATAAAGGAAAAACATGTTATAGTATATTATCTTTCTTATTTTACCTTTTATTTATTATAAATATTTTAAAAAAATTAGTTAAAGATGGCAAGTGGAAGATGGTTATATTATTTTTAAATAAAAAATAACTACCATCTCACATTTACACAATTAATAACTTTTTAAGTTTATAGTTATTTTTTTCACTTTAAAATAAAAATTAAACAAAAAATAATATTTTCACATGTGCATATTAAAAAACGCACGCTGCTAGTTTACATAAATGGAATAGCCCTATCATCATAGCAACCATAACCCTATCATCATGTAGCTACCGATTTTTGTCGGTGACGCGACCACCTTATCGCTGAATTTGGGTATTCCTCACCTCAGTGGGAGGAACGTTGGGTGCTACTTTCTAATTACTTATTTATCTCATGAAGCTGGAAGGGAAAGTTATCTAAAACAAACTTTACACGCATCTGTTTAGCTTAACAAACGCTTGAAAGAGATTGGGGAGTCCGGGGTCAGGTTATACAATAGGGAGTTGTCAATTACCCATCCTATATATGGTTATCCATGAGATGATAGTTTTAGGATCAGCTTTGGTACTTGATTGTGTTTGTCTGTGAAATAGGAAAAGTTTGTCTTGGTGTTTGAGAAAGAGAGAGAGAGAGTTTTTTTTGGTAAGGTCAGGGGCCTAAGGTTTTTTGTTTAGTGTGCTCGCTAAGATTATCGCAATCTTATGCCTACGTATTCCCTGTTATGGAGTATAGGGAAATCAGAGCGATCGTAGTTTCTCCTATTCTAAGGAAGAAGCAAATGGTTGGTGTCTTGTTCAAAGCCCAAGATTAAAGCTAAAAGTTGGTTTGTTCGTGTCTTGTTTAAAGCCCAAGATTGAAGCTAAAAGATTTTTTTGTATCTTGTTCAAAGCCCAAGATAGAAGCTAAAAGGTTTTGATTGAGAGAGAATTTTTCATCTCTAAAGAGAGATATTTGATCTGTTAATCACAGTTGCTTGGGTATCTAGTTTGAAAAGGAGAATTACTTTAACTAGACTGTATGAAGTCCAGCAATGCCATAATTTCCTTTACAAGGTGATTGTATTAAAGGAGAAAACTTTAACTCAGTGCGAGAAATGCCATTTTTCCTAAGGAATTCATGCTAAAAGAAGGGCAGTGGCATATATGTTTGTATCTAGAGGCTTGCCACTTACAGCAATTAGATGAAGGTTTTAACCAGGATAATGATGGACAGACAACTTGGATGTTAATATCAACAAGTGTGCCACTTACAGCAATTATCTGGAATTTGAGGGTTTTGTTTTGATTGACTATTTTGATGTGTGATTAGACAGAAAAAATATCCTCCTGCAGAGAGTTTTGATTTCCTCTAAGGGATGTTGATTTTTGTGTGCCTTGATTAAAGCCTAAGGTTGAAGCTAAAAGGTTAATTGGTTTCCACTGGTGTAACACCTCAAAATTTGCCCTCTTGTTTTAGCTTTAACCGACTTATGTTTCGTTGCATGCTTTGCATTATCATCTTTGCATATCATTGGCCTTAGCATGGGATCAAGGTATCTAAATCAAATCAAAAGAGCTTTGAGCCTCAAAATGTCTTAATTGACCCATCATCTCATCCAGTGGTCAAGCTTGACAAGAGATTTCAAGTGAATCACCCTCTCCTAACTAGTGCAAAATTAGGGTTTTGGGATTCTTGGGTTTAACACCCCAATGGGCAAGATCTTTGAGCTTTTATCATCTCCAAATGGTATATCTCATCATTTTTTGAGAGGATACACATCATACTCAAAGGAATTTGGATTTGGAGGATGGGCTAATTTCTCCTAGAATGAGGGTACACAATTAGGGTTTACCATAAAATCAGTTTATTTCTGATTTCTTGGGCAAGACTTGATTCTATGGTATTCCTCATGTCCTTAAGTGTCTAAGATTGAAAGATTGTCCAATAATTTGGTCTAGAAAGGTTTCCATTGATCAATTGTTTGAAAATCAGGAGAATTGGGGAAAAGTCAACTGTGCAGAAGAAAAAGTCAACTCTTAACTTTTTGAGGTCAATTTCATGTTCCTCATCTCAAATATGTTCATTGATGAGGATTTGATCAACAAATGTCAAGGGATTCATCAAAAATCAAAAGATGATAAAAGTTGCCAAATGGCAAGTTTTGCAAGGTGAGCACCCAACTTTAGGGCATTCTTTTTCTGTGTTCCAAGCTTCAAACTCAAAGTTTAGGGAGGCCTATCAAAAGTTCACATTCCAAGCTTCAAAACCAACCAATAACATATCCATTGGATCAAAATTGAAGGAGATATGGTCATTTAAAGTTGAGAGATTTCATGGCATTTTTTACCAGCCAACCAAGTCATGACCAGCCAGCTCGGAGTAAATTAATCAAACACCTTACATGCATGAAGGGTCCATATTCATGGCCAATTTTCCCCATGCTAAAGGCTTCAAATGAAAAAGTGTCCAACATGAAAGTTGTTCCCCTTGATCCCCTCTACAACATTGATGTTGGGAGTTTTTTCACCAGAGCAACACATTGAGAAATATGGTGAGACAAAGTAGGGCTATCACACATGCAATCACACTTGCCTATGAGCTCAGGTCATGCAGGCCAGACAAAGGCACAAAATCAGTTATGTTCCCCTATGTTCATCAATATTTTTAAGCATCTTAGAGGCTTCTATTCCAAGTATTTTCAACTCTAATATTATTCTCCTCCACTTCTTCTTTCTAAAGAGCAAAAAATCATCTCATTTCACTCATTAACCATCAAGTTGTAAGCCTTCAAAGTCCACCTCATGAACATAATTTCCATCATTATGAATCTCTTTATTATTCATTAAAATTTAAAGATAGTACATAGTACTCAGGCTGCACTATTGCTATACATATCATGTTACTCTTATAGCCAAACCAAACCCTCCATGCACATGCTACACGTACATACTTCCCACATATGTTCAAATATGTTCAAAATCCAAAAAGAAAACTTCTTCAACAAGTTGTTATTGTACCAGCTTGTATCACCACCCCTCATCTCTAAACCATCACCATCATCATTATAGTACACCATAAAACCATGACCATGCATATGGAATAACAACCCGTGCTGCCCACTAAACTCTCTTTCATGTTCAACTTTCTAAACCAAGCTCTAACTATGAACTAAACCATGGTTAGCAACTTAACCACTCTTAAACTCAGCATATAAAACCATAACCATCATCATAACAAATTCAGTTACAGTCATAACAGAATTTCTCACCCTCAAATTCTCACTATTTCTCTCTCTTCGAGGCCATTGATCAAGAGGATTTTTCTCTGCAAACTCAACATCATCCTCTTCACTACCATGGTTTCTTCTCTCTGTATGCATTGAATCATCACGGAAACTAAATAGAAGCGAGTTGCATTTTCTCCATCTTCAGCAAAGTGATATCACAACAAGATTTCAAGGATTCTATTGCCTTTATTTGGCCAAGTGTTCAAGAACAAAGCACAAAGGAGCTTTCCCTGGATCTCTTAGTGTGAAGAAAACTCTTCCAAGTTCAGGTCATAACTTCTCATGTCCTTGCAAGTTTACTTTGTTATTAGTCACTTCTTGCTGCTTTGAAGTCCTCTAGGGATTATTGGAACCTCTGGCTAGTTGATAGGCACATTAGGTGCTTAGTTCATTTTTTAGGGCTTAACTGTTTGCTTTCGATTTGGACTATTCATGCTTGATCTGTGAAAACAATTTCCATATTTGGAATCCTCATGGAATTATGAATGGAATAGTGTACTCATGTGTCTTTTCTGGGCGTGGAAACCGCCGTGGCCGGCGGAGCTATCACCGGAGAAGGTGACCGGAATAACCAGTCCGGCCGTCCCTCCCTGAACCCTAGTGAAACTACCTTTTAATCTGAGTCGTCCTTGTGTTCTAATCCAACGCTTCAGAATGTGACAGCGCATTAATGACACCATCCCTAGCATGTGCTCCCTTTTTGCTGAATTATTTTGAAATAAGTGTTCACGTGTGGTAATTTCAAGTTAGCGTATCATGTGCGTGCATTGTGGATCCTTAGATGTATATATTTTCCTGATCATCATGCGTTTGACTGAACCAATGGCCACGATTAGGTCAATTTGTTGACTGAGCAACACCACATGTGCTGCAGGCTAGTTAGTGCATTGGGCCTAACTCTTTTGATATGCACACCCCCTCCTTCTGAGCCCAACGTGCATTATAACTGCTTATTTGCTTTCGTTGCACCCCCATGGCATTTTCTCCTTTTTCTATTTTTTTGATACATGTTTCAAAACGTTTTTTTAAAAAATAGTTCCTTTTCACTAAAAATTCCAAGAAAATTCATGATTGATCCTAACCCTCTCTTTTAATTTTTGAATTTTTTTATTTTCATTTTTGATTAATTTTGATGCCTGTTTTGGAATTCTCTTTGTGTTGTACTTTAATGATCATAGTTTGTGATACTTGGTGTATAAATAATTTTCTATAAGAAGTTTGGTATTGGTTTTTTACATGGAACTTGACATGAGATATTAAGACATATTTAGAACTATTTTGTAATTTTTTGGGATTTTTTAGGGGATATTTGATTGGCTTTTGAATGTCATCTTGTATGTGTTTGTTCAATGACTATAGTGCATATTATAGGTCTTGTTTAAACATGAAAACAAATGAATTTTTGTTCATTCTTTTGCATATTGTTTAGCCTATGATTACACTCCATCTCACTTGTTTCCTTTGAATTTTTACAACATTTACTCATGCTTGTGTTAATTGTTAAAGTATACCTTGTTTGCGTAGATGTTTAGAGTGCAAGTTCTAGGGCTTTATGTTCATTGTGTAACCATTCAATATGATACTTGTGCATTCATTTGTATACATGTTTAGGCATCCTTATAGGTCTTCTAAAACCAAATTATAGGTCCTTAACTCCTAACTTTGATTGATTTGTATAGACTTAATTGAACATGGATTGGCACTTGGTATTTGACTATTCTTTGTCTACTCTATCTTATGCGTTGCATACCATGTCTTCATGAAGACTTATATGACCTAAAATATATCCAAACTTGACTTACTTTCTATTTTAGATCATCTCTAACCATTCATGTGTGACTCATAACTTCATTTCACCTAATTGAATTCACATGACCTCAAATTGTCTTCACTTGTTCAACTTGTGTTAGTTTCCATTGTTTGTGTAGTATGCTTTTACTTGTTGCATCATTCCATTACACATGATCTCATATGACCTATAATATGTTCATATACTTGTAAATACTCCTTTGACTCACAAGTTCCCATTTGTTTCATGCATTACTACTTTGATATGTCATCTCCAAATTGAACATTGTTTGTTAACTTTGTTTGTACCTTGTGTGATATACTTCTTCTATTTCTTTTAGGACTTGTATGAGACATATTAGATGTCAATAGCCTCTGACCTTGACATGTCTAATATGTATTTGATCCATGTGAAATTCATCTTTCATTTACTTCAAAAGACATTAATGATTGAGTACTTCTTTGCACTAGTTTTGCACTTACTTCTCTTCTAACTTCTAAATAACATGAAAGTGTATGACTTCTAACTTGATTCAACATGCATCTAACCTCTGAATTTGACATGTTTACATGCCTTTAACTCATTCTAACTTCATCCATCTTCATTCATTTCATAAGTCATTCATACTTGACAACTTTGAATTTGCTTTGCTCTTAACCTTTAACAATTAATGACATGAGTCGTGTATGAACATTATAGGTCATTTATTTTGATTTAAACTTCCTTTAAAGTGTGATATGCTACTGACTTGGATGCTCATGCATGATTCATTTCACTTACATGACTTCTTTTGGTTTGTTTTATCTAGTGTGTGCATAGTTTGAACTTGTATGAACTTGTTTGAACCTAGTTGGTTCTTCTTCTTCAATGTGCTTCAACATAAGACTTGTATGGACTTTGTAAGAACATTATTGACTTCTAAATGCCATTTCAAATGTCATATGCTACTGACTTGTGTTCATTGCCATGTTTGTTCATCTTGCATATTCATTCTTACTTATGTTACGAGAATGCTTTCCTCGTATGAATTTGAGTGTTGATTGTTTGCATTTCTTGTTACCTAATCCTAATCAATGCTTGCATTCATGGTTCACATGTCATCTTAATGACATCTCCATACATTAATAAATGTCATTCACTTCTGACCTTGATGTTTACATGTGCATTCATTCATGTTTATGAACCATATGCATTCATCTTGCATAGCTAGTGCACAACTTGTATTTGGGTGATCTTTTGGTACATGTTTCAACATAGTTTGACTTTGTTTGACACCTTAAAATTATTAGGATACATTGACATGTACCTACTGACTTTGGATGTTCATTAACCCTTAGGACCCTCCCCTTTTTGGTTTAACCTTGTTTGCTTCTTAAGTTGTCCTCCTAAGACAACTAGCATTGTTTGATTTATCTTTTGTCACTCATATGCAATACTTGTGTTCATTTGATACTAACCCTTTGTGTAGGGGCATAGGTAAGACATATGAACATGTGGATGATTATCCATGTTCATTCCTCCTTTCATCTCTTATCTCTTTCATTACTCTTTTACTTGTGGATTACATGATATAATGCTTTGTGTAAAACTTTCTCACACCCCTTTGGGATCCTAGCTCATCCTTAATTTTTGATTAAGGTGAGGTAGGATAAGCATTAGATAGTGCTATCCCTCTCTTTTCTTTAGACTTAGGTTGTTCTTAAACCTCCCCTTAGGTCCATCTTTTGCATGACAACTTTAGTAGAGAATTCCCCTTAGTGTTTTTTCTTTTCCTTGAGTCTTCTCTTCTCATCTTATAACAACTTTAAAATACTTAATAAAGTTAACGTGTATTGCGCATGAGCCTTGCATGTGGGAAGTGAAGAATGAGGGGTCTCCTCTAATTTTTCTAGAGTGTTTGGTGGACGTTCCATCTTGGAATGATTTGCCAAGCATTCGTTCCTAAGTTATAGACTTGGGTGCAATACAAGTTGCGAACCAAAATCAAAACACTTCTGTCTAAAAAACACAAAACAAACTCAAACCTTTTTCATCCTTTGGAATTGTTAAGTTTCAAACCCATTTTCAGAAAAGGGCACGTTACTTCCGTCTCGTCGCAAACAGGCATCGACCCTAATTGCCAGATGCGAATCTAACATCGCTCATAAAAAAACACCGACCCGTAGGTCGAACTACGACTGCTCTGAGTTCCTCTTGTGAGAACAAGATTTGGTTCTGCAATATTACCTCTAAGTTTTGATGATAACAGATGAATATTTGTATGAACAATTTTGTGTAACTAATGTTGTTATTTGTGAGAACCTAGCAAACAGGTTCTGCTTCCGTGAATTGGCGCAATGCTTAATGAAAGATGCTTCGAAGAACTGAACTCAATTCGAAGATAAGACAAGATTCACATTACTCTGATACGAAAGGAAAAGAGAATGAATTCTGAAGGTCAAAAGACAAGGGTTCTGATGGAACGAAGTCCAGATGCTGAAGCCTCACGATTTTCGATCAAGGTTCTGAAGACCTACCCAAAGTCGACTTTCATGCTTCAATCAAATATTATCAGAAGCCTCTGAAGATTTGAAGAAAGTGGACTAAGAGAACAAGGTTCTAAAGACAAGTTCTGAAGATTCTGGAAGCGCAAAGCTGATGATTCAAAGACTTGATGTTAGTTCTTTAATTCTTAGGGTTGGCATAAATTTTGTAAAACAAATAATAGCAGTAATATGTTAGATAGGATATTTGATCTTGCTAAAAGAAGAACAGGTTGAGCAAGAAGTCCTATTGTGCAATGGAACATGTTGAGTTGAAGTGGTTTCAACATCTGGAAGGACATGTCGCATTAAGATGTCCCATGAAGGTCCATTCGACATCGCACCAGAACTGAAGTGAATTAAAGATTCTGTTATGTCTTAACAGATGCAGAATATTCAGGAAATATTATGCAAATTCTATGTGGCGCTGAATTAAAAGGTCTGAAGATTCAAATTTGAATTTGAGAAGAATATTGAAGAATATACACTTTCTAAATATGGAGATATTTTAGGAAGTTAAAGATTAAAGACCTATTATGTTGCAGAAGTTTCTGCTGATTTGTAGCAGCTTATTTGCTGCGTCTTTGAAGGCCCAAATCCAGTTAGGAATAGGTTATATATAGATGCACTGTAACCTAGAATTGTAACTGAACCAAAGATGTAAAAGTTTTATTATTAGGGTTGGTTCCTGTACCACTCGACATGTGAGTTGGACAGTTTTGTTAGTGTGATCCTCGAAGCTGTTAAGTAAGAGGAGTATTGTTCTTGGAGGAAGCTTTTAAGTAACTCTAAGTTGTGTCTTGAAAGTGTGTCTTCCTTGTTAAATTGTTGTATAGGTAAAGAGATGTTGATGCAGTGGCGGAGTGTTAACTGCTAGACATCATTGTGATGATTGGGAGTGAGAAGGGTTTCTCATATCTAGAGAGGATCTAGGTAAAAGGGTCATTGGGTAGTGATTAAGTGATAAGCTGTAAACGGAGAGTTTAGCTTTGAATTGATACTGCTGATAGTGGACTTCATCCCTGGCTTGGTAGCCCCCAGAGTAGGTGTGTTAAACCGAACTGGGTTAACAATTCTGTGTGTTTTGTTTTTATCTTTTCAGTACCAAGCTTATTGTTATATACCTTGCCATGTGTGTTCATGTCAGACCAGATGTTGAATGGCATGTTATAGGACATCTGAATTTTGCACATGTACCAGAATTTCAATTGGTATCAGAGCGGGTCATTCTCTTCTGTATCTGGATGAGATTCGAGGGAAGATACTTTCTGGTTCATGGTCAAGGTAGAAACTTTCTACTGAAAAGTTGTTTGAACTTGGAGAAGTTCATTTAGGTGTGAGAATGGTCCCTAGAAGTGGAGGATGGACTGTTCGTGACAGGCAGTGGCATGTGCTGAAGGCTTGGAGGTTTGGTTGAAAAGCTGTTGTGGTATGGTTGTGTTAGGTTTGATTTATTTTCAAACCTGTGGTATTGTGGTGTCACCTGGATTATGATGTTAGGGCTGATATGTGACACCTGAAGGTTTGAGGAGTTTGTGTTTTAATCCGCTGCGTATCTATCTAAAAACTCCTGAGGTTGTAACTGAGAAGGTTGTTCTTCTCTGAATGTATATGCTATGGTGATGGGATATGTGCGAGACTGCTTCAACTTACTTTTCCAACGATACTTGAAGATTATTGTGCAAGTCCACTCATAAAGGCATTGATAAGTGAAGTTGTAAGGAAGAGATCTGAAGTAAGTGAGAAGTAATTTAGTTTTGATTCTATTCCTAAAAGGGATAATATCCAGTCTTTGATCTCTTGATGTGTTCCTTGGAATGATGCCCTATCTTGTGTTAGAACATCACGTCAGAATTGTGCAGAATCCTGTGGTCTAAAGGAATGGAATAGCAGATGCTCTGGGTGCTAGACTAATGTGGTTTGATCACATGGGTTTAGAACCTACTCCTGATCTGGAAGAGGAGGCATCTGGGTGGTATGTCTAAGAAGTTTCTGGCCCTGGAACTTATCTTAGATGTGTGAGTTGGTCAAGGTGTGATCAACATGTTATTTACTCCTGAGGTCAGTTTATTTCTGGTCCTTGCTGCAGGAGTGGAGAACCTGAGATTCATGAAGTATTATCTCTAGCAGACTTCTTGGACATGAAGGTCAAAGATCAAAGAGTCATGATTTTTCTCTATTAATTGGAAGCATTGTCTGAATGATCATGTGAAGCTAGACTAGTATTGACTGTGTGTGATTAAGGATTGATTTGACCCAATCACAGTCTGTGCTGCTATTAAAGGGGAGAATGATAGGGAATGATTGCCTTTAGAGAGTTGGATGAGAGAATACTGCTCTTGTGTTCTTGTGATCTTCTGTGATGTGATGGGTTATGATGGTTGTTTCTGGTCCCGAGGCTTAAAGGGGGAAGCTTGGAGATTCTGTTTTGGAATATGGTGTTTTTCTTAGTGCAGCTGGACTCTGTTCATGATGTCAAGACTGATGTCTTAACATCTGTTGACAGAACATTCTGTTCAGAATGTTTTGGTTTTTTTTGAGATCACAAGCCTCTACCTGATGTGAGGGTCAAGCAGTAGGTGAATGTGTTCAGCTGGTGTGTTGAACAGAGAGTGCGCTCTTGAAGACATGAAGATGAGTCTCATGTTCTCCATTCATGTAAGATGTTCGTCGTGCAAAGGAGTACTGGTGGTCTCAGATAGACAAAAGTTGATCAGATTGGGATCATGTGAGTATTGGTACAAGGGATGATTGTGTTCAACTTGTGAGTTGAACAAAGAGTGAGCTCTTGAAGACATGAAGATGCGTCTTATATTTTCCATTCTTCAAGGTACGAAGAAGCACATGTTATTCTTGATAGGGGGAGAGTGTCAAAATTTTATGCTGCTGGACGTGTGATGTTAAAGGGGAGATTGATAATTCTGCAGCTTTTGATGTTGGCACTTATTTTGTTGTGATCTTTATTGCATATGTTTAGCTTAAAGGAAACAGAATTGAAACAGAATTTTATTGCACTGCTGAAAGCATACAGGATTAGAAAAAGTAATAAACAAAGAATCTAAAGATTATCCCAACCCCGCGAATCAAGAAATGTTTTCCAATCTTCGTCTCATTCATCATTAGAAGCTTGAAGTTGCACTGAAGGTTTTTGATGGCCTTCATCCTTGTCTCTGATGTTTTTCTTGTTCTTGTGGCTCCTGAAGTTGCCCAAGCTGTGGACATTATTTTGTTCTTCAACTTCTGTGGATCTGGTTTCTTGACTTCCTGCATGTGTCTCTTCCATGCATCCTTGTTAGACTGACTCGTGGTTCTATCTGTGATGTGCTGTTAGAAGCAAGAGGCCTGGTTTTTATACTGCATAAAGAGTCTTTGTTTGTATCGCCTAACCAGTCAAAGTGGTCTTTGGTTTGGGAACTTGTTTTTCTTAGGACCTTGTCACATTGGATGTCAGAACTTTGTGTTTGGTGCCTTGGTAGGTTAAGAGGTTGTCCAATTGTGGCTAAAAAGGGGGAGAGTGAGCCTAGGTATTGTCTAGTTGTCTGATGTGATTCTTTTGAGTTTGTTTTCGGTACAGCTGTTGATGCTGGTTGTGATCAGGTGGTTGTGATTACCTAAATAAAATGCAGAAGGTGTGTTCTTTTATCTTATGCTGATGTTCTACATATTGTTACAACATCATTGTTTGTTGTGTATCCTGGATGAAGGTCTGGGACTGTGCTTGTGGAGTTGGAAGAAGCAGCATTATTGTCTAAAGTGGCAGTTCTGACATAATGTGGATTGGAATGGGCAGATTCTGATCCTGATGTTAAGTAGCTTGGTCTGGCAATACATGACTACTTTCATGATGAAGACTTAATTAGGTGCTTGTGAATGTAAGGACAGAAGGTTGTTGTCAGTGGTTTCTTCTAATACAAGTAAAAGGTGGTGGCAGTCCTTATCTTGTGTTGCAAGTAATCTAAGGACATTTGTTATGGAATATGTGAGAAATTCCAAATCTAGTGGGTTTTTTATTGGACTTGGCAGACCATGTAAACATGGTGAGATCATGCTCAACAAATACAAGAAGTGGCAGTTTTTAAGTGTTGAGAATGTGGCAATATCGTTGTGCTATCATCTGGTGTCAAGTGTTCATCTTCATAAGGAGCATTGGTTGTTCGTGTCAGGGGGAGTTAAGGCTGTTGTCTATGGCCTATTACTGCAAGGGTGCAGATTTTTGTGTAGCTTGCGCAGAGTGATGTCAAACAACATGATGGGACATGTACTACTGAGTATGGTTGGGTGTTCCTAAGGCTGGTGTGCTATCCTAGCTGCGTGAAGCTAGTGCTTATGCAGGAGGAGTCTGAAGAGCCGAATTATTGTATCTGAGAGAACTTATTTTTCTCTGTTGTTCTGAAGGAATCTAGAAGGGAATGTGAGTTGCGCTGATCGATAGAAGTCGTCTCAGAATCCAACAGAAAAGAAAATGTGCTTGTGTTTTGGAATGTATAATTCTCTGTGGAGTCTTGGGTTGATAATGTTGTCAGCAAGCAGACATTGTCTGATAAGATATCAGAACATGGTACAGGACATGTTCTTCAAGAGCCAAACAAGGAATTACTCTGGACGGTGGTGTAAGGATAAGGTGAAACACGTGTTTTTGCCTATGCATGGAACGTTATTGGCTCAATTTATAGTAAGAATCAGTTGAGAAGCAATAAAGGCGGTCAAGACTGTTTTGGACAGTAGACATTGAATTTGGATGGAGTTTTAGTACCTAAAATAGCGTTTCTTTGACCAAGAACTTTGACATATTCAAAGCTCGTTAATTCTAAAGTAACTGGTCATCTATTTATAGGGGTTATTCTTTTCTCCTTCAGCCAGTGAGTGTTCTTGTTTCATAAGTCTTATGGCGTTTGTTCGTTTTTGGGTGAGCACTACTTGGGTCTGGTTCTGTGAGGGCTTTCTTTGCCAATTTTTGGCTAAAAAAGGGGGAGAAAGGGTTTGCTAAATGGTGTGCGCAGATGCTATGTCTGGAGTCTGCAGTTCCAGATGTGTTTCAGAGATGTCGAAGAGGGTGTCCTATCCTTAAGTTGGTATTGAGTCTTTGTGACTTGTGTCCTGAGTTATGAACACAGTTGTGACTTGTGTTCTGAGTTACCTGGGTTGGTAGATTGGCACTTCTTAAGTTTCATCTTATGCCACAGGTCGACTAGGGGCTTCTGATCAAATAAGGTGTGCAGAAATCTCTTATGCCACCATTGGTCTTTTATGTCAAGACAGACGTTTCTTTTCTGGAGGAGTGTTCTACATTTGTTCTGGGTCTGTCCTGGAAGGAAAAAGAAATGTGTTGTATTGAGGGGGAGTGTCAGATATCTTCTTCCTCATGTGCACCAAATGACTTCAGGACTTTCTACTTCTTAGGTCCTAATGTGCTGCCTGAAGTTGATGTGCTGTGGTGCTCGGAGGTGATGTTATGGAGCTCATAGAGTATGCTGGAAAGAGTTGTCAAACATGATGTCCTAACATCATTCAAGTTTTCCCAAGAAGGAGATTCTCCATGGTTGCTGTACACAGTAGCTACTGATGGTTACTGTTAGGTTCAGTAGTTGCTGATGACTACTGACAGTAGTATAGAGTTGTAATTGCTGATGTAATCTGAGTGTTAATGTTTATATATATTTATTTTAGCCAAAATTTGCCAAAGGGGGAGAATGTTAGGTCTTTAATTCTTAGGGTTGGCATAAATTTTGTAAAACAAATAATAGCAGCAATATGTTAGATAGGATATTTGATCTTGCTAAAAGAAGATCAGGTTGAGCAAGAAGTCCTATTGTGCAATGGAACATGTTGAGTTGAAGTGGTTTCAACATCTGGAAGGACATGTCGTATTAAGATGTCCCATGAAGGTCCATTCGACATCGCACTAGAACTGAAGTGAATTAAAGATTCTGTTATGTCTTAACAGATGCAGAATATTTAGGGAATATTATGCAAATTCTATGTGGCGCTGAATTAAAAGGTCTGAAGATTCAAATTTGAATTTGAGAAGAATATTGAAGAATATACACTTTCTAAATATGGAGATATTTTAGGAAGTTAAAGATTAAAGACCTATTATGTAGCAGAAGTTTCTGCTGATTTGTAGCAGCTTATTTGCTGCGTCTTTGAAGGCCCAAATCCAGTTGGGAATAGGTTATATATAGATGCACTGTAACCTAGAATTGTAACTGAACCACAGATGTAAAAGTTCTATTATTAGGGTTTGTTCCTGTACCACTCGACATGTGAGTTGGACAGTTTTGTTAGTGTGATCCTCGAAGCTGTTAAGTAAGAGGAGTATTTTTCTTGGAGGAAGCTTTTAAGTAACTCTAAGTTGTGTCTTGAAAGTGTGTCTTCCTTGTTAAATTGTTGTATAGGTAAAGAGCTGTTGATGCAGTGGCAGAGTGTTAACTGCTAGACATCATTGCGATGACTGGGAGTGAGAAGGGTTTCTCATATCTAGAGAGGATCTAGGTAGAAGGGTCATTGGGTAGTGATTAAGTGATAAGCTGTAAATGGAGAGTTTAGCTTTGAATTGATACTGCTGATAGTGGACTTCATCCCTAGCTTGGTAGCCCCCAGAGGTGTGTTAAACCGAACTGGGTTAACAATTATGTGTGTTTTGTTTTTATCTTTTCAGTACCAAGCTTATTGTTATATACCTTGCCATGTGTGTTCATGTCAGACCAGATGTCGAATGGCATGTTATAGGACATCTGAATTCTGCACGTGTACCAGAATTTCACTTGATAATCTCAAGAACCGAGCAATGTTTTCCCTTCTTACTCACGCTCACAAAAAAAAAGCCTCTGAAGTTGAGAAGCCAAGAAAACCTGCCACACTGTACAGCTGTACCACATTACAACATTAATATTCTTGAAGACTGTGCGAAATACAAACTAGATAATTTGACACAGACAGGACGCGCAGCATGCAGAAGATTTTGTACCTGTCCTCACGCTTCTTGCCATAAGCCTACCTAGCCTTCATGATTCCATCTCAACGGCTCTTTTCACTCGGCTATAAAAGGAAGCTCAAAGACATGAAGAAAGACATACATGCGAACAACGACAATACTTTCTAACTCTATTCTTTCTTAAGTCATTCCTGGTCTAAAAACTTGTTTACATTATCAGCTTGATAAGAAGCAATTCTCTGTAAACCCATTGTATTTGAACTAAAAGTTGTATTCCTTAAGAGAGTCTTAGTGACCAGATCTCTTGAGAAGTCTAGGACGTGTGTCTTAGAGGTTGTGCCTTAAGTAAGACCTGTGTAGTTGGATTACTTGAGAAGTCTAGAATGTGTGGGTTCTAGAGGTTGTTGTTAGTCACCAGCTGTGTAGCTCGTGCAGTGTACTATTGTGTTGAATAGTGGATTAAGACCTCATTGAGAGAGGCGAAATCACCTTGGCGGGTGGACTAGATTAACTTGAGAGATTCTCAAGTGAACTAGTATAAACATAACATGTTTATATCTCTTTGTTTAACTAAGCTGTTGTTCTTTAGAAAATGGTAAAAGTTTTAACAAGAAAGTTATTTAAAAGAAACGATTATTTTGAAAAACCAATTCAAACCCCCATTTCTTGCGTTTTTCACACCTTTAATTGGCATCAGAGCTCCGGTTCTGAGGTGATAAAAAGATTGAATTTTTATCAAGCACTTAACAGTGTTCAGTACCGATCTAAGTGTGAAAAACAATGACTATACCACCACCAACAACTTCTGAAACAAATGTTATTGAAAGAGAATCTTACACTGTAAAACCTCCTATCTCTGGTGGCGAAAAGTTTGATTATTGGAAAGATAGAATTGAAAGTTATTTCTTATCATTATATCTAGATATATGGGATCTAGTACTTGATGGCTATAGTCATCCTGTAGATTCTGTAGGTAAAAAGATGGAAAGAAGTGAGTTTACAGATGCTCAGAAGAAAACTTACAAAAATCATCACAAAGCAAGAACCATTCTGTTGAATGCAATTTCTTATACCGAGTATGAGAAAATCACAAACAAAGAAACTGCAAAGTCCATCTTTGACTCTCTTTGTATGACTCACGAAGGAAATGCTCAAGTCAAGGAGACGAAGGCTCTTGCGCTAATCCAAAAATACGAAGTCTTCAAAATGGAAGAAGATGAGTCTGTTGAAACCATGTTATCAAGGTTTCAAATGCTTGTTGTCGGACTTAGAGTTCTGAACAAAGGCTATTCTACTGTTGATCATGTCAAGAAAATCATCAGAAGTCTTCCGGCAAAATGGAGACCAATGGTGACTGCCTTGAAACTTGCAAAGGATTTGAATAATATCAATCTTGAAGAACTTATCAGTTCTTTAAGAAGTCATGAAATAGAGCTTCAATGAGATGGACCTCAGAAGAAAAACAAATCCATTGCACTAAAGGAAAAGCCAGAAAAGAAGAAGGCATATCAGGCAGAAGAAGAAATGGAAGAATCTGAAGAAGATTCAGAAGAAGATGATATATCACTCATATCAAGAAAGATAAGTCAACTTTGGAAATACAAAAGGAACGAGTTCAAAGGACCAAGGGGAAGATTCAAATCTACATCTGGTCAAAGAAGAAACTATGGAAAAGATGTTACGCGCTTTGAATGCAAAGAACCTGGACATCTCAAAAATGACTGTCCAAAGGCCAAGTAAGATGAAAGACCTAGGAAAACCAAAAAGGGTCTCATGGTAACCTGGGATGATTCGGAATCTGAAGATGATGCTGATGAAGGTCGGGTCGACATGGCTTTCATGGCAGAAACCAGAAGTGACTCGTCAGAGGAAGAACTATCAGACTCCGACGATGAAAGAGAGGTACTTTCTTCCTTATCACGATCTGAACTTGAATTAGGATTAACTAAACTTATAAAAAGATATCAAAACCTTCAAAGCAAATTCAAAATCTTGAAAAAGAGTTTTATAGTTTCTTTAGATGATCTTACTAAAAACAAGAAAATCCTTTCTGAACAAAATGAGAAAATATTTGTCTTAGAAAATTCAAACACTGTCCTAAAATGTAAATTATCTAAGTTAGAAGAAGAAATTGTTTCAAACTCAACCAACACTAGTAAAGAAGACAAATATGATAACACATTTAAAAATTTTCTTGCCAAAAGCGTAGATAGAAGCAAAATGGCTTCACTAATCTATGGAGTCAGTAGAAATGGCAGTAGAGGTCTAGGATATTCAGGACCATCTCAACCATATGATGAAACCAGAAACATCAAAATAATACCTCTATTCAAACAGTTTATTCCCTCTGGTACTGGCTTTAAGCATTCAGAACCAAAAGGCTCAAACACTGGGATTACACAAACACACACACTAAGGAAATATCCCAAACACGAACACTATGCACATACTCCACACCGTTTCACTAACGTACGGAAATCTAAAGGGATCAGAACCTTTAGAAGAACTAATGTGAAAGGACCCACAAAATGGGTACCTAAAAACAAGATAATCTATGTTGCAGATATCCTTAATAGCTCCATTGAAACACCAGTCATGGTACCTGGACAGTGGGTGCTCGCGACACATGACGGGAGAAAGGCTTATGTTCCACGATCTGAAACTTAAACCTGGAGGCGTCGTCGGTTTCGGAGGAAATCAGAAAGGAAGAATCATTGGCTCCAAAACTGTTGGAAATGGTAAGCTTCCTTCCATTAAGAATGTTCTATTAGTAGGAGGTATAATGCATAATCTGTTGTCAATAAGTCAACTTAGTGACAGTGGCTATGATCTCATTTTTAATCAAACATCTTATAAAGCTGTAAGTCAGAAGGATGGATCTGTCCTATTCAACAGAAAGAGGAAAAACAACACTTACAAAATTAAGTTATCTGATTTGAAACATCAAAATGTAAAACGTCTTCTTTCTGAAAACGAAGAGCAATGGGTCTGGCACAGACGTCTTGGCCATATCAGTCTGAGAAGAATCTCTCAGCTTAACAAGCTTGGTCTTGTTAGAGGCTTGCCAAATCTGAAATATTTGTCAGACGCTCTTTGTGAAGCATGTTAGAAAGGAAAGTTTTCAAAAACCTCTTTCAAAACTAAAAATGTTGTTTCTACCTCTAGACCATTGGAACTTCTTCATATTGATCTGTTTAGCCCTGTAAAAACGGCCTCTCTCAATGGTAAGAAATACGGACTAGTCATCGTTGATGACTATAGCAGATGGACATGGGTAAAATTCTTAAAACACAAGGATGAATCACATTTTGTGTTTGCTTCCTTCTGCACTCAAGTACAAAATGAGAAAAACTGTAAAATAGTCAGAGTCAGAAGTGATCATGGTGGAGAATTTGAAAATAAAAACTTTGAAAAACTTTTTGATTCACATGGAATATCTCACGATTTTTCTTGCCCTAGAACTCCACAACAAAACGGAGTTGTAGAAAGAAAGAATCGAACTTTACAAGAAATGGCTCGCACCATGATCCAAGAAACTGACATAGCTAAGCACTTCTGGGCAGAAGCAATTAACACAACATGTTATATTCAAAATAGAATCTCTATAAGACCTATCTTGAATAAAACTCCATATGAATTATGGAAGAATAAATTACCCAACATCTCTTATTTTCATCCATTTGGATGTGTCTATTTTATGCTTAACACTAAAGAGAATCTTAGCAAGTTTGATTCCAAAGCACATAAGTGTCTATTGTTGGGATACTCTGAACGCTCGAAAGGCTACAGAGTTTACAACACTGAATCAAGAATTGTGGAGGAATCTATTCATGTTAGATTCAATGACAAGCCTAACTCAGAAAAGTCAGAGCTAGTTGAGAAACTTGCAGATTTGGAAATCAGATTCTCCGAACCTAAGGAAAAGACAGATGAAGTTAAAGAACAGCAAGATCCTACACAAGAAACCACTGAAGTAACTCTAAATACCCCATCTCAACAAAGAAGAAGACTGTCTACATCACATCCTGAGGAACTAATTCTGGGTAACAAAGATGCTCCTATCAGAACTAGATCATCCTTTAGACCATCAGAAGAAACACTTGTAGGACTAGTATAATTGATAGAACCAGCTACAATTGAAGAAGCCCTCATGGACAAAGACTGGGTTCTGGCTATGGAAGAAGAACTCAATCAGTTCTCCAAAAATGATGTTTGGGATCTAGTTCCTAAACCCAAGAATGTTCATGTAATAGGAACCAAGTGGGTATTTAGGAACAAGCTAAATGAAAAGGGAGAAGTTTTCAGAAACAAAGCACGACTTGTTGCTCAAGGATACAGTCACCAGGAAGGAATTGACTACAACGAAACATTTTCCTCAGTTGCAAGACTTGAAGCAATACGCTTGCTAATATCCTTTTCAGTAAATCATGACATCACTCTATATCAAATGGGTGTTAAGAGTGCATTCTTAAATGGTTATATATCAGAAGAAGTTTATGTCAAACAACCTCCTGGTTTTGAAAATTCAGAAAAATCAGACTTTGTTTTTAAAATTAAAAAATCACTCTATGGTTTAAAACAAGCTCCCAGAGCTTGGTAAGAAAGATTGAGCAAGTTTTTACTAGAAAACAATTTCACCAGAGGAAAGGTTGACATAACTCTTTTCTGCAAGACATATAAGAATGACATTCTCATTGTTCAAATCTATGTTGATGACATTATTTTTGGTTCTGCTAACTCTTCTCTATGTCAAGAATTTTCAAAGTTAATGCAGGCCGAATTTGAAATGAGCCTCATGGGAGAACTAAAGTTCTTCCTTGGAATTCAGATTGATCAAAGATCAGAGGCCACTTATATTCATCAAACCAAGTACACAAAAAAACTTCTGAAGAAGTTCAATATGACGGATTGCAACATTGCTAAAACACCAATGCATCCAACGTGTGTCATGGGAAAGGAAGAAACAGGAGTTAAGGTTTGTCAAAAACTCTATCGTGGCATGATAGGTTCTCTCTTATATCTAACTGCTTCTAAACCTGATATATTATTCAGTGTACATCTATGTGCTAGATTCCAATCAGATCCAAGAGAATCACATTTAACCGCTGCCAAGCGAATTCTAAGGTATCTGAAAAGAACAACTAACCTTGGCCTGATGTATAAGAAAACATCAGAGTACACTCTTTCTGGTTACTGCGATACAGATTATGCCGGAGACAGATTAGAAAGAAAGAGCACATCGGGGAACTATCAGTTCTTAGAAAGCAACCTAATCTCATGTTCAAGCAAGAGACAATCCACTATTGCTCTCTCTATAGCTGAAGCAGAATACATATCAGCTTCTCTATGCAGCACTCAAATGCTATGGATGAAAAATCAGCTGGAAGACTATCAGATATATGAGAGTAACATTCCTATCTTCTGTGATAATACTGCTGCTATCTGCTTAAGTAAAAATCCAATTTTGCATTCTAGGGCTAAACACGTTGAAATAAAACATCACTTTATTAGGGACTATGTTCAGAAGGGAACTCTATGCTTAAAATTCATTAATACAGACCATCAGTGGACTGATATTTTCACAAAACCCTTAGCTGAAGATAGATTCTAATCATTTTAAAACGCCTGAATATGAAATACTGTTCAGAATAAAACATTTTCAGAACCTCATGTGTTTAGTCAGAGATAAGCATTTTTCAAATCATCAGAACCATTTTCTTAACGCATCTCAAGTTCTGATAATTTTGTGACATGTCATATTTTAGGAAAATTATTTTTGCACGTGATTTAAATAAAATTAAGTCACTTTAACTATTCAGATTAAACGAACAACATTTCTCACGAGATTGACTCAACTTTAACACATTTATTAGCTTATCCCCTCAAGAATGTATTTGTCCTTTAAACCCTCAAGAATTTTTTTCTCTCTCTCTCTCACAAACCCTAAAAAGTTAATCGACTCTCATCTATTTCTCTCTATCTATCACTCCCTCAAAATCAACTCAAAGTTCAATCCTCATTCCTTCTTACCACCATAAGGATGAACACTCATCAACAAGATACTGTTCAAATCTCCCAAGAACTACCATCCTCATCCATCACACCCACTACTACTCTCTCAATGACTGAACCAGTTGTTTCAGATCCATTAAATCTTCCCTCAATTGATGCAAACCATGTCACCCAGAAAACTCGCTCTGTGGTATGTGTGACACATGCAAACGATCTAACTGTTCTGAAAGAGCTAGATGTTGATTTCAACAACCTCTCTGATAATGGGTTTAACCTAATTGATCAATTGGGTGCTCAAGAATGGAAGAGTTACTTTGATATACTAAGAGGTCCAAGCTTTGATGATCTAGTGAAAGAATTCTGGAGACATGCAGATACAGACGAATTCCATGTGGTATCTTTTGTTCTGGAGCAGAAGATTATCATCACTGAGAGATCTATCTCTGAATTGCTAGGAATGAAGTTCTTGGAAGGAAAGAGGGTGTACGGAAAAACTGAGAAATTTGAGTCAGTCATCAACAAAGCTATCTTCAAGAGCTGTCAATCAGGAACAACGGACTGCAAAAGCAAAAACTTGCGTGACAACCTAAGGATCTGGCACAAGATCATTCTTGGATGCATCAATCCAAGACCGGCAAAGAGTGCTACAGATTTTTCCAACGCAAATAAAAAACACATGCTGTACTGCCCACACAAACATGTTGTACTGCCTCCATTATGTTCTACTATTTAAGGGATATGGTGCGCAAAACCAGAACAACGGCCTCACCAGAAAAGAAGATTGTCAATTACATTCCTTTTGGAAGACTGATCTCTGACATTCTGGTTGAATGCGGATTAGTGGATTATCTGACCAAGGAAGCAAATTTTACGGAATATCTGAATGAAAAAGTTGGAGAAGTTTTCAATGCTGTAAATCTTAAACATATGAAGATGAATGCGAGTGTAGAGGTGAAACCAACACCTTTCTCCCGACACGGTGAAAAAGATCAGGAATCCAGTGGAAAACTATCCATTCTACCACAAAGAAGATAATCCAACAGCAATAGCCTCTTACATTGCCATAATGAGAGAAGCAGAATCTAGAGCTAAAGAAGCTATCCCTCAGTCAAAGCATATTACCAGGAGTAAGAGGAAGCTTGCTGAAGAGGATGCAGAGTGTAAAAAGAAGAAAAAGGATGAAACTGAAATCTCCAGAAAAGAAGCCCTTCTTCTTGAGAAAATCAATAAAGTTGATGAAAATCCATCTGTTGCTGCACCATCTTCATCAATCACCTCTACCTCCATTCCACAAGTAAGGTTTAAACCTCCATCCTTCTCTACTCCTTTACCAACCACTAATTAATCAACCAACAGTCCATCAATAACTACCCCAATCCTGTCTGAGATTGTTTTTACCCATATTTCAACAACAACTACCTCAACAATTCAGCCAAATGAACTAGAACCAACAAATTAAATCTCTGAATCTCAAGCTCCCATTACTGAATCTAGTTCTGAGGGAACCTCCTATGAATCTCTAGGAACTATCTTACTTGAAAACCTCATGAACTCTGACAATCTAGAAGTCACCTCTTCTAACAATCAACAACAACCACCTGAACCTGCTGCTACTGAGATTAACTTATCTCAGCAACCACCATCTGAAACCAACTCTGATAAATCCAACCTCGCTCTGGTTGTCTACAATACTCCACCTCCAACATCCTTTGAAGTATGTACAAGTCAATTTCATGACAAAGCACTTGAGAAGTTTGCTAAGTTAAGAGCAAAACTTTGTACAAGCACAAAGCTCATGGAACTTGAGAGCCTGTCAAAGTTTTCAAAAATGGCTGGACATGGAACTTATAAGAATTGTAAGTTTCTCGAACACAACCATGACTACTGAACTAGAAAAAGCTAAGGAGAGAGCAGAAGCTGAAGCAAGAGTCAGAGTACTCAAGTTCTTAGCTGCTAAGCAGAAAGAAGCTGAAGAAAAGGCTGCTAAAGAAGCAGAAGAACAAGCTGCTAGAAAGGCACAAGAAGCTGCAGAGGCTGAAAGAGCTAAAGAAAGCACTATGATTGCTTCCACCTCTGATCCTGTTATCAAGCGTCTGGGAGATGCCATTGATCAAATCAGAACTGAACAGAAGAACTTTAGAGAAAGGTTTGGCAAGCAAGATATTGTCAATGAAAATCTTCAGATCATGATGAAGAAAATCTGGGACAAACTGTCCTCTGACAGCAAATAAACCTCTGTTTTTCTTTTAAGTTTTAATTATGTGTTTTTCACCCTTGGACTACCCTATGTTTATCTTTTTTATTCATGACAAAAAGGGGGAGAAAGTATATGAATGTGATAATTTTGATCCTATAGTCATTCTCCGAAAAACAATGCTGCTTACATGCTAACAGATATATCCATCATCTCTATTAGATTGTTTTTCTGTATTTTTTTCTTATGTGCAGGTAACTCAGAATTCTGATGATGAAGAAAGACTCAAAAGGTTAATGAAGTCAGGGGGAGCCCGAGCAAGAACCTTAATCTAATACTCAGGGGGAGCACTTCATAAAAAGGATAAGCTATCCTAAAAACCTTTTCATTTTCCCTGTGTTATATATATCAAAATTGTGTCATCAAAATATATAGTTTTGTCATCATCAAAAAGGGGGAGATTGTGAGAACAAGATTTGGTTCTGCAATATTATCTCTATGTTTTGATGATAACAGATGAATATTTGTATGAACAATTTTGTGCAACTAATGTTGTTATTTGTGAGAACCTAGCAAACAGGTTCTGCTTCCGTGAATTGGCGCAATGCTTAATGAAAGATGCTTCAAAGAACTGAACTCAATTCGAAGATAAGACAAGATTCATATAACTCTGATACGAAAGGAAAAGAGAATGAATTCTGAAGGTCAAAAGACAAGGGTTCTGATGGAATGAAGTCTAGATGCTGAAGCCTCATGATTTTCGATCAAGGTTCTAAAGACCTACCCAAAGTCGACTCTCATGCTTCAATCAAATATTATCAGAAGCCTCTGAAGATTTAAAGAAAGTGGACTAAGAGAACAAGGTTCTAAATGTTATTTCTTTGATTCTGTGGTTGGCATTTATTTTGGTAAAACTATTCTAGCAGCAAGATGTTGAAACATGATGTTCTAGGTTGTTGCATTCAACATGTCGAATGAAGATGTCCCATACCTGCTCATAGGACATCGCGTCTGGATTCAGTTTTAAAGCAGATTCTATTGCTGTGAATTGCTACTGAATATTCTGTGAAGATTTGGTTATCCTATGTGGCATCCAAAGCATTTTTGGATTGTGTTTATATGTTGGTTTTTCGGATTTTCAGCTGTTTCTAATTATGGAGACATATTAGGAAACTTTAGATTGAAGACCTATTTTGTTGGAGTTTATTTTACAGATTTGTGAGCAGTCTATTTGCTGCGTTTTTGAAGCCCAATTCAGTCCAGATTAAATGCTATATATTGACTGGTGTAAACCTAGTTTAGGTGTGGAACTTACGTGTGTTTTGTTAGGGTTTTCGAGTGTATTTTGTGAGCCTAACTGGTATCATTCTGATAACAGTATAAGGACTGGTTTTTGTGTTGTAAGTTCTGTCAGTTACTCATAAGCTTTTAAGCATTGAGTTTCTTGTGTGTCAATTCTCATAAGCTTTGAAGTATTGAGAATTGTGTGTTTTGAAAGTGTGACTTTCGGTTTGTTGCTTGTGTGGAAAGAAACCAATCACGGGTTGTGGTTGCAGAGGGATTTGAGGAGGGCCTCATACCTAGGTGAGTCTTAGGTAGAATTCATAGGAAGGGTAGTGATTAAGTGAGCAGATTATTTGGTAATTGTATGATCTGTGAATTGATACTATCGTATATTGGTTTCGTCCCTGGCTTGGTAGCCCCCAGAGTAGGATTGTTGATCCGAACTGGGTAAACATATCACTGTGTTAATTACTTTCTGCACTGTTATTTTTATTGTTATCATGTTCATTGTATTGGATATCAGTGTCTCAACATCTGTGTAGGATATCTGATATCTGTGCCAGAATTTCAATTGGTATCAGAGCTTGCACCCTTAATTGGTTCTGGGTGAGATTCAGGGAAGGTACTTTCTGGTACAATGGACAAGGATGGAGGATTTTTGAACAAACCACCTCTTCTTGATGGTTCCAACTATGATTATTGGAAACCAAGGATGATAGCATTCATCAAATCCATGGATGATCAAGCATGGAAAGCTGTTATAAAAGGATGGGAACCCACAAAGGTTAAAGATGAAAAAGGTACCCCTACTGATGTGGTGAAGGAAGAGGAAGACTGGGATGATGCAGATTACAAAGGGTCCGTGGGAAATTCCAAAGCCATGAATGCATTGTTTAATGGTGTCAACAAGAATATCTTCAGGTTGATTGAACATTGCACCATTGCAAAATAGGCGTGGGAGGTCTTGAAGGTTGCTCATGAAGGGACTTCAAAGGTGAAGATGTCAAAACTTCAGCTTCTCACTAGCAAGTTTGAGAGTTTGAAGATGAAGGAGGATGAGAGCATTCATGATTTACACATGAACATTATTGAAATAGCTAATGCCTCTAGTGCCCTAGGTGAAAAGATGTCTGATAGCAAACTAGTCAGAAAAATCCTCAGATCTCTACCTAAGAGATTTGACATGAAAGTGACTGCTATAGAGGAAGCTCAGGATATAGACAAGATGAAAGTGGATGAACTGGTGGGATCTCTTCAAACATTTGAATTAGGGATCAGTGAAAAGTCTGAAAAGAAGAAGAGCATAGCTTTTGTGTCAAATCCTGGTGACTCAGAAGATGAAGGTGACCTGATCAGAGATGAAGGGGTGTCTAAAGATCTGGTATTGCTTGGAAAACAATTTAACAAAGTGTTGAAAAGGATTGACTGGAAGTCGAGAGCAAATGCTCAGAACAACTCACTCGACATCAGTAAAAACCAGGATGGAGGCAGAAGATCCAGAACTGAAGAAGACTCCAATCAAGGGAAGAGAGTTCAGTGTTTTGAATGTGAGGGATATGGGCACATAAAGACTGAGTGTCCCACGTATCTCAAAAGGCAGAAGAAGGGCTTATCAGTGTCTTGGTCAGAAGGAGAGTCTGAGAGTGATCTTGAAGAAGAATCAGCAAAATTGGTGACAGCTTTGACTGGGATCTGTAAGGTTGATGGAGAAACTACTTGTGAGTCTGACTCTGACAAAGAATCCTATATTGGAGAACTCACTAAGGAAGAAGTCTTCACAGGGTTCTCAGAGTTGTGTATCAAGAATGAAGAAAAGTGCCAGATAATATTAGAACAGAAGGTTCTGAGAGCTCAACTAGAAGCTGAGAAGGAAGAACGTCTATCAACCATTGCTGATCTGAAACTGGAGGTTGAATGGCAAAAGTTAAAACTTGACAATATGACCAAATCTATAAGAATGCTGAACAATGGTACCACGCAGCTGGATGAGATTCTTCAGACTGGGAAAGATGCTGGAAATGTGCAAGGCCTTGGCTTTAACAATCAAGCAGAGACTTACAAGAAGCCTGTATTGAAGTTTATTCCTCAGAAAATAAAGCAAGAAGAGGGGATGTCAAATCACATGTTTCAACATCAGATGAAGCATCAGAAAAGAGTTTGTAGATCAAAGTATAAACCATGGAGATGCCATTACTGTGGAAAGATTGGTCACTTAAAGTCCTTTTGCTACAAATTGCACGGCTATCCCAAAACTGCTCATCAACAAAATAAAGGACAGAGCTGGGCTAAAGTGAAGAGAAGATGGACTCCTAGAAATATGATGGTCGGTCTCATAGCACATACCTCTCTTAGAGCATCCGCAAGGGAAGATTGGTACTTTGACAGTGGTTGTTCAAGACACATGACTGGTGTGAAGAAATTCTTGTCAGATATCAAGCCTCACTCCACCAATTATGTCACTTTTGGGGATGGATCAAAAGGTGAAATAAAAGGTGTTGGAAAGCTGGATTACACAGGACAAACAAATCTGGATCGTGTTCTATTTGTCAAAGGGCTGACCGCAAATTTGATCAGTATAAGCCAACTGTGTGATGTAGGTCTCAAGGTAAATTTCACTAAATCTGAATGTCTAGTAACCAATGAGAAAGATGCAGTGGTTATGAAGGGAACCAGGTCTAAGGATAACTGCTATCTGTGGAATCCTCAAGAACCGGAAAGTTTGTCTACTTGTTTGATGTCAAAGGAAGATGAAACCAAACTGTGGCATCAGAAATTGGGTCACTTACACCTGAAAGGGATGAAGAAAGTTATGTCAAGTGAAGCTGTTAGAGGTATTCCCAAGCTGAAGATTGATGAGGAGAAAATATGTGGTGAATGTCAAGTTGGGAAGCAAACAAGGGTGTCACACAAGAGACTTCAACATCTTACCACAACTTCTAGAGTTCTGGAACTGCTTCACATGGACTTAATGGGACCTATGCAGGTCGAATGTCTTGGTGGGAAGAAGTATGCCTATGTTGTCGTTGATGATTACTCTAGATTCACCTGGATAACCTTTATCAGAGAAAAGACTGAAGTATTTGCAGCCTTCAAAGAGTTGTGTCAAAGGATTCAATGGGAAAAGGATTGTGGTGTTGTTCGAATCAGAAGTGACCATGGGAAAGAATTCGAAAATATCAGTTTTGAAGAGTTTTGCTTATCTGAAGGAATCACTCATGAATTCTCATCACCGATCACTCCTCAGCAGAATGGTGTGGTGGAACGCAAGAACAGGACTATACAAGAGTGTGCAAAAGTCATGATTCATGCCAAAAAGCTTCCATATCATTTTTGGGCTGAAGCCATGAATACTGCTTGCTATATACACAATAGGGTGACTATCATATCAGGTACTTCTGTCACTCTTTATGAGCTATGGAAAGGTAGAAAACCAAATGTGAAGTATTTCCATGTGTTTGGGAGTAAGTGCTATATCTTGGCGGATCGTGAGCTGAGGCGAAAGATGGATCCTAAGAGTGAGGAAGGAATATTTTTGGGATACTCTACAAACAGTAAAGCATATAGGGTATTTAATTCCAGAACTAAGGTGATGATGGAATCCATAAATGTGGTGGTTGATGACTCTGGCAAAGACGAAGATGTCCCAGATGATGTTGGAGCATGCCTTCCCATGAACAATGAAATTTCACAAGACATTGAGTCTGTAGAAGATAATACTCAAGAAACCGACACTAGACCTAAGAATGAAGAGGTAGAGGATGCTAACAGGGGACCCTCTATAAGGATTCAGAAGGATCACCCTAAGGAATTGATTATTGGAGACCTGAATGAAGGTGTAAGAACCAGAACGAGGGAGGTTGTGTCAAATGCATGTTTTGTTTCAAAGATTGAACCAAAGAATGTCAAAGAAGCATTGACAGATGAGTTCTAGATAAGTGCTATGCAAGATGAACTTTGTCAATTCAAGAGGAATGAAGTTTGGGAACTGGTACCACGACCAGCAGGAACAAATGTGATTGGCACAAAATGGATTTATAAGAATAACTCTGATGAACAAGGAGTTGTTACCAGGAAAAAATCCAGATTAGTTGCTCAAGGATATACACAGATTGAAGGAGTAGACTTCGATGAAACATTTGATCCTGTGGCTCGATTGGAATCCATCAGATTGCTGCTAGGAGTGGCATGTTTGTTGAAATTTAGACTGTTTCAAATGGATGTCAAGAGTGCTTTTCTGAATGGCTATCTTAATGAGGAGTCTATGTTGAGCAGCCTAAAGGTTTTGTGGATCCAAATTTTCCTGATCATGTTTTCAAGCTAAAGAAGGCTTTGTATGGGTTGAAGCAAGCTCCACGAGCTTGGTATGAAAGGCTGACTGAGTTCTTAGTCAACCATGGGTACAGGAAGGGTGGTATTGATAAAACACTTTTTGTCAATGAGAAGGATGGGAAACTAATGATTGCTCAGATTTATGTAGATGATATTGTGTTTGGTGGGATGTCGGATGAAATGGTCCAACATTTTGTCAACCAAATGCAGTCTGAATTTGAGATGAGCTTGGTAGGTGAATTGACCTACTTCCTTGGATTACAAGTTAAGCAGATGGAAGATTCCATTTTTATTTGTCAGAGCAAATATGCGAGGAACATTGTGAAGAAGTTTGGACTGGATAATGCCAAGCATAAGAGAACTCCTGCTCCTACTCAATTGAAGTTATCCAAAGATGAAAAGGGAGTGAATGTTGAACACAGTTTATACAGAAGTATGATTGGCAGTCTGCTGTATCTTACAGCAAGTAGGCCAGACATAACATTTGCTATTGGTGTGTGTGCAAGATACCAAGTAGAACCCAAGGTCACTCACATCAATCAAGTTGAGAGAATTCTTAAGTATGTAAGTGGTACATGTGATTATGGGTTGTTGTACTCCCATGACTCAAGTCCCATTTTAGTAGGTTACTGTGATGCTGATTGGGCTGGAAGTGCTGATGATAGGAAGAGTACCTCTGGAGGATGTTTCTTTTTAGGAAATAATCTTATTTCATGGTTTAGTAAGAAGCAAAATTCTGTATCTCTTTCTACTGCTGAAGCTGAGTACATAGCAGCTGGAAGTAGTTGTGCTCAACTGGTGTGGATGAAGCAAATGCTATCTGAGTATAATGTCACACAAGATGTCATGACATTATTTTGTGACAACCTGAGTGCTATTAATATTTCCAAAAATCCTATTCAACATAGCAGGACTAAGCACATTGATATCAGGCATCACTTTATCAGAGAACTTGTGGAGGACAAAGTCGTAACTCTTGAGCATGTGAGCACAGAAAATCAGCTTGCTGACATATTTACCAAGGCCCTGGATGCAGTTCAGTTTGAAAACCTGAGGAGCAGACCTGGGGTTTGCATTCATGAAGAACTATAGCAATTAATGTTCCTTCTGGCTGCCAGATTGGAAAGAGTAAAGGAGGTTCTGGTAGTGCAGTGTGTGAATGAAGGGAAAATACTGAAGTCTGTGCATGACACTTGGTCAAGTGATGTGGTGTGAATCTACTCTCTGATGTTGTTTATTCTGGTTTATGATTTGACCATTTCTCCAATATTAATAACTGTTCTACTTGCCTTTGTCATATTTCTGACTAAAAAGGGGGAGTAGTATGTTTGTGTGTGGTGTGCTTGTGCTGGTGATGTGTGGTGTGCTTGTGCTGCTGCAGTAGTTGAGGGAGAGAATGTGGAATGTTGCTGCAGTTGAGGGGGAGTTTTGCTATGCTACTATGCTGTGTTGTATGCTGTGCTGTGTTGTATGCAGTTGAAGGGGAGTGCTGCTATGCTGTGTTGCATGCTGTGCTGTGTGTTGTATGCAGTTGAAGGGGAGTGCTGCTATGCTGGATTTTTTTTGCTATGTGTGCTGTTGGTATTTTGCTGCTGTCTGATATGGGTTTTTTTTTCTTTGCAAGGTTTTTTTGGTGTGTAGTTTTAGCCAAAATAAGCCAAAGGGGGAGATTGTTATTTCTTTGATTCTGTGGTTGGCATTTATTTTTCTAAAACTATTCTAGCAGCAAGATGTTGAAACATGATGTTCTAGGTTGCTGCATTCAACATGTCGAATAAAGATGTCCCATACCTGCTCATAGGACGTCGCGTCTAGATTCAGTTTTAAAGCAGATTTTGTTGCTATGAATTGTTACTGAATATTCTGTGAAGATTTGGTTATCCTATGTGGCATCCAAAGCATTTTTGGATTGTGTTTATATGTTGGTTTTTCGGATTTTCAGCTGTTTCTAATTATGGAGACATATTAGGAAACTTTAGATTGAAGGCCTATTTTGTTGGAGTTTATTTTACAGATTTGTGAGCAGTCTATTTGCTGTGTTTTTGAAGCCCAATTCAGTCCAGATTAAATGCTATATATTGACTGGTGTAAACCTAGTTTAGGTGTGGAACTTACGTGTGTTTTGTTAGGGTTTTCAAGTGTATTTTGTGAGCCTAACTGGTATCATTCTGATAACAGTATAAGGGCTGGTTTTTGTGTTGTAAGTTATGTCAGTTACTCATAAGCTTTTAAGCATTGAGTTTCTTGTGTGTCAATTCTCATAAGCTTTGAAGTATTGAGAATTGTGTGTTTTGAAAGTGTGACTTTCGGTTTGTTGCTTGTGTGGAAAGAAACCAATCACGGGTTGTGGTTGCAGAGGGATTTGAGGTGGGCCTCATACCTAGGTGAGTCTTAGGTAGAAGTCATAGGAAGGGTAGTGATTAAGCGAGCAGATTATTTGGTAATTGTATGATCTATGAATTTATACTATCGTATATTGGTTTCGTCCCTGGCTTGGTAGCCCCCAGAGTAGGATTGTTGATCTGAACTGGGTAAACATATCACTATGTTATTTACTTTCTGCACTGTTATTTTTATTGTTATCTTGTTCATTGTGTTGGATATCAGTGTCTCAACATCTGTGTAGGACATCTGATATCTGTGCCAGAATTTCACTAAAGACAAGTTCTGAAGATTCTGGAAGCGCGGAGCTGATGATTCAAAGACTTGATAATCTCAAGAACCGAGCAATGTTTTCCCTTCTTACTCACGCTCACAAAAAAAGCCTCTGAAGTTGAGAAGCCAAGAAAACCTGCCAAACTGTACAGCTGTACAACATTACAACGTTAATATTCTTGAAGACTGTGCGAAATACAAACTAGATAATCTGACACAGACAGGACGCGCAGCATGCAGAAGATTTTGTACCTGTCCTCACGCTTCTAGCCGTAAGCCTACCTAGCCTTCATGATTCCATCTCAATGGCTCTTTTCACTCGGTTATAAAAGGAAGCTCAAATACTTGTAGAAAGACATACATGCGAACAACGACAATACTTTCTAACTCTATTCTTTCTTAAGTCATTCCTGGTCTAAAAACCTGTTTACATTATCAGCTTGATAAGAAGCAATTCTCTGTAAAACCATTGTATTTGAACTAAAAGTTGTATTCCTTAAGAGAGTCTTAGTGACCAGATCTCTTGAGAAGTCTAGGACGTGTGTCTTAGAGGTTGTGCCTTAAGTAAGACCTGTGTGGTTGGATTACTTGAGAAGTCTAGAACGTGTGAGTTCTAGAGGTTGTTGTTAGTCACCAGCTGTGTAGCTCGTGTAGTGTACTATTTTGCTGAATAGTGCATTAAGACCTCGTTGAGAGAGGAGAAATCACCTTGGCGGGTGGACTAGATTAACTTGAGAGATTCTCAAGTGAACTAGTATAAACATAACGTGTTTATATCTCTTTGTTTAACTAAGTTGTTGTTCTTTAGAAAAGGGTAAAACTTTTAACAAGAAAGTTATTTAAAAGAAACTATTATTTTGAAAAACCAATTCAAACCCCCCTTTCTTGCGTTTTTCACACCTTCACCTCTCTCTGGTTAGATCGAGGATACGTAGGCACAAGACGGTGATGTCTTGGCTAGCAACCTTCCCCCCTAGTTCGTGTCCGAACTACATTGACTCTGACTTTCCCATTACACAAGGGAATACGTAGGCCTAGGACTCCGAGGACGTCCTACTGAGTCACTTCTTTTTCTCTCCTTCCCCGTTATTTTGTTCTTTTCCCTTCCTATTCCTTCTCCTTTATAGTAGCAGTGGAGCTCCAGACGACGACACCCTTTGATACAGACAACAAGCGTGGATCCCATCGAGTACGATGGACGCGTAGGGTGCTAACACCTTCCCCTCGCGTAACTGACTCCCTTACCTGTTTCTCTTGGTCGCGAGACCATGCTTTTTCATTTCCCTCAGGTTTATGCAGTGTTTCCTTTCCCTCTATTGGGATAAATACACATTGTTGGCGACTCTATTTCTGCACCACTTTCGCGTTTGTACTTAGATGAAAATCCCGGGAGCGACAACTGGGGAAAATCATTATACAAAGCCTAAGAGGAGGCTGAAGATTTGACTCTTTGGGGAAATATGTTTTATCTGTCTTGTACAAAGCCCAAGATTGAGGCTAAAAGAGATTTGATGACTCCACTAGAGAGATATTTTTATGTGTGTCTTGTACAAAGCCTAAGGTTGAGGCTAAAAGGATTGACTCTGCTGGAGAGTATATGTCTTGTATAAAGCCCAAGATTGAGGCTTAAAAGGGTATGACTCTACTGAGGTGTTTATCATTATACAAAGCCTAAGAGGAGGCTGACTGCTGAGGGATGATCATTATACAAATCCTAAGAGGAGGCTATCTTTGCTGGGGAAATTCCTTATATAAAGCCTAAGAGGAGGCTATCTTCTACTGAGGATTAGTGAAATCCAGAGACAGGTCCGAAGTTTGGTAATTCAACTCTTGCTGGGGATTACAGAAAAGTTGAGGTATCAGAGACCTTGAGGTTCTGATGAGGATTGTGATAGTGAAATGACCCAAGCTGGGGATTTAACTGAAAATGTGACAGTTGAGAATTATTTTCTTCGGTGAGGGTTTACAGTAATTGACCCAATGATGGGGAAAATTAAAGGTGTAAGGTTTGAGTTATGAAAACTGTTGGTTTTATTTCTATTTGGAGATTGATCTGATGATCAGGGTTATTTCCTGTTCTTTAAGGAAATGGGAAATCCAAAGGGTATAAGACTGTCCAAGTCTACTGGTGTTTGAGAAATTGATTCTCAGATGGTGAATGATCTTTGTATGATGCCCAAGAGAAGGCTGGTATGTTAAGGCATGAAGGTTAACCCTTAACTGGTCTGTTTTGACTCAGAAAGAATGCTCTAGCAAATGATGACTAGGTTCTGTTCCTATACATGTAGGAGGTCTCTAGGTCCTTGTACTAAGCCCAAGAGGAGGCTGAGAACTTCTTAGAAGCCTGAGGGTCCTTGTACAAAGCCCAAGAGGAGGCTGGGATCCTTTTAGGAAACCTGTGGGTCCAAACTTAAGAATGTTCAAGAAAGGTTTCACCGGGAATTAATCCTTTCTATAAAGAACAGTTCTAGAGTTTGAAGAAATTCCAAAGAAGTTTCACCGGGAATTAATCCTCTCTGTGGGAATTGAATTTCTTTGACAATTTCTAAAGTGACAGTCTGAGAAAAGGTTCACCGAGAATACTGCCTTTCTCTTTGTCCCATATTGTTTAAGCCCAAGAGAAGGCAAGACTGTATCTGGAATCCTACGGGGGATCTAGGTTTAATGTTATTGAGAGAGTGACCAACTGGATTTACCTAATTCTAGACTTAGTTGTCGGGGAAAACTCTAAACAGTTATACAAGTATATATACAGTAGATATATGACAAATATTTAAAAGGATATGAAAGAAGACTTACAGAGAAGCAGCTTCCCACAATACAGTATATATATATATATATATATATATATATAAATCAGGTAAAAGAAAGCAGATAAAAACTTACAGGTGAGCAAGCTTCCATGTTGTAATGTTAGTTGTTCAAAGAAATTGAAACAAGTTTTGATAACAGTTATTTCAAGATGGAAAATTGGGGCTTATTCAACAAGAGATGCCCTGATGATTTATTAAATACATACTGTATTGTTAATAGAGTATTTACAAAGAGAGTTGGGTCTTATGCTCAAAGATAGAGCCCAAAGATTATTTATGTACAAAGTGTAGGACTTACAACTCAAGGAGTGGCCCAAGTTATTTGATTTTTGAACTGGCGATTGCGCCGAGGTTTTCTTGAGAATGCAGTGGGTCTTATACAATGTCTGAGGCCCAAAATGATTTTGGTTGAAAAGGGATAGGGTCTTACACTTTATTAAAGGCCCAAAGAGTTTGAAAATCAATAAAGATGAGACTTATAGCTCAAGGAGAAGCCCAGGTGATTTTGTTAAAAGGGCGACAATCACGCTGTTGTTTTGAAAATGTACAGAGGGACTTATACAATATGTGAGGCCCAATTTATTTACAAAGGGATGGGACTTAATCTCTATCACGAGGCCCAAAATGTTATTTTAAAAGAAAAGATGGGGCTTACAACTCAAGGAGATACCCAGATGAAAGTTATTTTGAAAACGGAAATCGCGCCGAGATTTTCTAATGTATCGGGACTTATACAATGACTGATGCCCAAAAAGGTTTTGGTATAAAAAGGGATTGGGTCTTACACTCTATTAGAGGTCCAAAGGTGTTTTTAAAATGTTTGATAAAGATCAAAATCAAAGAAACCCTAATTTCATTTTTGAAAGTAATTCTTTTAAAGAAAAATCAATAAAAATGATAAAAATACCAAATAAGTTCAAATAAACTACTTGTGATTTTTGGTTAAGGCTTGAAAAATGAGGTTTTTATCACAAGATGATTTAGAACTCGTTTGATTTTGATTTTCAAGATGAAAATTCACTTTTAAAAGTGTTTAAAAATAATAAAAATGAATTTATTCACAAAATACCAACTATATTAAATAAACAATATAAATCTGATTTTTTTGTAGAATAAAATATTTTAATATTTTTGTGATTTTTCAGAAAAATAACCAATAAAAAATAATTAAAATTGAATGAGAAATTAATTTTTCAAATCAATAATAAAATAATATGAAAAATAAAAAAAAATGGGACAAGTGATAAAAAAGAGATCTGGGGCGAGGGGGATTCGAACCCCAGACCTCTCACTCGCTCAATACACACAAACCAGTTGATCAACCACTAGGGCGCAATGCCAATTCATTTAATATATAGCAAACAATAATTATATAGTAAAATAAGTTGGATTTCTGAAAATGGCGCCATGACCATCTTCCTGTGAGAGCAAGAATTGTCTCTACAAGTCGTATCTATATTTTGATGATAACAATACGTATTTGTGAAAGAACTATTTTGTGTTCTAATGTGTGTTGTGTGCAGATCATAATTGTAGAAGATATCAGATCCAACATGTACCGGCCAGATGTGTATAATTGATAATATGCGAAGTTACTATGTGTGACACAAGTCGCAAGAAGCAAGAATGCTTCTTTATCTGATCATGATCAGTCAGATCCAAGGATGTTAATATTGTTGTTGCAATGCTCTTGTGGATGCTCTCTGAAAGTGGTTGAGATTCTGAAGATTGCGAAGCTTCTAAAGAAGATAATCTTCTGGAGAACCGAAGTGCTGAAGACTCTCATGACTTGAAGCACTGAAGGCGAAAGGCTCTGAAGACCAAGTGCAGAAAGACTCTGAAGACTTATGAGTTCTGAAGATTACAGTTCCAAAGGTCAAGTGCTGAAGACTCTAAAGACAGATTCCTAATGGACAAGTTCTGAAGTTTCGGAAGACTTAAAAAGTAAAGGATAACGTACTTAAAGACAAGTGCTGAAGTTCTGAAGACTGATTCCTAATGAACTTCTTCAAAAAGACTAAAGACTTGAAGTTTCAGATATCCTGTTAAGAAGGCTCTACTCATGCTTTAATAAATTTCTATCAGAAGCCTCTGGAGTTTGGAATAAATGTTACCGTTGTGAACGACTGTACACAGTGCCCAAGAAAGATATATCCCGTCACTTCTCCCACAGCAAAAATGAGATGTGTCAGTACAACTAATTATTACACAACGATGAGTGCCCAAGTCATTGTGTAAGGATAGTATCAACGATGAGTTCTTGTTGTAACACTTAAACATTCAAAGTTATCATCATTTACACATGGACATTGTTGTTGAAGCTCAAAGATCAAATCAACACAACAACAAATTGAAACAGAAGTTGTTGATGAAGAAGATAACTTTAAAAATTAGTCAAGTCATCAACCACCTTCTCGTTAGCGATACATTGAAGATCTGAAGCAAGGAGTTTTTTCTCAAAGCTTGCTCACCCAAGAAGACGAAGAAGAAGAAGATCTACAAGATGTCAACAAACTGTCAAATCTATATACATCTCTGTAGTTTCTTATAATAGCAAGGAGTTGTTGCTCATATCTTGCTTGAACACGTGTGTGTTCTTTGTACTTAAATTTAAAAGTAATCTACTTGTTAAGAAGCATTATTGTAATCCCATGTTGAACTAATTCTTGGTGAATTAGGATTCCTTGAGTGGTCAGTGTGACCGGAGACTCGAGAAGACAATGGCTTGGTGTCATTGTGGTAAATCCTAAAATAGGGTTAGTAGTGTTATATTCATTGCGATGAATCCTTGAACGTCTAGCTGGTGAAATCCTAGTAGTAGATCTTACTTGATTGGAACCTGTAGGTCAATGTTCGTTATATTCATTAAGTTGAATCCCTGAACGGTTCATTGTGTGTTAGTCATCGGCGTTGCCCGTGCATCTGTAATCGAGATTAATTATAGTGGATTAAGACCTTGTGTTCAAGGCGAAATCACCTGAGGAGGGTGGACTGGATTAGCCTTGTTGTGAAATAGGATATATCGTGTGTTCTTTACTCTTGATATGCTTTATGTTATTATTTATGTTTCTGTATTGAGAATCAGAACCTTACATAAGCAAGTCAGAACCTTGCAGCTTAACTCTGATAAGCTTCCGCTCTGCAAGTTCTAAATATTGCATATAGCGTTCAGACTCTTAGTGGTTCTAATGCTTCTGCATTGCCAAGTCTGAATATAACTTCGCAAGTTAGAGTCTCTCAACGAACTCTGATGTTACTTAAAGCATCTTAGTAACAAGAAGCGAAAAGTTGTTAAAAGAGTAAATACACATATCAAACCCCCCTTTCTTGTGTCTTTCTCGCACCTTCAATTGGTATCAGAGCTCCGGTTCTGTTTTTGATGGATATCAAACACTTAACAGTGTCAGAAAAAGATCCAGATGTGGTGCGTAGAAATACTCTGGGTGAGATTGAAATCTACTTACAATTTTTGTAACAGTTCAGAAGAGGACTGTGTACAAAATTGTAATCAATCTGATTACTTGAGCAATCACTGATTCTGGAAGTTTTGCAGATGTCAAACAACTAAATTCTCCTCACTTAAAGTCTTGTTAAAGATTGCAGAGTCAGCTGATACGATAGATTCATCAGATAAGAAGTAGTATCTGTTGAATGCCTATCTTGGAAGATACGTGTGGATAAAACCACGTATTTGCTCAAAGTTGAATCATCAGAAAACAAGAAGTCTTGTTTGCTGAAGATTAATTCTTTATGAGTTTTTGAGATGTTTTTAAGAAACAGATTAAGTCCATCCTTGACTTTCTCGTTTAAAGCTCATTCAGAACTTCTTCATGTAGAGAAGAAAGATTGTTGTTCTATGATTTTGAATTTCAGAACAAAAGTCTGATGAAGTCAGAAAACTGAAGAATTCAAACTCTTAGAAATGATTCAACGTATGAATCTTGACCAATCAAGAAGTTAGAAGATTCATTGAAGAACTGAATATTGTTTTCTTGGAAAGACTTGCAGAAAACCGAAAGAATATTCAGGAAGAAGAACTTCAAAGATTCATCAAGTACTTGATCAAGTATGAACTCTTAAGTTCTGATTGACTCAGTATAACTAAGTTCTGATAACTTGAGACTATCTCTCAGTTGAATCAAATGTTATTGATCAGATCTCTATATGATAAGTTTCTCAGAAATTCCTTAGTCCAGAATCAGAAGATGTTAGTCCAAACACTTAAGTCTTCTACTTAAAGTCGAAAGGATTTAAGATGTTGACGTCTCTCTGAATGAAGAAATCAGCTGATGTTCCCTTCGAAAGTAAATATGTTGTTTTAAGCTGGATTAGCATTGTGAGACCAAGGTGTATCATGCAAACTATGTTTCGTGTTGTACACATGCTTGATGATAGTCTGTTCTGAAATTAATCTGCATCAATTTGAAGAAACAATGTCAGAAGATGTTGCAGAAATTAATTCTAGAAGCACATAATCTCAAATGGTCGATGATTACAAATTAATGATCTTTAGAAAAACTAGAAAGCTTGATGGAAACTTGTAGTTCTGACTAAGCAGATTCAGAATCTCTGATTGGTTGAAGTCAGATGAACATCTCTGAACAAAAAAAATGGATCATCTGAAATATGATTCTTATGATCAGAATGTAGGAGATATCTACATTGTTCAAACTCAGAGTTATACACAATTCAGCCAATATCCGGTAGCTCTCTCTGAAGGAAGTTGAAGATGGAAGACGATGATCAGATGGCTCAGAATGAAAAGCACTCAGATAAGTCTGTAAAGATCTCTGTAACTTTAAGGTACCATTCTTCCCTCATTTATGACCTATTTAAATTCATGATAACAACCAGAAATACCTTATCAAGTTTTTGATCATGCTGTGTTAAAGTTTTGAAAATTAATTAGAAATATAGTTAGAAAATCTGTTGTCACTTTCCGTATACGTCTGCATATGACTTTTGAAATAGTTTAAGTAAAGCAATCTCTTATGTAAGATTATCTCCATCTTAACAGTCACTCTGTATCAGCTACTTCCTATAACCCATAAATAAACTCAAAATAGTACTCCTATTCCAGACCTCACTCACTCTCTCTCTTAAAGTCCCTCAAGTTAGTTCAGCTAGTCCTAGAAACCATGATGTTCAATTAAATTGAACGACATTCTTTTGATTTATCTCATATAGGAAAACCTATTTTGAATAACCTTATCCTGCACACTACTTAAGAATATCTCAGCCTTTCAAATCTCTTGAAATTCGCTTTATGACATATATCAGTACTAAATTGAAAGGCGTGTTACTTTATCCATCATAGCTTGTCACCTAGTCCCATAGCTATCTACCTGCATAATCATGATCTGACAAGTTAGGATTTACTTAAGTGTTAGAAATAGTAAAAATCTCTTTAAGTGCATCAATAGTTATGCACTCATTTAAATTAAAAATTCTTGGAACTAGAATCTGTGCCTATTCGTCTCCTAACACCACTCATCCAAATTCATTGCACACACTTAACTCTTGCCAAAAATTAATTAAAGAATCCAATGTGTGAGCTCTAGGCCTCTCCAAGATTAAAAGACTGTTAGACTTAGTACCTTTAGACCATCTAAAACCTTGGAAATGAAAACCTATCGTTTGTAGTCACAGACACTCATTAACTCACTCTATGCTTCGCCTATTTAAGGCATCGTGCTCTCTCTCTTATCCATATCTCTAGCCTATATCAGTCAGTGACTCTCTCTCTCCTTCAATCCTGTTATCATCTCTAAAAATGTCTAACTCACAAGATTTGGTTACCAAAGGTAAATGCTCAGAATCAAAAGTCCTAAATGAATTCTCTATAAACCCTAACTCTCTCAAAGAACTTGGTTTTATAAGAACCTCGTCTGAATTGCAATGTTAAAAATGGGAAGGTTATCTTAAGATACTTTCAGGTCTCATTTACACAGACTGTGTCAAGGAATTCTTGGCAAATGCTGATGTGTTTTCAAATGTGTATAATCAACACATTATTCAATCAACAATCTCTGGAATCCCTGTGATGATCAATTCATCTATCATCACTCAAGCAATCAAGTGTGATGAAAGCGGTGACACCCTTGAAGATTACAAGGAAAAAATTATCTTCAATGATCTTATTTGCAGTATTCATCCTGGAAACGGTGCTTCCAACTGTGTCTCCACACTCAAAACCTCATCTAAAGTCTGGCACAAAATAATGGAAACAAACCTATGACCAAGAGAAGTAGGAGGAAAAGTGCTAACCTATTCGGATAGACTATTCATTATCCTTCTGATCTACAGAAGAAAAATAAACCTTCCACTAACTATGTTCAATCACTTGAAAGAACAAATTCTTTTGTATAAAGACAAACCCTCTCTCAGTATCCCGTATAGAAGAGTCATATCTCGAGTCCTAGAGATTCAAGACGTGATTACTAGACTAGAACACATAGGGGTAACCACGGAATGTTCACCCATAGATCTTACGGATCTATCTGGAAGTTCCTAAGTAGAAATAGAATTAGGTTATAAGGTTTCTGCCCTGCTATGCTATTTCTTGCTCTATGTATTCTTGTTAAGTTATTAAATGAAATATCTTTTTGGAGTCTTAAAAATGCAAAAGTCTTTTACCATAAGATTCTACTCTAAGAACAACATGAAAACTATAATCATATCCAAAATGTTCACACTACTCAAAATGATTAAAATGCTTGCTCTTTATAACAATACAAAATGGTACAAGACTGTCAATAACGCATTAACATCCTTCAAGGATGATGCCATCTCAAGAATCCAAAGCTTAGTAGATTCCTCTAGTTCCTGTGTGAACCCCATGGAAATAAGAAATATTTGGACTGAGTTCCATGAATGGATCTCAGAGGAAATTGTGAAAAGCAAGAGGCTGGCAATTGCTCAAGCAGAAGAAAAACTGCATGACTCAAGAACGGATGATTCTGAAAACTCATTCTCATCTTCCTCATCATCATTAAGGTCTTTTTAATTCTAACCCATAAGAACCTACCTTCCCTAAGAACCTATTTTTATTAGGTCTATGTTTTAATTACCTTGAACCTTTTAGGATTAATCTCAACCTAAGCTTTATATTTTAAAACTATTTTGTGGTTTTGTGTTGAAGTTTCAATCTAATTGTCCATCAATGATAATGCTTTATCTGATCTCTAAAAATGATTTATCACTGTTCTTTATCATATTGCCCTAAATATGCTTAATGCTTAAATGATAATATCTATTTGATGTTCTTATCATATTAATCTAATGCTTAAAGCCTAAATGCTCAAATGCTCTAAAACTTTTTGATGATGTCAAAAAGGGGGAGAAATAGAAATATGATTTTGATTAAAGATTTAAAAGATTTAAAAGGAAAACAAAAGAAATGCAACTCAAACAAGTAATCAATCATATAAAATGTGTTACTACTAACGTTTGTTGTTTGATGTTTAACCGAGGAACTCTAAACAAGTTCACTAGGCATTCTAAGAACAGGTTAAGAAAGAAGAACAGTGAAGTTCTTATGAATTGTTTTTTCATATAATAGAAGTTGTATACTTCGTAAACATGTGTTCAGAATCAGATCTACCCAATACTGTTAAGAAGTTGAGAACTGTCTGAAATTCAAAGTTTATCTGGATCTCTGTCTCACTTGGTTCAGAAGCTGTAAGTTGTCTAAGAATATGAGATTTAGAATGTAAGAATCAGAAGAAGGAAACTCTGAAAGCAGTCAAGACAAAGTCTACATCTCAAGATGCTTATTCAGAAGAACTGTGCAAATCAGAAGTCAAGAACTGTCTGAAGATCTGGTTTGAAGATCCAAGAAGAAGTAGTTCTGATATTTACCAAGAACCAATTTAAAAAGAAAATGATTTGGTATCAGACTAAATCAATAATTGGTAATCAGACTCTGTATACATAAAAGATTGGTATCAGACTCGGTCTGCAGTAATATCAATCAGAGCTAAGCTGTACAATGCTCTCAATACCTTCACTGGTATCAATTTCAGCACTCTAAGGAAATACCCTTCAAGTGGTATAAGAAGAATATATTCAGTTGGTATCAGACTCAACATGCTCTGGTATCTGACTCTGCACATATTTTGGTATCAGATAAAAGTCAGATCACACATATACCAAATTTAGAATCAAGCGTTGATTGATCACTAAATTAACCTTCTATTGGTATCTGATCAAAAATCAAGCTTTGATGAATCACTGAGTTGTGGCAATAACAAGGTCCTGAGATGAAGACCTGTGTTCTAAGTCAAACTCTGAAAAGTCATGATCCATATTTATGATTAAAAACCTATAATTCTAAATTACGATTCTGAAGATCCCAATATCTGACTTATGGAAATTAGGGGGAGACTACCCAGAAGATTCAATTGAAAAATCTAAAATCTTCACAAAGTCTGAAACTCAGGGGTAGTTTCTCAAAAGACAGTGTCTGTCTCTGATGAATAGTGATGCTATGTTATTAGATAAGAACTGTTCTGTTTTTGTGCTTAAATGATTCTGCTGAAAAGTAGAAATGATTCAGACATCTCTAAAGATTATGAGCTCTGATATGTCATTAAAAATGAACTAAGTTCTAAAGATCTGAAGATGGAAGTTCTGATGAACTAGTCCAGACGCTGAAGAGTTTTGTCTCCTTAAAGACAAGATAGAGAAGTAGTTCTTTTCTATTCTTTGTTCTGGCAACTCAAGTTGTTACTCTGTATGTCTTTGGATCATATAAGATTCTAGATGATCATAAATAAAACTTTGAGGAAAACACATTCAGGGGGAGTTATTGTTCCAGACTCTGAATATGTTTGTTTGGTGATTACCTTGTATAAAATGTTCAATCAAAATACTTGGTTTTGCCATCATAAAAAAGGGGGAGATTGTGAGAGCAAGAATTGTCTCTATAAGTCGTATCTATGTCTTGATGATAACAATACGTATTTGTGAAAGAACTATTTTGTGTTCTAATGTGTGTTGTGTGCAGATCATAATTGTAGAAGATATCAGATCCAAAAAGTACTAGCCAGATGTGCGTAATTGATAATGTGTGAAGTTACTATGTGTGACACAAGTCACAAGAAGCAAGAACGCTTCTTTATCTGATCATGATCATTCATATCCAAGGATGCTGATATTGTTGTTGCAATGCTCTTGTGGATGCTCTCTGAAAGTGGTTGAGATTCTGAAGATTGCGAAGCTTCTGAAGAAGATAATCTTCTGGAGAACCGAAGTGTTGAAGACTCTCATGACTTGAAGCTCTGAAGGCGAAAGGCTCTGAAGACCAAGTGCAGAAAGACTCTGAAGACTTATGAGTTTTGAAGATTACAGTTCCAAAGGTCAAGTGCTGAATACTCTGAAGACGGATTCCTAATGGACAAGTTTTGAAGTTTCGGAAGACTTGAAGAAGTAAAGGATAACGTACTTAAAGACAAGTGTTGAAGTTCTGAAGACTGATTCGAATGGACTTCATCAAAAAGACTGAAGACTTGAATTTTCAGATATCCTGTTAAGAAGGCTCTACTCATGCTTCAATAAATTTCCATCGGAAGCCTCTGAAGTTTGGAAGTCAAATGTTACACAGTGCCCAAGAAAGATATATCTCGTCACTTCTCCCACAACAAAAAGGAGATGTGTGAGTACATCTAATTATTACACAACGTCTCTTTTCTAACATCCAACAGTATTTCAAACGACTATATTTCTACTGGGCTATTTAAAGAAAGGAGCTCTTGCTTCTGAAGTGTCGATTGAGTCTATTCCTTAGATCATCAACTGGATGCATCATTTACGAATTGACCAAGTCATTGTGTAAGGATAGTATCAAAGATGAGTTCTCGTTGTAACACTTAAACATTCAAAGATATCATCATTTACAGATGGCCATTGTTGTTGAAGCCTAAAAATCAAATCAACACAACAACAACAAATTAAAACAGAAGTCATTGATGAAGAAGACAACTTTGCAAATCAGTCAAGTCATCAACCACCTTCTCGTCAGCGCTACTTTGAAGATCTGAAGCAAGGAGTTGTTACTCAAAGCTTGCTCTCCCAAGAAAACGAAGAAGAAGAATAAGATCTACAAGATGTCAACAAACTGTCAAATCTATATACATCTCTGTAGTTTCTTAGAATAGCAAGGAGCTGTTGCTCATATCTTGCTTGAACACGTGTGTGTTCTTTGTACTTAAATTTAAGAGTAATCTGCTTGTTAAGAAGAATTATTGTAATCTCCAGTTGAACTAATTCTTGGTGAATTAGGATTCCTTGAGTGGTCAGTGTGACCGGAGACTCGAGAAGACAATGGCTGGGTGTCATTGTGTTAAATCCTGCAATAGGGCCAGTAGCATTATATTCATTCCGATGAATCCCTGAATGTCTAGCTGGTGAAAGCCTAGCAGTAGATCTTGCGAGATTGGAACCTGTAGGCCAATGTTCATTATATTCATTAAGTTGAATCCTTGAACGGTTCATTGTGTGTTAGTCACTGGCATTGCCCGTGCATCTGTAATCGAGTTTGATTATAGTGGATTAAGACCTTGTGTTCAAGGCGAACTCACCTAAGGAGGGTGGACTGGATTAGCCTTGTGGTGAACCAGGATATATCGTGTGTTCTTTACTCTTGATATGCTTTATGTTATTATTTATGTTTCTGTATTGAGTATCAGAACCTTACATAAGCAAGTCAGAACCTTGCATCTTAACTCTGATAAGCTTTCACTCTGCAAGTTCTGAATATTGCATATAGCGTTCAGACTCTTAGTGGTTCTCATGCTTCGTTCATTGCCAAGTCTGAATATAACTTCACAAGTTAGAGTCTCTCAACGAACTCTGATGTTACTTATAGCATCTTAGTAACAAGAAGCGAAAAGTTGTTAAAATAGTAAATACACAATTCAAACCCCCCTTTCTTGTGTCTTTCTCGCGCCTTCACTTCCTCCTCAAGCTAGTTATCAATTTGCAAAAACTACTCTAACTTTCTGAATATGTAACCAATTTAGACAAAGTAAAGATGAAAATTGTGTGTTTTGATATCACGAATTCAATGGTACCCTTTAATTTCATTTATTTTTAGTGTGCATCAAGTTACATTGACATGAATGTATGAACCCTAAATTTGCAAAAGCAATCGCGTAGACATGATTGTGAGTGTTATGTTCAAAAATTTTTAGGGGAACACTCAACCTATGATGATAATCAATTGGCAAAATTATTGTGCGAGGAAATATGCATGGAGTATGGAGATTGAGTTTTAGGCTTACCTTGCTGCAAGAGGATTTGAAACTCTGCTCCAAGTGTGTTCAGAAGGTGGATGATGATCTCTACAGGTTCACTGGATGGTATGGAGTGGATTGCAAGCCTTGGAACTCTTTGAAACTTCTTGGATCAAGTTGTGGTATCTCAACTACAGATTGGCTGAGTTGAAGAGTGATTTTTGGATTCAGGTGTTATGAGGGTGGTTCAAGTGTTTGGATCCCTTCTATAACTCATATGTGATGTGTTAGAAGTGTTGGCTTGATTTGCTTTGCCCTGCAACTTGAAACCCGATAGCTACTTCTCAAAATATGGAATTTTTTATGATGAGCAGGAGAAGAAAGAAAGTAGTGATTTCTAGTTCTTTGGTGTGATTTGAAGAATGAAATATGCACTCTATTTATAGGAAAAGATGTTGCCCTGAAGTTGCCAGCTCAGGCTCAAGAGATATGCTTTGAGTTTCTTGATCAATGCTTAGCAAATATCTTCTTTCACAAGGAATAAAGGAGTCTCCAAATAGCTCAGCTATGGTCTGACAAATTCCACATTCTGGAGTCTTCTTATTGGTGGATTATGAAGGCATCTTGACTGATCATAAAGGGAATGTTGAATATTCACTATTTTCTCATAAATGCACATTGGATTCCAAGCATATTCTCTTATGCTCATGCTTCTATTGGCTGGCCTTGAACTGAATTGGAAGGTGGTGCAGAGCTTGTGATCATCAAAGTGAGTGTAGCAGGCCTTGTGATCATTGCTCTTTGGATAAGAATCGAGTTCATCAAGTTATGCAACAAAATCTGTTGCAAAACAGTTGCAACAAGGCATGTTTGATCATGGATTTCTCTTGGCTCAAGTTGAATCAATTCATGCCAATAAGTTCTTTGAATTCTTAGCAACATTTGCAACAACATTGATGTTTACATTTGGAATTGATTTCACTTGCAACTATGTGAAAAAACCTCACAAGTTTTAGTATTTTCAACAAAATCTGTCTTGGACAGAATTTTGTCTAAGTGTTGGAATAAGTAATGAAATCCAAGTTTTTTGTGATTTTGATCAATCCATAACTCAAAATCCACAATGAATTGGAATGTGGTCTAGTTGACACTTTTAAAGTATGTAACATGGACTATAATCTGAGCTTTGAATGGGGGGAAATGGCCTCGTGGTTTAGGAGATATGATCCTCCAAAGTTGGTACCCTAGCCACTTTGTTCCATAACTTAGAAAAATTCTAAGTTTTTCATGGTTACCCCTTTTACAAGTTATCTCACTTTTATTGATTTTTCTTGATGAATGATGATTCAAATCACATATTAACATCATTTTAGGGTTGAGGAAGCCTTGGTTGACCAAAAATCCAAAAAGTCAAACTTTGAATTATGTACAGTTGACTTTTTATCAGATGAATTTTGAACTTTGTGATTCTTTTGTGAAATCAATCCTTGGGCCTAAGTAAACTTCATGGATGGCCTCTAAGGGTATTTAGGGATGTCATGGCCCCTTCCCCAAGGTTTGATATCAAATGTAGGTCAACAGTCAATGGTAGGGTTGACTTTTTCTTCAGAAACCCTTAATTTGTGATTAGATGAATTTGAGTTCTTGTGACTTATGTATTAAGCTCTTTGAGTCAATCAAATATTTTAAATGGATTTATATGATGTATTTGAGGTCCTTGAAGTTCATCTTGAGGTTTCAAGTCATGCCTTGCTTCACAAGTCAACTCAAGGGTTGAATTAGGTCAAAACCCTAATTCCTGATTTTTTGGTAGATAGACTCTCAAGGTGATTTTGCCAATGTGAATGGACTCTTGAGGTTCCTTTGAGCTTGTTGGACCATTAATTGAGGTATTGGCTCATGCCCAGATGAAAATTTTCATCTGGAGTCCTTGGTCGACCAAAACCCTAATTTGGTGGCACTGGTTATCCTGAGGCTTGATTAGCCTGAGATGTTGCATTCTTGTTCTTAATTCTTGATATGGGATACCTCTTGATCATTCATGGATGCTTGAGAGACTAGACAAGTTGAAGATCATGTCACTTCTTGATTGATCCTTTGTCTGAGTACTCTAAGAGGGTTTGAAACCCTAATCCTTGGTTGTAGTGAGTGCTCAACCTTTGAGAAGATTGATAAGGTATGATGTATGTTTTCTTATTATGATGATGATTTTCCCAATGATGAGAAAACTTGTGGTAAAAATTTGGGGTATGACAGATCATAGCAACCCTAACCTTGATCATGATAGCATCTCTAATATACGCTTATGTGGTGTTGCAGTGAGAATCAGATAACAAGCTATTAATTAACTTGCATAACAAGACTTTGAATTTCACCACCGAGCTTTGATTTATCCAAAGGAAAGGGTAAAGATAAAAAAAAAAACCCTAAGAGGATCTAGGTTCGGGGGTTGGTTATACTAAGGGAAGGTATTAGCACCCTAAGTATCTGTAGTACTCTACAGGAACCTCTTGTTTATGTTTGTGTTATGTTATGTTTGCTTGCTAAGGTAATCTGTTAATGCTAAAAATAAATACCTAAGGGTATGTACACTAATTTTTCTCACCAAGACGTCGCATCTTGTGCCTACGTATTTGACTAAAGAATCAGAGCAACCGTAGTTCACTTTACTAAGGGTAAGGAACCATTGACTATGGCCAAAGTTCCAAGGGGAATGAGTATGAGCTCATGTAGAGTTTAAGAAACTCTCTAAGTCTAAGTTGTGATGTAAGTGGCTATGAGGCTGAGGGAAGATGGCTATGAGGCCAAGATGAAATCCTATGACTATGAGGTCAAGGAAGAAGATGGCTATGACTATGAGGTCAAAGCTTACCTATGACTATGAGGTCAAAGGTTAAAGGTGGCTATGAGGCCAAGATGATGTCCTATGACTATGAGGTCAAAGGAAGATGGGGGGCTATGACTATGAGGTCAAAGCTGGTATCCTATGACTATGAGGTCAAGGAGTGAGATAATGAGCTTTCTATGACTTTGAGGTCAATAGAGAGACTTTCCTTTGGAAGGATGGGAAAACAACTTATGAGTAAGAATGTTACATGAGAATTGAGATTCATATGAACAATATAAGTTCAAGAATTCAAAGAGAATGTACAACCATTAAGCATAATTAAACTCAAAGATAGGGTTCAAACATCCAAGTGTGGCAAGAGATAATAATATAATTCATAACAATTAGGCACATGAGAACACATACATATCATTATCAAGCTTGAAATTAAAAGCAAAGCATTCAAAGCAAGAAACTTGGTAACAAAGCCAAACAAAACCTTAGTAAAATGAATTCAACCAAGTTTAAAGGACTCTCTCAAAATATACCTCTCATGTATCAAAAATTATCACAAGAACTTTCAAAGAAAATGTGATTTTTAAGTGGAATTCAAAATTTAAAGAAAAAAAGTTTTATATGTGTTTCTTTTTGTGAATTTTTAATTTAATGTAAAAATGAAATACAAATGAAAAATTAAATTATAAAACATTAAATTAAACATCAAAATACATTAATGAATTTTTGGTTAAAGAAAAATATTTTAAATTAAAAATGAAGTAAAAAGGAAAAGAAAAAGCTTAATTAAAACTAAATAAGAGGGGGGAATAAGAGAAATTCTGAATGAACTAGAAATGAGTTGGCATGCGCATGAGCCTGTTTTTTGGGGGGGAGGGTGTTTATCAAATCTCGATGGGCCCAAAATATGAAGAAAAAGGATGGAAAAGAAAAAGAAAATATGCAAAAGGGTGTCTGGGGCAAGGGGGATTCGAACCGCAGACACCCAAGGCGCAACGCAAGTCTTCTACCACTGGGGTGGCTATACATCCATTGTATAAGTCCCCCCAGTGTAATATTTAAGCTCAAAGGCGTTCAAAATTCTTTGCCAAATAAGTGTAGCATTTCATCAATGGATTAATATCAATTGGTCAGACATTTTGATTTACTAAATGCCAAAACACACTGCGAAGCAATCACACATCACATGCAACCATGCACCCAGTCAACGCGAGGCCGTCGTGGAAAGAAAAAAAGATAAAACAGCAACACTCACACAATATTTTCTCATTTTTAACCAAACATTTACTCCCTCGAATCTCCATCAAATTCAATGAAATAAAATTTCATTTTATGCTACTCAGGACATGGATCACTAATGCACTTATAAAACTTAAAAACAAACACAGGATCAGAAAAAAAAAAACATCTCATCTTACTAAGATGTCACCACAGATTTAAAGTAATGATACATGTACACAATTCTTTCAGCTTTGATGTATATAACCATGACTATAGGGAGGCCAGAATGGGACCAAACATTTTCCAAATAAACATAAATTCAAACAGAACTTTTCATGTTGCTTAATGATAACAATCTAATGTATTTCAAACATGGCATATCAATAACATAGTATCAGGGACTGGTAGTGCTAAACAAAAAGATCTCATGAGCTCAACAACAAACATGTACCACACCATCCACAACTGACAATTTCACAAACAACAACAAAAAACTATGGCATTCACATTAACCTATAGCATTTATATGGCAGAACATAAACAACAACAAATCTGGCACTAGGGTTTAGAGAAAAATAGACACCAAGATCATGTATTCTGAACTGATATATTCAATAGTTTCAATATGCATATTTCAAACTCACACTATCATTCAAAACTTGACTTGAATATGACAGCACTGTGATCATTTTGAAGTTATATAGAGGTATAAAATCCTGAATGGAGAGAGTAGAGATGCAACCTCTCACCAGCACGATTTCAAAACAAAACTATATGTTGTCAACTAACATGAAAAGAAAACAACTTAAGAAAACCTACAGGTTACAACATAGAGATATGCACATTACATTCTCAAGATTAGTAAGCATCAAAGCATTGCATGCCCTTAACAACCTCATGGTCATTGGCTTGAGTGCAATATAAACCATGTGATGGCGGTATGACAATGATATTGTAAGCATGGAGTTATATACTAATAGTATGAGAGAAAAATAAAGAAAAGCACAGGAGCTTGGTACCAACATGGTCTCAACCTTAACCTTTATGTTATTCAAACTAAGACTGGAAAAATGTGGACAACTTGAGCCCTCCCAAGATTCAAACTACATTAAAAGGACCTGAACAAGACACATCCAAGGCTGGCAGGGCAAAAATATCTCTCATGAACATAATTCCTCATTCATGTTGTCTGAATTCAAAGACTGCAATGATATTAAAGCTAACCTATATTGAATCTCAAGACCTCAACCCAAAACCACATGACCAAACAGACTATAACCATTGTGTTTCTATCCACACAAAAACCCTAAACATCTGAGCCTAAAAGTGGATTTGGTAATCATATGACTAATGATAAAAAGAAAAAGGGTGAGGCAACACAACTTGTCGTGCCAGCACCTTCAAACAGGTTCCCAACATTTTGGAAACACAAATATCATATTGTCAAAACTGCCAGTGTAAACAACAAAATAATATTATGCTAACAAATGCCCAAACAGATTCTCACACGAACCTTAACATTATATTCATGGTCATTCAACTAAAACAAAACACAGCATGGTAGCATGTCATGATATATGGATCATGGGATGAAAAGGAAAGAAGAATACCTAGTGGAATAAGTCCACTACACCCTCAAATGTGAACTAACTTTCTTTCCTCTCCAAACTAGCAACAACTTGCAATGTGTTCCTTTTCTCCTTCTCATTTACCAAACTAGAACTCAGAGATTTGTTAGAGTTTGCATGTGAATTTTTGGTGTCTTTGAGAGTGGAACAAAGCCCTATTTATAGGAAAATGTTGAGGATAAGAGGCATGGTTAGAATGGCACAATATGCCAACTTTGCCCCTCTTGGAGGATTTGCGTGTGAGCTGGCTTTTCCAACAGTCTTCAAGAGCTCTGATATATGATAGGGTTTGGTTTTGATTTGGTGGACTGATGGGATTGGACCAAGGCTCAAGGAAAATAGGAATAAACAATGCTTTTGTTTTGAAAAGTTTCTCTCACCTCTTGATCCACTTGCCTTGCCTTTGCATAAATTATGTTATTTTAATGTGTAACTTGAGGAAAATCGTGGCAGAGGTTTGTAGTATGTTAATCTTGTCTCTAATCATCAGAAAAATGAAGGTTTTGGTGATTAAAGTGATTTTTCTAAGTGTAAAACAAAGTGCCAACATAACAACTTTAGTGCACCATAACTTAATAAACATTGATCCAAATTGTGAGATTTTTGATTCTTTGCAAAATAGGCATTTGATGGAACAAGTTTCATGTGGGAGAATTCTTGAAATGAGGTTTGGAATCATTAGAAAATCATCCATGAAGTTAGGTACAAAGGGTTGTCCAAGAAACTTAGAAAAAATTCTAAGTTATGAAATTTTCACAACTTGAAACAACCATCTTTAGGACATTATAACTTGAGATTGGTTTATCTAATGAGGATTTCTACACATGCCTGGAAAGCTTGAAGAACAAGGAACAACTTTCATGTCCAAAGATTTTTGATTTGAACCCTGTAACTAGGTGAAAAATTGAGTTAAAGTTGGATGAAAATTAAGGTGAAAATGCTGAAAATTTCACTAAGTCCCAAAGGCAACTTATCTTCCAAGTCTCATAACTTAAAAACCATGCATTTTTAAAGAGGGGTCCTCTAATACACTTTGAAGATCATGGAAAGAGCTTCCATTTGAGCTTTGAGTCACTCAATTTAGATGTGTGGTTTGAGAGTTATGACCTTCCGAATTTTTGCACAAGAAGTGAATTTTCCACACTTAGAAGGTTTCAAGGACCAAACATTGCCCTCTTTGCAAGAAACCTTTCAAAACTTAATTTCTCATGCCTTAACTCATCGACGAGACATGTCATGATGAATTGAGGACTTGGATGTTTCATCTTGGATCAAAATCTCAAAGATTAAAGCCTCAGTCAAAATCCTAATTTCACTTGTGAATGCACTTGAATGATCTCTGATGACCTTGCTTCTTCAATCACATCTAAGGCTCATAGATAGTCTCTAGGGATGTCTATTACCACATGGAGTAATGTCCCAAGGCTTGAGAACAACTCTTGATCAATATCAAAGGCCATGATTGTCTTTTCATAACAAAACCCTAATTCGAGGCAGGGTGAACTTGTGGCTCAAAGCACTTGGTGATGAGAGTCAGTCACACTTGAATTCTTGTTGAGTAAGACCTCTAGGATGTAGGTGAGCTCACATGGTTACATTTGGAGCCTTAATTGTCTTTTTGAACAGGTAACTTCCTTGATTCATGTGTGAGCTTGGCTTAGGAGACTTTGCCTTCTTCCTTGTGTAAACCCTGGTTTTCACAAAAAAACAAACTAGCAAAATGAAGTGGTTAGTTATCAATGCATAGATGATTGAACTTAAATGTCAATGCAATATGTTATGACATCTGTAATGCCCCAATTTTTGTTAGTTTTATTTAATCAAGTCGATTTAATTATTTTAATTATTATATTATTTTATTTTTGACTTTTATTTGATAATAAAAATTATTTTTCATTGTTGTGATGTTTTATCGCGTTTTGGGAATGTTTGCGAGATATTTGAGTGTAGGGGTATTTGGTCATTTCACTTTAATTTTTCTTAAGTTAGAAAATAGAAATAGAAAGAGAGAAAATAGAAAGGAAAGAAAAATAGAAGAAGAAAAAGAGAAAGAAGGAAAGGAAGAGAAGAAAAAGAGAGAAAACTTGGAAATTAAGAAATCAATCAACCGACTTTTCAAACACGATTAAATCGGGTAAGGGTGCGAAACTCGATTATATTATACTTGTATATGATTATGTATGTATGTTTTTGGTTGTTATTGGATTGAAATTGAATATAGAGAAAAAACCATAATATGTTGAGATTGTTAGAAATTGATTCAAAATGTGTCTGAAATCAGGTTTTAAGGTCCCTTATTGTTGATACATGTTAGATAGGTGTTGTTGAGTATTCAATTGGTATTTTTCTGGTGTTTAGAAGAGATTTGGAGAGGAAAATGGTTGAATTTCGCAGAAAAATTATGCAGGAAAAATTCTGGTTTCCCACTGCCCATACGCGTATCACTCAAGGCAATACGCGTATTGGTTAAGGAAATACGCGTATGGTAATGAAGGATTGAGGGTAATACGCGTATGGAGTTCCATTTTCTCGACCATCTGCTCATTTACGTAATGGTACGCGTAAGGAATTGGACAATACGTGTATCAAGTGAGGCATTACGCATATTAAGGTTTTAAAGGAATTTTTGAAGAGGAATTGGTCTCTGCTCATACGCGTATCACCTTGGGCAATACGCGTATGGATGGGCGAGTGAATTGGGCAATACACGTATGGCTCAGGGCAATACGCGTAGGACCAGAGAGGGTGCAAAATGTTGTGTTTTCGCGATTTTTTTTCGTTTTACTTCCGTAACTTGTGTTCCGATTATCCGTTTTAAACATTCTTGGTATCGTTGGAAAGCTATTGAGCTGTACTTTCTTATTAAAATGGTTTTGAGATTGTTGGCAGATTTATTTATGTCGGGAATTTGGAATAGTGTCATTTTGTCGACTTTTGTCGTTGTAATTGTGTGTAATTGATGTGTATAATGCAATGTGCTGTGGATATGGGCATTGTATGACGTGTGTGATAGTGTGTGATGAAAATGCATGTGATAAAGTGTTATGATGATGGTTTGTGGCCTAAGGGCAAGTAAATGCAATGTGTTGTATTTGATGATATATGCATGATTATGGATGTGTATATGTGTGCATTTGAATGTCATGAGTCATTGTATGCCAAGCATCATGATATGCATTCTTGTGATGTCGTGTGCCCTAGTGGGTGTGAGTGACGAATCGATTCCCGAGGGAATCCGCTATAACATCGTGAGCCTTATACCGAGAGGACCTAAAGCGATGATTATAGACGATCGTGAACCTTATACAAAGAGGACCTAAAGCGATCGGATTGTGAGCCTTATACAAAGAGGACCTAAAGCAATCCATAAACGTCGTGAGCCTTATACCAAGAGGACCTAAAGCGACGGGGAACATCGTTTGCCCGACGGGGAGTTACACTAAGTATTAAGCGATGGTTCCTATAGTTCCTGAGTGAACTAATGTTGAGATTGACGGATGGATGGTACCGCATTTGCATAGAGTCGTTGTGTCGGTCTCTTTGCATTTGCATAAATCATGAATGGATTGATTTTGTGTGGAATTATGAATGGAATTGATGAGTTGAGATATATATATATATATATATATATATATATATATATATATGTTGTTGAAATGCATTACGCTTGATTATATATGCCTTGGCGATTGATATATGAGATATGCATTATGTTGTTTTGTATTTGAATTCTGGTGTAAATTGTGGTGAGAATATTTTACATGTGTATTTGTGTGTTATTATATAATTGTATGCAATTATTTTATGATTGTGTTTCTCACCCTCCTGCTGTGGTTTGATGCTCTATGAGGCATTGTAGATTAGATGCTGGAGGTCTTTTTGTGAAGCTTAGGTCTTCATTCTTTTGTCGGTCGGCTCTGATATGTAGCACCGGATAGTCGGGGAGATCGTTTGTGATATTATGTATATGTATATGTATCTTTTGGATTGTACATGTGTGACCCTGTATATGATAGACAGACTTTCTATGTGATATATATATATATATATATATATATATATATATATATATGAGATTCAATTGCAGATTTTCCGCTTTTATTCTGTATCTGAATTGTGGGTAGTAGGAACTAAGTTCCTCTGTTTGTATTACTACCTGATTGTTGCATATCTTTATGAGCAGGTTATTGTATTTTGTTTCAATTGATGTGACTCCTCAGTCTATGCCATGAATGTTTAATTATACTCTGATGAATTTTTTTTATCGCTTTATCTATTTGGGGGTATAGATTGGGGGTGTTACATTAAGTGGTATCAGAGCCAGTCCGTGTCAGTTTGTGTCAGTCCTTGGTGGTCTTTGTGTTTGGGTGAGCTGTTTGTTTAACCATAGTTGCTGTTATTGGAAATGAACAGAATATGGCTGGTAGGAATGACGCTGCTTTGGCTGCTACTATGCAAGCTATGGCTCGGGCTATGCAGGGTGCACCTAATGCTGGTGGGAATGATGAGTTCAGGAAGAACAAACCGCCTGTCTTCAAAGGGAGACATGATCCTGATGGTGCACAGATTTGGCTTAAAGAGATTGAAAGAATCTTTCGAGTAATGGACCGTGCTGAGGAACATAAGGTGAGACTGGGTACTCTCATGTTGCAGGAGGAAGCTGATGACTGGTGGGTTAGTACGCGTCATGTGTTGGAAGCTACAGGTGAAGAAGTCACTTGGGCTTTGTTTAGCATTGAGTTTCTGAGGAAGTATTTTCCTGAAGATGTAAGAGGAAAGAAAGAAATAGAGTTCTTGGAATTGAAACAAGGTAATATGTCTGTTGTTGATTACACTGCTAAGTTTGTGGAACTTGTTCAGTTTTATCCACATTATGCTGAAGCTACTGCGGAGTTTTCTAAGTGTGTGAAGTTTGAGAACGGATTGCGTCCTGAGATCAAGCAGGCAATCGGATATCAAAGGATTAGGAGGTTTTCAGATCTGGTGGATTGTTGTAGGATTTATGAGGAAGATAGCAAAGCTCGTTCTACTCATTATAAGAGTGTGAACGAAAGGAAAGGGAAGCAACCGTTCCGTGGTGGTCCTTATGTGACACCAGCTAACAAGGGTAATTAGAGAGGTAATTTTGAGAAAAGGTCAAGTGGGGGAGAAATGTCTAATTCTCCGAGATGTTTTAGGTGTGGTGACCTAGGACATCATCAGTTTGAATGTAGAAAAGATATGAGAAAGTGTTCCAATTGTGGAGGTATAGGGCATGTAACAGCTGAGTGCAAGAGGAAGAATGTGGCGAAGTGTTTCAATTGTGGTGAACCTAGTCATATTAGTACGAAGTGTCCGAATCCAAAGCAAGCTCCAGTTTGGGGGAAAGTTTTTGCATTGGCAGGGACTCAGACTACAAGTGCAGACCGTCTGATAAGAGGTACTTGTTTTATTAATAGTACGCCTTTAGTTGCTATTATTGATACTGGAGCGACTCATTCGTTTATTTCGTCTGAGTGCACGAAGCGTTTGAATCTTGTGTTGTCTTTGATGGATGGAGAGATGGTTATTGATACTCCAGCAATGGGGTCAGTAACTACTTCTTTGGTTTGTTTAAGTTATCCCTTGACCATTTATGTTAAAGATTTTGAGATGGATTTGGTGTGTTTGCCGTTGGAGGGTTTAGATGTGGTTCTGGGAATAAATTGGTTGCAGTTCAATCGAGTGCATATTGATTGTTATCATAAGCTGGTAAGATTTCCTTCTCTTGAAGAAGACGAGGAATCTAGTTTCTTATCTACCAAAGAGTTGAAGAAACTTTTGGCGGATGAAGCTCAGTTGTTCGGGTTGTTTGCATCGTTGACTGTGGAGAGTCAAGTTGCACTTGTTGTGTTTCCAGTTGTGTGTGAGTTTCCTGAGGTGTTTCCAGAGGATATTTTGGACTTGCCGCCAGAGAGAGAGGTGGAGTTTTCTATAGATCTAGTTCCTGGTACTAGACCTGTATCTATGGCACCTTATCGTATGTCGGCATCTAAGTTGGTTGAGTTAAAGAAACAGTTGAATGAATTGTTAGAAAAGAGGTTTGTGAGGCCAAGTGTATCGCCTTGGGGTGCTCCAGTGTTATTGGTGAAAAAGAAAGATGGAAGTATGCGATTGTGTATTGATTATCGCCAGTTGAATAAGGTGACGATTAAGAATAAGTATCCTCTTCCGAGAATTGATGATTTGATGGACCAGTTGGTAGGTGCTTGTGTGTTTAGTAAGATTGATTTGAGGTCAGGGTATCATCAGATAAGAGTGAGAGACGAAGATATTCAGAAGACGACTTTTAGGACACGATATGGTCATTACGAATATTCTGTGATGTCGTTCGGGGTTTCTAATGCGCCAGGTGTGTTTATGGAGTATATGAATCGTATTTTCCATGAGCATTTGGATCGATTTGTTGTTGTGTTTATTGATGATATCTTGATTTATTCTAAGTCCCGGGAGGAACATGCGGAACATTTGCGTGTTGTGTTGCAGATTTTGAAGGAAAGGAAACTTTTTGCCAAGTTGTCCAAGTGTGAGTTCTGGTTGTCAGAAGTGAGTTTTCTTGGGCATGTGATTTCAGATAGTGGTATTGCTATGGATCCATATAAAGTAGATGCAGTTCTACAATGGGAGGCTCCTAGATCTGTTACTGAAATTAGAAGCTTTTTGGGTTTAGCTGGATATTATCGGAGGTTCATTGAAGGTTTTTCTATGTTAGCACTTCCTTTGACCCAGTTGACTTGTAAAGGTAAAGCGTTTATTTGGGATATTCAGTGTGAGGAAAGTTTTAGTGAGCTGAAGAGAAGATTGACTACAGCTCCAATTTTGGTATTACCGAATCCTACTGAACCGTTTGTGGTGTATTGTGATGCGTCTTTGATTGGTTTAGGTGGAGTGTTGATGCAAGAAGGTAAGGTTGTGGCTTATGCTTCGAGGCAATTGAGGATTCATGAGAAGAATTACCCTACTCACGATTTGGAATTAGCGGCTGTGGTTTTTGTGTTGAAAATTTGGAGGCATTATCTCTATGGTGCAAGATTCGAAGTCTTTAGTGATCATAAAAGTTTGAAATACTTGTTTGATCAGAAAGAGTTGAATATGAGGCAACGGAGATGGTTGGAATTTTTGAAGGACTACGATTTTGGCTTGAATTACCATCCTGGTAAAGCTAATGTGGTAGCCGATGCGTTGAGCCGGAAGTCTTTGCACATGTCTGTTTTGATGGTTAAAGAGTGGGAACTTTTGGAAGCGTTTAGAGATTTGAGTTTGGTATGCGAATTGACGTCTGACAGCGTGAGGCTTCGTATGTTAAAGGTTACTAATGATTTTCTATTAACCGTTAGTGAGAAACAGAAGTTGGATGTGAAATTTGTTGATTTGATGACGGTTGGAAATCAAAGTGTGAATGGTGACTTTAAAGTGGATGGTATGGGTGTTTTGAGATTTCGTGGTAGAATTTGTATTCCTGATGATTTGGATTTGAAAAGGATGATTTTGGAGGAAGGACACCGGAGTAATTTGAGTATACATCCGGGAGGTAATAAGATGTATCAGGATTTGAAGAAGATCTTTTGGTGGTCTGGATTGAAGAGGGATGTGGCTCAGTTTGTGTATGCGTGTTTGACGTGTCAAAAGTCGAAGGTAGAACATCAGAAGCCTAGTGGTTTGTTGCAACCGTTGGATATTCTCGAGTGGAAATGGGACAACATTTATATGGATTTTGTGACAGGGTTGCCGAATACACAGAGGGGACATAATGCCATTTGGGTGATTGTGGATAGGCTGACTAAATCGGCGCATTTCATTCCGATTGACATCAGTTTTTCTTTGGAGAGGTAGGCTGAGATTTATATCAGTGTGATTGTGAAATTACATGGTGTTCCGTTGAGTATTGTTTCAGATCGAGATCCGAGGTTTACTTCCAGATTTTGGGAAAGTTTGCAAAAGGCGTTAGGTTCCAAGTTGAGGTTGAGTTCGGCTTATCATCCGCAGACGGATGGTCAGACCGAGAGAACTATTCAGTCGTTGGAGGATTTGTTGCGAGCTTGTGTTCTTGAACAAGGTGGTGCTTGAGATAGTTATCTTGCGTTGATTGAATTCACGTATTACAACAGTTTCCATTCGAGTATTGGAATGGCACCTTTTGAAGCGTTGTATGGGAGAAGATGTCGAACACCTTTGTGTTGGCATGAATCTGGTGAGAGTTCGGTGGTTGGACCGGAGTTAGTGCAACAGACTACAGAAAAGGTAAAACTTATTCGTGAGAATATGAAGGCTTCTCAAAGTAGGCAAAAGAGTTATCATGATCGAAGGAGGAAAGATCTTGAGTTTCAAGAGGTCGATCATGTATTTTTTAGGGTTACACCGGTAACGGGTGTTGGTCGTGCATTGAAGTCGAAGAAGCTTACTTCTAGGTTTATTGGTCCTTACCAGATATCCGCCAGAGTGGGTGTTGTGGCTTATCGGGTGGCGTTGCCGCCGAGTCAGTCGAATTTGCACGATGTGTTCCATGTTTCACAGCTTCGGAAGTATGTTCCGGATCCGTCGCATGTGATTACGATGGATGAAGTTGAGGTAAGGGAGAACCTTACAGTTGAGGCATTACCAGTGAGGATTTTGGATCGCGAGTTGAAGCGGTTAATAGGCAAGGATATTGCGCTTCTGAAAGTAGCATGGGGAGGCGCTGCTGAGGGCAATTTGACTTGGGAGTTGGAGAGTCGAATGCGGGAGTCGTATCCGGAGTTGTTCGTCTCAGGTAATATTTTCGAGGATGAAAATTTCTAAGTGGGGGAGAGTTGTAATGCCCCAGTTTTTGTTAGTTTTATTTAATCGAGTCGATTTAATTATTTTGATTATTATATTATTTTATTTTTTACTTTTATTTGATAATATATATTATTTTTCATTGTTGTGATGTTTTATCGCATTTTGGGAACGTTTGCGAGATATTTGAGTGTAGGGGTATTTTGGTCATTTCACTTTAATTTTTCTTAAGTTAGAAAATAGAAATAGAAAGAGAGAAAATAGAAAGGAAAGAAAAAGAGAAGAAGAAAAAGAGAAAGAAGGAAAGGAAGAGAAGAAAAAGAGAGAAAACTTGGAAATTAAGAAATTGATCAACCGACTTTTCAAACACGATTAAATCGGGTAAGGGTGCGAAACTCGATTATATTATGCTTGTATATGATTATGTATGTATGTTTTTGGTTGTTATTGGATTGAAATTGAATATAGAGCAAAAACCATAATATGTTGAGATTGTTAGAAATTGATTCAAAATGTGTCTGAAATCAGGTTTTAAGGTCCCTTATTGTTGATACATGTTTGATAGGTGTTGTTGACTATACAATTGGTATTTTTCTGGTGTTTAGAAGAGATTTGGAGAGGAAAATGGTTGAATTTCGCAGAAAAATTATGCAGGAAAAATTCTGATTTCCCACTGCCCATACGCGTATCACTCAAAGCAATACGCGTATTGGTTAAGGCAATACGCGTATGGCAATGAAGGAATGAGGGTAATACGCGTATGGAGTTCCATTTTCCTGGCCATCTGCTCATTTGCGTAATGGTACGCGTAAGGAATTGGGCAATACGCGTATCAAGTGAGGCATTACGCGTATTAGGGTTTTAGAGGAATTTTTGAAGAGGAATTGGTCTCTGCTCATACGCGTATCACCTTGGGCAATACACGTACGGATGGGCGAGTGAGCTGGGCAATACGCATATGGCTCAGGGCAATATGCGTAGGACCAGAGAGGGTGCAAAATGATGTGTTTTCGCGATTCTTTTTCGTTTTACTTCCGTAACTTGTGTTCCGATTATCTGTTTTGAACATTCTTGGTATCGTTGGAAAGCTATTGAGCTGTACTTTCTTATTAAAATGGTTTTGAGATTGTTGGCCGATTTAATTATGTCGGGAATTTGGAATAGTGTCGTTTTGTCGACTTTTGTCGTTGTAATTGTGTGTAATTGATGTGTGTAATGCAATGTGCCGTGGATATAGGCATTGTATGACTTGTGTGATAGTGTGTGATAAAAATGCATATGATAAAGTGTTATGATGATGGTTTGTGGCCTAAGGGCAGGTAAATGCAATGTGTTGTTGTAGCACCCCAAAATTTGCCTTCACTTTTCTAACCCAAGTGGCTTATGCTTCATTTGGATTTTAGCTAGGTCATCGGGCACATACATGCATATCATTTGGCTCTGTGGTTATGGGATCAAGGTTCTCTGTTCAAGCATCGGCAGGTTGCAACAGACGTTTATTTTGTCACTCGACACATGCGCAGAGTATTTCTCCGGTTTACGTAATTACCGGGTCAGCAAAGCTCTTATCAAACATAATTTTTCATGTCAAGAATCTCAGAGGAAGTTGAAGTTTTCAGCCGATTCAGAACAGTTTGAGCAAAAAATCAGTTTGCTGTGCAAATTTGCAAAATTCATAACTCTTGCCCTGGAACTCTTTTTGACTGGATATTCAACAGTTAGAATTGTCTTGGTATTCTCTACAACCTTTATGTTCGGCTCGGAAGTCAATTCATCAAGGAAAGTGGTGGAAATTATTTGTTTCTGGAATTTCGGTTTCGCTGGATAATTGCGTCAGTGGTATTCAAAAGGGCTTAGCTTCTGATTGGATCATCATTTTTGAGCGATTCCTATACCAAAAGTTCCTTCTTGATATCCTCTCCAACTTTTGTGTTTTGGCCAAAAGCTAATTCTTTGAGGAAGATCTCCGAATACGCGAATTCTCTGAGTCGATACAGTAGAAGAACAACGAAAAATAGTGCTGAACCGGTGTATTTCGGACACTAAAAATTCATAACTCTCAGCTCGTTTATCGGATTGATGCCGTTCCAGTGCCTAAAATTCCGTTTCGATGCCATCTTCGTGACGTAAGTTCAGTATGAGTCAGGTCCAAGCGGAAGAACCCCGAAAGTGCGAATTACTGGAAGAATTCTTTGGCACAGTTCACTGTCTGTCAGATATTGGAAAATTCATAACTCGGTCAATTTTTATCGGATTGTGTCCATTATCGAAGCTACGGTTCACAAATTTTGTACTCTTCAAGATTGAAGACAAGCTCGGGTTTGAACGGTGCTCCGAAGATCATCGTTTTGGTTTATTTCGCAAAACGCAAGTGCTGAACCGAAGAAAAAGGTTGAAAGTTGTTTCACGGTAAAATTCATATCTCACTTGTTTTTTGTCTGATCGCGCTCATCTTTTGACACGAGGTCACTGAATCCTAGATATACAAGTTTACTGACAAAGTCGAGTCGAGATTCCGCTCCAAAAGACATGAGCTTGTCACGTTTCCGAGTAGCAAACGGTAAATAAGCTGAAAAAAACGACTTTTGACAGTGACATCTCGCTGCTTAAATGTATCGAACTCATTCAATTTTGATCGAATGACGTCCGTTCTTTTTGCGTTGCGTCCGTGACTCAGACGCGGACAATTTCGTAAGAGGCTCAGAGTCAAAATTTTGTACCGAGCAAGGTGTTATTTCCACTTAAGCAGCCGATAAGCTAGAATTTTACCGTTTTACCTCATTTTTCCACCACACTATATATTCAAAACTCTCTCTCTTTTCCCTCCAACTTCATTCATAATTCACAAACACCAAAAATTCTAATTTGACTCTCTCAAAGATCAAATCAAGTTCTCTCAACTTTTTTCTTAAGAACACAACAACAACTTCATCAATCTTCAAGAACACTAAATAACGTAAAGTCTCCGATCGAGCTCCGACCACCGCCGATTAACCGCGATCGCCTCCCCCACTCCCGTTGGACCACCGCACCGACCTCCCTAGTTCCGGCCAGCCACCGCGCGCCGGCGAACTCCCCTCTCCACGGATTCTTCATCAATTGCTCCTCCGATCTACTTTCCGGTAACAATTCTTGAATCTTTCGCTTCATTATTTGTTAATTGTTGAGGTTTGGATTGAATTGAAGTGAGTTTGACATTGTTGTAGCTTAGGTGTTTGATAAAATGCTTAGGTGAACACTTGAATTCAAGAATTGTGATAATTTTTGAGTGAATTAATTGTTTGATCATTGATTTGAGATTGATATTGTGGAGATTTGTTGAATGTTCTTGAACAATAGTTGTTGAGATTAATTGATTTTGAATATAGTTGAATTAATTGATTCTTGAAATAAGTTGATTATGAGCAAACTTGGAATTGGATGATTTCATTTGAATTGTTGTGTTCCGTGTGTCGAGACTAATCCGGTTCCACAATTGTTGATATTCAATTTGCATCAAGAATGGATTAAACATGGAATTGTTTGATTGTTGTGTGTTAATGGTTCGCGTGTCGAGAACTATTGATTCGCATGCTTAATTGATGATTTTGCTTGGTCTACATGTTTGAAAGTCGCGTAATCGATGGACATTAATTGTGTATGATCGTTGGCTTGAGCTTGGTGCATGTTTGCTTGAGAAATAAAAGTTCGGTTGTGTAGGAACGTTATCGTGTCGCTTTCCCGTAAAAATGTGTTTTGGTCATAACTTCCTAACCGTAGCGTGTTTTTGCGAATGTGAATAATGTAACTTCACGTTATTGATGATTCCGGAGCTGTTGGTGGACTTTTTAGTCGATTTCGGACAAATTTTTTTTTACTGTTTCGCTACTGCCAGCCGACGAAATTGGCCTAAAAGTCCCACTTCCGAGTGGAATTAATTCAAATCGAGTTCGTTTTTGAGTCCGTTGGCACGTTTGCGGTAAACCATGCGATTTTCGTTCAATTCTGAGTCTATGATTTTTGACGCGTTTTTTCCTATTTGACGTTTTTAAGCTCCGTTTCGTGCGAACTTTGCATGTTGACTTGTATTTGATGTGCACTTGTGCTTACTTGCTCATACATTATTATTGTGATTGGTTTCGCTCTTTTTCGAATCGACTTTGTGTGCATTTTATGATGTTGTGGCGGTGCTGCCCCGTTTTGAGACTTTATGTTCCGATGCATGCTCATTACTCGTATGCTTATCATTGTGCTTGATTTTGAGTTATGATGCATGGGTGCAACTTCCGGTTGCATCTCCTTGTGGTTTCTAACATGTTTGTTGAGATTGTGCAAGGTTTCCGCTAAGATTTCGGCGGTGGTTATTCACTCGGTATTCCACTTTATTTGTGGGATACTACTTTGCTTCCGATGCGATGGCTTTTATCTCATGCTATGAGATGCATTATGTATTTCATGCGTCCAATACTCACACCACGTGTCGGTTGTGATTTATTTTCACACCGACAATGTTTTGACGCTTATGCTTGTACCGGATTTCTGACTCGCTTTTGTTTGCCTGATGATAGCTCGCTCTCCGGGTTTCTTGTTCTGCTTGCGTTGCTATTTACGGATTGCTATCCGTGGGGTATAATTTCTTGAGCCAATTTACTCTCTTTCCGCATTTTTTCTTTTGATGCCATGAGAAGTAGGATTGGGAGTCCGTGCCACTTGGCCGGCAATGCTGGAAAGTCCTCAAAGGAGGCTCTGATTGTGTTTGTTTACATTTGTGCCTAAGACCTCCAAAGAGGCATCCCACTCCCGTATCCCCTTGTAAGACCTCTAAGAAGGCAATTGACGGAAGGTAGGGTTCGCAATCGACCCCCGTTATTCTAGTCGAGTCGTTCTTAGCTCTCATTACATGATTGAAGCTTTGAATATAGCTTACTCTTGTTATCGAGTCCGTCAAGTGGAAGAAGGGTTTCGCAATCAAACCCCCACGCCTTGTCTATAGCTCGCATTGACCGATGCTGATGCCTTTGTGATCTTATTCACATCCCCCTTACTCTTCTCTCCATGGTTCTCGATACCATTGGGTGAGTACCATTATTTCCCATAGCTAGCTTGTTTGCCTCGGTTGATATGACCCCTTGGCTAAAGCTCCCCCCTTTTTACTTTGATTGTGTGACATTGTTGTTGACTGACACTGTTTATTCTTTCGTTTATTTTTAGTTCGTTTTGTGATTGATTCATCCTGTGTTTACTTGTCTGATGGCATGATCCCGTAGGATTCCTCGCTCCACTTAATTTTTGATTAAGTCGGAGGTAGGAGAGACATTAGGATAACAATCCATGCCTAACAACATTAGGTTAGCTCTCTTTAAACCTCACATAACCATAGGATCTCCATGCATGATAACTTTAGGATTATTCGTCTCCCTTTAGACTTTTGCCTTTCTCACCCTTTTAGTTTCTTCTTTCTCATCTCAAAACAAAAAGCAAAAACACTTCATAAAGGCATAACATATATTGTATTTGAGCCTTTCATGTGAGAATAAGATAGTGAGGGGTCGTCTCTCACTTTCTTAGAATGTTTAGCATACGTCCCGTCTTGGGTCGATATGCGATGCATTCGATCCTACGTGAAAGACTTAAATGCAAGATGCGTCATACATACCAATAATCAAAATACTTCTTTCTAAAATACAAAAACAAACAAACAAGTTCCTCCCTTCATCTCATTCACTCCTTCCTTAAGGATGCGTCACTTTCGTTCTACCGCAAACAGGTAGCGCCTAAGTCTCCATACAGCGAGCTGTAACACCTAACTGCTAGGACGCGAACGTTGACGTATTCCACTAAAAAACACAAACAATTTTCCCTAGGTGGGGGGAACTACGTCGCTCTGATTCTCATGTTCCCGATGAGATACGTAGGCAGTGGGGTAGGGCCCATTCGAGCACTTCTTTTATTTTCCTTACATTTGTTCCTCTTTCTCCCTCCTTTTCTTTTCCAGTTCTCCAGCTAGCAGTTCCTTTTCCAGTATCCTTTCTTTACACCCTTTGATTGAAGCAGCAAGCGTGGATCCCATCGGGTACGATGGACGCGTGGGGGTGCTAATACCTTCCTCTCGCGTAACCGACTCCAGAGCCCAGTTCTCTTGGTCGCAAGACCATGCTCTTTCCTTTCCTTCAGGTTTATGCAGTGTTTCCTTTCCCTCTCTTGGGATAAATACACATTGCTGGCGACTCTGTTTTGGTGCCACTTTCGCGTTTGTACCTGGATGAAAATCCCGGGAGCTCCAGCTGGCGACTCTGCTGGGGATATGTTGACCTCTTGCTGGTCCATCCCCTTTTGCGAGTCAATCCTAGCGCTTATTTGTTTTTCTTTCATAGGGTGTTTACTTTGATGCTGTTTTTACTGCTTTACTGTATATTATTGTACATTACTGTATTTACCGCATTTACTGCATCATATTTCTTTATTATACTGTGTTGTGCTGGTTTTCTGTTTGGCGGGATAGGGAATCTGAGAGATAGGCCCAGTACACAGGCCTGAGTGCACTTATGTTTAGTGTGTTTCATATCCTCTCACGCTCCATTTCAGTGCGAGGAGGGAATATGAAACACAATCTGGATGTGGTTCTCTCTAGAGAATTTTGCGTTGTGGGTCTGCCACAATGGTAGAGCTATCTGGAAGAGCTGTTAAGTTTGGATGACCTTTAGGATGACCCCTCTTTATTTTGAGGTGAATCAGAGAATAATCTCTTTGTTTGGCGATATCATTGTATCCTTCGAGCTGAATGTGCTATTACCTCTTATTCCGAGATCTGAATTTGAGAATCCTCACTTTCTAGTACATGCATGTGAGATCGGGGGGATTGTTTACAGGTGTGCAGGTAACCTTGACCTTCAACCTACCCGGTATTCTGGTTTTCCTATCAGTGTGGACTCATCAGTCTGGTATTATGGTATTCTGACATTCTGACTATCCCGGTATTCTGATTAGGTCGGTACTCTAATTATGCCGATATTCTGGCATTCCGGTACTCTGATTATGCCGATATTCTGGCATGCTGGTATTCTGATTATGCCGATATCCCGACATCCTGGTATTCTGATTAGTCGGATATTCTAGTATTTCTCTTCAGAGCAGACCTGTGAACTTATTCATTCATCGGCATAGTACAGTCATTATTCAGACTATATGGAAGCTTTGATCCCATGTCTTATTGCATTCATACTATTACATTGCATTTGCATCTTGCATCATTTTGCATATCCTTCTTCAGGTCAGAACAGTGAGCTCATCCATCCTTTATCTGAACTGCAGTTTGATTTCCCGATTTTCGTATTGGACTTGAATCAGCTTCTGGAAAGATCATGAACTCTGGAGAGCAGAATCAGTTTGTGACTAGGGCCGATGTCGAATTGATGAAGACTCAGTCGGATCAACTTATGGAAGCTATGGCCACCATGACTAGGGCAGATGCCAATATTCAAAGAAATGCGAATGTCATTCCACCTCCGGTGAACAATGTTGCCCAAGCTCAGCCGCTGCGAATCCCTGTTGAGGATCATGCTATACACGAGCGTACCATCTTCCTAGATGGACATTCATCTTCTCTTGATGCCACAAATTATCAGAGTTTTGCCTTCTCTATGCCAGATGTCCAGGGGGTAGTTCCAAAGATGAAACCTAAGGATCCAGGGGATGTTCAGTTCGATGAAAGATACCGTGAGTTGGAGATGAAACTTAAAGCCCTGGAGAGGCGTGATACTCTTGATTTGAATGCTTCGAACATGTGCCTGGTACCTGGCCTTGTGTTGCCTCCAAAGTTTAAGATGCCGAAGTTTGAGCAATACAAAGGGGATAGCTGCCCAAAACTACATTTGGTGATGTTCTGCAGAAGAATGAATTGGTATATGCAGTTGCAGAGTGGTAGCATCCGATCATGGCCAGATCTAGCCAACGCCTTTGTGAAGCAGTACGATTATAATCTTGACATGGCTCCCAGCCGGATACATTTGCAAGACTTATCTCAGGCAGATAACGAATCATTCCGAGAGTATGCTCAGAGATGGAGAGAGTTGGCATCTTGTGTTCAACCACCACTTTCGGATAGAGAATTGGTTGATTTGTTCATGGATACCTTGCAAGGGCCATACCTGGAAAAGATGATTGTCAATGGGGCTGCAAAATTTTCTGACCTGGTGATGGTGGGAGAACGTATTGAGAGATTGCTCAATTGTGGAAAGCTCCAAGGCCTCTCGAACTTCCAAGCTAATGAAAGCGAATCAGTTGTCAGTTCTCAAGAAGATTCGAGGAGGAAAATAGTTCCATTCAGAAATCTTCACCACCTCGTTCTCGGTGTTCAAACATATCAACTATTCAGAGTCAACAATCTTATGGGTCTTCATATCAGGGATAATATTCTTCTGCAAATCAGGGAGCTTCTAAGAATCAATGGTCATATCGCCGTCAGCCGCGTCAGCACGCCCGACAAAGGCAAAGGAAGCCAGAGAGGAATTTCACTCATTTGCCAATGTCGTATAGTCAGATGTTGTCGAATTTGATCAAAGGTGGATTGATAGTGCCGAAGGAATTGAAGATAGTGCCTTTTTCGTACCCACCAGGTTTTGATGTCAACGCTCGTTGTGACTATCATGCTGGGGCACAGGGGCATTCAACTGAAGACTGTAAGGTGCTCATGGGCAAAGTTCAGACACTTCTTGACTCCAATATGTTCTCGTTCATGCCTCAGGGTATTCGAATCAATGATCCTCCTTCGTCCAGTCAGGTTGGTTCATCGGTCCATGTTATGGAAGCCACCAAGAGCAGTTGTGCATATGATCATCAGTCTGACTTCGACGAACAATACTGAAGATGGCTAGCTCATTAGCAAATCATGTTTGGAAAGCCCAGTTCCTCAAAGATGCCGACCATTTGGATCATGTCATTTCTTTGCATTTGTAGTTTCTTTTCTATTAAAATGTACAAACTCATTTGTAAAACTTGTTGTTTTCGATTGATAATGATAATGAAATGAATATGCATGTTTTGATTAAATCCAGTCGTGTTCACTCATACTTTTAATCGATATCATATGCTTGTTTAAGCAGGATCTGAGGGAGGATGATGATATTCAAAGACGCAGAACTTCCAATTGTATGATTTTGGGACAAAACCCTGCTGATGATGTACAGGCATTGTTTCAATTCCTCAAACACCGGAGATATAAGGAAGATAATCCCTTGTCAACCCCGTTGAGCCTAGTAGTAGAAGTTTCTTTCTGAAAATGAAGAACCCTCAATCTTAACCTGGGGCAGGGTAGGTGTCAGTTAATTTGACCGAGCGTTCAAATTTCAAAAGGAATGTGCATCTAAGGATCAATTACACCTACGGTTATCCCTCACCAACCTAAGAGTGAGACGGTCAGAACACTTTACAAGTCAAGATAAGCCAGTGTCACACGATTTGTTCAAAAGAAAAATAGAGAATCAAAAGAAAAAAAAAAAAAAGAAAAGCCCACTAAGTCAAAACTTGAAAACAAGTGACTTAGGCAAAAGTTAGGGCATCCCGCTGGACTTCGAAATCGGAAAAAATTCAAAAAAGAATCAGTCCAGGAAAAATCAGGGAAAAACAAAAAGGAATAAAAAGTGAAAATAAGAGGAATAAAAAGAAAAATCCTCAAGCAAAGAACAAGTCGTGTGACTACAGATACCAAAGACAGAAGGGGTGACTGTCATTCCAAAAATCGTGTGGGTTCCTTCTATCCTTATACTATTTATTAACCTTTTGAAAAGAGAGCGCTTGTGTCAAGTTAGCTGAACATAGGACTGAAGAACATCAAGGAGAATGGGTGGGTTAAAATAAAACTTTGAGCCTTATATCCTTTCTTTCTTAAACCGCGAACCAGGCCACGTTACAACCTTCGAAAGACCTAATTGAAGTAGGGTTGTTTCGAAAGCATACCTCGGTTAAAATCGCATCAGTTCTGACTCCCAAAAAGACTTTCTTACCATTCATGTTGGTATCGATGTGACATTCTAATAAGTGATTCGTTCACTACACGTCATAACATTTTCCAGTGAACAAACTTGGATTTCAAAACTGTCATATGCATTGCATCAAAATTATCTTTTCAAAATGAATTGTTTTACTTGCGAGTCAGTACTTGACATCAGGAAAGTTTCTACAATGGAAAGATTGATTAATCTAAGGTACAAAGTGCCCGAGTACTTCGTGGAGCCGGGGCAAGTCATACCAAACGGGTGATCCATTCCAAGATTCAGTTACTTTGGGGCAACTATGTTGAGAATCTGGGGCAATCAAGTTGAGATTCAACAAATCTCTCAAAGGTCAGTTAAAGGTACTCCTTCACAGATCAGCCAGACAGGGGCACCAATCATTTCAAGGTTGGGACAGGTCACCCTAAGAGCGCAAAAAGTTATTCTCTCTGGAGAACGGTAAATCACAGTCTGGGGCAATATATGTTGGATCGTCACGAGACATCCTGAAGACATGTTCATTTACAGGTGATGCTGCATCGGGGCATTTCTTTTGGGTCATATCACATCTGCAAGATTCACGTTGATAGTTAATGTGTGACGTCCCCAGTAGAGTTTCTCTCCTCAACACAGATAGCTAAAGTTTTATCACTCAGCAGAGCTTTATGGCGATGGTGATTATTCTCCCCAGCAAGAGTTTATGAGTTCGCTCTTTCCTAGCCAATTTGGAGAAGTTTATTGCTCTTCAGCAAGAGTTCATATTCCTGTACAGAGTGTTGGGTTTATGCTTCCCTAGCTTACGGTAAAGTTGTTTCCGTCTCCTCAACAGAGCAACGGTAGGTCTCCAACAGAGGACCAAGTCTGATCTTGTCCCCTAACAGAGTTGATGTCGTCAACCACTGTCCCCCAAGCATATTTTTAGTGGTGGTCGGTGTTCCCCAGCAAGTCAAAGGTCGATTGTCATTGGCACTTTTCTTCAGCGGAATCCTGGGATGTTTCCTCCAGCAGAAGTATGTTATTCATATTCCAGCAGGTCCCTGTAGAATGGAGGTTTGGTCGGGATCTCGAGCAGTTATGACCCTGAAGACGGTTCAGTTTATTATCCCCAGCGGATTTGGCCTCGTCTCTTCAGCGTTTATTTTGCTGGAGTGCTCTTATTGCATATCATAAACATCATTGCATAATCATCATCGCATATCATTAGCATAGCATTGCATGAAGCCTTGTAAAACCAAACAGAAATCTAAAGCCCAACCTTGCCCGACACCTTCAACAGCCCACTTTGCTGGCATCTTTCAAAAACCTGAAGCCCTATCCCTATTGGCGTTCCCTTTAAAGAAAAGTCCAATCCCTATTGGCACTTCATTCAAAATCCAATCCTCATTGGTACCCAGAAAGATTTCGCCTTCGAAAAATAAATCGCTATCAGGTTTCACCTATCCTTGCAAGCAAAGTCCAATCGTACTTGGCACACTCTTCTTTTCTCGGTAGCCCGAGCATACGTCGGCTTTCTGCATATAGCAATCATTGCATCCTCAAATCGCGTAGCATTTCCATTTCGTATAGAGCATTACGCCATAGAAAGAAAATTCAAACATATGCATGCGAAGCATAAGCCAGATTTGGTACCTTGCGCGAAAGCCCAAATCAATTTTCAGTCAAGACGGTGACATATCCCCAGCAGACATTACAATTACCCCTCTGCTTACCTTTCTTTTGGGTCGTAGATCATACGTCGATCTTACCCTCGATCAGTCCTTGTCCATCAACCCTTTGATGACGACATTCCAAAAACAAGTTTCCTTTCCATCATCCCCATGACGACGTGTCTCCTACGATGAAATTTTCTTTCTGTCATCCCTATGACAGTGGGTTATCTTCAGTCAGGTTTTCTTTCTGTCATCTCTATGACAATGTGTTTTCTTCGGTCAGGTTTCCTTTCAGTCATCTCTATGACAATGTGTTTCCTTCAGTCGTCTTTCTGTCATCCCTATGACAATGTGTCCCTTCGGTCGGGTGTTCGGGCTGTCTTTCCGTCAATTCTTTGACGATGTGGTCCGTTAGGTATCTTTTCTTCCCGTCAACCCTTTGACGAGGTGTTTCTTGGGTTTCATCTTCTTTCTGTCATCCCTATGACAATGTGTCCCTTCGGTCGGGTATTCGGGCTGTCTTTCCGTCAATTCTTTGACGATGTGGTCCGTTCGTTATCTTTTCTCCCTGTCAACCCTTTGACGAGGTGTTTCTTGGGGTTCATTTTTTTTTGTCATCCCTATGACAATGTGTCCCTACGATGGAATTTTCTTTCTGTCATCCCTATGACAATGTGTTATCTTCGTTCAGACTTTTCTTCCGTCATCCCCATGACGATGTGTCTCCTACGGTGGAAGTTTCCTTTCCGTCATTTCTATGAGGATGTGTTATCTTCGTTCAAGTTTCCTTTTCTTCATTTCTATGACGATGTGTTATCTTCGTTCTGGTTTCCTTCCATCATCCCTATGACAATGTGCTCCCTAAGTCAGGTCTTCTTTCTGTCATCCCTATGACAATGTGTTTCCTTCGGTCAAGTCTTTCCGTCAAACCCCTTTGACGATGTGCTTTCTTCGGTCTAGTATTCTTTCTGTCATCCCTATGACAATGTGTTTCCTTCGGTTAGGTCTTCTTTCCGTCAAACCCCTTTGACGATGTGTTTTGTTTGGTCGAGTCTTCTTTCCGTCAAACCCCTTTGACGACGTGTTTCCTTCGGTCAGGTTTTCTTCTCGTCAACCCTTTGACGACGTGTCCCTTCGGTCGGATTTCCAGATTTTCTTTCCGTCAACCCTTTGACGATGTGGTCTTCGGTTCAGGTATTCTTTAGGTTCCATCTTCTTTCCGTCAAACCCCTTTGACGATGTGGTTCTCTGGGTATGTTGTCTTTCCGTCAAATTCCTTTGACGACGTGTGACTGGACTCCAATAATATTTTCTCTCCTCGCGGTTTGCAAATTTTGCGGTTCATTTTGTATTCAATCACCTTCTACCTTGAATGTCTGAAAGCAGTTGCTATCATCCTTTCAGGTCCAAGTTGATTGAATAGGGGCAGCTGTAGCACCCCAAAATTTGCCTTCATTTTTCTAACCCAAGTGACTTATGCTTCATTTGCATTTTAGCTAGGTCATCGGGCACATACATGCATATCATTTGGCTCTGTGGTTATGGGATCAAGGTTCTCTATTCAAGCATCGTCAGGTTGCAACATACGTTTATTTCGTCACTCGACACATGAGCATAGTATTTCTCTGGGATACGTAATTACCGGGTCAGCAAAGCTCTTATCAAACATAATTTTTCATGTCAAGAATCTCAGAGGAAGTTGAAGTTTCCAGCCGATTCAGAACAGTTTGAGCAGAAAATCAGTTTGCTGTGCAAATTTGCAAAATTCATAACTCTTGCCCTGGAACTCGTTTTGGCTGGATATTCAACAGTTAGAATCATCTTGGTATTCTCTACAACCTTTATGTTCGGCTCGGAAGTCAATTCATCAAGGAAAGTGGTGGGAATTATTTGTTTCTGGAATTTCAGTTTCGCTGGATAATTGCGTCAGTGGTATTCAAAAGGGCTTAGCTTCTGATTGGATCATCATTTTTGAGCGATTCCTATGCCAAAAGTTCCATCTTGATATCCTCTCCAACTTTTGTGTTTTGTCCAAAAGCTAATTCTTTGAGGAAATCTCCGAATACGCGAATTCTCTGAGTCGATACAGCAGAAGAACAACGAAAAATAGTGCTGAACCGGTGTATTTCGGACACTAAAAATTCATAACTCTCAGCTCGTATATCGGATTGATGCCGTTCCGATGCCTAAAATTCCGTTTCTATGCGATATTCGTGACGTAAGTTCAGTATGAGTCAGGTCCAAGCGGAAGAACCCCGAAAATGCGAATTGCTGGAAGAATTCTTTGGCACAGTTCACTGTCTGTCAGATATTGGAAAATTCATAACTCGGTCAATTTTTATCGGATTGTGTCCATTCTCAAAGCTACGGTTCAAAAATTTTGTGCTCTTCAAGATTGAAGACAAGCTCGGGTTTGAACGGTGCTCCGAAGATCATCGTTTTGGTTTATTTCGCAAAACGGAAGTGCTGAACCGAAGAAAAAGGTTGAAAGTTGTTTCACGGCAAAATTAATATCTCACTCGTTTTTTGTCCGATCGCGCTCATCTTTTGACACGAGGTCACTGACTCATAGATATACAACTTTACTGACAAAGTCGAGTCGATATTCCGCTCCGAAAGACATGAGCTTGTCACGTTTCCGAGTAGCAAACGGTAAATAAGCTGAAAAAACGACTTTTGACAGTGACATCTCGCTGCTTAAATGTATCAAACTCATTCAATTTTGATCGAATGACGTCCGTTCTTTTTGGGTTGCATCCGTGACTCAGACGCGGACAATTTCGTAAGAGGCTCAGAGTCAAAATTTTGTACCGAGCAAGGTGTTATTTCCACTTAAGCTGCCGATAAGCTAGAATTTTACCGTTTTACCTAATTTTTCCACCACACTATATATTCAAAACTCTCTCTCATTTCCCTCCAACTTCATTCATAATTCACAAACACCAAAAATTCTGATTTGACTCTCTCAAAGATCAAATCAAGTTCTCTCAACTTTTTTCTTAAGAACACAACAACAACTTCATCAATCTTCAAGAACACTAAAGAACGCAAAGTCTCCGATCGAGCTCCGACCACCACCGATTAACCGCGATCGCCTCCCCCACTCCCGCCGGACCACCGTGCCGACCTCCCTAGTTCCGGCCAGCCACCGCGCGCCAGCGAACTCCCTCCTCTCCACGGATTCTTCATCAATTGCTGCTCCGATCTACTTTTCGCTAACAATTCTTGAATCTTTCGCTTCATTATTTGTTAATTGTTGAGGTTAGGATTGAATTGAAGTGAGTTTGATATTGTTGTAGCTTAGGTGTTTGATAAAATGCTTAGGTGAACACTTGAATTCAAGAATTGTGATAATTGTTGAGTGAATTAATTGTTTGATCATTGATTTGAGATTGATATTGTGGAGATTTGTTGAATGTTCTTGAACAATAGTTGTTGAGATTAATTGATTTTGAATATAATTGAATTAATTGATTCTTGAAATAAGTTGATTATGAGCAAACGTGGAATTGGATGATTTCATTTGAATTGTTGTGTTCTGTGTGTCGAGACTAATCCGGTTCCACAATTGTTGATATTCAATTTGCATCAAGAATGGATTAAACGTGGAATTGTTTGATTGTTGTGTGTTAATGGTTCGCGTGTCGAGAACTATTGATTCGCATGCTTATTGGATGATTTTGCTTGGTCTACATGTTTGAAAGTCGCGTAATCGATGGACATTAATTGTGTATGATCGTTGGCTTGAGCTTGGTGCATGTTTGCTTGAGAAATAAAAGTTCGGTTGTGTAGGAACGTTATCGTGTTGCTTTCCCGTAAAAATGTGTTTTGGTCATCACTTCCTAACCGTAGCGTGTTTTTGCGAATATGAATAATGTAACTTGACTTTGTTGATGATTCCGGAGCTGTTGGTGGACTTTTTAGTCGATTTTGGACAACTTTTTTTTACTGTTTCGCTACTGCCAGCCGACGAAATTGGCCTAAAAGTCCCACTTCTGAGCGGAATTAATTGAAATCGAGTTCGTTTTTGAATCCGTTGGCACGTTTTCGGTCAACCATACGATTTTCGTTCAATTCCGAGTCGATGATTTTTGACACGTTTTTTCCTATTTGACGTTTTTAAGCTCTGTTTCGTGCGAACTTTGCATGTTGACTTGTATTTGATGTGCACTTGTGCTTACTTGCTCATACATTATTATTGTGATTGGTTTCTCTCTTTTTCGAATTGACTTTGTGTGCATTTTATGATGCTGTGGCGGTGCTGCCCCGTTTTGAGACTTTGTGTTCCGATGCATGCTCATTACTCGTATGCTTATCATTGTGCTTGAATTTGAGTTATGATGCATGGTTGCAACTTTCGGTTGCATCTCCTTGTGGTTTCTAACATGTTTGTTGAGATTGTGCAAGGTTTCCGCTAAGATTCCGGCGGTGGTTATTCACTCGGTATTCCACTTTATTTGTGGGATACTACTTTGCTTCCGATGTGATGGCTTTTATCTCATGCTATGAGATGCATTATGTATTGCATGCGTGGTTGTATGGCTTGTGTTTTCATGCAGGTTTCCTATGTGGCCGTGTCCGATACACACACTACGTGTCGATTGTGATTTATTTTCACACCGACAATGTTTTGACGCTTATGCTTGTACCAGATTTCTGACTCGCTTTTGTTTGCCTGATGATAGCTCGCTCTCCGGGTTTCTTGTTCTGCTTGCGTTGCTATTTACGGATTGCTATCCGTGGGGTATAATTTCTTGAGCCGATTTACTCTCTTTCCGCATTTTTTCTTTTGATGCCATGAGAAGTAGGATTGGGAGTCCGTGCCACTTGGCAGGCAATGCTGGAAAGTCCTCAAAGGAGGCTCTGATTGTGTTTGTTTACATTTGTGCCTAAGACCTCCAAAGAGGCATCCCACTCCCGTATCCCCTTGTAAGACCTCCAAGAAGGCAATTGACGGAAGGTAGGGTTCGCAATCGACCCCCGTTATTCTAGTCGAGTCGCTCTTAGCTCTCATTACATGATTGAAGCTTTGAATATAGCTTACTCTTGCTATCGAGTCCGTCAAGTGGAAGAAGGGTTTCGCAATCAAACCCCCACGCCTTGTCTATAGCTCGCATTGACTGATGCTGATGCTTATGTGATCTTATTCACATCCCCCTTACTCTGCTCTCCATGGTTCTCGATACCATTGGGTGAGTACCATTATTTCCCATAGCTAGCTTGTTTGCCTCGGTTGATATGGCCCATTGGCTAAAGCTCCCCCCTTTTTACTTTGATTGTGTGACATTGTTGTTGACTGACACTGTTTATTCTTTCGTTTATTTTTAGTTCGTTTTGTGATTGATTCATCCAGTGTTTACTTATCTGATGGCATGATCCCGTAGGATTCCTCGCTCCACTTAATTTTTTATTAAGTCGGAGGTAGGAGAGACATTAAGATAACAATCCATGCCTAACAACATTAGGTTAGCTCTCTTCAAACCTCACATAACCATAGGATCTCCATGCATGATAACTTTAGGATTATTAGTCTCCCTTTAGACTTTTGCCTTTCTCACCCTTTGAGTTTCTTCTTTCTCATCTCAAAACAAAAAGCAAAAACACTTCATAAAGGCATAACATATATTGTATTTGAGCCTTTCATGTGAGAATAAGATGGGGAGGGGTCGTCTCTCACTTTCTTAGAATGTTTAGCATACGTCCCGTCTTTGGTCGATATGCGATGCATTTGATCCTACGTGAAAGACTTAAATGCAATATGCGTTATACACACCAATAATCAAAATACTTCTTTCTAAAATACAAAAACAAACAAGCGTGGATCCCATCGGGTACGTTGGACGCGTGGGGGTGCTAATACCTTCCTCTCGCGTAACCGACTCCCGAGCCCAGTTCTCTTGGTCGCAAGACCATGCTCTTTCCTTTCCTTCAGGTTTATGCAGTGTTTCCTTTCCCTCTCTTGGGATAAATACACATTGCTGGCGACTCTGTTTCGGTGCCACTTTCGCGTTTGTGCCTGGATGAAAATCCCGGGAGCGACAGTTGTATTTGATGATATATGCATGATTATGGATGTGTATATGTGTGCATTTGAATGTCATGAGTCATTGTATGCCAAGCATCATGATATGCATTCTTGTGATGTTGTGTGCCCTAGTGGGTGTTAGTGACGAATCGATTCCAGAGGGAATCCGCTATAACATCGTGAGCCTTATACCGAGAGGACCTAAAGCGATGATTATAGACGATCGTGAGCCTTATACAAAGAGGACCTAAAGCGATCAGATTGTGAGCCTTATACAAAGAGGACCTAAAGCAATCTATAAACGTCGTGAGCCTTATACCAAGAGGACCTAAAGCGACAGGGAACATCGTTTGCCCGACGGGGAGTTACACTAAGTAACAAGCGATGGTTCCAGTAGTTCCTGAGTGAACTAATGTTGAGATTGACGGATGGATGGTACCACATTTGCATAGAGTCGTTGTGTCGGTCTCTTTGCATTTGCATAAATCATGAATGGATTGATTTTGTGTGGAATTATGAATGGAATTAATGAGTTGAGATATATATATATATATATATATATATATATATATATATATATATATATTTGTTGTTGATAAATGCATTACGCTTGATTATATATACCTTGGTGATGGATATATGAGATATGCATTGTGTTGTTTTGTATTTGAATTCTGGTGTAAATTGTGGTGAGAATATTTTACATGTGTATTTGTGTGTTATTATATAATTATATGCAATTATATTATGATTGTGTTTCTCACCCTTCTGCTGTGGTTTGATTCTCTATGAGGCATTGCAGATTAGATGCTGGAGGTCTTTTTGTGAAGCTTAGGTCTTCATTCTTTTGTCGGTCGGCTCTGATATGTAGCACCAGGTAGTCGGGGAGATCGTTTATGATATTATGTATATGTATATGTATCTTTTGGATTGTACATGTGTGACCCTGTATATGATAGACAGACTTTCTATGTGATATATATATATATATATATATATATATATATATATATATATATATGAGATTCAGTTGCAGATTTTCCGCTTTTATTCTGTATCTGAATTGTGGGTAGTAGGAACTAAGTTCCTCTGTTTGTATTACTACTTGATTGTTGCATATCTTTATGAGCAGATTATTGTATTTTGTTTCAATTGATGTGATTCCTCAGTCTATGCCATGAATGTTTAATTATACTCTGATGAATTTTTTTTTATCGCTTTATCTATTTAGGGGTATAGATTGGGGTGTTACAACATCTAAGGGGTAAAATTTGGGGTACAACATGTGGCATCATATCAATGCTTCTCAGAAACGTCTAAAAAAAGTCTCTCTTCTTTCTTCAACTCTAGTTTTTTTTAATCCATTAAAGATGAGTGATTTTAAGATCAATTTTTTTAATCCAAAATCACCCATCTAAATTCGTTTTCCTTTCCTTATTTTGCATATATTTTTAGTTTTTTCTGTGATTTTGGCGTCTTAGTGGGACATTGTGTTAATTGTCGTCTTATTGCAACATTATTTTATTTTCTCGTCTTGATGCGGTGTTGTTTCGTTTAGATTGACATATTAGTTTCGATTCAGTGCATATTCAATAAATGGCTTTGACGTCGTCAACGCTGCAGATTCAGAGACATGGATATTCCGAACATTTCAATTTTGTCATATTTGTATGTTTTGTCTTTGTAGGCATTTTAGGCATTTTATCATTATATGCTATTAACTTGGATGTTGTGAGTTTGTTCGCATATTCATCTATTTCAGTTTATAGCGGTTTTAAATTTGTATTATTCGATGTATTCTATCAATTTAAATAAATAATTTTTTTTAGTAAAAAAAATAAATGCTTCTCAAATCTAGACTACTCTATAAATCTCAATAATATATAAAATTTTTATTGAATGCATTAAGTTTGTAACCTAAACTCTTTTCTATTTTAGAAATGATGAGAAATAATGGAATAAGATCAAATATAAAGATAAAGTTTAAAATGTGGAGGCAATGAGAGATATTTTTTTCTTTACATTTTAATATCAAATTTTAACAATGAAAATTACTTTATAAAAGTATTATAAATTTATAAAAAAAATTTATAAAATATTTTTAATCCAAAATTTTCCCTATTTTTATTGATAAAAAAAAATTGGAATGTTTTACACTAAAATATGTTTAATTTATTAGGTCAGAATTCTATTCAAAATATTATTTTATTTGTTTTCATACAAAGTTTTTATTGTAAGTTAATATTTGTTATAAGTTAAATTGTATTGGACAATTATATTAATTAACTAGTAAGTCTACCAGTGCAATGTAAAATAAATTATGTTAATGACAATTTAATAAATAATTAATTAAATTAATTAATATTAATATGAGTCATAATTATATTACATTTTATGAGGAAAGAATAAAAATTAAATAGCATTGTAAAAGAAAAATAAAAAATCTATATATCATAATAAATAGTAATATTTATATGTAAATCTGGTCTATCTCAAATTTTAAAAGATTTTTTTAGTAAACTATGTTGTAAGTTTTGTTGGAGACATGACCTTCATCATCGCATATAAGCAACTTCAACCTAGCATGTGAAGTTACACGTGAAACAGAACATATAATTGACCATGTGAAAATACAGGTTTTGCAAGATATGTACCAACATTTTGAAGAGATTAACCTTGACTCTTGTTGATAGTCATAGAAAATGAGACACCAATAGGAAACTGTTTACGTTGAAATGTGAAGGGAATTCTTGGGTTAGACGGAGTCAAAGACAATCTCGGGATATAAACCTTTTGTACAATACTACTCGGTGATATGACTTTTGCCTCCAGTACATAAGTTCCCATCTGTGTAATTATAAGTCGAGTTCCATTGCATAAACCTGATTGTTGATCAATATTTCTCAACAACATTACCGAAACACCAATTTTTAGTCTTAAGTCATGTGTTGGTAGACCGGAAGAATTAATGGTGTTAAGAAATTCAGGAGTATGAATATCATCAAGACTATTATTGTTTTCACCCAATAAACATGGATTATCAGCACTTAAGTATGTTTTTTCATCACCTAGAATTAAAGTCATAATGTAGTTGTTCAATGTATCAACAATATCATTTGTGGGAGCTAAGATTGCCCTACTCTTAAAAAAATAAGGATCATTCTTATTATCTAAGAGTGATGGATATGTGGTATGAACAATTTAAGTAATAAGGTTGCTTGTATTCTTAATTAGCAAGTCATCTAGTATTGTAATTTCAGTTTCACCATCATTATTTTCTCCGATGTTCCCATCACCAACTTTTAAAATCCAACTCGAGAACTCTTTTACGTCATTGAGATCCGAACACAAAGATATAGATTGGATTATCATATTTTTTGTCAATGTTAAGACTCGACAAAATTGCCAAAGGTGTGAAGAGTTAATGCTAACATGTATGATATCTTGTCTCGTCCCTTTTGGAATGACATGAAGAATTTTTCTGAAATCACCACCCAAGACAACAACTTTTTATCCAAATGGAAGATTCATACTTGTTGGATTAGAGACTCTAAGTATATCTCTAAATGATTTATCAACATCTTCAAAGCAATGTTTATGAACCATAGGAGCTTCATCCCAAATAATGAGCTTTGACTTAACAATTAATTCAGCTAAAGGATCACCTGGCTTAATACAACACGTAGAATTCTCAATGATGTTTATTTGTATGGTGAATCTTGAATGGGATGTCCTTCCACCAAGGATAAGTAATGATGATATTCCACTCGAGGCCACCGTCAAAACAAGATCTCCCTTTGATCTAATTCTAGAAATCACCCTCCAGATGAATTTTTACCAGTTCCACCATAGCCATATATAGGAAGAAAAGTTCGCCACGATTATCATTCACGCTACTTATGATTGTGTCATATACGTTCATTTGTTCTTCAGCCATTGTGGAAGTTAATGTTTGGTGCTCTAAATGTAGACTTTGGCGATCATAATTAAGCTCGTCATAAATAAGGCGATTATGAGTTGTAGAAATCAAAGACATGTTTCCTTGAGGCATATTTGGGAAATCTTTCAAGCCTTTGTTGTCGTCGTGCAACATTAATTCTATCTCCATCAATGTTAAATTCTTCAATTCATCTTCTGAAAAAACTAAATTTGTAAAAATAGTGAAATCATAAGATGTACATAATAATAACTAAATAAAATTTATGTCAATAAATTAATACAATGTAATTTTAAAATGTGAACATAAAGATAAGTTGATTACCAGGAAATTTTAAAAGGCGTCATTGTCTATGCAAAATGTCATCACTTAAATATTGCCAAGTATTATTCCAAGTAAATTTCGGACATGTCATTTGATTTTGTTGAAGTTTAAGTGGTAATTCAAGTGCAAATATGAAGTCCAATAACATAGAAGTCTGGTTTTTGAAGGCGTAATTGGTTACTAGATTTGGTGTAACCGATTACCACTGGAACTAAATTAATTCTGAAATTAATTAGCTTCAGGTACTTGGTCAAAGTGTATTGGGTAATTTATATATAAGTGTGTAGGGTGCACTCCCACCCTAGATAATGAAATATTGCATTCTCACCCTCAATTATCTCTCTCTCTCTCTCTCTCTCTCTCTCTCTCTCTCTCTCTCTCTCTCTCTCTCTCTCTTCTCTTCTCTCTCTCTCTCTCTCTCTCTCTCTCTCTCTCTCTCTCTCTCCACATCCAAAGTTACTTTCACTAATTTTGTGGTTGCTTGTTCCAACATTTGGAATCAAGAGTCTGGTTCAGATCCACAAACACCTTGTGTGCAACATAAATTTTGTCTCCAGTGAAATAATCCCTGCAAATTTACGAATCCTTGATGCTAAGAACTATGACAAATGGTGCAAGCAAATGAAGGTGTTATTTAGCTACTAAGATGCTCTTGAGGTGATCAAGAATGGTGTTACTCCTCTCCAAGCCAATGCAACAAAGGCGCAACAAGCATTACATAAGAAAGAAAAGAAGAAATATTTCAAAGCGTTGTTCCTGATTCATTAATGTGTTGATGGCGAAAATTTTAAAAAAATTGTCGACTGTGAATCGTCGAAGCAAGCATGGGAGATCTTAGAGAAAGCTTATGCAGGGGTTGCCAAGGTGAAGGTGGTGAGGTTACAAACTCACAAACGACATCTTGAATTGATTCAAATGGAAGAAAAGGAGACAACAAACAATTTTGCGACGAGAATCACTCGGTTTGTGAACCAAGTGTAGGCATGCGGAGAAACAATTACGGAGCAGTATGTTGTCGCTAAAATCTTGCATTCTTTAACACCAAGATTTGAAAACATAGTTATTCCGATTGAGGATTCAAAGGATCTTGCAACGATGAGCAAGATGAGTTGAAAAACTCTCTCGAGGCTCATGAGAAAAGGATGGAAGAGAGGAAAAACGATAAGGTAAAGGCGGAGATCGCTTTGCAAGCTCGGCTCAATGAAAAGGACAAGAGATCAAAAGGAAAATAATCCTCAAAAAACAAAGGGAATTTTCAGAGTTTTGGTGGAAAAGAGTCTTAATATTCAAAGAAATCAAATTTTCAAAGGGGTGAGAGTAGCTACAACAAACATGGTGGTCAAGGAAACTAGAGAGGTGAAAGAAAGAGAATCGATAAGAGCAAGGAGGAATGCTACGAGTATCAACGGTTCAGTCATTTTGCTATAGAATGCAATGCAAACAAGAAGGAATCTCAAGAGGATGAAGCCAAGGTTGCAAGGTAAGAGTTTGATGAAGGGAATACACTTTTGGTTATGATCACAGAAGCGAATTATAGCAGCAAACAGTTGCGGGACAGTAGCTAAGGAAACTCAAAGAATGCAAAAAAATTGGGTTGTGGCCGATTGAATGATATGATTGACTGGTTGTGTGAAAAGGAAGACACCATGATGAGTGTAAAAGGAATTCAATGCAGTAAGGAGTGGTATTTGGACCTGGGTTATTCAACTCATATGACGGGAAAAAAGGATTGGTTTGTCAAAATTAATCATGCCATGAAGAACAAAGTAAAGTTCGCGGATAACACCACTCTAATGGTCGACGGGATCAGTGATGTTTTGATCACGAGGAGAGATGGTGGACATTCCTTGATCAAAGATGTATTGTATATTCCGGGAATCAAAAGTAATCTTCTAAGTATTGGCCAATTACTTGAGAAGGATTACAAGATTCATATGGAAAACAAGGGGTTGCTTATTATGGATGCATATGGAGGTTTGGTCCTTAAAGTTTCTATGGTTGCCAATAGAAACTTCCTGTTTGAGTTGAAGGTTATGGAGCATAGATGTCTTCCTACTGCAGCAAGTCGTGAAGAGTAGGTGTGGCGCTATTGTCTTGGGCATCTCAATTTTAGAGATCTCAAGGATTTGCAAAAGAATGAAATGGTAACGGGGATGCCAACGATCAATATTCCAACTGAAATTTGTGAAGAATGTGTGCAAGCTAAGCAACACAAGGGGAAATTCAACATTGATTCGGATTAGAGAACCAAGAATCACCTTGAGGTGATGTATTCGGATGTGTGTAGGCCTATGCAAGTAGATTCCATTGGTGGCAATGGGTATTTGGTCACTTTTATTGATGATCATAGTAGAAAGCTATGGATATACCTTATTAAGAGAAAGGATGAGGTATTTTATTTTTTCAAGAAGTTTAAGTCCATGGTGGAGAGGCAAAGTGGTTACAAGCTCAAAGTGCTCAAAACTGATAGTGGAAGCGAATATGTCTCAAATGACTTGGGGAGGTTTTGTGATCAATAAGGGATAGTTCATGAGGTAGTACCATCCTATACGCCGCAACAATTTAGGGTCGAGGGATGAAAAATCGAATTTTTGTTTTAGACTCCATAGCAAAAAAAAATCGAAATTTCTGTTCTATTTCAGGGTGACGGGCGTCACCCTAATGATGTCTTGGTCCTCACCGCTTCGGAGGCGCTAACGGGTGTCAGCTGCTTGGCGCATAGAGTGCCATGGTCTCCAGGCATGGTTGGTTAGGACGGTCGCATATTTGTGACATGTGATATGACATGGAAGGAGACAGGTAACCCGACACGCTTCCAGAATAGGTGTCATTCACTCATTGGCTAGGAATTGACTTTTTGTTCTAATTTTTATTGTGTTATGGTGAGTTGGCCACTATTGGGCTGCTGTTTGGAAATACATAATGTTGTTTATGATGTTCTTATTGAATTGATTTACTTGTTTGATAGGGAGTATGTTTTGTGCATATTGGTGATAATTTATGGTGAACATTTTTTGTGAGCTTGCATGTTTTAGTGAATCATGCATCATGGTGTACGGGCTTCGGTCCAGTTTTAAGTGTGTTCTGGTTCGGTGGTATGGATTCTGGAGCGAGTAGATAATTTGAATGAGGAATTAGTGAATTGTTGCTTATGGTAATAACTACAGTTTTTTGTGTGCGTTGGTCCGATGGTGAGGATTCAAGAGCGAGTAGCCGGTTCCATATAGGAATCGATGAAGCATTACCTATGGTGATAATAACGATTTGGTGTGCTCTGGTTCTATGGTGGGGATTCAGGAGCAAGATGGACATGTGTTGTCTATAGTGGTACCGCATGCATTGCTGAGTCTTGGTGTTTAGTATATTGCATTCATTTTTGGCATATGTATTTGGATTATTATATTTATGTTGCTGAATGAGAATAATTTGGTAATGTATGCAAATGACTCGTGTTGATTAATTATTGATGTTTGTTAGGATACCCTTGCATACTTGTACACCATTATATATTATGAGTGTATTCTCACCCCTTTGTTGTTTTTGGGGTTTTGTGCTCCTTCTTGGAGTACAGACGAGCTGGTAAATAAGTAGTTACTTAGAAGCTGAAGGATGGTGTTGAGTTTGTTCTTCTTTACTTTCCGTTTTTATGTGTTTTTTTAAATTCCGTTGCTCTGATATATAATAATGGGCGGAGGAACATTTTGTTTTGCTTTTTGCTATTATTTTATGTTGTTATGTTGAAGGCAAATGTCATAACTATTTTGATGATATGAGATGTGTTTGGTTGTTGAATTATTTTAAATTGATTATTCCACTGCAATGAGCCTACGTAAAAGAGAGCATGTAATGACAATTTTTAATTGTATGCATGTTTTAAATAACACGTTTTACAGAGCTGGTTTCTATTATGTTTGAGTGACACCCTATGTGTGTATTTGTTATTTTCACTTTATTTCACATTTTGGGGTTTAGGGTGTTACAATATACTTGTCCCAAAGCCAAGACATATGAAAATGAGATCCAATACAATTATTAAACTCTTTGTGCACGACCGCCTCAATAACTCCCAAATCTCGTACAACCGCAATACATGCAAGCTCCTAGTTAATAACAGACACTACAACAAATAATGTTTTTCATGAAGAAACTTTCACCTCAAACAATAGAAAACTGAGGTATAAAGTCAGGCTATTTTTTATTATTTTAAAAATTGAAAAACCATACATTCCCTCGATTTTTCATAACACCGAGATGAAAAAAAAACTCAGTACAAGCTTTGATTCTCAGCTATCGCAGTTTATGATTTTATTTATTTATAAGTGTACACAAAATGTTCTAACCCTTCAGTTTTCTATTTAACCGAGGCATAAAATGATAAGATATTATTATAAAAGCACCCGTTAAACATATTTTACCCTAATCCTTACTAATATGAAGTCGCCCCAAACTCGCAAGCTTCATTCTTTGAGATGGATTGCAAGATAGAAAAAATCTTCCATGTTTTTCTATCTAGAACAAAACATTTTTTCTGCCCTTGCAATATATCTCACATAATGGTGTTGATGTTGTCGTTATTGTATTTTTGGAATAACCCTCATTTAAAGAAGGGAGCTCAACCTTTGAAGAGTACTCAGTTGATAGATTGCAAGTGCAGAAAATCATTTTTGCTTTAGATCACACAAAGAATGAAGCTTAACCAACAAAGAAGGGAACTTAACCATCAAGGGAATGAGCTTAACATTTGAACAAAGAAGTGAATGCAACTAAATCTAGATATCAGTGAAGATATTCAGTAATAAGAGCAAAACTTTTTTGTAAACAATTTATTTTAATATTTTGTGTAAACAATGTAATTTAAAAAAAAAAGAATTATTCACCTCGATTTTCGTCATCACCGAGGTGATAGTTAAAAGAAGATATAAAACCTCAATTTTATAATAAAACCGAGGTGTTCAATAATCATATTTTACTATAAAAACACTCACTAAACATATTTTACCTCAAGACTAACTTATATGTAGCCACCCTAAAGAGAGGAAATATTTTACCACTGTCCATTTGATCATGAGTTGCTACTACATATCTCTGGGATGAATTGCAAGTGCAGAAAATAAATGTTTCCATTGGGAAACATATCTCTAGCATCTTGCATGGGACTTGTACATGAAAAATACAAATTCCTATTGGGAAACATATTTTATAATGTATTCTTAATATTTTGTGTAAATAATTTAATTTTTTTATAAAAAATAGCTTATTCTACTCGGTTTTCTTCGCGGCCGAGGGGATAGTTAAGCGCGTTTTTTTCTATATTCAACGCCCTTAAAAAAATCTTTGTCGTCCATTTAATGTTTATCAACGCTCAAGAATCTGCCACTAGTGATCCGCGTGAAACCTAAGGGACATCCATTATAAAAGCATGTTGAATATTAACATTTCTAACCTAAATGAAACATGAACCGCTTGAAACCTAAAGGTGCTTGGAAAAGTTCTCTATGATGGATTGCAAGAGCAGAAAATTATCTAAGTTTAAGGTTTGTTTTCTTAAATATTTATTTGAGCCGAAAGTCATATATTTAAATATTGATTTTAATTATCTTACCCATTTTTTTCATCAGAAACAAATGCATGCAAGATCCGTAGAGAATAATCTTGCACCCAACATTTGATCTTCCCCAAGATTTAATAATTCAAAGATCTAAAATCTAAATCTTCAGACAATTTAATTATCATCTAGATCTCTAGGAAATTTGATTTTTATTTTAATATTTTGTGTAAGCAGTGTAATATTCTGGTTAAACAATGTAACAATTTTTTTTTTTAAAAAGAAATAATCTTACCCCTCGGTTTTCAAGATAAACCGAGATATAAAATATGCTAGTTTTGAAAATAATAAAAGTGTTGCTGCTGGGGTTCGAACTCATGTGCATATAATTTTACCCTTCGGTTTTTAAATCACGAAGGTGTCAAGTGACAACTTTTCATACGCCCTTCGTTACCTCGCTATTGCAGCCGAGATTAAATGCATTTCGCATCTGAAGTTAAAAGCAATTTTTATCGTAGTGAGGAGCGATGAAGAATCTACCATCAACGGGGAGATGGAACAAGGAGGAAACATAATTCAAAGTAATAGTCATTTCCCCAAATGAAAGATGAAAGGAAGATATCTCCTTGTGCCATCACTCAACAAAGGCTGTTAGAAGTCAAGCGTCAAGCATGGTGAGCGAGCAGTCAGCCAGATATAGGAGATCGAAATCAGCAACAATCCGCCTGACCTGCTCAATCATCGAAACCTTACAGAAGTTCTTTATCTTTAACCTGTGAGGTGTAACCTTCAGCGCTGAATGGTCCTGACAAACAAAGTTAAAAAAATTATCAATTAGTTTCAATAATAAATAAATTAAATTTCAAAAATTATATATATATATATATATATATATATATATATATATATATATATAATCGGTATGCCATGTGGTCAACATACCCAGTAAGCCCTGATCGGTCATTAGGTCCTTCTAGGAACTCTCCGTCAGTGTGTACAAATGGTTATGTGCCTCGACGTCAGCTATCTAGGCCTCATCAAAAATAGGGACCTCATCTGTATCGACCACCTCATAAGCAATATGGATCGCATCCATCTCGACCACCTCATCAGCAATATGGGTTACATGCATCTTGACCACCTCAACTCTGTAAATAATAGTCGGACACTGCACCTCCTCAGCATGACTAGCCTCAGCAATGTGTTCATCTGCATCATCTTTGGACTGCTCGTCTAATCTAACCGCTCGGCGTCGGGTTCTACGAGGTACGCGGGACTGCTCAACCAACGGTTTCCAATGAGAACTAGTTGGAACTACTCTCTCATCCCGTAGCTGGGTAAACTCTGCCTCAGCAGCCCTAGCCCGAGATGCCTCTCTATCAGTTGGTCTGCCTGCAATATTGTCATCCTTTCCCCTGGTCTTCAATGCAAAATGGAAAAATGCAAACAAAAAAAGCAATGAAAATACCACCAATTTAGAAATTTCTGGAATTTTTCATATATTACCGAAAATTCAGAAATTCCTAATATTGAGTTAAAAAATTGAACTACTGGCATTTTCATAATTTCCAATAAAACTTTTACATTTTGAACAATCAGAATTTTCAAAATTCCCGGTAAAAGAGTATGAGTAAATACCATATATTCTGAAATTTTCGATACAAATACAAAGGGTTTTACTAGAAATTTTAAAATTTTCAACAAAAACTTGTGAACTTTGAGAAAAATCTTACTTTTTACTAAATCTTCGATACAAAACTTGCAATTTTCGGTATCGCTCAGAAATTTTTGAAATTTGCGAAAATTTTACATATTTAAAAAATATTTTAAAAGGTGTGAAGAATAATAGAGTGAATTCGCTTAAAGTAAACTAGTGGGAGACCCGTGCGTCCGCACGGGTTCTGGTATGGGTCGCGGATACGTCACCAGTTAGGTTATGAAATATAAAAAAATATAAAATATAAAAATTTAGTTCTAAATTAAAAAAAAATTAAAATGATACACCCAATAAAAAAATAATTGTGCTAAAAACGATTAAAAAATAAAGTTATTTCATATAAAGTAGTAGTTATAATAATGAGTGTAGATGATATTAATAGAGACAAAATAAAAATAAAAAACATTTTAAAAAAAGTAATTGAGATTAAAAGTATAAATTTTTTCTTAAGATTCGATCTCCGTGGGGATCTGTGGGGATAGGGAAAATATTCTCCAGTGTCGTGGACCGCGGAATTGTCACCAGTTAGATTATGAAATTTAAATAATGAATAGAAAATATTTAAATTTAATTTAAAAAAAAGAAAAATAACATAAAGTAGCAAAAGATAAAAATATAAGTGAATCAAAGATAAATATTTAAATGAAAGACATATATTTAAAATAAAAATAAAATTGTATCAAATTTCCAATTTTTAAAAGAAATACATCAATAATATATATTTTAATTATTCATATATTATCTTTAAAAAAATTGTATGTTAAATTAAAAATAATTTCAAAAAAAACAATATTAGATATCAATGCGTTCACACCGATTTTGGCCCGGTCGTCAGTGCGTTTACACGGTACTCGTGTACTATCCGTGCATTCACAATAATTTTGGTCTGGCTACCCGTGCATTCACACAGTACTGTGTGTTACCCGTGAGTTCACACAGTACTGATGTGTTACCCGTGCATTTGGTCTGGTTACACGTGCATTCACACGGTATTGGTGTATTATCTGTGCGTTCACACGGTACTGGTGTATTACCCGTGCGTTCACACTTATTTTGGTCTGGTTACCCGTGCACTCATACGGTACTGATGTGTTATCCGTGCGTTCACACGATACTGGTGTGGTACGCACGCTTGTGTTTTTAAAATATAATTAAAATGTTAATAAGAAAACAAAATTATTTTACGAAAATTATTAATTATTTATAAAAGAAAGTCAAATTTTACAAAAAAATATATATATTTAAAAGTTTTTGAAAAATTTTGCTCTATTCTAATTCATGGAGTTTTCTAAGATTCACATGCATGGTATCTAAGTAGAACAATTTAACTTTACTCTAAAGCAAAAGTTGACCAACAGAGGGACCAAAGAATGGACAGCCAATGACTTTTACATATCTTTATGTTTTTTTTTTAAAAAGGCAAAGATGTATTAAAGAAACATGGCACGAGTAATGCTATAAGGTTGATCATCAGCTGGTACATGGTTTTGAACATGCCGGTACGCATAACATTATGGCAGAAAAATAGGTGTATAGCAGAGTGTATACACTGCAGCAGAAAAAAAAACAAGTCATTACGAAAATTGGAGCAGAGGCTACTGCTGTTGTAAACCATGTCCAGGCTAATGCAATAAAAGCATTGAAGTGTTTTTTTCCTGTTGGCCTTAATGATAAGGTCTTGACACATTTAGACAATGGTGCAAAGGATCATTCAAGCCTCTTTGAAGGTTCCCTGATATTTTCATAATAGGATGCTCCAGTTGGTGTTGAGGTTCGGGAAAAGAAAACCACAAGCAGAAAAAAAGATTATAACGGCAAGGAAATTAAATAAAAAGAAAAGAGATCACATTGCACCAAAAAACTGGTAACAACGGCAGCTTATTCATAATAGTAAGTCAAAATACACGACACCAGAAAATTGCACCATAAAAATCATAGCAGGAAAATAGATAGATGTTTAGCAGAAAATCACACTGCAACAAAAGCTCCATAACCTTTTTTAATTACAAAACTCATTCTAACAGAATTTTCAAAATTCCCGGTAAAAGAGTATGAGTAAATACTATAACTGAAATTTCCGATACAAATACAAAGGGATTACTATAAATTTTAAAATTTTCAACAAAAACTTGTGAACTTTGAGAAAAATCTTACTTTTTACTAAATCTTCGATACAAAACTTGCAATTTTCGGTATCGCTCAGAAATTTTTGAAATTTGCGAAAATTTTACATATTTAAAAAATATTTTAAAAGGTGTGAAGAATAATACAGTGAATTCACTTAAAGTAAATAACCCAGGGTTTGCGAGTGTACCTTTATAGTTGATCACGGGTTCATGAAAATATGCAGTTAAAAGGCAATGAAAAGGGAACACATCTCCATCACAGATTCACAGTGTGAACACATACATCGAAAGAAGACGAATTAGAGCTAAATAATTAATGAGCAACTTGGATATGAATGATTATTATTTGAACCTGTAGGGTTAGAGAATAATATAATTGTTTGATGATTTGAATGTTGATCTATAGCAAAAACACAGAAACTAGAAATGAGGGACCATGCATAAGAATGTAGCCCGTGACTGACATCTCGTGCAAATACTGCCAAAACTTTCCAGCTCTCTCAATTTATATTCACCGCAAATATCTCTATTCTAATCCACAATTGATCACGAGCATGCAAACTTTTCATTTCTAAATCTAACTACTTCAACTCAAAGGATGTTGTTGTAATTTAACAACATTCTATCATCACTCTCGTCTCAACTATATATAAGAGCCTCAAGCCATTCCATGCATGCAAACAAACTAGTTTAACCACCTTAAAGCAACCATGGAGGTTAAATTGGTCACTGTGTTAACACTTTGCTGTGTAATTTACATATGCACGAGTAACGCTATTGATCCATGTGCATCTCAACCAGATAACTCTGATCTCAACGTAATTCCCATGTATGGAAAATGCTCACCATTCAACCCACCAAAAGCAGACTCATGGGACAACAGAATCATAAACATGGCCTCCAAAGACCCTGCCCGAATGAGCTACTTATCCACATTAGTAGCCCAAAAAACCGCCTCTTCTTCTCCGATCGCTTCGGGCCAGGCTTTTAACATCGGCAACTACATTGTCCGTGTCAAAATCGGAACACCGGGTCAACTTCTCTTCATGGTCCTTGACACAAGTACCGACGAGGCTTTTGTCCCTTCCTCCGGCTGCACTGGTTGTTCCGCCACAACTTTCTCCCCGAACTCCTCCACTAGTTATGTCCCTTTGGATTGTTCCGTTCCACAATGCGGTCAGGTCCGTGGGCTTTCATGCCCAGCCACAAGCCCAGGCGCGTGTTTATTCAACCAATCTTACGCAGGTTCTTCTTTCTCTGCCACACTCGTTCAAGATTCTCTTAGATTAGCTAACGATGTTATTAGTAACTACTCTTTTGGAAGCATTAACGCTATCTCTGGTGCTTCGATTCCAGCCCAAGGGCTTTTGGGCTTGGGCCGTGGCCCGTTATCTTTATTTTCTCAATCCGGATCAATTTACTCCGGTGTTTTCTCTTACTGTCTTCCAAGTTTTAAATCTAGCTATTTTTCGGGTTCACTTAAACTCGGGCCCGTGGGCCAACCCAAAAGCATTCGAACCACACCACTTCTTCGTAATCCTCATCGTCCATCACTCTACTATGTCAATTTCACCGGAATCAGCGTGGGTCGTGTAAATGTTCCTTTACCCAACGAACATTTATCCTTCGACCCAAACACTGGCTCCGGAACCATAATTGACTCGGGTACAGTCATAACCCGTTTTGTCGAACCCATTTACAATGCAATTAGAGATGAGTTTAGGAAACAAGTGACAGGACCATTTTCAAGCTTAGGAGCATTCGACACATGTTTTGTGAAAACATATGAAACATTAGCACCAGCTGTTACGCTGCATTTCACTGATTTGGATCTGAAATTGCCAATGGAGAATAGTTTGATTCATAGCACTTCAGGTTCGTTGGCTTGTCTTGCAATGGCTGCTGCTCCGAGTAATGTGAACTCTGTGTTGAACGTGATTGCTAATTTTCAACAACAGAATTTGAGGGTTTTGTTTGATACCATGAATAATAAGGTTGGTATTGCCCGTGAGGTTTGTAACTAGGTAACTAGTAAAGCTACACCTATTTGTAATTTAGTTTTGATGTTTTTGTTGTTGTGGCTAAGATGAATAAGGTTCACATGTTGTGTGTTTATTAGTGTGTGTGATCGTTACTCTCAAAGGAGAATAGTCATTTTGATTACACAGTTTAGTATTTTCTATTTTAAAAAGCTTAGCGTGAAATTAATTAGTATATCAACTTTGTTTTTGTGGAATGTATACACTACGATTAGATCTATTCAATAACAAAACATCTAAACTAGAAGCGACTCGTGATAGTCCTTTATATTCATTTATCAACGGAAATAAGTAACATGGTGTTGAGAATCAAGTGTGAGGAAGAAGTCTCACATTGATTAGAAAAGGGAAGATTGAACACTATATAAGTGAGAGAACTCACACACCTATCACCTTAAGATTTTAGGTGAGTATGTGGTGTGTCTCTCACAAAGGTGTGTCCCAAATAAGAGATGCTCCCTCGTTGACCCCCGATTGTTAATTCTAACAATGGTATCATGAGCCTTTGGTTCGAGAAAAGGACCGGCTTACTTGTATCGAAACACATCCCGCAGGTGTGGGTAGAAGGTGTTCCGTTGAGTTCAACGGTGATACAAGTGTATGTGGAAGAGAGAGCTTCCACATGAGGGGGAGCATTGTGTATAAACTCACACTTGAGGGGGAGTGTTGAGAATCAAGTGTGAGGAAGAAGTCCCACATTGATCCAAATAAGAAATGCTCCCTCGTTGACCCCCTCGAATCGCCAACACATGGAATCCAGCTTGCTATTTTTGTCTTTGAGATAAAGGGATTGCACTCGTGATGTTGAGTAAACAATTGATAATTCTGTTGGAAAAATGTGAGTTGTTGAGTTGTTGAGAAACAAGTGTGAGTTTTAAGTCCCACATTGTTTAGAAAAATGGAGGCTGAGTACTTTATAAGTAAGAGAACTCATACACCTATCACCTTAAAGTTTTGGGTGAATATGTGGTGTCTCTCTCACTTATTTGGGTGAGTCTTTGACCTTTAGATGAGTGTTTGACCCTACTTCGAGTAAGGGACCGGCTATGCAGTATAGGCCGACACATCTCTCTTCTTGTACTGATGACTTATTGGTTATAAATATTTTTCGTTTAGCATTGTGTTTGTTGCTTAAACGCTAAGTATGGGCGCTTTGCTCTATTTGTTCATGTTTTGCTCGACAGTTTGAGAGACTCGTCGAGGAGGCGAAGTAGTTTCGCCGGTGATGGGACTAGGATCTCGGTCGAGATACTAATCCTATAAGCTTAGACTGTTCCCATCACGAGCTGGGTGTCCTGCCTCACTGGTGCGGCAACGACAGAGCTCGATTGAGGTATCCCCGTTGTACGCAGAGTCTGATCGTACCATGAGCAGAAACTGGCCGACGTTGTAAGGTGAGGGATCGTGCTTGCACCGGTGCATGGTCCCATGGCCGGACCGTCTCCCCGTTGGGGGGGAGGGGGGTGAACTCGTCAGCAGTTAGCCCGACCTCATGGTTGGCCCTAACTGTAATATTGTTTGAGCTTTTCAACATTCCATGGTAGAGCAAATGGTTCTCCGTCCAGGGTTTCTAGGTAGTAGGCTTCGGTGCCTGTTTTTGATTTGACCCTGTAGGGCCCTTCCCAGTTTGCGGCCAGCTTGCCTTTGCGCGAATCCTTCTGGTTTCTGCGTAGGACCAAGCTGCCAACGGGGAAGTCGCGTTTTATGACCTTGGCGTCGTGGCGCAAGGTTATTTTTTGTTTTAACGAAGCCTCGCGGAGAGCTGCTCCTGACCGTATTTCTTCGACCATGTCGAGCTCTTCTCTTAATGCCTCGTCGTTCATCTCCTCGTCGAGAGGAGCTTCCTTTCGTCTGGAAGGTTCTCTGATCTCCACCGGTATCACCGCCTCGGTTCTGTAAGCTAGTCGGAAAGGGGTGTCCCCGGTGGTGGAGTTTGGGGTTGTTCGGTAGGCCCAGAGCATGTTGTGCAGCTCCTCGACCCACCTTTTCTTGGCTTCGCTTAGCCTTCGTTTTAGACCCCGAAGGATTACCCTTTTCACGGCCTCTGCTTTCCCGTTAGTCTAGGGGTGCTCAACTAGGGGTGGGAATAGGTCAGGCCAACTAACAGGAGTCTACGGCCTAGCCTACATAGGCTCAGGCCAGACCAGGCTTTTTCTTAAAAAGAAAAGGCCTAGGCTTTTTTATAAGCCTATTTAGCTAAAGAGGCTAGGCCACAGGCCGTAAGAAAAGCCTTTTAAGCCTATCAGGTTGGCCTATTTAAGAAAAATCAATAATTTATTATGATTATATTCTATTTTGTACTTTGAATTAAAATACGAAAATAAAACTTAGCTATCTTGAAGAACTTATGAAAATAAGTTGAAAAAATATTATAAACAATGTCATAAGTTATCTTCAACTAATAGTTTCACCAAATTTATGCTAATAAGAAAACTTGAACGAGACAATGAAAGCAAACATTTAAACTCATTGATCTTTTAACTTGTTATTCTATTTAACATTAGTTGAATTTCTTATTTACAGATGTTCAAATGAAGTAGGCTTTTAAATAGGCTAGTAGGCTAATTAGGCCTTCGAAAAGGCCAGGCTTAGGCCTAAAAATAAGCCTATGATAGGCTACAGGCCAGGCTTAGGCTTTGAATTTTTTAGCAGGCCAGGCTCAGACTTGGCAAAGCCTAGCTCGGCCCAGCCTATTCCCACCCCTATGCTCAACGGAAGTGAAGTGTTGCTTCGTTCCCAGTTTGGCGACGAAGTCCTGGAACTTCCTGTCCGTGAACTGGGTTCCATTGTCGGTCACAAGGGCCTGGGATACTCCGAATCGTGCGAGGACGTTCCTTTTGTAGAAATGAAGTATGTTGAAGGCTGTGATCTTGATAAGAGCTTCGACTTTGATCCATTTCGTAAATTAATCGACGGCCACAATGAGAAATTTGTTTTGATAAGACCCCGTTGTGAAGGGGCCGAGTATATCCATCCCCCACCAGGCAAAGGGCCAAGGAGAGGATAGAGTCTTGAACTCGTTAGGGGGCGCCAAGTGCATGTCCTCGTGGCGCTGGCATCAGTCACATTTTTGGACATGCTCCTTAGCATCGTGCTGCATGGTCGGCCAATAGTATCCTGCCCGCAGGGCCATTGGTGTCCATGATCTCCCTCCCAAGTGCTACGCGTTTATGCCATCATGAATTTCTTGGAGAATTTCGGGGACCTTGTCCTCCTCGACGCATTTCAGGAGGGGGATGGAGAATCCCTGTCGATAGAGTTTGTCTTCGATCAACACGTACGAGCAGGCTCTTCGTTTAGTCACACTGGCCTCCTTGCTGTCCTCGGGCAGTTCCCCCGTGGTGAGGTAATTGTACACTGGGGTCATCCAGCAGCGGCTATCTCCAATGGCGTTAACGTCAAGCAGCTATGATGGCTTCTCAATACTTGGTCGGGCGAGCATCTCTTGTACGACAGATTTGTTATCGCCTTTCTTTCTGGTGCTGGCCAGTTTTGACAAGACATATACCCGCATGTTGCGTTCGCGAGGAATGTGCTGGACTTCCCACGCGTCGAACTTGGTAATTCTTTCCATCACCAGTGTCAGATATTCGACTAGCTGATCATTTTTTGCCTGATACTCTCCTCGTAATTGAGACGCTACGAGCTGGGAATCAGTGAAAATCTTTACCTCCTTGGCGCCCAAATCTTCGGCCAGTCGTAGTCCTGCGAGGAAGGCTTCGTACTCGGCTTGGTTGTTAGACGTAGGGAAGGACAGAACTAAAGACACTTCGATTAAGATTCCCTCCTCGTTCTCGAGGATGATGCATGTGCCACTACCCGTGGAACTGGATGCCCTGTCTACGTAGATGGTCCATATATGCGTTCTGCTTGGTGGGGATGATGACGATGTCATCTCCACCACGAAATCGGCCAGGACTTGTGCCTTGAGGGCCTTCCTGCTTTCGTAGTGGATGTCAAATTCTAATAGCTCCAGGGACCATTTGAACATTCTGCCGGCCATGTCTGGTCGACAAAGCAGCTGTCTTATGGGTTGGTCCGTACGCACTAATATGGTGTGGGCCAGGAAGTAATGCTCGAGCCTTCTCACGGCATTGACGAGGGCGAGATCGACCTTCTCTATTTGCGCATGCCTAATTTTTGGCCCTTGTAAGGCCTTGCTCGTGAAGTATATGGGTTTTTGCCAGTCTGTTGTCTCGTGAATGAGTGCAGCGCTAATGGGTTCACTGGTGACAGAGAGATACAGGTACAAGGTCTCCCCGCACTCTGGTCGTGAGAGCCGGGGGGTTCGGACAAGGCTCGCTTAAGGTGGGTCAGAGCCTGCTCGCATTCCTTAGTCCACTCAAATGTGGCCTCTTTTCCGAGGAGTTTAAAGAAGTGCAGGGCATGCTGGCATACTTGGCCACGAAGCTCGAAAGTGAAGCGAGCATCCCGTTGAGGGACTGTATAGAATTCTTCGACCTGGGTGTGGGAAATTCAGCAAATGCCCGACATTTGTCAAGATTGGCCTCTATCCCCCTCTCGGTGAGGTAGAATCCAAGGAACTTCCCCGCTCGAACGCCGAAAGTGAATTTTTCTAGGTTAAAACGCATTTTGCATTTCCTCGCTTGGTCGAATACCTTTTGCAAGTGGGTTGTGTGATCGGATTCCTCTCGGGAGTTCACGATCATATCGTCCATGTATACTTCGAGCATGTCTCTGATTTCTGATCGGAAGACCTTGTTCATCATACGCTGGTACGTGGCCCTGCCGTTTTTCAGACCGTAGGGCATTACGTTGTAGTAATAGTTCCCCGACGAAGTCATGAACGCGGTATACTTCTTGTCCTTTTCGGCCATAGGGATTTGGTTGTATCCCGAATAGGCATCCATGAAGTACAAGAGCTTGAAACCTGCAGAATTATCTACGGGCTTATCTATGTTGGGCAGAGGATAAGCATCCTTCGGGCAAGCCCGGTTGAGATCAGTATAATCAATGCACATGTGCCATTTTCCACTATGTTTCTTGACAAGTACAATATTGGACAGCCAGGTTGTATACCTGGCCTCCGAGATAAATTTTGCCTCTAAGAGGATTTGTACAAGTTTTTCGGCAGCCCGTGCCTTCTCATCGGATTGCTTGCGCCTACGTTGTGCGACGGCTCGAGCAGCTGGGTCAATGGTCATTTGGTGGTATGCGGTCTCAGGGTCCAGGCCGGGCATGTCCGCGGCACTCCACGCAAACAAAGCAGCGTTGTCCTCTAGACATGTTTTCAACTGCTACTTTACCTCGTCGGACAGCCCTGTGCCTATCTTCACTCCCCTGCTCAGGTTTGCTCCGAAGGTGATGACTTCGAACTCCCCATCTGGGACAGGGCGCATGAGTGTCGTTGCAGAGGAACTGCCTGTCCCCGTCAACGTACCTTTACCGTAGTCCTCGCCCTCTTCAAAAATCCGGCTGTCGAGGTCGATGATGTCTACAGGGAGAGTTGGCTTCTTGTCAGGCTAGCTTTCTTCGCCGGGCTGGTCTTCTTCCCTTGCCTGCTTGGCTGCCTTGGGTGAGGCACCAATCGAGCTTTGTCCTCGACTAGCTACTTCAAAGCACCTCCTCGCAGCTTCTATATTCCCGTGAAATGTTGCGACGTGGCCCTTCTCCGTATAGTACTTCATTTTGAGATGAACGGTCGAAGGGACAGCGATCAGCTCCGCTAAGGTTGGTCTTCCAATGATGCATTAGTACATTGAAGGGCAATCAATTACCAGAAACTGAGTCTTGATCGACTTCGATGCCTCCTCTTCCCCGAAAGTGACCGAAAGCTCCACGTACCCCCAGGGTCTGGCAGTCGCACCGTTGAACCCTTGCAGGTCGGATCCTACGTACGGTAACAGGTTCTTTGGATCCAGCTTCAAGGTTCTAAAAAAATCAGTGTACATGATGTCCACAGAACTGCCCTGGTCGACTAGGATCCTTAGGACATCGGTGTTGGCAAGTCTCGCTCTGATGAGCAAAGGAATGTGCGAATTCGGGGAGCCCCCAGACAGCTCCTCCCGGTAGAAAGTGATTGGCTGGGACCGCCCCCGAACTTTCTCGAGCATGGACAGCTGGTCGGGACTGCAGTCAATTATCTGGTTGAACTTTTTCTTGACCGACCCCACTGTGAGCTTGCTGTATCCCCCACACGAGATAACCATGGCCGTCGAAAACGGTCTCCCAGGTTCTGTGTGCGGATATCTGAGGAGGATCCTCAATATGGTCGGGGATGATGAAGTCCTCTGGCCGTGTGATGGACATAGCAACCTGAGGAGGAGGACTGGGCGGCGTAGACTCTGCTTCCTTTTTGGTCTTCGAAGTCTCTCGTCGAGAGGATTCACCATTCTTTGTATATTGCTTTAGGTGAACCTCCTTGATGAGGATTTCAATGGCGTCCTTCAGGTGCACGCAGTCTTCAGTTACGTGGCCATGGTTGTGATGGAAACGACAGTATTTACTCTTGTCTATGTTGCCCTTGGATGACGTTGGTTTGGGGAAATAGACACCTCCCCACTTGAACTCAGCGCTGATGCATTCGGAGAGAATGCGCTCACGGGGAGCCATCAGCAGGGTATACTCTGTAACACGACCAGCGGGTCCCTTGCCTTCACGAGGACGATCATCTCGTCATCTCTCTCTATCGCGCCTGAGGGCCTCTAATTCGTCTTTTTTTGTCGCCTGGGAACTCTCTTGATCCATAGAGTCCCGGGCTTTATAGACTGCCTCTTTCTCCTCGTATTGTATATAGGATTGAGCTTTATGGAGTAACTCGGCCAGGGTGCGAGGAGGTTCTATGCCCACCGCCTTGCGGAATTCGTTCTTCGGTCTCAACCCTTTTTCGAGGAGGTACTTCTTCATATAGTCCGTCGTGCGGCCCTCAACAACCTCCTTGTTGAAACGCTCAATATATGCACGCAAGGGCTCACCTTGCCCTGCATAATGGCTTCCAGTGTGGCCTCCGACTTGGGGTGTCGTCGGGAGGCAGTAAAATGGCGGGCAAACTGGCTCTTTAGATCCTTCCAGGACGTGACCGAACCCCGGGGAAGCCACTTGAACTAGGCCATGGCCCCCTTCCTGAGAGTGATGGGGAACAACCTGCATTTGATAGCCCCACTTATGTTATGATAGTAGATCATGGCTTCGATGTTTTCTATATGCTCGCCTGGGTCGGTGCTCGCATTGTAAGTGGCCAGGGGAGGTGGCTTCTCTAATCCAAGAGGAATACGCATGTCCATGATCTCCTGAGATAAGGGCCCATGGACATCTTCGTCACCGCTTGTGCTGGACGGCCGACAGGGGGAGTCGCTACGCCCGAGGCTTCTGCTGTGGCGGGGAGAATGTCTGTGTGACCTACGATGCTCGTGTTGGTTCCTCGAAGGTCTGGTCCTCTTCGGAGTGGAGAATGTCTGGATCTCCGCAGGGGAGATCGGTGTCATTGTCTGATAACCTCTGAGTCGGGTTCCTCCGATCTTGACCTCCTCCGGGCAGGAGAAAGTCTCTTGGACCTGTCTCGCATGTGCTTATGAGGAGGAGGAGACTGTGGTCACGAAGAAGGACTGTTGGGCTTCTGCGAGGGACGATGCTCCTGGAGGGCGTATTCGAGCATACTGATCTTTTTGCCCTGTTGGAAGATCAGAAAGTTAGACCTATTGAGGGAGGCGATTAAGGTGGAAGTGCTTAGGTCCACGTTTTGAGGGACAAGTATAGGCTAAAAAACGGGACCAGCAACTTGTGCACGCGACTTCACATCATCGGGGGTAGGAGAGGCGGTATTTCCATCCCGATGATCTGTCTCCAAGAAGGCAGCTCCGGAGATGAGGTGATCGACGTTATTAGTGATAATGGCGACGACAGGTTCTTGACGGGCATCATCATTCCTATTGGAGGCCATGATGATCAAATGAAGTTTGGAGAGAGAGCTTTGGTCTTTTAGGTGAAAAAGAGGGAATCTTGAATCAGAAAGACGGGGAAGCTAGTTCCCACAGACGACGCCATTTATCGGAGGTAATCAGACTGGATCGTCATGGCCTTCGTGTAGGACAGATGACGATGCTTGTAGGAGAGGAAAAGGGGGTTGTACCTGCAAGGTACTCCGATGCCAAAGTAAGTAATTGGGCAACAGAGAGAAAGCAAGTACAAAGGTAAGATTTCAAGTATTGAATAGTGATCAAACCTGCCCTTCTCACATGAGAGGGTATTTATAGAAGTAACCCCCAGCGCGGGGCCAAGGTCTCCCATGTGGTCGAAATGTCTGGTCGACCAATGGGAAACTGCCAGGTGGAGGGTCATGAGCGTGACCCTTTGACCTGGTCTAACTGTTTCCATGAGATCCGGGGAAGTAGTTGGTCGCGTGAACTGCCAAGCGAGTGAGGGGGACATGCCCAACGACTAGTTTCTACCCAACGACTAGTTTCTGCTCGATCGGCTAGTTTCTGGCTATTGGGCCTGGCCAAGAGGAGGACTCGATTAGGCCTTGCCCTACTCTGGGCCAAGCGTCTGCCCAGTCTAGAACAGTAACAATTCCCTCCCTTAAACTTATCAACATAACTCTAAAACTTATCAGAGTTGCTCAAGGGCTGCCCTAAAACATATTAAACTACCAATTACACTTTCACAACTCTAAACATGTCAAGACTACCCAATAGCCATTATAAACTCATCAAAAACCCCAAAATCATGCTTCCTACTAGCCACACATCATATTCGAATAATTATTTAAAATATCAAACAAAGTCGAAATTAAGCAAATGAATATGTTATAGAAAGCTTAGAGAGTCTATTTTAAGAATATAATTTTTATTTTAGGACTTAATATACCAATCATTCCATTTTAATCAAATAACAAGAACAAGTACTCGCATCGGGCAAAATGTTTCTCCTTACTTCAAAATGGCGCCAAAAATTGTATACTCTTGAGAAAATTATAAAAATTTCCAATTGAAAATATCATTAAACTATTTTTCTAACGCAACTGCTAGCATCCCTAAAGGACTTACGAAACTCAAGTTATGTCTGAACCATGATGACCAATGCAGGACTAAAATTGACTATGCCTCTGGTATAAAAACCAGCGAACTGCTACTGTTGTAGCGCCCTTGTACCCAATTTCTCTACTTCAAAAGAAATATTATCACATTATTTTTCCAAATCTTCGAACCGCGCTTCATTTCGAGTCTCGTAACTTAAGATATGCCTGAAATAAGGCGGTCAATCACATTCTAAGTCTACCTTCGATTTTTCTCCCTATTGAACATATTTTCAATTTTTTAAAAAGTTTCGATTTTCAAAAGTTCTGAATTTTAAGTTTCTATCAAAAACATGATTTCTTATAAAATAATCAAAAATTAAAGTTTCTCTGTAATTGGAAAAAATTCTAAATTAACCGACTCAGAAAAAGTTTAGGGAAACAGAACAGAGGTCTCAATATCACGCATTTGGGAACTCAAACGAACCAGCCGGAGTCGTTCGAATCTCCGGGGCAAAATTCCAACTCAACAGAAATCAACCAAAAAAACAAATAACTCATACAATTAAATCATCATTAATACAAGGTTATAACATACAACAATAGCTTATCCAGACCTTAGGGGATTTAATCCAAATCCCCAATGAGGGTTTCAGAGCAAACATGTATTAAACATTCTCAATTAGATCATAAGCAGAAAGGGAAAAATAAGAGAAAACTCATATTACCCCTAAGACACTGATAAGAGGGTAAAAAATCCTCATTATCATACATGCCTAAAATCACCCATGAGTACACAATCCCCATTTACCTTATATTTGCAGTAAGTTTGATGATTCCATCAAGGATAATAATTCCTCTCCTCAAGCCTATCCATTCTTCCCAAACTTTTCCTCTGTTCCTCTGACTCTTTTTCACGTACTGGCCGAATTCTTCTAACCTAACTTCTAATCACACTTTAGAATTTATATGGGTCTTATTTCTCAAAATTACTCTTTTTTCCCAATTACTCTCCACTTCTCTCCTTTCACCTCACACTTTCCTCTAATTACACAAATTGAACGTTCTCATATTTATTCAGTTAGATTATTATTTAAATTAAATAAATATTTAACTTGAATAATAATTTAATCAGTGATCTGGTGTGATCAGACTGGATCGTCGTGGCCTTCCGTGTAGGGCAGAGATGATGACTAGGGGTGGAAAAACGGGTCGTGGCCCGCCGGGCCGGCCTGCCCACCCGCCAAAAAATGGCGGGTTGGGTTGGAATTTTGGGCCCGCCGCCCACTAACGCCCGCCCTGCTAAAGACTGCCACCCGCCAAAGCCCGCCCCGCCAAAACCCACCGCCCGCAAAAGCCCGCCGCACCTTTTTTATTAACATGGTTGGTATTTTATATTCCAAATTATATACAGTATAAAATTTATATACAACCTTGCATCACATGAAAATTATATACTTTATGAAAATTATATACTTTATGAAAATTATTTACTATGATAATCATTATGAAATTATTTACAGTATGAAAATTATTTACAGTATGAAAATTATTTACTAGCCTTGCATCACATGAAAATTATATACAGTATGAAAATTGATATACAGTATGAAATTTTGAAGATTCTCCAAATTATTAGTCTTGCTCATATTTTATTTGCCTTGCGCAAAAAATTGCTCAGTAAGCCAATTTGTGCATGTTTTTATAAAAACACATAGTTTGTTTAATTTGTGCATGCTTTTATAAAAACACATAGTTTATATACATTGCTCTGTAGGCCAATTTTTATACAAAATTTATAAAAACACAAGTTTTGTGCATGCTTGAAAAAAAGAAGGCGGGCAAGCCCGCCGCCCGCCAACCCGCCACCTTGGCGGGGCGGGCTTGATTTTCATGCCTATTTAAACTTGGCGGGCATGCCCGCCCCGCTCTTTTTTTGGCGGGCATTAAGCGGGGCTGGGCGGGCGGCCCGTTTTGACACCCCTAATGATGACTATAGGAGAGGAGGGGGTGTACCTGCAAGGTACTCCGATGCCAAAGTAAGTTTGGGCTAGAGAGAAAGCAAGTACAAAGAGTTTAGGTATGATTTAGAGTATTGAATATTGATCAAACCTGACCCTCTCAAGTGAGAGGGTATTTATAGAAGTAACCCCCAGCGCGGGGCCAAGGTCTCCCATGTGGCCGAATTATCTGGTCGGCCAATGGGAGACTTCCAGGTGGAGGGTCAGGCGCATAACCCTTTGACCTGGTCCAACTGTTTCCGTGAGATCCAAGAGGTAGTTGGTCGCGTGAACTGTCAAGCGCGTGAGGGGAGCGCCCCCAACGGTTATATTGTGCCCAACGACTATGTTTTGGCCAACGGCTAGATTGTGCCCAATTGCTAGATTGGCTGAATCCAATTATTGGGCCTTGCCTACTGTGGGCCAAGCACCTGCCCAGTCCAGAACAGGAGCCCCCCAAGTCTTTGATCTTAGGAAGAGTGATGACTTGAGATAGCCTTGTGGGCTGTTGCCTTTGAATGACAATGTTCGGGGACATGCCCTTCGCCTGCTATATGGCCGGCGAGGTCGACAGATGGTTGCTTGTAAATCTGACAAGCCTTTAGTATGCGAGAACATGCCCGCAAAAACGGAGCTTTGATGTCAACCAGGTTTAGCAAAGATGCCCGCAAAAATGGCGTTTTTATGTCGACCAAGTTTTGCAAAGATGCCCGTGAAAATGGCGTTTTTATGTCGATGAGCCCCGACGAAGACATGACTTGTACGTATTGTCGAGAAAGATATGCCCGTAGGGGACTGGAGAATACTTAGGGGAATGCAACGTCTAGATTTGGGAATGCCAAACGAAGATTCTCTTCTGACACGTGGTGGTGCACTTAATTTTTGTCAGTGCCTAGGGGGTCTAGGCTATGATGGCCTTTGCACTTCCCCAAGCGAGCAACTGCTTATAAAAGGGGGGAGTGAGGATTCATTTGAACATTTCATGCAAATTTCTCTCCTCAATTCCCATTGCTCTGCAACTCATCCTTTCGTCGGAGTTCATCTTTCCCGTCATCGATCTTCATCGTCCATGCCCAGACCTTTATCTTCAACCTCTAAAATCAAGTAAGTTCTTCATCTTTCATGGTTATTTCTAAGATTTTCTTCATTTTCTGGAAATTAGTATGAATTTCCCAGTGACTCATGAACTTTCTGGTTGAATGTTCATGTGTTCTTCGATGAACACATGAATTTTCTGGAAAATTCATAAAGAACATGAAGAACCTAGGATGAATGTCTTTGAATGTAGCGTAGGATTATGTAAATCTTCCTAGATTTCTGGTTAGGATTCGCTTTAAGTTTGTAGTCGGGCATTAGGCCTTCTTGACACGAGAATTAATGTTCGTGTGCCAAGTTCTATTTTGTCGAGGAGACTCGTCCTCGTGGAATCCTTTCGTGGAGTCGCGGAGACTCGTCCCTGTTTTACGGGGAAAAGGATGTCGCCCCGTCCCGGTACTGTCGACTAGGGCTTGAGGGAGTCCTCGACCTATTCCTCGCCCTTTCACTTGATTAGTGGTGGAAGGGTGGATTTGATCTTTGTCATCGAATTCACTTTTGCTTCCTCTGCTTTTCAAGTGAAATGGCTGACAGAAACGAGGGAGTCATCCCCGACGTTGGGGCTGTTCACGGGGAGGCGGAGCAACTCTTCGAGTATACTAACGTCCGAATGGCTGAGGGAGATATCGACTGGATCGCCCAAGAGCCAATGTCGACGAGATCAACCTTTACTGAAGATGAGGCTCATGAGTTTACTTTCCTTGAAGACCAGGCAGAGGACGCGCCAGCAAACTGCAAGGCTCTTTGCCCCACGGAGGACGACCGGATCTATTCAGTGTATTCGGGAATGAGATTACCCATGTATGAGTTTGTTTTCGTGGAAGCGGGGCATCGTCTGCCTTTCACCGACTTTCAAGAGGCCATCTTCTGCCATCTTGAACTGTGTCCTGGCCAACTGCACCCAAACGCTTTGGGGTTTATTAGAGCCTTTGAGTTGGTCTGCCGATATCTGAGGGTCGGGGCCACAGTGGATCTTTTCTTCTGTATATTTCAAATTCAAAGGAGCACGGCAGGCCCGAAGCAAAGCTGGGTGTCTTTTAAGCAGCAGAGCAGGCTATTTTTGCCGTACTCTGAATCTGTCTGAAACTTCAAGTACAGGTTCCTGGTCGTGAAGCCTGTCTCGGAGGCGGCTAAGGAGTCTATAGCCACCCTGGAAACTATGGAAGTTAATGGTCGGGAGGTGACGAAGGCAGTGTCCAAGTTCCCGTTGGAATGGGTGTATGCGCATGTTAGTTATAGGACCGATCAGTTTTTGGTCAAGCATTAGTAGTTATGTGACGGGGACAAGGAGTCTTTCCGGGCATTGCATGCCTATGTAGAGAGTTTCAGTCCCGCCTTCGTAGTGGACAGGGATGGCAAAGAACTTTACGGGGAGGATGGAGAGCCTGCTCGAGTGGCTCGTTACATAAATACCAAGGCCCTCCTCGAATGTGAAAACGAGGATGTTGCGTTTGAGCTCCTCGGTATAGATTATCTTTTTGCCTGTATTTTTTAATGTCTTGCATTATGTGTTAATCCCCCTTTTATTTTTGTAGGGAAGATGTCGAACATAAGGGAGCGTCTGGTCAGGTCCGCAGTGGCCAAAAACCTCAAGAAGGCGCCAGTGCCTAAGGCCGACGCTGCCAAGTAGCAAGCAACGCTGGAGAAGTTTATGGGCAGCACCACCTCTATTCCGGGCACCACATCGAACCATCCTACTCCGAACACAACAAAAAAGAGGAAGCGGGACGATATTGGCTCTTCCCTAGCTGGTGGCTCAAGCAACTTTGTCGGGGGCAAATTTGTACTTCCTCCGTGTTATCTTCAAGTAAAATTATTTGACGGGGAAGGCTCTGTTGTTGTCCCTGACCTTGAGGCGTCGGCCATTCTATTCGCCGACCCTAGGGTGAAGAGGAAGGTTCTCTGCCAAGATGTGGCCGCTGTTATGAGAGTGTTGGAGGCGGCGCTGGCCCTCGGGGATGCGGAGACAGTTCTGCTCGCGGATCTCAAGAGGGTGCAGGCCAAGATCACCGACCTCGAGCTGGAGAATGTTGAGATACATAACAGGCTGACCAAGCTCGAAGGCAACCTGGAGGCCAAGATCGTACTCCATAAGGAAGTGACCAAGATGAAGGGGGAGGTGACAAGGGTGACGAAAGAGAATGCCCGTCTGAAGGCGAAGGTAGCCGAGCTGGAAGGCTCGTCGGCGGTCGGTTAGGATGAGACCGAGGATGAGAAAGCTTTGAAGAACCGGAGGGACCTGATCGAGATGATCTGGGTCCTCGAGCAGGACAATTTGGGAGTCGCTGAATTCGGATTCAACGCTACAGTGGAGCAGATGAAAGCTCATAATTCCGACGTCCAGCTGTTAACCGAAGGGATTGGCGTTCTAAACGTGGTCGTTGACGGGCAGGTGGTTCCTCCTGAGCTCCCCACTGATGCAGAGTAGCTTTCCTTTTTCTTGTACTTGTGTATTTTGTTGGCCTGCGTTCCATTTGATTTGTAATCATTTGTCGGGCATAGCCCCTTTTTGTAATGTTGACAATTCTGGCCTTGTAGCCATATAAATATCTTGTGTTTGACATTATATGTCTCACATTTTATTTGTGTATGCTTTTACATTTGAATTCTAAGTATGGACGTTTTGCTGACTTGTTATTGTTACGCTCGACAGTTTAGGGGACTCGTCGAGGAGGCGAAGTGTTTTCGCCGGTGGCGGGACTAGGATCTCGGTCAAGGTCCTAATCCCATAGGGCTTGGACTATTCCCATCGCAAGCTGGGTGTCCTATCATGTTGGTGCGGTAACGACGGATCTCGATTGAGCTATCCCCGTTGGGCGCGGAATCTGCTCGTCCCATAAGCAAAAATTGGCCGGCTTTGTAGAGTTAAGGACCGTGCTTGCACCGGGGCACGGTCCCGTGGTCGAGCCATCTCCCCGCAGCGGGATGATCTCACCGGCAGTTAGTACGAACTAGTGGCTGGTCATAACTGTAATATTGTTTGAGCTTTTCAGCGTTCCATGGTCGAGCAAATGGTTCTCCGTCCAGCGTTTCTAGGTAGTAGGCTCTAGGGTCTGTTTTTTATTTGACCATGTATGGTCCTTCCCAGTTTGCGGCCAGCTTGCCCTCGCGTGAATCTTTTTTATTTTTGCGTAGGACCAGGCTACCCACTGGGAAGTCGCGTTTCACGACTTTAGCATCGTGGCGCAAGGTTATTTTTTGTTTCATCGAAGCTTCCCGGAGAGCTGCCCCTGATCGGATCTCTTCGACGAGGTTGAGCTCTTCTCTTAGAGCCTCGTCATTCAGCTCCTGATCTCCACCGGTATCACTGCCTCGATTCGGTAGGCTAGTCGGAAGGGAGTTTCCCTGGTGGTGGAGTGTTGGGTTATTCTATAGGCCCAGAGCACGCTATCTAGCTCCTCGACCCACCTCTTTTTGGCTTCGCTTAGCCTTCGTTTTAGACCTCGAAGGATCACCCTGTTCGTGGCCTCTGCTTGCCCGTTAATCTGGGGATGCTCGATGGAAGTGAAGTGTTGCTTAGTGCCTAGCTTGGCGACGAAGTCTTGAAATTTCCTGTCTGTGAACTGGGTTTCGTTGTCAGTCACGAGGGCCTGGGGCACCCCTAATCGTGCGAGGACGTTTCTTTTGTAGAAACGAAGTATGTTGAAGGCTGTGATCTTGGCGAGAGCTTCGGCTTCGATCCATTTTGTGAAGTAATCGACGGCCACGATCAGAATTTTTTTTGATAAAACCCCATTGTGAAGGGGCCGAGGATGTCCACCCTTCACCAAGCGAAGGGCCAAGGCGAGGACAGGGTCTTCAACTCGTTAGGAGGTACCAAGTGCATGTCCCCGTGGCGCTGGCACCGGTCACATTTTTGGACAAGCTCCTTAGCATCGTGTTGCATGGTCGGCCAATAGTATCCTACTCCCAGGGCTTTTTGTGCTAATGATCTCCCTTATAAGTGTTGTGCGTTGATACCGTAGTGAATTTCCTGGAGAACTTTGGGGACCTTGTTCTCCTCAACGTATTTCAGGAGGGGAATGAAAAATCCTCGTCGGTAGAGTTTGTCATTGGCCAGGACGTACGAGCAGGCCCTTCACTTGGTCATGTTGGCCTCCTTGCTGTCTTCAAGCAGCTCCCCTGTAGTGGGGTAATTGTATATCGGGGTCATCCAAAAGCTGCTGTCGCCAATGGCGTTGACGTCGAGCAACCCTGATGACTTATCAATACTTGGGCGGGAGAGTATCTCTTGTATGACGGATTTATTGCCACCTTTCTTTCTGGTGCTAGCCAGTTTCGATAGGACATCCGCTCGAGTGTTTCGTTCGCAGGGGATGTGCTGGACTTCCCACGCGTCAAACTTAGTTATATTTTCCTTCACCAACGTCACTTACTCGACCAGGTGATCATTTTTGGCTTGGTACTCTCCTCGTACTTGGGACGCTACGAGCTGGGAATCTGTGAATATCTTCACTTCTTTGGTGCCCAAGTCTTCAGTCAACCGCAAGCCTGCGAGGAATGCCTCATACTCGGCTTAATTGTTCGATGTGGGGAAGGACAGGACTAGGGATACTCCAATTAGGATTCCTTCTTTGTTCTCAAGGATAGGGGTGTTCGCATGCCGGTTTAGTTCGGTTTTGGGAGAATCTGATACCCAAACCGATAAAAAATATATGGATTGGTTTGGATTGGATTTACACAATTTTGTGATAAAGCCCAAACCAAACCAAACCAATAAACAACGGGTTGGTTTGGGTTGGATTGATTGGATACATTAGAAACAAATGTGCAAAAATATTTTTAAAAAATATTAACTTATATCAACTAATTTTCTGAAATAATATAAAATTCTTAATTTTATTGTTTCTCCATATTGGTTGTACATATCACAAATGACGTCTTATTTTTTTCTTCTTGAAGTTGAATATCTCATTCTAGTTTCCATGATAATGATAATATATATTATACTAATTTATTATGATTGGTTCGGGTAGGCGGGCTCGCGGGTAGAATTTTGAAAATCCGTTGCCCGAACCAATTAACATCGGGTTTCATTGGTTTGGTTAGGTTTTTGCCCGAACTAAAAAAATTCCCGAACCAAATACAATGGTTTGGTTTGGATTCCGGTTTGGTTCGGATTTGCCCGAACCAATGAACACCCCTACTCAAGGATGATACCGGCGCCATTGCCCGTGGAGCTGGAAGCTCCGTCGACGAAGATGGTCCATTTGTGTGCCCTGCTAGACGGGGATGTTGGAGGCGTCATTTCATCCACAAAATCAGCCAGGACTTTCGCCTTGAGGGCCTTTCTTCCGTCGTAGTGGATGTCAAACTCTGACAGTTCCAAAGACCATTTGAGCATTCTGCCAGCTATGTCTGGCCGGCTAAGCAGCTGTCTTATGGGCTGGTCTTTTCGCACCACTATCGTGTGGGCCAGGAAGTAATGTCTTAATCTCCTCGCAGTATTGATGAGGGCGAAGGTGACCTTCTCGATCTGCTGGTACCTGAGTTCTGGTCCCTGCAAGGCCTTGCTCGTGAAATATATGGGCTTTTGCCCGTCGGGTGTTTCACGAATGAGGGCGGCGCTAATGGCTTCGCTGGTGATGGAGAGGTACAGGTACAACGTCTCCCCGCTATTTGGTCGTGACAGGACGGGGGGTTCAGATAAGGCTCACTTGAGGTGGAGCAAAGCCTACTCGCATTTCTCTGTCCACTTGAATGTGGCTTCTTTTCACAGAAGTTTAAAGAAGGGCAGAGCGTGTTGGGCAGACTTGGCCATGAAGTGAGAAAGTGAAGCGAGCATCCCGTTGAGGGATTGTATGGATTTCTTCGACCTAGGTGTGGGAAATTCAGCGAATGCCTGACATTTGTCAGGGTTGGCCTCTATGCCCCTCTCGGTGAGGTAGAAGCCGAGGAATTTCCCTGCCCGCACGCCGAAGGTTCATTTTTCTGGGTTGAAACATATTTTGCATTTTCTCGCTTGGTCAAAGACCTTTTGCAAGTGGACCATGTGATCGGATTCCTCTTGGGACTTCACGATCATGTCGTCCATGTATACTTCGAGCATATATCTGATTTATGATCGGAAGACCTTGTTCATCATACGCTGGTACGTGGCCCCAACATTTTCAGACCAACAGGCATTACGTTGTAGTAATAGTTCCCCAACGAGGTCATGAACGCGATGTATTTCTTGTCCTTTTCGGTCATGGGGATTTGGTTGTATCCCGAGTAGGCGTCCATGAAGGACAAGAGTTTGAAACCTACAGAATTGTCTACGAGCTTATCTATGTTGGGCAGAGGATAAGCATTCTTCGGGCAAGCCCAATTGAGATTAGTATAATCAATGCACATACGCCATTTTCCATTATGTTTTTTAACTAGTACAATATTGGACAGCCAGGTTATATACCTGGCCTCCGAGATAAATTTTGCCTCTAAGAGGTCTTGTACAAGTTTTTCGGCAGCCTGTGTCTTTTCATCAGATTGCTTGCACCTGCGCTGCACTACCGCTCGAGCAGCTGGGTCGATGGTGAGTTGATGGCAGGCACTCTCAGGATCGAGGTCGGGCATGTCTGCGGCGCTCTAAGCAAATAAGTCTACATTGTTTTCCAGGCATGTCTTCAATTGCTGCTTTACTTCTTCGGGCAGCCCTACGCCATTCTTTACCCCTCTGTTGATCACTTCGAATTGCCCATCTGGTATCGGATGCATGATGGCTGATGCATGGGAGCTTCCTGATACAGTTGAGGTGCCTTCATTGCTGTCTTCCTCACCTTCTTCAGGAATCTGGCTGTCGAGTTCGATTGTGTGCACTGGGAGAGTTGGCTTCTTGTCGGGTTGACTTTCCTCGCCGAGAAGATCTTCATCCCTTGTCCATTTGGCGGCCTTGGGTGATGCACCAATCGAGCTTTGTCCTCGGGTAGCTGCTTCAAAGCACCTCCTCGCAGCCTCTATATCTTCGTGTAAAGTCGCGACGTAGCCCTTCTCCGTGTAATACTTCATCTTGAGATGAACGGTTGAAGGGACAACGATCAGCTCCACGAGGGTTGGTCTCCCCAGGATGCATTGGTACAACGATGGACAGTCGATTACCAGAAATTGGGTTTAGATCGACTTGGATGCCTCATCCCCAAACGTGACTGGAAGCTCCACGTACCCCCAAGGTCTGTCGATAGCTCCGTTGAATCTTTACAGGTCGGATCCCACGTATGGTGACAGATTCTTCCGATCAAGCTTCAAAGCGCAGAATAAACCGGTGTACATGATGTGCACCGAACTGCCCTGGTCGACCAAGATCCGTCGGACATCAGTGCTGACCAATCTTGCCCTGGTGAGCAGAGGAATGTGAGAGTTCGGGGAGCCCCCAGGCAGTTCTTCACGGTAGAATGTGATAGGCTGAGAGTGCCCCCTGAAATTCTCGAGTGTGGATAATCGGTCAGGACTGCAATCAATCATCTGGTCGATTTTCTTTTGACCGACCCTATAGTGAGTTCGTTGTATCCTCCACACAAGATAACCATTGTCGTGGGGAAGGTCTCCCAGGTGCTGTGTGTGGATATCTGGGAGGGTCCTCGAGGTAGTCGGGGATGATGAAGTCCTCTGGCCGCGTGATTGACATGGCGACTTGCGGGGTAAGACTGGGCGGTGAAGATTCTGTTTCCTTCTTGGACTCCGAAGTCTCTCATCGGAAAGACTCACCTTTTTTCCTATACTGTTTCAGGTGGCCCTCCTTGATGAGGATCTCAATAGCGTCCTTCAGATGAATGCAGTCTTCGGTCACGTGGTCATGACTGCGATGGAAGTGGTAGTATTTGTTCTTGTCCGTGTTGCCCTTTGACACTGTCGACTTGGGGAACCAGACACCCCCTTGCTTAAACTCTACGTTAATGCATTTGGAGAGAATGCGCTCGCGGGGAGCTGTCAACAGGGTATATTCTGTGAAGCAACCAGCAGGTCCTTTTCCCTCGCGAGGACGATCGTCTCGTCGTCCTCCTTGTCGCGCTTGGGGGCCTCTAATTCGTATTTTTTTGTTACACGAGAACTCTCTTGATCCCTTGAGTCCCGGGCCTTGTACGCGGCTTCTTACTCCTCGTACTATATATAAGCTTGAGCCTTACGGAGGAGTTCGGCCAAGGTACGAGGGATCTCGATGCCCACTGCTTTGTAAAATTTGCTCTTCGGTCTCAGCCCCTTCTCGAGGAGATATTTTTTCATATGGTCCGTTGTGCGGACCTCGACAGCTTCCTTGTTGAACCTCTCAATGTACGTGTACATGGGCTCATCCTTGCCCTGTATGATGGCTTCGAGAGTGCCTTCCGACTTGGGATGGCATCAGGAAGCAGTAAAGTGTCGGGCGAATTGGTTCTTCAAATCCCTCCAGGACGTGACCGATCCTCGGGGAAGCCGCTAATACCAGGCCATGGCCCCCTTCCTGAGAGTGATGGGGAACAACATGCACTTAATGGCTCCGCTCACGTTGTGGTAGTGGAGCATGGCTTCGATATTTTTTATATGCTCGCCTGGGTCAGTGATCCCATCATAGGTTGCCAGAGGAGGAGGTTTCTCTAGCCCGTGAGGGATACGGGTGTCCATGATCTCCTGAGACAGAGGTCTATGGATGTCGTCGTCACTGCTCGCGCTCGACGACCGACAGGGGGAGTGGCTATGCCCGCGACTTCTGCTGCGTCGAGGGGAATGTCTGCGTGACCCGCAATGCTTATGATGTTTTCTGAGGGCCTGGTCTTCTTCGGGGCAGGAGAGCGTTTGGATCTCCACGAAGGAGAACGGTGTTGTCTTCTAGCGACTTCTGACTCAGACTCTTCCGGTCTTGATCGTCCCCTGACGGGAGAAATGTTGCTGGATCTGTCTTGCTGACGTTTCTGAGGAGGAGACTGCGGGTGTGGAGAGGGATTGCGAGGCTTTTGCGAAGGAAGTCGCTCCTGGAGGATATGCTCGAGCATGTTGATCTTCACACCCTCTTGGAAGATCAGGAGGTTGGACCTGTTGAGAGAGGCAATGAGGGCAGCAGTGTCGAGGTCAGTGTTTTGAGGGACATGTATAGGCTTAAAGACATGACCGACAGCCTGTGCGTGTGGCTTCACATCGTTGGAAGAAGGAGACACAATCCTTTCGTCCATGTGATCGGTCTCATGGACAGCAGTTACGAGGTTATGGTGGTCGACGTTATCCATGGTAACGGCGACAACAGGTTCTTGATGGGCATCATCGTTTCTGTTGGAGGCCATGATGATCAAGTGAATTTTGGAGAGTAAGCTTTAGTCTTTTGGGTGAAAAGATGAGGAATCTTGGTTTAAAAAGACGGGGAAATGATGTTTCCCACAGACAACGCCACTGATCTGGTGTGATCATACTGGATTGTCATGGCCTTCCGTGTAGGGAAGGGATGATGACTGTAGGAGGGGGAGGGTGTACCTGCAAGGTACTCCGATGCCAAAGTAAGTTTGGGCTAGAGAGAAAGCAAGTACAAAGCGTTTAGGTATGATTTAGAGTATTGAATAGTGATAAAACCTGACCCTCTCAAGTGAGAGGGTATTTATAGAAGTAACCCCCAGCGCGGGGCCAAGGTCTCCCATGTGGCCGAATTATCTGGTCGGCCAATGGGAGACTGCCAGGTGGAGGGTCAGGCGCGTGACCCTTTGACCTGGTCCAACTATTTCCTTGAGATCCGGGGAGGCAGTTGGTCACGTGAACTGTCAAGCGCGTGAGAGGGACGCCCCCAACGGTCATATTGTACCCAACGACTATGTTATGGTCAACGGCTAGATTGTGCCCAATGGCTAGATTGGCTGAACTAAGTTATTGGGCCTTGCCAAAAGCTGGATTGGATTGGGCCTTGCCCTATTGTGGGCCAAGCGCCTGCCCAGTCCAGAACAATCAGGATTCTATATTTTCTATTATTCTATCTTATAACAAAATAACTAATATACAAATTATCTGCTCTTTGATCTCATAACCCCAGTAATTAGTAAATTACCAATTTACACCTACGCTCCAAAAACAACAAAATTCAATATAATAAACAAATCACACAGATACATAAATAAAACACTCTAATTATAAGTTAGGGTGTTACACTCAACTTAAAAGTCTTGCTTGAGAGATTCAACCTAGATTTTTGAAGAGGGATTTAGGACTAAATCATTTTTCCCTTTACAAGACCTCGTGCTTGAGGGACTATGTACTAATATATTTTTAAAGGATATATATGAGACAACATAAGATGTATCAAGGGCAGGTGAATAAGATCCATCGCCTAGAGGAGGACTACTAGTAATCTGTTTATCACAATGTGGGCCCATTTATCACATCATGCCCATTGTCTGATACACTCACCTACTTATGAAAATGTGGGAAATGACATGTATTTATCCCATATCGGTAATAGAGGAAGTCAAAGAAAGAAGTCAGGTTCTCTAGAATCATATTGGGAATTACAACTCCACACCCCACGCTGCTGAGAAAGAAGAATAATGTAGCCGCTTTCTTGGGTCTTAGGATTTAAGCTCAATGGATTTTTATAAATACCTCAACCGTTGAGTTGAGGGGGTATTCAATTTACTTCAGCAATCACCTATATATCGAGCTTCTCACCATTCCTACCTGAACTTGTTCTAACACCGGAATCACCTTAAAACTCTCAGACATCCTTATATAATTAGGGGTTGTCAATCATTGTTGACACTTATAAATCAACTATTTTTTTAAAAACAAGTTTAGATGTTAAAATATTTTAAATGATATTAAATTGTTTATAAAAGAATACTTATTAAGTTGTGATATTTTTCATCATTATATTTGATTATAAATAGATTTATTGATAAATTTATTTACGTGTTTTACTATATTATATTTAGGGGTGGCAAAGCGGACGACCCGCCCCGTTTAGACCCGCCACATTTAAGCCCGTCCAAAAGTAGGGCAGAGCGGGCCAACTTAGACGTCCGAGCTCAAAAGTTAAGCCCACCCCGTTTACTAACGAGTTGGCGGGTCGGCCCGCCAATCTTTTTTACAATTTGATTTACTACATAATTTACAAAATTGTTAATCATTACCAAAGAGGCCTACAAATTTTAGCAATGCATAGTAAAACTTTAACAAGTCTTAATGTAAATGTCATATTCTTCAACATAAACAAACAATGTAACCATAATACCAAAAACTTAAAACAAACACACTAAAACCCCAAAAATCAACTTTATTATCATAATAAGAAACAAACCCCTCTGTGCAAAACTTAACTTCTAGCTTTAGAACCCGACTCCAATGACAACGAGTAATAGAAAATAGAAAAGAATGTATTCTCTATGTTTTGCAATAAAGACTTTTCATATTATGAGCGAAAATAAAGAACGAAACAGAGATCAGTTAATGTCTTCAAAATGAGGTGTTTGTGGTTATGTGAAAAATAAATATTAGGGTTTGAAGAAATTAGGGTTGTTTTAAAGGTAAGTCTACATACCACGTTAATATTGTTTTAGTTCCAAGTAAAAATAATAGTTTTTTTAAAAATAGTTTTTTTAAAAGTGGATTAGGCGGGGCGGACCAACTTAAGGCACCGAGCCGAAAAACCTCTCCCCGACCTATAAAAAATGATGGATTAAATGGGTGGGTCCGACGGACCCAACCCGTTTTGCCACCCCTAATTATATTTATATGTCACAAATTTCCATTTAAAAAAATTTTATAGACAGGGTTAATAGTCATTGATTCTGATTTTAAAATACTTTTCATTATTCAAACAAGGGAATATGGATTTCACCTATTTTATAGGTGTTCCACATAGAAATTTCAAATATTCATCAATCTATTAATTATCAATCACTAAATATTTTATTTAATAATTCAATCATTTATTTAACATAAAGTATATCCAATTCATTCATTATTATATTTTTAATGCATGTATATCAATTTATTTATTAATTTTGTTTGACTTATTATTTTTTAAATAATTTTTATTTCATATTTTAACATTTTTTTTCTTTCTTTTAATGAGTATATGAATGCAAAAAACATATCATATGAGAATGCTATTTTTATATGAGAATATAAGAATGAATCTAGACCATTGCATTAAAATATATTTCTAAAATTGATTATTAATTTCTCTCTTCTCTTAAAAGCGCTCGATTTTTTTTTTTTTTTTGTATTTTTGACATGATTTAGTGAAAAATATGATTTAATCTCAATCTTTCCTTTTAAATCTAATGGTTGTTATTCATTCTCACATTCTCATATAATTTACTCATTCTCATTAAATATATCCTCTATGGATGCATTAGGTAAAATAATATTTTTTATAAATAATTTAAAATAGATTTTTTATTAAACGTTCAAAGTATATATTTTTTATTTTTATATTAATAAATATCTAGGTCATCTGATATTTGCATATTTGCTTGTTACATTAGGAATTGTGAATTGTTGGTCCAAAGTTCAACTTCTATCGACATTTATTTATAATTTATTATATTGTACTAGTGTAAATAAGTTTTTGATGATTATAAAACAATAATTTTTTAAAACAAGTCTAGATATTAATAGATTTTAAATAATATTAAATTATTTATAAAAAAAATTATAAAATCATATTTAATCATTATGTTTAATTAGAAATACTTTATTTTGGTACAGTTATTTATGTTTTTATTATAGAATTTATATGTCAAAAATTTGCATTTTAAAAAATATATATAGATTGGGTTAAGAGTAATTGATTCGAGTTTTAAAATATTTTTTATTAGTAAACAAGAAAATATGGATTTTTCACGCATTTTATAGCTCTGGTGCATAGAATTCTCAAATTTTCATTAATTTAATAACAATTCACTAAATATTCTATAGAATAATTCAATCCATCTATTTAACATAAAATATATCCAATTTGTTCATGATTATATTTTTAATGCATACACATCAATCCAATTTATCTTAAATTTTTGTTTCATTATTACTTTTCTAAATAGTTTTTATTTCACATTTAAAAACAATTGTTTCTTTTGATGAGTATATGGATTCATTAGGTGAAATCATAATTTTTCTAATAAAAAATTCTAAAATATATTTTTTGTATTAAAAAAAATAAAAATAAAAAATTATTGTAAAAAAGAATTATTAGACAGTTTTGCTTGACTTATAATTTTTTAAATAGTTTTTATTTTAGATTTTAAAATTTTATTTTTCTTTTAATGATTAAATGGAAGCTGATCGTGAAGGCTGAATCAGATCCTGTTAAAGTGGGCCACCAAGAACGTCCGAGATGCTAGTCGTATAGAGAGGAGGAGGGGGGTGTACCTGCAAGACACTCCGACGCTCAAGTAAGAAAGGGTCAGAGAAAAGGGGCAAGTACAAAGTGTTAGTTCGTAGGGTGAATATTTGATACCTGACCCTCTCAAATGAGAAGGTTTATATAATGCCCCCAAGCGCGTGGCCAATGGTCCTATTTTCGGGGCGAAATAACCGTTCTCCCGAAGAATAGGTAACTGCCCAAAACTAGCCGTTATGTCGGGCAGGGTGCCCAAAACTAGTCGTTATGTCGGGCATAGGCATAGTTTCGGGCACCTGCCCATAGTTGCTCGGAGAGTGTATGAGCCGTGCGGAACGAGCAGCGGTTCCGGGGAGGACTGTGCCGTCCTTGCCCGGCTAGAGGGGCAGAAAGGTAACTTTCTCCCTTTGGTGGATTGGACCTAGGCATTTGGGCCGTTACTGCAGCAGAAGTGGATTGGGTCGTGACTGGCCATTGGCCCAGTCCAGAACAGGAGCCCCCCAAGTTGTTGCTCTCGAGCATGGGAGTGATGACTTAAGGACAGCTCGCGGCTCCGGGGAGCTAACATAAGGTCGTCGCCTGGCGGCGTAGGAGGTTTATCTCGTGGTGCCCGTTGCCTTTGGTGTCCGTGATGTTCCTGGCCGTGATAGAGCTGTCCGTCGTACGGGGAGACTAACGGTTAGAAGGAATTGGAAACGTTAGGGCGCCACGTGTGCATAGAGTTCTGTGCAGCAGTTGCTAGGCAATGATGGCTAGTTAATAACCATCATGACCTACGAGGGCGTGCCATCGCACGTGCCCCTCTGTATAAAAAGGGGAAACTCGTTCCATTCTGAACTTTTCGCTCTTGTTTCTCTTCGTCTCCTTCAGAGCTCCTGCCCGTTCGTGCTTTCAGCTTTTTCGGCCACCGTCTCAACTCCGGGCAACCACTTTTCGTCCCTTTAACTCAAGTAAGTTCATTGATTTTGCTCTGATTTACTCTTTTTGATGATCAATGGTAGATTGCATGCGGTTAGGGCTTTGGTCGGGGACGTCGTCCTCAGCCCTTTGCGAGCCCTTTCACTTGACTAGCGGTGGAAGGGTGGATTTGATTTATCGTCGAATTCACTTTTTTCTCTGCTTTTCAGGTGATCGATATGGCGACGGGGCCAGATGGAGAAATTAGCCTGGATTCGTCAGAGGAAGAAGCTAGTTCCTCGGACAGCAGTAGTTCGACGAGGAGCTGGTCTGTACGAATTACGGGGAGCGCTTCACTATGTATGAATACGCATTCAAGGAGCTGGGAATGAGGCTTCCGTTCAGTGATTTTCAGCAGTCTGTGTTCGTACACTTGAATTTGGCCCCGACGCAATTGCATCCGAACTCGTTGGCCTTTATACGGGCGTTTGAGCTGGTCTGTGATTTCTTGAAGATAGAGGCTACTCTTCCCTTGTTCTTCACTGTCTTCCACCTTCAACGGCAGCTGGCGGGGAGGAAGTACGGTTGGGTCTCGTTGAAGCAGCCTTGTAAGCTGTTCAAGCCCTTCTCGGAATCGATACAGACATTCAAGGAGAGGTATTATATTATAGAGCCCGTGTCGGAAGCTGCCCAGGATAACATTTATGTGTGGGAGATCGAGGTCGATGAGGATGGTAACGACCTGCGCAATGAAGATGGGAAGTATATCGGGGAGAGACTGCTGAAGTTCCCCTTCCACTAGGGACCCGCCCATTTTACCAAGAAGCCAAACGAGTATGTCTTCCAGCCGCACAACTTGGACGAGCAGGATGCTGCCTCCTACGAAAAGCTGGTAAAGTACGTTAGCTCGTGTCGTCTCGTAGAGTGCGTCACGAAGAAGGGGGAGCCGATCCTCGAGGATGACGACAGCAGACGCGTGGAGTATCGTTTTATCAATACCAATGCGCTTCTGGAGTGCAAGACTCTCGCAGATGCTCATAAATTGCTTGGTAGTCTTAGTTATTTTAATTTGCCCGAATTATTTCTTTCCTCGTATCTAACATGCTCGTATTTTGTTTGTGCAGGTGAGATGCCTCAGGCTCATGAGAGGATCGTAAAGAATGCTCTTGTGAGGAACAAGCCCGGAACTGCCCCTCCCAAGTCTCGATTTGCTGATGCGTGAGCTTCCACCCCTGCTCAGTCTGCTGCGGGGACCTCTTCTCCCACTCCTGTTCCCCGGGGATCTCCCCTTCCTTTGACCTCGCGAACCAAGCGGCTGAGGGCCAATGACGCTGTGGATCTTAGTCGGGCCCTAGAGAAAGGTAAGTTTGAACTTCCTTCTTGCATACTTGATAGGAGATTCTTTGAGGGGAATTCTTTGATCGTACCGCGGGCAGAATCTCTTCGGCTGGAAAGCATGGATCGCCCGAGCAAGAGGGCGTTGGTGGCCCAAGATGCCTCTTCACTGGTCAGAGTTTTGGAGATGGCACCCATTTATGCTGAAGGGGACTCTGCCACTGAGTCTAAACTCAAGGCTGCTCGGGCTGCTGCGGCATCTCTCAAGGAAGATGCTAAGATTGCTGATGATGCCCGGAAGAAGGCTGACGAGGAGGTGGCTAGGCTGAAGAGGGAGAATTCTACGCTGGCTGCGGAGAAGAAGGCGGCTGAGGAGCTGGTCCAACAGCTGAGGGCGGCCAATGCTCCGGGCGAGGGTGAACCCGAGGACATGAGGGAGCTGAAGACAAGGTCTGAGTTGGTTGCCCATATGTTGGTGGCCGAGGATGACAATATTGTTATTGCGAACGAATCCTTCAAGAATGTCGTGCTTCAACTGCGGGTGGTGAACCCCGAATTTGATTTTTCCACCGAGGGTACCCACTATCTGGCGCATGTTGAAGATGGCCGAATCATTATGCCAGACTCCCTTCTTGAAGAGCATGCTGAGGATCAGCCCGCGGAGAACCAGGAGCCTCAGCCTGAGCCTGCCGACCAGATGGATGAGTAAAGGATTTTTCTGTTGTCGTTGTAATTTGTCCGGCATGCGTGCCGTGTATGTGTTGTAATCTATTTTTGGGGGGTATGGCCCCCGGTTTATGTAATCCATTACAATCATGGTCCTAGTGGCCATTTATTATATTTAAATTATGTGCCCGGTCTTGGTGGTCGGTTTTGCTATTTTCATGGTTTTACTTGCTTTTATTTTCTGCTAAGTGTTGTACTCATGCTCGTTGTGAATGTATGTCTGCCCGTGATAGGGAGTATTTGACTTATGTGAAGTTTCAGGGGATTGCTCGTTGTAGATGTGTTCGGCAGTGAGGGGTACTGGTCGAACGACCAGGGAATATCCTGGCGGGGATGCGGAGCTCAGGTCGCGTTTGAGGCCTGAGTTTGCAGCGTGAACGTCCCATCGCGAGTTGGGGTTTTGCCAGTCATGGTACTTTGACGACGGCGATGCTCGATTGAGGACCGCTGTCGAGCAGATACTCGGCTCATTACTGAGCGGAGTTCTACTTTATTGGTATGCGACGCTTGTACCTAGGCATGCATAATGGTCGGTAGCTGACGTTCGTCATCGCGACGGGTCGAATTGAGAATTAGGGCCTTAGCTATAGTATTGTTTTAGCTTTTCGGCGTTCCATGGTCGAGAAAGTTCTTCCCCATTGAGATGTTCTAGGTAGTAGGCCCCATTCTCCTTTTTTGCTCGGATGCGATAAGGTCCTTCCCAGTTGGCGGCTAGCTTGCCTTCGCGAGAGTCCTTATGGTTTCTTCTTAGGACGAGGTTGCCCACGTCGAACTCTCGTCGTATGACTTTGGCGTTGTCCATGATGGAAATTTTTTATTTTAAGGAGGCTTCGAGGAGGGTCGCCTCTGTTCGGATTTCCTCGACAAGGTCGAGTTCCTCCCTTAATGCTTCGTCGTTCATTTCCTTGTCTAGGGGTAACTCTGTTCGCCTAGAGGGTATGTGAACTTCAACGGGGATTATAGCCTCGATCCCGTATGCTAGACGAAAAGGTGTTTCCCCGGTTGTAGAGTGTGGAGTTGTGCGGTATGCCCATAAGACACTGTGAAGCTCCTCAACCCAAGCCTTCTTTGTTTCGTCTAGCCTTCGTTTGAGGCCTTGAAGGATGACCCAGTTAGCTGCTTCAGCCTGCCCGTTTGTTTGAGGGTGCTCGACGGACGCGAAGTCCTGGAACTTCCTGTCCGTGAATTGTGTCCCATTGTCCGTTACTATCGCTTGGGGATGCCGAAGCGTGCGAGGATGTTTTGTTTGTAGAAATGTAGTGTATTGAGGGCAGTTATTTTGGCCAGAGCCTCCACTCCTATCCATTTGGTGAAGTAGTCTACGCTCACTATTAGGTATTTGTTCTGATTTAATCCTACCACGAAGGGTCCTAGGATGTCTAGGCCCCACCAGGTGAATGGCCACGGGGAGGACATAGCCTTGAGCTTGTTAGATAGAGCCAGGTGCACGTCCCTGTGCCGTTGGCATTTATCGCATTTCTTCACATGTTCTTTAGCGTCGTGCTGCATGGTCGGCCAGTAATATCCTGCTCGGAGGGCCTTTCGGGCAAGGGACCTTCCACCGAGATGTTGGGTGTTGATTCCTTCGTGGATTTCACGCAATATGTGAGCGACCATTTCTTCCTCGACGCATTTGAGCAGCGGAATGGAAAATCCTCGCCGGTAGAGTTTATCTTCGACCAGGACATAAGAGCAGGCTCTTCGGCTAACCACACTGGCCTCCTTGGGGTCGGACAGGAGTTTGTCCTTGGCGAGGTAGTTGTAAACGGGGGTCATCCAAAAATTGTTGTCGTCGATCACGTGTACGTCGAGGTTCGGGGAAGCCTTCTCGATGCTGGGTCGAGGTAGAACCTCCTGTATGACGGACTTGTTTCCGCCTTTCTTCTTTGTACTGGCCAGTTTGGACAAAACATCTACTCGGACATTGTGTTCGCGGGGAACATGTTTCACTTCTACCGTTGTAAACTTCGCCATTTCCTTTTTGACCAAGGCTAAGTATTCGGTTAGGTTTTCGTTTTTGGCTTGATATTCTCCTCGGACCTTAAGGGCCACGAGTTGTGAATCTGTGCAAATGACGACTTCTTCTGCGCCCAGGTCCTCGGCTAGACGTAATCCAGCGAGGAATGCTTCGTACTCAGCCTGGTTGTTAGAGGTGGGGAAGGACAGGGTGAGCGACACTTCAACGATGATTCCTTCGTTGCTTTACAGTATGATGCTCGCACCGGTTCCTGCCGAGCTGGAGGCACCGTCCACGAAAATGGTCCATTTGCATGCTTCGTTCGTGGGGGAGTCTGCAAACGTCATTTCTGCGACGAAGTCGGCCAGAGCCTAGGCCTTGAGGGCTTTCCTGATTTCATACTAGATCTCAAATTCGGACAGTTCAAGCGACCATTTGAGCATTCGACCGACCATGCCTGGCCGTCCCAGTAACTGCTTTATGGGTTGATCTGTTCGAACCACGATCGTGTGGGCTAGGAAGTAGTGTCTTAATTTTCTGGCTACGTTGATGAGGGCCAGAGCCACTTTCTCTATCTGTTGGTACCTTAACTCTGGTCCTTACAGTGCTCTGCTCGTGAAATATATGGGCTTCTGCCCGTCAGGTGTCTCGCGGACGAGAGCGGCGCTTACTGCTTCGGTTGCTATGGCGAGGTACAGGTACAAAGTTTCGCCGTTGTCCGGGTGAGAGAGGACTGGTGGCTCTGAGAGCACCCATTTCAGATGTAGAAGAGCCTTGTCACATTCCTCGGTCCATTCGAACGCTGCCTCCTTGCGGAGGAGTTTGAAGAACGGTAAGGCGTGCTGGGCAGATTTGGCCACGAAACGAGATAGTGACGCGAGCATCCCGTTGAGGGATTGGATGGATTTCTTTGACTTGGGCGTTGAAAACTCGCAAAATGCTCGGCACTTATCGGGATTGGCTTCGATTCCTTGTTCTGTTAAATAGAAGCCGAGGAATTTGCCTGCTCGAACACCAAACGTGCACTTCTCTGGGTTAAAATGCATTTTGTATTTTCTGGCCTGTTCGAAGACCTTTCTCAAATGGGCGGTGTGATCGGTTTCCTCGTGGGATTTTACGATCATGTCGTCCATATAGACTTCGAGCATGTCGCCTATTTCTCCCCGGAAGACCTTGTTCATCATTCATTGATAGGCCGCTCCGGCGTTCTTCAGGTCGAAGGGCATTACGTTGTAGTAATAGTTGCCCGATTCGGTCATGAAGGCCGTGTACTTTTTGTCGGCCATCTCCATTGGAATTTGATTATAGCCTGAGTAGGCATCCATGAACGATAAAAGTTTAAAACCGGCAGAATTATCAACAAGTTTATCAATATTGGGGAGGGGATAGGCATCCTTTGGGCATGCCTTATTAAGATCGGTGCAGTCAATCCACATTCGCCATTTGCCATTAGATTTTTTCACAAGTACAACGTTGGACAGCCAAGTGGTGTACTTGGCCTCCGAGATAAATTTGGCCTCGAGGAGGTCCTTTACAGCTTTTTCTCCAGCCTCCGTTTTCTCCGGAGACTGCTTTCTCCTACGTTGTGCTACTGCCTTGACAGTCGGGTCAATCGTGAGTTAATGGCAGGCGAGGGAGGGGTCCAAGCCGGGCATCTCGGCGACGCTCCAGGCGAACAGGTCAACGTTTTCATGGAGGCAGGCTTTGAGTTGCTTCCTCGCGATGTCAGACATATCTGCTCCAATCTTCACTCCCCGCTGAGGGTCGTCGCCGAACAAAACGAGCTCAAAGTTGTCATCTGGGATTGGGTGCATCGGATGGGAGCTGCTGCTGGACGTGGTAGACGAGCTGGCTGAAGCTGCTTGGTCCTCCTGTTAGTCTTCTTCGGGGAAGCGGCTGTTGAGGTCAACGGAGTCGACCTGAGGCAGGGGCTTGGCTTCCTCAGAGCTGCTGGGTAATGCTGACTTGCTCGATACCTTTGGCTTGGACGTAATGGCGTTGAGCCCTTTTGTGGCTGCTTAAAAACACCTTCGTGCAGCTTCGATGTCGCCGTGGAGGGTGGCGACCATCCCCTTCGAAGTGTAATACTTCATCTTGAGGTGGACTGTTGAAGGCACAGCTACCAACTCGGCCAGAGTAGGTCTTTCGAATATTCACTGGTACAACGACGGACAGTCGATTACCAGAAATTGTACTTTGATGGATCTGGCCGTCTTTGCTGACCCAAAGGTCACCATCAATTCAGCGTATCCCCATGGCTCCACGTAGGGGGTAAGGTGTGATTCGTCCAGCTGAAGTGTTGAAACAGCTGGGAGTACATAATGTCGACTGAGCTGCCCTGGTCGACGAGGATTCTGTGAACGTCGAAGTTCGCCATTCGGGCTCTGACCAGCAAAGGTATGCTCGAGTTTGGAGATCCCCCGAGGAGCTCCTCCTGGTAGAAGGAGATGGGGATAGAGCCCTTCTGGGCTTGATCGAGCATGGTCACATTATTGGAGCTTGTGTTGATTAGATGCTCGAATTTTCGTTTCACGGAGCCCACCGTGATTTTATTGAAGCCTCCGCCAGAGATGACCATGGCGGAGGGAAACGTCTCCCACGGGCTGTGGGCCGTGAAATAGGCAGGGGCACTGAGCTTGTCCGGGACGTAGAAGTCCTCTGGTCACGATACGGACATAGCGACTTGGATGTTGGCCTCTTCCGAGGAAGACACCTCTTCCTCTATTTTCTTGGACTCCTGGGCGTCCTGCCGAGGAGTGTCTTTCTTCTTCGCGAACTGTTTCAGGTGGCCATCCCTGATCAGTATCTCGATAGCATCCTTCAAATGGATGCAGTCTTCGGTAGTGTGGCCTTGCTCTTGTGGAAACGATAGTACTTCGATTTGTCGGCGTTGGGTTTGGCCGGCAACTGTTTGGGGAAGTGGACCCCTGCTTGCTTGAACTCCGAATTAGAACATTCGGAGATGATCTTCTTCCTGGAGACGGTCATGGGGGTATAGTCATGGAATCGTCCAGAGGGTCCCTTGCTATCGCGGGAGTCCCGAGGACGGTCTTTGTGCCTTCTTTCGCTCTGACGAGATGTCGAAGCTTCTTCGCCTCTGGAGGCCCGAGCGTTCTCCTGATGGCGTAACGCTCAGAAGTTGCTGGCCGCAACCTTCTCTTCATATTGAATGTGCGATTGGGATTTGAGGAGGAGGGCATCTAGGTTCCTCGGAGGTGCGAGGCCGACGGCCTTAGAAAACTCTGAGCCCGGGCGGAGTCCCTGCTCGGGCAGAAACTTTTTCATCTCGTCCGTTGTAGGGACCTGTACTGCTTCTTTGTTGAACCTCTCGATGTATGCGCGGAGAGGTTCGTCCTTTCCTTGGATTATGGCCCCAAGGGAGGCCTCAGTCTTGGGGTGACGACGAGAATCTGTGAAATGCCGTGAGAACATTCTGCCCAGTTGTCTCCATGAGGTAATGGATTCTTTGGGCAACTGCTTGTACCACGTCATCGCTCCTTTTCGGAGTGTGGTCAGAAATAGCCGGCACTTGATGATGCCCTGGATGCCGCGGTAGTCTAGAAGTGCATCGATATTCTCGATGTGTTCATCAGGGTCCGTCGTACCGTCGTACATGCCCAGTGACAGGGGCTTCTCCAGGCCCGTAGGGAGACGAGTTACCAAGATTTCCTGGGACAATGTGCCGCGAGGCTCATTATCACTGCTGGAACTGGTGAATGACGGGGACCGAAGGGTACGTTCGCGGCGGTGGTTCCTTCGGGGAGAAGGTGATCGGGCTAGGCCTTTAGACCTGACCGGGGGTGACTGTTCGTCCCTTCGGGTCCTCTTGTGACCGGGAGAGTGGTGGTTATGCGGGGAAACTTGGTCGCGCTTCCAGACGGTGCGAGAGTCAGGTTCTTGGCGCAGTCTTCGGTCGATATCTCGCCGGGGCTACAGGCTCCTTGATCGTCATTGATTCCTCCTCGGAGGAGGGGATCTTGGACGGGTGTATTCTTCTAGCACCCCGATCCTTTCGTTCTGCTGCAGGATCAGGTTGTTGGTTTTGTTGATCGCCTCCAGGAGGCCCACCACGACCGGGTCGGCATTGGGCGGAACAGGAATAGGATGGATGTCTAGCGAAGGCTGATCGTTATTGCGGTCAGTAGGGGTAGGGGAAAGAGAAGCCGTGGCCCCGTCCCTCAGAAAACATGCATCTCCAAGAAGAGATGACGGGCTGTCAATGTTAGTCTTGTTGACGGGGAGGACAGCCGGTTGGAGAGCACCTTTGGCATGATCTTATGTAGCCATGATGATGGTCTTGGAAATTTGCTTTGATCTTCGGTTTCCGGGGAAAGAAAGATGGGGAGAACAATGATCCCTACAGATGGCGCCACTAATTGTGAAGGCTGGATCAGATCCTGTTGAAGTGGGCCACCAAGAACGTCTGAGATGCTAGTCGTATGGAGAGGAGGAGGGGGTGTACCTGCAAGGCACTCCGACGCTCAAGTAAGAAAGGGTCAGAGAAAATGGGCAAGTACAAAGTGTTAGTTCGTAGGGTGAATATTTGATACCTGACCCTCTTAAGTGAGAGAGTTTATATAATGCCCCCTGAAGATGGCTGGTTTACACCTGAGTGAATCGCACACTCAAAGATACAACAGAGTCGCCACCGAACTTTATTTAGTCCCAAAGGACAGGGAAAATATCAATAAAACCCAAGGGGAAGAGAAACGGGAACGGGGGGTCAGTTATACGAAAGGAAGGTATTTGCACCTAACGCATCCGTCGTACTCGACGGGAACCATTTCGCTTGCTTCTAGGCTTGGATGAGTTATCTATCTAAAGGCTTCTAGCTAAAGAGAGAGAGGAGAGAGAAAGGGGAAAAAGAAAAAAAAGGAAAGAAAGTGCTCGCGGAGGAACGAAGTCCTCGTGCCTACGTACCCTCATAGTGCAATGAGGAAGTCAGAGCGTCGTAGTTCATGGAACCAGGGGATAAAGAAGAAAGAAAGAAAGGAGGAAGACGGAAGAAAGGTGGAAGTGTGCTCGCCGAGATCATTGCAATCTCATGCCTACGTATCTGACATTCGAAAGAATGCAGAATCAGAGCTTCCATAGTTCGGGGAACTGAACGGACAAAAAAACAAGAAAGAAACAGGGAGACGAAAGAAGTGGTGTCAAAACCAAGAGCAAGAGTGAAAGAAAACTCCACTGGGGAAGACCACACAGTAAGAGCGATTACACCAGAGACTAGAAAAAGTGTGGTGACAAAACCAAGAACAAAGAAACTCTGCTGGGGGTAACAAAGAGGATTGGTGTCGAAACCAAGAAAGTAAGAGCCAAATGAATAAAAAGGGCTCTGCTGGGGATCCAAATAAAGAAATGGTGTCCTAAACAAGAGAAAAGAGAGATTTGGTATATTAACTAGCTGACAGTGGTTAACCGAAGAAAGAGAGTAAGACCCTGGCGGGGAAAAAAGGTTGATGTCAACAGGCAGGCTGTGATAGACCAAGAGAGAGAGTGCTGGAGCAAGAGAAGGTGTTTGACTCTGAAGGGCATAGGTATATTAACTGATGAATAGTGGTTAACAGAAGAAAGAAAGGACTGCAACTCTGTGGGGGTAGAGAAGCACTGGTTTTAACAGAGAAAACTGTGATGAACCGGGAGAATGGGTGTAGGACCGATCGAAGGTCGTAACCCAAAAGGGATGTTGGTAATGACTGAACAAACAACACTTGACCAACAAAGAGGGTTATTAACTCAAAAAGGGGGTTCAGTATTTTAACAGACGAACTGTGATTAACTGAAGAAAAGGGTGATTAACCAAGAGAAGGTGATTAACCCAAGGAACTCAGTGTTTTAACAGACGTACTGTGGTTTACTGAAGAAAAGAGTGATTAATCAAGAGAAGGTGATTAACCCAAGGAACTCAGTGTTTTAACAGACGGACTGTGGTTAACTGAGAAGGAGTGCAAACATTGGTGTTTTAACTGACCGGCAGTGATTAACCAAACAAAGGAGAAGAACCAAGAGAAGGTTGCGAACTCCTGGGGAAAAAATGGTCGTGACAGGAAAACTGTGCTGGACCAACGAAGGAGAATTTAGACTCTTCAGAGGAATAAAAAAGCAATGATTGATTACGAGAAGAAAGGAGTAATGGAACAAAGAGAGATTGCTAGCGCAAGAATAATGATCTTAACCAAGAAGGATGGTGATTGATCAAAAGGAGAGATTAAGAGAGATAGGAGTGATCAAGAATCGAAAGAGATTGCAAAGAGAGAAGAGTGATCAAGGATCAACTCGATTGGGGAAAGAAAGCACATTACCGCCTGGATATAGAGATGATTAAGCCAAGCACAGGGTCATTCGTCCCCTACCTGAAGTAGTTAGAATGAGAGTAGGAATTCTCCCTTCTCATTCCTTCCCTAACACACACAGGGTGTAATGCAGAAGTTGAACCGGACGGCACAACAACTCCAAGTTGTACAGTGCTCCTGCGTAGAGAAACAGACAGCATAACGACGTCAATTTGTACTGTGCTCTGATGCAAGGCGCAGCGCGAAACTCCAACTCCACGGGGGAACGAGAGAGAAAGCTCTAAAGAAAGTCTAAAGAGAGGAAAGGGGAAGATCAACTAATCGAAACGTGTTTCGATCAATTAATCAAGGGAGAAATATGCTAACAACTTTCCAAAGAGGATGATAAGTCATTAAAGCATAAATGAGTGAATTATTGATTACACAAGATTAAGTTTATCCATGAAGAATAAACTTAATGCAAACTGAAATGGAAGGTGCAAAACAGTGCCAAATGATCATCAAAATGCCACACAAAATCATGTATCATGTGAACAAAGATAGTGCAAGAAGGATTGTGTTCATACAATACTAAGAACATGAAACAAATGAATAATCGAAAATGTGCATCGAAAGTTCATGAATATGCTTCAACCAAAAGTGAAATGGCATTTAGAACCTCCATAAAATCAAGCATGATAATCAATGGAAGTTAAAATGAAGAAAGCATGGCAAACACACTTGAAAATGCAAGAAAATGGCCATTCTGTTCAGTGGTAACCGGTTACTCACCATGCGTTAACCGGTTACTTGCTTGAAAATTAGCGTTCTTGAGGAAAATTACACTGAGTAACCGGTTAACCACCATACGTTAACCGGTTACCACTGAACAGTGGTGAAAAAAAAACAGCAAAAACAGCTTTTCAAAAGTGATTCTCAGCACATATTCACTTATGCAAACCACCACATGCTTAGATACAAATTTGTGCACAAAAATTACATCATGTAAGGGCAATTAAACACAACTTGAAATCAATAATCACGAAGATCAAAGATCAAACAATTGCATGGTAAATCAAACCGAACACGATCAAAATCACAACGTAAACGCGCGAAATCAATCGAAACAGAGAGAAAAAATAGATCCACCAACCTACAAGGCTGAGACGTGCCTTGGTGATTGTTGCAAAGGATTCTTGATGCAGAAAATCAAAGAAAACCAGAGGAATCTTCAATTTGTAGACGAACCGTATCGAAATCGAGCAAAATACGATAAAGCTCCAAAATGCGAATTCGAACCGTTGGAGGTTGCAGCAAATACTCAAGATTAATCCAAAAGCTGAAATAACTCCAGAAATCCAAGTGTAATAGCAAGAATGATGAAGGTTGAGCTCAAGAAATAATCACTTTTGATGTGAAAAGTGATTATCCTTCAAAGTAGAAATGAGCTTTGGTGATGTTTTGGAGGAGAATTGAGATAAAGATGAAGATGTAGTAGAGAAATTCAGAGGGAATGTGGGAGAATTGAGAGTGAAATGGAGAAAATGGTTGAGGGCCCTTGAAAATGAGTGAAGGTGAGTTTATATAGATTTTAGGTTTGGAGTGTGAGATGGTTTGGAATTTGGTTTGGAATTAGCTTTGGGTTTGGAACTAGGCTAGGAGTTAGTTGGACTTGACTCACCGAGTCAAGGCGGTTAACTCGGTTAGTTAGAACCAACTCGGTAACAATCCCAAGGTGCACTCAATCATCCAAAGGTTGATATGTTTGGAAAACAAGGAACATGGTGCACTTGAATTAGAGTGAAACATTGGAATAAATGCACTTGGACTGCCTTGAAATGTCTAGAGATCTCTAGAATATTCCACACATTGCTAGAACACTGTAGGATCAATGACCAAAGAGAGTACATGGCTGCTGTCTCAAAAAATGCAGCAGGAATTTCAAAATTGCACTGAGTAACCGGTTACTCACCATGCGTTAACCGGTTACTTCAGTCAATTTTTGCCCAAATTGCTCAGGAAATGATACTGGAGTCCCGGTTGTGGTTTTCCACCTCTTGTCTTGATGAATAGGTATGTAAACCTTCATTTTGTGCTTGTTTTGATGACGTGATGATCTTGTGAGGATATGATTAATCGGGCTTGAAAAACCTGAATATCCTGCGGCAAGAAACACACAGAGAAAAGTGCGAATGTGTATGCTAACGATGCGAATGCGCATGCTTATGCAAAAGGCAAAAGAGGGAGGTCAAAACTAGGGTTACGACAGCTGCCCCTATTTAATCCTCTTGGACCCGAATGTATGAATTGCGCTAGCTTTTCGATGATTCGAGATAAAAGGGGATTAAATAAAAGAGTAGCTCGAGAATTTGGCCGACGGCGACAAAGGGAGTGGTGCAAAGATAGAAAAGATAAAGTGCAACGTTTGGCTGAAAATCTGCTGGGAAATAAGTCAAGCCAAAAGAGAGGGAGTATGATCGATGCATATGCTATGTATGCGTTTCTACATGATGCTTGATATCATGCAATGTAAAGGTGCAAGATAAGGTACAGCAAGGCGGTTAGGCAGAAATCGTAGCACAACGACTTCGAAACCCTCGACCGGGGAGAGGACCTGCAGATAAAGACAAACTCTGCTGGAGAAGAGAGTTCACAAAGGATGATGATCCCGCTGGGGAAAGAAACCGAGAACATCTCAGGTTTCTAAATCACCATGGTTGTCTTTGTTGGGGATGAAAGAATTAAATAAATTCTTCCTACCAAGACTGGCTCTGCCTAGGGAAAAGAAGTTTCCGAATCATGTTGACTTTGCTGAGGAGAAACCACAGCTGCTGGGGCCATTTAGTTTCAAGTCATCGGAGATGATGCACAACCCTTGCTGGGGAAAAGTGAGCAAAGTGTCTTTGCTGGGAACACTTCGGCAACCTGCCGGGGAGAATGATGACTCTGCTGAGGTACTGCTGAGGAGACAACAACTTCTTCACAGAACCATCGCACTGTCGGCCAGGCGTTAGGCTTATCAATGGATATTACTGATTATCCTGCAGGAGTTACCAGTAACACATGCAATACATAATGCCTTCTCGGTTGTTTTAGCTTTTTATTGTTCTCAACGCTTTTTAGTATTATGTGATCACAAATAATTGTTTATTTTGCAAACAAAATACTGGAATGAGAACAAATTGAGATGACAAAGAATGCATTTTATTGAATGTGAAAATTTTGTACATAAAGTGTGTACAAGGATGCAAACTCCTTGATGAGGAACTTTGCAATAAAATTGAAAAACAAAAGTAAATGGCAAAGGGAAATTATGCTTTGCATTGATTACAACATTGGCCACCATCCACTCTAAGTCTAGGTTCCAACGCTTTGCACCAGTTGATAATGATTCGACTGCTCTGTTACCGTCTGAGGTCCAGCCGTGATGAAAAGAGGATCAAGTGTTCACAATCAAATGCCTTTATCCCTAATTTTTGCCTGGACATGTTTTCACATATATTTTTTTTCGTCCACCGGGATGCCCATTTTTGCCTAAGTCTCCCTTTCGGGTTTTCAACTTAGCGGGCTACTATTGTTGTTTTTTTCATTGTCCCTAACTTTTGCATGGACATTTCTTTTTTTCGGTCCATCGGGACGTCCATTTTTGCCTAGATTGTCCTCGCGGATGTTAATCTAGCAGACTTTTATCCATTTTTTTTCAGGCATAATATTTTTTGACTGTATCGGAGTTCACGGGCGATGGCAACTCCTCCCCATCCATTGTGGTGAGGATCAGGGCTCCGCCTGAGAAGGCTTTCTTGACAACAAAAGGTCATTTGTAATTGAGAGTCCATTTGCCTCGTGGATCCGAGTGAACAGGTGAATACCTCTTGAGCACGAGTTCACCTTCACAGAACGTTTGAGGGAGAACTTTCTTGTCAAAAGCTCGCTTGAGGCATTTCTGATACAATTAACCAGGATAAACGGCTGTAAGGCGCTTCTCTTCGATGAGATTCAGCTGGTCGTATCTGGATTGAACCCATTCAGCTTCATCAAGGCCTGCTTCCATGATGACTCTGAGCGAAGGAATTTCGACTTCGATGGATAAAACTGCCTCCATACCATACACGAGCGAATACGGAGTTGTCCCAGTAGAAGTGCGAACTGAAGTTCTGTAGCCATGCAGTGCAAAGGGAAGCATTTCATGCCAATCCTTGTAAGTTTTGACCATTTTCTGAACAATCCTTTTGATGTTTTTGTTTGCTGCTTCAACGACACCATTCATCTAGGGCCGATATGGTGAAGAGTTGTGGTGCTCGATCTTAAATTCTTTACACAACTCCTTCATCATATTGTTGTTTAGGTTGCTTGCATTGTCCGTGATAATGTTGCTAGGAATGCCATAGCGACAAATTATCTCTTTCTTGATAAATCTAGCAACCACTTGTCGTGTAACGTTTGCATAATAAGTAGCTTCGACCCACTTGGTGAAGTAATCGGTAGCAACCAGAATAAATCGATGATCGTTGGAAGCCTTTGGCTCGATCATTCCAATCATATCTATACCCCACATGGAAAATGGCCAAGGCGCAGTCAAGACATTCAATGGAGTTGGAGGCACATGGATCCTGTCTCCGTAGATTTGGCACTTGTGACATCTTTTGGCAAAGTTGTAACAATCTACCTCCATTGTTGTCCAGTAATACCCAGCCCGAAGGATCTTTTTGGCCATAGAGGGACCTTTAGCATGTACACCCTCGCAGCCCTCATGTATGGACCTTATGATGGTGTGTGCTTCGTGTCTATCCACACATCTGAGCAACACGGAATCATAATTCCTCTTGTACAGTATACCACCACTTAAGAAGAATTTGGCGCAAAGCTGCCTAAGAGCTTTCTTGTCAGTGATAGTGATACCCTCGAGATATTCCTATTTTTCCAGATATCTTTTGATGTCATATAACCAAGGCTTGTCACCAGACTCATCCTCGATTGCTAAACAGTGTGCTGGTTCGTTCAAGTGATCAATGCGGATATGAGGAGCTTCATTCTTTCACTTGATCTTGAACATGGATGCTAAAGTAGCAAGAGCATCAGCTAGTTGATTTTCCTCTCTGGGAATATGATGAAAAGTGATCTCATCAAAGTAAGGAATCAACTTCGCTATGTGTTGTTGGTACGGAACCAGCTTGGAATCCCGAGTCACAAAGTTCCCTCTGACTTGACCGATGACCAAGGCAGAATCTCCATAGACCTCAAGAATCTTGATTCTCAAGTCAATAGCCGCTTCAATACCATAGATACATGCTTCGTACTCAGACATATTATTGGTGCATGCAAAGCATAATCTGGCAGTGAAGGGAAGGTGAAAACCCGTTGGAGAGATGAGGATAGCACCGATTCCACGACCTTTAGAATTGGAGGCACCATCGAACACGAGCGTCCATCGTGCCCCTGGTTCGGGTCCTATATCAGGGTCTGGAGTCTCATAATCTCTGATAAACAGAACATCCTCATCGGGAAAGTCAAACTTCATTTGTTGATAGCCCTCTACAGGTTGATGAGCAAGGTAGTCAAATAAGACGCTCCCTTTTATTGCTTTCTGGGTAACATGTTAGATATCATACTCAGTTAACAGTATCTACCACCGAGCAATCCTTCCAGAGACAGTAGGCTTCTCAAATATGTACTTTATCAGATCCATTTTAGATATCAACAAAGTAGTATGGCAAATCATGTATTGTCGTAGGCGTCGAGCAGCCCAGACCAGAGCACAACAAGTTTTCTCCAAGAGTGAGTATCTGGTCTAGCAATCAGTGAACTTCTTGCTCAGATAGTAAATTGCATGTTCTTTTCTGCCAGTGTCATCATGTTGACCCAATATACATCCCATTGATTCATCGAGAACGGTGAGATACATGATTAATGGCATACCAAGAACCGGTGGTACTAAGATCGGTGGTTCTTGCAAGTATTGTTTTATTTTATCAAATGCTTATTGACAATCATAATTCCATTCAACCAATTGATTTTTCCTTAGAAACTTGAACATTGGTTCACAGGTAGCCGTTAAATGGGAAATGAACCTTGAGATGTAATTGAGTCTGCCCAGAAAGCCACAGACTTATTTTTCTGTTTTGGGAGGTGGCATGTTCTGAATTGCCCGAACCTTATCAGGATCAACTTCAATGCCCTTCTGACTCACAATAAAGCCCAACAGTTTACCAGATCGAACTTCGAAGGTGCACTTCGCAGGATTCAACCGCAGTCTAAACTTTCGGAGTCTGTCAAAAAGCTTCTTCAGATGAACCAAGTGATCATCTTCAGTTTTGGACTTGGCAATCATATCGTTCACGTAAACCTCAATCTCTTTATGAATCATATCGTGAAAGAGGGTTGTCATGGCACGCTGGTATGTTGCCCCTGCATTCTTTAGGCCGAATGGCATGACTTTGTAGCAATATGTACCCCATGGCGTGATAAATGTAGTCTTCTCCATATCAGTTGGGGACATCTTGATCTGATTATATCCAGAAAAACCGTCCATGAAGGAAAAACCAGAGAACTGCGCTGTGTTGTCTACCAAGACATCAATATGAGGCAGAGGAAAATCATCCTTCGGGCTCGCCTTGTTGAGATCTCGATAATCCACACACATTCTGACTTTGCCGTCCTTCTTTGGAACTAGGACGATGTTGGCAATCCATTCAGGATACTCGGAAGTGGCGAGGAACACAATGTCAAGCTGCTTCTTTACCTCTTCTCGGATTTTGAGTGACATGTCGGGTCTGGTCCTTCTGAGTTTCTTCTTGACAGGAGGACATCCGGGCTTGAGTGGCAAGTGATGCTCAACGATGTTGGTATCCAACCCAGGCATATCTTGATAGGACCAGGCGAAGATATCAACATACTCTTTCAATAACTTGACCAACTCAGAGTGTACATGCTTAGCGAGGGATGCGCCAACCTTGACTTCTCTTCTGACCTCATTAGTACCAAGATTAACAACTTCCACTGGCTCTTTGTGTGGCTGAATCTCTCTACGCTCTTGCTCAAGGAGCCTTGCCAGTTCAGTCGGTAATTCACAATCTTCCTCGCCATCTTCTTTGGCTTGGTTAATTGGAATTTCAGAATTACAATGGATGTTTGCCATGCTGTTATCAATGCTTTTATTAGTTTTGCATGTTTATGAATATGTTTAGAATGAGCCATTTAAAAAGTGAAAAAGAAAAGAAACTTTTACCATTTGTTTTTTGTGAAAAAGTAAAATAAAGAAAGAAAATAGAGCATGATTTTGAATGCAAAAAACTTTTATTTATTGATCATATAATATTGCAAAAGCGCGAGGCCCTTTACAAGCTATCCACTCGTCTCGGGCGAGGACGAGGGAACGAGAAAGCAAAATGCATTACATGTTATATGGGAAAACCACAGGAATCACGGTAGATGTCCAATTGTTGAGCTTGAAACCCGGTGGACATTTACGCATGAAGCTTGAAATCTGATTACTGGGACCAGCATCATTAGCAGCTGCCACGATATCACCCTGCTGGAAACCCGCGCTATGGAACTTGATAAAGTTGCCTTGCTTCTGATCAGAGGAATCAGATTGATGACCAGGATGATAACCCACTCCAAAACGATTATGCTTCTTAACCACATCAATCACGTGCCCCCAGCCTGGCAAGGTACCTCTATCGATGGTCTCTTTAGCACTCTTAGCAGATGCTAAAGTCAATTGTGGTGATCTACTTTGACTAGTTGAAGCAGAGCTGACATCTTCGAACTCGAGACACCGCAACGGCACCTCAGCTATGCCTTCTTCGGTCTCGACGTATCGAAAAGACGATAACTCGCTTACAATTAAATCCTCTTCACCACAGACAATGACAAGCTGATCCTCAAACATGAACTTCAACTTCTGATGTAAAGTGGATGTAACTTCCCCTGCCGCGTGGATCCATGGACGACCCAATAAGAAACTGTACGCCAGATTGATATCCATCACTTGGAAAGTAATGGTAAACAAATGTGGTCCAACCCTGATGGGTAAGTCTACTTCTCCGATGACTTGCCTTCGAGAACCATCAAAGGCTCTGGCAACTAAGGCACTTGGTCTCATCTCGTTTCCTTCCACCAGTAATTGACTCAATGTGCCCTTAGGCATCACATTGAGAGAAGAACCAGTATCCACTAGAACCTGAGATAATAGGATGTCTGTGCAGGTTACAGATATGTGCAGCGCTTTGTTGTGGGCAGTTCCTTCAGGAGGCAACTCTGATTCATTGAAACCAAAATACCGACTTGCAGTTATGTTGGCCACTACATCATCAAACTCGACGACGGATATATCTTGCAGGACATGGGCATTGTTCAACACTTTCAACAGAGTTGATCTGTGCGCGGGCGAACTCATGAGTAAGGACAAAATTGAGATCCTCGAGGGAGTCTGACCCAGCTGATCCACAGTTTTACAGTCACTTTTCTTGATCAACTTGTAGCGAGCGATTTTGGACGCGGTTCTTAAGCACTGGTCGCTCTCTGCGGTTTGAGCTTTAAACTACAGGTCGATTCATTTTTTATCCTATTGTGAGCTGAATAAGGAAGGGAAATAGATGTCTCCAATTAACCCTGCTTGCATACTGAGTTTAAACAGCAGTCTGTTAGGTTACGGATGCTATCAATGTGGGGGGGCCTTTGTACTGGTTATTCGTATTTCGCCAATACGGTTCTTTCTTTCTTTTTTCTAGGCAAAGGCTTTCTGGCGGGGACTAAGGATTAGAATGTTAGGACTGATGCTTTTAAATTACTGCTTTTTGATTGATGGAGATATGGGATTTGGGTTTTTTGTTGATTGCGCTCGCTAAGATCTTTTCTTTCGATCTTATGCCTACGTATTCCCGTTTACCGAAACAGGGAAATCAGAGCGTTCGTAGTTCCTCCTATTCTATGGGAGGAAATGGGTGTTTTGGTGTCTTGTTCAAAGCCCAAGACATGAAGCGAAAGGTGATTTGTATCTTGTTCAAAGCCCAAGATGTGAAGCTGAAAGGTCTATTTGTGTCTTGTTCAAAGCCCAAGACGTGAAGCGAAAGGACCTCGACTTTAGAGAGAATTTGTCATCTCTAAAGAGGGGAGAAGGAGAATTACTTTAACTGGGATACGCGGATCCGAGCAATGCCATAATTTTCGAAGAAAGGGTTTTAACCTGAAGGAGAAGAGTTTAACTCAGTGTAGAGCAATGCCATCTTTCCTTAGGAATTTCTCATGCTAAAAGAGGGACAATGGCATGGATGTAGATGAACCAGAGGCTTGCCGCTTACAGCGATTAGATGAAGGGAAAGGAGTTGTTGATGTTTGTTTACTGTGAACGAGGCACAACCTTGATGCTAAAAGGTTGATTGGATCAACCAGTGGTTTTCTTATACAAAGCCTAAGAGGAGGATAATTTTCGCTAGGAAAATCATTATACAAAGCCTAAGAGGAGGCTATTTTGTGTCTCGTACAAAGCCCGAGAGAAAGGCTAAAGGTTTTTGACCCAGTGGGGCATATCGTTATACAAAGCCTAAGAGGAGGCTAGCAAAGAGTTCGACTCTTGCTTAAGGGATTTATATCTCGTACGAGGCCCGAGATGGAGGCAAAAAAAGGGGTGATTGACTCAACGAGGGAATCTTTTGTGTCTCATACAAAGCCTGAGAGAGAGGCTAAAAGGTTGTTTTGACTCCACTGGGGAGAATTTTGGTATCTCGTATGAAGCCCGAGATGGAGGCTATTGTAACTGTTTCAGTTGAGTGACAGATCCAATATACTGATTTAAAAGAGAAAATCAGTTCTTATATGAGTAACACTGTACACAAGGATTTAATTTGAGGATCAGGGATATTTCCTTCTCTTTGAGGAAATGGGAAATCCAAAGGGTATTGAGACTGTCCGAGTCTGCGGGTTTCCTTCCTATTTAACGAAGGGTGCTTGAGAATGTCTTTGAGACTCAAGGAAGTTAGACTGTCCGTGTCTAGAGTTTTATCTTTTGTGCTATGCTTCGAGAAACAGTAGTAGAATCTATGAAAGAACTGTTCTATGGAGATGACTAAGTTCTGTTCCTATACCTCTAGGAGGTCGTCGGGACAATTTGTACGAAGCCCAAGAGGAGGCTGGAATCTTTTAAGAAGCCGACAGGTCCTTGAATAATGCCCAAGAGGAGGCTATCATTCCCGGAGGAAGAGATCATTATACGAAGCCTAAGAGGAGGCTGTGAATACTTCTAAGAAGCCGTAGGGTCCTTGAATAATGCCCAAGAGGAGGCCGATGCTTTTAAGAAGCCCGTGGGTTTATCATCTCCTTTCCATTAGGAGAGATAACTCTTTTAAAGATGAAAACCACTGGTAAACGTGCGAGGTTTACTATCCAGCGACTTTTACCTTTGAAAGAGGGTTCCTTAGTTAAGGTCCAAGATTATGACCGTAGTGGATACCCAAACCCCGAGACATTCAAGGCAAGCTATCCACAAGGAATAGATCAAGTCAGGAAAGTTCGAGAATTGGGAAGAAACTCAAAGATGCCATTCACGGAGAATACATTCATCTTGGAGAGTAGAGCTTCTTGACGATTCCTAAGGAGGACAACCGAAGAGAAGACTGTATCTGGTGCTCCTATTGGGGATCTAGGCGTCTATTTCTACGAATAAGTGAAACGGCGTCACCTAGTTCTAGACGTAGCTGCCGGGGAAACTCGAAATATCTATACTATTATTACACAGTAGATATGAGTTTATGAAAGGAGACTTACAGTGAGCAGCCCCACAATACAGTTTATAATATGAAAGCAGTAAATGAAAGCGATAACCACTTACTCGATTGTAGTGCTTCCATGCTGTTTGGTTAGTTGTTCAACAAAGAAAGATTGAAAACAACAATATATTCAAAATCAAAGGAGAAAGTGCTTTGAAAAAGAAAGATTTAGGGCTTACAGCTCAAGGAGAGGCCCGGGGTTTTATCAGTGAGCGTACTGTTTGAATTTGTACAGAGGGACTTATACAAATAACTGGGGCCCAAAAAGGTTTTCTGTACAAAGGGATGGGTCTTACACTCTCTCAAGAGGCCCAAAAAGGTTTAAAGAAAAGAGTGGGGCTTATAACACGAGGGTAGGCCCAAAAAGGTTTTCGTTTAAAATGGCGATCGCGCCGAGGTTTTCTTTTAACGCAGAGGGACTTACACAATAAGTGAGGCCCAAAATGTTTTGGTTAAAAGGGGGATTGGGTCTTACACTCTAATAGAGGCCCAAAGTGTTTTGAATGGGTCTTATAGCTCAAGGAGAGGCCCAGATGATTTTTGAAAAGGCGACGATCGCGCCGTTTGTTTTTTTTTTGACGGTATCGGGACTTATACAATAAGTGAGGCCCAAAGATGATTTGGTCAAAAAAAGGATTGGGTCTTACACTCTAATAGAGGCCCAAAGTGTTTTGAAAATGATTTATGAGGGTTGAATTAATCCAAAACCCTAATTTGTTTTCAAAATGTATTTAATTGAATAAAAATTCAATTAAATGATCAAAAATTGTTTAACACATGGAAAACAAATTGTGATATTGGATTAATGCTTCAAAAATTAAGTATTGACCTACAAAATAATTAGAAAGCATTAAAAGTTGTAAAATCAATGTAGAAAAAATATTTAAAATGCCAAAACCAATTAAAATATTAATTCTTTGCAAAAATATCAATTATATGAAATAAATAATATTTTTGGGATTTTTTGATAAAATAAAATATTTTAACATTTTTGTGAATTATTAAAAAAAGAATCAACTCAAAATCATTAAAACTCAGAGAGAAATTAATTTTTAAATCAATTAAACAAAATCACAAAATTCAAATATTCAAATATATGAAAATGGCGCCAAGAACAATCACCAAGAACACGCACGTTTTTCAGTTTGCCCATATTTGCATTTTCCATTCAATCTCACTGAATACGTAATTATAACATGCAATCCACAAATCATTATGCTCGCCTCAACCTCACGATCATGTCTATGTACTTTAATTTCATTTAAATTAAACATATAACAAGAAATCACGAAGAGACCTCAAGAACCCTAATTTCTGCATGAAGGCTAGGATTTTTGATACACGATTCAAACAATGCAATTAATTGAGGGAAAACATTCCATGCATGATTATGAACATATGGCCAAATTATTGTGCGAGGAAATATGCACAGATTGAGAGATGAACAAGTTTAGGCTTACCTCCAAGTCGTGACAGCAAGAGCAGATGTGATTTTGAGTTGGAGGTGTTACAGACAAGTTGTGATGATCTGGACAGCTTCCCTACACCATATGGAGTGTGTTTGAACACTTGGATTGAATTGAAATGGACTGGATCAGTTTATGGCATCTCAGCTGCAACTTCACTTCAAACTTGTGTGGATGGCAAGTGATTTTGTGAAATTGATGTTTCAGAAGTTATGTGAGTGTTTGATCAGCTCATATGTGATGTATGTGAGGTGTGTGAGTGATTGGTTTGTGCAGAATTGCTCTCAAACTCAAAACCCGATAGCTACCTTGCTAAGAAAGGCATTTTTGCCAAGAGAAAGAGATTTTGAGGAAAGCATCTGTTAGATGGCTTTGGTGTACTTAAACTGACCACAATTGAGCTCTATTTATAGTAGAGCAAGTTTGTTTTGCAAGGAATAGTACATGGCAGCTGGTAAGTAGGTTTCCTCAATGTTGGCCAATGGAAATGAAAGTCTCCTCTAGCCATTGACTAGAGGTTAGGGCACAGAGCTTTGGTCCCCTTGGTCTTGGATAAGTCTTGACTGATTTCAGATGAGAATGGCTCAGTCCATGCCACCTTGATGGTTCCATTGAATGCCTCATTCCAAATTTGAAGTCTTGTCCCTATTTTGGCCATTCTAGGTTCAACATGCTATTCTTTGTTCCTTGGACCTTGGAGGCTTGGCTCAGTGATTGTCCCCTTTGGATTCAATCCTCTGAGGTGTCCAAGTGGATTGGAGCAATTGCAATTGGCTGATTTTGGCAAATCGAGCCAAAATGCAAATTCTGCCTTGCTTTGACAGATTTCAGCAAGGCAACTTGCCAATGTTGTATCTCATGATGTAGGTTGAATTTGGCAATGTTCTTGGCCATTTTGGAAAGCTCTTACATGATACAACAACTGTTTAAACAAGTTTGGTTTTGATCTCTTTTGATTCCAAGTGAATAATCCCCCTACATTTGGCAAAAAGTGAAGCAGAATTCTGACTTAGTGAAAATTTCACTAAGTGTTGGAAAAAGTGACTTTTTCACTTTTCAGCCACTTTGATCACTCCATAACTCATAATCCTTAATGAATTGGAATGACTTGTAGTTGAAGTTTTTGTAGGTGATAATGAGGGCTACAAATCCATCTTTGGATGAGAAAAAATGGCCTTGTGGTTTAGGAGTTATGGTCCTCCAAAGTTGGTACCTTTGCCACTTTATTTTTTAACTTAGAAAAATTTCTAAGTTTTATGGTTACCCCTTTTACAAGTTATCTCACCTTTCTTGATTTTTCTTGATGAATGATGATTCAAATCATACACTAACATCATTTTAGGGTTAAAAATCCATTTTGGTGAAAAATCTCAAAAAGTCAAAGTTGACTTTTGTGCACAGTTGACTTTTTATCAGATGAATTCCAAACTGTGCAATTCTTCAGGAAATCATGTCCTTGACCTAAATCAAACTTGATGGACATGTTCCATGGGTGTCATAGGGTATATTTAATCATGTATTAGGGTTTGGGAGCATGTCTTGGTCAAAAGTCAAAGTTACAGTTGACTTTTCCCTTAAAACCCTAATTGTGGTGCAGATGAAAATGAAACTTGTTGCTCAAGCTTCTTGGATCAATCCATTGTTCCAAATGGATCAATATGGTATATTAGAGACCCTCAAATCATCTCTTGAGGTCTTGGCTCATGGTTTGTCCCAAAAGTCAACTTAGGGGTGAATTAGGTCAAGAAACCCTAATTCCTGATTTTTGATGAATGCATCCCCTGAGGCAAAATTGACTTGATGCATGGGTTCATGAGGTTCCATGAAGTATATTAGGTCATGTTTTGGATCATTGCCTTGTGCCCAGATGAAAATTTCCATCTGGAGGCCCTGGTCGACCAAAACCCTAATTTGGTGACACTATCGATCTTGAGACTTGATCCACCTAGAAGGGAGCAGCCTTGTGCTTAATCCTTGAAGTGGGAGTCCTTTTTGATCCATTGTGGATGTTTGAGAGATTAGACAAGTTGAATATCATGTCATTTCTTGATTGATCCTTTGTCTAAAGCTCAGAGAGGGCTTGAAACCCTAATTTTGATTGTAGTGGATGCTCACCCATCTTTGGGGAGACTGATGAAGCATGATGTTACATCCATATTGTGATGATGATTTTCACAATGATGGGAAATCTAAGTGGTCAAAATTTGGGGTATTACAGATGCCCCTATTTAATCTTCTTGGACCCGAAGGTGTGAATGACGAAGGGATTCGGGCATTCGGGGTGCAAGAGGATTAAATATCGGAATATCCGAAATTTTGATGGTGGTTATGAATGGTAGCTTACACATTCATCTTCTTTAACTAAGCAATGATGCTTAGAAAAGGTAAACTTCCCCTCGATCCTAGTTTTCAGCCAAGGAACTGGTCTCAGTTTTCTTTTGAAATAAACCTCCCCTCGTTCTTGGTTCCCTACCAAGGAACTGGTCTTAGTTTCTGATTTAAACTTCCCCTCGATCCTGGTTTCTTACCAAGAACTGGTCTTAGTTTCTGATATAAACTTCCCCTCGATCCTGGTTTTCTACCAAGAACTGGTCTTAGTTTCTTTTGTCAATAAACTTTCTTGACAAGGGACGCTATTCATAGCGGTTTTCCTCAAACTTCTCGCCGAATTTTCCTGGGGAGATGCCATTTGAGTGGAAAAAGTTTTGATGTCAGACTTGCTGGGGAACCCAGTCGTCTGAGTTGTAGAGTTGTACAAACTTCTCTGTTGGAGACGCCATCTGTCGATTCTACTAGGGAAAACGAGTCTCTTGAGAGACTGTTTTCGTTTGGGATCTTTCATCATACTTTTCTCGGGATCTTCCCGGAGAAACGCAATATGATGGGGTCCAATTTTGAGGTGCCGATGATCTTCTCATCAGTGGTTTTTCGGAGCAAAACTGGCGTGCTGCCGAATTTCTGATCACGAGGCTTTCTCTGTGGATTCTCCTTAATCCGGGAAAGCGAGGATATCATCTTCAATGGCGAAGAGTGACATTTGTTGAAGGTTCTCTGATCTTTCAGAGGTTCAAGTTATCAAAGTGGCCAAGTGCTGACTCTGATCTAAAGATTCACTGGTGGCGAGATTGTGCAGACGCAACACTTCCTGACGGGGAAAGAACTGACAAACTCGATTGAGAAAACTGTTTATCACTAGGGGACAAGACCGACTCAAGTGATAGTGATGCAATATGAAATGTAAATGCAAATAAAATGCATGAAGTATGTATGTATATGCTGACAAAACAGACGCGACATACAGACTAATGGATGAACACAATTGGATACTCGGCCATCGCGGGGCGAAGAAGTACCGTTGATTCAAAACAGAAATTCCACCTTGCTTAGGAGAGATAGTCCACGCGGGGAGCTATGTTGATCGGGCTTAGGAGATGAGAACTCGGCTGAGGCGTGTCAGACGAAACAAGGTCTCTGACATTATTGATCCTTCATTCAGGAGTACTGGCTTAGAAGGAGTACTTTGATTCTGCACTTTGAAATTCGCTTACTTCGGGAGAAGCAATCGATGTTCTTCTGATGTTCAACAGTCAAAAGAAATGCCATTTTTAATTTAAAAGCAGAAAAAGTTTTAACAAGTAAATTCATTTTTGTTTTATTTCAAGAATCGCTGATTAAGTTTAAACAACGTCGTTCTGTAAAGCTAAAACAAGCAAGAATTACAAACAAAAGCACAAAGGCTCAAATTTTATTGATAAGATGGAGATCAGCCAAACGCGTGATTCCAAAGAGTATATACAAAGTTAGAAAATGGTAATTTACAGGGAAAAGGGCTACGTTGAAACATAACGACCACTATCCTTCTATCAACTTTGAATTCGGGACATCCTGAGCTTCCGTCGAAGATGACCTTTGACTGGAGATTTCCTCCGATAGATGATGTAACTACTGCTGAGGGACTTTCCTCTGTTGGACATAGTTACTTGCCATTATCCCTAACTTTTGCCTGGATTGTACTATGATGTTTCCAATCCATCGGGATGATTCTTTTTTTTCCATGTCTCTAACTTTTGCCTGGACCGCCCTTTCGGGTTTTCAATCCACCGAGACGTTTTTTTTTTTTTTTTTTTTTTTTTAGTTTAGGCGAAGTATTTCTTGACTACATCAACATTCGTGGGGTAGGCAAATTCCTCTCCGTCCATGGTTGCAAGTCTCAAGGCGCCGCCTGAGAAAGCTTTCGTGACCACATAGGGGCCATCATAATTTGGGGTCCATTTGCCCCGAGAGTCAGTGAGAAATGATTGTATCTTCTTGAGCACGAGGTCTCCTTTTCTGAAGACACGAGGTCGGACTTTTTTATCGAACGCCCTCTTCATTTTCTGTTGATACAACTGACCGTGGCATAGTGCCGTGATTCTCTTCTCTTCGATCAGGTTCAGTTCGTCGTGTCGACTTCGACACCATTCAACTTCGGTGAGCTGAGCTTCCATCAATACCCTGATCGACGGGATCTCTACTTCTATGGGAAGCACTGCCTCCATGCCATATACTAGAGAGAAAGGGGTTGCCCCTGTTGAAGTGCGGATAGATGTTCGATAACCATGAAGAGCAAAAGGTAACATCTCATGCCAGTCTTTATAGGCTACAACCATCTTTTGAACGATCTTCTTGATGTTCTTGTTAGCCGCTTCTACCGCTCCGTTCATCTTGGGTCGGTAGGGAGATGAGTTATGGTGTTCGATCTTGAACTCTGCGCATAACTCTTTCATCATCTTATTGTTCAAGTTAGATCCATTATCAGTAATGATCTCGCTTGGAACACCATAACGGCAGATGATATTGTTTTTGATAAATCGGACCACCACTTGTCGGGTTACATTGGCGAATGACGCTGCTTCGACCCACTTGGTGAAATAATCAATGGCTACAAGGATGAACCGATGTCCGTTTGAAGCCTTGGGCTCAATCATACCAATCATGTCGATTCCCCATATGGAAAATGGCCACGGGGAAGAAAGAACTTTAAGATGTGATGGCGGTACATGAATTTTGTCGGAGTATATCTGACACTTGTGACACCTCCTCATGTACTTGTAGCAGTCGGATTCCATTGTCAACCAATAATACCCTGCTCTGAGAATTTTTCTGGCCATTGTGTGTCCGTTGGCATGAGTGCCAAAGGATCCTTCATGAATTTCTTTCATGAGCATGTCTGCTTCTGGTCTGTCGACACATCGGAGCAAAACCATGTCAAAATTTCTCTTATAAAGAGTGTCACCGCTCAGGAAGAAGTTTCCAGCCAATCTTCTGAGGGTTTTCCTGTCTTTTCTGAGTGCCCCAGATGGGTACTCTTGTTTTTGAAGGAAGCATTTGATATCGTGATACCAAGGTCTGTCGTCTATGACTGCTTCAATCGCGAAGATGTAAGCGGACCGTTCAAGGCGCATGATGTCGATCTTAGGTATGTCATTCCATCGACCTACACTAATCATGGAAGAGAGAGTGGCTAATGCATCAGCCATGTGATTCTCCTCACGAGGGATGTGATGAAAGTCGACTCTGTTGAAGAAGGGTAACAACCTCCTTGCATAGTCTTTGTAAGGAATCAATCCGGATTGGTATGTGTTCCAATCTCCTTTTATCTGGTTAATAACCAGAGCTGAGTCGCCGTATACGTCTAAGTTTTTGATCCTTAAATCAATCGCTTCTTCGAGACCCATAATACATGCTTCGTATTCGGCCTCGTTGTTCGTACATTTGAACGTAAGTCTTGCAGTGAAAGGAATGTGGGTACCCTGAGGGGTAACAATGATTGCCCCAATTCCGTTTCCGTAATGATTAACTGCTCCGTCAAAGATAAGTCCCCACTGGGAACCTGGTTCTGGCCCTTCACTGGGTAACGGTTCATCGCAATCTTTCATTTTTAGATACATGACATCTTCGTCTGGGAAGTCAAACCCGATTGATTCTTGATCGTCAATCGGTTGATGAGCCAAATGATCGGCTAAAATACTTCCTTTAACGGCTTTCTGAGCATGGTACTCTATGTCATATTCTAATAGTAACATCTGCCAAAGGGCAATCCTTCCCGTGAGAGCAGGTTTTTCGAAAACGTACTTGATTGGATCCATTTCGGAGACCAACCAAGTAGTATGACGAATCATGTACTGGCGAAGACGTTTGGCTGCCCAAGCGAAAGCGTAGCAAGTTTTCTCAAGCATTGTGTACCGAGTCTCGCAGTTGGTGAATTTCTTGCTTAGATAGTAAATGGCAGACTCTTTCCGTTTAGTTTCGTCTTGTTGGCCAAGTACACATCCCATTGAGTCCTCTAGGACTGTGAGGTAAATGATCAGTGGTCTTCCTTCCACTGGAGGTGATAGGATCGGAGGATTCAATAGGTATTCCTTAATACTGTCGAAGGCAGTTTGGCAGTCTTCTGACCAAACGCAATCCTGGTTCTTTTTGAGTAATTTGAAAATCGGCGCACACGTCGCGGTCATAAGGAATATGAATCTGGAGATGTAGTCCAAACGTCCCAGGAATCCTCTGACTTGTTTTTCAGTTTTCGGAGAAGGCATTTCTTGAATGGCCTTGACCTTGTCAGGATCAACCTCAATCCCTTTCTGGCTGACGATGAACCCTAGTAGTTTCTCGGAACGGACACCGAAGGTGCACTTGTTGGGATTCAAGTGGAGCTTGAATTTTCTTAGACGTTCGAACAACTTTGACAGATGTTCAACGTGCTCATCCTCTGTTCTTGATTTTGCAATCAAATCATCGACATATACCTCGATTTCCTTATGTATCATGTCATGAAACAGAGTAGTCATGGCCCTTTGATAGGTTGCCCCGTCATTCTTCAAACCGAACGACATTACCTTGTAACAAAAGGTACCCCATGGGGTAATGATCGAAGTTTTCTCCATGTCTTTCTGCGCCATTTTGATCTGGTTATAGCCCGAGAACCCATCCATGAAGGAGAATACTTTAAACTTTGCTGTGCTGTCAACCAGCATGTCAATGTGTGGTAAAGGAAAGTCGTCCTTTGGACTTGCCTTGTTTAGATCTCTGTAATCAACACACATTCTGACCCTTCCATCCTTTTTGGGAACGGGTACGATGTTGGCTAACCATTGAGGATATTCAGATGTAGCGAGGAAACCCGCGTCAATCTGTTTCTGTACCTCCTCTTTGATTTTGATGGCCATGTCCGGGTAAGTGCGTCTCAACCTTTGCTTTACTGGCGGACATTCCGATCTTAACGGTAAATGATGTTCCACGATGCTGGTATCCAACCCTGGCATATCCTGATAGGACCAAGCGAATACATCGGGAAATTCTTTGAGAAGCTTTATCAAACTTTCTTTGACAGTTGGACTGAGCAGTGCTCCGATCCTGATTTCTTTTCTCTCTTTTTCTGAACCCAAGTTTACCGTTTCCAACGGCTCTTTGTGAGGTTCAATGGACCTTTCCTCTTGTCTGAGTAGCCGGGAGATCTCTTCTGGAATTTCGTTGTCATTTTCTTCTTCAGCCTCGAATACCGGGAACTCAAAGTTGAAAGAAGGCATCGGATCGTATGTTTCAACGGGGTATAAAACAAGCAATCTGCATGACGTTATTGTTCGTGTTTAGAAGAGATAGAGAAAATGCAAGTGTGTGCAGTGTTTTTATTTTACTACTTGTTTTTATTATTGAATATTTTTTTTTAGGATTACCATTTTCTGAAAAAGCAAAAAGAGAAAACAACAATTAATACGAAATTACAGAACGACGTTATTTTATTAATGAACAAGTCGAATCCTGAAACTACAGCCCTATAAAACAAAACTCTGTCGCTTTGGGCAAAGCGAAGAGGGAAATTTACAGAAAGCGAGCCCTATCAAAACATCCGTTTCACCTGGGTAGGGTGAAAGGCTTAAAGATGGCAATTACTTTGACTGATGAACGACCTTCGGAACCTCAACGGCAACCCATTGGCGGCGAACTCCTCGGTGAATCACAAAGTCTGGCACCTTCGTTGATTTGTCTTCAGAAATGACGCTGATTTCTGGTGGAGCAGGATCATTGGAATCTGTCTCCCAAGCAGAGTTGTCGTAGGAGGATTCCTCTGTTGCATTTTGCATAGCATTGGTGCTCTCAACTGCATCTCCCCATCCAGTTGGCTGGATATCTTCGAGCCTGATAAGAGAGCTTTCGGGAGCAGTGTACTTGACCATAAAGTCGTATTTTCCACTTGGTTCTCCCAGAGTGTCCCAAACTTCTTTGGAACTGGAGAAATCATCCCTTTCGATGACGTTGACCTTAGGAAAAGCATAGTTGATGAATTCAAGTCCTGCGAACGTTGCGAATTCATCTTCATGTTGAGTAATTTCTGAATGACCTGAGTGTTGATCCCATGACATGGCGGGGACACAGGTATTCTGTTCAATGACGCTCAGCTGAGTTTCATTACTCGGCTGACTTTCTTGCCCCAAGTTTCCTGGATAAGGTTGCCACATTGGCAGACCATCCATCAGGTCATAGTAATTGTGGTCAAAGTTTTCTTTCATCAAAGTGTCTTCCTCTAATGAATTTGGCGGAGCACGGCATCCTTCCGGGTCACAATCTCCGTAGATCATTTCGACATCTGATCTTGGTATAAATCTCGGACTTTCTGTAGGAAAGCAAAAAGGCATAGGCACCTCTTCCTGAGACATATAGCCGTCCTTGTTAAGGTAGGACTTCCATTCTTCCTCTGTGTCAGAGGGATCTTCCTCATTGATAACATGAACTGTCTGAGACACTGGGTGGAGAAAACCTCCACTGTGGAAGAAGTTTTGAAGGGGATGAAGACTTTCATCGTTGGCGGCTGTCTGGGTACAGGTTGCAGAAAAACCAAGACCCTTCTTTGTTTTATTGTCAATAGGAATGACAAGCCGTCCCCATCCTGTCGTATCGGTACTCTCGACCGCTTTGATATCATCTTTGTATGAAGAAATTGAAGTTCCTTCTTCGGATTAATCGTTCTTGCTCACCGATAGTGCTTGGAACTGAGTTCCAATAACCTCCTTGGGTTCCACACAAGTAGATGATGATAAGTTGCTTACAAGCAAGGCTTGTTCCCCACAAACCGTGACAAGTTGATCGTTCTTGACGAACTTTAGCTTTTGGTGGAGGGTTGAAGTAACCGCTCCAACCTGATGTATCCAAGGTCTTCCTAATAAACAACTGTATGTTGCCCGGATGTCCATGACCTGGAAAGTGACTTGGAAAGTGTGAGGGCCAATAGTTATGGGAAGATCCATTTCGCCGATAACTGTTTTTCTGGATCCGTCGAATGCTTTGACGACGACCTCGCTGACTCTCATCGGAGGGCCCTTGAATGATAATTGCATCAAGGTGGACTTCGGCATAACATTCAGGGCTGACCCTGTGTCTACCAGTACGTTGGCTAAAGCATCGCCCTGGCAGTTAACTGTGATATTGAGCGCCATGTTATGACGACGACCCTCTTCAGGTAATTCCTCATCACTAAATCCCAAATTGTTGCAAGAAGTGATGTTAGAGACAATGCTATCGAATTGTCTGATTGTTACATCCTGTTCCACAAAGGCTTGCTCCAAGACCTTCTGTAGAGCCTCTCTGTGTGCTTCTGAACTGAGTAACAGTGATAATACTGAGATCTTTGAAGGAGTCTGTAACAGTTGATCAACAATGTTATATTCACTTCTTTGGATGAGCTTTAGCATCTCATCTTTGTCTTTTGAAAAGTCGAGATTACCAGATTGACTGACTGGTGGATCAGGAATTTCTGCCTGAAGTTCCTTTTCTTTGTTGGATTCTCCAACCCCTCGGTTGAAGATTCGACTGCTCTGTGTTACACGACTGATGTCTGCAATATTCACGACGGAGGGTAATGGAAATTCCTTTCCATTCTCGATTATTGTTGCACCGTATTTGTAAGGGATCGCCTTAGCTGATTCATACGGTAATGGCCCTGGTAGATAGATGACTATTGGAACCTTCTAATTTTTCTGACCGTCATAAGTAACCTCGATCCGTTCCCGTTTGGGAATTCTAGATTCGTCAAGTAGAGGGATGATGGCAAAAACATCCCTGATCTGGTGGTGACTAGAGATCATGACAACATCCTCAACTTGATCGGCAAGGTAGTTCGGCGACCAAATGATGGGTCCAGAACCCGGATATGGACGAATTTCTCCATGATCGACCTGACCCTGAAGAGCTGCTCTCACAAGGTAACACCCTTGGTTACTTTCAGAACAGACGCTACAACTGTCATAGTTGTGTGGTGGCACCTGGCCACGCCCACTTTGAATGCAATGCAACCTCACTAGGTTATCTTCCATTGATCGGACATCCTGACTTTGACGACGAGTTGGATTCCTGTTATTGATACTAATCGGCTGAGTATCTTCGTCCATATAGATTGGCATCCACCAGTGATTTAACAAGTGCTGAAGTGCCTCCTGGACAAGGGTACAACCTCGATCGTTTTCGTAACCTGCTTTACAATTTTGATAATCATGTGATATTAAGAATCCGAGTCGGACCTGCTCAGCATGTAACTCTACCAGGTTGGTATTCATCACGCGAATGTCAAAGATCTGAACCATGTTGATTTGATAGGAGTTCCTATCATGGTAGTCTTGGATCCATCCAAGATCCATCTGACGCTGGAGGGCCTCTTGTATGAAAGAGCATCCCTGTTTGTTTACCGAGCAAATCAGACAGGAACTGTAATCGTGCCACGGTAGATTATGATACTGGCTTTGCCTTGAGTGTATTGCCACCAAGTTGACATTCATCACACGGATGTCGTGGTTTTGAATGACGTTAGAATTTGTAGAGACCATGTTAACTCCACGAACTCGGTGCTCCTGGATCCATCCGAGATCCATTTGTTCCTGTAGAGCTGCTTGCACTACAGAACATCCTTGGTTGTCTTTAGAGCAGATATCACACTAGTGATAGTTATGAGGTGGCACATGGCCATATCCACTCTGTCTACAATGCATCTTGACCAGATTGGTCCCCAATAAGAGTACATCGTGAATTTGATAGACATTGTTAGTCTCTTTCTCAATCATATTGACTGCAGCCTTCTCATGTTGAGGCAGCGGGTTCGTAAGAACATTAGGATTCGTATCTTTAAAAGATAAGAGCCTGCTCCTAACAAGCTTTTGCACGTCGGATTTAAAATTGAGGCAAGTCTCAATGTTATGCCCTGAACCTCCTTGATGATAAGGACATGTTTGATCCGCTTTAAACCAAAAAGGCAGATTTTCCGGTACTGTAAGAGGGGACTTAGTTTGAATGTGCCCCTTAGCCAGCAGTAACGGAAACAGCTCTGCGTACGTTACAGGTATAGGATTAAATCCTGGTGGCCGTGTTGTACGGTTGTTGTTGTATGGAGGACGAGCCTGCTGAAGAGGCTGTTGTGTCCTTTGTTGGTCAGGTTGGCGCTGCGCAACCTGAGGTTGATACATAGGAACAGGCGCGGGGCTGATAGCAGGAGTAACAGCTGCTACTGGCTGATAACGTCGCCTTTGCTTTCCGAGAGAGATATTCCCAATATCTTGCTTTTTTTTCTTAGGGAGAGCACTACCGTATTTTTTAGTACCACTCGTTGATCCAGTGTCTTTTACCAAACGTCCTTCTCGGACGGCTTCCTCAAGACGTACACCCATGCCGACCATTTCGGTGAAATCACTGGGCGCACTGGCAACCATTCGGTCATAGTAAAATGAGCTTAAGGTCTTTAAGAAGATCTTTGTCATCTCTTTTTCCTCAAGAGGTGGACAAATTTGAGCGGCAATTTCACGCCACCTTTGAGCATACTCCTTAAAGGTTTCCTTTTCCTTTTGCGACATTGATCTGAGTTGATCTCTGTCGGGTGCCATGTCCAAATTGTATTTGTATTGTTGGACGAAGGCAGTGCCAAGATCTCTGAAAGTACTGATCTTAGTACGGTTTAAACCCATGTACCATTTGAGTGCGGCACCGGTTAAACTATCCTGGAAGTAGTGAATCAGCAGGTCCTGATTCTCCGTCTGAGCTGACATCCGCCGAGCGTACATCACCAGATGGCTCTGAGGGCAAGAGTTACCCTTGTATTTTTCAAAGTCGGGCACTTGGAACTTGTGCGGGACTTTCACATTTGGGACCAAGCAGAGGTCTGCGGCGTCCTTCCCAAATAGATCCTGACCGCGAATGGCTTGCAGCTCTTTCTGCATTTCCAGGAATTGTTCCTGGAATTCCTCCATTCTGTCAAACATAGTTTCCTTCTTACCAGAAGGTGTTGGTGGAATCTGTCCTTCCGGGACAGTGTGCACCACAGGGGGTGGTACCGTGACTACGGCAGTAAGTCTTGGCGCTTCCCGAAGTTTGTAACCTTCAGGAGTCTTGAGTATGCCCCTGGCATCTTCGCTTTCCCGAAGTTTGTAACCTTCAGGCCCAGCGGCTTCTATTGCGATTCCCTGATCTTCAGTGATCGGCGGAACATATCCTTCCGGGATATAGTTAACAGGCATGCCCCAAGGACGATCTTTCGGTATCTGATACCTAGGATCATACTTTTCTATGATGGGCGTTGAGGTGATCTCTGAGATCACAGTTCTTTGTAGCTGAGCTTCCGCCATGGCTTGCATGTCGTTACGAAGCTTTCTCATATCCTCTCTCAGAGCGTCAATCTCTTCTTTCAACTCTCTATTTTCTTCCTCAAGATCATCCATCTTTTTCTGACGATTGGCCCGAGTATTATACGAATGAGACAGTTTGACTCTAGAATCGAGACACAAACGTGAGATTCGTAGGTAAGGAGAATACGCGATGTGAGAATGATGAATGCAATGATTATATTAATTGTTTTTAGGTTTAATTAAAATAAACTTCGACAATTAGATTGCAAATATCAAACAGTGGGGAAACCCCTTTTTATTGAAATTCAAAGGATTACAGAAATGGAAATACAGTAGATTACAAAGTGCAGAAACAGAAACCTAAACTAATGGGTCCCGAGTCCTCTCTGAGGAGAAACCGGGTGCTGATTATGGTATCTTCCTTTTCTTTGACCGGGGCGCTTGGGCCGTTGTCGGGTTGTCATTCCTTTGCCAAGTGAAAGGAGTGAGCAAATTCCTTTGGTCATCTTGATTCTCTACAGCATGCTGCTCCAAAATTTCAATCAGAGCATCTTTCTCTTTTAGTAGTTGCTGTATTTGGATACACTCTACGTCGAGGGTGCGGTACTTGTTCTTCCAAGACCTTCTTTCCTTTTGAACTTTGTTGAGAGTAACCTGAAGCTTTTCAGTTTCCGTCATGAAGTACATGACAGATTCTCTCGGTGGAAGAATTCCGTAACGAGGATAAGGCATCTTTAGCTTGAGAGCTCTAGTTTGTACCCAATGGAGATAAGGCTCCACCGAGACACAGTCCGGTTTTCCCAGAGACTCTCGTCCTTTCTTATGAACATGTTTCCAAGCTTGCACTATTTCCATCTTTAGTGCCCTGTCACTTTCTCCTTCCTTGAAGAAAAGACCTTCCAGATGAACACCCAGCGGGATGTGTCTCATCGGGTATCCAAATTGACGAAGAACTAATATCGGATGATAGTTGATTCCTCCTTTAGTTCCTATGAGGGGTACGCTGGGGAAGTTTCCACAACGGTCAATGATTCTGATTCCCTCATAAATCCTATTACACCAATCTATATCAGAGTTGGTGAGGGAAATGATCTTCTGCGACCAACGTAAGACACTCTTGCAATCCCAAAAAGCGGCAGACTTGGGCAAGTGAGAGATAAACCACTTGTAAAGCAAAGGTACACAGCATGTGATCTCTCCTCCGCTGTACAAATTTCCTAAGTGTACAGAATGATACGCATCTGCGAGCAAAGTCGGTACAGGGTTTCCAATGAGAAAAACCTTAATAGCGTTGATATCGACGAAGTTATTGATGTTGGGAAACAAAAATAATCCGTAGGTGAGTAAAATAAAGATGCTTTCAAAAGCAGTCCCGTTCCCTATACTAGCAAAGTACAGAGCCTTTTTTGTCAAGAACTGGGCTGGCAAACCTTGGATGCCACCCTTAGTAATCATGTGAGTCCTGACCTCAGACTCGTCCAAATGAATTGCTCTTGCAATAGTATGATTCTTTGGAATTTCTTCCAGTCCAGAAAATGGAGCTCGATCAGTGATATGTAAATCAGTCAGATGAGAATACTCCTCCAGCGTTGGTGCTAGCTGGTAATCCGGGAATGTGAAACAGTGATAAACCGGATCGTAGAACTGAATGAGCGCGTCCATGATTCCCTTAATCACATGGACTCTTAACAGTGGTAGCAAACCACCGTGCTTGGCTCTGAAAGCCTCTGGGTTAACGATCATCCTCGCTAACTTTCTCAAATCCCCTAGTTTTGGAACCTTGAAGGTATACTGGTGAGTTCTCCTTCTACCGAAATCCATTAATGCAATCTTTTTCTCTGATATTTGCAATCACAGTCTTAGTTTAATTTGAAAAACAGAGAGACTAGAAGAGAAGTTTTTTTGAATGTTTTAATGTTTTATTAAATGAATGCATGAATGCAGCACACAAAAACATAGAAAAAACATGGGGTCAAAGGGTCGTTGTCATGAAGTCAAGGCTCTACCCATCCCCAAAGGTTTATACTAGGGTGATTTTTGTACCTGTACTCATTATCATCAGCTCCTCCCAGGAAAGCAAAACAACAAGCGGATCGCCAACGAGTTGTGTGCAATCTTATAGTAAGTGCTATTCACCGAGAATAGATCACCAGCCTCAAATGAGGGTAGTATCGCGTAACAGCTATTTCCGATAGCTTCCGCACTACGAAAAAGGTTGGCTTTTCTTAAGTGTATACTCAATCTCACCACATGCGGCATCACACGCATTCCCAGTAGCAGAAAAATAAACACGTATAGCAATTAGGAAAAGCAGTATATATATTTGTCCTAATCATCCTAGACTTATAAAGCTACGATTCTTAAGTTCCTGACAGAAATAGGTTCCCCGGCGGAAGCCCCAATCTGTGGTTCCCTGCCTAAGAGATGGACCAGCATAGGTCAATCTTTCTCTTCGGTAGAGTTCCCATTTTCCGTAGAAAACAGGGATGATGCCCTAAGGCAAAAAAGGAGACTCCCCAGCAGAGTCGCCATTTTACAAGGAAAACAGACAGAAAGAAAAAGAAGGGCCCCACGGTGGGCACCACTTTTCTGTAGCGAGCGATTTTGGACGCGGTTCTTAAGCGCTGGTCGCTCTCTGCGGTTTGAGCTTTAAACTACAGGTCGATTCATTTTTTATCCTATTGTGAGCTGAATAAGGAAGGGAAATAGATGTCTCCAATTAACCCTGCTTGCATACTGAGTTTAAACAGCGGTCTGTTAGGTTACGGATGCTATCAATGTGGGGGGCCTTTGTACTGGTTATTCGTATTTCGCCAATACGGTTCTTTCTTTCTTTTTTCTAGGCAAAGGGTTTCTGGCGGGGACTAAGGATTAGGATGTTAGGACTGATGCTTTTAAATTACTGCTTTTTGATTGATGGAGATATGGGATTTGGGTTTTTTGTTGATTGCGCTCGCTAAGATCTTTTCTTTCGATCTTATGCCTACGTATTCCCGTTTACCGAAACAGGGAAATCAGAGCGTTCGTAGTTCCTCCTATTCTATGGGAGGAAATGGGCGTTTTGGTGTCTTGTTCAAAGCCCAAGACATGAAGCGAAAGGTGATTTGTATCTTGTTCAAAGCCCAAGATGTGAAGCTGAAAGGTCTATTTGTGTCTTGTTCAAAGCCCAAGACGTGAAGCGAAAGGACCTCGACTTTAGAGAGAATTTGTCATCTCTAAAGAGGGGAGAAGGAGAATTACTTTAACTGGGATACGCGGATCCGAGCAATGCCATAATTTCCGAAGAAAGGGTTTTAACCTGAAGGAGAAGACTTTAACTCAGTGTAGAGCAATGCCATCTTTCCTTAGGAATTTCTCATGCTAAAAGAGGGACAGTGGCATGGATGTAGATGATCCAGAGGCTTGCCGCTTACAGCGATTAGATGAAGGGAAAGGAGTTGTTGATGTTTGTTTACTGTGAACGAGGCACAGCCTTGAAGCTAAAAGGTTGATTGGATCAACCAGTGGTTTTCTTATACAAAGCCTAAGAGGAGGCTAATTTCCGCTAGGAAAATCATTATACAAAGCCTAAGAGGAGGCTATTTTGTGTCTCGTACAAAGCCCGAGAGAGAGGCTAAAGGTTTTTGACCCAGTGGGGAATATCGTTATACAAAGCCTAAGAGGAGGCTAGCAAAGAGTTCGACTCTTGCTTAAGGGATTTATATCTCGTACGAGGCCCGAGATGAAGGAAAAAAAAGGGGTGATTGACTCAACGAGGGAATCTTTTGTGTCTCATACAAAGCCTGAGAGAGAGGCTAAAAGGTTGTTTTGACTCCACTGGGGAGAATTTTGGTATCTCGTACGAAGCCCGAGATGGAGGCTATTGTAACTGTTTCAGTTGAGTGACAGATCCAATATACTGATTTAAAAGAGAAAATCATTTCTTATATGAGTAACATTGTACACAAGGATTTAATTTGAGGATCAGGGATATTTCCTTCTCTTTGAGGAAACGGGAAATCCAAAGGGTATTGAGATTGTCCGAGTCTGCGGGTTTCCTTCCTATTTAATGAAGGGTGCTTGAGAATGTCTTTGAGACTCAAGGAAGTTAGACTGTCCGTGTCTAGAGTTTTATCTTTTGTGCTATGCTTCGAGAAACAGTAGTAGACTCTATGAAAGGACTGTTCTATGGAGATGACTAAGTTCTGTTCCTATACCTCTAGGAGGTCGTCGGGACAATTTGTACGAAGCCCAAGAGGAGGATGGAATCTTTTAAGAAGCCGACGGGTCCTTGAATAATGCCCAAGAGGAGGCTATCATTCCCGGAGGAAGAGATCATTATACGAAGCCTAAGAGGAGGCTGTGAATACTTCTAAGAAGCCGTAGGGTCCTTGAATAATGCCCAAGAGGAGGCTGATGCTTTTAAGAAGCCCGTGGGTCTATCATCTCCTTTCCATTAGGAGAGATAACTCTTTTAAAGATGAAAACCACTGGTAAACGTGCGAGGTTTACTATCCAGCGACTTTTAGCTTTTAAAGAGGGTTCCTTAGTTAAGGTCCAAGATTATGACCGTAGTGGGTACCCAAACCCCGAGACATTCAAGGCAAGCTATCCACAAGGAATAGATCAAGTCAGGAAAGTTCGAGAATTGGGAAGAAACTTAAAGATGCCATTCACGGAGAATACATTCATCTTGGGGAGTAGAGCTTCTTGACGATTCCTAAGGAGGACAGCCGAAGAGAAGACTGTATCTGGTGCTCCTATTGGGGATCTAGGCGTCTATTTCTACGAATAAGTGAAACGGCGTCACCTAGTTCTAGACGTAGCTGTCGGGGAAACTCGAAATATCTATACTATTATTACACAGTAGATATGAGTTTATGAAAGGAGACTTACAGTGAGCAGCCCCACAATACAGTTTATAATATGAAAGCAGTAAATGAAAGCGATAACCACTTACTCGGTTGTAGTGCTTCCATGCTGTTTGGTTAGTTGTTCAACAAAGAAAGATTGAAAACAACAATATATTCAAAATCAAAGGAGAAAGTGCTTTGAAAAAGAAAGATTTGGGGCTTACAGCTCAAGGAGAGGCCCAGGGTTTTATCAGTGAGCGCACTATTTGAATTTGTACAGAGGGACTTATACAAGTGACTGGGGCCCAAAAAGGTTTTCTGTACAAAGGGATGGGTCTTACACTCTCTCAAGAGGCCCAAAAAGGTTTAAAGAAAAGAGTGGGGCTTATAACACGAGGGTAGGCCCAAAAAGGTTTTCGTTTAAAATAGCGATCGCGCCGAGGTTTTCTTTTAACGCAGAGGGACTTACACAATAAGTGAGGCCCAAAATGTTTTGGTTAAAAGGGGGATTGGGTCTTACACTCTAATAGAGGCCCAAAGTGTTTTGAATGGGTCTTATAGCTCAAGGAGAGGCCCAGATGATTTTTGAAAAGGCGACGATCGCGCCGTTTGTTTTTTTTTTTTTTACGGTATCGGGACTTATACAATAAGTGAGGCCCAAAGATGATTTGGTCAAAAAAAGGATTGGGTCTTACACTCTAATAGAGGCCCAAAGTGTTTTGAAAATGATTTATGAGGGTTGAATTAATCCAAAACCCTAATTTGTTTTCAAAATGTATTTAATTGAATAAAAATTCAATTAAATGATCAAAAATTGTTTAACACATGGAAAACAAATTGTGATCTTGGATTAATGCTTCAAAAATTAAGTACTGACCTACAAAATAATTAGAAAGCATTAAAAGTTGCAAAATCAATGTAGAAAAAATATTTAAAATGCCAAAAACAATTAAAATATTAATTCTTTGCAAAAATATCAATTATATGAAATAAATAATATTTTTGGGATTTTTTGATAAAATAAAATATTTTAACATTTTTGTGAATTATTAAAAAAAGAATCAACTCAAAATCATTAAAACTCAGAGAGAAATTAATTTTTGAATCAATTAAACAAAATCACAAAATTCAAATATTCAAATATATGAAAATGGCGTCAAGAACAATCACCAAGAACACGCGCGTTTTTCAGTTTGCCCAGATTTGCATTTTCCATTCAATCTCACTGAATACGTAATTATAACATGCAATCCACATATCATTATGCTCGCCTCAACCTCACGATCATGTCTATGTACTTTAATTTCATTTAAATTAAACATATAACAAGAAATCACGAAGAGACCTCAAGAACCCTAATTTCTGCATGAAGGCTAGGATTTTTGATACACGATTCAAACAATGCAATTAATTGAGGGAAAACATTCCATGCATGATTATGAACATATGGCCAAATTATTGTGCGAGGAAATATGCACAGATTGAGAGATGACCAAGTTTAGGCTTACCTCCAAGTCGTGACAGCAAGAGCAGATGTGATTTTGAGTTGGAGGTGTTACAGACAAGTTGTGATGATCTGGACAGCTTCCCTACACCATATGGAGTGTGTTTGAACACTTGGATTGAATTGAAATGGACTGGATCAGTTTATGGCATCTCAGCTGCAACTTTACTTCAAACTTGTGTGGATGGCAAGTGATTTTGTGAAATTGATGTTTCAGAAGTTATGTGAGTGTTTGATCAGCTCATATGTGATGTATGTGAGGTGTGTGAGTGATTGGTTTGTGCAGAATTGCTCTCAAACTCAAAACCCGATAGCTACCTTGCTAAGAAAGGCATTTTTGCCAAGAGAAAGAGATTTTGAGGAAAGCATCTGTTAGATGGCTTTGGTGTACTTAAACTGACCACAATTGAGCTCTATTTATAGTAGAGCAAGTTTGTTTTGTAAGGAATAGTGCATGGCAGCTGGTAATTAGGTTTCCTCAATGTTGGCCAATGGAAATGAAAGTCTCCTCTAGCCATTGACTAGAGGTTAGGGCACAGAGCTTTGGTCCCCTTGGTCTTGGATAAGTCTTGACTGATTTCAGATGAGAATGGCTCAGTCCATGCCACCTTGATGGTTCCATTGAATGCCTCATTCCAAATTTGAAGTCTTGTCCCTATTTTGGCCATTCTAGGTTCAACATGCTATTCTTTGTTCCTTGGACCTTGGAGGCTTGGCTCAGTGATTGTCCCTTTTGGATTCAATCCTCTGAGGTGTCCAAGTGGATTGGAGCAATTGCAATTGGCTGATTTTGGCAAATCGAGCCAAAATGCAAATTCTGCCTTGCTTTGACAGATTTCAGCAAGGCAACTTGCCAATGTTGTATCTCATGATGTAGGTTGAATTTGGCAATGTTCTTGGCCATTTTGGAAAGCTCTTACATGATACAACAACTGTTTAAACAAGTTTGGTTTAGATCTCTTTTGATTCCAAGTGAAAAATCCCCCTACATTTGGCAAAAAGTGAAGCAGAATTCTGACTTAGTGAAAATTTCACTAAGTGTTGGAAAAAGTGACTTTTTCACTTTTCAGCCACTTTGATCACTCCATAACTCAAAATCCTTAATGAATTGGAATGACTTGTAGTTGAAGTTTTTGTAGGTGATAATGAGGGATACAAATCCATCTTTGGATGAGAAAAAATGGCCTTGTGGTTTAGGAGTTATGGTCCTCCAAAGTTGGTACCTTTGCCACTTTATTTTTTAAATTAGAAAAATTTCTAAGTTTTTTGGTTACCCCTTTTACAAGTTATCTCACTTTTCTTGATTTTTCTTGATGAATGATGATTCAAATCATACACTAACATCATTTTAGGGTTAAAAATCCATTTTGGTGAAAAATCTCAAAAAGTCAAAGTTGACTTTTGTGCACAGTTGACTTTTTATCAGATGAATTCCAAACTGTGCAATTCTTCAGGAAATCATGTCCTTGACCTAAATCAAACTTGATGGACATGTTCCATGGGTATCATAGGGTATATTCAATCATGTATTAGGGTTTGGGAGCATGTCTTGGTCAAAAGTCAAAGTTACAGTTGACTTTTCCCTTAAAACCCTAATTGTGGTGCATATGAAAATGAAACTTGTTGCTCAAGCTTCTTGGATCAATCCATTGTTCCAAATGGATCAATATGGTATATTAGAGACCCTCAAATCATCTCTTGAGGTCTTGGCTCATGGTTTGTCCCAAAAGTCAACTTAGGGGTGAATTAGGTCAAGAAACCCTAATTCCTGATTTTTGATGAATGCATCCCCTGAGGCAAAATTGACTTGATGCATGGGTTCATGAGGTTCCATGAAGTATATTAGGTCATGTTTTGGATCATTGCCTTGTGCCCAGATGAAAATTTCCATCTGGAGGCCCTGGTCGACCAAAACCCTAATTTGGTGACACTATCGATCTTGAGACTTGATCCACCTAGAAGGGAGTAGCCTTGTGCTTAATCCTTGAAGTGGGAGTCCTTTTTGATCCATTGTGGATGTTTGAGATATTAGACAAGTTGAAGATCATGTCATTTCTTGATTGATCCTTTGTCTAAAGCTCAGAGAGGGCTTGAAACCCTAATTTTGATTGTAGTGGATGCTCACCCATCTTTGGGGAGACTGATGAAGCATGATGTTACATCCATATTGTGATGATGATTTTCACAATGATGGGAAATCTAAGTGGTCAAAATTTGGGGTATTACAGATGCCCCTATTTAATCTTCTTGGACCCGAAGGTGTGAATGACGAAGGGATTCGGGCATTCGGGGTGCAAGAGGATTAAATATCGGAATATTCGAAATTTTGATGGTGGTTATGAATGGTAGCTTACACATTCATCTTCTTTAACTAAGCAATGATGCTTAGAAAAGGTAAACTTCCCCTCGATCCTGGTTTTCAGCCAAGGAACTGGTCTCAGTTTTCTTTTGAAATAAACCTCCCCTCGTTCTTGGTTCCCTACCAAGGAACTGGTATTAGTTTCTGATTTAAACTTCCCCTCGATCCTGGTTTCTTACCAAGAACTGGTCTTAGTTTCTGATATAAACTTCCCCTCGATCCTGGTTTTCTACCAAGAACTGGTCTTAGTTTCTTTTGTCAATAAACTTTCTTGACAAGGGACGCTATTCATAGCGGTTTTCCTCAAACTTCTCACCGAATTTTCCTGGGGAGATGCCATTTGAGTGGAAAAAGTTTTGATGTCAGACTTGCTGGGGAACCCAGTCGTCTGAGTTATAGAGTTGTACAAACTTCTCTGTTGGAGACGTCATCTGTCGATTCTACTAGGGAAAACGAGTCTCTTGAGAGACTGTTTTCGTTTGGGATCTTTCATCATACTTTTCTCGGGATCTTCCCGGAGAAACGCCATATGATGGGGTCCAATTTTGAGGTGCCGATGACCTTCTCATCAGTGGTTTTTCGGAGCAAAACTGGCGTGCTGCCGAATTTCTAATCACGAGGCTTTCTCTGTGGATTCTCCTTAATCCGGGAAAGCGAGGATATCATCTTCAATGGCGAAGAGTGACATTTGTTGAAGGTTCTCTGATCTTTCAGAGGTTCAAGTTATCAAAGTGGCCAAGTGTCGACTCTGATCTAAAGATTCACTGGTGGCGAGATTGTGCAGACGCAACACTTCCTAACGAGGAAAGAACTGACAAACTCGATTGAGAAAACTGTTTATCACTAGGGGACAAGACCGACTCAAGTGATAGTGATGCAATATGAAATGTAAATGCAAATAAAATGCATGAAGTATGTATGTATATGCTGACAAAACAGATGCGACATATAGACTAATGGATGAACACAATTGGATACTCAGCCATCGCGGGGCGAAGAAGTACCGTTGATTCAAAACAGAAATTCCACCTTGCTTAGGAGAGATAGTCCACGCGGGGAGCTATATTGATCGGGCTTAGGAGATGAGAACTCGGCCGAGGCGTGTCAGACGAAACAAGGTCTCTGACATTATTGATCCTTCATTCAGGAGTACTGGCTTAGAAGGAGTACTTTGATTCTGCACTTTGAAATTCGCTTACTTCGGGAGAAGCAATCGATGTTCTTCTGATGTTCAACAGTCAAAAGAAATGCCATTTTTAATTTAAAAGCAGAAAAAGTTTTAACAAGTAAATTAATTTTTGTTTTATTTCAAGAATCGCTGATTAAGTTTAAACAACGTCGTTCTGTAAAGCTAAAACAAGCAAGAATTACAAACAAAAGCACAAAGGCTCAAATTTTATTGATAAGATGGAGATCAACCAAACGCGTGATTCCAAAGAGTATATACAAAGTTAGAAAATGGTAATTTACAGGGAAAAGGGCTACGTTGAAACATAACGACCACTATCCTTCTATCAACTTTGAATTCGGGACATCCTGAGCTTCCGTCGAAGATGACCTTTGACTGGAGATTTCCTCCGATAGATGATGTAACTACTGCTGAGGGACTTGCCTCTGTTGGACATAGTTACTTGCCATTATCCCTAACTTTTGCCTGGATTGTACTATGATGTTTCCAATTCATCGGGATGATTATTTTTTTTCTATGTCTCTAACTTTTGCCTGGACCGCCCTTTCGGGTTTTCAATCCACCGAGACGTTTTTTTTTTTTTTTTTTAGTTTAGGCGAAGTATTTCTTGACTACATCAACATTCGTGGGGTAGGCAAATTCCTCTCCGTCCATGGTTGCAAGTCTCAAGGTGCCGCCTGAGAAAGCTTTCGTGACCACATAGGGGCCATCATAATTTGGGGTCCATTTGCCCCGAGAGTCAGTGAGAAATGATTGTATCTTCTTGAGCACGAGGTCTCCTTTTCTGAAGACACGAGGTCGGACTTTTTTGTCGAACGCCCTCTTCATTCTCTGTTGATACAACTGACCGTGGCATAGTGCCGTGATTCTCTTCTCTTCGATCAGGTTCAGTTCGTCGTGTCGACTTCGACACCATTCAGCTTCGGTGAGCTGAGCTTCCATCAATACCCTGATCGACGGGATCTCTACTTCTATGGGAAGCACTGCCTCCATGCCATATACTAGAGAGAAAGGGGTTGCCCCTGTTGAAGTGCGGATAGATGTTCGATAACCATGAAGAGCAAAAGGTAACATCTCATGCCAGTCTTTATAGGTTACAACCATCTTTTGAACGATCTTCTTGATGTTCTTGTTAGCCGCTTCTACCGCTCCGTTCATCTTGGGTCGGTAGGGAGATGAGTTATGGTGTTCGATCTTGAACTCTGCGCATAACTCTTTCATCATCTTATTGTTCAAGTTAGATCCATTATCAGTAATGATCTCGCTTGGAACACCATAACGGCAGATGATATTATTTTTGATAAATCGGACCACCACTTGTCGGGTTACATTGGCGAATGACGCTGCTTCGACCCACTTGGTGAAATAATCAATGGCTACAAGGATGAACCGATGTCCGTTTGAAGCCTTGGGCTCAATCATACCAATCATGTCGATTCCCCATATGGAAAATGGCCACGGGGAAGAAAGAACTTTGAGATGTGATGGCGGTACATAAATTTTGTCGGAGTATATCTGACACTTGTGACACCTCCTCATGTACTTGTAGCAGTTGGATTCCATTGTCAACCAATAATACCCTGCTCTGAGAATTTTTCTCGCCATTATGTGTCCGTTGGCATGAGTGCCAAAGGATCCTTCATGAATTTCTTTCATGAGCATGTCTGCTTCTGGTCTGTCGACACATCGGAGCAAAACCATGTCAAAATTTCTCTTATAAAGAGTGTCACCACTCAGGAAGAAGTTTCCAGCCAATCTTCTGAGGGTTTTCCTGTCTTTTCTGAGTGCCCCAGATGGGTACTCTTGTTTTTTAAGGAAGCATTTGATATCGTGATACCAAGGTCTGTCGTCTATGACTGCTTCAATCGCGAAGATGTAAGCGGGCCGTTCAAGGCGCATGATGTCGATCTTAGGTATGTCATTCCATCGACCTACACTAATCATGGAAGAGAGAGTGGCTAATACATCAGCCATGTGATTCTCCTCACGAGGGATGTGATGAAAGTCGACTCTGTTGAAGAAGGGTAACAACCTCCTTGCATAGTCTTTGTAAGGAATCAATCCGGATTGGTATGTGTTCCAATCTCCTTTTATCTGGTTAATAACCAGAGCTGAGTCGCCGTATACGTCCAAGTTTTTTATCCTTAAATCAATCGCTTCTTCGAGACCCATAATACATGCTTCGTATTCGGCCTCGTTGTTCGTACATTTGAACGTAAGTCTGGCAGTGAAAGGAATATGGGTACCCTGAGGGGTAATAATGATTGCCCCAATTCCGTTTCCGTAATGATTAACTGCTCCGTCAAAGATAAGTCCCCACTGGGAACCTGGTTCTGGCCCTTCATTGGGTAACGGTTCATCGCAATCTTTCATTTTTAGATACATGACATCTTCGTCTGGGAAGTCAAACCCAATTGATTCTTGATCGTCAATCGGTTGATGAGCCAAATGATCAGCTAAAATACTTCCTTTAACGGCTTTCTGAGCATGGTACTCTATGTCATATTCTGATAGTAACATCTGCCAACGGGCAATCCTTCCCGTGAGAGCAGGTTTTTCGAAAACGTACTTGATTGGATCCATTTCGGAGACCAACCAAGTAGTATGACGAATCATGTACTGGCGAAGACGTTTGGCTGCCCAAGCCAAAGCGCAGCAAGTTTTCTCAAGCATTGTGTACCGAGTCTCGCAGTCGGTGAATTTCTTGCTTAGATAGTAAATGGCAGACTCTTTCCGTTTAGTTTCGTCTTGTTGGCCAAGTACACATCCCATTGAGTCCTCTAGGACTGTGAGGTAAATGATCAGTGGTCTTCCTTCCACTGGAGGTGATAGGATCAGAGGATTCAACAGGTATTCCTTAATACTGTCGAAGGCAGTTTGGCAGTCTTCTGACCAAACGCAATCCTGGTTCTTTTTGAGTAATTTGAAAATCGGCGCACACGTCGCGGTCATAAGGAATATGAATCTGGAGATGTAGTCCAAACGTCCCAGGAATCCTCTGACTTGTTTTTCAGTTTTCGGAGAAGGCATTTCTTGAATGGCCTTGACCTTGTCAGGATCAACCTCAATCCCTTTCTGGCTGACGATGAACCCTAGTAGTTTCTCGGAACGGACACCGAAGGTGCACTTGTTGGGATTCAAGTGGAGCTTGAATTTTCTTAGACGTTCGAACAACTTTGACAGATGTTCAACGTGCTCATCCTCTGTTCTTGATTTTGCAATCAAATCATCGACATATACCTCGATTTCCTTATGTATCATGTCATGAAACAGAGTAGTCATGGCCCTTTGATAGGTTGCCCCGGCATTCTTCAAACCGAACGGCATTACCTTGTAACAAAAGGTACCCCATGGGGTAATGAACGAAGTTTTCTCCATGTCTTTCAGCGCCATTTTGATCTGGTTATAGCCCGAGAACCCATCCATGAAGGAGAATACTTTAAACTTTGCTGTGCTGTCAACCAGCATGTCAATGTGTGGTAAAGGAAAGTCGTCCTTTGGACTTGCCTTGTTTAGATCTCTGTAATCAACACACATTCTGACCCTTCCATCCTTTTTGGGAACGGGTACGATGTTGGCTAACCATTGAGGATATTCAGATGTAGCGAGGAAACCCGCGTCAATCTGTTTCTGTACCTCCTCTTTGATTTTGATGGCCATGTCCGGGTGAGTGCGTCTCAACCTTTGCTTTACTGGTGGACATTCCGATCTTAACGGTAAATGATGTTCCACGATGCTGGTATCCAACCCTGGCATATCCTGATAGGACCAAGCGAATACATCGGGAAATTCTTTGAGAAGCTTTATCAAACTTTCTTTGACAGTTGGACTGAGCAGTGCTCCGATCCTGATTTCTTTTCTCTCTTTTTCTGAACCCAAGTTTACCGTTTCCAACGGCTCTTTGTGAGGTTCAATGGACCTTTTCTCTTGTCTGAGTAGTCGGGAGATCTCTTCTGGAATTTCGTTGTCATTTTCTTCTTCAGCCTCGAATACCGGGAACTCAAAGTTGAAAGAAGGCATCGGATCGTATGTTTCAACGGGGTATAAAACAAGCAATCTGCATGACGTTATTGTTCGTGTTTAGAAGAGATAGAGAAAATGCAAGTGTGTGCAGTGTTTTTATTTTACTACTTGTTTTTATTATTGAATATTTTTTTTTAGGATTACCATTTTCTGAAAAAGCAAAAAGAGAAAACAGCAATTAATGCGGAAATTACAGAACGACGTTATTTTATTAATGAACAAGTCGAATCCTGAAACTACAGCCCTATAAAACAAAACTCTGTCGCTTTGGGCAAAGCGAAGAGGGAAATTTACAGAAAGCGAGCCCTATCAAAACATCCGTTTCACCTGGGCAGGGTGAAAGGCTTAAAGATGGCAATTACTTTGACTGATGAACGACCTTCGGAACCTCAACGGAAACCCATTGGCGGCGAACTCCTCGGTGAATCACAAAGTCTGGCACCTTCCTTGATTTGTCTTCAGAAATGACGCTGATTTCTGGTGGAGCAGGATCATTGGAATCTGTCTCCAAGCAGAGTTGTCGTAGGAGGATTCCTCTGTTGCATTTTGCATAACATTGGTGCTCTCAACTGCATCTCCCCATCCAGTTGGCTGGATATCTTCGAGCCTGATACGAGAGCTTTCGGGAGCAGTGTACTTGACCATAAAGTCGTATTTTCCACTTGGTTCTCCCAGAGTGTCCCAAACTTCTTTGGAACTGGAGAAATCATCCCTTTCGATGACTTTGACCTCAGGAAAAGCATAGTTGATGAATTCAAGTCCTGCGAACGTTGCAAATTCATCTTCATATTGAGTAGTTTCTGAATGACCTGAGTGTTGATCCCATGACATGGCGGGGACACAGGTATTCTGTTCAATGACGCTCAGCTGAGTTTCATTACTCGGCTGACTTTCTTGCCCCAAGTTTCCTGAATAAGGTTGCCACATTGGCAGACCATCCATCGGGTCATAGTAATTGTGGTCAAAGTTTTCTTTCATCAGAGTGTCTTCCTCTAATGAATTTGGCGGAGCACGGCATCCTTCCGGATCACAATCTCCGTAGATCATTTCGACATCTGATCTTGGTATAAATCTCGGACTTTCTGTAGGAAAGCAAAAAGGCATAGGCACCTCTTCCTGAGACATATAGCCGTCCTTGTTAAGGTAGGACTTCCATTCTTCCTCTGTGTCAGAGGGATCTTCCTCATTGATAGCATGAACTGTCTGAGACACTGGGTGGAGAAAACCTCCACTGTGGAAGAAGTTTTGAAGGGGATGAAGACTTTCATCGTTGGCGGCTGTCTGGGTACAGGTTGCAGAAAAACCAAGACCCTTCTTTGTTTTATTGTCAATAGGAATGACAAGCCGTCCCCATCCTGTCGTATCGGTACTCTCGACCGCTTTGATAGCATCTTTGTATGAAGAAATTGAAGTTCCTTCTTCGGATTGATCGTTCTTGCTCACCGATAGTGCTTGGAACTGACTTCCAATAACCTCCTCGGGTTCCACACAAGTAGATGATGATAAGTTGCTTACAAGCAAGGCTTGTTCCCCACAAACCGTGACAAGTTGATCGTTCTTGACGAACTTTAGCTTTTGGTGGAGGGTTGAAGTAACCGCTCCAGCCTGATGTATCCAAGGTCTTCCTAATAAACAACTGTATGTTGCCCGGATGTCCATGACCTGGAAAGTGACTTGGAAACTGTGAGGACCAATAGTTATGGGAAGATCCACTTCGTCGATAACTGTTTTTCTGGATCCGTCGAATGCTTTGACGACGACCTCGCTGACTCTCATCGGAGGGCCCTTGAATGATAATTGCATCAAGGTGGACTTCGGCATAACATTCAGGGCTGGCCCTGTGTCTACCAGTACGTTGGCTAAAGCATCGCCCTGGCAGTTAACTGCGATATTGAGCGCCATGTTATGACGACGACCCTCTTCAGATAATTCCTCATCACTAAATCCCAAATTGTTGCAAGAAGTGATGTTAGAGACAATGCTATCGAATTGTCTGATTGTTACATCCTGTTCCACAAAGGCTTGCTCCAAGACTTTCTGTAGAGCCTCTCTGTGTGCTTCTGAACTGAGTAACAGTGATAATACTGAGATCTTTGAAGGAGTCTATAATAGTTGATCAACAATGTTATATTCACTTCTTTGGATGAGCTTTAGCATCTCATCTTTGTCTTTTGAAAAGTCGGGATTACCAGATTGACTGACTGGTGGATCAGGAATTTCTGCCTGAAGTTCCTTTTCTTTGTTGGATTCTCCAACCCCTCGGTTGAAGATTCGACCGCTCCATGTTACACGACTGATGTCTGCAATATTCACGACGGAGGGTAATGGAATTTCCTTTCCATTCTCAATTATTGTTGCACCGTATTTGTAAGGGATCGCCTTAGCTGATTCATACGGTAATGGCCCCGGTAGATAGATGACTATTGGAACCTTCTGATTTTTCTGACCGTCATAAGTAACCTCGATCCGTTCTCGGTTGGGAATTCTAGATTCGTCAAGTAGAGGGATGATGGTAAAAACATCCCTGATCTGGTGGTGACCAGAGATCATGACAACATCCTCAACTTGATCGGCAAGGTAGTTCGGCGACCAAATGATGGGTCCAGAACCTGGATATGGATGAATTTCTCCATGATCGACCTGACCCTGAAGAGCTGCTCTCACAAGGTAACACCCTTGGTTACTTTCCGAACAGACGCTACAACTGTCATAGTTGTGTGGTGGCACCTGGCCAAGCCCACTTTGAATGCAATGTAACCTCACTAGGTTATTTTCCATTGATCGGACATCCTGACTTTGACGACGAGTTAGATTCCTGTTATTGATACTAATCTGCTGAGTATCTTCGTCCATATAGATTGGCATCCACCAGTGATTTAACAAGTACTGAAGTGCCTCCTGGACAAGGGTACAACCTCGATCGTTTTCGCAACCTGCTTTACAATTTTGATAATCATGTGATATTAAGAATCCGAGTCGGACCTGCTCAGCATGTAACTCTACCAGGTTGGTATTCATCACGCGAATGTCAAAGATCTGAACCATGTTGATTTGATAGGAGTTCCTTTCATGGTAGTCTTGGATCCATCCAAGATCCATCTGACGCTGGAGGGCCTCTTGTATGAAAGAGCATCCCTGTTTGTTTACCGAGCAAATCATACAGGAACTGTAATCGTGCCGCGGCAGATTATGATACTGGCTTTGCCTTGAGTACATTGCCACCAAGTTGACATTCATCACACGGATGTCGTGGTTTTGAATGACGTTAGAATTCGTAGAGACCATGTTAACTCCACGAACTCGGTGCTCCTGGATCCATCCGAGATCCATTTGTTCCTGTAGAGCTGCTTGCACTACAGAACATCCTTGGTTGTCTTTAGAGCAGATATCACACTGGTGATAGTTATGAGGTGGCACATGGCCATATCCACTCTGTCTACAATGCATCTTGACCAGATTGGTCCCCAATAAGAGTACATCGTGAATTTGATAGACATTATTAGTCTCTTTCTCAATCAGATTAACTGCAGCCTTCTCATGTTGAGGCAGCGGGTTCGTAAGAACATTAGGATTCGTATCTTTAAAAGATAAGAGCCCGCTCCTAACAAGCTTTTGCACGTCGAATTTAAAATTAAGGCAAGTCTCAATGTTATGCCCTGAACCTCCTTGATGATAAGGACATGTTTGATCCGCTTTAAACCAAAAAGGCGGATTTTCCGGTATTGTAAGAGGGGACTTAGTCTGAATGTTCCCCTTAGCCAGCAGTAACGGAAACAGCTCTGCGTACGTTATAGGTATAGGATCAAATCCTGGTGGCCGTGTTGTACGGTTGTTGTTGTATGGAGGACGAGCCTGCTGAAGAGGCTGTTGTGTCCTTTGTTGGTCAGGTTGGCGCTGCGCAACCTAAGGTTGATACATAGGAACAGGCGCGGGGCTGATAGCAGGAGTAACAGCTGCTACTGGCTGATAACGTCGCCTTTGCTTTCCGAGAGAGATATTCCCAATATCTTGCTCTTTTTTCTTAGGGAGAGCACTACCGTATTTTTTAGTACCACTCGTTGATCCAGTGTCTTTTACCAAAAGTCCTTCTCGGACGGCTTCCTCAAGACGTACACCCATGCCGACCATTTCGGTGAAATCACTGGGCGCACTGGCAACCATTCGGTCATAGTAAAATGAGCTTAAGGTCTTTAAGAAGATCTTTGTCATCTCTTTTTCCTCAAGAGGTGGACAAATTTGAGCGGCAATTTCACGCCACCTTTGAGCATACTCCTTAAAGGTTTCCTTTTCCTTTTGCGACATTGATCTGAGTTGATCTCTGTCGGGTGCCATGTCCAAATTGTATTTGTATTGTTGGACGAAGGCAGTGCCAAGATCTCTGAAAGTACTGATCGTAGTACGGTTTAAACCCATGTACCATTTGAGTGCGGCGCCGGTTAAACTATCCTGGAAGTAGTGAATCAGCAGGTCCTGATTCTCCGTCTGAGCTGACATCCGCCGAGCGTACATCACCAGATGGCTCTGAGGGCAAGAGTTACCCTTGTATTTTTCAAAGTCGGGCACTTGGAACTTGTGCGGGACTTTCACATTTGGGACCAAGCAGAGGTCTGCGGCGTCCTTCCCAAATAGATCCTGACCGCGAATGGCTTGCAGCTCTTTCTGCATTTCCAGGAATTGTTCCTGGAATTCCTCCATTCTGTCAAACATAGTTTCCTTCTTACCAGAAGGTGTTGGTGGAATCTGTCCTTCCGGGACAGTGTGCACCACAGGGGGTGGTACCGTGACTACGGCAGTAAGTCTTGGCGCTTCCCGAAGTTTGTAACCTTCAGGAGTCTTGAGTATGCCCCTGGCATCTTCGCTTTCCCGAAGTTTGTAACCTTCAGGCCCAGCGGCTTCTGTTGTGATTCCCTGATCTTCAGTGATCGGCGGAACATATCCTTCCGGGATATAGTTAACAGGCATGCCCCAAGGACAATCTTTCGGTATCTGATACCTAGGATCATACTTTTCTATGATGGGCGTTGAGGTGATCTCTGAGATCACAGTTCTTTGTAGCTGAGCTTCCGCCATGGCTTGCATGTCGTTACGAAGCTTTCTCATATCCTCTCTCAGAGCGTCGATCTCTTCTTTCAACTCTCTATTTTCTTCCTCAAGATCATCCATCTTTTTCTGACGATTGGCCCGAGTATAATCGAATGAGATAGTTTGACTCTAGAATCGAGACACAAACGTGAGATTCGTAGGTAAGGAGAATACACGATGTGAGAATGATGAATGCAATGATTATATTAATTGTTTTTAGGTTTAATTAAAATAAACTTCGACAATTAGATTGCAAATATCAAACAGTGGGGAAACCCCTTTTTATTGAAATTCAAAGGATTACAGAAATGGAAATACAGTAGATTACAAAGTGCAGAAACAGAAACCTAAACTAATGGGTCCCGAGTCCTCTCTGAGGAGAAACCGGGTGCTGATTCTGGTATCTTCCTTTTCTTTGACCAGGGCGCTTGGGCCGTTGTCGGGTTGTCATTCCTTTGCCAAGTGAAATGAGTGAGCAAATTCCTTTGGTCATCTTGATTCTCTACAGCATGCTGCTCCAAAATTTCAATCAGAGCATCTTTCTCTTTTAGTAGTTGCTGTATTTGGATACACTCTACGTCGAGGGTGCGGTACTTGTTCTTCCAAGACCTTCTTTCCTTTTGAACTTTGTTGAGAGTAACCTGAAGCTTTTCAGTTTCCGTCATGAAGTACATGACAGATTCCCTCGGCGGAAGAATTCCGTAACGAGGATAAGGCATCTTTAGCTTGAGAGCTCTAGTTTGTACCCAATGGAGATAAGGCTCCACCGAGACACAGTCCGGTTTTCCCAGAGACTCTCGTCCTTTCTTATGAACATGTTTCCAAGCTTGCACTATTTCCATCTTTAGTGCCCTGTCACTTTCTCCTTCCTTGAAGAAAAGACCTTCCAGATGAACACCCAGCGGGATGTGTCTCATCGGGTATCCAAATTGACGAAGAACTAATATCGGATGATAGTTGATTCCTCCTTTAGTTCCTATGAGGGGTACGCTGGGGAAGTTTCCACAACGGTCAATGATTCTGATTCCCTCATAAATCCTATTACACCAATCTATATCAGAGTTGGTGAGGGACATGATCTTCTGCGACCAACGTAAGACACTCTTGCAATCCCAAAAAGCGGAAGACTTGGGCAAGTGAGAGATAAACCACTTGTAAAGCAAAGGTACACAGCATGTGATCTCTCCTCCGCTGTACAAATTTCCTAAGTGTACAGAATGATACGCATCTGCGAGCAAAGTCGGCACAGGGTTTCCAATGAGAAAAACCTTAATAGCGTTGATATCGACGAAGTTATTGATGTTGGGAAACAAAAATAATCCGTAGGTGAGTAAAATAAAGATGCTTTCAAAAGCAGTCCCGTTCCCTATACTAGCAAAGTACAGAGCCTTTTTTGTCAAGAACTGGGCTGGTAAACCTTGGATGCCACCCTTAGTAATCATGTGAGTCCTGACCTCAGACTCGTCCAAATGAATTGCTCTTGCAATAGTCTGATTCTTTGGAATTTCTTCTAGTCCAGAAAATGGAGCTCGATCAGTGATATGTAAATCAGTCAGATGAGAATACTCCTCTAGCGTTGGTGCTAGCTGGTAATCCGGGAATGTGAAACAGTGATAAACCGGATCGTAGAACTGAATGAGCGCGTCCATGATTCCCTTAATCACATGGACTCTTAACAGTGGTAGCAAACCACCGTGCTTGGCTCTGAAAGCCTCTGGGTTAACGATCATCCTCGCTAACTTTCTCAAATCCCCTAGTTTTGGAACCTTGAAGGTATACTGGTGAGTTCTCCTTCTACCGAAATCCATTAATGCAATCTTTTTCTCTGATATTTGCAATTACAGTCTTAGTTTAATTTGAAAAACAGAGAGACTAGAAGAGACGTTTTTTTGAATGTTTTAATATTTTATTAAATGAATGCATGAATGCAGCACACAAAAACATAGAAAAAACATGGGGTCAAAGGGTCGTTGTCATGAAGTCAAGGCTCTACCCATCCCCAAAGGTTTATACTAGGGTGATTTTTGTACCTGTACTCATTATCATCAGCTCCTCCCAGGAAAGCAAAACAACAAGCGGATCGCCAACGAGTTGTGTGCAATCTTATAGTAAGTGCTATTCACCGAGAATAGATCACCAGCCTCAAATGAGGGTAGTATCGCGTAACAGCTATTTCCAGTAGCTTCTGCACTACGAAAAAGGTTGGCTTTTCTTAAGTGTATACTCAATCTCACCACATGCGGCATCACACGCATTCCCAGTAGCAGAAAAATAAACACGTATAGCAATTAGGAAAAGCAGTATATATATTTGTCCTAATCATCCTAGACTTATAAAGCTACGATTCTTAAGTTCCTAACAGAAATGGGTTCCCCGGCGGAAGCCCCAATCTGTGGTTCCCTGCCTAAGAGATGGACCAGCATACGTTAATCTTTCTCTTCGGTAGAGTTCCCATTTTCCGTAGAAAACGGGGATGATGCCCTAAGGCAGAAAAGGAGACTCCCCAGCAGAGTCGCCATTTTACAAGGAAAACAGACAGAAAGAAAAACAAGGGCCCCACGGTGGGCGCCACTTTTCTGTAGCGAGCGATTTTGGACGCGATTCTTAAGCGCTGGTCGCTCTCTGCGGTTTGAGCTTTAAACTACAGGTCGATTCATTTTTTATCCTATTGTGAGCTGAATAAGGAAGGGAAATAGATGTCTCCAATTAACCCTACTTGCATACTGAGTTTAAACAGCGGTCTGTTAGGTTACGGATGCTATCAATGTGGGGGGCCTTTGTACTGGTTATTCGTATTTCGCCAATACGGTTCTTTCTTTCTTTTTTCTAGGCAAAGGGTTTCTGGCGGGGACTAAGGATTAGGATGTTAGGACTGATGCTTTTAAATTACTACTTTTTGATTGATGGAGATATGGGATTTGGGTTTTTTGTTGATTGCGCTCGCTAAGATCTTTTCTTTCGATCTTATGCCTACGTATTCCCGTTTACCGAAACAGGGAAATCAGAGCGTTCATAGTTCCTCCTATTCAATGGGAGGAAATGGGTGTTTTGGTGTCTTGTTCAAAGCCCAAGACATGAAGCGAAAGGTGATTTGTATCTTGTTCAAAGCCCAAGATGTGAAGCTGAAAGGTCTATTTGTGTCTTGTTTAAAGCCCAAGACGTGAAGCGAAATGACCTCGACTTTAGAGAGAATTTGTCATCTCTAAAGAGGGGAGAAGGAGAATTAATTTAACTGGGATACGCGGATCCGAGCAATGCCATAATTTTCGAAGAAAGGGTTTTAACCTGAAGGAGAAGACTTTAACTCAGTGTAGAGCAATGCCATCTTTCCTTAGGAATTTCTCATGCTAAAAGAGGGACAGTGGCATGGATGTAGATGATCCAGAGGCTTACCGCTTACAGCGATTAGATGAAGGGAAAGGAGTTGTTGATGTTTGTTTACTGTGAACGAGGCACAACCTTGATGCTAAAAGGTTGATTGGATCAACCAGTGGTTTTCTTATACAAAGCCTAAGAGGAGGCTAATTTTCGCTAGGAAAATCATTATACAAAGCCTAAGAGGAGGCTATTTTATGTCTCGTACAAAGCCCGAGAGAGAGGCTAAAGGTTTTTGACCCAGTGGGGCATATCGTTATACAAAGCCTAAGAGGAGGCTAGCAAAGAGTTCGACTCTTGCTTAAGGGATTTATATCTCGTACGAGGCCCGAGATGGAGGCAAAAAAAGGGGTGATTGACTCAACGAGGGAATCTTTTGTGTCTCATACAAAGCCTGAGAGAGAGGCTAAAATGTTGTTTTGACTCCACTAGGGAGAATTTTGGTATCTCGTACGAAGCCCGAGATGGAGGCTATTGTAACTGTTTCAGTTGAGTGACAGATCCAATATACTGATTTAAAAGAGAAAATCAGTTCTTATATGAGTAACACTGTACACAAGGATTTAATTTGAGGATCAGGGATATTTCCTTCTCTTTGAGGAAACGGGAAATCCAAAGGGTATTGAGACTGTCCGAGTCTGCGGGTTTCCTTCCTATTTAACGAAGGGTGCTTGAGAATGTCTTTGAGACTCAAGGAAGTTAGACTGTCCGTGTCTAGAGTTTTATCTTTTGTGCTATGCTTCGAGAAACAGTAGTAGACTCTATGAAAGGACTGTTCTATGGAGATGACTAAGTTCTGTTCCTATACCTCTAGGAGGTCGTCGGGACAATTTGTACGAAGCCCAAGAGGAGGCTGGAATCTTTTAAGAAGCCGACGGGTCCTTGAATAATGCCCAAGAGGAGGCTATCATTCCCGGAGGAAGAGATCATTATACGAAGCCTAAGAGGAGGCTGTGAATACTTCTAAGAAGCCGTAGGGTCCTTGAATAATGCCCAAGAGGAGGCCGATGCTTTTAAGAAGCCCGTGGGTCTATCATCTCCTTTCCATTAGGAGAGATAACTCTTTTAAAGATGAAAACCACTGGTAAACGTGCGAGGTTTACTATCCAGCGACTTTTAGCTTTTAAAGAGGGTTCCTTAGTTAAGGTCCAAGATTATGACCGTAGTGGGTACCCAAACCCCGAGACATTCAAGGCAAGCTATCCACAAGGAATAGATCAAGTCAGGAAAGTTCGAGAATTGGGAAGAAACTCAAAGATGCCATTCATGGAGAATACATTCATCTTGGGGAGTAGAGCTTCTTGACGATTCCTAAGGAGGACAGCCGAAGAGAAGACTGTATCTGGTGCTCCTATTGGGGATCTAGGCGTCTATTTCTACGAATAAGTGAAACGGCGTCACCTAGTTCTAGACGTAGCTGCCGGGGAAACTCGAAATATCTATACTATTATTACACAGTAGATATGAGTTTATGAAAGGAGACTTACAGTGAGCAGCCCCACAATACAGTTTATAATATGAAAGCAGTAAATGAAAGCGATAACCACTTACTCGGTTATAGTGCTTCCATGCTGTTTGGTTAGTTGTTCAACAAAGAAAGATTGAAAACAACAATATATTCAAAATCAAAGGAGAAAGTGCTTTGAAAAAGAAAGATTTGGGGCTTACAGCTCAAGGAGAGGCCCAGGGTTTTATCAGTGAGCGCACTGTTTGAATTTGTACAGAGCGACTTATACAAGTGACTGGGGCCCAAAAAGGTTTTCTGTACAAAGGGATGGGTCTTACACTCTCTCAAGAGGCCCAAAAAGGTTTAAAGAAAAGAGTGGGGCTTATAACACGAGGGTAGGCCCAAAAAGGTTTTCGTTTAAAATGACGATCGCGCCGAGGTTTTCTTTTAACGCAGAGGGACTTACACAATAAGTGAGGCCCAAAATGTTTTGGTTAAAAGGGGGATTGGGTCTTACACTCTAATAGAGGCCCAAAGTGTTTTGAATGGGTTTTATAGCTCAAGCAGAGGCCCAGATGATTTTTGAAAAGGCGACGATCGCGCCGTTTTTTTTTTTACGGTATCGGGACTTATACAATAAGTGAGGCCCAAAGATGATTTGGTCAAAAAAAGGATTGGGTCTTACACTCTAATAGAGGCCCAAAGTGTTTTGAAAATGATTTATGAGGGTTGAATTAATCCAAAACCCTAATTTGTTTTCAAAATGTATTTAATAGAATAAAAATTCAATTAAATGATCAAAAATTGTTTAACACATGGAAAACAAATTGTGATCTTGGATTAATGCTTCAAAAATTAAGTATTGACCTACAAAATAATTAGAAAGCATTAAAAGTTGCAAAATCAATGTAGAAAAAATATTTAAAATGCCAAAAACAATTAAAATATTAATTCTTTGCAAAAATATCAATTATATGAAATAAATAATATTTTTGGGATTTTTTGATAAAATAAAATATTTTAACATTTTTGTGAATTATTAAAAAAAGAATCAACTCAAAATCATTAAAACTCAGAGAGAAATTAATTTTTGAATCAATTAAACAAAATCACAAAATTCAAATATTCAAATATATGAAAATGGCGCCAAGAACAATCACCAAGAACACGTGCGTTTTGCAGTTTGCCCAGATTTGCATTTTCCATTCAATCTCACTGAATACGTAATTATAACATGCAATCCACATATCATTATGCTCGCCTCAACCTCACGATCATGTCTATGTACTTTAATTTCATTTAAATTAAACATATAACAAGAAATCACGAAGAGACCTCAAGAACCCTAATTTCTGCATGAAGGCTAGGATTTTTGATACACGATTCAAACAATGCAATTAATTGAGGGAAAACATTCCATGCATGATTATGAACATATGGCCAAATTATTGTGCGAGGAAATATGCACAGATTGAGAGATGACCAAGTTTAGGCTTACCTCCAAGTCGTGACAGCAAGAGCAGATGTGATTTTGAGTTGGAGGTGTTACAGACAAGTTGTGATGATCTGGACAGCTTCCCTACACCATATGGAGTGTGTTTGAACACTTGGATTGAATTGAAATGGACTGGATCAGTTTACGGCATCTCAGCTGCAACTTCACTTCAAACTTGTGTGGATGGAAAGTGATTTTGTGAAATTGATGTTTCAGAAGTTATGTGAGTGTTTGATCAGCTCATATGTGATGTATGTGAGGTGTGTGAGTGATTGGTTTGTGCAGAATTGCTCTCAAACTCAAAACCCGATAGCTACCTTGCTAAGAAAGGCATTTTTGCCAAGAGAAAGAGATTTTGAGGAAAGCATCTGTTAGATGGCTTTGGTGTACTTAAACTGACCACAATTGAGCTCTATTTATAGTAGAGCAAGTTTGTTTTGCAAGGAATAGTGCATGGCAGCTGGTAAGTAGGTTTCCTCAATGTTGGCCAATGGAAATGAAAGTCTCCTCTAGCCATTGACTAGAGGTTAGGGCACAGAGCTTTGGTCCCCTTAGTCTTGGATAAGTCTTGACTGATTTCAGATGAGAATGGCTCAGTCCATGCCACCTTGATGGTTCCATTGAATTCCTCATTCCAAATTTGAAGTCTTGTCCCTATTTTGGCCATTCTAGGTTCAACATGCTATTCTTTGTTCCTTGGACCTTGGAGGCTTGGCTCAGTGATTGTCCCCTTTGGATTCAATCCTCTAAGGTGTCCAAGTGGATTGGAGCAATTGCAATTGGCTAATTTTGGCAAATCGATCCAAAATGCAAATTCTGCCTTGCTTTGACAGATTTCAGCAAGGCAACTTGCCAATGTTGTATCTCATGATGTAGGTTGAATTTGGCAATGTTCTTGGCCATTTTGGAAAGCTCTTACATGATACAACAACTGTTTGAACAAGTTTGGTTTTGATCTCTTTTGATTCCAAGTGAAAAATCCCCCTACATTTGGCAAAAAGTGAAGCAGAATTCTGACTTAGTGAAAATTTCACTAAGTGTTGGAAAAAGTGACTTTTTCACTTTTCAGCCACTTTGATCACTCCATAACTCAAAATCCTTAATGAATTGGAATGACTTGTAGTTGAAGTTTTTGTAGGTGATAATGAGGGCTACAAATCCATCTTTGGATGAGAAAAAATGGCCTTGTGGTTTAGGAGTTATGGTCCTCCAAAGTTGGTACCTTTGCCACTTTATTTTTTAACTTAGAAAAATTTCTAAGTTTTATGGTTACCCCTTTTACAAGTTATCTCACTTTTCTTGATTTTTCTTGATGAATGATGATTCAAATCATACACTAACATCATTTTAGGGTTAAAAATCCATTTTGGTGAAAAATCTCAAAAAGTCAAAGTTGACTTTTGTGCACAGTTGACTTTTTATCAGATGAATTCCAAACTGTGCAATTCTTCAGGAAATCATGTCCTTGACCTAAATCAAACTTGATGGACATGTTCCATGGGTGTCATAGGGTATATTCAATCATGTATTAGGGTTTGGGAGCATGTCTTGGTCAAAAGTCAAAGTTACAGTTGACTTTTCCCTTAAAACCCTAATTGTGGTGCAGATGAAAATGAAACTTGTTGCTCAAGCTTCTTGGATCAATCCATTGTTCCAAATGGATCAATATGGTATATTAGAGACCCTCAAATCATCTCTTGAGGTCTTGGCTCATGGTTTGTCCCAAAAGTCAACTTAGGGGTGAATTAGGTCAAGAAACCCTAATTCCTGATTTTTGATTAATGCATCCCCTGAGGCAAAATTGACTTGATGCATGGGTTCATGAGGTTCCATGAAGTATATTAGGTCATGTTTTGGATCATTGCCTTGTGCCCAGATGAAAATTTCCATCTGGAGGCCCTGGTCGACCAAAACCCTAATTTGGTGACACTATCGATCTTGAGACTTGATCCACCTAGAAGGGAGCAGCCTTGTGCTTAATCCTTGAAGTGGGAGTCCTTTTTGATCCATTGTGGATGTTTGAGAGATTATACAAGTTGAAGATCATGTCATTTCTCGATTGATCCTTTGTCTAAAGCTCAGAGAGGGCTTGAAACCCTAATTTTGATTGTAGTGGATGCTCACCCATCTTTGGGGAGACTGATGAAGCATGATGGTACATCCATATTGTGATGATGATTTTCACAATTATGGGAAATCTAAGTGGTCAAAATTTGGGGTATTACACAACTCAAGAAACTCTTGATCATCAAGGGTCTCCTTGCTTTTTGAAACATCCTCAGACGGGATAGTCAGTACTGGAACTGCGGTAGAAGATGCCCTTTGTTGAACAGCAGGGGTTGCAGTTGCAGACGTTTCCTTGGGATAGACAATAGTTGGAACTTGAACAGGCTTTGTAGTGACCTTCGGAGCAAACACTCGTCCACTGTGAGTCATACCTCCACCAGTTGTAACATTCACGATCTCGGATTCGAGGAACCTTATCTCTTGACCTCCAGAAAACACAGTAGACCCATATTTCCATGGTACCTCTTTAGAATTCTGATACGGAAACGGCTTCGGCGGGCAAACAACGATGGGTTGCACCCTCTTCTGTTTAGGGGATTCCACCGGAACTTTCCTACAGACAATGGTGAATGGCTCGATGGCAGCAACTTCCTCGACAGGCTTAGATCTGGCAAATTGAACCTCACCTCGGTTCATCAAAATCTGGATGCAACCCTTCAGCCTTCGACACTTGCTGGGATTATCGTCACAAATTTGACACTTACCATGCAACCCTTTTAATAACCCGTGTTCATTCAATCTCTTGAAAACCACAGCCATCGGGGTCTTTACTTCGTCAACATCCATGATCAATTCAGCCCTGTAATGATCCTCAATCATGTTAACTGCAGGTCCACCGTGATTCGGCAATGGATTACTCTGAATGTTAGGTCCTTCCTCAGCGAAGGTCAGGACTTTCTTATCAATGAGTTCCTAAACCTTGGTCTTGAAAACGAAACAATCCTCTGTTGCATGTCTTATGTATCCAGCATGATAAGCACAAGACGCATTTGGGTTATGCTTCGGGCCAAATGGAGGAATTGCAGGTGCAATCTGCTTGGGGACAATTTCCCCTTGGTGAACCAGATAAGGAAATAATTCAGTGTATGACACCGGAATTCTGTCGAAATTCGGACGCTTACGGTTTCCTTGATTGTTGTTGTTCTGACGGTTCTGATTCTGCTGATTTTTGTTCTGTTGATTCTGTTGCTGATTCTGAGCATTCTGAACTGGTTGTTGCGGATGATACTGATATGGAGGTTGTTGATACTGTGCAGCAGCAATGTATGGATATGGATAATATGGCATGGGAGCCATGGGAGCTTGATACTGAGGATAAACTTGAGCTATCACAGCGTTGGCTTCACCTTCCTTCTTCTTTGACTGACTGTTCTAAGACTTCCGAGTGGCCGGCTGCTGGGAAGCAGCTCCAGGAATCTTTCCAGTCTTCAAACCGTTCTCAATCCATTCACCAATCGTTACAACATCAGCGAAGTTCGATGAAGAACTACCCACCATTTTTTCGTAGTAAGATCCTTGCAATGTACCCATAAAGATGTCAACCAACTCATTGTCAGAGAGAGCCGGTCGCACACGAGATGCCATCTCACGCCATCTTTATGCATACTCCTTGAATGTTTTAGCTGAGCGCTGTGACTGATTCTGCAATTGCAATCTAGTTGGCGCCAGATCAAGGTTATACTTCTATTGTCTCACGAATGCTTCAGACAAATCCCTCCAAGTACGGATTTTGATGCGCTCCAGGCCCATGTACCAATCCAATGAAGCACCAGACAAACTATCTTGAAAATAATGAACAAGTAGTTCATCATTATCAATATGGGATGCCATCTTCTTGCAATACATAGTGATGTGACTACGCGGGCAGCTCAAACCTTTATATTTTGGAAAATCAAGTATCTTGAATTTCTGCGGTAGCACAACATTTAGAACCAAACACAAGTCTTTGGCTTCCATGCCAAAAGCAGAGAACCCTTCAATAGCTCTGATACAGTCTTCCAACAACTTATAGTCAACTGATCTATTCTGATTAGTGGGCCTGACAAAATTTTGAGGATTTGGCAGCTGAGAAGCGGCAGGAGCATTCACTTGCGGAGTAGCAAACCAAGAAGGATACACCAAACCCGAATTAATCATCTGACCAGCATTCTGACCCATCGGAACACCATACGGATAATTCGGAGGAGGTACCCCAGCAGCTAAGGACGATGCCCCAGGATAGAACATCCCAGGACGAATATTCGGAACAGCGGTTTGAGCAACTTGAGATGAAACCGGAACACGAATAGGAGGTCCTCTATACACATGCTCTTCTTCATCAGGAGTTTCAGTATCAACCAATCCGACAGTTTGATGAGTTTGAACCTGAAGATTCTCAGGATCATCATTCACCACTGGAGGCGGGACTGGAGTAGGCATGATCCACGGATATGCGGCAGCATTCCCATTAGTCATGGGCGCAACAAAAGGCTGATATGGCATGAAGGCACTACCATTATTTGCAATCTAAGGAGTGTAATTTAGAGGCATGCCCCAAGGAAAACCAGCGGGCATCTGGTTTAAATTGGGTTGAACGAAGGGCTGATTCACAGGCTCAACTGGCACTTCAACTCTAGCAGGAGAAGGAACAACAACAGCAGGAGTAGCCGTAACAACAGGAGGAGTGGTCACAACAGGAGTGACAACAGTTGCATCAGTAGTGGTCGCAACAATAGTGGCAGCAGCAGCAGCATCCCTCTGAGCAGGAAGGAGCTCCATAATGACATCCATGTTCGTCTGGAACTGATCCATCTGACCTTGGAATTGAGCCAGAGTTTCCTTGTACGCAGCGTTCTCAGCTTCAAAGTCAACCATGATTCTGGATTTGCTTGAGCGAGTAAAATACCGATGTCGAGTCGTCGTCTTACTACAAGGAATGCGGACAAGGATGAGTAACGGTTTCGGATGAAGGGACGTGCATATGTGTGCAGATGAATGTATGATATGCATGCAAAAATAAATTTTTAAATTCCAGGAATTCTTAAACTTATCTTTGTTGACAATAATCATAAAGCATACAATTAAAGGCACAAAAGATAGAGTGAACAAGAATCTTCATTCATTCAGCAATAAAGGAAAGAAGTACAAGTCGAATACAAGTCAAACATCTGCCTTTTGGGCTACAACAAAATCCGCACGGATCCTATCAAATACCACCCTACACACAGATAAGAAGTGAAAAATAGCCCAAGGAAGTCGGTGCGGCAATGCATCAGCATATGCATCCCTCAACAACCTCGGTAGGTCCTCCAATGCATGCTCAGCAAATTTGGCTAGACGACCGTGCCTCTCACTCTAGTACTTCGCATCCTTCATGAGATTACGCAGCAACGAGTGATTAGGTCCCTGAAGCATGTCCTGAAGAAACGCCTCTTTTTGATCCAGGAGGTTCTGTAGATGACGGCTTTGATGCTCCTAATGAGTGCTCTCTGTGTTGAGCTGACTAATCTGCTTTTGGCTCTGATGTGCTTGATCTTGCAGCTTCTGAATCTCACCGAAGACTTTGTCTAGCTGGGTTTGACATTGAGAAAAGTCCTTTACTAACTGATTAGCACGGTCTTGTTCACTTTGCCACTTTGCCTTGAACTCGGATAACTTCCCTGGAAGCTCTTCAAGTTGCTTGTTGTAGCTCAGCTCCCCCTTGTAGGCCTGATAATGACCATCGGCGAGTTGTCTCTTTTTTGAAGCAAGTCCCTCATAGGCGCTCTTCAAAGCATCACCCACCTTCCTACGCTTGTTCTGTTCAACCTCAACCTCTTTGAGCATGCGCTCGCGCTTCTGATGGAGCTCAATCTATAGGCTATCCTTCTCGGAAGTGACTCTATCAAGGTTGAGACGAAGATCAGCATTGTCCTTCTTCAACTTTTCAACAATCAGCTTGAGTTGATCGACCTCAGATGGAGGAACAATGGCAAGTTCAGGAGGCTTAGCATTCATGGAAGGCTCCGGAGAGAATGGCAACAAAATCTCTTTGACGCGCTCTTTGACCCAAAGTGTGTAAGCTTCCTTGGCTACACAATTCTTCATACCCAAATCGGCTCTACCTTCGAGATGAATCTGAGTCCAGGAGGCACTAAACCTCTTCAGCAAATCCATGTCGTCAACCCCTTCATGAAAGATGAACTCTTCCACTACCTCAGGACCAGGTTTGGCAACCATAGGGTATCCCAACTGTCGGAAGACCATTCTCGGATTGTAGTTAATTCCACCCTTTGTACCCAAGAGAGGCACATTGGAGAATTTCCCACAATGAAGAATGATCGGAATGTCGTCGAAGACTCAAGAATACCAAGAAATATCATCAGCGGTAAGAGACATGATTCGTTGAGACCACTTGAGAATATCCTTATTCTCAACAAAGGGACCCTTCTGTGGAAGGTGAGACATGAACCATCGGTACAACAAAGGAGCACAACAGACAATGGTTCCTTTCTTCTTTTCATTCCTGGAATGAATAGAATGATAGGTATCAGCAAGAAGCGTCGGAATAGGATTCTTGGACAAGAAAATACTGATGGTAGCCTGATCTACGAAATCCTCCATGTTCGGAAACAAGACAATCCTATATATCAGAAAAGCAAGAACGACGTTGAAAGCCTTCCAGTTTCCATCCTTAGCAAAAGTAGTGGCCTTGTCAACCAAGAACTTCGAAGCAAACCCTTGAATACCTTTCCCTTTGGTATTGAGATTATCCTCCACATCTTTCTTACTGATGCAAAGAGCATCAGCAATAAGATGAAACTTCGGACAACCACTAGTGTAAACATAAGGAACCTGCTTCTTGATCTCAACCCCTAGAATATAAGCATACTCCTCAAGTGTAGGTGCTAGCTGATAATCCTGAAATGTGAAGCACCTATATGGCGGGTCGTAGAACTGAACCAGAGTATGAATAGCAGTGATGTTGACTTCAATGTTGAGGGTGGTCAACAGATTACCATAAGTACCTATGAAAACCCCTCTGTGATCTCCAACTAACAAAGATGCCAAACCTCTCAAAACAACCAGCTTAGGCTCCACAAACTTGTAACTGAAGATGCCACGACGACCAGTACTCATCTCTAAGATAATGCCAACAAAAGATAAGCCTTCGAAAACCTGGAAATGCACATGCAAAAATTAATTTACATGATGAAATGATATGCAACACAACAACAAGAAGCCAGCATTGTCCGAATAATCAAATCTGAACAATCCGGATATCTGCACATAAATCTGTGTCAGTGCAACATAATCTGATGTGTCAGTGAAGAAATCTGGCGTGTGTGAGAACAAGGGTATGAAGTGACCTGTTTTCCTGCAAAAACCCATCCCCCTCACAGGTGTGATCTAGACACAACAAGGTGGTCCCTAGCAAGGTCGCCCAAACCATATGACTCAGGATGAAAATCCCCCGCTGTAGTGAATTCTCACAGGATAGAGGTATTCTAAAACGAATCACGATCTGGGATGTGGGTCTCGTGATATCCCAACGCGCAAAACGCAGGCCTCACGACTATCCACGTTCTAGCCTATGTGTATACTAGGCCCGATGTTAGGACCTTTCTCTCCAATAATATCTACCCATCCCAACAACAGCAGATATCCAGAATATGCAGCATATGAATATTCAAAGCAGTAAAGAAATGCGATAAATAAACATAAAGCTAAAGCATAAAAATAAAGCTAGTAAAGCGCGAAAGATAAATACCCAAACAAACAAGAAAAGCAAACAAAACTAGGCGAGACCCCTCAAGGGATGGACCAGCAATAGGTCAACCAGAGATTCTGGGTTCGATCCCCAGCAGAGTCGCCAGCTGAAGATGGCTGGTTTACACCTGAGTGAATCGCACACTCAAAGATACAACAGAGTCGCCACCAAAATTTATTTAGTCCCAAAGGACAGGGAAAATATCGATAAAAACCAAGGGGAAGAGAAACGGGAACGGGGGGTCGGTTATGCGAAAGGAAGGTATTAGTACCTAACGCATCCGTCGTACTCGACGGGAACCATTTCGCTTGCTTCTAGGCTTGGATGGGTTATCTATCTAAAGGCTTCTAGATAAAGAGAGAGAGGAGAGAGAAAGGGGAAAAAAAAGAAAGAAAGTGCTCGTGGAGGAACGAAGTCCTCGTGCCTACGTACCCTCATAGTGCAATGAGGAAGTCAGAGCGTCGTAGTTCATGGAACCATGGGACAAAGAAGAAAGAAAGAAAGGAGGAAGGCGGAAGAAAGGTGGAAGTGTGCTCGCCGAGATCATTGCGATCTCATGCCTACGTATCTGACATTCGAAAGAATGCAGAATCAGAGCTTCCGTAGTTCAGGGAACTGAACGGACAAAAAAACAAGAAAGAAACAGGGAGAGGAAAGAAGTGGTGTCAAAACCAAGAGCAAGAGTGAAAGAAAACTCCACTGGGGAAGACCACACGGTAAGAGCGATTGCACCAGAGACTAGAAAAAGAGTGGTGACAAAACCAAGAACAAAGAAACTCCGCTGGGGGTAACAAAGAGGATTGGTGTCAAAACCAAGAAAGTAAGAGCCAAATGAATAGAAAGGGCTCCGCTAGGGATCCAAATAAAGAGATGGTGTCCTAACCAAGAGAAAAGAGAGATTCGGTATATTAACTGGCTGGAAGTGGTTAACCGAAGAAAGAGAGTAAGACCCTGGCGGGGAAAAGAGGCTGGTGTCAACAGGCAGGCTGTGATAGACCAAGAGAGAGAGTGCTGAACCAAGAGAAGGTGTTTGACTCTGAAGGGCATCGGTATATTAACTGATGAGCAGTGGTTAACCGAAGAAAGAAAGGACTGCAACTCTGTGAGGGTAGAGAAGCACTGGTTTTCACAGAGAAAACTGTGATTAATCGGGAGAACGGGTGTAGGACCGATCGAAGGTCGTAACCCAAAAGGGATGTTGGTAATGACTGAACAAACAGCACTTGACCAACGAAAAGGGGTATTGAACCAAAAGAGGTTACTAGCCCAAGGGTGCAAGTATTCGAACCATGAAAGGTTGCCAACTGCAAGGGATTTGGTTTTAACAGGAGAGCTGTGATTCACTGAGAGAAATGAGTGATTAACCAAGAGGAGGTGATTAACTCAAAAAGGGAGTTCAGTATTTTAATAGACGGACTGTGGTTAACTGAAGAAAAGGGTGACTAACTAAGAGAAGGTGATTAACCCAAGGAACTCAGTGTTTTAACAGATTGACTGTGGTTAACTGAAGAAAAGAGTGATTAACCAAGATAAGGTGATTAACCTAAGGAACTCAGTGTTTTAACAGACGGACTGTGGTTAACTGAGAAGGAGTGCAAACATTGGTGTTTTAATTGACCGGCAGTGATTAACCAAACAAAGGAGAATAGCCAAGAGAAGGTTGCGAACTCCTGGGGAAAAATGGTCGTGACAGGAAAATTGTGTTGGACCAAAGAAGGAGAATTGAGACTCTTCAGGGGAATCAAAAAGCAATGATTGATTACGAGAAGAAAGGAGTAATGGAACAAAGAGATATTGCTAGCGCAAGAATAATGATCTTAACCAAGAAGTATGGTGATTGATCAAAAGGAGAGATTGAGAGAGATAGGAGTGATCAAGGATCGAAAGAGATTGCAAAGAGAGAAGAGTGATCAAGGATCAACTCGACTGGAGAAAGAAAGCACATTACCGCCTGGAGATAGAGATGACTAAGCCAAGTAGAGGGTCATTCGTCCCCTACCTGAAGTAGTCAGAATGAGAGTAGGAATTCTCCCTTCTCATTCCTTCCCTAACACACACAAGGTGTAATGCGGAAGTTGAACCGGACGGCACAACAGTTCCAAGTTGTACAGTGCTCCTGCGTAGAGAAACGGACAGCATAATGGCATCAATTTGTACAGTGCTCCGATGCAAGGCGCATCGCGAAACTCCAACTCCACGGGGGAACGAGAGAGAAATCTCTAAAGGAAGCCTAAAGAGAGGAAAGGGGAAGATCAACTAATCGAAATGTGTTTCGATCAATTAATCAAGGGAGAAATATGCTAACAACTTTCCAAAGAGGATGATAAGTCATTAAAGCATAAAGGAGTGAATTATTGATTACACAAGATTAAGTTTATCCATGAAGAATAAACTTAATGCAAACTGAAATGGAAGGTGCAAAACAGTGCCAAATGATCATCAAAATGCCACACAAAATCATGTATCATGTGAACAAAGATAGTGCAAGAAAGATTATGTTCATACAATACTAAGAACATGAAACAAATGAATAATCGAAAATGTGCATCAAAAGTTCATGAATATGCTTCAACCAGAAGTGAAATGGCATTTAGAACCTCCATAAAATCAAGCATGATAATCAATGGAAGTTAAAATGAAGAAAGCATGGCAAACACACTTGAAAATGCAAGAAAATGGCCATTCTGTTCAGTGGTAACCGGTTACTCACCATGCGTTAACCGGTTACTTGCTTGAAAATTAGCGTTCTTGAGGAAAATTGCACTGAGTAACCGTTTAACCACCATACGTTAACCGGTTACCACTGAACAGTGGTGAAAAAAAATAGTATAAACAGCTTTTCAAAAGTGATTCTCAGCACATATTCACTTATGCAAACCACCACATGCTTAGATACAAATTTGTGCACGAAAATTACATCATGTAAGGGCAATTAAACACAACTTGAAATCAATAATCATGAAGATCAAAGATCAAACAATTGCATGGTAAATCAAATCGAACACGATCAAAATCATAATGTAAACGCGCAAAATCAATCGAAATAGAGAGAAAAGATAGATCCACCAACCTACAAGGCTGAGACGTGCCTTGGTGATTGTTGCAAAGGATTCTTGATGCAGAAAATCAAAGAAAACCAGAGGAATCTTCAATTTGTAGATGGACCGTATCGAAATCGAGCAAAATACGATAAAGCTCCAAAATGCGAATTCGAACCGTTGAGGTTGCAGCAAATACTCAAGATTAATCCAAAAGCTGAAATAACTCCAGAAATCCAAGTGTAATAGCAAGAATGATGAAGGATGAGCTCAAGAAATAATCACTTTTGATGTGAAAAGTGATTATTCTTCAATGTAGAAATGAGCTTTGGTGAGGTTTTGGAAGAGAATTGAGATGAAGATGAAGATGTAGTAGAGAAATTCAGAGGGAATGTGGGAGAATTGAGAGTGAAATGGAGCAAATGGTTGAGGGCCCTTGAAAATAAGTGAAGGTGAGTTTATATAGATTTTAGGTTTGGAGTGTGAGATGGTTTGGAATTTGGTTTGGAATTAGCTTTGGGTTTGGAACTAGGCTAGGAGTTTGTTGGACTTGACTCACCGAGTCAAGGCGGTTAACTCGGTTAGTTAGAACCAACTCGGTAACAATCCCAATGTGCACTCAATCATCCAAAGGTTGATATGTTTGGAAAACAAGGAACATGGTGCACTTGAATTAGAGTGAAACATTGGAATAAATGCACTTGGACTGCCTTGAAATGTCTAAAGATCTCTAGAATATTCCACACATTGCTAGAACACTGTAGGATCAATGACCAAAGAGAGTACATGGCTGCTGTCTTAAAATATGCAGCAGGAATTTCAAAATTGCACTGAGTAACCGGTTACTCACCATGCGTTAGCCGATTACTTCAGTCAATTTTTGCCCAAATTGCTCAGGAAATGATACTGGAGTCCCGATTGTGGTTTTCCACCTCTTGTCTTGATGAATAGGTATGTAAACCTTCATTTTGTGCTTGTTTTGATGACGCGATGATCTTGTGAGGATATGATTAATCGGGCTTGAAAAACCTGAATATCCTGCGGCAAGAAACACACAGAGAAAAGTGTGAATTTGTATGCTAACGATGAGAATGCGCATGCTTATGCAAAATGCAAAAGAGGGAGGTCAAAACTAGGGTTACGACATTCCCAAGCGCGTGGCCAACGGTCCTATTTTTGGGGCGAAATAACCATTTTCCCAAAGAATAGGTAACTGTCCAAAACTAGCTGTTATGCCGGGTAGGGTGTGTAGCGCGGTTTTTTGTGGTTTCGAATCACTATCGCTTTGGTACTACAATTCGATTCATTTTTTATCCTATTGAAGCTGATGAAGGAAGGGAAATAGATGTCTCCAACTAACCCTGCTTGCAAATTGAGGCTAAACAGTCAAAACTGTAGGTTTACAGATACGGTCAAAAGTGGGGGTCTCTCTTAGGTTATTTTGTTAAGAATAGAATGTCTGGGATTGTTCATGGGGAATTTGTTGGGATACTGTGCTAGATTGTCTAGAGGTAGGGGACTTTGGGGTTTTTTTATTAGTGTGCTCGCTAAGATTCTTTTTCAATCTTATGCCTACGTATTCCCGGGATAGGGAAATTAGAGCGATCGTAGTTCAAAGCCCAAGACATGAAGCTAAAGGTGGTTTGTATCTTGTTCAAAGCCCAAGATGTGAAGCTGAAGGGTTTATTTGTATCTTGTTCGAAGCCCAAGATGTGAATCTAAAACGGTTTAACTTTAGAGAGAATTTGTCATCTCTAAAGGGGGGTCTGTTTGCAACAACTGTTGGGTGACTGATTATAAAGGAGAATTACTTTAACTGGGATATGCGAATCCAGCAATGCCATAATTTCCTTTATAGGGGATTTTTAACCTGAAGGAGAAGACTTTAACTCAGTTTAGAGCAATGCCATCTTTCCTTAGGAATTTCTCATGCTAAAAGAGGGACAGTGGCGTGGATGTAAATAATCAAGAGGCTTGCCGCTTACAATAATTAGATGGGGGAAGGGAGTTGTTGATGTTTGTATGTTGTGACCAAAGCATGATTTGATGCTAAAAGGTTGATTGAATCAAATGGGGATTTCTTTATACAAAGCCTAAGAGGAGGCTATTAACCCAACAAGAGGATGCTTTTGTGTCTCGTACGAAGCCCGAGATAGAGGCTAAAAGGGTTGACTCAACAAGAGAGTATTTTTATATGTGTCTTGTACGAAGCCCAAGACGGAGGCTAAAAGGGTTTGACTCAACAAGAGAGTCTTTTATACTCATCGAGAGAGTGATTTGTATCTCGTACGAAGCCCGAGATGGAGGCTAAAGGTGATCGACTCAACAAGAGAGCCTTTTTATACTCAATAAGAGAGTGTTTTTGTATCTCGTACAAAGTCCGAGATGAAGGCTAAAAAATGTTTGACTCAACAAGAGAGTCTTTTATACTCAACAAGAGAGTGATTTGTATCTCGTACGAAGCCCGAGATGAAGGCTAAAAAAGGTTTGACTCAACAAGAGAGTCTTTTTATACTCAACAAGAGAGTGATTTTGTATCTCGTACGAAGCCCGAGATAGAGGCTAAAAAGGCTAGCTCTGCTGAGGAGAATCATTGTACAAAGCCCAAGAGGAGGCTATGGTTACTGTTTCAGTTGAGTGACAGGTCCAGTATGTTGGTTAAAAGAGAAAATCAGTTCTTATATGGGTAATGTTGTACTCATAGATTTGATCTGAGAACCAGGATTATTTCCTATTCTTTAAGGAAACGGGGAATCCAAAGGGTATTGAGACTGCCCAAGCCTACGGGTGCTTTTTCCTATTTTTGAAAGGAACCTGAGAATGTCTTCGAGACTCAAGGAGATTAGACTGTCCAAGTCTAGAGTTTTATCTTTTGTATTATGCTTAAGAGATATCAAGAGACAGTACGTTTGTCGTAGAAAGATCTAGACTCTTTGAAAGACTGTTCTATTAAGATGACTAATTTCTGTTCCAATACTTTTAAGAGGTCATCGGGACAATTTGTCTGAAGCCCAAGAGGAGGCGAGAAAATTTTTTAAGAAGCCGAAGGGACAATTTGTACGAAGCCCAAGAGGAGGCTATCTTCCCGGAGTAAAAATCATTATACGAAGCCTAAGAGGAGGCTGTGAAAACTTCTAAGAAGCCGACGGGTCCTTGTACAACACCCAAGAGGAGGCGGGGATGCTTTTAGGAAGCCTGTGGGTCCTTGCACTAAGCCCAAGAGGAGGCTGATGAACAGTTCCAGAAGGGGTTTCACTTGGAACATTGGCCTTCTGTATATGAACTGTTCAAGGGGGAGATTTCTTAGATCTAGTTATCTAAAATTGTTGTAAAAGAAAATTCATGGTTTAGGTTATGTTTGAAATATCCGGGAGAACGTCGGATGTAAGGAGACGAGGTTTTGTCTAGTTCTAGACGTAGTTTCCGGGGAAACTCTAAATATCTATACTAGTATTACACAGTCGATATGAGTTTATGAAAGAAGACTTACAGTGAAACAGCCCCACAGTACAGTTATATACATATGAAAGCGGGTAAACACTTACTCGGTTGTAGAGCTTCCATGCTGTTTGGTTAGTTTGTTCAACAAAGAAAGCTTTGATAACAATATTATATTCAAAATCAAAGGAGAAAGTGCTTTGAAAAGATTGTTGGGGCTTACAGCTCAAGGAGAGGCCCAAGGTCTTATCAGTGATCGCACTGTCGTTTTATACAGGGACTTATACAAGTGACTGAGGCCCAAGAAAGGTTTTTTGTACAAAGGGGATGGGTCTTACACTCTCTCAAGAGGCCCATTATGATTGAAAGAAAAAGAAATGGGGCTTATAACACGAGGGTAGGCCCAGATGACTTGTTTTTTGAACTGGCGATCGCGCCGAGCTTTTCTTTTAACGCAGAGGGACTTATACAATATCTGAGGCTCAAAATTGTTTTGGTTAAAAGGGGATTGGGTCTTACACTCTATTAGAGGCCAAAAATGATTTTGAATGGGTCTTATAGCTCGAGGAGAGGCCCAGATATGTTGTTTTAAACGGGCGATGATTGCGCCGAACTTTTGAAATACAACGAGACTTATACAACATTTGAGGCCCAAAATTGTTTGTATTTACAAAGGATTAGGTCTTACACTCTATTAGAGGCCCAAAGTGTTTTTAAAAGGTTTGATGAGGGTTGAATTAATCAAAACCCTAATTTGTTTCCAAAATGTATTTTAATTGAATAAAAAATTCAATTAAAATGATCAAAATTGTTTAACATGTAGAAAACAAATTGTGATCTTAGATTAATGTTTCAAAAATCAAGTTTTGACCTACAAAATGATCAGAAGTCATTAAAATTTGGAAAATCAAGAAGGAAAAATATTTTAAATGTCAAAAACAATTAAAATATTAATTCTTGGCAAAAATATCAATTATATGAAATAAATAATATTTTTGGGATTTTTTGGTAAAATAAAATATTTTAACATTTTTGTGAATTATTAAAAAAAGAATCAACTCAAAATCATTAAAACTCAGAGAGAAATTAATTTTTGAATCAATTAAATAAAATCACAAAATTCAAATATTCAAATATTTGAAAAAGGGCGCCAAGAACATGGCAAGAACACGCGCCCTTCCTCTGTGTCTGCAGATTTGCGTTTTCTATCCAATTTCACTGAATACTTGATTATATCATGCAATCTACATATCAATCTACTCGTTTCAACCTCACGATCATGTCTATGGTCTTTAATTTCATTTATTTTAAGCATGGAATAAGAAATCAAAGAGAAACCTCAAGAACCCTAAATTCTGCATGAAGGTTTAGAAATCCCAAACACGATTCATACAAAGCAATTGATTGAGGGTAAACACTCTATGCATGATTATGAACATATGGCCAAATTATTGTGCAGCAAAAAATGCATGGATCATAGAGTTAGAAGAGCTCATGCTCACCTCTTGTAGCTGGTGATCGAGTTCTAGGTTGGAGGTGTTACAACTAGGTTCCAATGATCTGGATAGCTTCCTTAGGTGCCATGGAGTGTGTCTGGATGCTTGGAGTGGATTGAAATGATCTGGAACTTGAGATGGTACCCCAACTGCAAATCTGTCAAAGGCTTGAGCAATTGGCTGGTGATTTTGTGATTTTCGTGTTCCAGATGTTATGTGAGTGTTTGGATCACTTCTATATGATGTATGTGAGGTGTGTGTATGATTTGTTTGATTGGAATTGCTCTCAAACTCAAAACCCGATGGTGACTTGCCTTAGAAGGCAAAATTGGAAGTGAGAAGGTGATTTTGAGAAAATCATATGTTTGATGGCTTTGGTGTACTAAAACTAAGCACAAATGAGCTCTATTTATAGTAGATCAAGTTTGTTTTGCAAGGAATAATGAATGGCAACTGCTGCATAGGTTTGGCCAATGTTGAGCAATGAGAATCCAAGTCTCCTCTAGCCATTGACTAGAGGTTTGGGCACAGGCTGCTGGTCCCCTTGGCCTTGGATAAGTCTTGACTGAATTCAGTTGGCAATGGCTCAGTCCATACCACCTTGGTGTGTGCATTGAATGCTCCAATCCAAAATTGGAGTCTTGTCCCTCTTTTAGGCAATTCTAGGTTTAGCATGCTATTTTTGGTTCCAAAGACTTGGGAGGCTTGGGATCAGAGTTGGTTCCTCCTTAGTCCCCCCTTGAGGTGTTCAGATGGATAGAGTTGCTTGCCCTTTGCAAAATTTGGGCAAATCGAGCAAAACTCCAAAATCTGCCTTGCTTTGGCAGTTTTCAGCAAGGCATATTGCCATTGTCATATCTCATGGATCAAGTGGAATTTGATGGAGTTCTTGGCCATTTTGGAAAGCCCTCATATGATACAATAACTGTTTGATCATAATTGGTTTTGATACTTTTTGGATCCAAGTGAAAAATGCCCCTACATTTGGAAAAAAGTGAAGGCAGATTCTGACTTAGTGAAAATTTCACAAAGTGTTGGAAAAAGTGTCATTTCATGTTTTCAGCCACTTTGATCATTCCATAACTCAAAATCTATAATGAATTGGAATGAGGTGTAGTTGAAGCTTTTATAGAGGGCCATGAGGGCTACAAATCCAGCTTTGAATGGGGAAAAATGGCCTTGTGGTTTAGGAGTTATGATCCTCCAAAGTTGGTACCCTAGCCACTTTGTTCCATAACTTAGAAAATTTTCTAAGTTTTTATGGTTACCCCTTTTATAAGTTATCCCACTTTTCTTGATTTTTCTTAATGAATGATGATTCAAATCACACATTAACATCATTTTAGGGTTAAAAAACCATAATTGTGAAAAATCTCAAAAAGTCAAAGTTTGACTTTTGTGCACAGTTGACTTTTTATCAGATGAATTCCAAACTGTACGATCCTCTATGAAATCAAGTCCTTCACCTAAATCAAACTTGATGGATTGATTTCATAGGTGTTATAGGGTGTATTGAATCATGTCTTAAGGTTTGGGAGCATGTCCTGGTCTAAAGTCAAAGACACAGTTGACTTTTCTCGCGAAACCCTAACTGTGGTTCAGATGAAATTGAAACTTGTTGCTCAAGCTTATTGGCTCAACCCATGGTTACAACAGGACCAATGTGGTGTGTTAGGGACCCTCAAATCATCTCTTGAGGTTTTGGCTCATGATTTGTCCCAAAAGTCAACTTAGGGGTAGATTAGGTCAAGAAACCCTAATTCCTGATTTTTGGTGAATGCATCCCCTGAGGCTAAATTGACTTGATGATTGGGTTCATGAGATCCCTTGGAGCATCACAGGTTATGCTTTGAAGCATTGGCTCATGCCCAGAGGAAAATTTCCATCTGGAGGCCCTGGTCGACCAAACCCTAATTTGGTGACATCGACGATCTTAAAGCTTGATCCACCTAGAAGGGAGAAGCCTTGTGCTTAATCCTTGAAGTGGGAGTCCTCTTGATCCTTTGTGGATATTTAAGAGGTTTAGACAAGTTGAAGATCATGTCATTTCTTGATTGATCCTTTGTCTAAGAGCTCAGAGAGGGCTTGAAACCCTAATCTGACTGTAGTGATGCTCACCCATCTTTGGGGAGACTAATGGTTCATCCATATTGTGATGATGATTTGCACAATGATGGGAAATCTTAGTGGTTAAAATTTGGGGTATGACAGATGCCCCTATTTAATCTTCTTGGACTCGAAGGTGTGAATGGCGGAGGTATTCAGGCATTCGGGGTGCAAGAGGATTAAATATCGGAATACCCAAAATTTTGATGGTGGTTAAGAATGGTAGTTCACGCATCCTTCTTCTTTTGCTAAGCAATGATGCTTAGAAAAGGTAAAAACTTCCCCTCGATCCTAGTCTTCAGCCAAGGAACTGGTCTCAGTTTTCTTAAATAAACTTCCCCTCGATCCTGGTTTCCCACCAAGGAACTGGTCTCAGTTTCTGAAATAAACTTCCCCTCGATCCTAGTTTCCTACCAAGGAACTGGTCTTAGTTTCTGAAATAAACTTCCCCTCGATCCTGGTTTTCTACCAAGGAACTGGTCTCAGTTTCCAATATAAACCTCCCCTCGATCCTGGTTTCCCACCAAGGAACTGGTCTCAGTTTCTGAATTAAACTTCCCCTTGATCCTGGTTTCCTACCAAGGAACTGGTCTCAGTTTCCAATATAAACCTCCCCTCAATCCTGGTTTCCTACCAAGGAACTGGTCTCAGTTTCCGATATAAACCTCTCCTCGATCCTGGTTTCCCACCAAGGAACTGGTCTCAGTTTCTGAATTAAACTTCCCCTCGATCCTGGTTTCCTACCAAGGAACTGGTCTCAGTTTCTTTTGTCAATAAACTTTCTTGACAAGGGACGCTATTCGTAGCAGTTTTCCTCAAACTTCTCGCCGAATTTTCCTGGGGAGAAGCCATTTGATAGAAAAACTTTTGACGTCAGACTTACTGGGGAACCCATATGTCTGAATTGCAGAGGTGTACAAACTTCTCTGTTTGGAGACGCCATTTGTCGACTCTATTGGGGAAAATTAGTCTCTTTGAGATACTGTTTCTTGCTTGGGGTATTTCATCATACTTTTCTCGGAGATCTTCTCGGAGAAATTCCATATGACGTGGTCCAATTTTGAGGTGCTGATGACCTTTTCATCAGCGGATTTTTTTGGAGAAAAACGATTGCATTGCCGAATCTCTTATTAAGAGGCTTTCTCTGGGGATTTTCCTTAATCCAGGAAAGCGAAAATATCATCTTCAATGGTGAAGAGTGATGTTTTTCGGAAGCTCTCTGGCTCTTCAGAGGTTCAAGTTATCAAAGTGGTCAAAGAACCACCTTCAATCCAGAAATAAACTGGAGGAGAGATCGCTTAGATGATTCATTTCCTGACGAGGAAAGAACTGACGACTCGATTGAGAGAACCTTTATCACTAGGGGATAAGACCGACTAAAGTGATAATGATGCAATATGAATGCGAATGTAAATCAATAATGCATGATGTATATATGTATATGCTAACAAAACTGACACGACATACAAACTAGTAGATGAACACGACTGGATACTCGGCCACTACGGGGGATGAAAAGTATCATTGGTCCAGAAGTAGCAATTCTGCCTTGCTTAGGAGAAGTAGTCCTCGTGGGGAGCTACGTTGGTCGGGCTTAGGAGATAAGCACTCGGCCGAGGGTGTCAGATGAAACAATGGTCTCTGACACAACTGATCCTTCATTCAGGTGCACTGGTTTAGAAGGAGTACTTTGATTCTGCACTTTCAAGTTCGATTACTTCTGGCGAAGCGATCGATGTTCAACAGTCAAAAGAAATTGCCATCTTTATTTTAAAAGCAGAAAAGTTTGACAAGTAAATTCATTTTTGTTTTATTTCAAGAATCGATGATCATACTAAAACGTCATTCTGTAAAGCTAAAACAAATAAGAATTGCAAACAAAAGCACAAAGGCTCAAATTTTATTGATAGGATGGAAATCAGCCAAATGAGTGATTCCATAAAGTATTTACAAAGTTAGAAAATGGTAATTTACAGGGAAAAGGGCTACGTTGAAATGTAACTACCGCTATCTTTCTACCAACTTTGAATTCTGGGCATCCTGAGCTTCTGTCGAAGATGACTTGGACTGGAGTTTTCTTTCGATGGATGGTGTAACTACTGCTGAGGAATTTTCCCCTTTGTTGGACGTAGTTACTTGCCATTATCCCTAAGTTTTTCCTGGATTGTACTTTGAGATTTCCAAACCACCGGGATGATTTTTGATTATGTCTCTAATTTTTGCCTGGACCGCCCTTTCGGGTTTTCAATCCATCGAGACGTTTCTCTGTTTTTTTTATTTAGGCGAAGTATTACTTGACTACATCAACATTCGTGGGATAGGAAAATTCCTCTCCGTCCATGGTTGCAAGTCTCAAGGCGCCGCCTGAGAAGGCTTTCTTGACCACATAGGGGCCGTCATAATTCGGAGTCCACTTGCCCCGAGAATCAGTGAAAAATGATTGTATCTTCTTGAGCACAAGGTCTCCTTTCCTGAAGACGCGAGGTCGGACCTTCTTGTTGAACGCCTTCTTCATTCTTTGCTGATACAACTGACCGTGGTATAGATCCGTTATTCGTTTCTCTTCGATCAGGTTTAGTTTGTCGTGTCGACTTTGACACCATTCAGCCTCTGTTAGCTTGGCTTTCATCAATACCCAGATTGATGGGATCTCTACTTCTATGGGGAGCACTGCTTCCATGCCATACACTAGAGAGAAAGGGGTTGCCCCTGTTGAAGTGCGGACAGATGTGCGATAACCATGAAGAGAAAAGGGTAGCATCTCGTGCCAATCTTTGTAGGTTACAACCATCTTCTAAACAATCCTCTTGATGTTCTTATTAGCCGCTTCTACCGCCCCGTTCATCTTGGGTCGGTAAAGAGATGAGTTATGGTGTTTGATTTTAAACTCAGCACACAACTCTTTCATCATCTTGTTGTTCAAGTTAGATCAATTATCTGTAATGATCTGGCTTGGAACACCATAATGGCAGATGATATTGTTTTTGTTAAAGCGGACCACCACTTGTCGAGTTACATTAGCGTATGACGCTGCTTCGACCCACTTGGTGAAGTAATCAATGGCTACCAGGATGAACCGATGTCCGTTTGAAGCTTTGGGTTCGATCATGCCGATCATGTCGATTCCCCATATGGAAAAAGGCCAAGGGGAAGAAAGAACTTTGAGATGTGTTGGCAGTACATGAATTTTGTCGGAGTATAGTTGACACTTATGACACTTCCTCATGTACTTGTAGCAATCAGATTCCATTGTCAACCAATAATACCCTGCTCTTAGAATTTTTCTCGCCATTGTGTGTCTGTTGGCATGAGTGCCAAAGGATCCTTCATGAATTTCTTTTATCAGCATGTCTGCTTCTGGTCTGTCGACGCATCGAAGCAAAACCATGTCAAAGTTCCTCTTATAGAGTGTATCACCGCTCAGGAAGAAACAACCTACTAGCCTTCTGAGGGTTTTTCTGTCCTTCCTTATTGCCCCAAGTGGGTACTCTTGTTTCTGAAGGAAGCATTTGATATGGTGATACCAAGGTTTGTTGTCTATGACTGCTTCAATCGTGAAGATGTAAGCGGGCCTTTCAAGGCGCATTATGTCGATCTTAGGTAGGTCGTTCCATTGGCCTACACTAATCATGGAAGAGAGAGTGGCTAATGCATCAGCCATGTGATTCTCTTCACGAGGGATATGATGAAACTCAATTCTGTTTAAGAAGCGTAACAACCTTCTCGCGTAGTCTTTGTATGGAATCAATCCTGATTGGTACTTGTTCCAATCTCCTTTGATGTGATTGATAACCAGGGCTGAGTCGCCATATACATCCAAGTTCTTGATCCCCAAATCAATCGCTTCTTCGAGACCCATAATACAAGCTTCGTATTCGGCCTCATTGTTCGTGCACTTGAACGTAAGTCTAGCAGTGAAAGGAATGTGGGTACCCTGAGATGTTATGATGATTGCCCCAATTCTGCTTCCGTAATGATTGACAGCTCCGTTAAAGATAAGTTCCCATTGGGAATCAAGTTCTGGCCCTTCACTGGGTAGCGGTTCATCGCAGTCTTTCATTTTTAGATACATGACATCTTCGTCTGGGAAGTCAAATCTGACTGATTCCTGATCGTCAATTGGTTGATGAGACAAATGATCGGCTAAAACACTTCCTTTAACGGCTTTCTGAGTGTGGTACTCTATGTCATATTCTGATAACAACATCTGCCAACGGGCAATCCTTCCCGTGAGAGCAGGTTTTTCAAAGACATACTTGATTGGATCCATTTATGAGATTAACCAAGTAGTGTGACGAATCATGTACTGGCAAAGACGTTTGGCTGCCCACGCCAAAGCGCAACAAGTTTTCTCAAGCATAGTGTACTGAGTCTCGCAGCTAGTGAATTTCTTGCTCAAATAGTAGATGCCAGACTCTTTCTTTTTCGTTTCGTCTTGTTGACCAAGCACACAGCCCATGGAGTCTTCCAAGACTGTTAAGTATATGATCAGTGGTCTTCCTTCCACTGGAGGTGATAGAATCGGTGGGTTCAACAGATATTCCTTAATACTGTCAAAGGCGGTTTGGCAGTCCTCTGTCCAAACGCAATCCTGATTCTTTTTGAGTAATTTGAAAATTGGCGCACATGTCGCGGTCATGAGGAATATGAATCTGGAGATGTAGTTCAACCGTCCCAGGAATCCCCTGACTTGTTTTTCAGTTTTCGGAGAAGGCATTTCTTGAATGGCCTTGACCTTGTCAGGATCAACCTCAATTCCTTTCTGGCTGACGATGAACCCTAAGAGTTTCCCCGAACGGACACCGAAGGTGCACTTGTTGGGATTCAAGCGGAGTTTGTACTTTCTCAAACGCTCGAATAGTTTTGACAGGTGGGTCACATGCTCCTCCTCTATTTTAGATTTTGCAATCATATCATCGACATACACTTTGATTTCTTTGTGTATCATGTCATGAAACTGAGTAGTCATGGCCCTTTGATAGGTTGCCCCGGCGTTCTTCAAACCGAACGGCATTACCTTGTAACAACAGGTCCCCCATGGGGTAATGAACGAATTTTTCTCCATGTCTTTCGGCGCCATTTTTATCTGATTATAGCCCGAGAATCCATCCATGAAGGAGAAAACTTAGAACTTTGTTGTACTATCTACCAGCATGTCAATGTGTGGTAAAGGAAAGTCGTCCTTTGGACTAGCCTTGTTTAGATCTCTGTAATCAACACACATTTTAACTTTTCCGTCCTTTTTCATAACTGGTACGATGTTGGCTAACCATTGAGGATATTCTGACGTAGCGAGGAAACCCGCGTCAATCTGTTTCTGTACCTCCTCTTTGATTTTGACAGCCATGTCTGGATGAGTCCGTCTCAACCTTTGTTTTACCAGCGGACATTCCGATCTCAACGGTAGATGATGTTCCACGATCTTGATATCCAACCCTGGCATATCCTGATAAGACCAAGCGAATACATCGGGAAACTCTTTGAGAAGTTTCGTCAAACTTTCTTTGACAGTTGGACTGAGCAGTGCCCCAATCTTGACTTCTTTTCTCTCTTCCTTCGACCCTAAGTTGACTGTTTCTAGCAACTCTTTGTGAGGATCAATGGGCCTTTCCTCTTGTCTAAGTAGTCGAAAGATCTCCTCTAGAATTTCGTCGTCATTTTCTTCTTCAGCCTCAAATACCGGGAACTCAAAGTCGGGAGAAGGCATCGGATCGTATGTTTCAACGAGGTTTAAAACAAGCAATCTGCATGACGTGATGATTTGTGTTTAGAAGAGATAGAGAGAATGCAAGAGTGCAGTCTATTTTTTTTTGAAAAACTGCTTGTTTTTTAATATTGAGTTATTTTTTAGGATTACCATTTTCTGAGAAAAGCAAAAAGAGAAAACAGTAATTAATGCGGAAATTACAGAACGACGTTATTTTATTAATGAACAAGTCGATTCTTGAAACTACAGCCCTATAAAACAAAAATCGGTCGCTTTGGGCAAAGCAAAGAGGGAAATTTACAGAAAGCGAGCCCTATCAAAACATCTGTTTCACCTGGGCAGGGTGAAAAGTTAAAGACGACAATTACTTTGACTTATGAACAATCTTCGAAACATCGACAGCAACCCATTGGTGGCGAACTCCTCGGTGAATCACAAAGTATGGCACATTCCTTGATTTGTCTTCAGAAATAACGCTGATTTCTGGCGGAGCAGGATCATTGAAATCTGTCTCCCAGGCAGAGTTGTCGTAGACGAACTCTTCTGTTGTATCTTGCATAGTATTTGTACTCTCAGCTGTATCTCCCCATCCAGTTGGCTAGATGTCTTTGAGCCTGATATGAGAGCTTTCAGGAGCGGTGTACTTGACCATGAAGTCAAATTTTCCACTTGGTTGTCCCAGGGTGTCCCACACTTCTTTGGAATTGGAGGAGTCATCCCTCTCGATGACGTTGACCTCGGGAAAAGCATAGTTGATGAATTCTAGTCCGGCAAGCTTTGCCAATTCATCATCGTACTGGATAAGTTCAGAATGACCTGAGTGTTGATCCCATGACATGGCGGGGACACAGGTATTCTGTTCAATGATGCTCAGCTGATTTTCATTGTTCGGCTGATTTTCTTGCCCCAAGTCTCCGGGATACGGGTGCCAGATAGGCAAGCCATCCATTGGGCCATAATAGTCGTGGTCAAAGTTGTATTTCATCGGAGTGTCTTCCTATAATGAATTTGGCGGAGCACGACATCCTTCAGGATCACAATCTCCATATATCATTTCGACATCTTACCTCGGTATAAATCTCGGACTCTGTGCGGGATAACAAAATGGCATAGGCACCTCTTCCTGAGACATATAACCGTCCTCGTTAAGATAGGACTTCCATTCCTCATCTGTATCGGAGAAATCTCCCTCATTGATAGTATGCACTTCTTGAGTCACTGGTTGAAGGAAGCCTCCACTGTGGAAGAAGTTCTGAATGGGATGAAAACTTTTATTTTTCGCAGCCGTCGGAGTACAGGTTGAGGAAAAGCCAAGACCTTTCTTTGTTTTATTATCAGTAGGAATGACAAGCTGTCCCCATCCTATTGTATTGGTATTCTCGACTGCTTTGATAGCATCTTTGTATGAGGAAATCGAGGTTCCTTTCTCTGATTGATTCTCATTGCTCACCGTAAGCGCTTGGAACTGAGTTCCAACAACCTCCTCGGGTTCTACACAAGTAGACAATGACAAGTTGCTTACGAGCAAGGCCGGTTCTCCATAAACCGTGACAAGTTGGCCCTTCTGGATGAACTTTAGCTTTTGGTGGAGGGTTGAAGTGACCTCCCCAGCCTGATGTATCCAAGGTCTTCCTAATAAACAACTGTATGTGTAATACCCCAAATTTTGACCACTTAGATTTCCCATCATTGTGAAAATCATCATCACAATATGGATGAACCATCATGCTTCATCAGTCTCCCCAAAGATGGGTGAGCATCCAATACAATCAAAATTAGGGTTTCAAGCCCTCTCTGAGTGCTTAGACAAAGGATCAATCAAGAAATGACATGGTCTTCAACTTGTCTAATCTCTCAAACATCCACAAAGGATCAAAAGGACTCCCACTTCAAGGATTAAGCACAAGATTGCTCCCTTCTAGGTGGATCAAGTCTCAAGATCGATAGTGTCACCAAATTAGGGTTTTGGTCAACCAGGGCCTCCAGATGGAAATTTTCATCTGGGCACAAGGCAATGATCCAAAACATAACCTAATATACTTCATGGAACCTCATGAACCCATGCATCAAGTCAATTTTGCCTCAGGGGATGCATTCATCAAAAATCGGGAATTAGGGTTTCTTGACCTAATTCACCCCTAAGTTGACTTTTAGGACAAACCATGAGCCAAGACCTCAAGAGATGATTTGATGGTCTCTAGTATACCATATTGATCCATTTGGAACAATGGATTGATCCAAGAAGCTTGAGCAACAAGTCTCATTTTCATCTGCACCACAATTAGGGTTTTAAGGGAAAAGTCAACTGTAACTTTGACTTTTGACCTGGACATGCTCCCAAACCCTAATACATGATTGGATATACCCTATGACACCCATGGAACATGTCCATCAAGTTTAATTTAGGTCAAGGACATGATTTCCTGAAGAATTGCACAGTTTGGAATTCATCTGATAAAAAGTCAACTGTGCACAAAAGTCAACTTTGACTTTTTGAGATTTTTCACCAAAATGGATTTTTAACCCTAAAATGATGTTAATGTATGATTTGAATCATCATTCATCAAGAAAAATCAAGAAAAGTGAGATAACTTGTAAAAGGGGTAACCATAAAACTTAGAAATTTTTCTAAGTTAAAAATAAAGTGGCAAAGGTACCAACTTTGAAAGACCATAACTCCTAAACCACAAGGCCATTTTTTGTCATCCAAAGATGGATTTGTAGCCCTCATTATCACCTACAAAAACTTCAACTACAAGTCATTCCAATTCATTAATGATTTTGAGTTATGGAGTGATCAAAGTGGCTGAAAAGTGAAAAAGTCACTTTTTCCAACACTTAGTGAAATTTTCACTAAGTCAGATTTGCCTTAACTTTTTGCCAAATGTAGGGGGATTTTTCACTTGGAATCAAAAGAGATCAAAACCAAACTTGTTCAAACAGTTGTTGTATCATGTTAGGGCTTTCCAAAATGGCCAAGAACATTGCCAAATTCAACCTACATCATGAGATACAACATTGGCAAGTTGCCTTGCTGAAATCTGTCAAGGCAAGGCAGAATTTGCATTTTGGCTCGATTTGCCAAAATCAGCCAATTGCAATTGCTCCAATCCACTTGGACACCTCAGAGGATTGAATCCAAAGGGGACAATCACTGAGCCAAGCCTCCAAGGTCCAAGGAACAAAGAATAGCATGTTGAACCTAGAGTTGCCAAAATAGGGACAAGACTTCAAATTTGGAATGAGGCATTCAATGGAACCATCAAGGTGGCATGGACTGAGCCATTCTCATCTAAAATTAGTCAAGACTTATCCAAGACCAAGGGGACCAAAGCTCTGTGCCCTAACCTCTAGTCAATGGCTAGAGGAGACTTTCATTTCCATTGGCCAACATTGAGGAAACCTACTTACCAGCTGCCATGCACTATTCCTTGCAAAACAAACTTGCTCTACTATAAATAGAGCTTAATTGTGGTCAGTTTAAGTACACCAAAGCCATCTAACAGATGCTTTCCTCAAAATCTCTTTCTCTTGGCAAAAATGCCTTTCTTAGCAAGGTAGCTATTGGGTTTTGAGTTTGAGAGCAATTCTGCACAAACCAATCACTCACACACCTCACATACATCACATATGAGCTGATCAAACACTCACATAACTTCTGAAACATCAAAATCTCAAAATCACTTGCCATCCACACAAGTTTGAAGTGAAGTTGCAGCTGAGATGCCATAAACTGATCCAGTCCATTTCAATTCAATCCAAGTGTTTAAACACACTCCATATGGTGTAGGGAAGCTGTCCAGATCATCACCACTCATCTGTAACACCTCTAACTCAAAATCACATCTGAACTTGCTGTCACGACTTGGAGGTAAGCCTAAACTTGGGCATCTCCCAATCTATGCATATTTCCTCGCACAATAATTTGGCCATATGTTCATAATCATGCATGGAATGTTTTCCCTCAATTAATTGCATTGTTTGAATCGTGTATCAAAAATCCTAGCCTTCATGCAGAAATTAGGGTTCTTGAGGTTTCTTCGTGATTTCTTGTTGTATGTTTAATTTAAATGAAATTAAAGTACATAGACATGATCGTGAGGTTGAGGCGAGCATAATGATATGTGGATTGCATGTTATAATTACGTATTCAGTGAGATTGGATGGAAAATGCAAATCTGGGCAAACTGAAAAACGCGCGTGTTCTTGGTGTTGTTCTTGGCGCCATTTTCATAAATTTGAATATTTGAATTTTGTGATTTTGTTTAATTGATTCAAAAATTAATTTCTCTCTGAGTTTTAATGATTTTGAGTTGATTCTTTTTTTAATAATTCACAAAAATGTTAAAATATTTTATGTCATCAAAAAATCCCAAAAATATTATTTATTTCATATAATTGATATTTTTGTAAAGAATTAATATTTTGATTGTTTTTGGCATTTTAAATATTTTTTCTACATTGATTTTGCAACTTTTAATGCTTTCTAATTATTTTGTAGGTCAATACTTAATTTTTGAAGCATTAATCCAAAATCACAATTTGTTTTTCACATGTTAAACAATTTTGATCATTTTAATTGAATTTTTATTCAATTAAATACATTTTTGAAAACAAATTAGGGTTTTTGGATTAATTCAACCCTCATAAATCATTTTCAAAACTTTTTGGGCCTCTATTAGAGTGTAAGACCCAATCCTTTTTTTGAACAAATCATCTTGGGCCTCACTTATTATATAAGTCCCGATACCGTCAAAAAAAACAAACGGCGCGACCATCGCCTTTTCAAAAATCATCTGGGCCTCTCCTTGAGCTATAAGACCCATTCAAAACTTTTGGGCCTCTATTAGAGTGTAAGACCCAATCCCCTTTTAACCAAAACTTTTTGGGCCTCACTCATTGTATAAGTCCCTCTGTACAAGTAAACGGCGCCATCGTCGCCCGTTTAAAAATAAAAATCATTTGGGCCTACCCTCGAGTAGTAAGACCCCTTTCTCTTTTCTTTAAACCTTTTTGGGCCTCTTGAGAGAGTGTAAGACCCATCCCTTTGTACAGAAAACCTTTTTGGGCCCCAATCACTTGTATAAGTCTCGTTGTACAAAGTCAAACAGTGCGCTCACTGATAAAACCCTGGGCCTCTCCTTGAGCTGTAAGCCCCAAATCTTTCTTTTTCAAAGCACTTTCTCCTTTGATTTTGAATATACTGTTGTTTTCAATCTTCCTTTGTTGAACAACTAACCAAACAACATGGAAGCACTACAACCGAGTAAGTGGTTATCGCTTTCATTTACTGCTTTTGTGGGGCTGCTCATTGTAAGTCTCCTTTCATAAACTCATATCTACTGTGTAATAATAGTATAGATATTTCGAGTTTCCCCGGCAACTACGTCTAGAACTAGGTGACACCGTTTCATTTATTCGTAGAAATAGACGCCTAGATCCCCAATAGGAGCACCAGATACAGTCTTCTCTTCGGCTGTCCTCCTTAGGAATCGTCAAGAAGCTCTACTCCCCAAGATGAATGTATTCTCCGTGAATGACATCTTTGAGTTTCTTCCCAATTCTCGAACTTTCCTGACTTGATCTATTCCTTGTGGATAGCTTGCCTTGAATGTCTCGGGGTTTGGGTACCCACTACGGTCATAATCTTGGACCTTAACTAAGGAACCCTCTTTAAAAGTTAAAAGTCGCTGGATAGTAAACCTCGCACGTTTACCAGTGGTTTTTATCTTTAAAAGAGTTATCTCTCCTAATGGAAAGGAGATGATAGACCCACGGGCTTCTTAAAAGCATCGGCCTCCTCTTGGGCATTATTCAAGGACCCGTCGGCTTCTTAGAAGTATTCACAGCCTCCTCTTAGGCTTCGTATAAAGATCTCTTCCTTCGGGAATGATAGCCTCCTCTTGGGCTTCGTACAAGGACCCGTCGGCTGCTTAAAAGTTTCCAGCCTCCTCTTGGGCTTCGTACAAATTGTCCCGACGACCTCCTAGAGGTATAGGAACAGAACCTAGTCATCCTCATAGAACAGTCCTTTCATAGAGTCTACTACTGTTTCTCAAAGCATAGTACAAAAGATAAAACTCTAGACACGGACAGTCTAACTTCCTTGAGTCTCAAAGACATTCTCAAGCACCCTTCGTTAAATAGGAAGGAAACCCACAGACTCGGCAAGTCTCAATACCCTTTGGATTTCCCGTTTCCTCAAAGAGAAGGAAACATCCCTGATCCTCAAATCAAATCCTTGAGTACAGTGTTGCTCATATAAGAACTGATTTTCTCTTTTAAATCAGTATATTAGATCTGTCACTCAACTGAAACAGTTACAATAGCCTCCATCTCGGGCTTCGTACGAGATACCAAAATTCTCCCCAGTGGAGTCAAAACAACCTTTTTGTCTCTCTCTCAGGCTTTGTATGAGACACAAAAGATTCCCTCGTTGAGTCAATCACCCCTTTTTGCCTCCATCTCGGGCCTCGTACGAGATACAAATTCCTTAAGCAAGAGTCGAACTCTTTTAGCCTCCTCTTAGGCTTTGTATAACGATATGCCCCACTGGGTCAAAAACTTTTAGCCTCTCTCTCGGGCTTTGTACGAGACACAAAATAGCCTCCTCTTAGGCTTTGTATAATGATTTTCCTAGCGGAAATTAGCCTCCTCTTAGGCTTTGTATAAGAAAACCACTAGTTGATCCAATCGACCTTTTAGCATCAAAGTCGTGCCTCGTTCACAGTACACAAACATCAACAACTCCTTTCCCTTCATCTAATCGCTGTAAGCGGCAAGCCTCTGGATCATCTATATCCATGCCACTGTCCCTCTTTTAGCATGAGAAATTCCTAAGGAAAGATGGCATTGCTCTACACTGAGTTAAAGTCTTCTCCTTCAGGTTAAAACCCTTTCTTCGGAAATTATGGCATTGCTCGGATCCGCGTATCCCAGTTAAATTAATTCTCCTTCTCCCCTCTTTAGAGATGAGAAATTCTCTCTAAAACCGAGGTCTTTCAGCTTCACATCTTGGGCTTTGAACAAGACACAAATAGACCTTTCAGCTTCACATCTTGGGCTTTGAACAAGATACAAACCACCTTTCGCTTCACGTCTTGGGCTTTGAACAAGACACCAAAACACCCATTTCCTCCCATAGAATAGGAGGAACTACGAACGCTCTGATTTCCCTGTTTCGGTAAACGGGAATACGTAGGCATAAGATCGAAAGAAAAGATCTTAGCAAGCGCAATCAACAAAAAAATCCAAATCCCATATCCCATCACTCAAAAGCAGTAATTCAAAAGCATCAGTCCTAACATCCTAATCCTTATTCCTCGCCAGAAACCTACTGCCCAGGTAAAAAAGGAAAAAAGAAAGAAAGAACCGTATTGGCGAAATACGAATAACCAGTATAAAAGCCCCCCCACATTGATAGCATCTGTAACCTAATAGACCGCTGTTTAAACTCAGTATGCAAGCAGGGTTAATTGGAGACATCTATTTCCCTTCCTTATTCAGCTCACAATAGGATAAAAAATGAATCGACCTGTAGTCAAAGCTTAAACCGCAGAGAGCGACCAGCGCTTAAGAACCGCGTCCAAAATCGCTCGCTACAGAAAAGTGGCGCCCACCGTGGGACCCGTTCCTTTCTTTCTACTTATCTTGTGTGAAAAATTACACAAATGGCGACTCTGCTGGGGAGTCTCCTTTTCTGCCTTAGGGCATCATCCCCGTTTTCCACGGAAAATGGGAACTCTACCGAAGAGAAAGATTGACCTATGTTGGTCCATCTCTTAGGCAGGGAACCACAGATTGGGGCTTCCGCCGGGGAACCCATTTCTGTCAGGAACTTAAGAATCATAGCTTTATAAGTCTAGGATGATTAGGACAAATATATATACTGCTTTTCCTAATTGCTATACGTGTTTATTTTTCTGCTACTGGGAATGCGTGTGATGCCGCATGTGGTGAGATTGAGTATACACTTAAGAAAAGCCAACCCTTTTCGTAGTGCGGAAGCTATCGGAAATAGCTGTTACGCAATACTACCCTCATTTGAGGCTGGTGATCTATTCTCGGTGAATGGCACTTACTCTAAGATTGCACACAACTCGCTGGCGATCCGCTTGTTGTCTGCCTTCCTGGGAGGAGCTGATGATAATGAGTACAGGTACAAAAATCACCCTAGTATAAACCTTTGGGGATGGGTAGAGCCTTGACTTCATGACAACGACCCTCTAACCCCATGTTTTTTCTATGTTTTTGTGTGCTGCATTCATGCATCCATTTAATAAAACATTAAAACATTCAAAAAACTTTCTCTTCTAGTCTCTCTGTTTTTCAAATTAAACTAAGACTGTGATTGCAAATATCAGAGAAAAAGATTGCATTAATGGATCTCGGTAGAAGGAGAACTCACCAGTATACCTTTAAGGTTCTAAAACTAGGGGATTTGAGAAAGTTAGCGAGGATGGTCGTTAACCCAGAGGCTTTCAGAGCCAAGCACGGTGGTTTGCTACCACTGTTAAGAGTCCATGTGATTAAGGGGATCATGGACGCGCTCATTCAGTTCTACGATCCGGTTTATCATTGTTTCACATTCTCGGATTACCAGCTAGCACCAACGTTGGAGGAGTATTCTCATCTGACTGATTTACATATCACTGATCGAGCTCCATTTTCTGAACTGGAAGAAATTCCAAAGAATCAGACTATTGCAATAGCAATTCATTTGGACGAGTCTGAGGTCAGGACTCACATGACCACTAAGGGTGGCATCCAAGGTTTTCCAGCCCAGTTCTTGACGAAAAAAGGCTCTGTACTTTGCTAGTATAGGGAACGGGACTGCTTTTGAAAGCATCTTTGTCTTGCTCACCTACGGGTTATTTTTGTTTCCCAACATCAATAACTTCGTCGATATCAACGCTATTAAGGTTTTTCTCATTGGAAACCCTGTGCCGACTTTGCTCGCAGATGCGTATCATTCTGTACACTTAGGAAATTTGTACAGCGGAGGGGAGATCACATGTTGTGTACCTTTTCTCTACAAATGGTTTATCTCTCACTTGCCCAAGTCTGCTACTTTTTGGGATTGCAAGAGTGTCTTACGTTGGTCGCAGAAGATCATGTCCCTCACCAACTCTGATATAGATTGGTGTAATAGGATTTATGAGGGAATCAGAATCATTGACCGTTGTGGAAACTTCCCCAGCGTACCCCTCATAGGAACTAAAGGAGGAATCAACTATCATCCGATATTGGTTTTTCGTCAATTTGGATACCCGATGAGACACATCCCACTGGGTGTTCATCTGGAAGGTCTTTTCTTCAAAGAAGGATAAAATGACAGAGCACTAAAGATGGAAATAGTGCAAGCTTGGAAACAGGTTCATAAGAAAGGACGAGAGTCTCTGGAAAAACCGGACTGTGTCTCGGTGGAGCCTTATCTCCATTGGGTACAAACCAGAGCTCTCAAGCTAAAGATGCCTTATCCTCGTTACGGAATTCTTTCGCCGAGGGAAATTGTCATGTACTTCATGACGGAAACTGAAAGGCTTTAGGTTACTCTCAACAAAGTTCAAAAGGAAAGAAGATCTTGGAAGAACAAGTACCGCACCCTCGACGTAGAGTGTATCCAAATACAGCAATTACTGAAAGAGAAAGATGCTCTGATTGAAATTTTGGAGCAGCACGCTGTAGAGAATCAAGATGACCAAAGGAATTTGCTCACTCCTTTCACTTGGCAAAGGAATGACAACCCGGCAACGGCCCAAGCGCCCCGGTCAAAGAAGAGGACTCGGGACCCATTAGTTTAGGTTTCTGTTTCTGCACTTTGTAATCTACTATATTTCCACTTCTGTAATCCTTTGGAATTCAATAAAAAGGGGTTTCCCCACTGTTTGATATTTGCAATCTAATTGTCGAAGTTTATTTTAATTAAACCTAAAAAAAATTAATATAATCATTGCATTCATCATTCTCACATCGCGTATTCTTCTTCCCTACGAATCTCACGTTTATGTCTCGATTCTAGAGTCAAACTGTCTCATTCGTATAATACTCGGGCCAATCGTCAGAAAAAGATGGATGATCTTAAGGAAGAAAACAGAGAGTTGAAAGAAGAGATCGACGCTCTGAGAGAGGATATGAGAAAGCTTCGTAACGACATGCAAGCCATGGCAGAAGCTCAGCTACAAAGAACTGTGATCTCAGAGATCACCTCAACGCCCATCATAGAAAAGTATGATCCTAGGTATCAGATGCCGAAAGATCGTCCTTGGGGCATGCCTGTTAACTATATCCCGGAAGGATATGTTCCGCCGATCACTGAAGATCAGGGAATCACAACAGAAGCCGCTGGGCCTGAAGGTTACAAACTTCGGGAAAGCGAAGATGCTATGGGCATACTGAAGACTCCTAAGGTTACAAACTTCGGGAGGCACCAAGACTTACTGCCGTAGTCACGGTACCACCCCCTGTGGTGCACACTGTCCCAGAAGGACAGATTCCATAGACACCTTCTGGCAGGAATCAAACTATGTTTGACAGAATGGATGAATTCCAGGAGTAGTTCTTGGAAATGCAGAAAGAGCTGCAAGCCATTCGCGGTCAGGATCTATTTGGAAAGGATGCCGCAGACCTCTGCTTGGTCCCAAATGTGAAAGTCCCGCACAAGTTCCAAGTGCCCGACTTTGAAAAATACAAGGGTAACTCTTGCCCTCAAAGCCATCTGGTGATGTACGCTCGGCGGATGTCAGCTCAGACGGAGAATTAGGACCTGCTGATTCACTACTTCCAGGATAGTTTAACCGGTGCCGCACTCAAATGGTACATGGGTTTAAACCATACTACGATCAGTACCTTCAGAGATCTTGGTACTGCCTTCGTCCAACAATACAAATACAATTTGGACATGGCACCCGACAGAGATCAACTCAGATCAATGTCACAAAAGGACAAGGAAACCTTTAAGGAGTATGCTCAAAGGTGGCGTGAAATTGCCGCTAAAATTTGTCCACCTCTTGAGGAAAAAGAGATGACAAAAATCTTCTTAAAGACCTTAAGCTCATTTTACTATGACCGAATGGTTGCCAGTGCACCCAGTGATTTCACCGAAATGGTCGGCATGGGTGTACGTCTTGAGGAAGCCATCCGAGAAGGACGTTTGGTAAAAGACACTGGATCAACGAACGGTACTAAAAAATACGGTAGTGCTCTCCCTAAGAAAAAAGAGCAAGATATTGGGAATATCTCTCTCGGAAAGCAAAGGCGACATTATCAGCCAGTAGCAGCTGTTATTCCTGCTATCGGCCCCGTGCCTGTTCCTATGTATCAACCTCAGGTTGCGCAGAGCCAACCTGACCAACAAAGGACACAACAGCCTCTTCAGCAGGCTCATCCTCCATATAACAACAACCGTACAACACGGCCACCAGGATTTGATCCTATACCCGTGACGTACGCAGAGCTGTTTCCGTTACTCCTGGCCAAGGGGCACATTCAGACTAAGTCTCCCTTTTCAGTTTCGGAAAATTTGCCTTTTTGGTTTAAAGCGGATCAAACATGTCCTTATCATCAAGGAGGTTCAGGGCATAACATTGAGACTTGCCTCAATTTTAAATCCGACGTGCAAAAGCTTGTTAGGAGCGGGCTCTTATCTTTTAAAGATACGAATCCTAATGTTCTTACGAACCCGCTGCCTCAACACGAGAAAGCTGCAGTCAATCTGATTGAGAAAGAGACTAACAATGTCTATCAAATTCACGATGTACTCTTATTGGGGACCAATCTGGTCAAGATGCATTGTAGACAGAGTGGATATGGCCATGTGCCACCTCATAATTATCACCAATGTGATATCTGCTCTAAAGATAACTAAGGATGTTCTGTAGTGCAAGCAGCTCTACAGGAACAAATGGATCTTGGATGGATCTAAGAGCACCGAGTTCGTGGAGTTAACATGGTTTACACGAATTCCAACGTCATTCAAAACCACGACATCCGTGCGATGAATGTCAACTTGGTGGCGATGCACTCAAGGCAAAGCCAGTATCATAATCTGCCGCAGCACGATTACAGTTCCTGTCTGATTTGCTCGGTAAACAAACAGGGATGCTCTTTCATACAAGAGGCCCTCCAGCGTCAGATGGATCTTGGATGGATCCAAGACTACCATGATAGGAACTCCTATCAAATCAATATGGTTCAGATCTTTGACATTCGGGTGATGAATACCAACCTGGTAGAGTTACATGCTGAGCAGGTCCGACGTGGATTCTTAATATCACATGATTATCAAGATTGTAAAGCGGGTTGCAAAAACGATCGAGGTTGTACCCTTGTCCAGGAGGCACTTCAGCACTTGTTAAATCACTGGTGGATGCCAATCTATATGGACGAAGATACTCAGCAGATTAGTATCAATAACAGGAATCCTACTCGTCGTCAAAGTCAGGATGTCCGATCAATGGAAGGTAACCTAGTGAGGTTACATTGTATTCAAAGTGGGCGTGGCCAGGTGCCACCACACAACTATGACAGTTGTAGCGTCTGTTCGGAAAATAACCAAGGGTGTTACCTTGTGAGAGCAGCTCTTCAGGGTCAGATCGATCATGGAGAAATTCATCCATATCCAGGTTCAGGACCCATCATTTGGTCGCCGAACTACCTTGCTGATCAAGTTGAGGATGTTGTCACGATCTCTGGTCATCACCGGACCAGGGATGTTTTTGCCATCATCCCTCTACTTGACAAATCTAGAGTTCCCAACCGGGAACGGATCAAGGTTACTTATGATGGTCAGAAAAATCAGAAGGTTCCCATAGTCATCTATCTACCGGGGCCACTACCGTATGAATCAGCTAGGGCAATCCCTTATAAATACGGTGCAACAACAATCGAAAATGGAAAGGAAATTCCATTACCCTCCGTCGTAAATATTGCAGACATCAGTCGTGTAACACGGAGCGGTCGAATCTTCAACCGAGGGGTTGGAGAATCCAACAAAGAAAAGGAACTTCAGGCGGAAATTCCTGATCCACCAGTCAGTCAATCTGGTAATCCCGACTTTTCAAAAGACAAAGATGAGATGCTAAAGCTCATCCAAATGAGTGAATACAACATTGTTGATCAACTGTTACAAACTCCTTCAAAGATCTCAGTATTATCACTGTTACTCAGTGCAGAAGCACACAGAGAGGCTCTACAGAAAGTCTTGGAGCAAGCCTTTGTGGAACAGGATGTAACAATCAGACAATTCGATAGCATTGTCTCTAACATCACTTCCTGGAATAATTTGGGATTTAGTGATGAAGAATTACCTGAAGAGGGTCGTCGTCATAACATGGCGCTCAACATTACAATTAACTGCCAGGGCGATGCTTTAGCCAACGTACTGGTAGACACAGGGTCAGCCCTGAATGTTATGCCAAAGTACACTTTGATGCAATTATCATTCAAGGGCCCTCCGATGAGAGTCAGCGAGGTCGTCGTCAAAGCATTCGACGGATCCAGAAAAACAGTTATCGGCGAAGTTGATCTTCCCATAACTATTGGTCCTCACACTTTCCAAATCACTTTCCAGGTCATGGACATCCGGGCAACATACAGTTGTTTATTAGGAAGACCTTGGATACATCAGGCTGGAGCGGTTACTTCAACCCTCCATCAAAAGCTAAAGTTCGTCAGGAACGATCAACTTGTCATGGTTTGTGGGGAACAAGCCTTGCTTGTGAGCAACTTATCATCATCTGCTTGTGTAGAACCCGAGGAGGTTATTGGAACTCAGTTCCAAGCACTATCGGTGAGCAAGGACGATTAATCTAAAGAAGGAACCTCAATTTCCTCATACAAAGATGCTATCAAAGAGGTCGAGAGTACCGATATGACAGGATGGGGACGGCTTGTCATTCCCATTGACAATAAAACAAAGAAGGGTCTTGGTTTTTCTGCAACCTGTACCCAGACAGCCGCCGACGATGAAAGTCTTCATCCCCTTCAAAACTTCTTCCACAGTGGAGGTTTTCTTCACCCAGTGTCTCATACAGTTCATGCTATCAATGAGGAAGATCCCTCTGATACAGATAAAGAATGGAAGTCCTACCTTAACAAGGACGGCTATATGTCTTAGGAAGAGGTGCCTATGCCTTTTTGCTTTCCTACAGAAAGTCCGAGATTTATACCAAGATCAGATGTCGAAATGATCTACGGGGATTGTGATCCGGAAGGATGCCGCGCTCCACCAAATTCATTAGAGGAAGACACTCCGATGAAAGATAATTTTGACTACACCTACTATGGCCCAATGGATGGTCTGCCAATGTGGAAACCTTACCCAGGAAACTTGGGGCAAGAGAGTCAGCCGAGCAATGAAAATCAGCTGAGCGTCATTGAACAGAATACCTGTGTCCCCACCATGTCATGGGATCAACACTCAGGTCATTCAGAAGCTACTCAACATGAAGATGAATTCGCAACGTTTGCAGGACTAGAATTCATCAACTATGCTTTTCCTGAGGTCAACGTCATCGAGAGGGATGACTTCTCCAGTTCCAAAGAAGTTTGGGACACTTTGGGACAACCAAGTGGAAAATTCGACTATATGGTCAAGTACACCGCTCCCGAAAGCTCTCGTATCAGGTTCGTAGACATCCAGCCAACTGGATGGGGAGATACAGCTGAGAGCACCAATGCTATGCAAAATGCAACAGAGGAATCCTCCTACAACAATTCTGCTTGGGAGACAGATTCCAATGATCCTGCTCCACCAGAAATCAGCGTCATTTCTGAAGAAAAATCAAGGAAGGTGCCTGACGTTGTGATTCATCGAGGAGTTCGCCGCCAATGGGTTGCCGTCGAGGTTCCGAAGGTCGTTCATCAGTCAAAGTAATTACCATCTTTAAACCTTTCACCCTGCCCAGGTGAAACGGATGTTTTGATATGGCTCGCTTTCTGTAAATTTCCCTCTTCGCTTTGCCCAAAGCGACAGAGTTTTGTTTTATAGGGCTGTAGTTTCAAGATTCGACTTGTTCATTAATAAAATAATGTCGTTCTGTAATTTCTGCATTAATTGCTGTTTTCTCTTTTTGCTTTTTCAGAAAATGGTAATCCTAAAAAACATTCAATAATAAAAACAAGCAGTAAAATAAATACACTGCACACACTTGCATTTTCTCTATCTCTTCTAAACACGAATCATCACGTCATGCAGATTGCTTGTTTTATACCCCGTTGAAACATACGATCCGATGCCTTCTCCCAACTTTGAGTTCCCGGTATTCGAGGCTGAAGAAGAAAATGACAACGAAATTCCAGAAGAGATCTCCCGACTACTCAGACAAGAGGAAAGGTCCATTGAATCTCACAAAGAGCCGTTGGAAACGGTAAACTTGGGTTCAGAAAAAGAGAGAAAAGAAATCAGGATCGGAGCATTGCTCAGTCCAACTGCCAAAGAAGGTTTGATAAAGCTTCTCAAAGAATTCCCCGATGTGTTCGCTTGGTCCTATCAGGATATGCCAGGGTTGGATACCAGCATCCTGGAACATCACTTACCGCTAAGATCGGAATGTCCGCCGGTAAAGCAAAGGTTGAGACGCACCCACCCGGACATGGCCATCAAAATCAAAGAGGAGGTACAAAAACAGATCGACGCGGGTTTCCTCGCTACATCTGAATATCCTCAATGGTTAGCCAACATCGTACCCATTCCCAAAAAGGACGGAAGGGTCAGAATGTGTGTTGATTACAGAGATTTGAACAAGGCAAGTCCAAAGGACGACTTTCCTTTACCACACATTGACATGCTAGTAGACAGTACATCCAAGTTCAAAGTATTTTCCTTCATGGATGGATTCTCGGGCTATAATCAGATCAAAATGGCGCCGAAAGACATGGAGAAAACTTTGTTCATTACCCCATGGGGTACCTTTTGTTACAAGGTAATGCCGTTCGGTTTGAAGAATGCCGGGGCAACCTATCAAAGGGCCATGACTACTCTGTTTCATGACATGATACATAAGGAAATTGAGGTATATGTCGATGATTTGATTGCAAAATCAAGAATAGAGGATGAGCACGTTGAACATCTGTCAAAATTGTTCAAACGTCTAAGAAAATTCAAGCTCCGCTTGAATCCCAACAAGTGCACCTTCGGTGTCCGTTCAGGGAAACTACTAGGGTTCATCGTCAGCCAGAAAGGAATTGAGGTTGATCCCGACAAGGTCAAGGCCATTCAAGAAATGCCTTCTCCGAAAACTGAAAAACAAGTCAGAGGATTCCTGGGACGTTTGAACTACATCTCCAGATTCACATTCCTTATGACCGCCACTTGTGCGCCGATTTTCAAATTACTCAAAAAGAACCAGGATTGCGTTTGGTCAGAAGATTGCCAAACTGCCTTCGACAGTATCAAGGAATATCTGTTGAATCCTCCGATTCTATCACCTCCAGTGGAAGGAAGACCACTGATCATTTACCTCACAGTCCTAGAGGACTCAATGGGATGTGTACTTGGTCAACAAGACGAAACTAAACAGAAAGAGTCTGCCATTTACTATCTAAGCAAGAAATTCACCGACTGCGAAACTCGTACACAATGCTTGAGAAAACTTGTTGCGCTTTGGCTTGGGCAGCCAAACGTCTTCGCCAGTACATGATTCGTCATACTACTTGGTTGGTCTCCGAAATGGATCCAATCAAGTACGTTTTCGAAAAACCTGCTCTCACGGGAAGGATTGCCCGTTGGCAGATGTTACTATCAGAATATGACATAGAGTACCATGCTCAGAAAGCCGTTAAAGGAAGTATTTTAGCCGACCATTTGGCTCATCAACCGATTGACGATCAAGAATCAATCGGGTTTGACTTCCCATACGAAGATGTCATGTATCTAAAGATGAAAGATTGCGATGAACCGCTACCCAGTGAAGGGCCAGAACCAGGTTCCCAGTGGGGACTTATCTTTGGCAGAGCAGTCAATCATTATGGAAACGGAATTGGGGCAATCATTGTTACCCCTCAGGGTTCCCACATTCCTTTCACTGCCAGACTTACGTTCAAATGTACGAACAACAAGGCCGAATACGAAGCATGTATCATGGGTCTTGAAGAAGCGATTGATTTAAGGATCAAAAACTTGGACGTATATGGCGACTCAGCCCTGGTTATTAACCAGATAAAAGGAGATTGGAACACATACCAATCGGGATTGATTCCTTACAAAGACTATGCAAGGAGGTTGTTACCCTTCTTCAACAGAGTCGACTTTCATCACATCCCTCGTGATGAGAATCACATGGCTGATACATTAGCCACTCTCTCTTCCATGATTAGTGTAGGTCGATGGAATGACATACCTAAGATCGACATCATGCGCCTTGAACGGCCCGCTTATATCTTCGCGATTGAAGCAGTCATAGACGACAGACCTTGGTATCACGATATCAAATGCTTCCTTCAGAAACAAGAGTACCCATCTGGGGCACTCAGAAAAGACAGGAAAACCCTCAGAAGATTGGATGGAAACTTCTTCCTGAGCGGTGACACTCTCTATAAGAGAAATTTTGACATGGTCTTGCTCCGATGCGTCGACAGACCAGAAGCAGACATGCTCATGAAAGAAATTCATGAAGGATCCTTTGGCACTCATGCCAACGGACACACAATGGCGAGAAAAATTCTCAGGGTCGGGTACTATTGGTTGACCATGGAATCCGACTGCTACAAGTACATGAGGAGGTGTCACAAGTGTCAGATATACTCCGACAAAATTCATGTACCGCCATCACATCTCAAAGTTCTTTCTTCCCCGTGGCCTTTTTCCATATGGGGAATCGACATGATTGGTATGATTGAGCCCAAGGCTTCAAACGGACATCGGTTCATCCTTATAGCCATTGACTATTTCACCAAGTGGGTCGAAGCAGCGTCATTCGCCAATGTAACCCGACAAGTGGTGGTCCGATTTATCAAAAACAATGTCATCTGACGTTATGGTGTTCCAAGCAAGATCATTACTGATAATGGATCTAACTTGAACAATAAGATGATGAAAGAGTTGTGTGCAGAGTTCAAGATCGAACACCATAACTCATCTCCCTACCGACCCAAGATGAACGGAGCGGTAGAAGCGGCTAACAAGAACATCAAGAAGATCGTTCAAAAGATGGTTGTAACCTATAAAGATTGGCACGAAATGCTACCCTTTGCTCTTCACGGTTATCGAACATCTATCCGCACTTCAACAGGGGCTACCTCTTTCTCTCTAGTATATGGCATGGAGGCAATGCTTCCCATAGAAGTAGAGATCCCGTCAATCTGGGTATTGATGGAAGCTAAGCTCACCGAAGCTGAATGGTGTCAAAGTCGACACGACGAACTGAACCTGATCGAAGAAAAGAGAATCACGGCACTATGCCACGGTCAGCTGTATCAACAAAGAATGAAGAGGGCGTTCGACAAAAAGGTTCGGCCTCGTGTCTTCAGAAAAGGAGACCTCGTGCTCAAGAAGATACAATCATTTCTCACTGACTCTCGGGGCAAATGGACCCCAAATTATGATGGCCCCTATGTGGTCACGAAAGCTTTCTCAGGCGGCGCCTTGAGACTTGCAACCATGGACGGAGAGGAATTTGCCTACCCCACGAATGTTGATGTAGTCAAGAAATACTTCGCCTAAACTAAACTAAAAAAAACGTCTCGGTGGATTGAAAACCCGAAAGGGCGGTCCAGGAAAAAGTTAGAGACATGAAAAAAAAAGAATCATCCCGATGGATTGGAAATCTCATAGTACAATCCAGGCAAAAGTTAGGGATAATGGCAAGTAACTATGTTCAACAGAGGCAAGTCCCTCAGCAGTAGTTACATCATCTCTCGGAGGAAATCTCCAGTCAAAGGTCATCTTCGACAGAAGCTCAGGATGCCCCGAATTCAAAGTTGGTAGAAGGATAGTGGTCGTTATGTTTCAACGTAGCCCTTTTCCCTGTAAATTACCGTTTTCTAACTTTGTATATACTCTTTGGAATCACGCGTTTGGCTGATCTCCATCTTATCAATAAAATTTGAGCCCTTGTGCTTTTGTTTGTAATTCTTGCTTGTTTTAGCTTTACAGAACGACGTTGTTTAAACTTAATCAGCGATTCTTGAAATAAAACAAAAATGAATTTACTTGTTAAAAATTTTTCTGCTTTTAAATTAAAGATGGCATTTCTTTTGACTGTTGAACATCAGAAGAACATCGATGGCTTCTCCCGAAGTAAGCGGATTTCAAAGTGCAGAATCAAAGTACTCCTTCTAAGCCAGTATGCCTGAATGAAGGGATCAACTGTGTCAGAGACCTCGTTTCGTCTGACACGCCTCGGCCGAGTTCTCATCTCCTAAGCCCGATCAACATAGTTCCCAACGGGACTATCTCTCCTAAGCAAGGTGGAATTGCTATTTTGAATCAACGGTACTTCTTCGCCCCGCGATGGCCGAGTATCCAATTGTGTTCATCCATTAGTCTGTATGTCGCGTCTGTTTTGTCAGCATATACATACATACATCATGCATTATTGATTTGCATTCACATTTCATATTGCATCATTATCACTCTAGTCGGTCTTGTCCCCTAGTGATAAACAGTTTTCTCAATCGAGTTTGTCAGTTCTTTCCTCGTCAGGAAGTGTTGCGTCTGCACAATCTCGCCACCAGTGTATCTTTAGATCAGAGTCGGCACTTGGCCACTTTGATAACTTGAACCTCTGAAAGATCAGAGAACCTTCAACAGATGTCACTCTTCGCCATTGAAGATGATATCCTTGCTTTCCCGGATTAAGGAAAATCCACAGAGAAAGCCTCGTGATCAGAGATTCGGCAGCATGTCAGTATTTCTCCGAAAAGGACCGCTGATGAAAAGGTCATCGGCCCCACAAAATTGGACCCCATCATATGGCGTTTCTCCGGGAAGATCCCGAGAAAAGTATGATGAAAGATCCCAAACGAAAATAGTCTCTCAAGAGACTCGCTTTCCCCAGTAGAATCGACAAATGGCGTCTCCAACAGAGAAGTTTGTACAACTCTACAACTCAGACGACTGGGTTCCCCAGCAAGTCTGACATCAAAACTTTTTCCACTCAAATGGCATCTCCCCAGGAAAATTTGGCGAGAAGTTTGAAGGAAAACCGCTACTCATAGCGTCCCTTGTCAATAAAGTTTATTGACAAAAGAAACTAAGACCAGTTCCTTGGTAGGAAACCAGGATCGAGGGGAAGTTTAAAGAGAAACTAAGACCAGTTCCTTGGTAGGAAACCAAGAACGAGGGGAAGTTTATTTCAGAGACTGAGACTAGTTCCTTGGTAGGAAACCAGGATCGAGGGGAAGTTGACAAAAGAAACTAAGACCAGTTCCTTGGTAGGAAACCAGGATCGAGGGGAAGTTCATTTCAGAAACTTAGACCAGTTCCTTGGTAAGAAACCAGGATCGAGGGCAAGTTCAAATCAGAAACTAAGACCAGTTCCTTGGTAGGAAATCAAGAACGAGGGGAGGTTTATTTCAAAAGAGACTGAGACCAGTTCTTGGTAGGAGACCAGGATCGAGGGGAAGTTTACCTTTTCTAAGCATCATTGCTTAGCTAAAGAAGATGAATGCGTAAGCTACCATTCATAACCACCATCAAAATTTCGGATATTCCGATATTTAATCCTCTTGCACCCCGAATGCCCGAACACCTTCGTCATTCATACCTTCGGGTCCAAGAAGATTAAATAGGGGCATCTGTAATACCCCAAATTTTGACCACTTAGATTTCCCATCATTGTGAAAATCATCATCACAATATGGATGAACCATCATGCTTCATCAGTCTCCCCAAAGATGGGTGAGCATCCAATACAATCAAAATTAGGGTTTCAAGCCCTCTCTGAGTGCTTAGACAAAGGATCAATCAAGAAATGACATGATCTTCAACTTGTCTAATCTCTCAAACATCCACAAAGGATCAAAAGGACTCCCACTTCAAGGATTAAGCACAAGATTGCTCCCTTCTAGGTGGATCAAGTCTCAAGATCGATAGTGTCACCAAATTAGGGTTTTGGTCAACCAGGGCCTCCAGATGGAAATTTTCATCTGGGCACAAGGCAATGATCCAAAACATAACCTAATATACTTCATGGAACCTCATGAACCCATGCATCAAGTCAATTTTGCCTCAAGGGATGCATTCATCTAAAATCAGGAATTAGGGTTTCTTGACCTAATTCACCCCTAAGTTGACTTTTGGGACAAACCATGAGCCAAGACCTCAAGAGATGATTTGAGGGTCTCTAATATACCATATTGATCCATTTGGAACAATGGATTGATCCAAGAAGCTTGAGCAACAAGTCTCATTTTCATCTGCACCACAATTAGGGTTTTAAGGGAAAAGTCAACTGTAACTTTGACTTTTGACCTGGACATGCTCCCAAACCCTAATACATGATTGAATATACCCTATGACACCCATGGAACATGTCTATCAAGTTTAATTTAGGTCAAAGACATGATTTCCTGAAGAATTGCACAGTTTGGAATTCATCTGATAAAAAGTCAACTGTGCACAAAAGTCAACTTTGACTTTTTGAGATTTTTCACCAAAATGGATTTTTAACCATAAAATGATGTTAATGAATGATTTGAATCATCATTCATCAAGAAAAATCAAGAAAAGTGAGATAACTTGTAAAAGGGGTAACCATAAAACTTAGAAATTTTTCTAAGTTAAAAATAAAGTGGCAAAGGTACCAACTTTGGAGGACCATAACTCCTAAACCACAAGGCCATTTTTTCTCATCCAAAGATGGATTTGTAGCCCTCATTATCACCTACAAAAACTTCAACTACAAGTCATTCCAATTCATTAAGGATTTTGAGTTATGGAGTGATCAAAGTGGCTGAAAAGTGAATGTCACTTTTTCCAACACTTAGTGAAATTTTCACTAAGTCAGATTTGCCTTCACTTTTTGCCAAATGTAGGGGGATTTTTCACTTGGAATCAAAAGAGATCAAAACCAAACTTGTTCAAACAGTTGTTGTATCATGTTAGGGCTTTCCAAAATGGCCAAGAACATTGCCAAATTCAACCTACATCATGAGATACAACATTGGCAAGTTGCCTTGCTGAAATCTGTCAAGGCAAGGCAGAATTTGCATTTTGGCTCGATTTGCCAAAATCAGCCAATTGCAATTGCTCCAATGCACTTGGACACCTCAGAGGATTGAATCCAAAGGGGACAATCACTGAGCCAAGCCTCCAAGGTCCAAGGAACAAAGAATAGCATGTTGAACCTAGAGTTGCCAAAATAGGGACAAGACTTCAAATTTGGAATGAGGCATTCAATGGAACCATCAAGGTGGCATGGACTGAGCCATTCTCATCTGAAATCAGTCAAGACTTATCCAAGACCAAGGGGACCAAAGCTCTGTGCCCTAACCTCTAGTCAATGGCTAGAGGAGACTTTCATTTCCATTGGCCAACATTGAGGAAACCTACTTACCAGCTGCCATGCACTATTCCTTGCAAAACAAACTTGTTCTACTATAAATAGAGCTCAATTGTGGTCAGTTTAAGTACACCAAAGCCATCTAACAGATGCTTTCCTCAAAATCTCTTTCTCTTGGCAAAAATGCCTTTCTTAGCAAGGTAGCTATCGGGTTTTGAGTTTGAGAGCAATTCTGCACAAACCAATCACTCACACACCTCACATACATCACATATGAGCTGATCAAACACTCACATAACTTCTGAAACATCAAAATCTCAAAATCACTTGCCATCCACACAAGTTTGAAGTGAAGTTGCAGCTGAGATGCCAAAAACTGATCCAGTCCATTTTAATTCAATCCAAGTGTTCAAACACACTCCATATGGTGTAGGGAAGCTGTCCAGATCATCACCACTCATCTGTAACACCTCCAACTCAAAATCACATCTGAACTTGCTGTCACGACTTGGAGGTAAGCCTAAACTTGGGCATCTCTCAATCTATGCATATTTCCTCGCACAATAATTTGGCCATATGTTCATAATCATGCATGGAATTTTTTCCCTCAATTAATTGCATTGTTTGAATCGTGTATCAAAAATCCTAGCCTTCATGCAGAAATTAGGGTTCTTGAGGTTTCTTCGTGATTTCTTGTTGTATGTTTAATTTAAATGAAATTAAAGTACATAGACATGATCGTGAGGTTGAGGCGAGCATAATGATATGTGGATTGCATGTTATAATTACGTATTCAGTGAGATTGGATGGAAAATGCAAATCTGGGCAAACTGAAAAACGCGCGTGTTCTTGGTGTTGTTCTTGGCGCCATTTTCATAAATTTGAATATTTGAATTTTGTGATTTTGTTTAATTGATTCAAAAATTAATTTCTCTCTGAGTTTTAATGATTTTGAGTTGATTCTTTTTTTAATAATTCACAAAAATGTTAAAATATTTTATTTTATCAAAAAATCCCAAAAATATTATTTATTTCATATAATTGATATTTTTGTAAAGAATTAATATTTTGATTGTTTTTGGCATTTTAAATATTTTTTCTACATTGATTTTGCAACTTTTAATGCTTTCTAATTATTTTGTAGGTCAATACTTAATTTTTGAAGCATTAATCCAAAATCACAATTTGTTTTTCACATGTTAAACAATTTTGATCATTTTAATTGAATTTTTATTCAATTAAATACATTTTTGAAAACAAATTAGGGTTTTTGGATTAATTCAACCCTCATAAATCATTTTCAAAACTTTTTGGGCCTCTATTAGAGTGTAAGACCCAATCCTTTTTTTGACCAAATCATCTTGGGCCTCACTTATTGTATAAGTCCCGATACCGTCAAAAAAAACAAACGGCGCGATCATCGCCTTTTCAAAAATCATCTGGGCCTCTCCTTGAGCTATAAGACCCATTCAAAACTTTTGGGCCTCTATTAGAGTGTAAGACCCAATCCCCTTTTAACCAAAACTTTTTGGGCCTCACTCATTGTATAAGTCCCTCTGTACAAGTAAACGGCGCGATCGTCGCCCGTTTAAAAATAAAAATCATTTGGGCCTACCCTCGAGTAGTAAGACCCCTTTCTCTTTTCTTTAAACCTTTTTGGGCCTCTTGAGAGAGTGTAAGACCCATCCCTTTGTACAGAAAACCTTTTTGGGCCCCAGTCACTTGTATAAGTCCTGCTGTACAAAGTCAAACAGTGCGCTCACTGATAAAACCCTGGGCCTCTCCTTGAGCTGTAAGCCCCAAATCTTTCTTTTTCAAAGCACTTTCTCCTTTGATTTTGAATATACTGTTGTTTTCAATCTTTCTTTGTTGAACAACTAACCAAATAGCATGGAAGCACTACAACCGAGTAAGTGGTTATCGCTTTCATTTACTGCTTTCATATATATAACTGTATTGTGGGGCTGCTCACTGTAAGTCTCCTTTCATAAACTCATATCTACTGTGTAATAATAGTATAGATATTTCGAGTTTCCCCGGCAACTACGTCTAGAACTAGGTGACACCGTTTTATTTATTTGTAGAAATAGACGCCTAGATCCCCAATAGGAGCACCAGATACAGTCTTCTCTTCGGCTGTCCTCCTTAGGAATCGTCAAGAAGCTCTACTCCCCAAGATGAATGTATTCTCCGTGAATGGCATCTTTGAGTTTCTTCCCAATTCTCGAACTTTCCTGACTTGATCTATTCCTTGTGGATAGCTTGCCTTGAATGTCTCGGGGTTTGGGTACCCACTACGGTCATAATCTTGGACCTTAACTAAGGAACCCTCTTTAAAAGTTAAAAGTCGCTGGATAGTAAACCTCGCACGTTTACAAGTGGTTTTTATCTTTAAAAGAGTTATCTCTCCTAATGGAAAGGAGATGATAGACCCACGGGCTTCTTAAAAGCATCGGCCTCCTCTTGGGCATTATTCAAGGACCCGTCGGCTTCTTAGAAGTATTCACAGCCTCCTCTTAGGCTTCATATAAAGATCTCTTCCTTCGGGAATGATAGCCTCCTCTTGGGCTTCGTACAAGGACCCGTCGGCTTCTTAAAAGTTTCCAGCCTCCTCTTGGGCTTCGTACAAATTGTCCCGACGACCTCCTAGAGGTATAGGAACAGAACCTAGTCATCCTCATAGAACAGTCCTTTCATAGAGTCTACTACTGTTTCTCAAAGCATAGTACAAAAGATAAAACTCTAGACACGGACAGTCTAACTTCCTTGAGTCTCAAAGACATTCTCAAGCACCCTTCGTTAAATAGGAAGGAAACCCACAGACTCGGACAGTCTCAATACCCTTTGGATTTCCCGTTTCCTCAAAGAGAAGGAAACATCCCTGATCCTCAAATCAAATCCTTGAGTACAGTGTTGCTCATATAAGAACTGATTTTCTCTTTTAAATCAGTATATTGGATCTGTCACTCAACTGAAACAGTTACAATAGCCTCCATCTCGGGCTTCGTACTAGATACCAAAATTCTCCCCAGTGGAGTCAAAACAACCTTTTCGCCTCTCTCTCAGGCTTTGTATGAGACACAAAAGATTCCCTCGTTGAGTCAATCACCCCTTTTTGCCTCCATCTCGGGCCTCGTACGAGATACAAATTCCTTAAGCAAGAGTCGAACTCTTTTAGCCTCCTCTTAGGCTTTGTATAACGATATGCCCCACTGGGTCAAAAACTTTTAGCCTCTCTCTTGGGCTTTGTACGAGACACAAAATAGCCTCCTCTTAGGCTTTGTATAATGATTTTCCTAGCGGAAATTAGCCTCCTCTTAGGCTTTGTATAAGAAAACCACTGGTTGATCCAATCGACCTTTTAGCATCAAAGCTGTGCCTCGTTCACAGTATACAAACATCAACAACTCCTTTCCCTTCATCTAATCGTTGTAAGCGGCAAGCCTCTAGATCATCTATATCCATGCCACTGTCCCTCTTTTAGCATGAGAAATTCCTAAGGAAAGATGGCATTGCTCTACACTGAGTTAAAGTCTTCTCCTTCGGGTTAAAACCCTTTCTTCGGAAATTATGGCATTGCTCGGATCCGCGTATCCCAGTTAAAGTAATTCTCCTTCTCCCCTCTTTAGAGATGACAAATTCTCTCTAAAACCGAGGTCTTTCAGCTTCACGTCTTGGGCTTTGAACAAGACACAAATAGACCTTTCAGCTTCACATCTTGGGCTTTGAACAAGATACAAACCACCTTTCGCTTCACGTCTTGGGCTTTGAACAAGACACCAAAACACCCATTTCCTCCCATAGAATAGGAGGAACTACGAACGCTCTGATTTCCCTGTTTCGGTAAACGAGAATACGTAGGCATAAGATCGAAAGAAAAGATCTTAGCGAGGGCAATCAATAAAAAAACCCAAATCCCATATCCCATCACTCAAAAGCAGTAATTCAAAAGCATCAGTCCTAACATCCTAATCCTTATTCCCCGCCAGAAACCTACTGCCCAGGTAAAAAAGGAAAAAAGAAAGAAAGAACCGTATTGGCGAAATACGAATAACCAGTACAAAAGCCCCCCCACATTGATAGCATCCGTAACCTAACAGACCGCTGTTTAAACTCAGTATGCAAGCAGGGTTAATTGGAGACATCTATTTCCCTTCCTTATTCAGCTCATAATAGGATAAAAAATTAATCGACCTGTAGCCAAAGCTCAAACCGCAGAGAGCGACCAGCGCTTAAGAACCGCGTCCAAAATCGCTCGCTACAGTATGTTGCACGGATGTACATGACCTGGAAAGTGACTTGGAAAGTGTGAGGACCAATAGTTATGGGAAGGTCGACTTCGCTGATAACTGTTTTTCTGGATCCGTCAAATGCTTTGACGACGACCTCACTACCTGTCATCGGAGGTCCTTTGAATGATAATTACATCAAAGTGGACTTCGGCATAACATTCAGGGCTGACCCTGTGTCTACCAGTACGCTGACTAAAGCATCATCCTGGCAGTTGACTGTAATGTTGAGCGCCATGTTATGATGGCGACCTTCTTCAGGTAATTCCTCCTCACTAAATCCCAAGTTATTGCAGGAAGTGATGTTAGAGACAATGCTATCGAACTGTCTGATTGTTACATCCTGTTCTACAAAGGCTTGCTCCAAGACTTTCTATAGAGCCTCCTTATGCGCTTCTGAACTAAGTAACAGTGATAATACTGAGATCTTTGAAGGAGTTTATAACAGCTGATCAACAATGTTGTATTCACTCCTTTGGATGAGCTTTAGCATCTCATCATCATTTTTTGAAAGGTCGGGATTACTGGATTGACCGACTGGTGGATTGGGAACTTCTGTCTGAGGTTCCTTTTCTTTGCTGGGTTCTCCAACTCCTCTGTTGAAGATTCTACCACTCTGTGTTACTGACTGATGTCTGCTATATTCACGACGGAGGGTAACGGAATTTCCTTTCCATTCTCAATTATTGTTGCACCGTATTTGTAAGGGATAGCCTTAGTTGATTCATACGGTAGCGGTCCCGGTAGATAGATGACTATGGGAGCCTTCTGATTTTTTCGACCATCGTAAGTAATTTTGATCCGTTCCTGGTTGGGAACTCTTGATTCGTCAAGTAGAGGGATAATGGTACAAACATCCCTAGTCGTCTGATGATCAGAGATTACAACAACGTCCTTGATTTGATCAGCGAGATAGTTAACTGATCCAAAACATGACCATGGTTGAATCTCTTTGTGGTCCAACTGACTTTGAAGGGCTGCTCGCACGAGGTAGAATCCTTGATTATCCACTGAGCGAACTCCACACCGCTCATAGTTGTGTAGTGGCACCTGGCCACGTCCGCTTTGAATACAGTGTAACCTTACTAGATCTATTTCCATCGACCGAACATCCTGACTTTGATATCTAGTAGGATTCCCGTTAGTGATACTAATTTGCTAGGTGTCTTCATCCATATAGATTGGAAGCCACCATTGGTTCAACAAGTGCTGAAGTGTTTCATGGACAAGGATACAACCCTGATCGTCTTTGCAACCCACTTTACAGCCCTGATAATCATGTGATACCAGGAACCTGAGCCGGACCTGTTTAGCATGTAACTCCACCAGGCTGGTATTCATCAAGCGAATATCGAAGATTTGAATCATGTTGATTTGATAATGATTCCTATCATGGTAGTCTTGAATCCATCTAAGATCCATCTGACGCTGGAGGGTCTCCTGTATGAAAGAGCATCCCTGTTTGTTTACCGAGCAAGTCAGACAGGAATTATAATCGTGACGCGGCAGATTATGATACTGGCTTTGCCTTGAGTGCATTGCCACCAAGTTGACATTCATCGCACTAATATCGTGGTTTTGAATGATGTTGGAATTAGTATAAACCATGTTAACTCAACGAACTCGGTGCTCTTGGATCCATCTGAGATCCATCTGTTCCTATAGAACTGATTGCACCACAGAACATCCTTGATTGCTTTTAGAGCAGATATTACACTGGTGATAATTATGAGGTGGCACATGGCCATATCCGCTCTATCTACAATGCATCTTGACCAAGTTGGCCCTCAATAAGAGTACATCGCGAATTTGATAGGTCTTGTTAGACTCTCCCTCTATCAAATTGACTGCAGCTTTCTCGTGTTGAGGCAGCGGGTTCGTGAGAAAATTAGGATTCGTATCCTTGAAAGATAAGACCCCGCTTCTAACAAGCTTTTGCACATCGGACTTGAAACTGAGACAGTTCTCTATGTTATGCCCTGGTCCTTCTTGATGGTAAGGGCAAGTCTGATCCACCTTAAACCAAAAAGGTGTATTTTGCGGTACTGTAAGAGGAGACTTAGTCTGGACATGCCTCTTGGCCAGTAGTAACAGAAATAGTTCTGCGTACGATACGGGTATAGGATTAAATCCTGGTGGCCGCGTTGTACGGTTGTTGTTGTATTGAGGACGAGTCTGCTGAAGAGGCTGTTGTGTCCTTTGCTGAAATTGTTACGACTGTGGTTGGCTTTGAGAAACCTGAGATTGATACGTAGGAACAGACGCAGGATTGATAGCAGGATTTACCGCCCTACTGGTTGGTACCGTCGCCTTTGCTTTCTGAGAGAGATATTCCCAATATCCTGCTCTTTTTTCTTAGGGAGAGCACTACCGTATCATTTTGTACTACTTGATGATCCAGTGTCTTTAACTAAACGTCCTTCTCGGACGGCTTCCTCGAGACGCACTCCCATACCGACCATTTCGGTGAAGTCGCTGGGCGCACTGGCAACCATTCTGTCATAGTAAAATGAGCTCAAGGTTTTTAAGAAAATCTTTGTCATCTCTTTTTCCTCAAGAGGTGGACAAATTTGAGCGGCAATTTCACGCCATCTCTGAGCGTATTCCTTAAAGGTTTCCTTGTCCTTTTGCGACATTGATCTGAGTTGATCTCTGTCTGGTGCCATGTCCAAATTGTATTTATATTGTTGGACGAAGGCAGTGCCAAGATCTCTGAAAGTGCTAATCGTAGTGCGGTTTAATCCCATGTACCATTTTAATGCGGCACCGGTTAAACTATCTTGAAAGTAGTGAATCGGTAAATCCTGGTTCTCTGTCTGAGCTGACATTCGCTGAGCGTACATCACCAGATGACTCTGACGGCAAGAATTACCCTTGTACTTTTCAAAATCGGGTACTTGGAATTTGTGCGGGACTTTCACATTGGGGACCAAGCAAAGGTCTGCGGCGTCCTTTCCAAATAAATCCTGACCGCGAATAGCCTGCAGTTCTTTCTGTATTTCCAGGAACTGATCCTGGAATTCATCCATTCTATCGAACATACTTTCCCTTCCACCAGAAGGTATCTGTGGCATCTGTCCTTCCAGGACAGTGTGCACCACAGGGGGTGGTACCGTTACTACAGCAGTTAATCTTGGCGCTTCCCGAAGTTTGTAACCTTCAGGAGTCCTCATTATGCCTCTGGCATCCTCGCTTTCCCAAAGTTTGTAATCTTCGGGCCCAGCGGCTTCTACTATGATTCTATGATCTTCAGCGATCGGCGGAACATATCCTTCTAGGATATAGTTAACAGGCATACCCCAGGGACGATCTTTCGGCATTGGATACCTAGGATCATACTTCTCCACTATGGGCGTTGAGGTGATCTCTGAGATCACATTTCTTTGTAGTTGAGCTTCTTCCATGGCTTGCACGTCGTTACGAAGATTTCTCATATCCTCTCTCAGAGCGCCGATCTCTTCTTTCAACTCTCTGTTCTCTTCCTCGAGATCATCCATCTTTTTCTGACGATTGGCCCGAGTATTGTACGAATGAGACAGTTTGACTCTAGAACCGAGACACAAACGTGAGATTCGTAGGTAAGAAGAATACGTGGCGTGAGAATGATGAATGCAATGATTATATTAATTGTTTTTTTTTTGTTTAATCAAAATTAACTTCGACAATTAGATTGCAAATATTAAACGGTGGGGACACCCCTGTTTTATTGAATTCAAAGGATTGCGGAAATGGAAATACAGTAAATTACAAGGTGCGGAAACAGAAACCTAAGTTAATGGGTCCCGAGTCCTCTCTGAGGAGAACTCGGGTGCTGATTCTGGTACTTTCCTTTTCTTGGACCGGGGCTCTTGGGCCTTTGTCGGGTTGTCATTCCTTTGCCAAGTGAAAGGAGCGAGCAAATTCCTTTGGTCATCCTGATTTTCTACAGCATGTTGCTCCAAAATCTCAATTAGAGCATCCTTATCTTTTAGCAGCTGTTGTATTTTGGTACACTCCACATTGAGAATGCGGTACTTGTTCTTCCAAGACCTCCTCTCCTGTTGAACTTTGTTGAGAGTAACTTGAAGTTTTTCTGTTTCAGTCATGAAGTACATGACAGATTCCCTTGGCGGAAGAACTCCGTGACGAGGATAAGGCATCTTTAGCTTGAGAGCTATAGTTTGTACCTAGTGGAGATAAGGCTCCACCGAGACACAGTCCGGTTTTCCTAGAGACTCCCGTCCTTTCTTATGAACATGTTTCCAAGCATGCACTATTTCCATCTTTAGTGCCCTGTCATTTTCTCCTTCCTTGAAGAAAAGACCTTCCAGATGAGCATTACGCGGGACATGCCTCATCGGGTATCCAAATTGACGACAAACTAAGACTAGATGGTAATTGATTCCTCCCTTAGTTCCTATGAGGGGTATGTTGGGGAAATTTCCACTATGGTCAATGATCCTGATCCCGTCATAGATTCGATTGTACCAATCTATGTCAGAGTTGGTAAGAGACATGATTTTCTGCGACCAACGTAAGGTGCCCTTATGATCCCAAAAAGCGGCAGACTTAGGCAAATGGGAGATAAACCATTTATATAGCAGGGGTACACAACACGTGATCATTCCTCCGCTGTATAAATTCCTTAAGTGTACAGAATGATACGCATCTGCGAGCAAGGTTGGTACGGCGTTTCCAATGAGAAAAACCTTAATGGCGTTAATATCGACGAAGTTATCAATGTTGGGAAACAGAAATAACCCGTAGGTGAGTAAAACAAAGATGCTTTCAAAAGCAGTCACGTTCCCTATACTAGCAAAGTACAGAGCCTTCTTTACCAGAAACTTGGCTGGTAAACCCGGGATTCCTCCCTTGGTGGTCATGTGAGTCTTGATTTCTGACTCATCCAAACAGATTGCTCTCGCAATGATTTGATCCTTTGGAATTTCTTCCAGTCCATAAAAGGGAGCTTGATCAGTAATGAGTAGATCAATCAGATGAGAATACTCCTCCAGCGTTGGTGCGAGCTGGTAATCCGGGAATGTGAAACAGTGATAGACCGGATCGTAAAACTGAACGAGTGCCTCCAGGATTCCTTCAATTACATGGACCCTTAACAGAGGTAGCAGACCTCCGTACTTGGCTCTGAAAGCGTCAGGGTTAGTGATCATCCTTGCTAATCCTCTCAAATCCTCTAGTTTTGGAACCTTGAAGGTATACTTGTGAGTTTTTCTTCTACCGAAATCCATTAGCGCAATCCTTTTCTCTCTGACATTTGCAATCATTGTCTTAGTTTAATTTGAAAAAGAAAGACTAGAAGAGAAAATTTTTCTTCGCTTAATGTTTTTTAAATGAATGCATGAATGCAACACACAAAAACATAGAAAAAACATGGGGTCAAAGGGTCGATGTCATGAAGTCAAGGCTCTACCCCCCCCCCCCCCCCAAAGGTTTATACTAGTGATTTTTGTACCTGTCTCTCAAAATCATTGTTTCTTGTCGAGATAACATCAACGGGCTGGGAACCGTGCTAGGTGATGTATTTCGAAGAATCTCAGAAGAGGGTAGTATCGCGTGACAACTATTTCCGATAGCTTCCACACTACTGAAAGAGGTTTTTCCTAGGTGTATACTCAATCTTTCCACATGCGGCATCACACGCATTCCCATTAGCAAAAAAATAAACACATATATCAATTAGGAAAAGCAGTATATATATTTGTCCTAATGTCCTAGACTTTTTAAGAGCTATGAATCCTATGATCCTAACAGAAAATGGCTCCCCGGCGGAGGTTCCATTCTGTGGTACCTTCCCAACTTAAAGGTTTTGACCTAAGATCCTTGTGAGGGCCGATCCTAGCAATAATGACATTCCCCAATAGAACCGTCATTCGGTGATACCTTGTGAACCCAAGGACTTATCCTAAGAGAAGGTTTCATCCAGAGAGATAAGAGAGACCAGATTCCTTTGTTTGGCCCCACGGTGGGCACCATTCTTCCTGTGAAATTGTCTGAACTTAAGGTTTCCTCCTAAGAGACGGGAGAAGAACAAGTCAGCTCCCACTATGGTCACCATTTTCCTGTGGAAAATGGGGACGACGATGACTAGATCTTACTTTTATTCTCCCAATGTGGTCGCCATTTTTCTGTAGCGTGGTTTTTGTGGTTTCGAATCATTATCGCTTTGGTACTACAGTTCGATTCATTTTTTATCCTATTGAAGCTGATGAAGGAAGGGAAATAGATGTCTCCAACTAACCCTGCTTGCAAACTAAGGTTAAACAGTCAAAACTGTTGGTTTACACATGCGGTCAAAAGTGTAGGTCTCTCTTAGGTTATTTTGTTAAGAATAGAATGTCTGGGATTGTTCATGGGGAATTTGTTGGGATACTGTGCTAGATTGTCTAGAGGTAGGGGACTTTGGGGTTTTTTTATTAGTGTGCTCGCTAAGATTCTTTTTCAATCTTATGCCTACGTATTCCCGGGTTAGGGAAATCAGAGCGATCGTAGTTCCTCCTATTCTATGGGAGGAAATAGTGTTTTGGTGTCTTGTTCAAAGCCCAAGACATGAAGCTAAAGGTGGTTTGTATCTTGTTCAAAGCCCAAGATGTGAAGCTGAAGGGTTTATTTGTATCTTGTTCGAAGCCCAAGATGTGAAGCTAAAAGGGTTTAACTTTAGAGAGAATTTGTCATCTCTAAAGGGGGGTCTGTTTGCCACAACTGTTGGGTGACTGATTATAAAGGAGAATTACTTTAACTGGGATATGCGAATCCAGCAATACCATAATTTCCTTTATAGGGGATTTTTAACCTGAAGGAGAAGACTTTAACTCAGTTTAGAGCAATGCCATCTTTCCTTAGGAATTTCTCATGCTAAAAGAGGGACAGTGGCGTGGATGTAAATAATCCAGAGGCTTGCCGCTTACAACAATTAGATGGGGGAAAAGGAGTTGTTGATGTTTGTATGCTGTGACCAAAGCATGATTTGATGCTAAAAAGTTGATTGAATCAAATGGGGATTTCTTTATACAAAGCCTAAGAGGAGGCTATTGACCCAACAAGAGAATGCTTTTGTGTCTCGTACGAAGCCCGATATATAGGCTAAAAGGGTTGACTCAACAAGGGAGTGTTTTTATATGTGTCTTGTACGAAGCCCAAGACGGAGGCTAAAAGGGTTTGACTCAACAAAAGAGTCTTTTATACTCACCGAGAGAGTGATTTGTATCTCGTACGAAGCCCGAGATGGAGGCTAAAGGTGATCGACTCAACAAGAGAGTCTTTTTATACTCAACAAGAGAGTGTTTTTGTATCTCGTACAAAGTCCGAGATGAAGGCTAAAAAATGTTTGACTCAACAAGAGAGTCTTTTATACTCAACAAGAGAGTGATTTGTATCTCGTACGAAGCCCGAGATGAAGGCTAAAAAAGGTTTGACTCAACAAGAGAGTCTTTTTATACTCAACAAGAGAGTGATTTTGTATCTCGTAAGAAGCCCGAGATAAAGCCTAAAAAGGTTAACTCTGCTGGGGAGAATCATTGTACAAAGCCCAAGAGGAGGCTATGGTTACTGTTTCAGTTGAGAGACATGTCCAGTATGTTGGTTAAAAGAGAAAATCAGTTCTTATATGGGTAATGTTGTACTCATAGATGTGATCTGAGAACCAGGATTATTTCCTGTTCTTTAAGGAAACGGGGAATCCGAAGGGTATTGAGACTGCCCAAGCCTACGGGTGCTTTTTCCTATTTTTGAAAGGAACCTGAGAATGTCTTCGAGACTCAAGGAGATTAGACTGTCCAAGTCTAGAGTTTTATCTTTTATATTATGCTTAAGAGAGATCAAGAGACAGTACGTTTGCTGTAGAAAGATCTAGACTCTTTGAAAGACTGTTCTATTAAGATGACTAATTTCTGTTCCTATACCTTTAAGAGGTCGTTAGGACAATTTGTACGAAGCCCAAGAGGAGGCGAGAAAAACTTTTAAGAAGCCGAAGGGACAATTTGTACGAAGCCCAAGAGGAGGCTATCTTCCCGGAGGAAGAATCATTATACGAAGCCTAAGAGGAGGCTGTGAAAACTTCTAAGAAGTTGACGGGTCCTTGTACAACGCCCAAGAGGAGGCGGGGATGCTTTTAGGAAGCCTGTGGGTCCTTGCACTAAGCCCAAGAGGAGGCTGATGAACAGTTCCAGAAGGGGTTTCACTTGGAACATTGGCCTTCTGTATATGAACTGTTCAAGGGGGAGATTTCTTAGATCTAGTTATCTAAAATTGTTGTAAAAGAAAATTCATGGTTTAGGTTATGTTTGAAATATCCGGGAGAACGTCGGATGTAAGGAGACGAGGTTTTGTCTAGTTCTAGACGTAGTTTCTGGGGAAACTCTAAATATCTATACTAGTATTACACAGTCGATATGAGTTTATGAAAGAAGACTTACAGTGAAACAACCCCACAGTACAGTTATATACATATGAAAGTGGTAAATGAAAGCGGGTACACACTTACTCGATTGTAGAGCTTCAATGCTGTTTGGTTAGTTTGTTTAACAAAGAAAGCTTTGATAACAATATTATATTCAAAATCAAAGGAGAAAGTGCTTTGAAAAGATTGTTGGGGCTTACAGCTCATGGAGAGGCCCAAGGTCTTATTAGTGATCGCACTGTCGTTTTGTACAGGGACTTATACAAGTGACGGAGGCCCAAGAAAGGTTTTCTGTACAAAGGGGATGGGCCTTACACTCTCTCAAGAGGCCCATTATGATTGAAAGAAAAATAAATGGGGCTTATAACACGAGGGTAGTCCCAGATGATTTGTTTTTTGAACTGGCGATCGCGCCGAGCTTTTCTTTTAACGCAGAGGGACTTATACAATATCTGAGGCCCAAAATTGTTTTGGTTAAAAGGGGATTGGGTCTTACACTCTATTAGAGGCCAAACATGATTTTGAATGGGTCTTATAGCTCAAGGAGAGGCCCATATGGGTTGTTTTAAACCGGCGATGATCGCGCCGAACTTTTGAAATACAACGAGACTTATACAACATTTGAGGCCCAAAATTGTTTGTATTTACAAAGGATTGGGTCTTACACTCTATTAGAGGCCCAAAGTGTTTTTAAAAGGTTTGATGAGGGTTGAATTAATCAAAAACCTAATTTGTTTCCAAAATGTATTTTAATTGAATAAAAAATTCAATTAAAATGATCAAAATTGTTTAACATGTGGAAAACAAATTGTGATCTTAGATTAATGTTTCAAAAATCAAGTTTTGACCTACAAAATGATCAGAAGTCATTAAAATTTGGAAAATCAAGAAGGAAAAAATATTTTAAATGTAAAAAATAATTAAAATATTAATTCTTGGCAAAAATATCAATTATATGAAATAAATAATATTTTTGGGATTTTTTGGTAAAATAAAATATTTTAACATTTTTGTGAATTATTAAAAAAAAGAATCAACTCAAAATCATTAAAACTCGTAGAGAAATTAATTTTTGAATCAATTAAATAAAATCACAAAATTCAAATATTCAAATATTTGAAAAAGGGCACCAAGAACATGGCAAGAACACGCGCCCTTCCTCTGTTTCTGCAGATTTGCATTTTCTATCCAATCTCACTGAATACTTGATTATATCATGCAATCTACATATCAATCTACTCGTTTCAACCTCACGATCATGTTTATGGTCTTTAATTTCATTTATTTTAAGCATGGAATAAGAAATCAAAGAGAAACCTTAAGAACCCTAAATTCTGCATGAAGGTTCAGAAATCCCATACACGATTCATACAAAGCAATTGATTGAGGGTAAACACTCTATGCATGATTATGAACATATGGCCAAATTATTGTGCAGCAAAAAATGCATGGATCATAGAGTTAGAAGAGCTCATGCTCACCTGTTGCAGCTGGTGATCGAGTTCTAGGTTGGAGGTGTTACAGCTAGGTTCCAATGATCTGGATAGCTTTCCTAGGTGCCATGGAGTGTGTCTGGATGCCTGGAGTGGATTGAAATGATCTGGAACTTGAGATGGTGCCCCAACTGCAAATCTGTCAAAGGCTTGAGCAATTAGGTGGTGATTTTGTGATTTCGGTGTTCCAAATGTTATGTGAGTGTTTGGATCACTTCTATATGATGTATGTGAAGTGTGTGTGTGATTTGTTTGATTGGAATTGCTCTCAAACTCAAAACCCGATGGTGACTTGCCTTAGAAGGCAAAATTGGAAGTGAGAAGGTGATTTTGAGGAAAGCATCTGTTTGATGGCTTTGGTGTACTCAAACTGAGCACAAATGAGCTCTATTTATAGTAGAGCAAGTTTGTTTTGTAAGGAATAGTGAATGGCAACTGCTGCATAGGTTTGGCCAATGTTGAGCAATGAGAATCCAAGTCTCCTCTAGCCATTGACTAGAGGTTAGGGCACAGGTTGCTGGTCCCCTTGGTCTTGGATAAGTCTTGACTGAATTCAGTTGGCAATGACTCAGTCCATGCCACCTTGGTGTATGCATTTAATGCTCCAATCCAAAATTGGAGTCTTGTACCTCTTTTAGGCAATTCTAGGTTTAGCATGCTACTTTTGGTTCCAAAGACTTGGGAGGCTTGGGATCAGAGTTGGTTCCTCCTTGGTCCCCCCTTAAGGTGTTCAGATGGATAGAGTTACTTGCCCTTTGCAAAATTTCGGCAAATCGAGTAAAACTCCAAAATCTGCCTTGCTTTGGCAGTTTTCAGCAAGGCATCTTGCCATTGTCATATCTCATGGCTCAAGTGGAATTTGATGGAGTTCTTGGCCATTTTGGAAAGCCCTCATATGATACAATAACAGTTTGATCATAATTGGTTTTGATACTTTTTGGATCCAAGTGAAAAATGCCCCTACATTTGGAAAAAAGTGAAGGCAGATTCTGACTTAGTGAAAATTTCACTAAGTGTTGGAAAAAGTGGCATTTCATGTTTTCAGCCACTTTGATCATTACATAACTCAAAATCCATAATGAATTGGAATGAGGTGTTGTTGAAGCTTTTGTAGAGGGCCATGAGGGCTATAAATCCAGCTTTGGATGGGGAAAAATGGCCTTATGGTTTAGGAGTTATGATCCTCCAAAGTTGGTACCCTAGCCACTTTGTTCCATAACTTAGAAAATTTTCTAAGTTTTTATGGTTACCCCTTTTACAAGTTATCCCACTTTTCTTGATTTTTCTTGATGAATGATGATTCAAATCACACATTAACATCATTTTAGGGTTAAAAAACCATAATTTTGAAAATTCTCAAAAAGTCAAAGTTTGACTTTTGTGCATAGTTAACTTTTTATCAGATGAATTCCAAACTGTACGATCCTCTATGAAATCAAGTCCTTGACCTAAATCAAACTTGATGGATTGATTTCATAGGTGTTATAGGGTGTATTGAATCATGTCTTAGGGTTTGGGAGTGAAATTCTGGTATCAGACGTGTGATGTTAAGGTGTGATGTCACAACAACACACTCTGCACAATGGACATCACTAACAGTAAAATAACACCAAGAATTATTGACCCAGTTCGGTTACAACCAACCTACTCTGGGGGCTACCAAGCCAGGGATGGAATTCACTACTTGTAAATATAATTTACAGACTCAATAACCCGTTGACAATCTCCTAAACTTATACTCTACTAATGACTTCCTACCTAAGAAACCACTTAGGTATGAGAACACCACTCAATCCCTTACAAACACTCAAAGAAACCACTTTGAGTACCCTTGATCTTACTTCACAGCTTCGATCAAATCACACAACTCTCTATTGCTTCACAGCTTCTAGAGAGGACAGAAACTCAACACCTATTCAAACCCTAGAATAGTGTAAATACAAGCACTTTAAACAAACTCTAGACACTAAGCCTCCTCCTCTTGATCTTCTGAATGTTTTCTGTCACTTTTTCCCTTGGTCTTGTGCGCTTTATATAGCTCCTAAATTAGGCTTGGACTTGTCACAATATTTGATCAGATTTGTTAATTAAAACTGAATCTTCAAAACAGATTTTATCCCCAAAATCTTTTTAAATCTTCAACCTTTTAATTCTCCAACAGACCTGCAATCAAATCTCCCATGTAACAGAAAATATCTATCCCAAGATATTCTCATCCAATGAGTCAACCACTCTCCACAATTCCAGCTAACACGCGTGCCCTAACAACATATCCTGCTGTTGTTAATTCTGCAGATCTGATGTTACAACATCACCTGTGTGACATCAGACATCCAACTTCAGCACATAACTACTTAACACAGCCCAGTGTTAAGACTTCAATGTTGCAACATCAGCACCTTGACATCAACATTGAATATACTTTGTTTTACCAAAATTCCAGCCAATCCAGGAACTAACAATCTCCCCCTTTGGCTAATTTTGCCTAAAACAACTTCTGCACTCTGCAATCAACTTCTGCACTCTGCACCTTCAGAGATTTCAGCAGCGGAATAAACTTCAGAAATTTGAAACTCATTAGCAGCAGTTTGACAATCTTCAAAGTCTTCATCACTTGATCTGCTGCAGCACCATCTTCATTATTGACAACAGCCAATTGGTGCTCCCCCTCTAAAACATGACCCAGCATCACAGCTGTTCAGTAGCTCATAATGTGCAGCAATTTACTCCCCCTCGATGTCTGCTTGGCTGCACTCTTCAAATGTCATGATATCTTCAAAAGTTCAGTCAAAACTCCCCCTTAATGCAGCATCACATTAGCAGCATATGGCAATAATACTCTTGGCTATTTTCTCCCCCTTTTTAGCCACAATTAGGCAAACTTCAGTTAGAAGCCCTATTAACTATAGTCAGTATACCCTAGCTCTCATTGTTAGCCTCTCAGTTAGTAAACAGGCAAAATAAATCATAGAAGGAAACTAAAAACATAAACCGTGCATAAAACAGCACAATATTCAAATTACAAAACCAACATAGCAAAAAAACGAAACTAAAAACTAAAACTACTGAAGGCAAGAGAAAATAAGCTAGTCTTCTTCTGAGCTTGCTTCATCAGCACTATCTTGTCCTTCATCTTCAGAGTCAGCATGATCATCTTGTTCCAAACTTTGAATCATCTTCTCAATCTTTATTTTCCTGTCAGTGTTGGTCTTGATAACCGTATCAAGATCCTTGCAGGTTGCCCTTAATTCCTGAATCAGCTCAGATTTTGTACTGACCTTCTTAATCCCAGAACTTGATGTTGTAACAATGTCTGGAACATGACTCCCAGCAAGCAGTTTGGGATGCAAAGATAAAGTTGATTCCCTCTTGCAGGCTGTGTCTGAACTTGTTAAGATGCCTGGATGTTGTTTTATCATAACTCCACAGATGAGCGAAGGAAAAGCTATAGGAAGTTTGATAGCATTAGTGGTGGCATGTCTCACAGTCTGCTCAAACACATATGCTCCATAGTCAAATATCTTCTTAGTACCCACAACATAAATAAACCTCCCTAGTCCCACAGCTGGTGTGGTTTTATGACTGGTAGGCACCCAATTTGCAGCTCCAATTCTGTGTAAGATAGCATACTTAATACTAAGTTTGCTAGTTGGCAGTTTCCCTTTCAAGGGCCACACCTTAACTTGACCAGCAGTTATTTCCTTGCAGATATCATTCTCAGTGGCTTCTAGCTCAGCAAATTCTTCATCTTTTCTTCCTAGATACTTGTTTATAACTTCAGGAGAGAATTCAACACATCTTCCTCTCACAAACACTTTCATGTAGTCCACACTGCTTTTATCTAAAATCTTCACAGGAATATTGACCACAAATTCCTTAACCAGGCTGTCATAGCACTCAGAGAACCCATGAACCGTCTTCATCAGACCAGCAGCCTTGATCACCTCAATGATTTCTTTAATCTCCATAATTTCTTTCCCAATCTCTCTTTCAAGAGCAAGTCTTTTTTTACAGATGAACTTCCACATCGACGCACTGCTTGCATAATGGAATGAAATGTTATCAACCGGAACCTCAGGTATTTTGTCAGCAATTCTCTTCAAGATTGTCTTTCTGACAGGAGGGATGTCTTGAACATCATCCTCAACATCATACTCTGATTCAGATTCTTCCATTAGCTTCCTTTTTCTGGGATTCACATTAACCTTACTCCATGCTTTTGTTGGCCCAACAACAGTCTTTTTCCTCTTCTCATCAGAAGCCTTCTTTGACGACGATTCAACCATCTTCCCTTTTCTTGTTCTTAGTCTCTTGGACAGACTAGGCACTGCTTTTCCAATGACTTCATCATCAGACAAGTCATCAACATCAATTACATCAGTAGTCTCAGCCTCCCTACTAAGCGATGTTCTAACCTCCTCTTCAACATCTGCTTCACCATGAATATCATCAGCAGATGTCCTAACATTCCCCTCAACATTTGTTTCTTCATGCATGTCTTCACTCTGATCAGCATCTTCAATAGCTGTCATTACAAGTTATTGAAGACTTGACTTACCTTCCTGCATGTTGTCTTTCTCAGCTGGCATCCGATTCAGTGGGATTGAAATTCCTTTGACAGGGATGCCTTTGTCCAGAATCTTTGAGGCAAGATTACCCATCCTATTGTCTACATCAAACTTCTCTGATTCTGGGAGCATCATTGAAATAGGTTCTATATTCAAAGCTTCTTCTGCAAATCCCTCTTCTGAAGAAACCCTAGCCTTATCTCGCGAAGAGCTTTGAGCAACAGATTTCTTTGATGGAGACGACGTCTGGTTTGACATGGTTCCCTTGAGGCAGTATGAGTTCAGATGATTCTTCTTATAGACGAAGACGAACGGACGGAAGATATGCTCTTTGATGAACCGTGATCTTGCTACACTAGAGAATGATGGTCTGAGGTATGGCGCCAGCTTTTCAGTATTTTTTAAAGACCAATTACTAATTTTCTCCCTCCATAAAGACTTTCCTTTTAAACAATTCACATAAGGACTCATTAACTCTGAGTGACCTTTCAGCATTCTGATATCATAGTTTGATGTTATAACCTCAACTATAACATCACTAGTTGAATCTCCTTTAAGAGAGGTCCACTGATAGCAGTTGTCTTTGGTTCTGGCACCCTTCATAACAATCTGATTATGCTCATCAGAAACCACACACTCATGCTTAGTGTAGTTTACCTTGTACCCTTCATCACACAACTGGCTTATGCTGATCAAATTTGCACTTAAGCCATTGACAAACATAACATTGTCAAGTTCAGGTCTACCATCACCTTTCACTTTCCCAACTCCTGCAACAACACCTTTTCCTCCATTGCCAAATATGACCTCATGAGAGGGGCAAGGTCTAAGATCATCAAACATGGATCTACATCCAGACATGTGCTTGGAACACCCACTGTCAAAATACCATGTTCCTTCTTTATCACCCATGTGAGCCAATAAGCACTTCACCTTCTCCTTAGGTACCCATTGTTTAACAACTTTGGGCATGTGCTCTCTCCATCTATTTTGAGGTTGAGGGTATCCATGCAGCTTGTAGCAAGAGTACTGCATATGTCCAAATCTTCCACAATAATAGCATCTCACCCTTTCATCTCTGAATCTTCTGCCATGATGAGATTGCTTATGCTGTCATCCATAATGTGGTCTCCTCCTACCATAACTGCCCTGCCATCTATTATGTTGATATCTTCTCCCATAAGACGGCTGAGAATGTTGTTTCCTGGATTGTCTCCCATGATGGTGTGGTTTTCTTCTTCCATATATATAAGGGACAGCATTGGTGTATCCATAACCATAACCATACCAGTTATCCTGATGTTGAGACATCTGATGAGACATGTGCTGTTTGAACTAAGCAGCTTGCATGCTCACATGGTATTGTGGGGGCATATATTGGCTGGCTCCCTGTGGCTGCTTTCTCTTCTGATAGGGACCAGTCTTCTTCTCAATCTTCTTAGGTTGTGAAACATCAGCTTTCTTAGGGGTAGGATCCTGCTTCTCTGGCTGATGTTGAGATGAAAGTTGTGATACTTCCTTCTTTGAACTTGAAGTGCTTCCTTCTGAAGTTCCCTTGTCCTCAGCCACATAACCTATCCCAGCTTTGTCTCCAGCAGCTTTTTCTGACTGAAGTATCTTGTCAAGTGTGTCTGTACCACAGCTCAGCATCCTAACAGACTTGGTCATTTAATCAAGGTGAGCTCTAACTAGCACCACTTCATTTTCCAGATCTGTCTTTTCATTCTCTAGCTGAGCAATCTGTTGCTTGTGGCACTTGTTTTCTTGACAAATCTCAGCACTCTTTAAACACAGCTCTTGATAGGTAGATGCTAACTCCTCATAAGTTACTTCTCCATCACTAGAGTCATCATCAGAAACCACAGCTCCTGTTAATGCTCTCACATGCTTTGCTGACTCACTTTCACTTTCACTATCTGAGTCAGACCAGGAAACTGTCATGCCCTTCTTCTGCTTTTTCAAGAAGGTGGGACATTCTTTCTTGACATCTCCATACCCTTCACACTCAAAGCACTGCACTCCTTTATCTTGGACAGTTTTCTCTTCATCCTTCTTGCTGGTGTCAGAAGTCATGTTCTTGACATTAGGCCTGGAGTTATTATTCATTCTCTTGAAAACTTTGGTGAACTGTCTCCCCAACATTACTATGGCCTGAGATAGATCCTCCTGCGATTCAGATTTCTTCTCTTTTTCTTCTGCATCATTTGACACCAGGGCTATACTTTTTGGCTTCTTTTCTGGTTCTTCTTCATTCAACCCAAGCTCAAAAGTTTGAAGAGATCCAATGAGCTCATCTACTCTCATCTTGCTGGTGTCTTGTGATTCTTCAATGGCAGTAACCTTCATCTTATACTTCTTAGGTAGGGACCTAAGGATCTTCCTCACAAGCTATTCATCTGACATCTTCTCACCAAGAGCACTGGATGCATTAGCCAGTTCCAGAACATTCATGTGGAAGTCATGAATGGTCTCATCATCCTTCATCTTCAGGCTTTCAAATTTTGATGTCAAAATCTGAAGTCGTGACATCTTGACTCTAGATGTTCCTTCATGAGTAGCCTGCAAGATATCCCACGCTTCTTTAGCAACTTCACAGGTATTGATTAACCTGAAGATATTCTTATCCACTCCATTGAAGATGGCATTTAGAGCTTTGGAATTTCCAAGGGCGAGCTCATCTTCCTCCTTGGTCCATTCTTCTTCAGGCTTTAGCTTAGAGGTGCCTTCTTTATCTTTACCAGCATCATCCTTCTCACATACAACAGGTGCTTTCCACTATTTAATAACAGCCTTCCAAGCCCTACTGTCCAAGGATTTTAAGAAGGTGGTCATCCTTGGCTTCCAATAGTCACAATTGGATCCATCCAAAATAGGGGGTCTGTTGACGAATCCTCCAACTTCTTTGTCCATCTTTACACCAGAAAGTAACTTCCCTAGATCTCACCCAGAGACAGACAGGATGCCTGCTCTGATACCAATTGAAATTCTGGTATCAGACGTGTGATGTCACAACAACACACTCTGCACAATGGACAACACTAACAGTAAAATAACACCAAGAATTATTGACCCAGTTCGGTTACAACCAACCTACTCTGGGGGCTACCAAGCCAGGGATGGAATTCACTACTTGTAGATATAATTTACAGACTCAACAACCCGTTGACAATCTCCTAAACTTATACTCTACTAATGACTTCCTACCTAAGAAACCACTTAGGTATGAGAACACCACTCAATCCCTTACAAACACTCAAAGAAACCACTTTGAGTACCCTTGATCTTACTTCACAGCTTTGATCAAATCACACAACTCTCTATTGCTTCACAGCTTCTAGAGAGGACAGAAACTCAACACCTATTCAAACCCTAGAATAGTGTAAATACAAGCACTTTAAACAAACTCTAGACACTAAGCCTCCTACTCTTGATCTTCTGAATGTTTTCTGTCACTTTTTCCCTTGGTCTTGTGCGCTTTATATAGCTCCTGAATTGGGCTTGGACTTGTCACAATATTTGATCAGATTTGTTAATTAAAACTGAATCTTCAAAACAGATTTTATCCCCAAAATCTTTTTAAATCTTCAACCTTTTAATTCTCCAACAGACCTGCAATCAAATCTCCCATGTAACAGAAAATATCTATCCCAAGATATTCTCATCCAATGAGTCAACCACTCTCCACAATTCCAGCTAACACGCGTGCCCTAACAACATATCCTGCTGTTGTTAATTCTGCAGATCTGATGTTACAACATCACCTGTGTGACATCAGACATCCAACTTCAGCACATAACTACTTAACACAACCCTGTGTTAAGACTTCAATGTTGCAACATCAGCACCTTGACATCAACATTGAATATACTTTGTTTTACCAAAATTCCAGCCAATCCAGGAACTAACAGGGAGCATGTCCTGGTCAAAAGTCAAAGGCACAGTTGACTTTTCTCGCGAAACCCTAACTGTGGTTCACATGAAATTGAAACTTGTTGCTCAAGCTTCTTGGCTCAATCCATGGTTACAACTGGACCAATGTGGTGTGTTAGGGACCCTTAAATCATCTCTTGAGGTTTTGGCTCATGATTTGTCCCAAAAGTCAAGTTAGGGGTAAATTAGGTCAAGAAACCCTAATTCCTGATTTTTGGTGAATGCATCCCCTGAGGCTAAATTGACTTGATGATTGGGTTCATGAGATCCCTTGGAGCATCATAGGTTATGCTTTGAAGCATTGGCTCATGCCCAAAGGAAAATTTCCATCTGGAGGCCCTGGTCGACCAAACCCTAATTTGGTGATATCGGCGATCTTAAGGCTTGATCCACCTAGAAGGGAGAAGCCTTGTGCTTAATCCTTGAAGTGTGAGTCCTCTTGATCCTTTGTGGATGTTTGAGAGGTTTAGACAAGTTGAAGATCATGTCATTTCTTGATTGATCCTTTGTCTAAGAGCTCAGAGAGGGCTTGAAACCCTAATCTGACTGTAGTGGATGCTCACCCATCTTTGGGGAGACTAATGGTTCATCCATATTGTGATGATGATTTGCACAATGATGAGAAATCTTAGTGGTCATAATTTGGGGTATGACAGGGTGCCCAAAACTAGCCGTTATGTCGGGCATAGGCAAAGTTTCGGGCACCTGCCCATAGCTGCTCGGGGAGTGTATGAGCCGTGCAGAACGGGCAGCAGTTTCGGGGAGGACTGTGCCGTCCTTGCCCGGCTGGAGGGGCAGAAAGGTAACTTTCTCCCTTTGGTGGATTGAACCTAGGCATTTGGGTCGTTACTGCAGCAGAAGTGGATTGGACCGTGACTGGCCATTGACCCAGTCCAGAACAGAAGCTATAGGTGAAATCATATTTTTTATGTTAAATTTATCATAAGTTTTTTTTTACATGATCAAAGTATATTTTAAATATCATATTAATAAAAAACTAAATATTTATAAATTAGTGGAGTTGATCAATGTGGTCCATGGTGGATAAAACTGTTAAAATAGACTAATTCATATGAATTGATCCGCCAAACTCGAAAAATTATAGAGATTGAGTTTTAAAATTGAAGTCCATATTTTTCACAACCTTTTTACCCGGGCCCTAAAAAGTGTGTTATTCATTAGGGTTGAAACGTATGGGCGCGGGTAGCCTGTTAGACTCGTTTAATTATAAATTCTTAAAGTATATTTTAGTATTTATATTGTCTCACTCCAAAATAACATATTGATTTTTCTCTATTAAATTTTTTTTATAAATATTATACATTAATATATTCAAATTAATATTCAATTGTTTTGTGTTTTACTTTATAATTTATACATATTCTATTAGTCTCTATTATGTTAAATACTTTAAATACTTGAGCATTATTTTATACAATTGAGACCTGTATTAATATATTATAGTATTTAAAAATAATAATATAGTATTTAAAATGTATTATATTTAAAATAATATAAATTTTTTAAAATGTATTTATAATAAATATTATGAGGTTTTATTTAAATATTTGTGTAAAAATTAATATAAAAAATAGTATGTTTAGGGTCGGGTAGTGCGAAATCCTTAAAGAGTCGAACTCGAATAGTCATTTTTTAATCCATATTGGGCCTGTTTGTTTTAGCTTTACAAAAATGGATTTTTTCTTTGTATTTTCAAAATTGGATTTTGTAATATCGTTTTTCAAAATATTACAAGTTTTTCTATATTTATTTTTTCTAAATTGTAAGACTAATTTTGATATCGTACAACATAAACATACATTATTGAAGATCAAAACATAGTCGAAATTACAATTTTTGGAAAAAGTTGTATTTCAAAAATGATTTTTATGAAAAGCTATTTGAAATAGCTTCAAAATTAAGTGATTTTTTAAAATTTTGATATCCAAATTTTTTTTCGATAAAATGATGAAATATCTAAAATAACATTTTAAAAATAACTATTCAAACTAAATTTTCATTTGAAATTTTTATTAAAAATTTTTTTATTAAAATTTTTTTTCACAAAATTATATTACACTATAAAAATCATTAAAAAAAAAACCAAACGGCCCCATTATAACATTGTATTTTTGTCCGGCCCTTAAAAAACCAAGACCCATGAGAGCTTAGAGCTGGATAATCAGTTTTGGCGTCTAACAATGAACTGATGAAGCATTGGAGATCCCTCAACAACTATATGGGATTTTTAGATTACAATGTGTGGGGCTAACCAATGGTTTTGGGCAGGGCTTGGCTGCCTTTAAGGCGCCAAAGGCACCTGCCTTTGTGTTTATCTCTCTCTTCCAAATTCTCTCACATTCCTTTATTTATTCATTTTTATTTTTCTTTAATAAAAAAGTGATGAATTTTGGCCTAAAGGTATGGTGCCTTTGCCGCCATAAAGGTAGCATAGCCCAACCCAATGGTTTTCTAGCAATTTTCATACAAGCAATGACGAAGTTACAGACCACTCCATTGTCATTAAATTAAAAAATTATAAAAAATTTTGATTATTATTTTATTTTTAAAACAAATTAATTATTAAAATAACAATTTTCAAATTCTTTTTGTTAAAAAAAATCATTTTTTGAGAAAAGCTAATTTGTGCCTTGTAATTTAAGAAACAAGTTAAAAGTTAAATCTAAAAATTTTGTTTTGGAAATTGTATTTTAACATCATTAAAATTTTAGATTTTTTTATAAAAAAATATTGTAAGGATAAATTAAAATTCACCTACATTGCAGGAGTATTGTATATTTAACTCTTAAATTAAAAAATTATAAAAAATTTCAATTATTATTTTATTTTTAAAATAAATTAATTATTAAAATTAAATTTTTTAATTTTTTTTAATAAAAAAATCATTTTTTGGGAAAAGCTAATTTGTGCCTTGTAATTTAAGAAGCAAGTTCAAAGTTAAATCTAGAAATTTTGTTTTGGAAATTGTATCTTAACATTATTAAAATTTTAGAATTTTTTATAAAAAAACTTGACCAACAAATATTTTTAGAATTTTTATTTTATTGTTTTTCTAATTAAAACATTAAAAAAAATAAATGATTGAATTTGTAATAATCTTTTAGTAAAATATAATAAAAAAATTATAAAAGAATAAAAAGTAATACTTTATGTAAAAAAAAACACTTTCCTATTAAAATACATCACATTTTTATTTATCGCGTGTATATATATGAGCCTAAGCTCACCCCATCTATGCAAACTAGCTTAGCTACTTCCAATCCCCATTGAAACAAAATCAGTCATGAACACTAAATTGGCCACGGCTTTGATATTTTGCTATGTATTTTACATATGCAAGAGCCACTCCATTGATCCATCAAAAACAAACTCATGGGCTGAGAGAGTCATAAACATGGCCTCCAAAGATTTAGACCGACTTAACTACCTATCCACATTAGCACCCAAAAAACCCGCCTCTTCAGCTTCAGCACCAATCGCTCCGGGCCAAACTTTCAACATCAACAACTATGTTGTCCGTGTCAAAATCGGAACACCGGGTCAACTCCTCTTCATGGTACTTGACACAAGTACCGACGAGGCTTTTGTCCCTTCTTCCGGCTGCACTGGTTGCTCCGCAACAAAATTTTCCCCAAAATCTTCCACCAGTTACGTCCCATTGAAGTGTTCCGCTCCACAATGTGGTCAAGCCCGTGGGCGATCTTGCTCGCCCACAGGCTCTGACCTTTGTTCCTTCAACCAATCTTACGCAGATTCATCTTTCTCTGCTACACTCTCTCAAGATTCACTTACATTAGATGGAGCTATTATTCCTAAATTCTCTTTTGGAAGCATTAATGCTATCTCTGGTGCTTCGATTCCAGCCCAAGGTCTTTTGGGCTTGGGTCGTGGCCCATTGTCTTTATTATCTCAGTCTGTGTCAACTTACTCGGGTGTGTTTTCATATTGTCTACCAAGTTTTAAATCTCACTATTTTTCCGGTTCACTTAAACTCGGACCAGCGAATCAACCCAAAACCATTAAGACAACACCTCTTCTTCGCAATCCTAGTCGTCCATCTCTTTACTATGTCAATTTAATTGGAATTAGTGTGGGTAGTGTGAATGTCCCTATACCCAACAATCTTCTAGCATTTGACCCGAAAACTGGAGCTGGATCGATAATCGATTCGGGTACGGTTATAACCCGCTTTGTGGAGCCCGTTTACAATGCGACAAGGGATGAGTTTAGGAAACAAGTGAAAGGACCGTTTTCGAGCTTAGGAGCCTACGACACATGTTTTAAGGATACAAATGAAACGACAGCACCTGCTATTACGTTGCATTTCAAGGATTTGGATCTGAAGCTGCCATTGGAGAATGGTTTAATTCATAGTACTTCAGAGCCTTTGGTATGTCTTGCAATGGCAGCTGCACCGAGGAATGTGAACTCTGTGTTGAATGTGATTGCTAATTATCAGCAACAGAATTTGAGGATTTTGTTTGATACAGTGAATAATAAGGTTGGCATTGCACGCGAGCTTTGTAACTAGTTAGCTAGATAGACAAGTCTCCATCATTTTTTCTTTATGAAATAAGTGTAATTTGTCTCACATACATTAGAAAACAATGAATAAATATAAAAAAGTTACAATTCTTTTTTTGTGTGGATCTAATAGTCTAATAGCCGAAAGTGAGAGGGTTCAAGCGAACCTGTCCAAGAGAAAATCGTTAATCAAATTAAATTAAATTGAAAAATTAAAAAAAAAATGTATTTGATTCAGATTTGTTTGGCCAAATATAAATTTATTTCGATAATTATAATTTTATTTTATTGTAACATATAAATGATTAAACATAAAATTATATTGTCCGTTGTATAATACTCTCTCTATTTTTCTATTTTTTATTATAAGTCGTTTTTTATTTTTCACACATATTAAAAAATGTAATAAATATAATATAGAAAAGAGAATTATTAATGGTTTTACAAAATTGTCCTTTATTAATAGTATTGGAAAGATAAATTTTCATAATTGAAAGAAGAGAGAATAATAAATATTTAAGGGTATAGTAAAAAAAAACATTAATAATTCATTTGTATTATAAAATAATTTATATTGTGGTACAATTTTTTTTTTCAAAATGACTTATAATAAAAAACGGAGGTAATATATATGTATGACTCAATGAAAATCTTATAAAAATCAAACCAACCAAACAATCCAAATTGCATTGGTTTGATTTTGTTTGATTCAATTTTATTTCAAAAAGTCAATTGAACCAAACCGAACCACGTGTTTTTTCTTTTGCGGTTCATATGACTTTTAACTTCAAAATCGTCCAAACCATACCACAAACACCCAAACTAAAAGCAATACTGACTCAACTGACCGAGCGAAACTTTACAAAATTACTTTTATTACTAATATCAATGATCATAAATATATATTTTTATAAAAATTTTACTTTTTAGATTTATTAAATAATTAATACTTCTAATTTATTATTAAGTTAAATATCCTAATTATTCAATTAATTTAAAAAATATTTTTTTCTTAAAAATATAACTAAAAATAATAATATCATATAATCTTAAAAAGTACTATGTATACTATTAATTTAAAATAAAATAAGAATAACTAATATTGCATTACAGTAAAATAATATTTATTATTTTTCCTGTGTAAATGTTCCATTTTTTTCTTAGTTACTTTTAAGTTAAATTATAATTTTGGTCCCTCTATTATGTCCTTTTTAAGAAATGTCAATAACTTAATAATTAATATTTTTAATTTTTTAATTTTTAATTATATATTTTTTTAATTTAGAAGTTTATATGGAAATTAATTAATATAAATTTTAAGATAAATTAAATTAATTGGACTTCAAGTCCACCTGTCCAACTCATCAATTGATTTTCAATAGAGTTTGTGTTTAATATATATTTTTAATAAAAATAGAGTTTTCTCTTCATTTTTTTTCCTTTATTTTTTGAATTTTCAATTTCTAATTGTGTCTCATCCTGGTTCTTAACAGTGTGAGGTTTCATGTCATGCGACTTGGAGATTGATCCATCTTCTGACACTGTTAATCGGTTCTCAAGGAAACTAAATTCATAAGTTAGAAACGAAGAAGTCGTTTGATCTTCAGGTATAAATAAATATTCGGTTAAAGAAGCTTAAGATTCTATTTTGAAAGGAGTAACTATTGAAAACCATATACCTATTGTCTTTGCTTGGAATAATCTAGTTTCGTCTAAGATAGTGGTAATGGTCTGAAGGCTTTTTCAGAATATGATCCCTACGAAGGTTAATCTTTTTAAAAGAGACATTTTGAGTGAGTCTCAATCTGGATGTTCCACAGAATGTGGTGTGGCTGAAACCACATCTCATTTATTTTTTGTTTGTCAAATATACTCTCTTATGTGGCAAAATTCTTTCTTGGTTGAATCTCTCATCTGCTTTGCATAACTCTTCCTTAGCCAATTTAGACAAATTCTTTGGCCTGTTAGGCAGGGGTAAAGTGAAGGATAAAAGATTCTCGGTTATCTGGTTTGCATGCATTTGGGTTATGTGGGTGAGGCGTAACGAAAAGATTTTTCATAAATTTTAGTGTGTTGGTGGACACTTGGATCAATGAAATTCAAGTGTTGGCTTGGATGTGTATTAAGAATAAGTTTAAAGGCTTCAACTACTCCCTAAGCATATGAATTTTGTATCCTTTGGATTGTCTTTGACGTGTTAGTCTTGGTGATATAATCTAGCTCATATCCATGGTTTTATTTGGTGCACTTGGATTATTGGTTGTCTCTTTAGATTTCTTTTTCATTTTCTTTGCAAATGATATTATTCTGCAAATCCATTTCTATTGATGTCAGTAGGATTTGGTTGACTTTAGATTCTGATACGTGGTTCGATTATAGTGTGGTTGCCTCGTCTTTCTAGTTAGGGTAACCCGTGAGGTGAATGCATCATCCAGTGATTTATAGGTTGTTGGCGCTGGTTTTGCATTCAGTTGTTCTACAATACATCCTTGTTTCGAAGCTCCATCTATGATTTTATAGCAAAGTGCATCTTTTGATCTCTCATCTACTGGTGTTCCTTCTAGTGTAAATTAGAGATTTTTTAAAGTTTAATATTGATTCACATATATTTTGGTATAGTTTTTGTGGTTTCAGGGTTTCCTAGTATTTGAATAGGGTGTTGTTGGCTGTTGGCGGTTGTTTGTTTGGGTCATAAATGCACTTATGGTCCCCTTATTTAGGTGTTTTTAAACTTTTAGTCCCCCTGTTTCAAAATCCAACTTTTTAATCCTTGAACTTTACTTCATTTGCAATTTTGTTAACCCCCTTCAATTTTGCATACGTGACAATGGTGACTAGGATATAAAATGTATTTTTAATGACATGGCAATGATAACTTGAATAATTTATTATTAATATTTTTTAATTAATAAATTAATAATTTAAATTAATTTTTTTAGAAATGTATTTGTAAATCATTTAATACAATTTTTTTAAACTATGTTTTGGAAATTATTTAATATATTTTAATACAAATTTTTTTAAAAGAATTGTTTTGGGCTTAAGGTCTATGTACTTGATACTTCTCTCCAACTCACAAGCTTTTGATAAGTTGTGTTTGTGTAATATATATAAACATTAAAATTTCTTGTAATGAAAACAATACGGGACTTCAACTCTCAAGGCACATGCATTACCATCAATCTTTATGTTACTTCCAACATTTCCTTCTTCCATCATTCTCACCATAATTAGAGATATCATCATCATTATCATTCTGAAAATAACATGGAGATACTAGATAAAAGAGTTGTTTGTTTGAAAAGAGAGAAACATGAACTCGGGAACATGAACCAAATCCTGTAACAACCAAATAAAACCTGAAATGCACTATATTATGATGACTTACTATTTATATGCCTTAGAATTGAAATGTTAAATTCACATTGCACCATAATATATGCAGTCATAACTCTTCAAGCATTGTGTAAATGTTTCTCCTTTGTGGATGTGAGTTATCTTCATAGAAGAATATATGCATCTTATATTTAACTTTTATCCAACTTTTGTTAGACGATGGCACTGATCTAGAAGAGGGGGTTGAATGAATCACTAATTTTTAATAATAATTGGCGCTTAAAAAATTGTTTTAAAAATGTGTGGAAGCGGCCTTGAATAAAAAATCATCTAAACGAACCGTTATTGGTAAGATCGAATATGCAAAAACCGAATGGAATAATATTGATGAGATATTGGAATCAATAAGGTTTCCATTCAAACAATTCAAATAAAGACCACTTGAAGTGAACCAGTTTCCAATGCTTAATAGACGATAAAATTGAATTGACAATTTTACGAACAATTTGTGTGTTATCAATATGTCGAACACTTGGTGTGCGAAACACCCAAAGTTCAATTTTCTTTGAAATTATAGTGCAAAATTTTTCTCACTTGCAATCAAAGTGATTGCAATGGTTTTCCAAAACAGTTTTACAACACTACAAATCAATCGAAATGTTTTTAACTATTGATTTCACACAAACGTCAACAACATAAAGTAAAGTAAAGAGATAGAGATAGATAGAGAGATAGATAGATAGATAGATAGATAGATAGAGAGAGAGAGAGAGAGAGAGAGAGAGAGAACGACACCCAATTTGTTTAGGCAGTTCCCCATTCGTCCTCGCTTCAGGTACGTCTACCCCCAATTCTAAAACTAGAATTGAGATATGTATAATATCTGTTTGCAAAATTCTGTACAAGAGAAGTTATAGCTTCCATATAATCAAACCTAATTGTTGATGTTGATTCTATCCACTACTCTCCCCTTGATTCCAGCCGAATCAAGAACATCAAACTCTTTGAACAAACATCTGGTTACCGCTACTTACTTGATCGAACCTTCTGTTCTTCAAGTCTTTCACTCGACTGATTTCGATCGCAAGATGTTTGACCCCAAATCTTTCAATACAATCCCCCAGTTACCGCTACTTCCTTGACCGAACCCACGTTCTTCAAGGCTTTCACTCGGCTGAATTTGTAATGCAAAGATTTGTGCAAAAAACCCCAAAATCACCAAGATCTTGAAGGACAAAACCCCAATGGTTTTATTGAAGAAAATTCCATTGATTCTCAACCCAAACTAGATATACAAATCCTACGTTTGGACGTTATCACTCTTAAACAAAGCACAAATCAATAAAGATGATTATCTGTGATTATTGATGAATGCAATTTGTGAGACTGAAGATGAAGAGCAGTGCACTATATCTTTCAATTTTCTTCTTGTTATACAAAATGATGCATATAAGAATATATATGAGCATGAAAGAATAACAGAAAAAATAGACTTTGGGAACACAAAGAAACAAAAAAATGAGTAAAAACACGCGAGAGGTCGACCTACAGAAGCTGTGAGTCGACCTGAACAAGACAAAATACAAATCCATGCGTCGACGCATGAAGGCCAGAAAGTTTCAACTTTGTTTCTTACAGTATGCGTCGACCTACACAGGAGCCATGTGTCGACGCATGCATGGCAGAAACTTTTTCACACTTTTTCATACCAGGGTACGTCGACCTGAAGAAGTCCTGGGTCGATGCAAGCATGCCAGAAGGTTCCAAACATCATTTTTCTTGATTGTGAGTCGACCTATACCCTGTGTGAGTCGACCTAATGCATTAAAATGACTAAAAGCACATTTTAGACATAGAGTATGATCCTATATGCCTAAATTCATGTATGTGGATCTTTATGCGTGTTTGAAAAAGATGAATGCATAGCTTAGAAAAGGTGATATTGTTCAAAATACACAAGTACGAAATTTCCTAGTTTTGACATCATTAAAACAAAGTAATAAAGGAACTTTGCCCTCACATGCTCCCCCTTTTTTATGATGGCAAAACCTTACAAAAACTTCCCACACATTGAGTACTTTGTGAAGAAAATACTCCCCCTGACTGTATGCACTTCCGTTCGTAAAATTATGAACTTTGTGAACTTGCTTTTGCTTTCTCCCCTTATGACAACATCAAAAAGAGTGAAGCAAATATCATACACATACCTACACAAACATATGCTTTGCAACAGATATGACATTAACAAGCATCTATATATAATGTTGCTAATGCAAAGAATAGAGAATTAAATAGCTCAAGAAACATATAGAATTAATAATGCATTACACACCATAAATTGTTCAATATAAGTCTTGAGAAAAAAATGCACTGACAAAACAAATACCAAAACAAAATGCAACTTGAAATGCAAGACAACAACACAGCTCAATAAACTATGATCTTCGTCCTCTATGTGGTTGACCTCTCCCCCGGAATGAGTGATCCTGATGTGGTCCTTGAGCATCCATACGTTCACATAGACTAAGAACACTTCTGTTGAGAGTGTTGAAGCTCAGTGAGAAGGCACGGTGCTAATTTGTTGAGGTTTCAGCCATTTCATCAAACCTACCCAAAACTCTTGATTCAAAGAGATCAAAATTCTCATTCTGCGCACGAATCTATCCCTGCATTGCTTCATACCGTTGTTCTTGAAGAGCAGCAAAGTTATGTGGCTCAAGTTGCATGCTTCGTAGCATTTCAAGAACTTCAGAATTATCAGTTTGAGGTTAATGTGGATAAGGAGGCACATATGAGGTGTTGTGCTCGGACCAGGCATTTTGATGCCATGAACCCTGTCTTTGGTCAGCATTAATATCCTGGACTAGAGAGCCACCCAACCAATCACGGTCATCATGACCTTCAAAAGGAGCCTCGGTATTCATAGGATGAGTTTCCTCATCTTCATCTTGTTCTTCCTCCTGAGCTTTATCTAAGTTCCGAATTTGTCCACATGAACCCTTAGACTTGACCACATAAGTTTGTTGTTTCCTGTCCCAAATGTATCCCATCAGAGTCATAGTCTATGACTAAACTCTTGGTCAGCAGAAAGTGATATGTAAGGGATGCATGCCACCACAATTCCAGCATGATCCAATATGCTTTGGATAAACAATCAGTATCATAAGGATGAGCCTCTTCCGCTTTCTTTCAAAGCATATATACGACTTGCAACATAATACGACCACTTTACCTTAATTTTATTCTTGAGAAGATAGACTAAATGGAGTTCAGCTTGATCCACTCGAGAATAACCTCCATTCTTTGGACGCAAAATATGAGAAATAATCCACTGTAGGATTCGATCCTCCCATTTCAATAGACCAGTTGTGACTGATTTAGGGAAGACATCGCTCGCGATTACTTCTTGAGAATAAGGGTCTTTAAGCATAGAATTCAATTCAGACTTAAATTCATAGTTTGGAGCCAAGTTAGTATCAATAATCTTCAGATTAGGAGAAAAACGAGGACACATATCAAACAAGTCCTGCCACACAGTGCAACCAACATTGTAAATTTTACCCCCTATCTTGTAGGCAAACTCTTAACCAGTAAATTTTTCTTTCAAACCCGCGTAAAACTATCTTACCAAATCCTCATTGTAGTTAGTACTACATTCCAAGAAGTTATTAAACTTTTGATTGTTTAGCATGTCAACAATTTCAGGAATATGCATTCTATATGCTACGTTAGGATAATAGACATACTGCTTAATAATAGAGCTTTTCTTAAAATCCTCTTCATATACCTCAGCAAGTTTAATAGAGAGGAGGGACATAACGTTTACCAGAGTTTGAGATGTGTTTGCTTGAGAAGAGGATGCTTTACTCGACCTTTTACCAGTCACCCTTGAAATAGCCATTAAAACTCCTTTGTTGAAGAAGATAAATAGTAACAGCAGTAGAAGAGAGTGTAGAAAAACCAAATTCTTCACCAATTTGGGTTTGAATCCCTAATCTTAGAGAGTCCTTGGAAAGGGTTTTTAGGGTTTTTGGAGTAGTTGAGAGAGTTGTGAGAGATGCAAATGATAAGATGGAAAGACACAAATGATACAATGCAATACCAAATGCAGATATGAAATGTTTCAATTAAAAAAATCAAAAACACGAGTGATGCGTCGACCTCCAGGATGTTATGCGTCGACGTACACGAATAAATTTTTAAAAAATTTTAAATGAACAGTATGTGTCGACGTATGAAGGACCCTCAGGTCGACACATGACATGCAGAAACATTCATGCTTGAATTGAGACGACCATGAGTCGACCTACACCCTATACAGGTCAACGCATGCAGTTGAAAAGTAAAACAAAAACAGAAAAACATGATATGAATGATGCATAGAAACATAAATAGCAAGCCCATACCATTTCAAAACATCAATATGGAGTAAGAGAGGAATCTAAACTATCATTTAAGCAACAAGATAGCACTCCAAACATAGTACAAAACACATGTTTACTCAAGATAAAGCAAATAGATAAGAATGATAGTACCTCCAATGATGATGAAAGATGAATGCCCTTACATAGCTTAAGCTTTCCAACATGGTTAATCAATATATAAACAAGCATAGATAGAGAGCATACAACAATTTCATTTAAACACGATCTGAGATATCGAGAACACCAAGTTCCCTACGAATGTTAAAGAAGGGTTATGTCGCAAGTGGTTTTGTAAAAATACCGACAAGTTGATTTTTACTATCAACGTGCTCGGATGCGACATCTTCTTTCTCTACATGATCCCTAAGGAAGTGGTGGAGAATCTCTATATGTTTGGTGCGTGAATGTAGCACTGGATTTTTGTTCAGATTAATGGCACTCGTGTTATCACACAAAATAGGAATACGATCAAGTTTAACATTGAAATCAAGTAATTGTTGTTTGAGCCACACGATTTGGTCACAACAACTACCAGCTGTGACGTATTCCGCCTCGGCAGTTGGCAAAGCAACAAAAACTTACTTTTTGCTATGTCAACTCACTAAGGAATTTGAAAATAAATGACAAGTGCCACTAGTGCTCTTCCTATCCGATTTGCAACCGGCAAAATCGGAATTGGAATAGCCAACCAAATTATAATCAATTCCCTTGGAAAATCAAAGTCCATACTTGGGTGTACCACATAGGTATTTAAGTATATGCTTTACCACTTTTAAATGTGATTCCTTGGGACATGATTGATATCTAGTACACATACAAACACTAAAAATGATATTCGGTCGAGATGCAGTGAGATAGAGAAGAGAACCTATCATACCTCTATACTTTTTTATGTCGACGACCTTACCATTTTCATCTCGATCTAAGTTCACACTTGTGGGCATTGGACTATTAATAGCTTTTGTGTTTTCCATATCAAAGCGTTTGAGTAACTCATAGAAATACTTTGTTTGGCTCACAAACATTCCTTCTTCAATTGATTTGAAGAACAAGGAAGTAGGTTAGCTCCCTCATCTTACTCATCTCAAACTCATCCTGCATTAGCTTTGAAAATTCCTTGACCAAGTGCATATTAGTAGATCCAAATATAATGTCATCTACATAAACTTGAACTAAAATAATGTGTTTTCCTTTACTCTTAATAAAGAGAGTAGTATCAACCTTCCCTCTTGAGTATCCTTAATCGAGTCAAAATTTTCTAAGTCGCTCATACCAAGCCCTAGGGTCTTGTTTGAGACCATACAAAGCACATTTAAGTTTATAAACGTAATTTGGATATTCATGACTTTCAAAATCGGGAGGTTGAGATACATAGACCTCTTCATTAATATATCCGTTTAAGAAAGCACTCTTAACTTCCATTTGATATAATTTGAAATTCTTAGAATAAGCATATGCTAGCAAAAGGCGTATAGCCTCCAGGCGGGCAACAGGAGCATAAGTTTCCTTATAGTTTATGCCCTCCTCTTGGTTATAGCCTTGAGCCACTAAACGGCCCTTGTTTCGAGTTATTACTCCGTTTTCGTCTAGTTTGTTCCTAAATATCCATTTAGTACCAATTACTTGATGGCCTCGCGGAGGGGGGACAAGGTCCCAAACCTCATTTCTTTTCAATTGACTCAATTCCTCTTGCATTGACAAAAACCAATGTTCATCGAGTAAGGTCTCTTTGGAGTTTTTAGGCTCAATTTAAGAGACGAAAGCAAAATGATAGCAAAAGTTACTTATCTTAGACCGTGTAGTTACTCCTTTTGCTATGTCTCTGAGAATATTGTCGATTGGATGATCCTTAGAGGATTTCAATGCCAAAGGAAGGTCATCGTTACTGATTGGATGATCCTCCTCAATCTTTTCAGAGTTGTGATCTTCCTTCTCCTCAACTTTCACCGATTCAGGTTGATCAGTCCCTTCTTCAGTGTCTTTGAGTATGTCTTCTGAAGATACACCTGCAACATGAAAAGAGATACCTTTCCCGACATTTTTTGGATAAGATTCGTCAAAAGTAACATGCACAGATTCTTCCACAATAAGTAAGCTTTTATTGTATACTGTATATGTTTTGCTAGATTGAGAGTATCCAAGAAAGATACCTTCATCGGCTTTTGAGTCAAATTTGCCATGATTTTCTTTTCCATTATTTAACACAAAGCATTTACATTTGAAAACATGAAGATGTGATACATTTGGCTTCCTACCTTTTAAAATCTCATATGGAGTTTTGTTGAGAATAGAACGTATAAGCACCCTATTCAAAACATAACACTCCATACTAATAGCGTCGGCCCAAAAATATTTAGGAAGGCCACTCTCATTGATCATAGTTCTTCCTAGTTCTTCTAAAATGCGATTTTGATATTCCACCACTCCATTTTGTTGAGGAGTACGTGGAGCGGAAAAATTATGATCAATTCCATGCTTATCACAAAATTCCTCAAAGAGGTGGTTTTCGAATTCACCCCCATGACCGCTTTGGATAGTAACAATGCTAGTATTTAATTTGTTTTTAGATAGCTTGGCAATCTTTTCAAACACTGAAAAAGTATCACTTTTACTAGCCAAGAAAATAGTCCCAAAAAATCTAGAGTAGCCGTCTACAATAACAAAACCATAGTAATTACCACCCAAGATTTTTATCCTTGATGGTCTAAAAAGGTCTATATGGAGGAGTTCAAGAGGTCTCAATGTAGAAACAACATTTTTAGATTTAAATGAGATCCTCGTTTGCTTCCCCATTTGGCATGCATCCCATAAGTGATCTTTTGAAAATTTTATCTTGGGTAGACTGACAACTAGATCCTTTGAAGCTACTTTATTCAGTAGTCAAAGTTAACATGTGATAATCACCTATGCCATAGCCACGAGTGTTCACTCATGGTGACAAGACATTTAGTGCTAGTCAAAGATACTTCATTCAAGTCAAGCATATAGACATTGTTTACCCTTAAGCCCTTAAACACATCTTATTTCTTATCATTGTGTTTAATCATACAACAATATTTTGAAAAAGAAACTTTGTATCCTTTGTCGCACAATTGACTAATGCTAATAAGATTGTGCTTAAGACCTTTAACTAAAAGAACGTCTGAGATAGTAGTAGAAGAGGGATTACCTACACTACCTTTTCCGAGTATAGCTCCCTTGTTATTATCACCGTAGGTTACACGTCCTTTCTTCTTTGCCATGAAGTAAATGAATAAGGAAATGTCTCCCGTCATATGCCTTGAACATCTACTATAGAGAACCCATCTTCTCTCTGTAGACTCAAGACATTTTACCTACAAAATTAAACAAGGGAAATAGGTACCCAATTTTTATTGGGTCCTTGTGGGTGAGTGAATTTTTTGGTTGCATTTGGGCAACTGTTGGAAAATACCTTTAGGAACCAAGAATCTCCTAAATCGGCATTTAGCAATGGTGTGTCCCTTCTTGCAACAATATAGACAAGTTAGGTTAACATTGGAATTACTTTTGCTACCTTGATCTCTTATCACATAAGTATATTTTTTATAAGGATTATTCATACTAGTTCTAAAATGTGAGCGATCAATAACAAATGTAACTTTAGGTTCTAAAGCCTTGTCTAATTTGGCTTTAAGAGTTCTAACCTCCTTTTGCCAAATGCGACAAGTTTCACAACCCCATTTTAACCAAGAGGACTTGTCTTCTTCGATTTTAGCTTTTGTAGCTTCCACCATTGAGTTCTTAAGAGCTTTTAATTCCTTTTCAGAATCAGAAATCTTTTTCTCTAAATGTGAAAAAATTTGCGTATTTGAGGCTAAGCATTTGAAAGCTTCTTTAGCCTCATGGTGTAGAGCTTCAAAAGTATTGCAATTCAGAATGAGAAATTTTATAAGCATGTTTATATTTAGAATGACTTACATTCTTTTTCTTCTTTTGATGAGCCGTGAGACAAAGATTGACGGATTCGTCTTCATAACTTGAGCTATCTTCGCTAGAGGACTCACTATCACTTTCCCAAGCGATGTATGCCCTTCTAGGCTTGCTCTATTTCTTTTGTTGACAATTTTTGTCTTTTCCTTCGTCTTTCTTCATCAAGGGACAATCCGGCTTATAGTGGTCGACCTTTCCACAATTATAGCATGAACCTTTTGACTTTGCACTCTTATTTCCTTCATGCTTTGAGGATTTTGATTGACGTCGAAAGTTGATGAGATTTTTTTCCGAATGTTGTATTCCATTTTTCTTGATATTTCTATTATATATTCTCACGAACAACCCGATATCTTCATTCGAATCTTCATTATCATCACTTGACTCACTTTCACTAAGCTCTTTTGTGGAGGAGTTTGAGCTAGAAGCCTTTAGAGCAATAAACTTCTTGTCTGTATCTTTCGACTTCTCTTTCTTTTCTTTCTTTTTGTGTTGATCAAGACTTATGAGCTCTTGCTCATGTTCTTCAAGTTTACCAAACAATGTTGTGATTGTTAAGTCTCTGTATTTTTTATTGGCAGTAATTTTGGTAAAACTAACTTGGCAGCAACATGTTGAACAAAATATTCTAACATGAAGAAAAACATGTTGAACAAAATTTCCTAACAAGAAGTCTCGACATCTTGTTTGTTACAGTTCTGCAGTTTGGATACAACTGGTATAATTACAGATTACTAAATATTCTGTGAATATTAAGCAATCCTATGTGGCGTCCAAGATTGAGGAATTAGAGATTCTGTTTGAATTTAAAGATATTCAGTTTTTCTAAATGTTGAAGACATTTTAGGAAACCCTTGATTGAAGATCTATTTTTATGGAGAATAATCTGAAGACTTTTAACAACTTCCTTGCTGCGTTTGTTTGAAGCCTAAATCCAGTCCAGACGATGTTTATAAATAGGATGGCACAACCCTACTTTCTGTGTTGAACGTACTGTGTGTTAAGTGATATTTTAGGTTTTGTGTGTTCTTGTTAATTGTGAACCTCTCTAATATCATCTTGATATAAGAGTAGGACTGTCTCTATTGAGTTGTAAGTTCTGTCAATCACTCCTTAGCTTTTAAGCATTGAGTGATTGTGTGTCTTTGAAGGGTATCTTCTAAAAACATTTAAAGTATTATTATTTTGTCACGGTGGTGATTGAAAGGAAAGTGAGAGGGGTCTCATACCTATGCGAGTCTTAAGTAGAAGTTAAGCATGGGTAGTGATTAGGTGAGTAGATTGTAGACTGAGGATAATTTGTTGAATATCTACAAACTGATACTATTTAGTGGATTTCCATCCTGGCTTGATAGCCCCCAGACGTAGGTGTTATTGTACACCGAACTGGGTTAAAAACTCTTTGTGTCCTGTTATTTTCTATACCTTTAACTGTGTTTATTTTGTCCTTGTGTTTTAAACAGATATCAGTGTCTCGACATCTCTTAGGACATCTGATATCTGCATACCAGAATTTCAATTGGTATTAGAGTAAGCATCCTGCTCTGTATCTGGGTGAGATCTAAGGAAGATACTTTCTGGTACAATGGTCAAGGAAAAAGGATTTGTGAACAGACCACCAATTCTTTATGGAACCAATTATGACAATTGGAAAGCACGTATGGTGGCCTTTCTGAAGTCTATAGAAAGCAAGGTTTGGAAGTATGTGGTCAAGGGATGGGATCCACCAATGGCTAGAGATAAGGATGGTAAGATTACTGATGTGCTGAAGGCTGAGGAAGACTGGGATGATGAATATGACAAGCTATCTCATGGAAACTCCAAAGCATTAAATGATATGTTCAATGGAGTGGACAAGAACATCTTCAGGCTGATAAATAATTGCACTATTGCTAAAGATGCTTGGGAAATTTTGAAGACTGCTCATGAAGGAACCTCTAAGGTGAAGATGCCAAGACTTCAACTTCTTACCACTAAGTTTGAGAACTTGAAAATGAAGGAGGATGAAAGCATTCATGACTTTCACATTGAAATTCTGGTCAAGCAGATCACTAAGATGTCAAACAGGATGTCATGACACTTGATATCTGCTTCTCACACAAGGATAATGAGGAACATAATACAAACAACAAAAAGTAAACAACACACAAGAATTGTTAACCCAGTTCGGTGATCAACAACACCTACGTCTGGGGGCTACCAAGCCAGGAATGAAATCCACTAAGCAAAATTGGTTCTAAACTAAACTCCATCGTTTACAACTTGTCACCTAGAAACTAACCGTGCTAGATTTCTACCTAAGACACATGTAGGTATGAGACCCTTCTCAATTCCCTTTCAATCACATCAGTGACTGATCAGTGCATTTTGATGCACATTCCTCTATGTTTATACTTATACATTTCCATACTTTACTTTGGTTATTTTTCTATTTTAATGTGTTTTTATAAATTAGTTTATTTTTGCACTTATTTGATTTTCGCACTTTATTTTCAGCATTAGCAGTCTACACTAAAATAATCATATCTGGAGCTATGGGAATCGGTTTGAGACATTCTACTAGTCGATGGAAAGCTAAGACAGAGAGCTACGACTTTCATGAAGAAGTCAGAAGCTGAATCGGACTGTAGCAGATCTGAAAAAGTCGTTGAAGTTGCAGCATTAGATATAATTTGTTTTGGGTCACTTGTTTTGGGTCTGGGTTATGTATTTGACCCAGTTGGGTTGTAAACCGAATTCCCTTCTCTTGTATAAGGGGAGAAGCGTGTTACTTTAGCTTCCTCTCTTTTTCTTTTCACAAAATTTGAATCTTTTGCTTTTGTATGATTACGATGAAGAACTAATCTTTCTGAGTCGATCTGCTGTAATTCAGGTTCCAACACTTGAGATTATTATAATGTTAATTTTAGTTTAATTCCTTTCAATGATATTTTGTGTTCTTGTATGCTTAATTCAATTGCATGAAATATATTGATTCAATTTCGTTTTTGTGCCTGATCAATCATGTTTGCTTAATCCATGAAAACATATTCCGTTTGCTTAATCCGGACAATAGGATCATACATCTCACGAACTTCACCGCGCTTGTCACTGAGTTTGAATAGACAATCCGCTTAGGGTATTAAAATTATAATAATCGATGATAGTAGGAACTGAATCGGTAGATTGACTTATTTCATAATCACTTTTGTTAATCAATTTTTCTCAATCGAACACCAAACCAAAACCCCCCTAATTCGATTTACCTTTGGTTAGTAATAATCAAGAATCCTTGTGAGAACGATATCCGAGTTACAGTTGTCGCTAAACTACCGTTTGAAAATCACTCGTTTTTGATCCGCGCGCGACAGCGGATCAAATTGGCGCCGTTGCCGGGGATTCTTGTTATTATTAACTATTTTTAGAGTCATAGGTATAGTGTTCTCGAGTCTAGGCCCTAGTTTCCTTACGGTTTTAGTCAATTCGCGTTTTAGAGTCAAAATAGAAAAAAAATCGGTTTTTGGGAAAATTGCGTCCGATTCGAAATCTGTTCCAGGCATCTTTAGTAAAAAAATTCTCTGATCATTTGTCCCCTACTACAAAGTAGTTACGGGACTTTGCTTTCAAATCGCCAAATTCCTCTTTTTTCTATTTTTAATGAATTTTTTACTGTTTTCATAGAGTCGAAAAAAATCGAAAAAATTCTCAAAATTATATTTTTAAGTCATTAGATTAATTCCGGTGTCAGTTTATTTTTCTGAAATTATTTTAATCAATTTCCTTCTTTGTGTTTGTTTCTGACATTTAGGGACATTGTTGGCATTTACACAATTGTTGCTGCATTGCTGTGGTTTAGTCCTGGCTACTAGGTCTTCGTGTTCTAATCTTTTGAATTTTGATCCTGAAGTAGAAAGAACTTTTCACGCACGTCGTAGAGTAGCCCAGGCTAGTAATAGTTCACCACCCACAAGTGATTCTGATTCGGATTATTTTAATAACTTATTTGATTCGGATACTGAAATTGTTGTTGACATGGCTGACCAAAGAACTTTAAGGCAGTTGGCTGCTCCTGATGTTAACTATAATAACTTATGTATTGAATATGCTGACCTTGCTGTTCCTTTTGAATTAAAATCTGGATTAATACACTTGTTGCCGAGATTTAGTGGTCTTGCAGGTGAAGATCCACACAAGCATCTCAAAGAATTCCAGATTGTTTGTTCTACTCCACTTAGGCCTGAAGGAATTACAGAAGATCACATTAAGCTGAGAGCTTTTCCATTTTCTCTACAAGGTGCAGCCAAGGACTGGTTATATTATCTGGAACCGAATTCTGTTACTACTTGGAATGATTTGAAGAAGGTATTCCTGGAGAGATACTTTCCTGCATCCAGAGCTGCCTCAATACGAAAAGACATTTGTGGTATTAGACAACGGGATAGTGAATCATTGGCTGAATATTGGGGGAGGTTCAAACAATTAGTTGCGAGTTGCCCACAACATCAGATCACCGAGCAATTATTGATTCAGTATTTCTATGAAGGATTAAACCCAATGGATAGGAATATTTTGGATGCTGCTAGTGGTGGAGCACTTGTTGATAAGACTTCAGCCGCTGCCAAGGCTTTGATTGAGAACATGTCACTTAATTCCCAAAAATTCACAACAAGAGACAATTCTGTTCAAATAAAGGGTGTGAATGAGGTTCACGTTTCCTCTCATGTTTCTCATTCCGATAGGCCTTCGAAAACAGAATGAGTGAGCTGACTGATTTAGTGAAACAGTTGGTAGTGGTAGGTAAAGCTCAAGTAGCCCAACAAGCCCAAACAGCAAGGTTATGTGGTATTTGTACTTCTTCTGACCATCCTACCGATACATGTCCTATTCTGCAAGATGAAAAGCTTACTGAACTGCCTCAAGCATATGCTGCAGCCCTTTACAATCAAGGTAACAGTCAAAACAGGTACAACAATACTCCTGACCTGTCCACCAACAAATACCATCCTAATTGGAGGAACCATCCCAACCTTCGATACGGAAACCCACAATCCGGTCAACAACAGAACCCACCTCAAGTGGCCACCCCTGCACCTTCCGGACCATCCTTAGAGGATCTTGTCAAACAAATGGCCGTCAACAACCTCCAGTTCCAACAAAGGACCAATTCTAGCATTCAGACCTTGCACATACAGATGGGACAACTTGCTACTCAAATAAATACCATGCAAGCCCAAGGATCGAACCAACTTCCAGCCCAAACAGTTGTCAATCCAAAGGGTCCTAATGCTAATGTGAGTGAAATTTCTTTGAGATCCGGAAAAGTTACAGAACCAGCCCCTGAAAAAAATAAAAAAATCATTGAGGTAACTTCTGAACTTTCTCCTTCTGAACCTCCCCCAGCTGAACTTTCTTCTCCTTCTTCTGTTGTGGTCGAAACTGAAAAAAATAAAGAAAAAGAGTATGTACCACCCGTCCCCTTCCCACATAGAGTTATGAAAAATAAAAGAATTGAGGAAGGAGACAAAGAAAGAGAGATATTAGATATTTTCCGAAAAGTTGCGGTAAACATTCCGTTACTTGATGTGATTAAGCAGGTTCCTAAGTATGCTAAGTTTCTGAAGGATTTGTGTACCAACAAGAGGAGGATTAAGGGAAGTGAAAAAATCAACTTGGGAAGAAATATTTATGCTTTTATCCAGCCCAAACCTTCATCTGAAAAGGCTGTAGGCGAACAAAATGTTTCAGCCCTCACCACTCAGGTTCTGCCACAAAAACAGAAGGATCCAGGAACATTTGCTATTCCTTGCACCATCGGGAATAGTAAATTTGAGAATTGCATGCTTGATTTGGGAGTGGGCATTAATGTTATGTCTACTTCTGTTTATAATAACCTTTGTCTTGGTCCTTTGCAGCATACAGGTTTAATCATTCAATTGGCGAACAAGAGCAACGCTCGACCCGCCAGAGTGGTTGAAGATGTCCTTGTTCAAGTTAACGATTTGATTTTTCCTGCAGATTTCTATATTCTAGACATGGAAGGAGAAACCAAGACAAGCAGAGCTCCCATCATTTTAGGCAGAGCGTTCATGAAAACGGCGAAAATGAAAATTGATGTTGACGATGGAACCATGTCCATGGAATTTGGTGACATTGTCGTAAAATTTAACATTTTTTATGTCATGAAACATCCAGTGGAGGAGCATTCCGTTTTTCGTATTGAGCTGATTTCTGAATTAGTTGATGACACTTGTTCTGAATTATTTTCCCTTGATTTTCCATCTCTCTCTGGTTTTGATGATGTTTATTCATGTTCTGATTGTACTGACACTAACCTTTGTGTTGTGTGTGCTGAGATTGATGCTGCTTTGCAGGCTGATATATTTCCTATAGGTGAAGTTGTTGTCGATGAAGCTATTTTTGCAGCTGATGCCCTTGACATCCCGGCTGCCCCGAGTACTCCATCCATCGAGCAGCCCCCGTCCTTAGAGCTAAAAGAGCTCCCTGAAAACCTGAAATACGCTTACTTGGAGAGTAATGAAAAACTCCCTGTTATTATTTTTCTAACCTTGATTTCGATCAAGAAGACAAGCTTTTGCAGGTTTTGAAGAAGCACAAGAAGGCAATCGGATGGACATTAGCCGACCTCCCAGGTAATAGTCCGTCGATGTGTATGCACAGGATTTTACTTGAGGACGGGGCAAAAATAGTAAGGCAGCCCCAAAGGAGGCTTAATCCTTTGATTCTTGATGTTGTGAAGAAAGAGGTGACCAAACTCTTGCAAGCAGGTATTATTTATCCTATCTCTGACAGTAAGTGGGTAAGCCCAGTGCAGGTTGTACCTAAGAAATCTGGACTTACAGTGGTAAAAAATGAAAAGAATGAACTTGTTCCCACTAGAGTTCAGAATAGTTGGAGAGTTTGTATTGATTACAGGAGATTAAACCAGGCTACGAGAAAGGATCACTTTCCTTTACCGTTCATTGACCAAATGCTTGAACGGCTAGCTGGTAAATCACATTATTGTTTTCTTGATGGCTTTTCAGGTTACTTTCAGATTCATATTGCACCGGAAGATCAAGAGAAGACCATTTTTACTTGTCCCTTCGGTACTTTTGCTTACAGGAGGATGCCTTTTGGTCTTTGCAATGCTCCTGGCACTTTCCAGCGATGCATGATTAGCATTTTTGCTGATTTTATTGAAAATTGCATGAAAGTTTTTATGGATGATTTCACTGTTTATGGTTCTTCTTTTGATGCATGTTTGAGCAGTTTAAGCTTGGTTTTACAGAGATGCATTGAGACTAACCTTGTTTTAAATTATGAAAAATGCCATTTTATGGTTGAGCAAGGAATTGTTCTTGGTCACATAATTTCTGAAAAAGGAATTTCTGTTGATCCTGCTAAAATTGATGTGATTTCTACACTGCCTTACCCTTCTTGCGTTCGCGAGATTCGTTCTTTTCTTGGTTATGCAGGTTTTTACAGGCGTTTCATCAAGGATTTCAGCAAGATAGCTCTTCCGCTGTCAAACTTGTTGAAGAATGACGTTACTTTCGACTTCAATGACAAATGCAAACAAGCGTTTGACTTCTTGAAGAAAGCATTGACCTCCGCTCCCATAATCCAGCCCCCTGACTGAACCCTCCCTTTTGAGCTTATGTGTGATGCTTCTAATTATGCTGTTGGGGCTGTCCTTGCACAAAGAGTTGACAAGGCTGCCCATGTTATTTACTATGCTTCTAGGACTTTAGATTCTGCACAGTCAAATTACACTACCACTGAAAAAGAATTTCTAGCTATTGTTTTTGCTCTTGATAAATTCAGATCTTATTTGCTAGGTTCCAAGGTTGTTGTTTTTACTGACCATGCAGATTTAAAGTACTTGTTGAAGAAGCCGGATGCAAAACCGAGATTGATTCAGTGGATGTTGTTGCTCCAAGAGTTTAATGTAGAGATTAAAGACAAAAGTGGAGCTGAGAACTTAGTGGCTGACCACTTGAGCAGGATAGAGAGAGACGAAAATCCTTTTCCTATTCAGGATGACTTTCCTGATTAGCAGCTTTTACTTTTGCATGGGATAACCCCTTGGTTTGCCGACATTGTTAATTATCTTGTTGCTGGTGTTTTTCCTGCAGGTGCATCTAGATCACAAATTCACAAACTCAAGAGTGATGCCAAATATTATGTTTGGGATAATCCATATCTTTGGAAGTTTGGTAGTGATCAGGTAATTAGAAGATGTGTTCCCGACTATAAGATTGAATCGATTTTAAATTTTTCTCATGCATCTCAAGTCGGAGGATACTTTGGCCCTCAAAGGACTGCAAGGAAAGTCCTTGACTCAGGTTTCTATTGGCCCACCATTTTTAAGGATGCTTTTGAGACTTACCGCACTTGTAAAGAGTGCCAGATAGCAGGTACAAACATCACTCGCAAGAGTGAAATGCCTCAGCAGCCCATGCTTTTCTGTGAGGTTTTGATGTATGGGGAATCGATTTCATGGGTCCCTTTCCTGTATCATTTGGTTTCCTTTACATTTTACTTACTATTGATTATGTTTTAAAGTGGGTGGAAGCTATCCCCACTAGGACTAATGATTCTAGAGTTGTTGCAGATTTTTTCAGGTCTAATATCTTTTACAGGTTTGGAATACCGCGAGCTATCATCAGTGACCAAGGCACTCATTTCTGTAACCGCACCATGGAATCTTTGCTCCAGAAGTATGGAGTTGTACACAGAGTCTCTACTACATATCACCCACAAACTAATGGGCAAGCTGAGATCTCAAACAGGGAGATCAAACAGGTTTTAGAGAAAATGGTGCAGCCAAACAGGAAGGACTGGAGCCATCGTCTAGAAGACGCACTTTGGGCTCAAAGAACAGCTTTCAAGACACCCATTGGGATGTCTCCTTATCGACTTGTTTTTGGTAAGGCATGTCATCTTCTTGTTGAGATAGAACACTGTGCTTATTGGGAGGTGAAAAGTTGTAATTTGGAGATGCAACAAGCAGGTATTGAAAGAAAACTCCAATTACAACAGCTGGAAGAGCTTAGGCTAGAGGCTTATGAAAGTTCTAGGATTTATAAAGAGAAAACTAAGCACTTCCATGATAAAATGATTTCTAGGAAGGAATTTTCTATGGGCCAACAGGTTTTACTGTTTAACTTCCGCCTTAAGCTTATGGCTGGGAAACTTCGATCCAAATGGATTGGCCCTTTTGTTGTTACTAATGTTTTCCCTCATGATGCAGTAGAAATTAAAAGTGCAGTTACTGACAAAGTTTTCAAGGTTAATGGGCAGCGCCTTAAGTTATTCCATGAGAGTTATGTGCCTGAAGATGTTGCCATAGAAGAGCATTCTTTGGAAGTGCCCAACTACACTGCAACTTGACCAGGGAGCACTTTTTCCTTTCTCTCACTCTTACTTTATAATTGAGTCCTTTTCATTGAGGACAATGTATGTCTTAAGTGTGGGGGAGGGAACCTTTTGTTTTTGTTTTCCTTTTGTTTTTATTTTTGTTTGTTTGTTTTCTTGAATAAAAAAAATGGAATTTACATGCTTTCTTGTTAGTTATTTTGCTACATCTGTGAATATTCTCTCTGTTCTTGGTCGAAAGATTTGTGGTGTGATGTGATTTACTCTTTTTGTGCATTCTTGGTATATATGTTTAACTAAGCTCTAAATTGTACATCACTAGTGATAGATCACTAACCCTTGTGAGATTTCGAGCCTAATAATGGATAACACATAAAAAAAAATCCATCTTTTCTTTCTTGTGTGATTTCACTCATGTTTGTTAGTCTCTAGAACTTGAATTGACTCTTGTTAAAACTTTTTGTTTACTTGTGCACACTGAAATGATAAAGGCATGTTGTTTTGTTTTATTTTTAACCAGTTAGCCAAAAAGCCAACCTTAACAATATTATCCCTTTGTTTGGAAACCCCTTGAGCCTATTATCCTTTTTTGTGTTTAGAACTCATTACAAGCCGAAAAGTGAAAAAAATGTATCACCCTATTCAAGGGGTTAGAAGAGTCTTGTATGGAGTTGTGTGGGGTAGAACATTATGCTTATGATGATGTTGTTATGGTGTTGGTAGAAAAGAAGAAAAAAAAATGAAAAATGAAAAAAAAAAAATATAGAGAAGGTTGTCAATTTTAATCTTTCTAAAAAAAAAAAAAAAAAAAAGAAGAGAATTAAGTTGTAAGTTTGTTGTTCAATAGAATTTCCTTTTGAGATGTTTTGTAGTTCAACTTCCGCAATTTCTTCAAACCTCTTTTATCTCTTTGAATTTTAACTTAGTACCCCTTAGGATATATCTCACCCTGACCTTGGCCAAGTTACAACCATAATAAAAGTCCTCTTGATCTTTTGTGTGCAATGTATTTCAATGGTGAATGTTAGAGTCTTTTCAAGCTTATGGTAGTACTAACTTTCATGTTGTGCTTTGAGTGTATACAGTAACCTAAACACTTGAGAGTTGAGTGGAAACAGTTTATCTTGTGAGGATCTTGATACTTTTGATGTAATTTTTGGTAATCTGTTTTTCATACTTACTTTGAATGTCACAGTTGAATCTCTCACTAATGCCATATCTTGAAGCTTAGACTTAGAAGTGTGTTTGCATCTTGTGTCCTGATAACTTTTGAGTCTGCATGCTCTGTTTCATTTTTGTTTTGAAGTTTTTCTGTTTTGAATTTTGAATTTTGCTCGGAGTGCAAAAGTTTAAGTGTGGGGGAATTTGATCAGTGCATTTTGATGCACATTCCTCTATGTTTATACTTATACATTTCCATACTTTACTTTGGTTATTTTTCTATTTTAATGTGTTTTTATAAATTAGTTTATTTTTACACTTATTTGATTTTCGTACTTTATTTTCAGCATTAGCAGTCTGCACTAAAATGATCATATCTGGAGCTACAGGAATCGGTTTCAGACGTTCTATCAGTCGATGGAAAGCTAAGACAGAGAGCTACGACTTTCATGAAGAAGTCAGAAGCTGAATCGGACGGTAGCAGACCTGAAAATGTCGTTGAAGTTGAAGCATTAGATATAATTTGTTTTGGGTCACTTGTTTTGGGCCTGGGTTATGTATTTGACCCAGTTGGGTTGTAAACCGAATTCCCTTCTCTTGTATAAGGGGAGAAGCATGTTACTTTAGCTTCCTCTCTTTTTCTTTTCACAAAATTTGAATCTTTTGCTTTTGTACGATTACGATGAAGAACTAATCTTTCTGAGTCGATCTGCTGTAATTCAGGTTCCAACACTTGAGATTATTATAATGTTAATTTTAGTTTAATTCCTTTCAATGATATTTTGTGTTCTTGTATGCTTAATTCAATTGCATGAAATATATTGATTCAATTTGGTTGATTGTATGACCCTAACATTGGCACGACACGTTTGCTTAATTCGTTTTTGTGTCAGATCAATCATGTTTGCTTAATCCATGAAAACTTATTCCGTTTGCTTAATCTGGACAATAGGATCATACATCTCACGAACTTCACTACGCTTGTCACTGAGTTTGTATCCAAATAGGAATAGACAATCCACTTAGGGTATTAAAATTATAATAATCGATGATAGTAGGAACTGAATCGGTAGATTAACTTATTTCATAATCACTTTTGTTAATCACTTTTTCTCAATCGAACACCAAACCAAAACCCCCCTAATTCGATTTAACTTTGGTTAGTAATAATCAAGAATCCTTGTGAGAACGATATCCGAGTTACAGTTGTCGCTAAACTACCATTTGAAAATCACTCGTTTTTTATCCGCGTGCGACAGCGGATCAGTGACTGAACAATTACAACTCCATAAAACTTTCCAACTCAGGTATTCACACAATACAAGAGAGGCTCACAAAAGTACAAACCCTGGTACTCAATAACAACTGTGTATATTCAGTGCCTATTCTAGATTAAATCCATCCTATTTATATCACCAAACTGAACTGGATTTGGGCTTCAGAGTCACAGCAATTCAACTCCACAGAATCTGCGACCTATTCTTCTCTAGAATAGTTTCTTCAATCCTAAGTTTCCTAAAGTGTCTCCACACTTAGAAACAACATATTCCTTTTAGAATCAGAATCTCTAATTCCTCAATATCGGATGCCACCTAGGACAAATTCACATTCCCATAAAGACTAGAAAATAGATAACAGTTATTCCAAACTGTAATAGACAAAGATGTTGAATCAACATGATAGGACATCTTGTCTAACAACTTAACCTGCAGCCAGTTCAACATGTTAGAACATCTTGTCCAACATCTTTCTGTTAAGTTAGTTTTACCAAAATTGATGTCAACCTCAAAGGCTTGGACTCATCAATCTCCCCCATTGGCAGATTTTGGCTAAAACTAACTACAATTAACCTGCAGACAGAATTATTCAGAACAGGGAGACCAGATCATCAGAACAGCAACGGAAAAAACTTTGTCTCCCCCTCAACTAGTACCTTCTTCTACAAGCAACACTACTCCCCCACAATGGTTAGTACCAGTCAGCAGTGGTTAGTAAAGTTAGTATTACTCCCCCTTTTTAGCCATAATATGACAAAGGCAGAAAGACTAGCTCAAAAACCAAATAAATAGTATAGAGTAATTAAAGTACACACCCAACTAAAAGAAAATTATCCTGGGCATTAGGCCCTTACCAAACCAAAACAAAATAAAAAAAATGAACTTGAACTTGAGAGAATGCTTGACAACCCTCTCAACCTTGATGGGAATACATATTCAGATACTTGAATAGCATTCCCATACCCAGTGGAATGTTATATATCTTCAGATAGGCAAACTCTAAGCTTGCCTCTCAACACTTCAAATTGATTCGCGTCCAAAGCTTTATTGAAGATGTCAGCTAACTGATTCTCTGTGGCAACATGCTTTAGGGTTATGACATTGTCTTCCACAAGGTCTCGAATTAAGTGGTGCCCGATGTTAATATGTTTAGTTCTGCTGTGCTGAATAGGATTCTTTGAAATATTAATTGCACTCAAGCTGCCACAGAAGAGTGTCATAACATCTTGCATGACATTATATTCAGTCAGCATTTGCTTCATCCACATCATTTGAGAACAGCTACTCCCTGCAGCGATGTATTCAGCTTCAGTAGTAGACAAGGACACACAGTTTTGCTTCTTACTGAACCAAGAGATTAAGTTGTTTCCTAGAAAGAAGCATCCACCAGAGGTGCTCTTCCTATCATCTAAATTCCCATACCAATCAACATCACAGTATCCTATTTATACACAGTTAAAGTTATGCGTATAGAGTAGTCCATAGTCACATGTACCATTAACATACTTCAGAATTCTTTTGACCTGATTAATATGGCTAACTTTAGGTTCAGCCTGATATCTCGTACATATTCCTACTACAAAAGTTATATCAGGTCTGCTAGCTGTAAGGTATAGAAGACTTCCAATCATGCTTCTATACAGACTCTGGTCAACACTTACCCCTTTCTCGTCTTTAGACAACTTCAAGTGAGTAGGAGCGGGAGTCCTCTTGTGTTTTGCATTCTCCAAACCAAACTTTTTAACAATATTTTTGGCATATTTCCCTTGACAGAGAAATATAGAATCTTCTATTTGTTTGACTTGGAGACCAAGGAAGTAAGTTAATTCACCAACTAAGCTCATTTCAAACTCAGATTGCATTTGCTTGACAAAGTGTTGAACCATCTCTTCTAACATTCCCCCAAACACAATATCATCGACATAAATTTGTGTTATCATGAGCTTTCCTTCCCTTTCTCTGACAAAGAGGGTTTTATCAATTCCTCATTTTCTGTAGCCATTGGTGACAAGGAAGTCAGTTTGCCTTTCGTACCATGCCCTTGGAGCTTGTTTCAACCCATATAAGGCTTTCTTCAGCTTGTATACATGATCTGGAAATGTAGGATCAACAAAACCTTTGGGTTTTTCCACATAGACTTCTTCGTTCAGGTATCCGTTTAGAAAGGCACTCTTGACATCCATTTGAAAAAGCTTGAACTTCAACAGGCAGGCTATTCCAAGTAGCAGTCTCACAGACTCCAGTCTAGCAACAGGAGCAAATGTTTCATCAAAATCCACTCCCTCTATCTGAGTGTACCCTTGGGCAACAAGTCTAGCCTTGTTTCTTGTGACTACACCGTGTTCGTCAGACTTCTTCTTAAAAACCCACTTTGTCCCAATCACATTTGACCCTTCTGGTCTTGGTACAAGATCCCAGACCTCATGCCTCTTGAACTGCCATAGCTCTTCTTGCATCACATTAATCTAGAATTCATCAGTCAAGGCCTCCTTGACATTCTTGGGTTCTATCTTCGACACAAAACAAGCACTGGCAACAACATCTCGTGACCTGGTCATCCTTCCTCCATTTGGGTCTCCTATTATGAGTTCCTTGGGATGATCTTTTTGAATTCTGATGGAGGGTCCCTTGTCAACCCTCTCAGTCATTGTAGGTTCATGATTGACATCAATGGATTCTACAACACCCTCAGAGTTCTCTTGTGGTGTTTCAATATCCTCCGTGACATCTTCCTCCCCATGGGAAATAATGCTCCAATATCATTTGTAACTTCGGCTTCTATAGGTGAGTCATCAACCACAACATTTATAGACTCCAATACCACTTGAGTTCTTGAATTATAGACTCTGTAGGCTCTACTAATTGTAGAGTATCCTAGGAAGATTCCTTCATCACTCTTGGGATCCATCTTCCTTCTCGGTTTACGGTCTGCAAGGATGTAACATTTGCTTCCAAAGACATGGAAGTACTTCACAGTTATCTTTCTACCTTTCCACGGCTTATACAGTGTGGCAGATGTCCCAGATCTGATTGTTACCCTGTTTAATATGTAGCAAGCTGTGTTCATTGCTTCATCCCAAAAGTGATAAGGAAGTTTTTTGGCATGAAGCATGACCCTTGCACATTCTTGAATTGTTATATTCTTTCTCTCAACCATACCATTTTGTTGTTGAGTGATGGGTGAAGAGAACTCATGACTGATTCCTTCTGAGGAGCAGAACTCATTAAACTTACTGTTCTCAAACTCCTTCCCATGACCGCTTTTGATTCTGACAATGCCACAATCCTTCTCTCTTTGAAGTTTTTGACACAGTCCTTTGAAAACTTCAAATACCTCTGACTTCTCTTTGATGAAGTGCACCCAGGTGTACCTAGAGAAATCATCCACTACAGCATAAGCATATCTTTTTCCACCAAGGCTTTCAACCTGCATAGGTCCCATTAAGTCCATATGGAGAAGCTCTAAGTTTTTTGAGGTGGTCTGATGTTGAAGCCTTTGATGTGACATCCTAGTCTGTTTTCCAATTTGGAATTCCCCACATATTTTGCCTTCATCTATCTTTAGATTAGGAATACCTCTGACAGCCTCCTTGGATATGACTTCTTTCATTCCTTTCAAGTGCAAATGACCAAGTTTCTGATGCCATATCTTCACCTCATCTTCTCTTGACACCAAGCAGGTGGAAGGGCACTTAGTTTCATGGGGAGCCCACAAGTAACAGTTATCCTTAGATTTGGTACCTTTCATGATAAGTTCCTCTTTATCATTTGTTACCAGACACTCAGATTCACAGAAGTTAACCTTAAGGCCCTGGTCACACAATTGGCTAATACTTATTAGATTTGCTGTCAAACCTTTGACATACAGGACTTTATCAAGACTGGGTTGACCATCATACTTTAGCTTACCAACACTTTTATCTCTCCTTTTGAACCATATCCAAAGGTAACATGGCCAGTGGAATGGGGTTTGATGTCAACCAAGAACTTCTTGACACCTGTCATGTGTCTAGACAGCCACTATCAAAATACCAGTCTTCTTTAGTAGAGGCTCTCAAGGAGGTATGAGCTATGAAGGCGACAGTTTGATTCTTAGGGATCCACTTCTTCTTTCCTTTAGGAACCTCTTTTCTTCTTTTAGGTGGAGTTGATGATTTAGGATAACCATTCAACTTATAGCAGTAAGCCTTTAAGTGACCGTACTTGCCACAGTGATGGCACTTCTTGTCCTGATTCTTTCTTCCTGGAGAGTTGTTCTGAGGCCTTTGACGATGTTGAGACATCCTTCTTGACATCAATTGAACTGAGTTCCCACCAGACCTTTGTCCTTTGTTCTCAACTTGATCATTGTAGCTGAGACCTCTTCCACTTCCAGTATTTCTTCCTGAAATAAGAATTTCATCTAGCACATCTGAACTATTATTTAGCATCCTTATATACTTGGTCATGTTGTTAAGTTTGGAGTTTAACAACACTACTTCATCCTCCAAATCAGAGATTGTGCCCAAATGATTTAGTCTTTCATCACAAAGTTGGGCAATAAGATTCTGCTTATCTTGTCCTAATTGACACAATTCAACACTTCTAATGCATACCTCCTTATATGAGGCAGCTAGTTCACCAGGGTTGAGATATCCAATATCTGATTTCTTGTCTGAATCATATACTCCAGTGAGTGCAAACACACGTTTAGTAGATTCTCCATCGCTCGAGGAGTCATCTTCAGACCACGAGGTGGATAAACCTTTCTTCTCCTTCTTGTGGAAGGTGGGACATTCACCTCTTGTGTGTGTCCAAAACCCCCGCACTTAAAGCATTGAATTCCCTTTCCTCGGTTGGGTTTCTTATCATAAATGTTATTTCTTTGATTTTGTGGTTGGCATTTATTTTGCTAAAACTATTCTAGCAGCAAGATGTTGAAACAAGATGTTCTAATTTTCTGCATTCAACATGTCGAATAAAGATGTCCCATACTGGCTCATAGGACATCGCGTCTGTTTTTGGTTTAAAAAGAAGATTCTGTTGCTGTTATCTGTTACTGAATATTCTGTGAATATTTAGTTATCCTATGTGGCATCCAAAGTATTTTTGGGTTGAGTTTTTGTGTTGGTTTTCGGATTCTCAGCGTTTTCTAACTATGGAGACATATTAGGAAACTTTAGATTGAAGACCTATTTTGTTGGAGTTTATTTTGCAGATTTGTGAGCAGTCTCTTTGCTGCGTTTTTGAAGCCCAATCCAGTCCAGATTTAATGCTATATATTGATTGGTGTAAACCTAGTTTAGGTGTGGAACTTACGTGTGTTTTTTGTTAGGGTTTTTTGAGTGTTATTTGTGAGCCTAACTGGTATCATTCTGATAACAGTATAAGGACTGGTTTTTTGTGTTGTATGTTCTGTCAGTTACTCATAAGCTTTTAAGCATTGAGTTTCTTGTGTGTCAATTCTCATAAGCTTTGAAGTATTGAGAATTGTGTGTTTTGAAAGTGTGGCTTTCGTTTTGTTACTTGTGTTGAAAGGAACCAATCACGGGTTGTGATTGTAGAGGGATTTGAGGAGGGCCTCATACCTAGGTGAGTCTTAGGTAGAAGTCATAGGAAAGGTAGTGATTAAGTGAGCAGATTCTAACCGGGTGTGGTTGTTGTATGATCTGTGAATTGATACTATTGTATATTGGTTTCGTCCCTGGCTTGGTAGCCCCCAGAGTAGGATTGCTGATCCGAATTGGGTAACCATATCATTGTGTTCTTTACTTTCTGCACTGTTATTATTATTGTTATCTTGTTCATTGTGTTGGATATCCGTGTCTCAACATCTGTGTAGGACATCCGATATCTGTGCCAGAATTTCAATTGGCATCAAGAGCTTGCACCCTTGTTTGGTTCTGGGTGAGATTCAGGGAAGGTACTTTCTGGTACAATGGACAAGGACAGAGGATTTTTGAACAAACCACCTCTTCTTGATGGTTCCAACTATGACTATTGGAAACCAAGGATGATAGCATTCATCAAATCCATGGATGATCAAGCATGGAAAGCTGTCATCAAAGGATGGGAACCCCCAAAGGTTAAAGATGGAAACGGTAATCATACTGATGTGGTGAAGGAAGAGGAAGACTGGGATAATGCAGACTATAAAGGGTCTGTGGGAAATTCCAAAGCCATGAATGCTCTGTTTAATGGTGTTAATAAGAATATCTTCAGGTTAATTGAACATTGCACCATTGCAAAAGAGGCGTGAGAGGTCTTGAAGGTTGCTCATGAAGGGACTTCAAAGGTGAAGATGTCAAAACTTCAGCTTCTCACTACCAAGTTTGAGAGTTTGAAGATGAAGGAAGATGAGAGCATTCATGATTTTCACATGAACATTATTGAGATAGCTAATGCTTCAAGTGCCCTAGGTGAAAAGATGTCTGATAGCAAACTGGTCAGAAACATCCTCAGATCCCTACCTAAGAGATTTGACATGAAAGTGACTGCTATAGAGGAAGCTCAGGACATAGATAAGATGAAAGTGGATGAACTTGTGGGATCACTTCAAACATTTGAATTGGGGATCAGTGAAAAGTCTGAAAAGAAAAAGAGTATAGCGTTTGTGTCAAATGCTAGTGATTCAGACGATGAAGGTAACCTGGTCAGAGATGAAGGGGTATCTAAAGATTTGGTATTGCTTAGAAGACAATTTAACAAAGTGTTGAAAAGGATGGACTGGAAGTCAAGAGCAAATGTTCAGAACAATTCACTCGACATCAGTAAAAATCAGGATGGAGGCAGAAGGTCCAGAACGGAAGAAGACTCCAACCAAGGGAAGAGAGTTCAGTGCTTTGAATGTGAGGGATTTTGGCACATAAAAACTGAGTGTCCCGCGTATCTCGAAAGGCAGAAGAAGGGCCTATCTGTGTCTTGGTCAGAAGGAGAGTCTGAGAGTGATCTTGAAGAAGAATTAGCAAAATTGGTGACAGCCTTGACCGGAATATGTAAGTCTGATGGAGAAACAACTTGTGAGTCTGATTCTGACAAAGAATCTTATATTGGAGAACTCACTAAGCAGGAAGTCTTCACTGGTTTCTCAGAGTTGTGTATCAAGAATGAAGAGAGGTGCCAGATAATATTAGAACAAAAGGTTCTGATAGCTCAACTAGAAGCTGAGAAGGAAGAACATCTATCAATCATTGCTGATCTTAAAGAGGAGGTTGTATGGCAAAAGTCAAAACTTGACAATATGACCAAATCTATAAGAATGCTGAACAATGGTACCACGCAGCTGGATGAGATTCTTCAGACTGGGAAAAATGCTGGAAATGTACAAGGTCTTGGTTTTAACAATCAAGCAGAGAACTACAAGAAGCCTGTATTAAAGTTTGTTCCTCAGAAAATAAAGCAAGAGGAGGAGATGTCAAATCACATGTTTCAACATCAGATGAAGCATCAGAAAATAGTATGCAGTTCAAAGTATAAACCATGGAGATGTCATTACTGTGGAAAGATTGGTCACCTAAAGTCCTTTTGCTACAAGTTGCACGGTTATCCCAAAACTGCTCATCAACAAAATAAAGGACAGAGTTGGGCTAAAGTAAAGAAAAGATGGACTCCTAGAAATATGATGGCTGGTTTCATAGCACATACCTCTCTCAGAGCATCTGCAAAGGAAGATTGGTACTTTGACAGTGGTTGTTCAAGACACATGACTGGTGTGAAGAAATTATTGTCAGATATCAAGCCTCACTCCACCAATTATGTCACTTTTGGGGATGGATCAAAAGGTGAAATAAAAGGTGTTGGAAAGCTGGACTACACAGGACAACCAAATCTAGATCGTGTTCTATTTGTCAAAGGGCTGACTGCAAATTTGATCAGTATAAGCCAACTGTGTGATCTGGGACTCAAAGTAAATTTCACAAAATCTGAATGTCTAGTAACCAATGAGAAAGATGAAGTTGTTATGAAGGGAATCAGGTCTAAGGATAACTGCTATCTGTGGAATCCTCAAGAATCGGAAAGTTTGTCTACCTGTTTGATGTCAAAGGAAGATGAAACCAAACTGTGGCATCAGAAATTGAGTCATTTACATTTGAAAGGGATGAAGAAAGTTATGTCAAGTGAAGCTGTTAGAGGTATTCCCAAGCTGAAGATTGATGAGGATAGAATATGTGGTGAATGTCAAGTTGGGAAGCAAACAAGGGTGTCACACAAAAGGCTTCAACATCTTACCACAACTTCTAGAGTTCTGGAACTGCTTCACATGGACTTAATGGGACCTATGCAGGTTGAAAGTCTTGGTGGGAAGAAGTATGCCTATGTTATCGTTGATGATTACTCCAGATTCACCTGGATAAGCTTTATCAGAGAAAAGTCTGAAGTATTTGCAGCCTTCAAAGAGTTGTGTCAAAGGATTCAACGGGAAAATGATTGCGGTGTTGTTTGAATCAGAAGTGACCATGGGAAAGAATTTGAAAATAGCAGGTTTGAGAGTTTTGTTTATCTGAAGGAATCACTCATGAATTCTCATCACCGATCACTCCTCAGCAGAATGGTGTGGTGGAACGCAAGAATAGGACTATACAAGAGTATGCAAGGGTCATGATTCATGCCAAGAAGCTTCCATATCATTTTTGGGCTGAAGCCATGAATACCGCTTGCTATATACACAATATGGTGACTATCAGATTAGGTACTTATGTTACTCTTTATGAGCTATGGAAAGGTAGAAAGCCAAATGTGAAGTATTTCCATGTGTTTGGGAGTAAGTGCTATATCTTGACGGATCGTGAGCAGAGGCGAAAGATGGATCCTAAGAGTGAGGAAGGAATATTTTTGGGATACTCTACAAACAGTAAAGCATAAAGGGTATTTAATTCCAGAACTAAGGTGATGATGGAATCCATAAATGTGGTGGTTGATGACTCTGGCAAAGATGAAGATGTCCCAGATGATGTTGGAGCATGCTTTCCCATGAACAATGAAATCTCACAAGACATTGAGTCCGTAGAAGATAATGCTCAAGAGACCGACACTAGACCTGAGAATGGAGAGGTAGAGGATGCTAACGGGGGACCCTCTGTAAGGATTCAGAAGGGTCACCCTAAGGAGTTGATTATTGGAAATCTGAATGAAGGTGTAAGAACCAGAACGAGGGAGGCTGTGTCAAATGCATGTTTTGTTTCAAAGCTTGAACCAAAGAATGTCAAAGAGGCATTGACAGATGAGTTCTGGATAAGTGCTATGCAAGATGAGCTCTGTCAATTCAAGAGGAATGAAGTCTGGGAACTGGTACCACGACCAGCAGGAACAAATGTGATTGGAACAAAGTGGGTTTATAAGAATAAGTCTGATGAACAAGGAGTTGTTACCAGAAACAAAGCCAGATTAGTTGCTCAAGGATACATACAGATTAAAGGAGTAGATTTCGATGAAACATTTGCTCTTGTGGCCCGATTGGAATCCATCAGATTGTTGCTAGGAGTGGCATGTTTGTTGAAATTCAAATTGTTTCAAATGGATGTCAAGAGTGCCTTTCTGAATGACTATCTTAATGAGGAAGTTTATGTTGAGCAGCCTAAAGGGTTTGTGGATCCAAATTTTCTTGATCATGTCTTCAAGCTAAAGAAGGCTTTGTATGGGTTGAAACAAGCTCCACGAGCTTGGTATGAAAGGCTGACTGAGTTCTTAGTCAAACATGGATACAGGAAGGGTGGTATTGATAAAACACTTTTTGTCAAGGAGAAGGATGGGAAACTAATGATTGCTCAGATTTATGTAGATGATATTGTGTTTGGTGGGATGCCGGATGAAATGGTCCAACATTTTGTCAACCAAATGCAGTCTGAATTTGAAATGAGCTTGGTAGGTGAATTGACTTACTTCCTTGGATTACAAGTCAAGCAGATGGAAGATTCCATTTTTATTTGTCAGAGCAAATATGTGAGGAATATTGTGAAGAAGTTTGGACTGGATAATGCCAAGCATAAGAGAACTCCTGCTCCTACTCACTTGAAGTTATCCAAAGATGAAAAGGGAGTGAATGTTGAACAAAGTTTATACAGAAGCATGATTAGCAGTCTGCTGTATCTCACAGCAAGTAGGCCAGACATAACCTTTGCTATTGGTGTATGTGCAAGATACTAAGCAGAACCCAAGGTCAGTCACATCAATCAAGTTAAGAGAATTCTTAAGTATGTGAGTGGTACATGTGATTATGGGTTGTTGTACTCCCATGACTCAAGTTCCATTTTAGTAGGATACTGTGATGCTGATTGGGCTGGAAGTGCTGATGATAGGAAGAGTACCTCTGGAGGTTGTTTCTTTTTGGGAAATAATCTTATTTCATGGTTTAGTAAGAAGCAAAACTCTGTATCTCTCTCTACTACTGAAGCTGAGTACATAGCAGCTGGAAGTAGTTGTGCTCAACTGGTGTGGATGAAGCAAATGTTATCTGAGTATAATGTCACACAAGATGTCATGACATTATTTTGTGACAACCTGAGTGCTATTAATATTTCAAAAAATCCTATTCAACATAGCAGGACTAAGCACATTGATATCAGGCATCACTTCATCAGAGAACTTGTGGAGGACAAAGTCATAACTCTTGAGCATGTGAGCACAGAAAATCATCTTGCTGACATATTTACCAAGGCTCTGGATGCAGTTCAGTTTGAAAACCTGAGGAGCAGACTTGGGGTTTGCATTCATGAAGAACTATAGCAATTAATGTTCCTTCTGGCTGCCAGATTGCAAAGATTAAAGGTGGTTCTGGTAGTGCAGTGTGTGCAGGTGGTTGTGAAGGGGAAGATGCTGCGGTTTGTGCATGACACTTGGTCATGGGATGTGGTGTGCATCTACTCCCTGATGCTGTTTATTCTAGTTTATGACTTGACCAGTTCTAAAAAATTAATAACTGTGCTACTTGCCTTTGTCATATTTTTGGCTAAAAAGGGGGAGTAGTGTGCGTGTGGTAAGTCTTGTGATGTGCTTGTGCTGGTGCTGCAACTGAGGTGCATATGGTGAAGCGTGTGGTAAGTCTTGTGCTTGTGCTTATGCTGGTGCTGCAGCTGAGGTGCATATGGTGAGGGGGAGAATGTTGAATGTTGTTGTGTTGCTGCAGTTGAGGGGGAGTTTTTTATGCTGCTATGTTGTGTTGTGTGTTGGTATTATTGTGTGTTTCGCTGCTGTCTCTGATATGGATGTTTTGCTTGTATTATCTTTACAAGATTTGTTTGGTGTGTAGTTTTAGCCAAAATAAGCCAAAGGGGGAGATTGTTATTTATTTGATTTTGTGGTTGGCATTTATTTTGCTAAAACTATTCTAGCAGCAAGATGTTGAAACAAGATGTTCTAATTTTCTGCATTCAACATGTCGAATAAAGATGTCCCATACTGGCTCATAGGACATCGCGTATGTTTTTGGTTTAAAAGGAAGATTCTGTTGCTGTTATCTGTTACTGAATATTCTGTGAATATTTAGTTATCCTATGTGGCATCCAAAGTATTTTTGGGTTGAGTTTTTGTGTTGGTTTTCGGATTCTCGGCGTTTTCTAACTATGGAGACATATTAGGAAACTTTAGATTGAAGACCTATTTTGTTGGAGTTTAATTTGCAGATTTGTGAGCAGTCTCTTTGCTGCATTTTTGAAGCCCAATCCAGTCCAGATTTAATGCTATATATTGACTGGTGTAAACCTAGTTTAGGTGTGGAACTTACGTGTGTTTTTTGTTAGGGTTTTTCGAGTGTTATTTGTGAGCCTAACTGGTATCATTCTGATAACAGTATAAGGACTATTTTTTTGTGTTGTAAGTTCTGTTAGTTACTCATAAGCTTTTAAGCATTGAGTTTCTTGTGTGTCAATTCTCATAAGCTTTGAAGTATTGAGAATTGTGTGTTTTGAAAGTGTGGCTTTCGTTTTGTTACTTGTGTTAAAAGGAACCAATCACGGGTTGTGATTGTAGAGGGATTTGAGGAGGGCCTCATACCTAGGCGAGTCTTAGGTAGAAGTCATAGGAAAGGTAGTGATTAAGTGAGCAGATTGTAACCGGGTGTGGTTGTTGTATGATCTGTGAATTGATACTATCGTATATTGATTTCGTCCCTGGCTTGGTAGCCCCCAGAGTAGGATTGCTGATCCGAACTGGGTAACCATATCACTGTGTTCTTTACTTTCTGCACTGTTATTATTATTGTTATCTTGTTCATTGTGTTGGATATCCGTGTCTCAACATCTGTGTAGGACATCCGATATCTGTGCCAGAATTTCAATAACTAGTTCTTCTTCCAAAGTTTCTCGATCTATAGATGTCGGAAGTCTGAGCCTTGACATTGGTTTTAGACTTCTCATCCAGTTTCTTCACAGTTGGTGATACTGTTTTTTAAGAAACCTCACTGTCATACCCCAAATTTTGACCACCAAGATTTCCCATCATTGTGCAAATCATCATCACAATATGGATGTACCTACATGCCTCATCAGTCTCCTCAAAGATGATTGAGCATTCACTACAATCAAGAATTAGGGTTTCAAGCCCTCTCAGAGCACTTAGACAAAGGATCAATCAAGAAATGACATGATCTTCAACTTGTCTAGCCTCTTAAACACCCACAAAGGATCAAGAGGACTCCCACATCAAGAATCAAGCACAAGGTTGCAACATTCCAAGTGGATTTAGCCTCAAGATCGCCCGTGTCACCAAACCAGGGTTTTGGTCGACTGAGGCCTCCAGATGAAAATTTCCATCTGGACATGAACCAATGCCTCAATGTCTGGTCCTATAAGCTCAAAAGGATCTCAAGAGCCCATCCACAATGGCAAAATCACCTTGAGGGTCCATCTATCAAAAAATCAAGAATTAGGGTTTTGACCTAATTCAACCCTTGAGTTAACTTGTGAAGCGAGGCATGAATTGAAGCTCCAAAATGAACTTCAAAGACCTCAAATACATCACATTAACATTTTTACAAGATTTGATTGACTCAAAGAGCTCAAATCATAATCCACAAGAACTCAAAACCATCTGATCACAAATTAGAGTTTCTGATGGAAAAAGGCAACCCTATCCTTGACTGTTGACCTACCCTTGATTCAAACCTTGGGGAGGGGTCCAAGACATTCCTAAATACCCTTTGAGGTCATACATGAAGTTTAATTAAGCCCAAGGATTGATTTCACAAAAGAATCACAAAGTCAAAATTTCATCTAATGAAAAAGTCAATTGTACAAAAATCCAAGTTTGACTTTTTGGATTTTTGGTCAACCAAGGTTCCTTAACCCTAAAACAAAGTTAATATGTGATTTGAATCATCATTCATCAAGAAAAATCAAAGAAAGTGAGTTAACTTGTTAAAGGGGTAACCATAAAAAACTTAGAATTTTTCTAAGTTATGGAACAAAGTGGCTAGGGTACCAACTTCCAAGGACCATAACTTGAGGTCCAAGCAACCATTTTGGATGATCCAAAGCTGGATTTGTAGCTCTCATTACATACTTCAAAAGTGTCAACTACATCTCATTCCAATTCTTCATGGATTTTTAGTTATGGAGTGATCAAAGTGGATAAAAACATGAAAATGACATTTTTCCAACACTTAGTGAAATTTTCACTAAGTCATAATCTGCCTTATTTTTTCCAAAATGTAGAGGCATTTTTCATTGTAATTCAAGTTGATTCAAAACCAAAGTTGGACATCATGTTGAAATTGGATATGTCAGCTTTCCAAAATGTCCAAGAACTCCATCAAACTCCACCTGAGCTAGAGGATATGACAGCTGCAACATACCTTGCTGCAAACTGTTTTTGCAAGGCAGATTTGTGCCTTAGTGCTCGAATTGATCAATTTGGGAAAATTCAAACATGGTTATCTATCTGCGCACTTCAAGGGGGAACAACCAAGGGACAAACACTGATCCATAAACCTCCCAAGTCTTTGGAACTACAAGTAGGTGTGCCACCCCTAAATGCTAAAGATGCCTCAAGACTCCAATTTTGTTTTGAGGCATTCAATGGATGCATAGAGCTGGCATGTATCAGTCCATGATCAACCAATTGAGTCAAGATAAGCTCATACAACAGAGAACCATAGGCATGTGCTCTAGTCTCAAGTCAATGGCTAGAGGAGACTTGAGATTCCATTTGATCACAATTGGCCAAAGGCCTGCTGCAGTTGCCACACACTGTTGCTTGAAAAACAAACTTGACACACTATAAATAGACCTTAATTGTGATCAGTTTGAGTACACCAAAGCACCCAAACTGATGATTTCCTCAAAATCTCCCTTTCACTCCAATTTTGCCTTCTAACTCAAGTCACTATCGGGTTTTGAGTTTGAGAGCAATTCCAACCAAACCAATCACACACACACCTCATAAACATCATATGTGAGTAATCCATTACACAAAATCACATCTGGAACACCAAATTCTCAAAATCACCAACCAATTGCTCAAGTTCTTGATAGATTTGCAGTTGAGGTACCACAACCAGTTCCAACTCAATTTAATCCACTCCAAGCATTCAAACACACTCCTTGGCACCTAAGGAAGCTGTCCAGATCATTGGAACCTAGTTGTAACACCTCCAACTCCAAACTCAATCACCAGCTGCAAGAGGTAAGCATGAACTCTTCAAACTCCATGATGCATGCATATTTTACTGCACAATAATTTTTCCATATGTTCATAATCATGTATAGAGTGATAACCCTCAATCAATTGCCATGAATCAATCGTGTATGGAATTTCATTGTGTTCATGCTGAAATTAGGGTTCTTGAGGTTTTCTTCTGATTTCTCACTCAATACTTAATATAAATGCAATTAATCTATATGGTTGTGATCCTTGTTCAAAAACGAACAAGATTGGTACTTGAATCGTGCAAAACCATTGAGAAAACATGGAGAAAAGTGAGAAAACATAAATCTGCAGAAACAGGGCACGCGGGCAAGAACTTAGTGTTCTTGGCGCCCTTTTTCAAATTTTCAAATATTTGAATATTTTGATATTTTTGTTAATTAATTCAAAAATTAATTTCTCTCTGAATATTTATGTTTTTGAATTGATTCTTTTTCTTAAAATTCACTAAAATGTTTAAATATTTTACTTTACAAAAAAATCCAATTTATATTATTTTTTTTTAATATAGTTAGAATTTTTACAATTTATTTCATTTTATTTGTTCTTAAACATTTTAAAATGGAATTTCCACCTTGATTTTTCAAAACCAATTGAATTTCAAACTCTCGTGTAAGTAAACAAGATTTTTCAAAATATTTTTCAAGGTGTACAACTTATTTTTGAATATATTTGGTATTTTATATCATTTTTTCATTTAATTTCCTTTGAAAAATAACATTTTTTTTAAATTAGGGTTTTCTCTCGATTTAAAATTTTAAAACACTTTGGGCCTCTAATAGAGTGTAAGACCCAATCCCTTTTTAACCAAAACCATTTTGGGCCTCAGACAATGTATAAGTCCCAACACATTTTCAAAAAATCTCGGCGCGATCGCCAGTTCAAAATCAAATCATTTGGGCCTACCCTCGTGTTGTAAGTCCCATTCTCTTTTCTTTAAATCATTTTGTGCCTCTAATAGAGTGTAAGACCCAATCCTTTGTAAATACAAACCAATTTGGGCCTCAGATGTTGTATAAGTCCCACTGTATTTCCAAGTCTCGGCGTGGTCGTCGCCTTTTAAGACAAAAACCTTCTGGGCCTCCCCTCGTGTTGTAAGTCCCATCTTTCTTTTTCAAAATCTTTTTGGGCCTCTCCTTGAGTTGTAAGACCCATCCCTATGTACAGAAAACCTTTTGGGCCTCAGTCGTTGTATAAGCCCCAGTACAGTTTACAAACAATGATACGATTACTGTTTTTCATCTGGGCCTCTCCTTGAGTATAAGCCCCAACAATCTTTTAAAAAAAAAACTTCTCTTTTGATTTAGATTCAAACATACAGTTGTTATCAAAACTTTCTTTAATTTCTCAAAACAACTAACAATACAGCTATGGAAGCTTGTTCGCCTGTAAGTTTTTAACCGCTTTCTTTTACTTACTTGCACATATACAAGTATATATTTGTTTGAACAACATGGAAGCTTGCTCACCTATAAGTTTTATCAGCTTTCATTTACTTGATTATATATATAACTGTATTGTGGGAAGCTGCTCACCTGTAAGTACTTCTTTCATATCCTTTTAAATACTCGTCATATATCAACTGTATATATACTAGTATATCTATTTAGAGTTTTCCCCGGCAACTAGGTCTAAAACTAGGTAAAGCCAGTTGGTTACTCTTTAATACAGTCAAAACTAGATCCCCATAGGACTTCCAGATACAGTCTTGCCTTCTCTTGGGCTTAAACAATATGGAACAAAGAGAAAGGTAGTATTCTCGGTGAACCTTTTCTCAGACTGTCACCCCTAGAAATTGTCAAAGAAATTCTACTCCCCGGAGGTGATCTATTCTCGGTGAATAACATCTTTTGAGTTTCTTTAAACCACAGAACTATTCATGAAATGATATATTCTCGGTGAATAGCATTTCTTGAACTTTTCTTCGGTTTGAGACCCACAGGCTTCCTAAAAGCATCCCCGCCTCCTCTTGGGCTTCGTACAAGGATCCTTCGACTTCTTAGAAGTTCTCATGCCTTCTCTTGGGCTTAATACAAGGACCCTAAAGACCTCTTAAAGGTATAAGACAGAAATTAGTCATCCTTCGCTAGAGCATTCTTTCCAGTAAGAGTTGATCCTCAAGGCATCTGATATCTCAACTCTTCCGTAACCCTCAGTAAGAGTTGATCCCTCATTTGGACCTGCCTCGGGATCTCAATAATCCCCAACAGAAGATAGCCTCCTCTTAGGCTTTGTATAATGATCTTTCCTCAGCATAGTCAGCCTCCTCTTGGGCTTTGTACAATGATTCTCCCCAGCGGAGCTAACCTTTTCAGACTCTCTTGTTGAGTCCATCACCTTTTCAGACTCTCTTGTTGAGTCAATCACCTTTCAGCACTCCCTTGTTGAGTTAACCCTTTTAGCCTCAATCCTGGGCTTTGTACAGGACAAATAAAAACACTCTCTTGTTGAGATAATCTTTTATAGCCTCCTCTTAGGCTTAATATAAGGATTTCCTCTAGCAGAAGTCAGCCACCTCTTAGGTTTGGTATGATGATTTCTCCAGCTTGTTCAGCCACAATCCTACGCTTTGTACAGGACAGATAAAAGCACTCTCTTATTGAGTCAAACCCTTTTAGCCTCAATCTTGGGCTTTGTACAAGACATAAATCTTCATAACCTTCTCTTAAGCTTGGGACAAATATCTTCCCTAGCGGAGTCAATTCCTCCCAGCCTTTCTTTAGGCTTTGAGAAATAAATTTCCTAAGCTGAGTCAAACTTATTTCAGCCTCAATCTTGGGCTTCGTACAAGACAAATAATACTCCCCCAAAGAGTCAAACTCATTTTAGCCTCAATCTTAGGCTTTGTACAAGACACCTAAAATATCCTCAGCCGAGTCAGTAAAATCCTTTTAGCCTCAATATTGGGCTTTGTACAAGACAGACATAACATTTTCCCAGGAAAAGTTAAACTTTTAGCCTCCTCTTAGGCTTTGTATAATGATATCCCCCAAAGAGTCAGTCTCTTTTTAGCCTCAATCTTGGGCATTGTACAAGACAGATAAACACTCTCTTATTGAGTCAGTCTTTTCTAGCCTCCTCTTAGGCTTTGTGTAAGGACTTCCCTAGTGGAGTCAATCAACCTCTTAGATTCAACCTTGGGCTTTGATCAAGGCACACAAAAATCAACATCCCCTTAAAGGAAATCAAAATCCCTCTGTAGGAAGTCATTTCTCTATTTATCACTCTTAAAAAAAAAACAAAATAAACCTTAATCCCAGATAACTCTTATAAGTGGCACACTTGTTGATTCAAATATCCAAGCTGTCGTCCATCTTTTATCCTGGAAAAACCCTTTCATCTAATTGCTGTAAGCGGCAAGCCTCTGGATTATTTATATCCATGCCACTGTCCCCCTCTTAGTATGAGAAATTCCTAAAGAAAGATGGCATTGCTCTATACTGAGTTAAAAGTTTCCTCATTCAGGATAACACCCCTATAAAGGAAATTATGGCATTGCTGGATTCATATATCCTAGTTAAAGTAATCCTCCTTTATAAACAGTCACCCAACGGTTGTGATAAACAGACCAAATGTCTCCCTTTAGAGATGAAAAATTCTCTCTCAGTCAAACCTTTTAGCTTCAATCTTAGGCTTTGAACAAGACACAAATACTCAACCGTTTAGCCTCAATCTTGGGCTTTGAACAAGACACCCAAACATCTATTTCCTCCCTTAGAATAGGAGGAACTACGATTGCTCTGATTTCCCTGTTTCGTTTAAACGGGAATACGTAGGCATAAGATTGCAAAATCTTAGCGAGCATACTAATAAAAAACTTTAGGTCCAATACCTTCATATCAATCAAAACTTAGGTCTTGTACCTTACCAAAAACATCAGAAAAACCCGAACATCATCAAAAACTCATTTTCTCTCTCATATTTCCCAAGAAGCATTCCCAACCCATTAACGGATAAACACCATAAAGTACAAAGCAAAACCTAAAGCTAACATCCTGCGGATAACCACATATAAGATGGGTAATTGACAACTCCCCATTGTATAACCTGACCCCGAACTCCCCGAATCTCTTTAAGCGTTTGCTCAGTTAAACATTCACGTGCAAGGTTAGTTTTAGATAGCTTCCCTTTCCCTTTCAGCTTCACGGGACAAATAAGAAATCAGAAAGTAGCACCCCCCTCCTCTTCATTGAGGAGAAAACCCAATTCCGCGATAAGGGGGTCGCGTCACCGACAAAAATTGTGCGCTACACTCATAACTTTGGACAGATCCTCATTGGAGTCACCCTCCTCTTGGTTAGTCACTGTCATACCCCAAATTTTGACCACTAAGATTTCCCATCATTGTGTAAATCATTACCACGATGTGAAAGCACCATCATGCCTAATCAATCCCCTTCAAGAATTGTTGAGCATTTACTACAACCAAAGATTAGGGTTTCAAACCCTCTCAGAGCACTTGGACAAAGGGTCAATCAAGAAATGACATAATCTTTAACTTGTCTAACCTCTCAAACATCCATAAAGGACCAAGAGGACTCCCACATCAAGAATCAAGCACAAAGTTGCAACATTCCAAATGGATCAAGCCTCAAGGTCGCCAGTATCACCAAATTAGGGTTTTGGTCGACTGAGGCCTCCAGATGAATATTTTCCTCTAGACATGAGCCATTGCTTCAAAGCACAACTTAATATACTCCAAGGGACCTCATGGACCCAATCATCAAGTCATTTTAGCCTCAGGGGATGCATTTACCAAAAATCAGGAGTTAGGGTTTCTTGACCTAATTCACCCCTAAGTTGACTTTTGGGACAAAACATGAGCCAAGACCTCAAGAAATGATTTGAGGGTCTCCAATACACTACATTGATCCATTTGCAACAATGGATTGATCCAAGAAGCTTGATCCACAAGTTTCAATTTCAGCAGGACCACAATTAGGGTTTCGAGGGAAAAGTCAACTGCACCTTTGACTTTTGACCAAGACATGCTCCCAAACATTGGGACATGATTCAATACACCCTATAACACCTATGGAATATATCCATTAGGTTTGATTTAGGTCAAGGACTTGATTTCACAAAGGATCGCACAGTTTGGATTTCATCCGATAAAAAGTCAACTGTGCACAAAATCAAGTTTGACTTTTTGGGATTTTTCACAATTATGGTTCATTGACCCTAAAACAATGTTAATATGTGATTTTAATTATCATTCATCAAGAAAAATCAAAGAAAGTGGGTTAACTTGTAAAAGGGGTAACCATAAAAAACTTAGAATTTTTCTAAGTTATGGAACAAAGTGGCAAGGGTACCAACTTTGCAAGGCCATATCTCCCAAACCCTAAAGCCTTTTTCTCCCATTCAAAGCTCAGATTGTAGTCCATGTTACATACTTCAAAAATGTCAACAGGGCCTCATTCAATTTCATCATGGGTTTTGAGTTATTGATTAAGCAAAATCACAAAAAACTTGGATTTAACTTTTTTCCAACACTTAGAAAATTCTAGGCAGAATCTGTCTAAGTTTTTTTACCAACTTCCAAGGCACTTTTCACCTTGATCCAAGTTGAACCAGGTCTAGGGTCTAACATCAAAGTTAAAGTACATCATTCAAGCTTTCCAAAGAGTAGTAGAACTCCCTCTAATTTAAATTGAGCTGAGAGTTATGATCATTGAAAGTTGGCTCCAAAACCTGATTTTTTACAAGTCAGTTTGAGGTTTTTGCTCGAATTTGGATTTTGTGCATAAACACAAGCATGGTTATCCATCTGCACACCTCAAGGGGGAACAACCAAGGGACAAGCACTGATCTACCAGCCTCCCAAGTCAATGGAGCTATGTTTAGGCATGACACTCCTAAATTCAAAGATGCTTCAAATATTCAATTTTGTTTCAAAGCATTTAACTGATGCATAGAGGTGGCATTCATCAAGACAATGTTATCCAAGGTCAGTCAAGACTTATCCTTGAACCAAAGAACCTTAGGCTTGTTCTCTAACCTCAAGTCAATGGCTAGAGGAGACTTGAGATTCCATTTGATCACAATTGGCCACAGACCTGTACCAGTTGCCATACACTATTGATGCCAAAACAAACTTGACACACTATAAATGGCCTCAATTGTGATCAGTTTGAGTACACCAAAGCACCCAAACTGATGCTTTCCTCAAAATCACCTATTTCACTCCAAATTTGCCTTCTAACTCAAGTCACCATCGGGTTTTGAGTTTGAGAGCAATTCCAACCAAACCAATCACTCAAACACTTCCCACATAACATATTTGAGCTAATCAAACACTCAAAAACTTTCTGGAAGTCCAAAATCATAGACCTCAAAATCCACTTGAGGCCTATAATCAGTCAACACACCATGAAGTGGTCCAGCCATCTCCAAGCAGGTCCAAGGGTCCAAACACACTCCATATGGTGTAGGGAAGCTGTTCAGATCATCACAACTCAACTGTAACACCTCTAACTCAAAAATCAAATTGCTCTTGCTGCCACAACATACAAGTAAGCCTAAACTTGGTCATCTCATGATTCATGCATATTTCCTCGCATAATAATTTTTCCATATGTTCATAACCATGTATGGAGTGTTTCCCCTCAATTGATTGCTTTGTATGAATCGTGTATGGAATTTCTTAGCCTTCATGCATAAATTAGGGTTCTTAAGGTTTCTCTTTGATTTCTCATTCCATACTTAAAATAAATGAAATTAAAGACCATAGACATGATCGTGAGTTGAAAACGAGCAGATTGATATGTGGATTGTGTGATTTCATCAAGTATTCAGTGAGATTGATGAGAAAATACAAGTTAGACAAAAACAGGGCACGCGGGCAAGAATAAGGTGTTCTTGGCGCCCTTTTTCAAACTTTTGAATTTTTGAATTTTTATTATTTTTATTTAATTGATTCAAAAATTAATTTCTCTCTGAATTTTAATGATTTTGAGTTGATTCTTTTTTTCAAAATTCACAAAAATGTTAAAATATTTTATTTTACAAAAATTCCACCAAAATATTATTTATTTCATATATTTGATATTTTTGCAAAGAATTAATTTTTATTTGTTTTTTAACATTTTAAAAATTTTCTTTCTCTTGATTTTCCAAACTTAAATGGTTGTCAATCATTTTGTGGATAAAAACATGATTTTTGAAACATTGACCCAAAATCACAACTCATTTCTTACATGTTTTCAATGATTTTATTAATTTTTAATTAAAATTAATTCCATTTTTAACAAAATTAGGGTTTTGATTGATTTCACCCTCATCAATCTTTTTCAAAACAGTTTTGGGCCTCTAATAGAGTGTAAGACCCAATCCCCTTTGTAAATAAACAATTTTTGGGCATCAGATATTGTATAAGTCCCTCTGTATATTTTCAAAAGTTCGGCGCGATCGTCGCCTTTTTAACAAAATCAACTGGGCTTCTCCTTGAGTTATAAGACCCATCTTTCATTTTCAAACACTTTTAGACATCTAATAGAGTGTAAGACCCAATCCCCTTTTTGAAACCAAAATAACTTGGGCCTCAGTTATTGTATAAGACCCACTGTGATTTCAAAATCTCGGCGCGATCGCCGTTTTCAAAACATTTTCATATGGGCCTCCCCTCGTGTTGTAAGTCCCATTTCTTTTCCTTTTACCAAATAATTTGGGCCTCTCCTTGAGTTGTAAGACCCATCCCTTTTGTAAATAAACCTTTTTGGGCATCAGTCGGTGTATAAGTCCTGATGCGATATTCAAAACAACGGTGCGATCACTGTTAAAACTCGGGCCTCCCCTTGAGTATAAGCCCCCACAATCTTTTCAAAACAACTTCCTTTTTGATTTAGATTCAAATATACATGCTGTTATCAAAACTTTCTTTAATTTCTTTGAATAACTAACAATACAGCATGGAAGCTTGCTCGCATGTAAGTTTTAAACAGCTTTCATTTATTCGCTTTCATATATATAACTGTATTGTGGGAAGCTGCACACGGTAAGTCTTCTTTCATATCCTTTTAAATACTTGTCATATATCAACTGTATATATACTAGTATAGTTATTTAGAGTTTTCTCCGACAACTAGGTCTAGAACTAGGTAAAGCCAGTTGGTCACTCTTTAAATACAGTCAAAACTAGATCTCCATAGGACTTCCAGATACAATCTTGCCTTCTCTTAGGCTTAAACAATATGGAACAAAGAGAAAGGAAGTATTCTTGGTGAACCTTTTCTCAGACTGTCACTATTAGAAATTGTCAAAGAAATTCTATTCCCCAGGGATGACCCATTCTCGATGAAATGCATCTTTTGAATTTCTTCACACCTAAAAACTATTCATTAAATGATCTATTCTCTGTGAATAGCATTTCTTGAACTTTTCTTCGGTTTGGGACCCACAGGCTTCCTAAAAGCATCCCCTCCTCCTCTTGGGCTTTGTACAAGGACCATCCGGCTTCTTAGAAGTTCTCATGCCTTCTCTTGGGTTTAAAACAAGGACCTTGACGACCTCTTAAAGGTATAAGATAGAACTTAGTCATCCTTTGCTAGAGCTGTCTTTCCAGTGTCAAATCATCAGACCAATTTAGGGTTGATTCTCATCCCTTAAAACGCTAGCCTCTTCTTAGGTTTTGTATAATGATCTTTCCTCAACACAGCCAGCCTCCTCTTAGGCTTTGTACAAATGATTCTCCCCAGCGGAGCTAACCTTTTCAGACTCTCTTGTTGAGTCAATCACTTTTCATACTCTCTTGTTGAGTCAATTGCCTTTTTGTACTCTCTTATTAAGTCAACCCTTTTAGCCTCAATCTCGGGCTTTGTACGAGACAGATAAAAACGTTCTCTTGTTGAGTCAATCTTTTCCAGTCTCCTCGTAGGCTTGGTACAAAGGTTTCCCCTAGCAAAATTCAGTTTCCTCTTAGGCTTTGTAAAGATTTCTCCAGCTTGTTCAGCCACAATCCTGGGCTTTGTATAGGACAGATAAAAGCACTCTCTTGTTGAGTCAAGCCCTTTTAGCCTCAATCTTGGGCTTTGTACAAGACATAAATCTTCATAACCCTTTCTTAAGCTTGGGACAAATATTTTCCCCAACAGAGTCAATTCCTCTTAGCCTTCTCTTAGGCTTTGAGAAATACTCTCCAACAGAGTCAAATTCATTTCAGCCTCAATCTTGGGCTTTGTACAAGACACTTAAAAAATCCTCACTCGAGTCAGTAAAGTCTCGCATTTAACCTCAATCTTGGGCTTTGTACAAGATAAATAAATATTTCTTTCCCCCAGAGTTAGTTTCTTTTCAGCCTCAATCTTGGGCTTTGTACATGACACATACAAACCTCCCTGACAGAGTCAAAATTCCTTTTAGCCTCAATCTTGGGCTTTGTACAAGATAGATATCACACTTTCCCTAAAAAGTCAAACTTCTAGCCTCCTCTTAGGCTTTGTATAATGATATCCCCCAAAGATTCAGTCTCTTTTTAGCCTCAATCTTGGGCTTTGTACAAGACAGATAAACATTTTCTTGTTGAGTCAGTTTTTTCTAGCCTCCTCTTAGGCTTTATATAAGGGCTTCCCCAATGGAGTCAATCAATCTCTTAGCTTCAACCTTCGGCTTTGATCAAGGCACACAAAAATCAACAATCCCCTCAGAGGAAGTCCAATCCCTCTTTAGAGATGACAAATTCTCTCTCAGTCAAAACCTTTTAGCTTCAATCTTGGGCATTGAACAAGACACCAAACATTTTTTCCTCCCTTAGAATAGGAGGAACTACGATTGCTCTGATTTCCCTGTTTCATTTAAACGGGAATACGTAGGCATAAGATTGCGAAATCTTAGCGAGTATACTAAACAAAAACTCTGGTCCAATACCTTCATACCAATCAAAACTTAGGTCTAGTACCTTACCAAAAACATCGGGAAAACCTGAACATCAACAAAAACTCACTCACTCACTCATATTTCCCAAGAAACTTTCCCAACCCATTAATAGATAAACACCATCAAGTACAAAGTGAAACCTAAAGCTAATATCCTGTGGATAACCACATATAGGATGGGTAATTGACAACTCCCCATTGTATAACCTGACCACGGACCCCCCAATGTCTTTAAAGCGTTTGTTCAGTTAAACATTCGCGTGCAAGGTTAGTTTTAGATAGCTTCCCTTTCCCTTCCAGCTTCATGGGATAAATAAGAAATCAGAAAGTAGCACCCCCTCCTCATTGTGGGGAGAAACCCAAAAACCAGTGATAAGGTGGTCGCGTCACCGACAAAAATCGCTCGCTACAGTAAAATGGCGACTCTGCTGGGGAGTCATTGTCTGTATAGGACTAGGATTATAGCTCTTAAGAGGTCTAGGATTTTAGTTTTAGGAATGAATATATATATATATATATATATATATATATATATTGCTTTTACTAATTGATATCCGTGTTTATTTTTCTGCTAATGAGACTGTGGGTGATGCCGCATCTGGAAAGTTTGAGTGGCACCTAAGATAAGTGATGACACTAGACGGTTAATCTTATAGGGTGTGACTCCCAAATAAGAGACCCCGGTCGACCATCGAATAAGTGGAGACACCCTTTGCGGATTCAATGTCTAAACGACTTCGGTTGTTGAAAGCAGATTGGTTGATTGTGGTATCTATGAAACTGAGGATTTAGTAGGCTGAGACCATGTTACTATTTTGTAGTGCGGAAGCTATCGGAAATAGTTGTCACACGATACTACCCTCATTTGAGATCACTCTAAGATACTGCAGCTCGCTCGGGTGAACCAGTCTACTGTTGTTATCCCAAGAGGGGTCAATGACTTTGAGGACAGGTACAAAAAATCACCAGTACAACCTTTGGGGATGGGTAGAGCCATGACTTCATGACACCGAACCTTTGACCCCATGTTTTTTCTATGTTTTTGTGTGCTGCATTCATGCATCCATTTCATTAAAAAAATTTAAACAAAGAAAAAATTTCTCTTATAGTCTCTCCTTTTCAAATTAAACTATGACATGATTGCAAATATCAGAGAGAAATATTGTGGTATGGATTTCGATAGAAGGAAGACGCACAAGTACACCTTCAAGGTTCCAAAACTAGAGGATTTGAGAGGGTTGGCAAGGATGATCATCAACCCTGATGCTTTCAGATCTAAGTACGGAGGTCTGCTGTCTCTGTTAAGGGTCCATGTAATTGAAGGAATCCTGGCTACACTAATCCAGTTCTACGATCCGGTCTTTCACTGTTTTACATTCCCAGATTGTCAACTTGCACCAACACTAGAGGAGTACTCTCACCTGACTGATTTACCCATTACTGACCAAGCTCCCTTTTTTGGACTAGAAGAAATTCCAAAGGATCAAACCATTGCAAGAGCAATCTCTTTGGACGAGTCAGAAGTCAGGACTCACATGACCATTAAGGGTGGAATCCAAGGTTTACCAGCCAAATTTTTGGTAAAGAAAGATCTATACTTTGCTAGTATAGGTAACATGACTGCTTTCGAGAGCGTCTTTGTTCTGCTCACCTACGGGTTATTTCTGTTTACCAACATTAATGACTTCGTTGATATCAATGTCACTAAGATTTTTCTGATTGGAAACGTTGTATCGACCTTGCTCGCAGGCACTTATCATTTTGTACACTTAAGGAATTTGTACAGTGGAGGAATGATCACATGCTGTGTACCCCTGCTATACAAATGGTTCACTTCCCATTTACCCAAGTCTGCTGCTTTTTGGGATCATAAGAGTACTTTACATTGGTCGCAGAGAATTATGTCTCTTACCTACTCCGACATAGACTGGTACAATTGGATCTATGACGGGATAAGAATCATCGACCGTTGTGGAAACTTCCCCAATGTACCCCTCATAGGAATTAAAGGAGGAATCAACTATCATCCAGTTTTGGTTCGTCGTCAATTCGGGTACCCGACGAGACATGTCCCGCGTAATGTTTATCTGGAAGGTCTTTTCTTCAAGGAAGGAGAAAATGACAGGGCACTAAAGACATAAATAGTGCATGCCTGGAAAATTGTCCACAGGAAAGGAAAAGAGTCTCTAGGAAAACCAGACTGTGTCTCTGAGGAACCTTATCTCCACCGGGTATAAACTAGAGCTCTCAAGCTGAGGATGCCTTACCCTCGTCAAGTAGTTCTCCCGTTAAAGGAATATGTCCTTTATTTTATGTCAGATACGGAAAAGCTTCAGGTTACTCTCAACAAAATTCAACAGGAGAAGAAGTCTTGGAAGAACAAGTACCGTATTCTCAGTGTGGAGTGTAACAAAATACATCAACTGTTAAAAGAAAAAGATGCTTTGATCTAAATTTTAGAGCAACATGCTGTAGAAAATCAAGATGACCAAAGGAATTTGCTCGCTTCTTTCACTTGGCAAAGGAATGACAACCCGACAACGGCTCAAGAGCCCCGGTCAAAGAAAAGGAAAGCACCAGAACCAGCACCTGAGCTCTCCTTAGAGAGGACTCAGGATTCATAAGTTTAGACTTTTCCTTTTACAGCACTTTGTAAATTACTGTATTTCCATTTCCGCAATCTTTGAATTTAATAAAAACGGGGTTTTTTTCTCATTGTATGATATTTGCAATCCAATTGTTGATGTTTATTTTGATTAAACCAAAAAAATAATTTAATATAATAATTGCATATCATTCATCATTCTCACATAACCCATTCTTCTTACCTACGAATCTCACGTTTGTGTCTCGATTTTAGAGTTAATCTGTCTCATTCGTACAATACTCGGGCCAATCGACAAAAGAAAATGGATAATCTCGAGGAAGAGAACAGAGAGTTGAGAGAAGAACTCGACGCCCTGAAAGAAGATCTGAGAAAGCTTCACAATGACATGCAAGCTCTGACAGCAGCTCAGATACAATGGACTGTGATCTCAGAAATCACATCAACACCCATAGTGGAGAAGTATGATCCTCAGTATAACATGCCTAAAGACCGTCCCTGGGGCATGCCTATTAATTATATCACGGAAGGATATATTCCGCCGATCACGGAAGATCCAGAAACAGCAGCAGGAGCTGCTGGGCCTGAAGGTTACAAACTTCGGGAAAGCGAAGATGCAACGGGCATGCCAGTAACTCCTGAAGGTTACAAACTTTGGGAAAGGGAAGCACCAAAAGTCACTGCCATAGTAACTATACCACCACCTGTGGTACACACTGTCCCGGAAGGACAAATTCCACAGATACCGTCTGGTGGAAACGAAAGTATGTACGACAGAATGCATGAGATCCAGGAACAATTCCTAGAGATGCAGAAGGAACTGCAAGCCATTCGCGGCCAGGATCTATTCGGGAAAGATGCCGCAGACCTTTGTTAAGTCCCTAATGTGAAAATTCCGCATAAATTCAAGGTGCCCGAATTTGAGAAATACAAGGGCAACTCTTGCCCTCAAAGCCATTTGGTGATGTATGCTCGGAGGATGTCAACTCAGACAGAGAACCAACAGCTACTGATCCATTATTTCCAAGATAGTTTAACCGGTGCCGCACTCAAATGGTACATGGGTTTAAACCGCACTAAGATCATCACTTTCAGAGATCTTGGCGCTACATTCGTTCAGCAGTATAAGTATAACCTGGACATGGCACCGGACAGAGATCAACTTAGAGCCATATTGCAGAAGGACAAGGAATCCTTTAAGGAATATGCTCAGAGATGGCGTGAAATTATCACCCAGATTTGTCCACCTCTTGAGGAAAAAGAGATGACAAAGATCTTCTTAAAAACCTTGAGCTCATTTTACTACGACAAAATGGTCGCCAGTGCACCCAGTGACTTCACTGAGATGGTGGGCATGGGAGTTCGTCTTGAGGAAGCAGTCCGAGAAGGACGTTTAGTTAAAGATGTTGGACCATCAAGCAGTACCAAAAGATACGGTAAACGGTAATGCTCTCCCTAAGAAAAAAAGCAAGATATTGGCAATATCTCTCTCAAAAAATAAAGGCGACAGTACCAACCAGTAGCAGCTGTAACTCCTGCTATCGACCCTGTGCCTGTTCCAACGTATCAACCTCAGGTTGCTCAGAGCCAACCGAATCAACAACAATATCAGCAAAGGGCACAACAACCTCTTCAGCAGGCTCGTCCTAAGTACAACAATAACCGTACAACGCGACCACCAGGGTTCGACCCTATACCAATGTTGTACACAAAATTGTTTCCACTTCTACTGGTCAAGGGGCACGTCTAAACCAGGCCTCCTCTTAGAGTACCGGAAAATCTGCCTTTTTGGTTCAAAGCGGATCAGACTTGCCCTTATCATCAAGGAGGACCAGGACATAACATAGAAAACTGTCTCAGCTTCAAATCCTATGTACAGAAGCTTGTCAGGAACAGGGTCTTATCCTTCAAGGATATAAATACAAATGTTCAGACGAATCTGTTGCCTCAACACGAGAAGGTTGCAGTAAATTTGATAGAAAAAGAGTCTAAGCACAGATATCAAATTCACGATGTACTCTTATTAGGAACTAACCTGGTCCAGATGCATTGTAGACAGAGCGGATACAATCATATACCGTCTCATAACTATCACCAGTGTGATATTTGCTCTAAAGACAATCAAGGATATTATGTGGTACAATCAGCTCTACAATAACAGATGGATCTCGGATGGATCCAAGATCACCGAATTCGTGAAGTCAACATGACTTATACAAATTCCAACATCATGCAGAACCACAACATTCTAGCAATGAATGTCAACTTTGTGGCAATGCACTCAAGGCAAAGCCAACATCAAGATCTACCACGACACGATTATGATTCCTGTCTGATTTGCTCGGTAAATAATCAGGGATGCTCTTTTGTACAAGAGGCCCTCCAGCGTCAGATGGATCTTGGATGGATTCAGGATTACCGCGATAGAAGTCAGTATTAAGTTAATATGATTCAAATCTTTGATATTCGCTTGATGAATACTAGCTTGGTGGAGTTACACGCTACACAAGTCCAGCTCGGTTTCCTGACTTCACATGATAATCAGAACTGTAAAGTGTGTCATGGGAATGAACAAGGATGTGCACTCATTCAAAGAACAATGCAACACTAATTGAACCACTGGTGGCTTCCAATCTATCTAGATGAAGACACGCAACAAGTCAGTATGTCTAACGGGAACCCTACTAGGCATTAAAGTCAAGATGTTAGATCAATGGAAATAGATCTAGTGAGGTTACACTGCATACATATTGGACGTGGCCGGGTGCCACCACACAACTATGAGCGTTGTAGAATTTGCTCAGAGAATAATCAAGGATGCTACCTCGTGCGGGCAGCCCTTCAAAGTTAATTGGACCACAAAGAGATTCAACCATGGTCAAGCTCTGGTTCAATGTTGGACTATTATCCTAATCAAGCCAAAGATGTTGTCTTGATCCCTAAGCGAGAAATGGCCAAAGACGTGTGTGCCATAATCCCTCTACTCCATGAATCAAGAGTTCCTCTTGATGGTGGAAAGATTCTCAACCTCGAACCAATTGAGGCCGGCTATGATGGTCAGAAAAATCAAAAGGCTCCTGTAGTTATCTATCTGCCAGGACCAGTACTGTACAAGTCTGATAAGGCTATCCCTTACAAATACGGTGTAACAACAATTGAGAATGGAAAGGAAACTCCATTACCCTCCGTCGTGAATAATGCAGACATCAGTCGAGTAACACGGAGCGGTCAGATCTTCAACCGAGGAGTGGGAGAACCTACCAAAGAAAAGGAACCTCAAATAGAAGTGCCCAATCAACCAGTCGGTCAATCCAGTGATCCCGACCTTTCAAAGAACAACGATGAGATGCTGAAGCTCATCCAAAAGAGTGAATACAACATTGTGGATCAACTGTTGCAAACTCCTTCAAAAATCTCAGTGCTATCTATTTTACTCAGTTCCGAAGCTCATAGGGAAGCTCTACAGAAAGTATTAGAGCAGGTCTTTGTGGAACAGGATGTGTCAATAAGACAATTCGAAAACATCATCTCCAACATCACTTCTTGCAACAACTTGGGGTTTAGTGATGAGGAACTGTCGGAAGAGGGCCAAAATCATAATATGGCACTCAACATTACAGTCAATTGCCAGGACGATGCATTATCCAGCGTACTGGTAGACACCGGATCAACTCTAAATGTTATGCCAAAGTCTACTCTAATGCGACTATCATTTCGAGGATCTCCGATGAGAGGCAGTGAGGTCATTGTCAAAGTATTTGACGGATCCCGAAAAACAGTTATCGGTGAAGTCGACCTTCCCATAACTATCGGTCCTCACACTTTCCAAGTCACTTTCCAGGTCATGGACATCCGGGAAACATACAACTGTTTGTTAGGAAGACCTTGGATACACAAGGGTGGGGCAGTCACTTCGACACTTCACTAGAAGCTGAAGTTCATCAAAAATAACCAACTAGTCACAGTCTGTGGAGAGCAAGCCTTTATCGTGAGTAACTTATCGTCATCCACTTGTGTAGAACTTGAAGAGGTTGTAGGAATTCAGTTCCAAGCACTTTCAGTGAGCAATGACAATCAATCAGAAAAAGTAACATCGACTTCCTCGTACAAAGATGTTCTCAAAGTAATCAAAAGTAACAATGTAAAAGGATGGGGACAGCTTGTCATTCCTACTGATAACAAGGCGAAGAAAGGTCTTGGTTTTTCTTCAACCTGTACCCAGACTGCTACTAACAATGAAAGTTTTCATCCCATTCAGAACTTCTTTCATAGTGGAGGTTTCCTTCACCCAGTGTCTCAAGAAGTCCATACCATCAACGAGGGTGATTCCTCCGATACAGATGAAGAATGGAAGTCCTATCTTAACGAGGACGGTTATATGTCTCAGGGAGAGATGCTTATGCCATTTTTCTATCCCGCACAGAGTCCGAGATATATACCGAGGTCAGATGTCAAGATGATATACGGAGATTGTGATCCGGAAGGATGTCGTGCTCTACCAAACTCATTAGAGGAGGACACTCTGATGAAAGACAACTTTGACCATGACTATTATGTCCCAATGGATGGCATGCCTATCTGGAATCCGTACCTAGGAGACTTGGGGCAAAACACTCAGCCCGAAGATGCATATCAGCTGAGCATCATTGAAAAGAATACCTGCTTCCCCACCGAATCATGGGATCATTACTCAGGGCATTCTGAAGATATCCAGCACGGCGATGAATTTGCAAATATTATAGGACAAGAATTCCTTAACTTTGCTTTTCTCGAGGTCAATGTCATCGAAAGGGATGACTCCTCCAGATCCAAAGAAGTGTGGGATACCTTAGGACAACCGAGTGGAAAATACGACTTCATGGTCAAATACACCGCTCCTGAAAGCTCTTGTATTAGGCTCGAAGACATCTAGCCAACTGGATGGGGGAGATCTGCCTGAGAGTGAAAATAATGTGCAAGATACAACTGAAGAATCCTCCTACGACAACTCTGCCTGGGAGACAGATTCCAACGATCTTACTCCGCTAGAAATCAACATCATTTCTGAGGGCAAACCAAGAAGGAAGGTACCAGACTTTGTGATTCACCGAGGAGTTCGCCGCCAATGGGTTCCTGTCAATGTTCCGAAATTCGTTCATAAGTCTAAGTAATTGACGTCTTTACTTTAACCTTTCACCCTGCCCAGGTGAAACATATGTTTTTATAGGGCTCACTTTCTGTAAATGTCTCTCTTCGCTTCACCCAAAGCGACTGAGTTTTGTTTTATAGGGCTGTAGTTTCAAGAATCGACCAGATCATAAATAAAATAACGTCGTTCTGTAATTCCCGCAGTTATTGTTGTTTTCTCTTTTCACTTTTCAGAAAATGGTAATCCTAAAAACAACTCAAATAGTAAAAACAAGCAGTTTTCAGAAAATACACTGCACACACTCTTGCATTCTCTCCATCTCTTCTAAAACAAAACATCACGTCATGTAGATTGCTTGTTTTAAAACCCCATTAAAACATACGATCCAATGCCTTCTCCCAACTTTGAATTCGCGGTATTTGAGGCTGAAGAAGAAAATGACGAAGGAATTCCAGAAAAGATCTCCTGACTACTCAGACAAGAGGAAAGATCCATTGAACCTCACAAAGAGCCGTTGGAAACAGTAAACTTGGGTTCAGAAGAAGAGAGAAAGGAAGCCAAGATTGGGGCACTGCTCTGTCCGACTATCAAAGAAAGTTTGATAAAGCTTCTCAAAGAGTTTCCCAATGTATTCACTTGGTCCTATCAGGACATGCCAGGGTTGGATACCAGTATTGTTGAACATCATCTACCGTTAAGATCAGAATGTCCGCCAGTAAAACAAAGACTAAGACATAATCATCCAGACATGGCCATCAAAATCAAAGAGGAAGTACAGAAACAAATTGATGCGGGTTTCCTCACCACATCAGAATATCCTCAATGGCTGGCCAACATAGTACCAGTTTTGAAAAAGGATGGAAAGGTCAGAATGTGTGTAGACTACAGGGATCTGAACAAAGCCAATCTGAAGGATGACTTTCCCTTACCACACATTGACATGCTGGTAGACAGTACAACAAAGTTCAAAGTATTCTCCTTCATGGATGGATTCTCGGGCTATAATCAAATCAAAATGGCGCCGAAAGACATGGAGAAAACTTCGTTCATCACCCCATGGGGCACTTTTTGTTACAAGGTAATGCCGTTCGGTTTGAAGAATACCGGGGCAACCTATCAAAGGGCCATGACTACTCTGTTTCATGGCATGATACACAAAGAAATCGAAGTGTATGTCGATGATATGATTGCCAAATCTAGGACAGAAGAGGAGCATGTAACCCACCTGTCAAAACTATTCGAGCGGTTGAGAAAGTACAAACTCCTCTTGAATCCCAACAAGTGCACATTTGGTGTTCGCTCAGGGAAACTTCTAGGATTCATCGTCAGCCAGAAAGAAATTGAGGTTGATCCTGACAAAGTCAAGGCCATTCAAGAAATGCCTTCTCCAAAGACTGAAAAACAAGTCAGGGGATTCCTGGGACGTTTGAACTACATTTCCATATTTATATTCCTCATGACCGCGACATGTGCGCCAATCTTCAAATTACTAAAAAAAATCAGGACTGCGTTTGGACAGAAGACTGCCAAACCGCCTTCGACAGTATCAAGGAATACCTGTTGAATCCACTGATTCTATCACCTCCAGTGGAAGGAAGACTGCTGATCATCTACTTAACAGTCTTGGAAGACTCAATGGGTTGTGTACTCGGCCAGCAGGACAAAACCAAATGGAAAGAGTCTGCCGTTTTCTATTTGAGCAAGAAATTCACCGACTGCGAGACTCGGTACACTATGCTTGAGAAAACTTGTTGCGCTCTGGCTTGGGCAGCCAAACGTCTTCGCCAGTATATGATTTGTCACACTACTTGGTTAATCTCTGAGATGGATCCAATCAAGTATGTCTTTGAAAAGCCTGCTCTCACGGGAAGGATTGCCCATTGGCAGATGTTGTTATCAGAATACGACATAGAGTACCATGCTCAGAAAGCTGTCAAAGGAAGTGTTTTAGCCGATCATTTGGCTCATCAACCGATTGATGATCAGGAATCCGTCGGGTTTGACTTCCCAGACGAAAATGTCATGTACTTAAAAATGAAAGACTGCGACGAACCGCTACCCAGTGAAAGGCCAAAACCAGGTTCCCAATGGGGACTAATCTTTGACGGAGTTGTCAATCATTATGGAAACTGAATTGGGGCAATCATCGTAACACCTCAGGGTACCCCCTTTCCTTTCACTGCTAGACTGACATTCAAGTGTACAAATAACGAGGCCAAATACGAAGCTTATATCATAGGTCTCGAAGAAGCGATCGACTTAAGGATCAAGAACTTGGATGTATATGGCGACTCAGCCCTGGTTATCAATCAGATCAAAGGAGATTGGAACACCTACCAATCATGATTGATTCCTTACAAAGATTACGCAAGGAGGTTGTTACCATTCTTCAACAAAATCGAGTTTCATCACATCCCTCGTGAAGAGAATCACATGGCTGATGCATTAGCCACTCTCTCTTCCATGATTAGTGTAGGTCAATGGAATGACATACCCAAGATTGACATAATGTGCCTTGAAAGGCCCGCCTACATCTTCGTAATCGAAGTAGGCATAGACGATAAACCATGGTATCATGATATCAATGCTTCCTTCAAAAACAAGAATACCCACCTGGGGCATCCAAGAAAGACAGAAAGACCCTCAAAAGATTGGCAGACAACTTCTTCCTGAGCGGTGATACACTCTATAAGAGAAACTTTGACATGGTCTTACTTCGATGTGTAGACGAACCAGAAGCAAACATGCTGATGAAAGAAATCCACGAAGCATCCTTTGGCACTCATGCCAACGAACACACAATGGCGAGAAAAATTCTAAGAGCAGGGTACTATTGGTTGACCATGGAATCCGACTGCTACAAGTACATGAGGAGATGTCACAAGTGTCAGATATACTCAGATAAAATCCATGTACCGCCAACGCATCTCAAAGTTCTCTCTTCCCCATGGCCTTTTTCCATATGGGGAATTAACATGATTGGCGTGATTGAACCCAAGGCTTCGAACGGACATTGGTTCATCCTGGTAGCCATTGACTACTTCACCAAGTGGGTCGAAGCAGCGTCATACACCAATGTAACCCGACAAGTGATGGTCCGATTTATCAAAAACAATCTCACTGCCGTTATGGTGTTCCAAGCCAGATCATTACTGATAATGGATCCAAATTGAACAATAAGATGATGAAAGAGTTGTGTGCTGAGTTCAAGATCGAACACCATAAATCATCTCCCTACCGGCCAAAGATGAATGGAGCGGTAGAAGCGGCTAACAAGAACATCAAGAATATTGTTCAAAAAATGGTTGTAACCTATAAAGACTGGCACGAGATGCTACCCTTTGCTATTCATGATTATCGCACATCTATCCGCACTTCAACATGGGCAACCCCTTTCTCTCTAGTATATGGCATGGAGGCAGTGCTTCCCATAGACGTAGAGATCCCATCAATCTGGGTATTGATGGAAGCTAAGCTAACAGAGGCTGAATGGCGTCAAAGTCGACACGATGAACTGAATCTTATCGAAGAGAAGTGAATAACGACACTATGCCATGGTCAGTTGTATCAGTAAAAAATGAAGAAGGTGTTTGACAAAAAGGTCCGACCCCATGTCTTCAAGAAAGGAGACCTTGTGCTCAAGAAGATACAACCATTGCTCACTGATTCCCGGGGCAAATGGACTCCGAATTACGACGGCCCCTATGTGGTCAAGAAAGCTTTCTCAGGCGGCACCTTGAGACTCGCAACCATGGATGGAGAGGAATTTGCCTACCCCACAAATTTTGACGTAGTCAAGAAATACTTCGCCTAAATAAAAAAAAAAAGAAGAACAAAAAAGTCTCGGTGGATTGAAAACCCGAAAGGGCGGTCCAGGCAAAAATTAGAGACATAAGCGAAAATCGTCACGGTGGATTGGAAACCTAAAAGTACAATCCAGGAAAAAGTTAGGGATAATGGCAAGTAACTACGTCCAACAAAGGGGCAAATCCCTCTCCAGTCAAGGTCATCTTTGATGGAAGCTCAGGATGCCCAGAATTCAAAGTTGGTAGAAGGATAGCGGACGTTATGTTTCAATGTATCCCTTTTCCCTTAAATTACCATTTTCTAACTTTGTAAATCTCTATGGAATCACCCGCTTGGCTTATTTCCACCCTATCAATAAAATTTGAGCCCTAATGCTTTTGTTTGCAATTCTTATTAGTTTTAGCTGTACAGAATGATGTTTTAATATGATTAACGATTCTTGAAATAAAACAAAAATGAATTTACTTGTCAAACTTTTTCTGCTTTTAAAATAAAGATGGCAATTTCTTTTGACTATTGAACATCGAAAGAACATTGATCGCTTCTCCAGAAGTAATCAAACTTCAAAGTGCAGAATTAAAGTACTCCTTCTAAACCAGTGCACCTGAATGAAGGATCAACTGTGTTAGATGCAAATATTTCATTTGACATCCCCGACCGAGTTCTTATCTCCTAAGTCCGACCAAGGTTGTTCCCCACAGGGACTATCTCTCCTAAGCAAAGCAGAATTGCTATTTTGAACCAAATGGTATTTCTTCACCCCTGCAGTGGCCGAGTATCCAGTCGTGTTCATCCAATAGTCTGTATGTCGCGTCAGTTTTGTCAGCATAAACATACATACATCATGCATTATTGATTTACATTCATACTCATATTGCATCACTATCACTATGGTCGGTCTTATCCCCTAGTGATAAAAGTCATCTCAATCGAGTTGTCAGTTCTTTCCCCGTCAGGGAAAGTCACGTCTGAACAATCTCTCCTCCAGATTATTTCTGGATTGGAGACGGTCCCTTGACCACTTTGATAACTTGAACCTCTGAAGAGACAAGAAGGCCTTCGACAAAACGTCACTCTTCGCCATTGAAGATGATATCTTCACTTTCCCGGATTAAGGAAAATCCCCAGAGAAATCCTCTTAATCAAAGATTCGGCAATACAACAGTTTTTCTCTGGAAAATTCGCTGACGAAAAGGTCATCAGCACCTTAAAATAGGATTACATCGCATGGCATTTCCCCGAGAAGATATCGAGGAAAAGTATGATGTAATATTCCCGAGCAGAAAGTAGTCTCTCAAGAGACTCGTTTTCCCCAGTAGAGTCAGCAAATGGCATCTCCAACAGATAAGTTTGTACACCTCTACAGCTCGGACGAATGGGTTCCCCAGCAAGTCTGACATCAAAACCTTTTCCCATCAAATGGCATCTCCCCAGGAAAATTCGGCGAGAAGTTTGAGGAAAACCGCTACAAGTAGCGTCTCTTGTCAAGAAAGTTTATTGACAAAAGAAGTTGAGACCAGTTCCTTGGTAGAAGACCAGGATCGAGGGGAAGTTTATATCAAAAACTGAGACCAGTTCTTTGGCTGAAGACCAGGATCGAGGGGAAGTTTATATTAGAAACTAAGACTAGTTCCTTGGCTGAAGACCAGGATCGAGGGGAAGTTTATATCAGTACTGAGACCAGTTCCGTGGCTGAAAACCAGGACCGAGGGGAAGTTTTTACCTTTTCTAAGTTTCATTGCTTAGCAAAAGAAGATGGGTGAGCAAGCTGCCATTCGTAACCATCATCAAAATTTTGGGTATTCCGATATTTAATCCTCTTGCACCCCGAATGTCCGAATACAATCGCCATTCACACCTTCGGGTCCAAGAAGATTAAATAGGGGCATCTGTTATACCCCTAATTTTGACCACTAAGATTTCCCATCATTGTGCAAATCATTACCAGAATATGGAGGTACCATCATGCCTCATCAATCCCCTCCAAGAATTGTTGAGCATTTACTACAACCAAAGATTAGGGTTTCAAACCCTCTTAGAGCACTTGGACAAAGGGTCAATCAAGAAATGACATGATCTTCAACTTGTCTAACCTCTCAAACATCCATAAAGGACCAATAGGACTCCCACATCAAGAATCAAGCACAAAGTTGCAACATTCCAAGTGGATAAAGCCTCAAGGTCGCCAGTGTCACCAAATTAGAGTTTTGGTCGAATGAGGCCTCCAGATGAAAATTTTCCTCTGGGCATGAGCCATTGCTTCAAAGCATAACTTAAGATACTCCAAGGGACCTCATGGACCCATTCATCAAGTCATTTTAGCCTCAGGGGATGCATTCACCAAAAATCAGGAGTTAGGGTTTCTTGACCTAATTCACCCCTAAGTTGACTTTTGGGACAAAACATGAGCCAAGACCTCAAGACATGATTTGAGGGTCTCGAATACACTACATTGATCCATTTGCAACAATGGATTGATCCAAGAAGCTTGATCCACAAGTTTCAATTTCATCAGGACCACAATTAGGGTTTCGAGGGAAAAGTCAACTGCACCTTTGACTTTTGACCAAGACATGCTCCCAAACCTTGGGACATGATTCAATACACCCTATAACACCTATGGAATATATCCATTAGGTTTGATTTAGGTCAAGGACTTGATTTCATAAAGGACCGCACAGTTTGGATTTCATCCGATAAAAAGTCAACTGTGCACAAAATCAAGTTTGACTTTTTAGGATTTTTCACAATTATGGTTCATTGAACCTAAAACAATGTTAATATGTGATTTGAATCATCATTCATCAAGAAAAATAAAAGAAAGTGGGTTAACTTGTAAAAGGGGTAACCATAAAAAACTTAGAATTTTTCTAAGTTATGGAACAAAGTGGCAAGGGTACCAACTTTGCAAGGCCATATCTCCCAAACCCTAAAGCCTTTTTCTCCCATTCAAAGCTCAGATTGTAGTCCATGTTACATACTTCAAAAATGTCAACAGGGCCTCATTCAATTTCATCATGGGTTTTGAGTTATTGATTAAGCAAAATCACAAAAAACTTGGATTTAACTTTTTTCCAACACTTAGAAAATTCTAGGCAGAATCTGTCTAAGTTTTTTTACCAACTTCCAAGGCACTTTTCACCTTGATCCAAGTTGAACCAGGTCTAGGGTCAAACATCAAAGTTAAAGTACATCATTCAAGCTTTCCAAAGAGTACTAGAACTCCCTCTAATTCAAATTGAGCTGAGAGTTATGATCATTGAAAGTTGGCTCCAAAACCTGATTTTTTACAAGTCAGTTTGAGGTTTTTGCTCGAATTTGGATTTTGTGCATAACCACAAGCATGGTTATCCATCTGCACACCTCAAGGGGGAACAACCAAGGGACAAGCACTGATCTACCAGCCTCCCAAGTCTATGGAGCTATGTTTAGGCATGACACTCCTAAATTCAAAGATGCTTCAAATATTCAATTTTGTTTCAAAGCATTTAACTGATGCATAGAGGTTGCATTCATCAAGACAATGTTAACCAAGTTTAGTCAAGACTTATCCTTAAACCAAAGAACCTTAGGCCTGTGCTCTAACCTCAAGTCAATGGCTAGAGGAGACTTGAGATTCCATTTGATCACAATTGGCCACAGATCTGTACCAGTTGCCATACACTATTGATGCCAAAACAAACTTGACACACTATAAATAGGCCTCAATTGTGATCAGTTTGAGTACACCAAAGCACCCAAACTGATGCTTTCCTCAAAATCACCTCTTTCAATCCAAATTTGCCTTCTAACTCAAGTCACCATCGGGTTTTGAGTTTGAGAGCAATTCCAACCAAACCAATCACTCAAACACTTCCCACATAACATGTTTGAGCTAATCAAACACACAAAAACTTTCTAGAAGTCCAAAATCATAGACCTCAAAATCCACTTGAGGCCTATAATCAGTCAACACACCATGAAGTGATCCAGCCATCTCCAAGCAGGTCCAAGGGTCCAAACACACTCCATATGGTGTAGGGAAGCTGTTCAGATCATCACAACTCATCTGTAACACCTCTAACTCAAAAATCAAATTGCTCTTGCTGCCACGACATACAAGTAAGCCTAAACTTGGTCATCTCATGATTCATGCATATTTCCTCGCATAATAATTTTGCCATATGTTCATAATCATGTATGGAGTGTTTCCCCTCAATTGATTGCTTTGTATGGATCGTGTATGGAATTTCTTAGCCTTCATGTAAAAATTAGGGTTCTTAAGGTTTCTCTTTGATTTCTCATTCCATACTTAAAATAAATGAAATTAATGATCATAGACATGATCGTGAGTTGAAAACGAGCAGATTGATATGTGGATTGTGTGATTTCATCAAGTATTCAGTGAGATTGATGAGAAAATACAAGTTAGACAAAAACAGGGCACGCGGGCAAGAACAAGGTGTTCTTGGCGCCCTTTTTCAAACTTTTGAATTTTTGAATTTTTATTATTTTTATTTAATTGATTCAAAAATTAATTTCTCTCTGAATTTTAATGATTTTGAGTTGATTCTTTTTTTCAAAATTCACAAAAATGTTAAAATATCTTATTTTACAAAAATTCCACCAAAATATTATTTATTTCATATATTTGATATTTTTGCAAAGAATTAATTTTTATTTTTTTTTAACATTTTAAAAATTTTCTTTCTCTTGATTTTCCAAACTTAAATGGTTGTCAATCATTTTGTGGATAAAAACATGATTTTTGAAACATTGACCCAAAATCACAACTCATTTCTTACATGTTTTCAATGATTTTATTAATTTTTAATCAAAATTGATTCCATTTTTAACAAAATTAGGGTTTTGATTGATTTCACCCTCATCAATCTTTTTCAAAACACTTTTGGGCCTCTAATAGAGTGTAAGACCCAATCCCCTTTGTAAATAAACAATTTTTGGGCATCGGACATTGTATAAGTCCCTTTGTATATTTTCAAAAGTTTGGCGCGATCGTCGCCTTTTTAACAAAATCAACTGGGCTTCTCCTTGAGCTATAAGACCCATCTTTCATTTTCAAACACTTTTGGGCCTCTAATAGAGTGTAAGACCCAATCCTTTTTTTGAAACCAAAATAACTTGGGCCTCAGTTATTGTATAAGACCCACTCTGATTTCAAAATCTCGGCGCGATCAACGTTTTCAAAACATTTTCATATGGGCCTCCCATTGTGTTGTAAGTCCCATTTCTTTTCCTTTTTTCAAATAATTTGGGTCTCTCCTTGAGTTGTAAGACCCATCCCTTTTGTAAATAAACCTCTTTGGGCCTCAGTCGTTGTATAAGTCCCGATGCGATATTCAAAACAACGGTGCAATCACTGTTAAAACTTGGGTCTCTCCTTGAGTATAAGCCCCCACAATCTTTTCAAAACAACTTTCCTTTTGATTTAGATTCAAATATACATGTTGTTTTCAAAACTTTCTTTAATTTCTTTGAACAACTAACAATACAGCATGGAAGCTTGCTCGCTTGTAAGTTTTAAACAACTTTCATTTATTCGCTTTCATATATATAACTGTATTATGGGAAGCTGCGTATGGTAAGTCTTCTTTCATATCCTTTTAAATACTTGTCATATATCAACTGTATATATACTAGTATAGTTATTTAGAGTTTTCCTCGACAACTAGGTCTAGAACTAGGTAAAGCCAGTTGGTCACTCTTTAAATACAGTCAAAACTAGATCCCCATAGGACTTCCAGATACAGTCCTGCCTTCTCTTGGGCTTAAACAATATGGAACAAAGAGAAAGGCAGTATTCTCGGTGAACCTTTTCTCAGACTGTCACTATTAGAAATTGTCAAAGAAATTCTATTCCCCAGGGATGACCTATTCTCGGTGAATGGCATCTTTTGAATTTCTTCACACCTCAGAACTATTCATTAAATGATCTATTCTCTGTGAATAGCATTTCTTGAACTTTTCTTCGATTTGGGACCCACAGGCATCCTAAAAGCATCCCCGCCTCCTCTTGGGCTTTGTACAAGGACCCTCCGGCTTCTTAGAAGTTCTCATGCCTTCTCTTGGGCTTAAAACAAGGACCCTGACGACCTCTTAAAGGTATAAGATAAAAATTAGTCATCCTTTGCTAGAGCTGTCTTTCCCGTGTTAAATCATCAGACCAATTTAGGGTTGATTCTCATCCCTTAAAACGCTAGCCTCCTCTTAGGCTTTGTATAATGATCTTTCCTCAACACAACCATCCTTCTCTTGGGCTTTGTACAAATGATTCTCCCCAGCGGAGCTAACCTTTTTAGACTCTCTTGTTGAGTCAATCACTTTTCAGACTCTCTTGTTGAGTCAATCACCTTTTTGTACTCTCTTGTTGAGTCAACCCTTTTAGCCTCAATCTCGGGCTTTGTACGAAACTGATAAAAATGCTCTCTTGTTGATTCAATATTTTCCAGCCTCCTAGTAGGCTTGGTACAAAGGTTTCCCCTAGCAAAATTCAGCCTCCTCTTAGGCTTTGTAAAGATTTCTCCAGCTTGTTCAGCCACAATCCCGGGCTTTGTACAGGACAGATAAAAGCACTCTCTTGTTGAGTCATGCCCTTTTAGCCTCAATCTTGGGCTTTGTACAAGACATAAATCTTCATAACCCTCTCTTATGCTTGGGACAAATATCTTCCCCAGCAGAGTCAATTCCTCGTAGCCTTCTCTTAGGCTTTGAGAAATACTCTCCAACAGAGTCAAATTCATTTCAGCCTCAATCTTGGGCTTTGTACAAGACACTTAAAAAATCCTCACTCGAGTCAGTAAAGTCTCGCATTTAGCCTCAATCTTGGGCTTTGTACAAGATAAATAAAGATTTCTTTCCCCCATAGTCAGCTTCTTTTCAGCCTCAATCTTGGGCTTTGTACAAGACACATACAAACCTCCCCAGCGGAGTCAAAATCCCTTTTAGCCTAAATCTTGGGCTTTGTACAAGACAGATAGCAACTTTCCCCGAAATGTCAAACTTCTAGCCTCCTCTTAGGCTTTGTATAATGATATCCCCCAAAGAGTCAGTCTCTTTTTAGCCTCAATCTTGGGCTTTGTACAAGACAGATAAACACTCTCTTGTTGAGTCAGTCTTTTCTATCCTCCTCTTAGCCTTTGTATAAGGACTTCCTCAGTGGAGTCAATCAATCTGTTGGCTTCAACCTTGGGCTTTGATTAAGGCACACAAAAATCAACAATCCCCTCAGAGGAAGTCCAATCCCTCTTTCGAGATGACAAATTCTCTCTCAGTCAAAACCTTTTAGCTTCAATCTTGGGTTTTGAACAAGACACTAAACATCTTTTCCTCCCTTAGAATAGGAGGAACTACAATTGCTCTGATTGAACTGTTTCTTTTAAACGGGAATACGTAGGCATAAGATTGCGAAATCTTAGCGAGCATACTAAACAAAAACTCTAGATCCAGTACCTTCATACCAATCAAAACTTAGGTCTAGTACCTTACCAAAAACATCGGGAAAACCTGAACATCAACAAAAACTCACTCACTCATATTTCCCAAGAAAATTTCCCAACCCATTAATAGGTAAACACCATCAAGTACAAAGTGAAACCTAAAACTAATATCCTGTGGATAACCACATATAGGATGGGTAATTGACAACTCCCCATTGTATAACCTGACCCCGGACCCCCCAATCTCTTTAAAGCGTTTATTCAGTTAAACATTCGCGTGCAAGGTTAGTTTTAGATAGCTTCCCTTTCCCTTCCAGCTTCATGGATAAATAAGAAATCAGAAAGTAGTACCCCCTCCTCATTGTGGGGAGAAACCAAAAAACCAGCGATAAGGTGGTCGCGTCACCGAAAAAAATCGCTCGCTACAGTAAAATGGCGACTCTGTTGGGGAGTCATTGTCTGTATAGGACTAGGATTATAGCTCTTAAGAGGTCTAGGATGTTAGTTTTAGGAATGAATATATATATATATATATATATATATATATATATATATATATATATATATATATGTATGTATATCGCTTTTCCTAATTGATATCCGTGTTTATTTTTCTGCTAATGGGACTGCGGGTGATGCCGCTTCTAGAAAGTTTGAGTGACACCTAAGATAAGTGATGGCACTAGACGGGTAATCTTACAGGGAGTGACTCCCAAATAAGAGACCCCGGTCGACTATTAAATCAGTAGAGAGACTCTTTGCGGATTCAATGTCTAAACGACTTCGGTTGTTGAAAGAAGATTGTTCGATTGTGGTATCTATGAAACTGAGGATTTAGTAGGTTGAGACCATGTTACTATTTTTTAGTGCGGAAGCTATCGAAAATAGTTATCACGCGATACTACCCTCATTTGAGATCACTCTAAGATACTGCAGCTCGCTCGGGTGAACCAGCCTGCTGTTGTTATCCCAAGAGGGGTCAATGACTTTGAGGACAGGTACAAAAAATCACCAGTACAACCTTTGGGGATGGGTAGAGCCATGACTTCATGACACCGAACCTTTGACCCCATGTTTTTTCTATGTTTTTGTGTGCTGCATTCATGCATCCATTTCATTAAAAAACTTTAAACAAAGAAAAATTTTCTCTTCTAGTCTCTTTCAAATTAAACTAAGACAATGATTGCAAATATCGGAGAGAAAGATTGCGGTATGGATTTCGGTAGAAGGAAGACGCACAAGTACACCTTTAAGGTTCCAAAACTAGACGATTTGAGAGGGTTGGCAAGGATGATCACCAACCCTGATCCTTTCAGAGCTAAGTATGGAGGACTGTTGTCTCTGTTAAGGGTCCATGTAATTGAAGGAATATTGGCTACATTAATCCAGTTCTATGATCCGGTCTATCACTGTTTTACATTCTCAGATTATCAACTTGCACCAACACTGGAGGAGTACTTTCACCTGACTGATTTACCCATTACTGACCAAGCTCCCTTTTCTGGACTGGAAGAAATTCCAAAGGATCAAACCATTGCAAGAGCAATCTCTTTGGACGAGTCAGAAGTTAGGACTCACATGACCATTAAGGGTGGAATCCAAGGTTTACTAGCCAAATTTTTGGTAAAGAAAGCTTTGTACTTTGCTAGTATAGGGAACGTGACTGCTTTGGAGAGCGTCTTTTTTCTGCTCACCTACGGGTTATTTTTGTTTCCCAACATTGATGACTTCGTTGATATCAATGCCATTAAGATTTTTATGATTGGAAACCCTGTACCAACCTTGCTCGTAGACGCTTATCATTCTGTACACTTAAGGAATTTGTACAGCGGATGAATGATCACATGCTGTGTACCCCTGCTATACAAATGGTCCACTTCCCATTTACCTAAGTCTGCTGCTTTTTGGGATCATAAGAGTACTTTACGTTGGTCGTAGAGAATTATGTCTCTTACCTACTCTGACATAGACTGGTACAATCGGATCTATGACGGGATAAGAATCATCGACCATTGTGGAAACTTCCCCAATGTACCCCTCATAGGAATTAAAGGAGGAATCAACTATCATCCAGTTTTGGTTCGTCGTCAATTCGAGTACCCGATGAGATATGTCCCGCGTAATGTTCATATGGAAGGTCTTTTCTTCAAGGAAGGAGAAAATGACAGGGCACTAAAGACAGAAATAGTGCATGCCTGGAAACATGTTCACAGGAAAGGAATAGAGTCTCTAGGAAAAACGGACTGTGTCTCTGTGGAACCTTATCTCCACTGGGTACAAACTAGAGCTCTCAAGCTGAGGATGCCTTGCCCTCGTCAAGAAGTTCTTCCGTTAAAGGAATCTGTCCTTTATTTTATGTCAGATACGGAAAAACTCCAGGTTACTCTCAACAAAGTTCAACAGGAGAAGAAGTCTTGGAAGAACAAGTACCATATTCTCAGTGTGGAGTGTAAGAAAATACAACAACTCTTAAAAGAAAAAGACGCTCTGATCGAAATTTTAGAGCAACATGCTGTAGAAAATCAAGATGACCAAAGGAATTTGCTTGCTCCTTTCACTTGGCAAAGGAATGACAACCCGACAATGGCTCAAGTACCCCGGTCAAAGAAAAGGAAAGCACCAGAACCAGCACCTGAGCTCTCCTCAGAGAGGACTCAGGATCCATAAGTTTAGACTTTTCCTTTTACAGCACTTTGTAAATTACTGTATTTCCATTTCCGCAATCTTTGAATTCAATAAAACGAGGTTTTTCTCACTGTATGATATTTGCAATCCAATTGTTGATGTTTCTTTTAATTAAACCAAAAAAATAATTTAATATAATCATTGCATATCATTCATCATTCTCACATAACACATTCTTCTTACCTACGAATCTCACGTTTGTGTCTCTATTCTAGAGTCAAATTGTCTCATTCGTATAATACTCGGGACAATCGACAAAAGAAAATGGATAATCTCGAGGAAGAGAACACATAGTTGAGAGAAGAACTTGACGCTCTGAAAGAAGATCTGAGAAAGCTTCACAATGACATGCAAGCTCTGACAGCAGCTCAGATACAACGGACTGTGATCTCAAAAATCACATCAACATCCATAGTGGAGAAGTATGATCCTCGGTATAACATGCCTAAAGATCGTCCCTGGGGCATGACTATTAATTATATCCCAGAAGGATATATTCCGCAGATCATGGAAGATCCAGAAACTGCTGCAGGAGCTGCTGGGCTTGAAGGTTACAAACCTCGGGAAAGTGAAGATGCAAGCAACTCCTGAAGGTTACAAACTTCAGGAAAAGGAAGCACCAACAGTCACTGCCGTAGTTACTATACCACCACCCATGGTACACACTGTCCCGAAAGGATAAATTCCACAGATACCGTCTGGTGGAAACGAAAGTATGTACGACAGAATGAGTGAGTTCCAGGAACAATTCCTGGAGATGCAGAAGGAACTGCAAGCCATCCGCGACCAGGATCTATTCGGGAAAGACGTCGCAGACTTTTGTTTAGTCCCTAATGTGAAAATTCCACACAAATTCAAGGTGCCCGAATTTGAGAAATACAAGGGCAACTCTTGCCCTCAAAGCCATTTGGTGATGCATGCTCGGAGGATGTCAACTCAGACAGAGAACCAACAGCTACTGATCCACTATTTCCAAGATAGTTTAACCGGTGCCGCACTCAAATGGTACATGGGTTTAAACCACACTAAGATCATCACTTTCAGAGATCTTGGCACTGCATTCGTTCAGCAGTATAAGTATAACCTGGACATGGCACCGGACAGAGATCAACTCAGAGCCATGTCGCAGAAGGACAAGGAAACCTTTAAGGAATATGCTCAGAGATGGCATGAAATTGCCGCCCATATTTGTCCACCTCTTGAGGAAAAAGAGATGACAAAGATCTTCTTAAAAACCTTGAGCTCATTTTACTACGACAGAATGGTCGCCAGTGCGCCTAGTGACTTCACTTAGATGGTGGGCATGGGAGTTCGTCTTGAGGAAGCAGTCAAAGAAGGACGTTTAGTTAAAGACGCTGGACCATCAAGCAGTACCAAAAGATACGATAATGCTCTCCCTAAGAAAAAAGAGCAAGATATTGGCAATATCTCTCTCGAAAAGCAAAGGCGACGACACCAACCAGTAGCAGCTGTAACTCTTGCTATCGACCCTGTGCCTGTTCCAACGTATCAACCTCAGGTTGCTCAGAGCCAACCGGAATAACAACAATATCAGCAAAGGACATAACAGCCTCTTCAGCAGGCTCGTCCTCAGTACAACAATAACTGTACAACGCGACCACCAGGGTTCGACCCTATACCAATGTTGTACACAAAACTGTTTCCACTTCTACTGGTCAAGGGGCACGTCCAAACCAAGTCTCCTCTTACAGTACCGAAAAATCTGCTTTTTTGGTTCAAAGCGGATCGGACTTGCCCTTATCATCAAGGAGGACCAGGACATAACATAGAAAACCGTCTCAGCTTCAAATCCGATGTATAGAAGCTTGTCAGGAACGGGGTCTTATCCTTCAAGGATACAAATCCAAATGTTCAGACGAACCCGTTGCCTCAACACAAGAAGGCTGCAGTAAATTTGATAGAAAAAGAGTCTAAGCACAGCTATCAAATTCACGATGTACTTTTATTGGGAACTAACCTGGTCCAGATGCATTGCAGACAGAGAGGATACGGTCATATACCGTCTCATAACTATCACCAGTGTGATATCTGCTCTAAAGACAATCAAGGATGTTCTGTGGTGCAATCAGCTCTACAAGAACAGATGGATCTCGGACGGATCCAAGATCACCGAATTCGTGAAGTCAACATTACTTATACAAATTCCAACATCATCCAGAACCACAACATTCTAGCAATGAATGTCAACTTGGTGGCAATGCACTTAAGACAAAGGCAACATCATGATCTGCCACGACACGATTATGATTCATGTCTGATTTGTTCGGTAAATAATCAGGGATGCTCTTTTGTACAAGAGGCCCTCCAGCGTCAGATAGATCTTGGATAGATTCAGGATTAACGCGATAGAAGTCAGTATCAAGTTAATATGATTCAAATCTTTGATATTCGCTTGATGAATACCAGCTTGGTGGAGTTACACGCTACACAAGTCCAGCTCGGTTTCCTGACTTCGCATGATTATCAGAACTGTAAAGTGTGTCGTGGGAATGACCAAGGAAGTACACTCGTTCAAAGAACACTGCAACACTTATTGAACCACTGGTGGCTTCCGATCTATCTAGATGAAGACACACAACAAGTCAGTATGACTAACGGGAACCCTACTAGGCATCAAAGTCAAGATGTTAGATCAATGGAAACAGATCTAGTGAGGTTACACTGCATACAGAGCGGACGTGGCCGGGTGCCACCACACAACTATGAGCACTGTAGAATTTGTTCAGAGAATAATCAAGGATGCTACCTCGTGCGAGCAGCCCTTCAAAGTTAGTTAGACCACAAAGAGATTCAACCATGGTCAAGCTCTGGTTCAATGTCGGACTATCATCCTAATCAAGGAAAAGATGTTGTCTTGATCCCTAAGCGAGAAATGGCCAAAGATGTGTGTTCCATAATCCCTCTACTCCATGAATCAAGAGTTCCTCTTAATGGTGGAAAGATTCTCAACCTCGAACCAATTGAGGTCGGCTATGATGGTCATAAAAATCAAAAGGCTCCTGTAGTTATCTATCTGCCGGGACCAGTACCGTACAAGTCTGCTAAGGCTATCCCTTACAAATACGGTGCAACAACAATTGAGAATGGAAAGGAAACTCCATTACCCTCCGTCGTGAATATTGCAGACATCAGTCGAGTAACACGGAGCGGTCGGATCTTCAACTGAGGAGTGGGAGAACCTACCATAGAAAAGGAACCTCAAACAGAAGTTTCCAATCAACCAGTCGATCAATCCAGTGATCCCGACCTTTCAAAGAACAACGATGAAATGCTGAAGCTCATCCAAAAGAGTGAATACAACATTGTGGATCAACTGTTAAAAACTCCTTCAAAAATCTCAGTGCTATCTCTTTTACTCAGTTCCGAAGCTCACAGGGAAGCTCTACAGAAAGTCTTAGAGCAGGCCTTTGTGGAACAGGATGTATCAATAAGACAATTTGACAGCATCATCTCCAACATCACTTCTTGCAATAACTTGGGGTTTAGTGATGAGGAACTGCCGGAAGAGGTCCAAAATCATAATATGGCACTCAACATTACAGTTAATTGCCAGGACGATGCATTAGCCAGCGTACTGGTAGACACCGGATCAGCTCTAAATGTTATGCCAAAGTCTACTCTAATGTGACTATTATTTCGAGGATCTCCGATAAGAGGCAGTGAGGTCATCGTCAAAGCATTTGACGGATCCCAAAAAACAGTTATCGGCGAAGTCGACCTTTCCATAACTATCGGTCCTCACACTTTCCAAGTCACTTTCCAGGTCATGGACATCCGGGCAGCATACAACTGTTTATTAGGAAGACCTTGGATACACAAGGCTGGGGCAGTCACTTCGACACTTCACCAGAAGCTGAAGTTCGTCAAAAATGACCAACTAGTCACAGTCTGTGGAGAGCAAACCTTGATCGTGAGTAACTTATCGTCATCCACTTGTGTAGAACCGGAAGAGGTTGTAGGAACCCAGTTCCAAGAACTTTCAGTGAGTAATGACAATAAATCAGAAAAAGGAACATCGATTTCCTTGTACAAAGATGCTCTCAAAGTAATCAAAAGTAACAATGTAAAAGGATGGGGACAACTTGTCATTCCTACTAATAACAAGGTGAAGAAAGGTCTTGGTTTTTCTTTAACCTGTACCCAGACTGCTACTAACAATGAAAGTTTTCATCCCATTCAGAACTTCTTCCATAGTGGAGGTTTCCTTCACCCAGTGTCTCAAGAAGTCCATACCATCAACGAGGGTGATTCCTCCGATACAGATGAAGAATGGAAGTCATATCTTAATGAGGACGGTTATATGTCTCAGGGAGTGATGCTTATGCCATTTTGTTATCCTGCACAGAGTCCGAGATATATACCGAGGTCAGATGTCAAGATGATATACGGAGATTGTGATCCGGAAGGATGTCGTCCTCCACCAAACTCATTAGAGCAGAACACTCTGATGAAATACAACTTTGACCACGACTATTATGGCCCAATGGATGGCTTGCCTATCTGGCAGCTGTACCCAGGAGACTTGGGGGCAAAAGAGTCAGCCCGACGATGCATATCAGCTAAGCATCATTGAAAAGAATACATGCGTCCCCACCAAATCATGGGATCATTACTCAGGTCATTCTGAAGATATCCAGCACGATGATGAATTTGCAAAGATTGCAGGACAAAAGTTCCTTAAATATGCTTTTCCCGAGGTTAATGTCATCGAAAGGGATGACTCCTCCAGTTCCAAAGAAGTGTGGCATACATTAGGACAACCGAGTGGAAAATACGGCTTCATGGTCAAATACACCGCTCCTGAAAGCTCTTGTATTAGGCTCGAAGACACGCAGCCAACTAGATGGGGAGATCTGCCTGAGAGTGAAAGTACTGTGCAAGATACAACTGAAGAATCCTCCTACGACAACTCTGCTTGCGAGACAGATTCCAACGATCCTGCTCCGCCAGAAATCAACATTATTTCTGAGGGCAAACCAAGAAGGAAGGTACCAGACTTTGTGATTCACCGAGGAGTTCGCCGCCAATGGGTTGATGTCGATGTTCCGAAAGTCGTTCATAAGTCTAAGTAATTTACGTCTTTACTTTAACCTTTCACCCTGCCCGGGTGAAACGGATGTTTTTATAGGGCTCACTTTCTGTAAATGTCTCTCTTCGCTTCACCCAAAGCGACTGAGTTTTATTTTATAGGGTCGTAGTTTCAAGAATCGACCAGATCATAAATAAAATAACATCGTTCTGTAATTCCTGCAGTTATTGCTATTTTCTATTTTTTCTTTTTCAGGAAATGGTAATCCTAAAAACAACTCAAATAATAAAAACAAGCAGTTTTCAGAAAATACACTGTATGCACTCTTGCATTCTCTCTATCTCTTCTAAAATAAAACATCACGTCATGCAGATTGCTTATTTTAAAACCCCATTGAAACATACGATCCAATGCCTTCTCCTAACTTTGAATTCCCGGTATTTGAGGCTGAAGAAGAAAATGACGAAGGAATTCCAGAAGAGATCTCCCGACTACTCAGACAAGAGGAAAGGTCCATTGAACCTCACAAAGAGCCGTTGGAAATGGTCAACTTGGGTTCAGAAGAAGAGAGAAAGGAAGTCAAGATTAGGGCACTGCTCAGTCCGATTATCAAAGAAAGTTTGATAAAGCTTCTCAAAGAGTTTCTCGATGTATTCACTTGGTCCTATCAGGAGATGCCAGGGTTGGATATCAGCATCGTGGAACATCATCTACTGTTAAGATCAGAATGTCCGCCGGTAAAACAAAGACTAAGACGGACTCATCCAGACATGGCCATCAAAATCAAAGAGGAAGTACAGAAACAAATTGACGCGGGTTTCCTCGCCACATCAGAATATCCTCAATGGCTGGAAAAAGGATGGAAAGGTCAGAATGTGTGTAGACTACATGGATCTGAACAAAGCCAATCCGAAGGATGACTTTCCCTTACCACACATTGACATGCTGGTAGACAGTACAACAAAGTTCAAAGTATTCTCCTTCATGGATGGATTCTCGGGCTATAATCAAATCAAAATTACGCCGAAAGACATGGAGAAAACTTCGTTCATCACCCCATGGGGCACTTTTTATTACAAGGTAATGCCATTCGGTTTGAAGAATGCCGGGGCAACCTATCAAAGGGCCATGACTACTCTGTTTCATAACAAGATACACAAAGAAATCGAAGTGTATGTCGATGATATGATTGCCAAATCTAGGACAGAAGAGGAGCATGTAACCCACCTGTCAAAAATATTCGAGCGGTTGAGAAAGTACAAAATTCGCTTGAATCCCAACAAGTGTACATTTGGTGTTCGCTCGGGGAAACTACTAGGATTCATCGTCAGCCAGAAAGGAATTGAGGTTGATCTTGACAAAGTCAAGGCCATTCAAGAAATGCCTTCTCCAAAGACTGAAAAATAAGTCAGGGGATTCCTGGGACGTTTGAACTATATTTCCAGATTTATATTCCTCATGACCGCGACATATGCGCCAATCTTCAAATTACTCAAAAAAATCAGGACTGCGTTTGGACAGAAGACTGCCAAACTGCCTTCGACAGTATCAAGGAATACCTATTGAATCCACCGATTCTATCACCTCCAGTAGAAGGAAGACTTCTGATCATCTACTTAACAGTCTTAGAAGACTTAATGGGTTGTGTACTCGGCCAGCAGGACGAAACCAAAAGGAAAGAGTCTGCCATTTACTATTTGAGCAAGAAATTCACCGACTGCGAGACTCGGTACACTAGGCTTGAGAAAACTTGCTGCGCTCTGGCTTGGGTATCCAAACGTCTTCGCCAGTATATGATTTGTCACATTACTTGGTTAATCTCCGAGATGGATCCAATCAAGTATGTCTTTGAAAAGCCTTCTCTCACGGGAAGGATTGCCCGTTGGCAGACGTTGTTATCAGAATACGACATAGAGTACCATGCTCAGAAAGCCATCAAAGGAAGTGTTTTAGCCGATCATTTGGCTTATCAACTGATTGACGATCAGGAATTCGTCGGTTGTCACTTCCCAGACGAAGATGTCATGTACTTAAAAATGAAAGACTGCGACGAACCGCTACCCAGTGAAGGGCCAGAACCAGGTTCCCAATGGGGACTAATCTTTGACAGAGCTGTCAATCATTATGGAAACGGAATTGGGGCAATCATCGTAACACCTCAGGGTACCCCCATTCCTTTCATTTCCAGACTGACATTCAAGTGTACAAACAACGAGGCCGAATACGAAGCTTGTATCATGGGTCTCGAAGAAGCGATCAACTTAAGGATCAAGAACATGGATGTATATGGCGACTCAGCCCTGGTTATCAATCAGATCAAAGGAGATTGGAACACCTACCAATCAGGACGAATTCCTTACAAAGATTACACAAGGAGGTTGTTACCATTCTTCAACAAAATCGAGTTTCATCACATCCCTCGTGAAGAGAATCACATGGCTGATGCATTAGCCACTCTCTTTTCCATGATTAGTGTATGTCAATGGAATGACATACCTAAGATTGGCATAATGCGCCTTGAAAGGCCCGCCTACATCTTCGCAATCGAAGCAGTCATAGACGACAAACCATGGTATCATGATATCGAATGCTTCCTTCAGAAACAAGAATACCCACCTAGGGCATCCAGGAAAGACAGAAAGACCCTCAAAAGATTGGCAGGCAACTTCTTCCTGAGCGGTGATACACTTTATAAGAGAAACTTTGACTTGGTCTTACTTTGATGTGTAGACGGACCAGAAGCAAACATGCTGATGAAAGAAATCCACGAAGGATCCTTTGGCACTCATGCCAATGGACACACAATGGCGAGAAAAATTCTAAGAGCAGGGTACTATTGGTTGACCATGGAATCTGATTGCTACAAGTACATAAGGAGATGTCACAAGTGTCAGATATACTCAGATAAAATCCATGTACCGCCAACGCATCTCAAAGTTCTCTCTTCCCCGTGGCGTTTTTCCATATGGGGAATTGACATGATTGGCGTGATTGAACCCAAGGCTTCGAACGGACATCGGTTCATCCTGGTAGCCATTGACTACTTCACCAAGTGGGTCAAAGCAGCGTCATACGCCAATGTAACCCAACAAGTGGTGGTCCAATTTATTAAAAACAATCTCATCTGCCGTTATGGTGTTCCAAGCCAGATCATTACTGATAATGGATCCAACTTGAACAATAAGATGATGAAAGAGTTGTGTGTTGAGTTCAAGATCAAACACCATAACTCCTCTCCCTACCGGCCAAAGATGAACGGAGCGGTAGAAGCGGCTAACAAGAACATCAAGAAGATTGTTCAGAAGATGGTTGTAACCTATAAAGACTGGTATGAGATGCTACACTTTGCTCTTCACAGTTATCGCACATCTATCCGCACTTCAACAGGGGCAACCCCTTTCTCTCTAGTATATGGCATGGAGGCAGTGCTTCCCATAGAAGTAGAGATCCCATCAATCCGAGTAGTGATGGAAGCTAAGCTAACAGAGGCTGAATGGTGTCAAAGTCGACACGACAAATTGAATCAGATCGAAGAGAAGCGAATAATGGCACTATGCCATGGTCAGTTGTATCAGGAAACAATTAAGAAGGCGTTTGACAAAAAGGTCTGACCCCGTGTCTTCAAGAAAGGAGACCTTGTGCTCAAGAAGATACAATCATTTCTCACTGATTCCCGGGGCAAATGAACTCCGAATTACGATGGCCCCTATGTGGTCAAGAAAGCTTTCTCAGGCGGCGCCTTGAGACTCGCAACCATGGATGGAGAGGAATTTTCCTACCCCACAAATGTTGACGTAGTCAAGAAATACTTGGCCTAAATAAAAAAAAAATAAAAAAAAATGTCTCGGTGGATTGAAAACCCGAAAGGGCGGTCCAGACAAAAATTTGAGACATAAGCGAAAATCGTCCCGGTGGATTGGAAACTTAAAAATACAATCCAGGCAAAAGTTAGGGATAATGGCAAGTAACTACGTCCAACAAAGGGGCAAATCCCTCAACAACAGTAATGTCATCCATCAGGAAAACTCCAGTCAAGGTCATCTTCGACGGAAGCTCAGGATGCCCAGAATTCAAAGTTGGTAGAAGGATAGTGGTCGTTATGTTTTAATGTAGCCCTTTTCCCTTAAATTACCATTTTCTAACTTTGTAAATACTCTATGGAATCACGCGCTTGGCTGATTTCCATCATATCAATAAAATTTGAGCACTAGTGCTTTTGTTTGCAATTCTTATTTGTTTTAGCTGTACAGAATGATGTTTTAATATGATTAACGATTCTTGAAATAAAACAAAAATGAATTTACTTGTCAAACTCTTTTTGCTTTTAAAATAAAGATGGCAATATCTTTTGACTGTTGAACATCGAAAGAACATTGATCGTTTCTCCAGAAGTAATCGAACTTCAAAGTGCAGAATTAAAGTACTCCTTCTAAACCAGTGCACCTAAATGAAGGATCAGCTGTGTTAGATGCGAATATTTCATCTGACATCCCCGACCGAGTTCTTATCTCCTAAGTCCGACCAAGGTTGTTCCCCACAGGGACTATATCTCCTAAGCAAAGCAGAATTGCTATTTTGAACCAAATGGTATTTCTTCATCCCCGCAGTGGCTGAGTATCCACTCGTGTTCATCCAATAGTCTGTATGTCGCATCAGTTTTTTCAGCATAAACATACATACATCATGCATTATTGATTTACATTCATACGCAGTGGCGGAGCCAAGACCCTAGTTCAGGGGGTGCAAAATTTAAAATTTAAGTTATGGGTGGAAAAAGAAATTTCAGGGGGGTCAAAATAAAAAATCAATAGGGGTACTGGTGCAAATATTTTAACTCTAGGGGGCCCCCTCAACATACTCTGCCTCCGCCCCTGTTCATACGCATATTGCATCACTATCACTCTGGTCGGTCTTATCCCCTAGTGATAAAAGTCCTCTCAATCGAGTTGTCAGTTCTTTCCTCGTCAGGGAAAGTCGCGTATGAACAATCTCTCCTCCAGATTATTTCTGGATTGGAGACAGTCCCTTGACCACTTTGATAACTTAAACCTCTGAAGAGACAAGAAGGCCTTCGACAAAACTCCACTCTTCGCCATTGAAGATGATATCTTCGCTTTTCTGGATTAAGGAAAATCCCAAGAGAAAGCCTCTTAATCAAAGAATCGGCAATACAACAATTTTTCTCCAGAAAATTCGCTGATGAAAAGGTCATCAGTACCTCAAAATAGGATTACATCGCATGGCATTTCCCTGAGCAGATCTCGAGGAAAAGTATGATGTAATATCCCCGAGCAGAAAGCAGTCTCTCAAGAGACTCGTTTTCCCCAGTAGAGTCAGCAAATGGCATCTCCAACAGAGAAGTTTGTACACCTCTACAGCCTAGACGAATGGGTTCCCCAGCAAGTCTGACATCAAAACCTTTTCCCATCAAATGGCATCTCTCCAGGAAAATTCGGCGAGAAGTTTGAGGAAAACCGCTACAAGTAGCGTCTCTTGTCAAGAAAGTTTATTGACAAAAGAAGCTAAGACCAGCTCCTTGGTAGAAGACCAGGATCGAGGGGAAGTTTATATCAAAAACTGAGACCAGTTCCTTGGCTGAAGACCAGGATCGAGGGGATGTTTATATCAGAAACTAAGACCAGTTCCTTGGCTGAAGACCAGGATCGCGGGGAAGTTTATATCAGAAACTGAGACCAGTTCCTCGGCTGAAAACCAGGATCGAGGGGAAGTTTTTACCTTTTCTAAGTATCATTGCTTAGCAAAAGAAGATGGGTGAGCAAGCTGCCATTCGTAACCATCATCAAAATTTTGGGTATTCCGATATTTAATCCTCTTGCACCCCGAATGTCCGAATACAATCGCCATTCACACCTTCGGGTCCAAGAAGTTTAAATAGGGGCATCTGTCATACCCTAAATTTTGACCACTAAGATTTCCCATCATTGTGCAAATCATTACCACAATATGGAGGTACCATCATGCCTCATCAATCCCCTTCAAGAATTGTTGAGCATTTACTACAACCAAAGATTAGGGTTTCAAACCCTCTCAGAGCACTTGGACAAAGGGTCAATCAAGGAATGACATGATCTTTAACTTGTCTAACCTCTAAAACATCTATAAAGGACCAAGAGGACTCCCACATCAAGAATCAAGCACAAAGTTGCAACATTCCAAGTGGATCAGGCCTCAAGGTCGCCAGTGTCACCAACTTAGAGTTTTGGTCGACTGAGGCCTCCAGATGAAAATTTTCCTCTGGGCATGAGCCATTGCTTCAAAGCACAACTTAAGATACTCCAAGGGACCTCATGGACCCATTCATCAAGTCATTTTAGCCTCAGGAGATGCATTCACTAAAAATCAGTAGTTAGGGTTTCTTGACCTAATTCACCCCTAAGTTGACTTTTGGGACAAAACATGAGCCAAGACCTCAAGACATGATTTGAGGGTCTCCAATACACTACATTGATCCATTTGCAATAATGGATTGATCCAAGAAGCTTGATCCACAAGTTTCAATTTCATCAGGACCACAATTAGGGTTTCGAGGGAAAAGTCAAATGCACCTTTGACTTTTGACTAAGACATGCTCCCAAACCTTGGGACATGATTCAATACACCCTATAACACCTATAGAATATATCCATTAGGTTTTATTTAGGTCAAGGACTTGATTTCACAAAGGATCGTGCAGTTTGGATTTCATCCGATAAAAAGTTAACTGTGCACAAAATCAAGTTTGACTTTTGGGATTTTTCACAATTATGGTTCATTGACCCTAAAACAATGTTAATATGTGATTTGAATCATCATTCATCAAGAAAAATCAAAGAAAGTGGGTTAACTTGTAAAAGGGGTAACCATAAAAAACTTAGAATTTTTCTAAGTTATGGAACAAAGTGGCAAGGGTACCAACTTTGCAAGGCCATATCTCCCAAACCCTAAAGCCTTTTTCTCCCATTCAAAGCTCAGATTATAGTCCATGTTACATACTTAAAAAATGTCAACTGGGCCTCATTACAATTCATCATGGATTTTGAGTTATTGATTGAGTAAAATCACAAAAAACTTCGATTTAACTTTTTTCCAACACTTAGAAAATTTTAGACAGAATCTGTCTAAGTTTTTCACCAACTTCCAAAGCATTTTTCACCTTGATCCAAGTTGAACCAGGTCTAGGGTCAAACATCAAAGTTAAAGTACATCATTTAATCTTTCCAAAGAGTACTAGAACTCCCTCTAATTCAAATTGACTTGAGAGTTATGATCATTGATAGTTGGCTCCAAAACCTGATTTTTTACAAGTCAGTTTGAGGTTTTTGCTCAAATTTGGATTTTGTGCATAACCACAAGCATGGTTATCCATATGCACACCTCAAGGGGGAACAACCAAGGGACAATCACTGATCGACCAGCCTCCCAAGTCCATGGAGCTATGTTTAGGCATGACACTCCTAAATTCAAAGATGCTTCAAATATTCAATTTTTTTTCAAAGCATTTAACTGATGCATTGAGGTGGCATTCATCAAGACAATGTTATCCAAGTTCAGTCAAGACTTATCCTTGAACCAAATAACCTTAGGCCTGTGCTCTAACCTCAAGTCAATGGCTAGAGGAGACTTGAGATTCCATTTGATCACAATTAGCCACAGACCTGTACGAGTTGCCATACACTATTGATGCCAAAACAAACTTGACACACTATAAATAGGCCTCAATTGTGATCAGTTTGAGTACACCAAAGAACCCAAACTGATGATTTCCTCAAAATCACCTCTTTCACTCCAAATTTTCCTTCTAACTCAAGTCACCATCGGGTTTTGAGTTTGAGAGCAATTCCAACCAAACCAATCACTCAAACACTTCCCACATAACATATTTGAGCTAATCAAACACTCAAAAACTTTCTGGAAGTCCAAAATCATAGACCTTAAAATCCACTTGAGGCCTATAATCAGTTAACACACTATGAAGTGATCCAGCTGTAGCGGGGAAATTTATGAGTGTAAGCTATTGATTAACTTAACTCAAAAATAAGCAAGAGTCGCCACCGCACTTTTATTTTTATCCATAAAGGAAAGGAAAAAAGAGCGAACAAAACCTAAAGAGATAAGGGTAAGGGGGGTTGGTTATGTAAAGGGAAGGTTTTACGCACCCAATACATCTATAGTACTCTATAGGAGCCCTTTGATGTATTCACTGCTTTTTGGTCTGAAAATGGTTTGCTTGTAAAGAGATTGAGGAGATGAGAGGAGAAATATTTTTTAAGATTTTTGTGTTTGGAGAGACTTATTGCCTCATGCCTACGTACCCACGATGTGCAATGTAGGATCAAAACCTCGTAGTTCGTGGTACAAAGAGCAAAAAATTATTGGTTATGATTTATTTTATCTTGAAAAAGACAACCTGTCATTCTCAAGAGAGAATACTCAACTAATTACCCAAAGGTATGGGAAAGTGGCATTTGCATCACATTAAGATGGAGGATTTGCTTGGATTAATATCAACAAGACTAATCACTTCAACATCTAAGTGGAAAACTACCATACTTTCAACAAAATACCATGGTTAGGAGTTTTACATCTCATCACAAAAATGACTCATGTCTAATTCTTTTTGAAAAGTTTAAAAGAAAAAGGTGCATAAAAGCACAAAAAAATTTGGATGAGTTTTTGTATTTTTTATATTTTTATGAAATGGTCAAAGTATGATTAAGATGGATTGACATTTATTAAGGAAAACAAAGTTTGAAAAATCACTTGACCAAAGTCAAGGTTTTATTATGAAAGTGGTTTTAAGTTTGAAAACAAGAAGAAGATTTTGAAAAAGGGAGAAGATTTTGAAAATTTAAGAATGGGGAGGAGAAGAAGTGACTATCCTAGTGCATAAAGTAAAAGCTAGGGAAAGGAAAGATCTAACCAAAATGGAGCCACTTCAAAGTAATATTAAAAGAATTCCATCCTTAAGCAAATTGGCCGAATAGGGGCAAGTCTTCAATCAATACTCCAAGCAAAGGGATGAGAAGTCCTAATTCTAGGTCCATAAGTCCAATATCACTTCAAAAGAGGTCCATAAAGAGATCGCTCCAAAGCATAGGATAGTAACCAATAGTCCAAAATGAGGAGAATTAAGTTTTCTATGGTTTAATCCTTTATTAATGTTTTAAGTCCAAATGGACAAAAGAAAAATGGCATAAGCATAAACATATGTCCAACGGACAAAGGAAAAAATGCGGAAGCATAAACATGATATGAAATAATAATAATGAAGCATAAAAAAAAATAAAAAAATAAAAGAGATAGGGAGCGAGAAGGAAACATAAACAAAATTAAAATAATAAAATTGTTAGTAAGTTAGTGGTTAATTGTTAGTGTTAGTGATCAATAACAATTGAATAATTGCACTTAGGTCAAGGTTGATGAAACTCATTAGAGGATTGATAAGACCAAAGCCTCCTAACAACAAGTTTCATGAGTTGTGAACCATAAGACAAATAATCAACTATTTTTGATATTTATTCCGATGCGGGACAAATTTTGGTCTATGTTAAGCGCACGCCGAGTAATTTGTTCGAGCAATTACCCTACGAATGAGGCCGGCCATGAGATATATGTGTTAATGCACGCGAGATAAACGATATAGAGATCGTTATCCTAAAGCGATGCCACACGAAAAGAAAAAGTGGTAATGATCTCGTCTCGATCGAAATTCCATAAAGAAATTTCACGATCACTTCGACTTTCATAGATCAAAAAGAAAATAGATGAAGAAAAGTGGATCTAAAAATTATGATCCACACAACCAATTAAAATGAAATAAAATGAGAAAATCAAGATAAAATAGAAATCAATAATTAAAAGATAATCACATGATATAAATCTTTTTTTTAAGACTATTCTTCAAGAAAAATTTAAAACCAAAATTCTAAAACCAGAATTAAAAATAAAATCTAAATCAAAAGATGCTTAAAAAAAAAATAGAAACCAAAATGGAAATATTTTTTTAAGAAAATGAAAGAAAAGAAGGGAGGTGAGAAAATGAATAAACCATGCGCATGAATTAGTGGATCTAGGCCCAATACTACATAGTTTTGCTTTTTTTTTTTTAAAATAGAAAAGAAAACTACAAAAGTAATAAAAGAAAAAAGAAAATCAGAAAAAGAAAAAGTAGTAAATGCATCTAGTAGCTACTTCTTCTTCTTCATTTTTACCACGAACACTATTCACCACCACCATGCCAACACCTTCAAACTCCACCAAATCGGAAGCGACGGGAAGAAAATTTGTGACGGAATCGATCGGGAAGAAATGCTCTACGCAATGGTATAATCGGTTTCAAGAATCGTTACCGACGGATACGACTCGAAATTACCGAAAAAAGCTTCAAACTACCTTCAAAGTGGTGAGAAATGTTCTTCAATTCTTCTTCCTCTGATTATAGCTTGAATTTCTTTAAAATGGAGAATGAATTGTTGTTGTTGATGTTGAATTGGAGTTTCAAGAATTGTTGTGGTTCATGGTGTTGTTGTTGAATTTTGAGATTGGAAATTTATTGATGAATGAAAATGAATTATGGAAGCTTGAGTTGGAATTTTGACAGGGGTTTGAAGGCTGTGAAAGCTTGAATCAAATGTGAGAATTGTTGCTCTATTTATAGATGAATTAGAGAATGAAATATGATTCATGATGTCGTCATTTTGATTTTTTTGCTCTGCGTTTGGCTTATTTTGATTTGCGTTTTGATGAATTTCAGCAGCTTTGAAAACGTTTTGATGTCGTCACTTGCAGGTAACGTTTTGGTTCGTGTGATTGTGTGAGGCTTTGTTCGTGGCTGGAAGTGAAGCTGATGGCGTTTGGAAATTGTTCACGACTGGGAGTGTGCGGTTTGGATTGGAGAATGGCGTGGGAAGTTGGCGCGGCTTGCGTGAGGCTGGGAGTTGCGCCGGTTGGAAAATGCTTGGCTTGGGAAAATTCACGGCGTGGTTGTAGCTTGGAGACTCGTGTGATGGAAGTGGCTGCTAAAGAAAAAAAGGATTGGAATTTGGAAAGCTTGTTGTTGTTGTTTTTTTTCAATTCTTTCTAGCATGGGCTTAAGGAAATGGGCTTATGAAATTGCTATATAAAAAAAATAGATTCAAAATATATGTAGGTAAAAAGGAAAAAAAAAGGATTTTGGATTAAGAATTGGATAAAAAAAGAAATGGATTAAAATGGATAATTGAATAGAAATGAATTAAAATTGGATAAAATGGATAATTGGAAAAAAAAAGGTTGGAATATGGATAATTGGTTTAGAAAAAATGGATATGGAAATGTGGGTTAGAAAAATTGGAATGGGCCTTGATTGGAATAGGAGGTGTGAATAGAAAAATGGAAAATGGGCTTTGTATCATGAAAAAAAATGAATGGCCTTTTTGTAGATTAATGATTATGAAAAATGGTAATGGATATGGATTTCTAAAAAAAAGTGGACATGAACAATTGGATAATTGGATGTGGATATTAAAAATATAAAAAAAATGGATATGAAAAGTTTTAGGAAAGAAAATGGATTTAAAGATGGATATTTAGAATTTTTTTGGATATAAATGGATTTTTTGAATAATATGGATAAGAAGTGGATAAAAATGGTTTAGAATGGTTTAAATGGATAAATGAAAAATAATGGGTACTAGTCATGGATATTGGAAATGTGATGGAATTAGTTTCTAAAATGGGTAATTGGAATTAGATTTATGAAAAATGAATAGTAAATGGTTAAGAAACAAAATGGTTAATAGAAATGGTTTAAAGAATGGATAGTTGAATTTGGATATTTGAAATGTGAAATGATAAATCTGGATATTTGGTTTAGGAAATGGATTAGGGAAAAAATGGTTTAGATAGCAAAAAGTGAAATATGGAAAATTTGGTTAAAAGATGTGGATAATGGAATAGCAAGTCTCTTTTTTTTTAGCCCAAAACCAAACTTGAATTTTTTCACAAGCCTTTGATAAACATATGCCACATAACCAGCCACAACCGAAACTACGACCATATGAATCTGTTTGAACCCAAAACTCATATGCACCACTGCCTGACAAATTAAAGAATCTCAGCACAAGACATCTTGCTTTTAAACAAACACCCGTGACTTGAAATCACTTCATTATTTTTGACAAACCTGCACAACACACAGAAAGAAAAACAAGCAAACGACAACATATTTTTTGTATTTTTGGTTAGAGGTTAGATAAACAGAAATAAACATAAAACAAAAAAGAAAACACAAGGATACTGGTGATCTTGTTTGTGATATGAGATGCAAATGATATGTGGGATCTTAGGGGTAAAAATTAGGGTATTACAGCTGCCCCTATTTAAGTTTCTTCTATCCGGAGATACGAAGATGGGCATCTTTGTCTCGACGAGATAGAAGAGACTTAAATATAACAATAAACCCAATTTTTGGCCCTAAGAGACCACAAAATGATATTATTATGCAAATGGTATGCAGACACAAGACCACTGTGGGGAGTATATGCCACAGGAGATCAATAAAAGAAGAACGAGAGAATAAAACTCCACCGGGGAAACACATCACAGAAGACCACCAACTAGCCGGGGAACACACCACACAACCACTGGGACTCAGCTGAGGAAAAGTTTCAAACTGGGGATAACTGCATATAGAAATAAACCACAACACAACAAGGATATAACTCAACAGGGAATACTTAGCACAACAAGGCTCCACTGGGGAGAATCCATACCTCAACAATGAATTATCTCTTGCATACGGAAGAGACTAACCATTCACCGGAGTAGAAAACCTCAACAACTAACTGTCCCATCAAACCGAAGAGACTTACCATTCATCGGAGCCACAAAATCTCAACAACGAACTGTCCCATCAAACCGAAGAGACTTACCATTCATTGGAGTCACAAAATCTCAACAACGAACTGTCCCGTCAAATCGAAGAGACTTACCATTCATTGGAATCACAAAATCTCAACAACAAACTGTCCCGTCAAACCGAAGAGACTTAACATTCATCGAAGTCACAAAACCTCAACAACGAACTGTCCCATCAAACCGAAGAGACTTACCATTCATCGGAGTAACAAAATCTCAACAACGAACTGTCCCGTCAAACCGAAGAGACTTACCATTCATTGGAGTCACAAAATCTCAACAACGAACTGTCCCGTCAAACCGAAGAGACTTACCATTCATCGGAGTAACAAAATCTCAACAACGAACTGTCCCGTCAAACCGAAGAGACTTACCATTCATTGGAGTCACAAAATCTCAACAACGAACTGTCCCGTCAAACCGAAGAGACTTACCATTCATCGGAGTAACAAAATCTCAACAACGAACTGTCCCGTCAAACCGAAGAGACTTACCATTCATTGGAGTCACAAAATCTCAACAACGAACTGTCCCGTCAAACCGAAGAGACTTACCATTCATCGGAGTCACAAATCCTCAACAACGAACTGTCCCGTCAAACCAAAGAGACTTACCATTCATTGGAGTCACAAAATCTCAACAACGAACTGTCCCGTCAAACCGAAGAGACTTACCATTCATCGGAGTCACAAAAGGTATTAACTGCATCGCCTCAGGCTTCTCAAATAAAGGAATGCCACGAAACAGTATTAGAATCTTCCAAAAGGGAATCATACGCAGATCTCAGCTGAAGGGCGCAGAATCCTCAAAGGTGCAAAATAAATGCACTCTCAATCTAGGTTTCACAGCCTAGAGATCCAAACAAATATTGCAGGCGACCAAAGTTCAATCCAGGAACAAGCTGGAGAGAAGCAGTCAAACAAGACTCATCTCGAGGAGGAAATATCTCAACTAGGGACTAATTCCATCCAGATAATGAACTGGGAAGGAAACTGAATCAAGATCTTCCATGAGAAACAAACTCAGTGGGGAATTATCAAAGATAGGCATTTTTCTGCTTATGGGTCGACACTCTAAATGGAGAGAGGACACACATGCTCTACGGGGATAACAACACCAGAGAGCAAAGAAGCACCAACACAAATGCAAAATACAAAATACAACAACAACATGCTATACACAATAAAATGAATGCGCATGCGATGCTTATGGGTATGAATATGCTGACAAAACAGACACAAAGAATAAGCAGAGGGTGAAATAAACATCACAACACCACTGAATACTCGGCTAAATCTCAACAAGATGGAGATATCATTAGCAGCTCTGCTAGGCATTTAGCTGAAGAAATCCTGCAAGAGATAAACAAAAGCCATCAAAGGAAAATAAATCCTACTACAAGGCTTAACTCTTGCTGGAGAAAAGAAGATACTCCTTGGGGAGAAACCCAAATATCAATCTTCTAACATAGATGATCCACAAAGAGGATAACAACTAAAATCTGCTTTGAGGATGGCAGGAAATCTGTCGGGGAATCATACAAACCCAAATCTTTCTGAATCTTCCTGGGGATCATAAAAAATCACAGGAACTTTTATTTCAAAAGGATGAAGAGATCTGCTGCGGAGAAATAATGAATCCGCTGGGGATTGCAGACATATAAACATCTTATGCAAAATCCATTGGGAATACAAGGCAGATCTGCTGGAGATACAAGAGAAAAGCTCTCTGAGGATTAACCAATTCTGAGCAAAGCATCCTGGACTTGCTCGGGAAACAGCAAAAGTTCAAACTGTGGGGGATTTTAGATCAATACTCATCATGAGTGAGAGAAAATCCAACAGGTGACTAAAAGAGATATCATCAACGACTTCACTGGGGAATAGTCGCATTAGAGATACACAATCTTCACTAGGAGGATAAATCCATGAAAAATAATCCGGAGAGAAGTACACCTTGGACCTGCCAGGGAAATGAGAAGTTAACCTCACTGCTTTATGATTGGAGAGCAAACAAAACAGTAATGCTCTGTCTCCGCTGGGGAATCAGCAAGGATAAATCATCCTGGGGAGAAATACAACCACATGTAATAATCCAACAAACAACCACCAAGTCCATGCTTCTTAAAGGAAAAAACATGGCTCTCTGTTTGGGGATATCCAAAGCAACAACGACACGTCTAGAGGGTAAAACTCTGAGTGAAGATTTCTCATATGATTTCAGCTGGGGACAACAAAAATGAATCTCTGCATGGGGACCACCATTAAGGAGAAATGGACCTCAAAACTACTCAACTGCCTGACCATGATATAATCAGTTGGGGAAAATTCAGATCAAGACCTAGCTGGGGAAAGACCAAACAGCATTGAACCTTATTAATTCAACACATCATAACAAACCCAACACTTTGTCAGCAATTGATCACATTCATAGGCACAAGTTCTGCTGAGGAAATATCAACAAACTCTACTGGGGATCTGTCAATAAATTCTGCCAAAGGAGCGAGAACGAACCCTGCTGAGGAAGACATTGATCTTACCATTCTTGGAATCACCATTGACATTCCTTTTTATATTCATAAATCAAAAGAAAATGTTTTTATAATTTTCAAAAATTTAAATCAATTATTCACATTTTTTTTCAAAAATTATCATAAAAAATAAATGAAATTTTGTAAACAGAAACAAAATAAGAATTGCAAACAAAGGGATAAAGGCCCAAATTTTATTAATAGAATGGAAGTCTGCAAATGGCGTAACTCCATGGATCATTACAAAGTTTGAAAAATGGTAAATAAATGGAAAGGGTTACATTGAAATACAATGACCACTATTCTCCCTAACAACTTTGAATTCCACTGTGCCCAAAACTTCAGTTGAAGATGATTGAAGCAGAATCTTTGATAGACAATGTTGCTTTCAAATTATCAAGACTGGCCAGATGCAGTTACTTGCCAGAATCCCTAACTTTTGCCTAGATTGCCCTTCTGGGTTTTCAATATACCGGGATGATTATTTCTGTTTTTGTCTCTAATTTTTGCCTGGACCGCCCTTTCGGGTTTTCAGCCCACCGAGACGCTCATTTTTGCCTAAGCCGCCCTTTCGGGTTTTCAACTTAGCGAGCTGTTCTTTTATTTTTTTTTTAGGCGAAGTATTTCTTGACTGCATCGGCATTCACAGGACGAGTGAACTCTTCACCATCCATAGTTATAAGAAGTAATGCACCGCCAGAGAAGGCTCTCTTAACAACATATGGGCCTTCATAATTAGGAGTCCACTTGCCCCTAGAATCATTGGTAGAAGTCGAGATCCTTTTGAGCACGAGGTCGCCTTCTCTGAACACACAAGGTCGAACCTTCTTGTCAAAAGCTTTCTTCATTCTCTGTTGATACAATTGGCCATGACACAAGGCCGCCATTCTTTTCTCTTCAATCAAATTCAATTGATCATATCTGCTTTGACACCATTCAGCCTCAGACAATTCAGCTTCCATCAAAACTCTCATAGAAGGGATTTCAACCTCTACCGGGAGCACTGCTTCCATACCGTAAACAAGAGAGAAAGGGGTTGCCCCTGTTGAAGTGCGGACGGATGTACGATACCCATGCAGAGAAAAAGGGAGCATCTCATGCCAATCTTTGTAAGTAACAACCATCTTCTGAACAATCTTCTTAATATTCTTATTAGCAGCTTCAACAGCCCCATTCATCTTAGGTCTGTAAGGAGAAGAATTATGATGCTCAATCTTAAACTCATCGCATAATTCCTTCATCATCTTATTATTCAGGTTCGACCCATTATCAGTGATAATCTTGCTCGGAACACCATACCGACAGATGATTTGGTTCTTGATAAATCGGACCACTACTTGCTTGGTCACATTGGCATATGATGCCGCTTCAACCCACTTGGTAAAATAGTCAATAGCCACCAATATGAAACGGTGTCCGTTCGACGCTTTAGGCTCAATCATTCCAATCATATCAATGCCCCACATGGAGAAAGGCCATGGAGAAGAGATAACATTGAGAGGAGTCGGTGGTACATGAATTTTGTCAGCATAAACCTGACACTTATGGCACTTCTTCACAAATTTGCAACAGTCAGATTCCATTGTCAGCCAATAGTAACCTGCCCTTAACATCTTCTTAGCCATTGCATGCCCATTGGCATGGGTACCAAAAGACCCTTCATGAATTTCTTTCATCAACATGTCTGCTTCGTGTCTATCCACACATCTGAGCAAGACCATGTCATAATTTCTTTTATACAGCACATCATCATTCAAGAAGAAACTACCAGACAATCTTCTCAAAGTCTTCTTATCTTTCTTGGATGCCCCAAGCGGGTACTCTTGATTTTGAAGAAAGCATTTAATATCATAATACCATGGTTTATCATCAACAACCTCTTCAACCGCAAACACATGAGCTGGTCTGTCAAGACGCATAACATCAATTTTGGGCACATCATTCCACCGACTCACCACAATCATGGAGGATATAGTGGCTAAAGCATCCGCCATTCGATTTGCTGCTCTGGGTATATGATGAAACTCAACCTTATTGAAGAAAGTTAACAACCTTCTTGCATAATCTCGATAAGGAATCAAATCAGGTTGACGTGTCTCCCATTCTCCTTTAATCTGATTAATCACTAGGGCTGAATCTCCGTATACATCGAGAATCTTGATTCTCAAATCGATAGCTTCTTCTAAGCCCATAATACAAGCTTCATACTCAGCCGCATTATTTGTGCAAGTGAACGTCAACCTTGCAGTGAAAGGAATATGAGAACCATGAGGAGTAACAATTATTGCCCCAATACCCTTGCCATACTCATTAACAGCTCCATCAAAAATCAAACCCCAACGGGATCCAGGCTCAGGCCCTTCACCAGGTAACGGTTCTTCACAATCTTTAACCTTTAGATACATCACATCCTCATCAGGAAAATCAAACCTGGTCGGTTGATAATCGTCAATTGGCTGGTGTGCCAAATGGTCAGCCAAAACACTTCCTTTTATCGCCTTTTGAGTTCGGTACTCGATATCATATTCTGACAACAACATTTGCCAACGAGCGATCCTCCCCGTTAAAGCAGGCTTTTCAAAGATATACTTGATTGGATCCATTTTGGATATCAACCAAGTTGTATGATTCAACATATACTGGCGGAGACGCTTGGCAGCCCAAGCTAAAGCACAACATGTTTTTTCAAGCATTGAGTACCGAGACTCACAATCAGTGAACTTCTTACTCAAATAATAAATGGCAAATTCTTTCCGACCAGATTCATCTTGTTGACCCAGAACACAACCCATAGACTCTTCCAGCACAGTCAAATACATGATCAAAGGTCTTCCTTCTACGGGAGGAGACAAAATCGGAGGTTCAAGCAGATACTCTTTAATTCTTTCAAAAGCTTTCTGACAATCCTCTGTCCAGACACAACCCTGATCTTTGCGAAGAAGCTTGAAGATCGGCGCACAGGTGGCAGTCATATTGGATATAAATCGGGAAATGTAATTCAAACGTCCCAAGAATCCTCTTACTTGTTTTTCTGTTTTGGGCGCAGGCATTTCCTGAATGGCTTTAACTTTACCAGGATCAACTTCAATGCCTTTTTGGCTGACAATAAAGCCCAACAATTTTCCAGAACGGACACCAAAAGTGCATTTATTAGGATTCAAACGGAGCTTGAACTTTCTCAAACGTTGAAACAGCTTCAATAAGTACTCAATATGATCTTCTTCAGTCTTCGACTTACAAATCATATCATCCACATAGACCTCAATTTCTTTATGCATCATATCATGGAACAATGTGGTCATAGCTCTTTGGTACGTTGCACCAGCATTTTTCAAACCGAAGGGCATCACTCTGTAACAGAATGTTCCCCAGGGTGTAATGAATGTTGTTTTTTCCATGTCCTCGGGTGCCATCTTTATTTGATTATAACCGGAAAATCCATCCATAAAAGAAAAGATACTGAATTTAGCAGTATTATCTACTAACATATCAATGTGCGGCAATGGAAAATCATCTTTTGGACTCGCTTTATTCAAATCTCTATAGTCAACGAACATTCGGACTTTTCCGTCTTTCTTTGGAACAGGAACAATATTGGCCACCCACTGAGGATACTCAGAAGTTACAAGAAAACCAGCATCAATCTGCTTTTGAACCTCCTCTTTGATCTTCACAGCCATGTCGGGATGAGTTCTTCTCAATTTCTGCTTCACAGGTGGACATTCAGGCTTCAACGACAATCTATGCTCCACAATATCAGTATCAAGACCAGGCATGTCTTGATAAGACCAAGCAAACACATCAACATATTCTCTAAGAAGCTCCACAATCCTCTTCTTAACATCTGACTGAAGTAGTGCCCCAATCTTGACTTCTTTTATATCATCCTCTGAACCCAAATTAACTAATTCCAACGGCTCTTCATGAGGCTGAATGGCCTTTTCCTCGTGCTCAAGCAACCGAGAAATTTCATCTGGTATCTCCTCAATACCCTCTTCTTCAGCTCCAAACACAGGGAACTCAAAGTTGGGAGGGGGCATAGGGTCATTGTTTTCAATGGGTTTAATAATCAATCTGCACAATGATTTATATTTGATTTTAGAATATGAACAAAAGTGTAAGTATCATGCAGATAAAGGTGATTATCACATTATTATTATTATTTTGGTTTTTTATGTTACCATTTTTCAGAAATAAAGCAAAAAGGGAAAACATAATAGAGATAAACAAAATAACATTTTATTGATGATGATAAAATTTGAAACAAAGCCCTCACAAATTCACTTTCACCTTGGGCAGAGTGAAAGGATTTTTTTGAAAGAAACAAAAACAAATTACTTTGAAACATGAACAATAGTAGGAACGTCAACAGCTATCCAATTCTGGCAGACTTGTCCACGTGTAACAAAATTGGGAAGTTCTTCCTCTTCATCATCTTCAATGATGGCAGCAGTAGAGTGATCTTTGTGGATGAATCCAGCGCTGTGAAAGGTCTCATTAATACGCTTCAAATCCCTTCTGACTATACCAGGCATAAAGCCTAAACCAGTTTTGCCCAGGTTATCAACCACATCAATGACTCGACCCCAACCGTCAGACCGACCAGTTTCTAACACATGCAGAGCATCTTTCAAAGAAGACATGGGTAACTCATTCCTCTTAACAGCTTTGTCATCAACAGAAAGTGCTTGGAACGGAGTTCCAACAGTTTCATCCGCATCAACATATGAAAAGGATGAAAGGTGGCTCACCAGCATTGCTTGCTCACCTCCAACAATTACCAGCTTATCATTCTTAACAAATTTCAATTTCTGATGGAGAGTCGAAGTCACTGCCCCAGCCTCATGAATCCAGGGTCGACCAAGCAAACAACTATAAGCAGGACGGATATCCATTACTTGAAAAGTAATCTGGAAGAAACACGGTCCTATTTTGATCGGAAGATCAACCTCTCCAATCACAGTCTTTCGAGATCCATCAAAAGCTTTAACAATAACTCCACTATACCTCATGGGAGGACCTTGGTAAGAAAGCTTTGATAAAGTAGATTTTGGTAACACATTCAAAGAAGAGCCAGTATCAACCAATACATTAGAGAGCGCATCTTCTTGACAGTTCATAGAGATGTGTAAAGCCAAATTGTGATTTCTCCCCTCCTCGGGTAACTCTTCATCACAGAAACTTAAATTATTACATGCGGTGAGGTTGGCAACAATGCCATCAAACTGGTTAACAGTCACATCATGCTCAACATATGCTTGTTCCAATACCTTCTGCAAAGATTTCCTGTGAGCTTCAGAATTCATCAGCAAGGACATCACTGAAATCTTGGACGGGGTGTGCAAGAGTTGATCCACAACACTGTAATCACTCTTCTTGATCAACTTCAATACTTCATCTTCAAAAACTTTCAAACCACTGGACTGACCAGCAACATCGACATTACTCTCATCTTGAATTTGTTTGCCAGCTTTAACATTCTCCACAATCTTTGGAGGCTCAGGAGCAAAGACACGACCACTTCGAGTTACCCTACTCACATCAGCGATGCTTACCACAGAAGACAAAGGAGGAATTGGCACTTCCTTACCATCTTCTACCATGGTAGCATTGTACTTATATGGAACAGCTTTATCAGATTCATATGGTACTGGTCCGGGCAACCGAATAACCAAAGGTGTAACAGCTGTCTTCTGACTATCATAAGAGATAACAACTCTTTCAGGGATATTAAAGCGTGGCTCAATAGCATTCACCTCATTCTGATATTCGTCCCTCTTAGCAGTGACCTCAATCAAATTCTCGTCCATCATCCTTTGAATGTCCCTCTTCACTATCACACAACCACGAGGATTTACAGAACAGATACAACAAGCTGCATAGTCATGATCAATATCATGGTATTCACTCAAAACTGCATGCATTTCCACAAGAGACCTTCGGATCCAACGGATATCAAAAATTTTGAATGTACCAGGACAACCATACACCATATTGACAGATACCTGGCCATGGTTAGGCAGCGGATTTGATTTCACATTAGGGTTAGAATCTTCGAAAGACAAAATACCACTTCTTGCCAGCCTTTGCACTTCCATTTTCAATGGATAACAGTTCTCAGTGTCATGTCCAGCTCCTCCTTGATGGAAAGCACAATGAGCTTCAGGCTTATACCACCAGGGTGAATCTTTTGGAATAGCAGGCGGTGGACGGGTCTGAACAAGATTCTTCTTAATCAAACAAGGAAGCAATTCTGTGTAAGTCATCGGAATTGGATCAAAATCCTTCTGAAAACGGCCCCGTTGATTGTTTGGCTGAGTAGAACGTTGTTGCTGAGCAGGAGCTGTCTGAACAACAGGAGCTGAACTGATAACAGGAGTGACAGATGCAACATGTTGCTGACACTGATTGTTTCTATTGCGAGGTCTTCTATACCTTTCTCGAGAAATGGCATTGGTCTCTCCTTCTTTCTTTTTGGCAAATCCTCCACCATATTTCTTGGAATTTCCAGCAGAATTTCCATCTTTCGACAAACGTCCCTCACGGACACCCTCTTCCAATCTCATCCCCATATTAACCATCTCAGTGAAATCACTTGGGGCACTAGCAATCATACGCTCATAATAGAAAGGACTCAGAGTTTTCAGGAAAATCTTGGTCATCTCCTTTTCTTCCAAAGGAGGGTTGATCTGAGCAGCAATTTCGCGCCACCTCTGCGCGTATTCTTTGAATGTCTCTTTATCTTTCTGAGCCATTGCTCGAAGCTGGTCACGATCAGGAGCCATATCCACATTATACTTATACTGTTTCACAAATGCCTCACCTAAATCTTCGAAAGTGCGAACTCGAGCACTATCGAGTCCCATATACCATTTCAAAGTTGCACCAGACAAACTGTCTTGGAAGTAGTGAATAAGGAGCTGATCATTATCTTTATGAGCCGACATCTTACGAGCAAACATAGTCAAGTGACTCAACGGACAAGAATTACCCGTATACTTTTCAAAGTCAGGGGTCTTGAACTTATGCGGGATCTTCACATTCGGAACCAAGCATAACTCATGAGCATTCTTTCCAAACAGCTCTTTACCTCTCAGAGCCTTGATCTCTTTCTGCATTTCAGCAAACTGGTATTGAATCTCTTCCATTCTATCATAAGCACTGCCATTCTCACTTTGAGCAGTATGGAAGATTTGCTCTTCACCAAAAGGAACAGTATGCACCATAGGCGGTGGCACAGTCATCACAGGTTGAACAGTAGGAACAATTGGAATTTCAGGAGGCGGAGGTGGTTGTTGATAACCTTCAGGAACAAAGTTAAGAGGCATGCCCCAGGGGTAGCCAGGAGGCATGGAATACTGAGGAACACTAGCAGGCGCCACAGAGATGGGCGTAGAGACAATCTCAGAAATGACTGTCCTTTGCACAGGAGTTGAAAGCAGAGGAGGTGGTGGTGGTGGCTGATTCTGAGCAGCCACCAGAGCTTCCATCATAGCAGTGAGTCTTTCCAAACCATCCTTCAGAGTTGATACTTCTTCACGAAGCTCACGGTTCTCTTGTTGCAATTGATCCATCTTTTTCTTCAGATTAGCTCGAGTATTATACTGGTGCGACAGCTTGGCTGAATGAAGACCAAAGAAACAATAAGACACCTGGAAAAGGCAAGAAACAATGCAAGAGAATGATGCTTGATATGCAAGATGCAAATGCATAGTTTCAAGGAAATATAAGGTATATTGCAAACATTGTTATCTGAAATACCAAAATCTCATTCATTAATGATAGAAAAGATTACATCTCGGAAGTACAAATTCAAGAATCCTAAAACAAAAGAGAATAAAGAAAACTAGATCCCTAAAGAATCCTATGAGAAGAAGTCCCAGCTCTATCTTCCAGCTTCTTGATGTGGGCCTGCATCTGAGTCTTCTCAATCAGCAACTTATCAACGATCAACTTCCAAGGAGATTCTGAACTCTTCGGAATATCGGAAACTAGATGAATGCGAGAGGAAAATAAATCCTCTTGCGCCTTTCTCTTCTTGTTGGCAACTTCCTCTTCATTCTTCTTCTTGAAGTGCTCTTGAAGTCTTGCATTCTCTAACTCAACAATCTGATACTTGTTCTTCCAAGCATCTCTCTCTTGTTGCATCTCGTCCAAAGCAATCTGAAGCTTTTCTTTGTCTTCCATAAAGTAGAGAATAGGCTTCTTAGCAGTTAGAGACAAAGGCTCTTGATGCTTATAAGGCATCTTCAAAGTAATGGCTCTATTTTTAACCCACTGGAGGTAAGGTTCCGAAGAGACACAATTCGGATTTCCCAAACTTTCCTTTCCTTTTCTACGAATGTTGGACCAAGCTTCCACAATTTCTCTCTTGAGAGCAACCTGAGATTCTTCATCCTTGAAAAAGAGACCGGCCAAATGAATGTTCTTCGGTACCTCTCGCAAAGGATATCCCAACTGATGACGAGCTAACACCGGATTGTAGCTGATTCCCCCTTTTGTACCAAGAAGGGGTACATTGGGAAAATCACCACAACTATCAATAATCATCGCTCCAGAAGGAATACGGCTACACCAATCAATATCAGAATGAGTGAGAGACATGATCTTCCACGACCAATATAAACCATCCTTGAGATTCCAGAAAGCTGTAGACTTCGGCAAGTGAGAAATAAACCACTTGTAAAGTAAAGGTGCACAACAGATAATCATCCCTTCACCATGGAAATTCCTAAGGTGAATAGAATGATAAGCATCGGCAAGCAAAGTGGGAATTGGATTCCCAATCAAGAAGATCTGAATAGCGTTGATGTCGACAAAGTTCTCAACATTCGGGAAGAGGAATAGTCCATAAATAAGCAAGGCAAGAAGAGCCTCGAAAGCAACTGTATTCTTCACACTAGCAAAATGATGAGCTCTATCCATCAAAAACTTAGCGGGTAACCCAAGAATCTTTCCTTTGGTATCCATGTGAGCCTTAATTTCGGAAACCTTCAAGTGAGTAGCATTCGCAATAACATCATGCTTGGGAGCGGGATCCAAACCAGAGAAAATTTGACCATAAATAGGTAAACCAAGCAGGATAGAATACTCCTCTAGCGTAGGTACCAACTGATAATCAGGAAAGGTGAAACAATGAAGCAAAGGGTCATAGAACTGAACCAAAGTAGCAAGCAATCCTTCAGCCATATCAACCTTCAAGAGAGATAAAAGCCTTCCATATCTGGACTCAAACTTCTTAGTATCAACAACCAAAGATCCTAGCTTTCTCAGACCCTCTAACTTAGGACTCTTGAAAGTGTACTTCTTGGTACTTCTCCTTCCAAAATCCATAACAAAAGTACCTGCAATGTTTGCAATAACACCTTTAAGTTCCTTGAAACCTTCCAAAAGAATGCTCATGAATGCATGAGTGCATGAATGCAACACACACAAACAAGATCACACAAAGCACACGGGTCAAGGTTCAAGTCACGAGCATGAAGCCAAGGGTAAGAACCAATCCCACAAAAGGTATGTACTAAGGTTTTTGTCTTCATTGTACCTGTAGAAAACAGCGGTTCTAACAGAGTGCCCAGGGTCCACAATCCACTATCAGACACACCAGCACACCGATTTGCTCGGAGGTTGGTAGTTATCCTCAAGAGAATCTAACCTGAGTGTAGCATCGCGTGACAGCTAAGTCAGATTTGCATCTTCATAGCTTCCGCGCTACGATCCTAAAAAGGCTAGGATGGGTTAAGGGTTACTACAGTCCTCAGTGTTATAGGCTTCAATGGAAAAAGTAATGCCTTCTCGATCGCTCGATCGGCATCAGTAATTCCAAAGAGGCAACCACCGAGTGGATAGATTTGCAAGTTCTTCTTTTTCAGGATTCGACTCCTTCAAAGTTCCCTTGACTATACTATCCCCTATCTCAAAGTGCACTCTGATCCGGGTATAGGACCTATCTCACACACAGAGGAACTCCCAAACAGAACAAACAAGTAACAAGCAAATCAAACAAAAAGCAGTAAATAAATCAAAGTAGGCTAAACCCCTCGAGGGAGAAGCTCCCCAGCAGAGTCGCCACTTTTCTGTAGCGGGGAAATTTATGAGTGTAAGCTATTGATTAACTTAACTAAAAAATAAGCAAGAGTCGCCACCGCACTTTTATTTTTATCCATAAAGGAAAGGAAAAAAGAGCGAACAAAACCTAAAGAGATAAGGGTAAGGGGGGTTGGTTATGTAAAGGGAAGGTTTTACGCACCCAATACATCTATAGTACTCTATAGGAGCCCTTTGATGTATTCACTGCTTTTTGGTCTGAAAATGGTTTGCTTGTAAAGAGATTGAGGAGATGAGAGGAGAAATATTTTTTAAGATTTTTGTGTTTGGAGAGACTTATTGCCTCATGCCTACGTACCCACGATGTGCAATGTAGGATCAAAACCTCGTAGTTCGTGGTACAAAGAGCAAAAAATTATTGGTTATGATTTATTTTATCTTGAAAAAGACAACCTGTCATTCTCAAGAGAGAATACTCAACTAATTACCCAAAGGTATGGGAAAGTGGCATTTGCATCACATTAAGATGGAGGATTTGCTTGGATTAATATCAACAAGACTAATCACTTCAACATCTAAGTGGAAAACTACCATACTTTCAACAAAATACCATGGTTAGGAGTTTTACATCTCATCACAAAAATGACTCATGTCTAATTCTTTTTGAAAAGTTTAAAAGAAAAAGGTGCATAAAAGCACAAAAAAATTTGGATGAGTTTTTGTATTTTTTATATTTTTATGAAATGGTCAAAGTATGATTAAGATGGATTGACATTTATTAAGGAAAACAAAGTTTGAAAAATCACTTGACCAAAGTCAAGGTTTTATTATGAAAGTGGTTTTAAGTTTGAAAACAAGAAGAAGATTTTGAAAAAGGGAGAAGATTTTGAAAATTTAAGAATGGGGAGGAGAAGAAGTGACTATCCTAGTGCATAAAGTAAAAGCTAGGGAAAGGAAAGATCTAACCAAAATGGAGCCACTTCAAAGTAATATTAAAAGAATTCCATCCTTAAGCAAATTGGCCGAATAGGGGCAAGTCTTCAATCAATACTCCAAGCAAAGGGATGAGAAGTCCTAATTCTAGGTCCATAAGTCCAATATCACTTCAAAAGAGGTCCATAAAGAGATCGCTCCAAAGCATAGGATAGTAACCAATAGTCCAAAATGAGGAGAATTAAGTTTTCTATGGTTTAATCCTTTATTAATATTTTAAGTCCAAATGGACAAAAGAAAAATGGCATAAGCATAAACATATGTCCAACGGACAAAGGAAAAAATGCGGAAGCATAAACATGATATGAAATAATAATAATGAAGCATAAAAAAAAATAAAAAAATAAAAGAGATAGGGAGCGAGAAGGAAACATAAACAAAATTAAAATAATAAAATTGTTAGTAAGTTAGTGGTTAATTGTTAGTGTTAGTGATCAATAACAATTGAATAATTGCACTTAGGTCAAGGTTGATGAAACTCATTAGAGGATTGATAAGACCAAAGCCTCCTAACAACAAGTTTCATGAGTTGTGAACCATAAGACAAATAATCAACTATTTTTGATATTTATTCCGATGCGGGACAAATTTTGGTCTATGTTAAGCGCACGCCGAGTAATTTGTTCGAGCAATTACCCTACGAATGAGGCCGGCCATGAGATATATGTGTTAATGCACGCGAGATAAACGATATAGAGATCGTTATCCTAAAGCGATGCCACACGAAAAGAAAAAGTGGTAATGATCTCGTCTCGATCGAAATTCCATAAAGAAATTTCACGATCACTTCGACTTTCATAGATCAAAAAGAAAATAGATGAAGAAAAGTGGATCTAAAAATTATGATCCACACAACCAATTAAAATGAAATAAAATGAGAAAATCAAGATAAAATAGAAATCAAGAATTAAAAGATAATCACATGATATAAATCTTTTTTTTAAGACTATTCTTCAAGAAAAATTTAAAACCAAAATTCTAAAACCAGAATTAAAAATAAAATCTAAATCAAAAGATGCTTAAAAAAAAAATAGAAACCAAAATGGAAATATTTTTTTAAGAAAATGAAAGAAAAGAAGGGAGGTGAGAAAATGAATAAACCATGCGCATGAATTAGTGGATCTAGGCCCAATACTACATAGTTTTGCTTTTTTTTAAAAAAAATAGAAAAGAAAACTACAAAAGTAATAAAAGAAAAAAGAAAATCAGAAAAAGAAAAAGTAGTAAATGCATCTAGTAGCTACTTCTTCTTCTTCATTTTTACCACGAACACTATTCACCACCACCATGCCAACACCTTCAAACTCCACCAAATCGGAAGCGACGGGAAGAAAATTTGTGACGGAATCGATCGGGAAGAAATGCTCTACGCAATGGTATAATCGGTTTCAAGAATCGTTACCGACGGATACGACTCGAAATTACCGAAAAAAGCTTCAAACTACCTTCAAAGTGGTGAGAAATGTTCTTCAATTCTTCTTCCTCTGATTATAGCTTGAATTTCTTTAAAATGGAGAATGAATTGTTGTTGTTGATGTTGAATTGGAGTTTCAAGAATTGTTGTGGTTCATGGTGTTGTTGTTGAATTTTGAGATTGGAAATTTATTGATGAATGAAAACGAATTATGGAAGCTTGAGTTGGAATTTTGACAGGGGTTTGAAGGCTGTGAAAGCTTGAATCAAATGTGAGAATTGTTGCTCTATTTATAGATGAATTAGAGAATGAAATATGATTCATGATGTCGTCATTTTGATTTTTTTGCTCTGCGTTTGGCTTATTTTGATTTGCGTTTTGATGAATTTCAGCAGCTTTGAAAACGTTTTGATGTCGTCACTTGCAGGTAACGTTTTGGTTCGTGTGATTGTGTGAGGCTTTGTTCGTGGCTGGAAGTGAAGCTGATGGCGTTTGGAAATTGTTCACGACTGGGAGTGTGCGGTTTGGATTGGAGAATGGCGTGGGAAGTTGGCGCGGCTTGCGTGAGGCTGGGAGTTGCGCCGGTTGGAAAATGCTTGGCTTGGGAAAATTCACGGCGTGGTTGTAGCGTGGAGACTCGTGTGATGGAAGTGGCTGCTGAAGAAAAAAAGGATTGGAATTTGGAAAGCTTGTTGTTGTTGTTTTTTTTCAATTCTTTCTAGCATGGGCTTAAGGAAATGGGCTTATGAAATTGCTATATAAAAAAAATAGATTCAAAATATATGTAGGTAAAAAGGAAAAAAAAAGGATTTTGGATTAAGAATTGGATAAAAAAAAGAAATGGATTAAAATGGATAATTGAATAGAAATGAATTAAAATTGGATAAAATGGATAATTGGAAAAAAAAAGGTTGGAATATGGATAATTGGTTTAGAAAAAATGGATATGGAAATGTGGGTTAGAAAAATTGGAATGGGCCTTGATTGGAATAGGAGGTGTGAATAGAAAAATGGAAAATGGGCTTTGTATCATGAAAAAAAATGAATGGCCTTTTTGTAGATTAATGATTATGAAAAATGGTAATGGATATGGATTTCTAAAAAAAAGTGGACATGAACAATTGGATAATTGGATGTGGATATTAAAAATATAAAAAAAATGGATATGAAAAGTTTTAGGAAAGAAAATGGATTTAAAGATGGATATTTAGAATTTTTTTGGATATAAATGGATTTTTTGAATAATATGGATAAGAAGTGGATAAAAATGGTTTAGAATGGTTTAAATGGATAAATGAAAAATAATGGGTACTAGTCATGGATATTGGAAATGTGATGGAATTAGTTTCTAAAATGGGTAATTGGAATTAGATTTATGAAAAATGAATAGTAAATGGTTAAGAAACAAAATGGTTAATAGAAATGGTTTAAAGAATGGATAGTTGAATTTGGATATTTGAAATGTGAAATGATAAATCTGGATATTTGGTTTAGGAAATGGATTAGGGAAAAAATGGTTTAGATAGCAAAAAGTGAAATATGGAAAATTTGGTTAAAAGATGTGGATAATGGAATAGCAAGTCTCTTTTTTTTTAGCCCAAAACCAAACTTGAATTTTTTCACAAGCCTTTGATAAACATATGCCACATAACCAGCCACAACCGAAACTACGACCATATGAATCTGTTTGAACCCAAAACTCATATGCACCACTGCCTGACAAATTAAAGAATCTCAGCACAAGACATCTTGCTTTTAAACAAACACCCGTGACTTGAAATCACTTCATTATTTTTGACAAACCTGCACAACACACAGAAAGAAAAACAAGCAAACGACAACATATTTTTTGTATTTTTGGTTAGAGGTTAGATAAACAGAAATAAACATAAAACAAAAAAGAAAACACAAGGATACTGGTGATCTTGTTTGTGATATGAGATGCAAATGATATGTGGGATCTTAGGGGTAAAAATTAGGGTATTACACCAGCCATCTCCAAGCAGGGCCAAGGGTCCAAACACACTCCATATGGTGTAGGGAAGCTGTTCATGTCATCACAACTCATCTGTAACACCTCCAACTCAAAAATCAAATTGCTCTTGCTGCCACGACATACAAGTAAGCCTAAACTTAGTTATCTCATGATTCGTGCATATTTCCTCGCACAATAATTTTTCCATATGTTCATAATCATGTATGGAGTGTTTCCCCTTAATTGATTGCTTTGTATGAATCGTGTATGGAATTTCTTAGCCTTCATGCAGAAATTAGGGTTCTTAAGGTTTCTCTTTGATTTTTCATTCCATACTGAAAATAAATGAAATTAAAGACCATAGACATGATCGTGAGTTGAAAACGAGCAGATTGATATGTGGATTGTGTGATTTCATCAAGTATTCAGTGAGATTGATGAGAAAATGCAAATCAGATAAAAACAAGGCACGCGGGCAAGAACAAGGTGTTCTTGGCGCCCTTTTTCAAACTTTTGAATTTTTGAATTTTTATTATTTTTATTTAATTGATTCAAAAATTAATTTCTCTCTGAATTTTAATGATTTTGAGTTGATTCTTTTTTTCAAAATTCACAAAAATGTTAAAATATTTTATTTTACAAAAATTCCCCAAAAATATTATTTATTTCATATATTTGATATTTTTGCAAAGAATTAATTTTTATTTGTTTTTTAACATTTTAAGACTTTTCTTTCTCTTGATTTTCCAAACTTAAATGGTTGTCAATCATTTTGTGGATAAAAGCATGATTTTTGAAACATTGACCCAAAATCACAACTCATTTCTTACATGTTTTCAATGATTTTATTAATTTTTAATCAAAATTAATTCCATTTTTAACAAAATTAGGGTTTTGATTGATTTCACCCTCATCAATCTTTTTCAAAACACTTTTGGGCCTCTAATAGAGTGTAAGACCCAATCCCCTTTGTAAATAAACAATTTTTGGGCCTCAAACATTATATAAGTCCCTCTGTATATTTTCAAAAGTTCGGCGCGATCGTCGCCTTTTTAACAAAATCAACTAGGCTTCTCCTTGAGCTATAAGCCCCATCTTTCATTTTCAAACACTTTTGGGCCTCTAATAGAGTGTAAGACCCAATCCTTTTTTTGAAACCAAAATAACTTGGGCCTCAGTTATTGTATAAGACCCACTGTGATTTTAAAATCTCAGCGCGATCGCCGTTTTCAAAACATTTTCATCTGGGCCTCCCCTCGTGTTGTAAGTCCCATTTCTTTTCCTTTTTTCAAATAATTTGGGCCTCTCCTTGAGTTGTAAGACCCATCCCTTTTGTAAATAAACCTCTTTGGGCCTCAGTCGTTGTATAAGTCCCGATGCGATATTAAAAACAACGGTGTGATCACTGTTAAAACTCGGGCCTCTCCTTGAGTATAAGCCCCCACAATCTTTTCAAAACAACTTCCCTTTTGATTTAGATTCAAATATACATGCTGTTATCAAAACTTTCTTTGATTTCTTTGAACAACTAACAATACAGCATGGAAGCTTGCTCGCCTGTAAGTTTTAAACAGCTTTCATTTATTTGCTTTCATATATATAACTGTATTGTGGGATGCTGCGCACGGTAAGTCTTCTTTCATATTCTTTTAAATACTTGTCATATATCAACTGTATATATACTAGTATAGTTATTTAGAGTTTTCCCTGACAACTAGGTCTAGAACTAGGTAAAGCCAGTTGGTCACTATATAAATACAGTCAAAACTAGATCCCCATAAGACTTCCAGATACAGTCTTGCCTTCTCTTAGGCTTAAACAATATGGAACAAAGAGAAAGGCAGTATTCTCGGTGAACCTTTTCTCAGACTGTCACTATTAAAAATTGTCAAAGAAATTCTATTCCCCAGGGATGACCCATTCTCGGTGAATGGCATCTTTTGAATTTCTTCACACCCCAGAACTATTCATTAAATGATCTATTCTCTGTGAATAGCATTTCTTGAACTTTTCTTCGGTTTGGGACCCACAGGCTTCCTAAAAGCATCCCCGCCTCCTCTTGGGCTTTGTACAAGGACCCTCCGGCTTCTTAGAAGTTCTCATGCCTTCTCTTGGGCTTAAAACAAGGACCCTGACAACCTCTTAAAGGTATAAGACAGAACTTAGTCATCCTTTGCTAGAGCTGTCTTTCTAGTGTCAAATCATTAGACCAATTTAGGGTTGATTCTCATCCCTTAAAACGTTAGCCTCCTTTTAGGCTTTGGATAATGATCTTTCCTCAATACAACCATCCTCCTCTTGGGCTTTGTATAAATGATTCTCCCCAGCGGAGCTAACCTTTTCAGACTCTCTTGTTGATTCAATCACTTTTCAGACTCTCTTGTTGAGTCAATAACCTTTTTGTACTCTCTTGTTGAGTAAACCCTTTTAGCCTCAATCTCGGGCTTTGTACGAGACAGATAAAAAATGCTCTCTTGTTGAGTCAATCTTTTCCAGCCTCCATGTAGGCTTGGTACAAAGGTTTCCCCTAGCAAAAGTCAGCCTCCTCTTAGGCTTTGTAAAGATTTCTCCGGCTTGTTCAGCCACAATCCTGGGCTTTGTACAGGATAGATAAAAGCAATCTCTTGTTGAGTAAAGCCCTTTTAGCCTCAATCTTAGGCTTTGTACAAGACATAAATCTTTATAACCCTCTCTTAAGCTTAAGAAAAATATCTTCCCCAGCAGAGTCAATTCCTCCCAGCCTTCTTTTAGGCTTTGAGAAATACTCTCCAACAGAGCCAAATTCATTTCAGCCTCAATCTTGGGCTTTGTACAAGACACTTAAAAAATCCTCAACCGAGTCAGTAAAGTCTCGCATTTAGCCTTAATCTTGGGCTTTGTACAAGATAAATAAAGATTTCTTTCCACCAGAGTCAGTTTCTTTTCAGCCTCAATCTTGGGCTTTGTACAAGACATATACAAACCCCCCCGGCGGAGTCAAAATCCCTTTTAGCCTCAATCTTGGGCTTTGTACAAGACAAATAGCACACTTTCCCCAAAAAGTCAAACTTCTAGCCTCCTCTTAGGCTTTGTATAATGATATCCCCCAAAGAGCCAGTCTCTTTTTAGCCCCAATCTTGGGCTTTGTACAAGACAGATAAACACTCTCTTGTTGAGTCAGTCTTTTCTAGCCTCCTCTTAGGCTTTGTATAAGGACTTCCCCAGTGGAGTCAATCAATCTCTTAGCTTCAACCTTGGGCTTTGATCAAGGCACACAAAAATCAACAATCCCCTCAGAGGAAGTCCAATCCCTCTTTAGAGATGACAAATTCTCTCTCAGTCAAAACCTTTTAGCTTTAATCTTAGGCTTTGAACAAGACACCAAACATCTTTTCCTCCCTTAGAATAGGAGGAACTACGATTGCTCTGATTTCCCTATTTCGTTTAAACGGGAATACGTAGGCATAAGATTGTGAAATCTTAGCGAGCATACTAAACAAAAACTCTAGGTCCAGTACCTTCATACCAATCAAAACTTAGGTCTAGTACCTTACCAAAAACATCAAGAAAACCCGAACATCAACAAAAACTCACTCACTCACTCATATTTCCCAAGAAACTTTCCCAACCCATTAACAGATAAACACCATCAAGTACAAAGCGAAACCTAAATCTAATATCTTGTGGATAACCACATATAGGATGGGTAATTGACAACTCCCCATTGTATAACCTGACCTCGGACCCCCTAATCTCTTTAAAGTGTTTGTTCAGTTAAACATTCGCGTTCAAGGTTAGTTTTAGATAGCTTCCCTTTCCCTTCCAGCTTCATGGGATAAATAAGAAATCAGAAAGTAGCACCGCCTCCTCATTGTGGGGAGAAACCCAAAAACCAGCAATAAGGTGGTCGCGTCACCGACAAAAATCGCTCGCTACAGTCACCAAGGCTAGACTTTTCTTCTTTTCATCCTTCTCGCTGATAGCCATCTCAAAAGTTTGGAGTGATCCCATAAGCGCATCTACTTTTATAGTATTTATATCTTTAGCTTCTTCAATAGCGGTCACCTTCATATCAAATCTCTTGGGGAGAGACCTCTGGATTTTATAAACCAACTTGGCTTCTGGAATTTTCTCTCCAAGGTCACTTGATGTGTTGGCAATATCAACAATGTTCATATGAAAGTCTTGTATACTTTCATCCTCAATTTCTCAAACTTAGTGGTGAGAAGCTGAAGTCTTGAAGATTTTACTCTTGACATTCCTTCATGGGAAGTCTTCAAGAGTTCCCATGCATCCTTGGCACCAGTGTAGTTCTCGATGAGCCTGAAGATGTTCTTGTCCACACCATTGAACAAGGAATTCAAGGCTTTGGAATTACCTTGAGCAAGCTTATCATCTTCATCATCCCAGTCTTCCTCAGGTTTCAGCTCATCAGTGATATTCCCATCCCTATCTTTGGTCTTTGGTGGATCCCACCCTTTAACCACAGACTTCCAAGCTTTACCATCCATGGACTTGATGAACGCCACCATGCGCACTTTCCAATATTAATAATTGGAACCATCAAGTATGGGAGGTCTATTTAAAATTCCTCCTTCTTTATCCATTGAACTAGAAAGTATCGTCCCTGAATCTTACCAAGATACAGAGCAGGATGCCTGCTCTGATACCAATTAAAATTCTGGTCAAACAGATCCCTAAGATGTCAGACATGATGTCGTGACACCTGATCTCTACTTCTCACACAAGGATAACGAGGAACAGAATACAAACAGCAGAAAATAAACAACACACAAGAAATGTTAACCCAGTTCGTTGATCAACAACACCTACTTTTGGGGGCTACCAAGCAAGGAATAAAATCCACTAAGCAGAATTGGTTCTAAGCTAAACTCCACCGTTTACAACTTGTCACCTAGAAACTACCCGTGCTAGATTTCTATCTAAAACACTCCTAATTATGAGACCCTTCTCAATTCCTTTTCAATCACAACAGTGACTGAACAATTACAACTCAATAAAACTGTCCAACTCAGGTATTTACGCAATACAAGAGAGGATCACAAAAGTACAAACCCTAGTACTCAATAACAAATGTGTATATTCAGTGCCTATTCTAGGTTAAATCCATCCTATTTATATCACCAAACATAACTGGATTTGGGCTTCAGAGTCGCAGCAATTCAGCTCCACAGAATCTGCGACCTATTCTTCTCTAGAATAGTTTCTTCAATCCTAAGTTTCCTAAAGTGTCTCCACACTTAGAAACAACATATTCCTTTTAGAGTCAGAATCTTTGATTCCTCAATCTCGGATGCCACCTAGGACAAATTCACATTGCCATAAAAACTGGAAAACAGATAACAGTTATTCCAAGCTGTAACAGACAAAGATGTCGAATCAACATGATAGGACATCTTGTCTAACAACTTAACCTGCAGTCAGATAAACATGTTAGGACATCTTGTTTAACATCTTTCTGTTAAGTTAGTTTTACCAAAATTGATGCCAACCTCAAAGGCTTGGACTCATCACATATGAATATTATTGAGATAGCCAATGCCTCAAATGCTCTGGGGGAGAAGATGTCAGAGGCTAAGTTGGTCAGATAAATTCTCAGATCTCTCCTAAAGAGATTTGACATGAAGGTAACTGCTATTGAAGAAGCCCAAGACATAAACAACATGAAAGTTGATGAACTTATGGGATCTCCTCAGACCTTTGAATTAGGGATCAGTAAAAAGTCTGAAAAGAAGAAAAGTATAGCCTTTTTGTCTAATGTTGAGGACTCAAAAGATGAATTTGACCTAGACATAGATGAAGGTATATCTAATGCTATTGTGTTGCTTGGAAGACAGTTCAACAAAGTGACGAAGAAGATGGACTGGAAGTCAAGATCAAATGTCAAGAACAAGTCATTTGACATCAACAAAAATCAAGATTCTGGAAGAAGGCCCAAAATTGAATAGCAGACTAACCAAGGCAAAGGAATCCAATGCCATGGATGTGAAGGTTTTGAACACATAAAAGCTGAGTGTCCTACTTACCTCAAGAAGCAAAAGAAAGGTCTATCTGTGTCATGGTCAGAAGAAGATTCTGAAAGTGATCCTGGAGGGAAATCTGCCAAGCAGGTTATTGCCTTGACTGGAATTTGTGATTCTAATGAAGAATTAGATGGTGAAGAACTTACTTTTGATGAACTTGGTGCTTCATACAAGGAGTTGTGCCTCAAAAGTGAAGAAGTGTGTCAACTGGGAGAGGATCAAAAGAAAGTCATTGCTCAACTTCAGGCTGAAAAAGTGGAGCATCTGGCCATCATCTCTGGTCAGAAGGATGAATTTGTATTGCTCAACTCAAAACTTGACAATATGACTAAATCTGTAAGAATGCTTAATAGTAGTTCTGATGTGATGGATGAAATTCTTCAAACTGGGAAGAATGCTGGAGATGTTAAAGGTCTTGGTTATGATAATCAAGTTGTGATGAACAAAGGAAAAGGGCCTGCAATGAATTTTGTTCAACCTAAAAGAAAACATGAATAAAAGATGTCAAGTCAAATGTTCCAACATCAACAAAGACATCAGAATGATTACTCAGGAACCAAGACCCAACGATGGAGATGTCATTATTGTGGAAGGTTTGGTCACATAAAACCCTTTTGTTTCAAATTATATGGTTATCCCAAACCCGTTACACAACCCAGAAGGAAACAGGCTGTTATTAAGGCAAAGAAGAAGTGGATTCCCAAAAATGGCACTTCTGGACTCATAGCTCACACCTCTCTAAGAGTTTTTGCTAGAGAGGACTGGTATTTTGATAGTGGTTGTTCTAGACACATGACTGGTGTCAAGAAATTTTTGGTGGATATTAAATCACATTCCACTAGCTATGTCACTTTTGGAGATGGATCAAAAGGTGAAATAAAGGGTGTTGGGAAGTTGGACTATACTGGACTGCCTAGTCTTGATGATGTGTTGTTTGTTAAAAGGCTGACTGCAAATCTGATCAGTATTAGTCAACTATGTGACTAAAGTCTCAAAGTTAACTTTACTAAATCTGAATGTTTGGTAACAAATGGGAATAATGAAGTTATCATGAAGGGAGCCAGATCTAAGGATAACTGTTACTTGTGGATTCCTCAGGAAACAAATTGCTCCTCCACATGCTTGATGACAAAAGAAGATGAAGTGAAGTTATGTCATCAAAAGCTTGGTCATTTGCACCTGAAAGGAATGAAGAAAGTCTTGGCAACGAAAGCAGTCAGAGGTATTCCCAATCTGAAAAATTGATGAAGGAAGAATCTGTGGTGAATGCCAAATTGGGAAGCAAACAAAGATGTCACACAAGAAGCTTCAACATCTGACCACTTCAAAAATTTTGGAGCTACTTCATATGGACTTGATGGGACCCATGAAGGTTGAGAGTCTTGGAGGAAAGAGGTATGCCTATGTTATTGTTGATGATTTCTTAAGATTCACCTGGGTGAATTTTATCAAAGAAAAGTCTGAGGTGTTTAAAGTGTTCAAAGATCTCTATCAAAAAATTCAAAGAGAGAAGGATTGTGGTATTGTCAGAATTAGGAGTGACCATGGAAAGGAATTTGAGAATAGTAAGTTTGATGATTTATACTCCTCTGAAGGAATTAGTCATGAGTTATTTTCACCTATCACTCCTCAACAAAATGGTGTGGTTGAGCGCAAAAATAGGACTATTCAAGAATGTACTAGGATCATGCTTCATGCTAAAAAACTACCATATCATGTTTGGACTGAAGCCTTGAATACTTCCTGCTATATCCATAATAGAGTGACCATCAGATCTGGCACATCTGCTACTTTGTATGAACAATGGAAAAGAAGAAAGCCAATTGTGAAGTATTTTCATGTTTTTGGAAGTAAATGCTATATTTTGGCAGATCGTGAGCAAAGGAGAAAAATGGATCCTAAAAGTGATGAAGGAATTTTTTTGGGATACTCTACAAATGGTAGAGCCTATAGAGTATTCAACTCTAGAACTAAGGTTATGATGGAATCTATAAATGTTGTTGTTGATGACTCAACTACAGAAGTTGATGTCATAGACAATGTTGAAACATCAATTCCCATGAATGATGTTCCTGAAGATGTTGCAGACTCAGGTGCTAATACTAAACCTGCAGAGACTGAGCCAACTGACAAAGGACCTTCCATCAGAATTCAGAAGGATCATCCTAAGGAGCTTATAATAGGAAATCTAAATGAAGGAATAATTACCAGATCAAGGAAAGTTGTGTCAAATGCTTGTTTTGTCTCAAAAATTGAACCCAATAATATCAAGGAGGCCTTGACTGATGAGTTCTGGATTAATTCTATGCAAGATGAACTGGGGAAATTCAAAAGGAATAAGGTATGGGATCTGGTGCCAAGACCTGAAGGGGTAAATGTTATTGGTACAAGATGGGTGTATAAGAACAAGTCAGATGAATAAGGTGTGGTTACTAGAAACAAAGCTAGACTTGTTGCTCAAGGATACACTCAAGTTGAAGGGATGGACTTTGATGAAACATTTTCTCCTGTGGCTCGCTTGGAATCTATCAGAGAAAAGGTTCACCGAGAATACTGTCTTTCTCTTTGTTCCATATTGTATAAGCCCAAGAGGAGGCAAGACTGTATCTGGAAATCCTATGGGGATCTAGTTTTGACCGTATTTAAGAGTGACCAACAGGGCTTTACCTAGTTCTAGACTTAGTTGCCGAGGAAAACTCTAAATAACTATACTAGTATATATACAGGTTATATATGAAAAGTATAAAAAGGGTATGAAAGAAGACTAACAATGCGCAGCTTCCCACAATACAGTTATATTTATATGAAAGCGAGTAAATGAAAGCTGTTAAAACTTATAGGTGAGCAAGCTTCCATGTTGTTTTGTTAGTTGTTCAAAGAAATTAAAGAAAGTTTTGATAACAATATATATATATATATATATATATATATATATATTTGAATCTAAATCAAAAAGGAAATTGTTTTGAAAAAGATTGTGGGGCTTATACTCAAGGAGAGGCCCAAGTTTTAACAGTGATCGCACCGTTGTTCTGAAACTCGTATCGGGACTTATACAACGACTGAGGTCCAAAAAGGTTTTTGTACAAAGGGATTGGGTCTTATAACTCAAGGAGAGGCCCAAAGTTTATTTAAAGAAAAGAAATGTGACTTATAACACGAGGGTAGGTGTAACACCCCTTCTATACCCCGTACAAAACGTAATAAAAAAAATAATAATCTTATAATAAAACATCAGAGCAAAGATTAAGTCATTTAGATATAAACAGAGACGTCACATCAACGTGAACTAAAACACAACCTGCTCATAAAGATATATAACACCTGGATAGTTTTTATAAACAAAGGAACTCCGTTCCAAAATATCAGCATTCAGTTACAGAATTAAAGCGGAACATCCATAATTGATGTCATCACAAAATATAAGTATGTCATATACATATTCATACAAGACCACTATATACAAGCTAAAAGAAACATCTACACTCGAACCCCGACTACCCGTGTTACATATCAGAGCCGACGGAACGACAAAAAGACGAAGACACTAATCTTCACAAAAGACCTCCAGTGTCTAATCTACAATGCCATTACAGCATTAAACCACAGCAGAAGGGTGAGAAACAGGATTATAATATAATTGCATATCATTATATAACACTTAGCAAAATATGCACAATAATTCTCACCACACAAATACGATACTTGTAAACAACACAAGACATATTAAACCCATTTCACACATCAATCACATAAGCATATACATTAACACAATGCATAACAAATCCTTCTCAAAATTCAACACATAAACATTCATGTAATGAATTATGCAAATGCACAGAGACCGACACAACGACTCTACGCATGCGGTACCAATCCAACCTTGTAATTCATTAGTCCCCCAGGAACTCTTGGAATCATCGCTCGTTACATAGAGTAACTCCCCGTCGGGCCTACGATGTTCCCCGTCGCTATAAACCATTATTTCAGGGCGTACGACGTTTATGGATTGCTTTAGTCCACTATTTCAAGGCGCACAATCCGATTGCCATAGTCCACTATTTCAGGGCGCACAATCATTTGTGATTAATCGCTTCTACCATTATTTCAGGGCGTAAGACGATAAAACTGATTCATCTATGAATCTTCCAATACAAGAATGCATATCATGATACTTGACACATTAATGACTCATGCCAACATCAAATGCTCATGCATTAACAATAATCATGTATTTCAAGTACATATAAAGTAATGCACACAATTGCCCAAAATGGCCACAAACACCAATATACCATTCCACAACATCAAATTCCCATCAAAGAATCATCACACAAGCCATCTCATAACATATCATAATATGTCTTACAATATTGAAAAATAACTCAAAATTCCATTATTCGGTTTTCCGAAAAAGTCGGCTAAAAGTCGGCCAAAAATAATATTTTCTATCATCATCAAAAAGTACTCATCGACAGCTTCAATTCGGTATAAAGAACTCTTAAATACGATAAACGGTTAATAAGATATGAATATTTCAAAATAACGCAAAAACATAAACCGGACGCCCGACACTACGAAACGGTTCGTAAAAACTGTACCGATTGGACCAAGTTCAGACCCCAAAACTATTTTTCCTAGAAAGAACATCTCGTTAGCTTCCCAACGCTTCAAACGGGGGTTAAAACCGACTTACGGTTCAAGAGATATGAATTTCCGAAATTTCCCCGACAAACCAGAATTTTATGGTTCAGCACAGTATGTATCGATACATAGGCTTATGTATCGACGCATAGAGGCCACATGTATCGATACATAGCACGTATGTGTCGATGCATGCTGTAGTGAAAATGTTGTTTTCCCAAATTTCTTCAGTATGTATCGATGCATAAGGGTTATGTATCGATACATAAACCATTTCGTATCGATACATAGCTGTTATGTATCGATTCATAGCCCTGTTTTTCTCAAAAATTAGATTTTCTCAAAATACATCTTTGCTGCCATTTTTCCAAAGTGCCCGGAAACTCGACTAAATCGAACATTTTCACCGAAACAAACATATACGCGCAACCACCAAATACATAAGAACAATTTAGAACACATAAACGAAATTTCTACGACGTTCGATTTTTCGATTAAATTTCAACCTTTCAAAAACCAGAATTTTCAAACATCACCAAATCGAATAAAAAGCATGCTATACGACGACCTAACCTTACTCGATACAACTACGTAGTTTATTTCGAATTCTAACCGCGAAAACATCGGTTTTTATCGATTTCCTACAATTCGACCTAAACGGACAAAATAACGGAAACATAACGAAAACTAACCAAAACATAACCAAACTTCATGAAACTTTAAACAGCAGCTCACATACATATAACCAACCAACACATGTATTTATACGGCTTTTCGACCGTAAAAACATCGGTTTTTATCGATTTCGTCCAATACGGCATAAACGGAAACATATGGAAAACCAACCAAAACATCCACACAAAACATACATAATCATACACAATCAATATAATAACCGAATTTCGCACCCTTACCCGATTTAATAGTGTTCTAGAAAGTCGGGAGATTGATTTCTTCCTTCACAAGTTTTTCCTCTCTTTTCTTCTTTCTCTTCTCTTTTCCTCTTCTCTCTTTTTCTTCTCTTTTGGGAAACTCTTTCTAACTTTTCTTTTTCTTCTTTTTCTAAACTTATACTAACTATTTTCTTTTATATTTTCTTAACTTAAAAATTCTAAACATTTCTAATAAATATCTAAACTAACTATTATTAACTAACACTATTAATTATGAAATATGTCAAATACCCTCTATTCCAATTTTCCCCGCAAACTCTAAAAAACGGTAAAAATACACAATGTGCAAAAATAACTTATATTCACACCAATTAGAAATTAACATAAATATTGCTCAATTAAAAATAAAGACTCGACCAATTAACACCAAAAAGCACGGGAAAAGGAAATATTAAAAACGGACCGTTACAACTCTCCCCCACTTTAGAAATTTTCGTCTTCGAAAATATTACCTGATTCAAACAACTCCGAATACGACTCCTGCATCCGACTTTCTAATTCCCACGTCAAATTGCCCTCAGTAGCGCCTCCCCACGCCACTTTCACAAGTGCAATCTCCTTGCCTCTTAACCTTTTCAACTCGCGATCTAAAATCCTCACCGGTAAAACCTCAACCGTAAGATTATCTCTTACCTCAACCTCATCCATCAGAATCACATGAGACGGATCTGGAACATACTTCCGTAGCTGTGAAACATGGAAAACATCATGTAGATTCGAAAGATTCGGTGGCAATGCTATCCTGTAAGCCACTGCACCAACTCTTTCGGATATCTGATATGGACCAATAAACCGCGAAGTAAGCTTCCTCGACTTCAACGCACGTCCAACACCAGTCACCGGCGAAACCCTCAAAAACACATGATTACCCGCTTGAAACTCAATATCTCTTTTCCTTTTATCATGATAACTCTTTTGCCTACTCTGAGAAGCTTTCATCTTCTCCCGAATAAGTTTCACCTTTTCCGTCGTTTGTTGAACTAACTCAGGTCCAACTACTGCACTTTCACCAGATTCATGCCAACACAAAGGTGTTCGACATCTTCTTCCATACAGTGCCTCAAAAGGTGTCATTCCAATACTCGAATGGAAACTGTTGTTATACGTGAACTCGATCAACGAAAGAAAACTGTCCCAAGCACTACCTTGCTCAAGAACACAAGCTCTCAGTAAATCTTCCAATGACTGAATTGTTCTCTCCGTCTGACCATCAGTCTGCGGATGATAAGCAGAACTCAATCTCAGCTTAGAACCTAACGCCTTTTGCAAACTTTCCCAAAATCTGGAAGTAAACCTCGGATCACGATCATAAACAATACTCAATGGGACGCCATGTAACTTCACAACCACACTGATATAAATCTCAGCCAAACGCTCCATAGAATAACTGATATCAATCGGAATGAAATGCGCCGATTTAGTCAGTCTATCCACGATCACCCAAATAGCATTATGCCTACTCGGAGAATTAGGCAAACCCGTCACAAAATCCATCGAAATACTATCCCATTTCCACTCAGGAATATCCAACGGTTGCATTAATCCTGCAGGCCTTTGATGTTCTATCTTTGACTTCTGACAAGTCAAACACGCATACACAAATTGAGCCACATCTCTTTTCAAACCAGACCACCAAAAGATCCTCTTCAAATCTTGGTACATCTTATTAGCACCAGGATGTATACTCAAACTACTCCGGTGTCCTTCCTCAAGAATCATCTTTTTCAACTCTGCATCATCAGGTATACAAATTCTACCACGGAATCTCAAAATACCCTGATCATCCACTTTAAAGTCACCGTTCACTTCTTGATTTCCAACTAGCAACAAATCAACAAGTTTCAAGTCCAACTTCTGTTTCTCTATAACAGACAACAGAAAATCATTAGTGATCTTTAACATACCAAGCTTCACACTCTCATGTGAAGGCTCACAAACCAAACTCAAGTCTCGAAATTGTTCCAGAAGTTCCCACTCTTTCACCATCAAAGCAGATATACGCAAAGATTTCTGACTCAAAGCATCAGCTACCACATTAGCCTTACCAGGATGGTAATTCAAGCTAAAGTCATAGTCCTTCAGAAGTTCCAACCATCTCCGTTGCCTCATATTTAACTCTTTCTGATCAAACAAGTATTTTAAACTTTTATGATCACTAAAGACTTCGAATCTAGCACCGTAGAGATAATGCCTCCAAATCTTTAATACAAAAACCATCACAGCTAATTCCAATCGTGAGTAGGGTAATTCTTCTCATGAACTCATAACTGCCTCGAAGCATAAGCAACCACCTTACCATCTTGCATCAAAACACCACCTAAACCAATTAGAGATGCATTACAATACACAACGAACGATTCATTAGGATTTGGTAAGATCAAAATCGGAGCTGTAGTCAATCTCTTCTTCAGCTCGTTGAAACTTTCTTCACATTGAATATCCCAAATAAATACCTTACCCTTACAAGTCAGTTGAGTCAACGGAAGTGCCAACTTGGAAAAACCTTCGATAAACCTCCAGTAATATCCAGCTAAACCCAGAAAACTTCGAATTTCAGTAACAGATCTAGGAGCCTCCCATTGTAGAACTGCCTCTACTTTGGATGGATCCACAGCAATACCATTACCTGAAATCACATGCCCCAGAAAACTCACTTCTGACAACCAGAACTCACACTTGGAAAGTTTGGCATAAAGTTTCTTCTCCTTTAGAATCTGCAACACAATACGCAAATGCTCCGCATGTTCCTCCTGTGACTTAGAATAAACCAAAATGTCATCAATAAATACAACAACAAAATGATCTAAATGCTCATGGAATATACGATTCATATACTCCATAAACACACCCGGCGCATTAGAAACCCCGAACGGCATCATAGAAAACTCGTAATGTCCGTATCGTGTCCTAAAGGCCGTCTTCTGAATATCCTCCTCTTTAACCCGAATCTGATGGTATCCTGACCTCAAATCAATCTTACTAAACACACTTGCACCCACTAGTTGATCCATCAAGTCATCGATCCTTGGAAGTGGATACTTGTTCTTAATCGTCACTTTATTCAACTGCCGATAATCGATACACAAACGCATACTTCCATCTTTCTTTTTGACCAACAAAACAGGAGCACCCCAAGGTGATACACTAGGCCTTACAAACCTCTTTTCCAACAACTCATTCAATTGTCTTTTCAACTCCACCAACTCAGATGCTGACATCCGATATGGTGCCATAGATACAGGTCTAGTACCAGGAACTAAGTCTATAGAAAACTCCACCTCTCTTTCTGGCGGCACATCTGAAAAATCATCTGGAAACACCTCCTGAAAATCACACACAACAGGAAAACTTCCAATTGCAACTTGACTCTCCACAGACAACGATGCAAACAATCCAAACAAATGAGCTTCCTCCGCCAAAAGTTTCTTCAACTCTTTGGTAGATAAGAAACCAGATTCCCTTTCTTCTTCAAGAGAAGGAAATCTCACCCGCTTAAGATAACAATCAAGATGAACACGATTGAACTCTAACCAGTTCATTCCCAGAATCACATCCAAACCCTTCAATGGCAAACATACCAAGTCCATCACAAAATCTCTACCAAAAATTGTCAAAGGACAACTTAAACAAACGAAAGAAGTAGTTACCGACCCCGAAGCTGGAGTATCGATAACCATCTCTCCACCCATCTTAGACAACACCAAATTCAAACGTTTCGCACAATCAATCGAAATAAACGAATGAGTCGCTCCAGTATCAATAATAGCAATTAAAAGATTACTATTAATAAAACAAGTACCTCTGATCAAACGATCTGCATTAGTAGGCTGAGCTCCCGCCAATGCAAATACTTTCCCTCTAGGTTGAGCTTGCTTCGGTTTCGTGCACCTCGTACTAACATGACCAACTTCCCCACAATTATAACATGTAACCCCATTCTTCCTCCTACAATCAGCAGCCACATGACCCTTCAAACCACAATTAGCACACTTATCCACATTATTCATATTCCTCTTACATTCCGATATACGATGACCTAAACCACCACAATTGTAACATTTCACAGCAGAATTCATTCCTCCACCACTAGGCTTCCTATCAAAAGTAAACTTCTGTTTCCCTTTATCAACAGGGGTAGCATAAGGCCTACCTCTGAACTGCCCCTTTCCTTTCTTATCATTCAGATTCTTGTAATGAGTAGCACGCGCTTTGCTATCCTCATCAAAAATCCGACTCTTGTTCACCAACACTGAAAACTGTCTTATCTCCTGATAACCAATACCTTGCTTGATTTCTGGCCTCAAGCCATTCACAAATTTCAAACACTTAGACCTCTACGAACCAGCCGTATTATAATTGGGACAAAACTTCACTAGTTCCTCAAACTTAGCAGCATAATCCGCAACAGAGGAATTATCCTGCTTCAGTTCAAGAAAATCAATTTCCTTTTTACCTCTCTCATCTTCCGAAAAATACTTTTCAAGAAAAGCATCTTTGAACACAGCCCATGTAACCACTATCTCATCCTCCTCAAACCTCTGAGAAGCATTCGCCCACCAGTCTTCAGCTTCCTTTTCCAACACATGAGTACCAAACTGCACCTTCTGATCCTCGGAACACCTAATGAAACGGAAGATCTTCTCAATCTTCTTCAGCCAAATCTGTGCTCCCTCAGGATCATGAGTACCCTTGAAGCTCGGTGGATTATTCTTCTGAAACTTATCCATACTACGCGATTCCTCGTCTGCCGCAGCATTGGGTAAATTCTACATCGCTTGCGCCATAGCTTGCATGGCCGCAGTCATAGCAGTATCGCGTCTTCCCGCCATAATCTGAACATTCCCAATGATAGCAAATTATGGTTAAACAACCACTCAACAGAGTGCAACAGTCCAACAACGACACAAAGACACGGTCGGACAGACCAAACAGACACTGGCTCTGATACCACTTAATGTAACACCCCTTCTATACCCCGTACAAAACGTAATAAAAAAAAATCTTATAATAAAACATCAGAGCAAAGATTAAGTCATTTAGATATAAACAGAGATGTCACATCAACGTGAACTAAAACACAACCTGCTCATAAAGATATATAACACCTGGATAGTTTTTATAAACAAAGGAACTCCGTTCCAAAATATCAGCATTCAGTTACAGAATTAAAGCGGAACATCCATAACTGATGTCATCACAAAATATAAGTATGTCATATACATATTCATACAAGACCACTATATACAAGCTAAAAGAAACATCTACACTCGAACCCCGACTACCCGTGTTACATATCAGAGCCGACGGAACGACAAAAAGACGAAGACACTAATCTTCGCAAAAGACCTCCAATGTCTAATCTGCAATGCCATTACAGCATTAAACCACAGCAGAAGGGTGAGAAACAGGATTATAATATAATTGCATATCATTATATAACACTTAGCAAAATATGCACAATAATTCTCACCACACAAATACGATACTTGTAAACAACACAAGACATATTAAACCCATTTCACACATCAATCACATAAGCATATACATTAACACAATGCATAACAAATCCTTCTCGAAATTCAACACATAAACATTCATGTAATGAATTATGCAAATGCACAGAGACCGACACAACGACTCTACGCATGCTGTACCAATCCAACCTTGTAATTCATTAGTCCCCCAGGAACTCTTGGAATCATCGCTCGTTACATAGAGTAACTCCCCGTCGGGCCTACGATGTTCCCCGTCGCTATAAACCATTATTTTAGGGCATACGACGTTTATGGATTGCTTTAGTCCACTATTTCAAGGCGCACAATCCGATTGCCATAGTCCACTATTTCAGGGCGCACAATCATTTGTGATTAATCGCTTCTACCATTATTTCAGGGCGTAAGACGATAAAACTGATTCATCTATGAATCTTCCAATACAAGAATGCATATCATGATACTTGACACATTAATGACTCATGCCAACATCAAATGCTCATGCATTAACAATAATCATATATTTCAAGTACATATAAAGTAATGCACACAATTGCCCAAAATGGCCACAAACACCAATATACCATTCCACAACATCAAATTCCCATCAAAGAATCATCACACAAGCCATCTCATAACATATCATAATATGTCTTACAATATTGAAAAATAACTCAAAATTCCATTATTCGGTTTTCCGAAAAAGTCGGCTAAAAGTCGGCCAAAAATAATATTTTCTATCATCATCAAAAAGTACTCATCGACAGCTTCAATTCGGTATAAAGAACTCTTAAATACGATAAACGGTTAATAAGATATGAATATTTCAAAATAACGCAAAAACATAAACCGGACGCCCGACACTACGAAACGGTTCGTAAAAACTGTACCGATTGGACCAAGTTCAGACCCCAAAACTATTTTTCATAGAAATAGCATCTCGTTAGCTTCCCAACGCTTCAAACGGGGGTTAAAACCGACTTACGGTTCAAGAGATATGAATTTCCGAAGTTTCCCCGACAAACCAGAATTTTATGGTTCAGCACAGTATGTATCGATACATAGGCTTATGTATCGACGCATAGAGGCCACATGTATCGATACATAGCACGCATGTGTCGATGCATGCTGTAGTGAAAATGTTGTTTTCCCCAAATTTCTTCAGTATGTATCGATGCATAAGGGTTATGTATCGATACATAAACCATTTCGTATCGATACATAGCTGTTATGTATCGATTCATAGCCCTGTTTTTCTCAAAAATTAGATTTTCTCATAATACACCTTTGCTGCCATTTTTCCAAAGTGCCCGGAAATTCGACTAAATCGAACATTTTCACCGAAACAAACATATACGCGCAACCACCAAATACATAAGAACAATTTAGAACACATAAACGAAATTTCTACGACGTTCAATTTTTCGATTAAATTTCAACCTTTCAAAAACCAGAATTTCAAACATCACCAAATCGAATAAAAAGCACGTTATACGACGACCTAACCTTACTCGATACAACTACGTAGTTTATTTCGAATTCTAACCGCGAAAACATCGGTTTTTATCGATTTCCTACAATTCGACCTAAACGGACAAAATAACGGAAACATAACGAAAACTAACCAAAACATAACCAAACTTCATGAAACTTTAAACAGCAGCTCACATACATATAACCAACCAACACATGTATTTATACGACTTTTCGACCGTAAAAACATCGGTTTTTATCGATTTCGTCCAATACGGCATAAACGGAAACATATGGAAAACCAACCAAATCATCCACACAAAACATACATAATCATACACAATCAATATAATAATCGAGTTTCGCACCCTTACCCGATTTAATCGTGTTCTAGAAAGTCGGGAGATTGATTTCTTCCTTCACAAGTTTTTCCTCTCTTTTCTTCTTTCTCTTCTCTTTTCCTCTTCTCTCTTTTTCTTCTCTTTTGGGAAACTCTTTCTAACTTTTCTTTTTCTTCTTTTTCTAAACTTATACTAACTATTTTCTTTTATATTTTCTTAACTTAAAAATTCTAAACATTTCTAATAAATATCTAAACTAACTATTATTAACTAACACTATTAATTATGAAATATGTCAAATACCCTCTATTCCAATTTTCTCCGCAAACTCTCAAAAACGGTAAAAATACACAATGTGCAAAAATAACATATATTCACACCAATTAGAAATTAACATAAATATTGCTCAATTAAAAATAAAGACTCGACCAATTAACACCAAAAAGCACGGGAAAAGGAAATATTAAAAACAGACCGTTACAGTAGGCCCAGGTTTGATTTTGAACTGGTGGTTGCGCCGAGATTCTTTTAACGCAGAGGGACTTATACAATGTCTGAAGCCCAAAATGGTTTTTGTTAAAGGGGGATTGGGTCTTACACTCTATTAGAGGCCCAAAGAGTTTTGAAAATGAATAAAGATGGGACTTAGAGCTCAAGGAGAAGCCCAAGTGTTTTGTTAAAAAAGGCAATGATCGCGCCGAAATTTTTGACTGTATCGAGACTTATACAATGCATTGAGGCCCAAAAAGGTTTTATTTACAGAGAGATGAGACTTACACTCTATCAAGAGGCCCAAAAATGTTTGAAAAAGATTGATGAGGGTGGAATTAATCAAAACCCTAATATTGTTTAAAAATGGAATTAATTTTGTTTAAAAATTAATAAAAATTATTGAAAACATGTGAAAAATGAGTGGTGATCTTGGATCAATGTTTCAAAAATCATGTTTTTATCAACAAAATGATTGAAAACCATTTAAGTTTGGAAAATCAAGAAGGAAAAAATATTTTAAATGCCAAAAAACAAATAAAAATTATTTCTTTGCAAAAATATCAAGTATATGAAATAAATAATATTTTTGGGAAATTTTTGTAAAATAAAATATTTTAACATTTTTTTGAATTATTAAAAAAAGAATCAACTCAAAATCATTAAAATTCAGAGAGAAATTAATTTTTGAATCAATTAAATTAAATCACAAAATTTAAATATTTGAATATTTGAAAAAGGCGCCAAGAACACACCAAGAACACGCGCGGGTTCTGGTTTTGGCCAGATTTGCGTTTTCTCATCAATCTCACTGAATACTTGATGAAATCACACAATCCACATATCAATCTACTCGTTTTCACCTCACAATCATGTCTATGGTCTTTAATTTCATTTATTTTAAGCATGAAATAAGAAATCAAAGAGAAACCTCAAGAACCCTAAATTTTGAATGAAGGCTGAGAAATTTGATACACGACTCATACAAAGCAATTAATGGAGGGGAAACACTCCATACATGATTATGAACATATGAAAAAATTATTGTGCGAGGAAATAGTGGCAGCAAGAGCAACTTGATTTTTGAGTTGGAGGTGTTACAGATGAGTTATGATGATCTGAACAGCTTCCTTGTACCTCAATGGATGTGTTTGAATGCTTGGATTGATCTAAAATTAGCTGGAGCTAATTGTGGCACCCCAACTGTAAATCTACTAAAAGCTTGAGCAAATGGATGGTGATTTTGTGAAATTGATGTTCCAGATGTTGTTTTAGTGTTTGATCAGCTCACATATGATGTTTATGAGGTGTGTGTGTGTGTGATTGGTTTGGTTGGAAACACTTTCTAATTCAAAACCCGATAATAGCTTGCATTAGAAGGCATTTTTGGAAGTGAGAGTGTGATTTTGAGAAAGACAAGTGTTATAGGCCTTTGGTGTACTCAAACTGATCAGAAATGAGGTCTATTTATAGTGTGTCAAGTTTTTTTTACAAGGAATAGGGAATGGTAACTGTAGCAGGCCTTTGGCTTATGTGGATCAAATGGAATCTCAAGCCTCCTCTAGCCATTGACTTGAGATTAGAGCACAGGCCTATGGTTCTCTGATTCAAGGATAAGGCTTGACTGAAGTGTTCATCTTTGCTCTGATACATGCCACCTCTAAGCATCCATTAAATGTTCCAAAACTAAATTGGAGTCTTGGCCTCTTTTAGGCTTTTTAGGTTTGGCATGGCTATTGTAGATTTGGGGACTTTGGAGGCTGATAGATCAGTACTTGTCCCTTGCTTATTCCCCCTTGAGGTTTGCAGATGGATAACCTTGCTTGAAGTTGCACAATTTGAGTAATTCGAGCACTAATGCACAAATCTGCCTTGCCAAGACAGTTTGCATCAAGGCATGTTGCAGCCGTCATAACTCATAGCTCAGATGGAATTTGATGGAGTTCTTGGACATTTTGGAAAGCTGACATATCCTATTTCAATATGATGTCCAACTTTGGTTTTGAGTCAACCTGAATTACAATGAAAAATTCCTCCACTTTTGGGAAAAAATAAGGCAGATTCTGACTTAGTGAAAATTTCACTAAGTGTTGGAAAAATGTCACTTTTGTGTTTTCAGCCATTTTGATCACTCCATAACTAAAAATCCATGAGGAATTGGAATGAGCTGTAGTTGACACTTTTAAAGTATGCCATGAGATCTACAAATCCAGCTTTGGACCATCCAAAATGGTTGCTTGGATCTCAAGTTATGATCCTTGGAAGTTGGTACCCTAGCCACTTTGTTCCATAACTTAGAAAAATTCTAAGTTTTTTATGGTTACCCCTTTTACAAGAAACCTCACTTTCTATGTTTTTTCTTGATGAATGATGATTCAAATCATACATTAACATTGTTTTAGGGTCAAAGAACCATAATTGTGAAAAATCTCAAAAAGTCAAACTTGACTTTGTGCACAGTTGACTTTTTATCGAATGAAATCCAAACTGTGCGATCCTTTGTGAAATCAAGTCCTTGACCTAAATCAAACCTAATGGATATGTTCCATAGGTGTTATGGGGTGTATTTAATCATGTCCCAAGGCTTGGGAGCATGTCTGGGTCAAAAGTCAAAGGTACAGTTGACTTTTCCCTCGAAACCCTAATTGTGGTCCTGCTGAAATTGAAACTTGTGGATCAAGCTTCTTGGATCAATCCATTGTTGCAAATGGACCAATGTAGTGTATTGGAGACTCTTAAATCATGTCTTGAGGTCTTGGCTCATGTTTTGTCCCAAAAGTCAACTTAGGGGTGAATTAGGTCAAGAAACCCTAATTCCTGATTTTTTAAGTGAATGCATCCTCTGAGGATAAATTGACTTGATGATTGGGTCCATGAGGTCCCTTGGAGTATCTTGGGTTGTGGTTTGAAGAATTGGCTCATGCCCAGAGGAAAATTTCCACCTGGAGGCCTCAGTCGACCAAAACCCTAATTTGGTGACACTGGCGATCTTGAGGCTTAATCCACCTAGAATGTTGCAACTTTGTGCTTGATTCTTGATGTGGGAGATCTCTTGATCCTTTATGGGTGTTTGAGAGGTTTAGACAAGTTGAAGGTCATGTCATTCCTTGATTGAACCATTGTCTAAATGCTCTGAGAGAGCTTGAACCCCTAATTCTTTTTGTAGTGAATGCTCAACAATCTTTGTAGAGATTGATGAGGCATGAAGGTACATCCATATTGTGATGATGATTTGTACAATGATGGGAAATCTTAGTGGTCAAAATTTGGGGTTTAACAAATGCCCCTATTTAATCTTCTTGGACCCGAAGGTGTGAATGGCGAAGGTATTCGGGCATTTAGGGTGCAAGGGGATTAAATATCGGAATACCCAAAATTTTGATGGTGGTTATGAATGGCAACTTACTCATCCATCTTCTTTTGCTAAGAAATGATACTTAGAAAAGGTAAAAACTTCCCCTCGATCCAGGTCTTCAGCCAAGGAACTGGTCTCAGTTTCTTTTGTCCATAAACTTCCCCTCGATCCTGGTCTTCAGCCAGGGAACTGGTCTCAGTTTTCTGATGTAAACTTCCCCTCGATCCTGGTTTCCTACCAAGGAACTGGTCTCAGTTTCTGAAATAAACTTCCCCTCGATCCTGGTTTCCTACCAAGGAACTGGTCTAAGTTTCTTTTGTCAATAAACTTCCCCTCGATCCTGGTTTCCTACCAAGGAACTGGTCTTAGTTTCTTTTGTCAATAAGCTTTCTTGACAAGGGACGCTATTTGTAGTGGTTTTCATCAAACTTCTCGCCCGGTTTACCTGGGGAGATGCCATTTGATGAGAAAAGTTTTGATGTCAGACTTGCTGGGGAACCCATTCGTCTGAGTTGTAGAGGTGCGCAAACTTCTCTATTGTAGACGCCATTTGTTGACTCTACTAGGGAAAACGAGTCTCTTGAGAGACTGTTTTCTGCTTTGGGATATTACATCATACTTTTCCTCGAGATCTTCTCGGAGAATGCCATGTGATGTAATCCAATTTTGAGGTGCTGATGACCTTTTGTCAGCGAATTTTCAGAAGAATAACTGTTGTAATATCGAATCTTTGATTTAAGAGGCTTTCTCTGGGGATTTTCCTTAATCCGGAAAAGTGAAGATATCATCTTCAATGGCGAAGAGTGACATTTGTCGAAAGCTTTCTTGCTTTTCAGAGGTTCAAGTTATCAAAGTGGTCGATGGACCAACTTCAATCTAGAAATAAACTGGAGGAGAGGTTGTTCAGACGCAACATTTCCTGACAAGGAAAGAACTGACAACTCGATTGAGAGGACTTTTATCACTAGGGAACAAGACCGACTAGAGTGATAGTGATGCAATATGAATATGAATGTAAATCAATAATGTCTGATGTATGTATGTTTATGTTGACAAAACTGACGCGACATACAGACTAGCGGGTGAACACGACTAAATACTCGGCCACTGGAGGGGAAGAAGTATCACGGGTTCAAGATAGCAATTCTGCCTTGCTTAGGGGAGATAATCCCTGTGGGGAAAACCATTGGTCGGGCTTAAGAGATAAGAACTCTGCCGGGGGTGTCAGATAAAACATGGCCTCTGACACAGTTGATCCTTCATTCAGGCGCACTGGTTTAGAACGAGTACTTTGATTCTGCACTTTGAGGTTCGATTACTTCTGGAGAAGCGATCGGTGTTCTTTCGATATTTAACAGTCAAAAGAATTGCCATCTTTATTTTAAAAGCAGAAAAAGTTTGACAAGTAAATTCATTTTTGTTTTATTTCAAGAATCGTTGATCATATTAAAATGTCGTTCTGTAAAGCTAAAACAAACAAGAATTGCAAACAAAATCACTAGGGCTCAAATTTTATTGATAGGATGGAAATCAGCCAAGCGCGTGATTCCAAGGAGTATTTACAAAGTTAGAAAATGATAATTTTAAGGGAAAAGGGCTACATTGAAACATAACGACCGCTATCCTTCTACCAACTTTGAATTCGGGACATCCTGAGCTTCCGTCGTAGATGACCTTGACTGGAGTTTTCCCGATGGATGGCATAACTGCTGTTGAGAATTCGCCCCTTTGTTGGACGTAGTTACTTGCCATGAATCCCTAATTTTTGCCTGGATTGTACTTTAAGATTTCCAATCCATCGGGATGATTTTTTATTATGTCCCTAACTTTTACCTGGACCGCCCTTTCGGGTTTTCAATCCACCGAGACGTTTTTATTATTATTATTATTATTTTTAGGAGAAGTATTTCTTGACTACGTCAACATTTGTGGGATAGGCAAATTCTTCTCCATCCATGGTTGTGAGTCTCAAGGCGCCGCCTGAGAAGGCTTTCTTGACCACATAAGGGCCGTCATAATTTGGAGTCCATTTGCCCCGGGAATCAGTGAGAAATGATTGTATCTTCTTGAGTACGAGGTCTCCTTTCCTGAAGACACGGGGTATGACCTTTTTGTCAAACGCCTTCTTCATTCTTTGTTGATACAACTGATCGTGGCATAGAGCCGTTATTCACTTCTCTTCGATCAGATTCAGTTCGTCGTGTCGACTTTGACACCATTCAGCCTTTGTTAGCTTAGCTTCCATCAATACCCTGATTGATGGGATCTCTACTTCTATGGGAAGCACCGCTTCCATGCCATATACTAGAGAGAAAAGGGTGCCCCTGTTGAAGTGCAGACGGATGTACGATAACCATGAAGAGCAAAGGGTAGCATCTCGTGCCAGTCTTTGTAGGTTACAACCATCTTTTGAACAATCTTCTTGATGTTCTTGTTAGCCGCTTCTACTGTAACACCCCAATTCCCATCGCGAATAAATAATACATAATTAAATCAGAGTAAATAAAAATTTATTTTTCCGACAGGAACAAGGGTGCCACATTTAAAGAAAGAAAACACAATCCCTGCTCATAAATTTGATACATAACACAAAGTGGAATAAACCTAAAAGGAGAACTTTTTCCATACAAAAGGAAGGTACAATTATGGAATAAAGCGGAAAGATCCATAACTGACTTGTTTTACAAAATAAATTGTTTTATAACATCAGAATATTCATACAAAGATAATACAAAATATATCCAACAAAGGTATACATATATAACATAATCGTTCCCCGACTCCCGTGCTACGTATCAGAGTAGACACCAAGACCGACAAAAGAATGGAGAACTAATCTTCACAAAAGCCTCCAAGACCACTAATCTGCAATTGCCTCATAGAGCAACAAACCACAGCAGAAGGGTGAGAAATAACAACTAAATCAAGATTGCATAATAATATGTAAACACATAAAAATTCACATGCATAGTTATTCTCACCACAAGCATCACATACTAATACACATAGCATATATCAATTACACCAACATAATCACATATTCACACATAAGGCACACCAAAGTCATAACATATGTAAACACACCACTACATCACATAACACATGTCTATACATAACACATATCATCCATAACTAATGCATTTATCACATATGCACATCAATTCACCAATCCAATCATAAATCTCAACACATACTCAATCAATTCACAATTTCCACACATAATCAATCCATTCATGATTTATGCAAATGCACAGAGACCGAAATAACGACTCTATGCAATGCATATGCGGTACCATCCATCCATCAATCTCATCACTAGTTCACTCAGGAACTATTGGAATCATCGCTTGTTACTGAGGACCACTCATGTAACACCCCATCGGGAAAACAATGTTCCCCGTCGCTTTAGGTCCTCTTTGTATAAGGCACATGATCGTCTATAATCATCGCTTTAGGTCCTCTTTGTATAAGGCACACGATGTGATAGCGGATTCCCTCTGGAATCGTTTCGTCGCTCACACCCACTAGGGCACACGACATCACAAGAATGCATATCATGATGCTTGGCATACAATGACTCATGACATTCAAATGCACACATAATGCAACCATAATCATTCATATATTTCAACTCATCAATTCCATACATTCACAATTCAACAATATGAATTATCTCATCATCATTATTCATGCATTGGAAACCAATTCAAACAATGTATTTACTTGCCATAAGGCCACCAAATAACACACATTGAATTTCACATACACAATGCATTTCATCATAAACCACAAACCACAACAATTATCATTTTATCATATACATTCATATCAATTCACAACACTAGGATTCACGCCACAAAAGCTACCCACAACAACATCATAACAACATGCATTGATATTCAATCAAACAATGTATTTTTCCACACAACAACATCATAACAACATCATTATCACATACATCAACATCATATAAATAGCACAAAAGCCCCACATTTATATGAAGATAACAAATCGCATCGGACACAAACAAGCACAACAAAACCTACAAACCACTAATTATCCTCTACCAAATATTCTTGGTTAACACATGGCATCACATAATCATTTAATAGCATCTTAATTTATCTATCTATTGCCTCAAGTCCCACGTTAATCAGACTCGTGATTTGGGAGTTATGGTGGAAACATAAACCACACTTTTCACACATACATTACTTTTCCATATTTTCTTATCCATCCATGGCTTAAACATATGTGCCAATTCCACTATCAAAAATAGCATTGAAATAGCTTTCCAACGCATCCGACCGTGCCTCAATCCGATTTACGGATCAAAAGTTATGAAGAAAACAAAAACTGAAAATCTGTCACGTTTGCAATGCGAAGCTCCCAGCGAACCGTGGCAGAAGCAAAAAGAACCAACAGTTTGCAATGCGAACAGCTAGCGAATGTTTGTTGTTTCCTTCGCTTTGGCTCGCAATGCGAACCTGCGAAACCCAGAAATTCCAGCAGCGATAACATAGGTCATTTGGGGTCAAAATCCCTCATTTCTTCCACCCAAACACTTCCAAAACATACTATAACAACCAAAACATGATCCAAACCTAACGACAAGTATTCTACGCAGTTTATATCAAATTTCATATGTGAAAACATCGATTTCTATCAATCTCTCCTAATTCCAATCGATAAGAAAAGTCGTGAAACAACCAAAACAATTACAACAAACAACACATGTACATACACAAGCAAGATATAATTGAAACTTCTCACCCTTACCCGATTATTCGCGCTCGAAACGGATTTTCCGTGATTTTCCTCTTTCTCCTCTTTTCTTTCCTCTTCCTTTCTATCTTCTCTTTTCTTTCTCTCTATTTCTCTCCAATCTCTATTTATATAAAAATATCTAAACCCCTAAAAAGACTATTTTACCCCTCAACTCAAATATCTCGCAAACGCTCTCAAAACGCGATAAAACATAAACAGCGATGAAAAATAATATATTGTCAAATAAAAGTCAATAATAAAATAATATAAAACAAAAATAATTAAATCGACTCTATTAAATAAATAAGACAAAACCGGGGCGTTACATCTACCGCTCCGTTCATCTTAGGTCGGTAGGGAGATGAGTTATAGTGTTTGATTTTGAACTCAGTGCACAACTCCTTCATCATCTTGTTGTTCAAGTTGGATCCATTATCCGTAATGATCTGGCTTGGAACACCATAACGGCAGATGATATTGTTTTTGATAAATCGGACCACCACTTGTCGGGTTATATTGGCGTATGACGCTTCTTCGACCCACTTAGTGAAATAATCAATGGCTACTAGGATGAACCGATGTCCGTTTGAAGCTTTTGGTTCAATAATGCCAATCATGTCAATTCCCCATATGGAAAAAGGCCACGGGGAAGAGAGAACTGTGAGATGTGTGGCGGTACATGGATTTTGCCTGAGTAGATCTGACACTTGTGACATCTCCTCATGTACTTGTAGCAGTCGAATTCCATGGTCAACCAATAGTACCCTGCTCTTAGAATTTTTCTCACCATTGTGTGTCTGTTGGCATGAGTGCCAAAGGAACCTTCATGAATTTCTTTTATCAACATGTTTGCTTCTGGTCTGTCCACGAATCAAAGCAAGACCATGTCAAAGTTTCTCTTATAGAGTGTGCCACCGCTCAGGAAGAAGCTGCCTGCCAGTCTTCTAAGGGTCTTTCTGTCCTTCCTTGATGCCCCAGACGGGTACTCTTGTTTTTGAAGGAAGCATTTGATATCGTGATACCAAGGTTTGTCGTCTATGACTGCTTCGATCGCGAAGATGTAAGCGGGCCACTCAAGGTGCATTATGTCGATCTTAGGTATGTCATTCCATTGACCTACACTAATCATGGAAGAGAGAGTGGCCAATGCATCAGCCATGTGATTCTCTTCATGAGGGATGTGATGAAACTCGATTCTGTTAAAGAATGGTAACAACCTTCTCGCGTAGTCTTTGTAAGGAATCGGTCCTGATTGGTATGTGTTCCAATCTCCTTTGATCTGATTGATAACCAGGGCTGAGTCGCCATATACATTCAAGTTTTTGATCCTTAAGTCGATCGCTTCTTCGAGACCAATGATACAAGCTTTGTATTCAGCCTGGTTGTTTGTACACTTGAATGTTAGTCGGGCGGTGAAAGGAATGTGGGTACCCCGAGGTGTTATGATGATTTCCCCAATTCCATTTCCATAATGATTGATAGCTCCGTCAAAGATTAGTCCCTATTGGGAACCTGGTTCTGGCCCTTCACTGGGTAGCGGTTCATCGCAATCTTTCATTTTCAAATACATGACATATTAGTCTGGGAAGTCAAACCCGACTGATTCTTTATCGTCAATCGGTTGATGAGCCAAATGATCGGCTAAAACACTTTCTTTGATGGCTTTTGAGCATGGTACTCGATGTCGTATTCTGATAACAACATCTGCCAACGGGCAATCCTTCCCGTAAGAGCAGGTTTTTTAAAGACGTGCTTGATCGGATCCATTTCGGAGATTAACCAAGTAGTGTGACGAATCATATACTGGCGAAGACGTTTGGCTACCCAAGCCAGAGCGCAGCAAGTTTCCTCAAGCATAGTGTACCGAGTCTCGCAGTCGATGAATTTCTTGCTCAAATAGTAAATGGCAGACTCTTTTATTTTCGTTTCGTCTTGTTGGCCAAGTACACAACCTATGGAGTCTTCCAAGACTGTTAGGTATATGATCAGTGGTCTTCCTTCTCTTAGAGGTGATAGAATCGGTGGGTTCAACAGGTAATCCTTGATACTGTCGAAGGCGGTTTGGCAGTCTTCTGTCTATATGCAGTCCTGATTCTTTTTGAGTAATTTGAAGATCGGCGCGCATGTCGCGGTCATGAGGAATATAAATCTGGAAATGTAATTCAAAAGTCCCAGGAATCCCCTTACTTGTTTTTCAGTTTTTGGAGAAGGCATTTCTTAAATGGCCTTGACCTTGTCAGGAACAACCTCAATTCCTTTCTGGCTGACGATGAACCCTAAAAGTTTCCCTGAACGGACACCGAATATGCACTTGTTAGGATTCAAGCGGAGTTTTTATTTTCTCAACCGCTCGAATAGCTTTAACAGGTGGGTCACATGCTCCTCTTTTGTCTTAGATTTGGCAATCATATCATCGACATATACCTCTATCTCCTTGTGTATCATGTCATGAAACAGAGTAGTCATAGCCCTTTGATAGGTTTCCCCGACGTTCTTCAAACCGAACGACATTACCTTGTAACAAAAAGTGCCCCATGGGGTGATGAATGAAGTTTTCTCCATATCTTTTGGCGCCATTTTTATTTGATTATGGCCCGAGAATCCATCTATGAAGGAGAAGACTTTGAACTTTGTAGTACTGTATACCAGCATGTCAATGTGTGGTAAGGGAAAGTCATCCTTTGGACTGGCCTTGTTCAAATCCCTGTAGTCTACACACATTCTGACCTTTCCGTCATTTTTCGAAACTCGTACTATGTTGGCTAGCCATTGAGGATATTCTGATGTGGCGAGGAAACCCGCGTCAATCTGTTTCTGTACTTCCTCTTTGATTTTGATGGCCATGTCCGGATGAGTTCGTCTTAGTCGTTGTTTTACTGGCGGACATTCTGATCTTAACGGTAGATGATGTTCCACGATGCTGGTATCCTACCCTGGCATGTCCTATTAGGACCAAGCGAATACATCAGGAAACTCTTTGAGAAGCTTAATCAAACTTTCCTTGATAGTTGGACTGAGCAGTGCCCCAATCTTGATTTCTTTTCTCTTTTCTTCTAAACCTAAGTTGACCGTTTCCAACGGCTCCTTGTGAGGTTCAATGGACCTTTCCTCTTGTCTGAGTAATCGGGAGATCTCTTCTGGAATTTCTTCGTCATTTTCTTCTTCAGTCTCAAATACCGGGAATTCAAAGTTAGGAGAAGGCATTGGATTGTATGTTTCGATGGGGTTTAAAACAAGCAATCTGCATGACATGATGATTTGTTTTTAGAAGAGATAGAGAGAATGCAAGAGTGTGTGCAGTGTTTTTTTAAAACTGCTTGTTTTATTATTTGTTGTTTTTTTTTAGGATTACCATTTTCGGAAAAAGTGAAAAGAGAAAACAACAACAAATGCGGAAATTACAGAACGATGTTATTTTATTTATGATTTTGTCGATCCTTGAAACTACAACCCTATAAAACAAAACTCGGTCGCTTTGGGCAAGGTGAAGAGGTACATTTACAGAAAGTGAGCCCTATCAAAACATCCGTTTCACCTGGGCGAGGTGAAAGGTTAAGATAAAGATGGCAATTACTTAGACTTATGAACAACTTTTGGAATGTTGACTGTAACCCATTGGCGGCGAACTCCTTGGTGAATCACAAAGTCTGGTATCTTCTTTCTCAGCTTGTCTTCAGAAATAACGCTGATTTCTGGTGGAGCAGGATCGTTGGAATCTGTCTCCCAGGCAAAGTTGTCGTAGGAGGATTCTTCCGTTGTATTTTGCACAATACTTGTACTCTCAGGTATATCTCCCCATCCAATCTGTTGGATGTCTTTGAGCCTGATACGGGAGCTTTCAGTAGCGGTGTACTTGACCATGAAGTCGTATTTGCCACTCGGTTGTCCTAAGGAGTCCCACACCTCTTTGGAACTAGAGAAATCATCTCTTTCAATGACGTTGACCTCGGGAAAAGCATTATTAAGGAACTCTTGTCCTGCAATTGTTGCAAATTCATCGTTGTACTGGATATTTTCAAAATGCCCTGAGTAATGATCCCATGATTTGGTGGGGACGTAGGTATTCTTTTCAATGATGCTCAGCTGATAAGCGTCGTTGGGCTGAGTCTCTTGCCCTGAGTCTCCTGGGTACGACTGCCAGATAGGCAGGCCATCCATTGGGCCATAATAGTCGTGGTCAAAGTTGTCTTTCATCAGAATGTCCTCCTCTAATGAGTTGGGCGGAGCACGACATCCTTCCGGATCACAATCCCCATATATCATTTTGACATCTGACCTCGGTATATATCTCGGACTCTGTGCGGGAAAGCAAAATGGCGTAGGCACCTCTCCCTGAGACATATAACTGTCCTCGTTAAGATAGGACTTCCATTCTTCATCTGTATCGGAGGAATCACCCTCGTTGATGGTATGGACTTCTTGAGACACTGGGTGAAGAAAACCTCCAATGTGGAAGAAGTTCTGAATGGGATGAAGACTTTCATCGTTAGTAGCAGTCTGGGTACATTTTGAAGAAAAACCAAGGCCTTTCTTTGCTTTGTTATCAGTAGGAATGACAAGTTGTCCCCATCCTTTTGCATTGTTACTTTTGATTGCTTCAAGAGCATCTTTATACGAGTAAATCGACGTTCCTTTTTCTGATTAGTTGTCATTGCTCACTGAAAGTGCTTGGAATTGGGTTTCGATTACCTTTTTTGGTTCTACACAAGTGGATGACGATAAGTTACTCACGATCAAGGCTTGCTCTCCGCAGATTGTGACTAGTTGGTCATTCTTGATGAACTTTAGCTTCTGGTGAAGTGTCGAAGTGACTTCCCCAGCCTCGTGTATCCAAGGTCTTCCTAACAAACAATTGTATGCTGGATGGATGTCCATGACCTGGAAAGTGACTTAGAAAGTGTGAGGACCAATAGTTATGGGAAGGTCGCCTTCGCCGATAACTGTTTTTTGGGACCTGTCAAATGCTTTGATGATGACCTCACTGCCTCTCATCGGAGATCCCTGGTAAGATAATCGCATCAAAGTAGACTTAGGAATAACATTTAGAGCCGATCCGGTGTCTACGAGTACGCTGGCTAATGCATCGTCCTGGCAGTTGACTGTAATATTGAGTGCCACATTATGATTTGGGCCCTCTTCCGGTAGTTCCTCGTCACTGAACCCCAAGTTGTTGCAGGAAATAATGTTAGAGATGATGCTGTCGAATTATCTTATTGTCACATCTTGTTCCATAAAGGCTTGCTCTAAGACTTTCTGTAGAGCTTCCCTGTGAGCTTCGGAACTAAGTAAAAGAGATAATACAGAGATTTTTGAAGGAGTTTGCAACAGTTGATCTACAATGTTGTATTCACTCTTCTAGATGAGCTTCAGCATCCCATCGTTGTTCTTTGAAAGGTAGGAATCACTGGATTGACCGACTGGGTGATTAGGAACTTCTGTTTGAGGTTCCTTTTCGTTGCTAGGTTCCCCAACTCCTCGGTTGAAGATTCGACCGCTCCGTGGTACCCGACTGATGTCTGCAATATTCACGACGAAGGGTAATGGAGTTTCCTTTCCATTCTCAATTGTTGTCGCACCATATTTATAAGGGATATCTTTATCAGACTTGTACGGTACTGGTCCGACAGATAGATAACTACAGGAGCCTTCTGATTTTTCTGACCGTTGTAAGTAATTTCAATCAGTTCCTGGTTGGGAACTTTTCTACTGTCCAAAGGAATACTTGATTCGTCAAGTAGAGGGATTATGGTACAAACATCTTTGGTCCTCTTATGATCAGAGATTACGACAACGTCCTTGATTTGATCAGCAAAATAGTTTGGCATCAAGTTTATTGACCCAGAACTTGGACACGGTCGAATCTCCTTGTGGTCCAACTGACTTTGAAGGGCTGCTCGCACGAGGTAACATCCTTGATTATCTTCTGAGCAAACTCTACACCGTTCATAGTTATGTGGTGGCACCTGGCCACGTCCGCTTTGTATGCAATGTGTTGCGGTGAAAATCAGATAACAAATTATTAATTAATTTGCATCATATTTCTTTTACAACCGACTTTGATTTATCCAAAGGAAAGGCTCAAGATCGTTAGAAAAACCTAAAGGGGAAAGATCTAAGGTTCGGGGGTTGGTTACGCCTAGGGAAGGTATTCGCACCCTAAACGTCCGTAGTACTCTACGGGAACCTCTTGTTTAAGTTATCTTATGTTTGCTAAAGGTTCTATGCTAAAGGTTGAAAACCTAGGGGTTAGTATCTAAGTATACTCGATAAAGCATCGCACTTTACGCCTACGTATCCTCGGGAATAGAATCAGAGTATGCGTAGTTCTACTTCTACTGAATTGTTGACTATGGTCAAAATTCAGAGGGGAAATGAGTACAAGCTCATTGTAGAGTTCAGGAACTCTCTAGATCTAGTTGAAATGGACCTATGTTATGTTTAGTCAGTAGGGAAAAGTGATAAATTCATTATGATGAATATCACTAAGAGTTGAAGAACTCTCTCCTAAAGCTAGTTATGGTTTCTAAGGCTCTGATGAGGCCAAGAAACAAGTTTTCTTCCTAAGAGGTTACTTAGGTTAGGTGGGAGTTATGACTTTAAGAGTCAATATATATTAACCTTCCTTTGGAATGGGGGAGAAAAGTGGATAAAATATTAAAGAGATAATAAGATGATATAAAAGACATGAATACAAACAGGAGATTAAGATGAAAATCAAGATGTCAAAGCAATGTGAGAATTAAACACATAATGATCAAACACATTAGGTATAACATGGCATAATGAAAAAGAAAATGCAATAAAACATTAATGAGTATTTTTAAAGTTAATCAAGAATAAAGTCTCAAAATTACATATTTTTGATAATTTTCTTTTATATATGGAAAAAGGCTTAATAAAGGAAAAGAAGCAAAAAGAAGGGAAGAAAAATGATAAGAAATAAACAAGTTATGATATTTTAGAAATTGAAGCATTAAGTTAAAAAAAAACAAAAAACAACAAGTGATAAAAAAGATGGGAAATGGCAATCTTAGGGTTTGAACCCATGCCATCACACATGCAGCTTAAAACTAAGGCCAGCAAGCCAGCGCGTATATTCGAACATAAGGTGACAACATAAAAATAAGTTATGAAGCGAGTAAAGAAACAGAGAAATTAGAAAAGGTTGGGCGAGGGGATCGAACCCCCGTCCTCAGCATAAACAACTCTATAACTCTCCTCCTGGACCAGCGGTGCTACGCCCTCATCCAGTTATTATATGATTCAATAAATAAATAGAGCAACATGCTTCCTAAATTCCCAAATAACCAACACATGCGCATATTCTAATCTCTCACCAGCAATACGCACAGCAGCCATAACATATCACCAATTTATCCATACACGTTATAATATCAGAGGAACTTTAAAACATTAAAGGCATTTAATCTAACCAGCTATTAAATCAAGGCAAAGAGAGGTATACAATCAAAGCATGACAACCTTAAGTGAGTGATAAAACAAACCATTCGCTAGTACTGGACAGGCAGTAGCAAGGCAAAATAAGAAAGCAAAAACCGAAGTAATAGCAGGCAGCATGCAAGGTTGGACATACAACAATCAATATTAACAAACACAGTCAGATAACAAGGTTCAGGCAGTCAAGATTCATTACAGCAAACAATTTCCATGAGGATGGCATACAAAACCAAATGCTAGGCACACAACAGTTCATATATAATTCTTCAAACACTTGAAATCATTAAACCAAATATTTAAGCCAATCATTCATGAAATTTCCAAACATAGGGCATGTCTTATTCATTGTTTCAAGACCAAAATTGTTGAACATCTTAAAACAGACACAGTTGGCAACAGTTATAGACATTTAGGCAAAGAAATACGTACATCAGATGGGTCAGTATGTAAGTGAAATAACATCAACTATCATTGGTCATGGCATAACAGTGAGAAAATAGGCTGGATAATAGCTAACAACATATGTTATTGAGGTGCATCAAACAAGCAAATAAGTACATACATCAGGTTCATGTCAACATATCGATTACAGCATAACTCAAAACATGCTTATGTTCAAACCACAAAACATACTAACTCAAATAATAGGTTGTCAAACCTCAATCACATCTCTTAACACAATAGAAGGAAAATCATTAGAAGTAAAGTGCATATACCAACTTAAACCAAAGTGGGATCACAGCCAAATCAATTCTTAACAAAGACTAGGATCTATCATGTCATGGAAGTTGGCATGCTTGTAACTAATATAAAGTGTTCCTCCACAAACTTATCAGAAACACATGGGGAAGCTCAAACATCAATAACTCATAGTCAAACAACAGCATTCATAGTCAGAAAGTAACATGGAATGGCAGTTGAGATTCATTGCATAACATGATAGCACTAGCAAAACTGATTGTACACATAAACCTTAATTGATTGAACAATAATTAAAGACATCAATATATTGTAAACTCAGCAGGATATTGGCATGTGAAAGGTTGCTATCAATGTGTGTATTTTAATGGAATAGAGCAACAATAGTGAATGTGGTGGATCAGTCTTTCAAACTCTAGACAGATGCATCCGAACATATCAACTTACTATCCTAGGCACATATAGTTCAAATCTTGAAATAAAGCAAGAATCAATACAACAGTCGGGTTCATGCATATCAGGATGAACATACATCACAAATACCAGAAGTAAACTGATCAATAATGTGAATCTAAACAGTTTTCGTGTTTACAAATACCAATACTGACATGGAAAACCAGAAATAATAGCAATTTGGACAAGTACACAACAGGAATGGTGTTTTAAAGAGAGCAGCCACAAATCAAACATCAAACACATAGACAAATAGTGATAGCTTGTTTGATTTAACAGAATAACATGGTGAGCATGGCATGGCAGTGATATAAAGTGACCATCAGTCCAAGGATAATAAGAGCTAACATGGTAAGTGAGCATATCATAGGGCATACATACACATTAAATAACATTAGGCACGAACATGGTGGGATAATGTTGATAATCCTTAATAGAAAAACAACATCAGAATGTAACAGATCATAAAACCTCATGCCATGAATATGAACATATTCAAACTGACAAAAACTCATGTTAAACTCCAAAACAAACATACTTGTTAAAGAAACTTAGCAACCAAGAAAGTACATAACATAAATAATAGTCAATCAAGTTTTAGAGTGTTCACAATAACATAGATGTTTAAGATAGTGAACAAAAGCAGGAGTTCAAGACAAAGCAGACATAGATTCAAGAAAAAAACTTATAGGATTGTAGGAGCAGTATGAACACCACACCATCTGTCTTTCAGATGCATTATTGCAAGACTAAAACTTATAACATACATCTAAAACAAAATAATAGCAGTTTATCATTGACAAAGTTTCAAGCAAGTGGTAGCATTTTGGCTGGGCACATATGAGCAGACCAAATTGGTGAAACATGTATATCAAGTAGACTGGAAATCTTTACAACTCATACACACAAGATGCAGACATAAACCAGTTCAAAGTTTCCCATTAATAACTCAATAAAGTTGAACCTCTATATGATGAACAACAAGCACACATATTTTTTAACAGAACTACACAAAACTGAGTTCAAACCACAAGTTAATACAGAGATGATAACATACATACATACACATTATGGGAAACTTATACAAACAGCATCATGAAGGCATAGTGGTTTCAAACACATAAATAAAAAGCAGTACTCTCAACAGAGTGATAAATATCATAGTAACACCAAAGAATGATTATGACCACATTATCATTACACAAACGACTTAACACACATGTTCATGATTCAGAAATATTTATGAGCAATAATGGTATTAACTAAGCATAATGAGTGAGAGGGAAAGAAAGACAATACCAACTGAAACCTTTGTGTGTCTCTCTTGAATGTGCAGACTAACTCTTTCTCCCTTGGCAACTCAGAAACGCCTTTCACTCCTCTTGCTCGAAACTCTAAATATTTGAGTACTTTGTGAAAATTCTTGATGTCTTGAGAACTGAAACGAGACTCTTTAAATAGGCAAAATGTTGGGTTGTTGAGAGACATATGGGCCAGGTGAAATTCTCAAGCAGCTGGTGGGCATAAGCTGAATCACCTAGGGTTTCCGTTTGAATTCCAAGCTTGGTCCAATTCTGGGAGAGAAATGCACTGTGATATCTCAGACTTGCAGGAGCGTAGTCATTGCTTGGTGAATGAATTCAGAACTCTCCCATTGATGCCGTTGAGAGAGATACCAAATGGAGCAAAGATTGGAGGTAGTGTGGACAGGTTTGCAGATGAAGCAATCATATGCTGGAAACGGTATGTCCTTTCTGGACCATTTTCTGCACAATACAAGATGAGCTCGAAGAGGAATATGCTTGGAGATTCAAAATTGGAGAACCGCGCCAACGGTCTTACAATTTAGATGAATGGATTGATACACGATACCACTTGAAATCTCTTTCTCGTTTGCGATTCTTCAGCAAGGGCGAAAGAAGGAGAAAGGATTTGGTCTCTCTTAGTCTCTTGGATGCCACACGTCAAGCTCTCAATGGTTGGAAGGAAGGTTGAAAAGTCAAACCCCACAAATTGATTCTCATTGGTCCAAAATGATAGAAATGGAAACCAAAAAAGCAACGTGGAATTTTTACCAACATATATAGCATAGTTATGAAAATAAAAAAAGAATACTATTATTTAAATTAAGAACTAATTTAAAAGGATAATTAGCTTAATTAATTAGAATTTGACTTAAATAAAATTGATTTAAATTAAATGAAATTAGAACAACTTAACTAAAGTAAAATGGTGTCAAATTGAAATTAAAATGGCCACAGAGCAAATAGGTGCTAAGACAATTATCAAATTAAAATAAAGAGAAAGGTAATAAATAATAAGTAATAAAAAACAAATAGCAAGAAAACTGAGGGTAAAATTTGGAGTACAACAGTTACCCCAATTTAAATATCTTCACCTGATGACATGAGAGATGAAGGTCCTCATGTAAACAAATGTGAAAGATATTTAAATACAGATAACCGAAAATTTTGCCCTCAGATGCACACACATGCAATGCAACAAACAGGATGCCAAGAGGATGCAAGAAAATGCAGACACAACAAGACACCAAGGAGCAAACAGGAAGCAAAAGACCAGAGAACTTCACCGGGGAAAGGCGAAGGTTAGTATCCACGAGGAAAAACTCACAGGGGATACAGGTCAACCAACGAAAGAGACTCACAGGGGAGACTCCAAAGAAGCTCTGGGGATAAGGCCACATACAATCTCCACTGGGAAAGATCCAGGGGGATGGACTACTGGGGACAAAAACCCACACTCTTCCTGGGCACAAAACCAGAAAGAAAAAACATGATCACTAGGGATCAGTCAAAAAGACAGACAACCAAGCCAAGACTTCCTGGGGATTCCTATACTGCAGATTTCAAGATGGGATCTCCAAGAAAAGCCAGAAAGACAGAGACAAACTCTGCACAACAGATAGGAGTCTTAAAGTTGAATAAAATTTATTCCAAGAAACTTAACTTAAAGCAATTTCAGAAAAGAAAACAAGATAAGGAGGTGTTCAATGTCCGACACGATTCGAACAAGAACATTTTTAAAACAAAAGATGATGCTTGACACGATTCAAGCAAAGTCCCAATTCAAGTTCGACAGGATTCGAACAAGAACGGTTTTAAAACAAAGGGGGTCAGTGTCCGACACGATTTGAACAAAGACTCTGTTCAAGTTTGACACGATTCAAACAAGAACAGAAAAGACAATGCTTGACACGATTCAAACAAAATATAAGTTCAAGTTTGACGCGATTCAAACAAGAACACAGAAGACAATGCTTGACACGATTCAAACAAAGTCTAAGTTCAAGTTTGATATGATTCGAACAAGAACAAGTTCAAGTTTGACACGATTCAAACGAGAACACAGAAGACAATGCTTGACACGATTCAAACAAAGTCTAAGTTCAAGTTTGATATGATTCAAACAAGAACAAGTTCAAGTTTGACACGATTCAAACGAGAACACAGAAGACAATGCTTGACACGATTCAAACAAAGTCTAAGTTCAAGTTTGATATGATTCAAACAAGAACAAGTTCAAGTTTAACGCGATTCAAACGAGAACACAGAAGACAATGCTTGACACGATTCAAACAAAGTCTAAGTTCAAGTTTGATATGATTCAAACAAGAACAAGTTCTAAAAATCCTTTAAAGTTAAACCTCTTGGGGAATAGAAAAATATTTTAAAGATTCAAATCTGGCGCGCAAAGGTTAAGATCGAATAAACACGACGCGAAGCAAACCGGGAGTGTCTTTACTTCACTGGGAAACAAAGACAAATACAACAAAAGACCGCAAGCAAAACAGAGCACAAAGAAAATGCAAAGATGCTAGGGTATGATGCATATGCTTAGCTATATGCTACGAACGACGCCAACCAGAAAAGAAGGAAGGACAACACGAGCCAACACCCTGAAACCAAAACATCAAGGATAACCAGGATAATCCTCTTTCCACTGGAGATGGCAGATCCAATGCCAAAAATAGTATCACTAAACTCTTCTTGCACAAATTGACTTAATTCCAGAGTAGAACTTGGTTTATCTTTGTGTTTTCTTAGAAGTTTCCGTTTTCAAAAATCAAGTGAAAATGACTAAGAAATTTTGAAGAAATGAAGAAGTGAAAGCGTATTAAGCAAGAGATGATTCAATAGCTGATATTCATTGAAAATGGTGACTTTCCAAATAGCAGAGTCCCAAGAAGTGTTACAAATGCAACAAAATGGCAATTTTGTCAAAGGTTACATCGTATTCAATGACCAATAACCCTAATGACTAAGGACCCTAGCTGTAGCTAACTTGATCTTCTCTGGGGATTCCTGGATATCACAGAGGTGTCCTCGTCTCAAGCATAATACTTCCGTACCGAATCAGCATTCATAGGATGTGCAAGTTGTTCACCATCCATAGTCGTGAGGAAGAGAGATCCTCCTGAAAACACTATCTTAACTATGTATGGACCCTCATAATTAGGCGCCCACTTTCCACGGGCATCTCTTTGCAACGGTAAGATCTTCTTAAGTACCAACTCGCCTACTCGGAACTCCCGAGTGCAGACCTTCTTATCGAATGCTCTCTTCATCTTCTTCTGATACAACTGACCATGACACATAGCTATCAGACGCTTCTCATCAATTAAGTTCAACTGGTCATATCTCTCTTGAATCCACTCAGCTTCATCAAGCTTTGTTTCCATCAGTATCCTCAGCGAAGGTATTTCTACCTCTATAGGGAGGACAACATCCATTCCATATACCAACGAAAAAGGGGTTGCCCCTGTTGATGTTCTGACGGATATTCTATATCCATGTAGTGCATATGGCAACATCTTGTGTCAATCCTTGTATGTTTTGACCATTTTCTGAAGGATTTTCTTGATACTCTTGTTCGCAGCTTCAACCACTCCATTCATCTTCGGACGATACGGTGAAGAGTTATGGTGCTCAATCTTGAAGTCATCACACAACTCCTTCATGGTTCTGTTATTCAAATTTGTTCCATTGTCAGTTATGATTCTGCTCAGAATCCCATAGCGACAAATGATATTGTTCTTAATGAAACGAATAATTACTTGCTTAGTCACATTTGCATAAGAGGCGGCTTCCACCCACTTGGTAAAATAATCTATAGCCACCAGAATGAAGCAGTGCCCATTAGACGCTTTAGGCTCAATTGCCCCAATCATATCAATGCCCCACATGGAGAAAGGCCAGGGCGATGACAGCACATTCAACAGAGTAGGAGGAACATGCATTTTGTCTGCATAAATCTGACATTTATGGCATTTCCTAGCATACTGGATGCAATCAGTCTCCATAGTCAACCAATAGTATCCAGCCCTCAAGATTTTCTTAACCATGGCATGCCCATTGGCATGGGTGCCAAAAGCTCCTTCATGAATATCATGGATCAACAAGTTTATTTCTTTCTTATCGACACATATTAACAAAACCATATCATGATTCCTTTTGTACAATACACCATTGCTGATGAAGAACTTGGCTGACAATCTTCGCAGAGTCTTCTTATCAAGAGCGGAGGCGTTGGCTGGATATTCTTGATTCTTCAGGAAGTTCAAAATGTCATGAAACCAAGGTTTGCTGTCTGATTCTTCTTCGATGACCTGGCAGTAGGCCGGCTCAGTCCTTCTTCCAATACTGATTACTGGATCTTCGTTGATAAATCTGACTTGCCACATTGAAGCCAGTGTCGCTAAAGCATCAGCCACATGATTTTCCGTACGTGGCACATGATAAAATGTTATCTCATCAAAACACTTAATCAACTCCAGAGCATATGCCTGATAAGGGATAAACTTCTCATCTTTTGTCTCCCACTCGCCTCTAATCTGATAAATGACCAGAGTGGAGTCACCCATAACTTCAAGAAAACAGATTCCAAGATCGATTGCAGCTTCCAAACCCAGAATGCATGCTTCATACTCAGTAATATTATTCGTACACCCAAAATCCAACCTAGCTGTAAAAGGGGTGTAGCTACCTTCAGGATTAATTATGACAACACCCACTCCATGCCCCTTGCAATTGGACGAACCGTCAAACATCATCTTCCATCTATATTCAGCCCTGGGATCTTCTTCAGAACTTGACCCTTCATCATCCTTCACTGCCATAATGTCCTCGTCAGGGAAATCAAATTTGAGTGGTTCATAGTCTTCAACTGGTTGATCAGCAAGATATTCTGAGAGAATACTTCCTTTAATGGCCTTTTGAGTGATATACTGAATGTCATACTCAGATAATAACATGTGCCAACGGGCAAGTCTGCCTGATTGAGCAGGTTTCTCAAAAATGTACTTTATCGGATCCATCTTGGAAATCAAAAGGGTAGTATGACAAATCAGGTACTGCCTCAGGCGTTTGGCGGCCCAAGCCAAAGCGCAACAAGTTTTTTCCAGTAGTGAGTAACGACTTTCACTATCTGTAAACTTCTTACTCAGATAATAAACTGCATGTTCTTTCTGGCCAGTCTCGTCATGCTGTCCCAAAACACAGCCCATAGATTCTTCCAGAACAGTCAAGTACATAATGAGAGGTCTTCCGGAGACCGGAGGAATTAGAACAGGAGGTTCTTGGAGATAACTTTTGAGTTTCTCAAAAGCTTGTTGACAGTCAGCATTCCATTGTACTGGCCGATTCTTGCGGAGCAATTTAAAGATCGGTGAACATATTGGAGTCATGTTGGAGATGAAACGAGAGATGTAATTCAAACGGCCCAAAAATCCTCTGACTTGAGACTCAGTTTGCGGAGCTGACATTTCTTGAATTGCTCGTACTTTGTTCGGATCCACTTCAATACCCTTCTGGCTGACAATGAAACCCAATAACTTCCCAGATCTGACCCCAAAGGTACACTTTGCAGGGTTCAGCCTCAACTGATACTTCCGAAGTCTCTTGAACAATTTCAACAAGTGATCTACATGTTCCTCCTCACTCTGTGATTTGGCTATCATATCGTCCACGTACACCTCTATCTCTTTGTGGATCATATCGTGAAACAAAGTCACCATAGCCCTCTGGTACGTTGCCCCTGCGTTCTTTAGTCCAAAAGGCATAACCTTATAACAATAAGTGCCCCTCGGGGTAATGAAAGTGGTCTTATCCATATCAGCTGGATCCATTTTAATCTGATTGTAGCCTGAGAAACCATCCATGAATGAGAACATGGCGAAACGGGCAGTGTTGTCTACCAGCGTGTCAATATGTGGTAGAGGGAAATCATCCTTGGGACTAGCTTTGTTGAGATCCCTGTAGTCCACACACATTCGCACTTTTCCATTCTTCTTCATAACAGGGACAATATTAGCTACCCATTTTGGGTACTTGGAGACTGCTAAAAATCCGGCATCCAATTGTCTCTTAACTTCATCTCGGATTTTGAGGGCCATGTCAGGATGACTTCTGCGAAGCTTTTGTTTTACCGGCGGGCACTCGGGCTTGAGCAGTAATTTATGAACCACAATATCTGTATCTAGACCGGGCATATCTTGGTAAGACCAAGCAAACACATCCACATACTCTTTAAGTAGTGAAATCAACCGCTGTCTAATTTCTGGCTTCAAGGATGCCCCAATCTTAACTTCTTTCTTCTCTTCCTCAGAACCAAGATTGATGACTGATGTGTGTTATCCGCAAGTATACGGAGTACGTCAGAGTAATATAAAATATTTATCGTTCCCACAGAGACCAATGTCAAATATATCGATTACTATTGTTACGGTGTTTATCTAAGGCCAAACGAAATCCGAGTATAAGTTTTAACTGAACGAAAATAGAAATTAATCAGATAAATAAATATGCTGGAATGTAATTCACATCAATCAAACAATACTCCTATCTTCTAAATAGTAATACTTACGGGGCAATGTTTCCTTCTTTGAAATAGAGTTAATTAAAAAGGATCCGCCGCGTTAGCGTGATCGGAAACAGACCTAACCTTTAATCTATACCAGCCGCTCACGCTGCACCGGTCGCTCCTTGCGTTAAAGTGTTGAAAGTCCTTTTTTATATAATTACCTCTAAGACTTAGTTAAAAAGTGCTTTCGATTGAAAATATTTTATACCAAAGGGTTTCCGGCATATGCTCGGCCAACCGGATCCTAAATCTATAAACGCGTCTGAAAATAGTTTTAAAACCTCTTTCTAATAATATAAAACTTTCCTAGTTAATCAATAAAGTGCTTCCGCTGTATTTATCAATTAACTACTAACAAACTCTTTTCTAAAATGTCGGACGACTTTCGATCTTACCCGATCTAGTCACAATCATTACGCAAACAAAAACACGGTCTCATTTACGTAATGATCGATCAATTTAAGTTCAGAAGAGTTTAATTAAAATCAAAAACAGCCCCTAAAGTATTTCTAAAGAGAAGACATGTGGAGTACCGTCGGAACGACGATCCTTACATTCTAGCACAAGGGATTTAGCTAGACATAGTAATTAAAGACATAATAATAAATTGGTTTGCAAACGAAAACATTTATAAGATAAAAAAATGTGCGAAGTGTGATAGTGTACTTTAAGAGGGTGAACACAAGTGTCACGCTTAAGTTTAGTTCCAAAATACAACAAATCACACAGATAAATAAAATAACAAAGTAAAACAAAGACAGAAAATAAATGAATATAAAGCAGTGCGAGAAAATAAATAATATAAAGGCTATGCGAAATATAATAAAATGCGATTTATAAATAAACCTGCTCCAAAGCGGAGACTGAATCTGGTACAAAGTTGAAAATTAAACTGCTGGAAAGTAAACAACTTCTAAATAAAATGCTCCAATCGAACCAACAACTATAGTGCAATAACCCCTCGATGTGACGGATTATTGCTTTACAAGAGAACTCTATGCCTAAGGTTGAAACTAAGATTGGATGAAAATAAAAGTGGAAATACAAGGCCTATTTATAGTGTTTATGAATCTGTAACTGCTGCACGTCGTTATGGAAAACGGTTTAAACAATAATTTCCTTCGTGTGTAACTGCCTTAACGTTTTTGACCGTTTCCTCGTTACAACAGTCGGCGCCCGCTGACCCTTGCTCCGCGTCCGCCGAGTGCTTTTCTTTCCATGTTGTAGATCTCTTCATTAGCTTTCCAACACTTCAAACGGGGCGTCATTCTGATTTGCTGATAAAAAGTTATGGCCAAAATCGTCAGACAATGCCTTGCGTGCAAATTGCTGCATTTCTTCTGTTTTTCATCCAAATTACTTCATTTCTTCGCATGTGACTCTTAAATGGCTAAATACCTAAAAACAAACAAAATACCAACATAATAGTACAAATGCAAATCAAAACAACTAGAAAACACGCATTAATCAATTCAAATAAACGATGTATTTTCACGTTATCAAACTCTCCCACACTTGAACCTTTGCTTGTCCTCAAGCAAAACTCGTGTGAATAGAAAAAAAAACAGTGATTCTTATAGTGACTAAGCTTATGGACTTTACTTTGGACAAGGTCACACTGATAGGTACTAACTCAAAAACTAAGGATATCGTAACAACACACATCGCATTTTTGCGATCATAGGTCTACTTCCTATACTTACCGATCCGTATCACATTATTATGCTCAAGCCAAACTTACTCATCTCACCTTTCATCTTTTTCATTCAGGCGCAATCACATTAAGCCCGTTATCTTGTACTCGCATGGTGAACAAACCTGTTGGTGATTATGATCCCGATATTTATGCCTAATTTCAACACTTTTTTGCTATCTTTTTCAATACAGACGCACAAACTTAATTTCAAAGGTTACTCCATCGTTTGGGCTAAATAACCTGGTGATGGTTACCTCACTTAGAAGGCGGATTCTCTTTCCAAATCGTTTTCTTGTCATTACTTATTTTTCTTCTTTTTTTTTTCTTTTACGGGATCATTCACTTATTTGCATTAGTTCATTCGCTTAGCGGTAACTAAGATGGTGTTGACTGCTAAAATAAACTACTAAAGACTACTTCAGAAATGAGAATTCAAGGCTTTCGAATAATAATTATGCAAATTGATTCTTATATTCAAGAGAACTACGGTGTCAAGACGATACCGATCTTTTAGGAACTTTCCCAAGTCTTTGTAACCTATCCTTTGTTTGTTCCAAAAATTTCAAAAATTTCAGAATTTATTCACTTTTCTCCAAAATTTGGTATGGCTCAAGAAAGAGGGAAAGCGGGATAAACGATAGGAAACACACGTAAATGACTTGACAGTACATGCAATGACTCAATAACAAACAAAGAAAAATAAAGAAAGCAATAAATCTAACTAGAAAGCGAGTAAAATCCCTCCCACACTTAAACCAAACATTGTCCTCAATGTTTTGATAAAATGGGTAAAAGGAATGGAAGAACCTGATGAATTGCAACTTCATGCCAAATCCTCTTTTCGCTTAGATGTGGCTGAGACGTAGCATGTAATTCATCTTTTTATTTTCTGCAAATTTAAATAGTAAAAGGAAAACATTAAATTAAATACTCGTGGGTTGCCTCCCACGCAGCGCTTTGTTTAACGTTGATAGCTCGATCGTTCAGGAGTGCAAGCACTCATGGTGGTTCTCTTGTGAATGATTCCTCGATCAAACTTTTAATAATCTTAGGTTTCCATGGCCACTTATCAAGCCATCTCACATATCCCTCACCTTTTCTTTTCTTCCTTCTGTGGGGTGGTTCATTCTTTTGAACTTGTGGTGATGGTTTTGGATCTATCCTAAGTATTAGCTTTTCAAGTTTGGGCTTAGTTCTTTCATCCACCACCTCAAAGGCTAACCTTCCCCTTTTAACACTAATGATTACCCTAGTTTCATGGTCTTCTAATTTTCTCTTTTTACGCAGGACCTTAGACATAGGTGCATTGGTGTGGATAGTTTCCAATACCTCCACATACCTTTTGGACTGGGAATTTTTCTTAGCTTCCACAAACCTTTGCGGGAAAAGAATCGGTGGGTTATAGGGAGGAGGAACAACGATAAGTGCTTCCTTTTCCACCTCTTTGACAACCTCTCTTTCGGGTGGTGTCGGTGGATTTTTCTCGATCTCTACTCTTTTCTTACCAAAAATCTCCTCAACCTTATTACCACTCTCCTTAGGATTTTTGATTTGTTCTTCTTTTTCGCTTTGTACAGCGGTTTCACCTCCTTTCTTAGGTACCACATGTACGGGGCTTACCCATTTACTATCGGATATTTGGTATATTATTCCAGCCTCTAACAACTTTAACACTTCCCTTTTTACTACGTCACTCATTATAGGATTTATCCTTCGTTGATGTTCTCTGGAGGGTTTTACGTCTTCCTCCAGCATAATTCGGTGCATACACATAGAAGGACTTATTCCTTTGAGATCAGAGATATTATAACCTAGAGCTGAGGGATATTTTCTTAAAACATCTAATAATTGATTGGTTTCAAGACCATCTAACTTGGTGTCGCTCCCGGGATTTTCATCCTAGTACAAACGCGAGAGTGGCACCGAAACAGAGTCGCCAGCAATGTGTATTTATCCCATGAGAGGGAAAGGAAACACCGCATAAACCTGAGAGAAAGGAAAAGCATGGTCTTACGACCAAGAGAACTGGGTTCGGGAGTCGGTTACGCGAGAGGAAGGTATTAGCACCCCCACGCGTCCATCGTACCCGATGGGATCCACGCTTGCTTGCTCGATCAAAGGGTGATAGAAAAGGATGCTGGAAATGGAACTGAAAGAAAGAGAAAGAGAAAGAGAAAGAGAAACAAATGTAGGGAAAATAAAAGAAGTGCTCGCATGGGCCCTACCCCACTGCCTACGTATCTCATCGGGAGCATGAGAATCAGAGCGACGTAGTTCCCCTCACTAGGGATGAATTGTTTGTGTTTTTTAGAGAACGGCTTACGTTCTAGCTCAGGTGTTGCAGGCTCGCTGGTCCGAGTGCGTTACCGTCTTGCAAGAGAACGAGTAGAAGCGCGTTCGTGCGTTGAGAATGAATAAGATGAGAAAAGAATTCCCGAAGGAAAGACGTTATTGTTTGTTTTTGCCTTTTAGAAGTTTTTTTTTCATTTATTTGCATATGACAGTGTATCTGAATCTTAGTCATTGGAATGTGTACATTCTCACATTCCAAGATGGAATGGATAAGAAAGCACACTAAGAGTGAAGAAGACCCCCACACCTAGCTCCAATTGTCAAGGTTCAAACACACTAGCATACTTGTGTTTATTAAGTGTTTTTGTTGATTAAGAAATGAAGAAGTGTTTTTTATTATTTGCACCTTCAACAAGTATTGCATTTAAGTCTCTCATACAAGATCAAATGTTTAACACATTGACCCAAGATGGGCTATATGCTACACATTCTAAGATTACAAGAGAAGACCCCTTATAATCTTTTCTTTATATGAAAGGCCTAAATGCAATAAATGCCTACCTTTATTATATGTTTTGAATTTTCTTTGAGATGAGAAAAAGAGACTCAAGGGAGGAGAAAAGGTAAAACCTATATGGACTAAGACTCAATCCTAATTGAAGATTAAAGGGAGTGATCCTAAAGGTTTGTGAGGTTTCAACCTAAAGTCTAAAGAAAGAAAGAATTGAACAATTCACTTCCAAAGTAGAAGATGAATTGTAATTCACAAAGGAAAGTAATGAGTTATTAAAAGAAAGCACATAAGTGCTTAGCAAAACACAAAATGGAATTGTAAAAGAGAAAGGATAGAAGTTGAATGTGGATTCCTTATCCACACTCAATTGAAACTTACCGAAGCCCCTACATGGTTAGCACAATCACTTACAAGTAAAGTAAGAAAATATAATGAACAAATCAAATTCAAACAAGTTGACAAACAAAGTAAAATGAGATTGAATGCTATACATGCTTCCAAGTCAGAATGTAACTCATATTTACACAACCTAATGTTATCCTAAATGAACATACCAAATCATGCAAACAAAATCTCAATCCAACAAGAAGCAAAGAAGAAAAGGTGAAGTGATGTGAATGTGGTTCATACTTGTGAAACAAGTGACTTAAGGTGCAAGATAAACATCAAACATGCAAAGATGAAACCCAAATGCCACAATCAGAAGTCAATTAACATGCTATACATCCTCAAACAAAACCACAACTCATGGCACAAGTGCCTTCATGATCAAGCAAATCAAACATGAGGCATTCATTCACAAAATGAACAAGTTAAACTTCATGCTTCAAACAAATAGCAAACATGCTTCAAAAATTATGACTTTCCCCAATCAAACACCTTAAACACATGCCATTAACATATCAAGTCCACAAGCAATGAATCAGAACCAAAGTCACTCAACAATTAGGTCAAAGTCTCATGGAAGTTTCATGCATTCATGCTCAAAGCAACACATCAAAAGTCATCCAAAAAAGACTTAAAAATCATCTCATAAATCTCAAACATACCTCAACATATTGTGACCACAATGCAAAAAGAAAGGCATCAAAATCATTTTTTATGATCAAGAACAAAAATGCACAAAATCATATGTCACATTAAGTATGCATACAAATGGAAATTCAAAAGAAATAATGGAACAGGGGCAAAATGGTCATAAAATCAGAAAATAAAATCATAGAAAATTTCCTAAATGTTTTAAGAATACACATGAATTTTTGTAGAATTTTCCAATATGTTTTGGTATTTTTAAAAATTAAAAATCAAACGTGTAGAAAGAAATAAAAATGAAAAAAAAAAATGCAAAATGCAGGGGGGTATGAACATAGCAATTGGACAGTGCAAATTACATGGGCTTGAAAACATGGGGTGCGAATAACAATCTGATTAGGTCCAATTACGCGCATAACACAATAGCAAGCCTGCACTTCAGTCAACGAGAGTCAATACATTCCCAGCCATCAGATTAAGTCAAGGTCAAATCTAGGTCAAGGTAATCAAGATCAACGCGCACACTTGAATGTCCATACACACTACCATGTACCATACCACACAATGTTTAAAAAAAATTCAGAAAATCACACGTGACATGCACATGTATTTTAATGTGCTGTCATCACATAAGCCACACGATTGCGCAAAATGAACGGACGAGATTAAAACAACGCAAACCCTAACAGTTGAAGTCACCGGCCGGAGAATGACCTCCGGTCATCTTCTCCGGCGACCAAGCACCACCTGTAACTCACATTTTTTCCAGAAATTCACAAGCCATATACCAAAAGAAAGCTGAACTCATGCACATTACTAATCTAGCCTTTACATTCACAGATCAATCACGTACACAGAGAAACGAGCACAAACATTTTTGCCCTAGAAAATAATCTAAGCACCTATAGTGCCTATCACTAGCCAGAACTCACACTGCTTCTATTAAGCCTCAAATGCCATAAAAACAAGCTAAAATCTGTGAAGAAAGTGTGAGAAAATGGAACCTGAAATTGGAGAACTCTTGAATCAACAGAAAAACCAGAGAAAGGCAATTATCCTCGAGCTTCCTCAAAGCAAAATAAATGCTCTGAATCTTTGGATCTTGGAGAGAGTAAATTGAAATTCCGATTGGAGAAATTGCTGCACTTGATGGCTTGGTCTTACTTCAGCTTGTTCTTGATCAGAAGTGCTTGATGATGAACAACTGATGAAGATCAAAGTGAGAATGTGTGAAGAACTTGTGTGAAATTAGAGAGAGAATGGAGAGAACTCTGAGAGAAAAGTGAGAGCAATTTGGAGTGAGAGTGAAAAATGAGAATCCTCCTCTGAAATTGTGAGAGTTTCAGCTTATATATCCAAGGTTAACTCCCAACCAGTTCAGTTAACAGTTAGAACTCTAGTTAAACTGAGTTAGTTAACTGAGTTTGAGTTAACTAACTGAGTTAGGTGGTTAATGGCACGAGTTGGGGAAGTTTGGTTAGAGTGTGGAGTGATTATGAGATGATATGGTGAGGATGAGAGTGAACCAGTGGTGGTGATTTTACTATCAGTGCAGCAGCCTGGCTTGTACCATAAGTTTTCTTATTTCCTCTTTGATGTAAGGCTATGTATGTGTAAGGTGGTGTTTGTTCAAATGAGGCAAAGGTTGGGAGTGTGTTGAGAATGTACGCGTGTGACTTAAAACATGATAACAACAACAACCTTCTGTTTTTTTAATTTTGTGACAGTTTGTAACCAATGTAACAATGTAGGTTTGAGGGTGGATTTCTCTCATGTTAGTGGATGGTTTGAGGAACTTTTGATGTTGTTGGAAAGAATGATCACAATACAACAAGTTTGGTTTGAAAATGAAAGTGAAAGGATGCCTCAAACATGCCTAAAAATGACCATAACCAGATGGAAAAACAAACTGATGTATGGTCGAGCAGTTTGTGGCATGGCATGACAAGTTGGCCTAGTGACTTTCAGTTGTGTTGACCAAACTTTGAGCTATCTCAACTCCTTATCCTTTGATCACATAAAAAAATCATGAACATCAATCTTGAAGATCTCCCATAGATGAACAACTTTCATGTTGAAAGATTTTTCATTTGAAGCCTTTAACCATGAGAAAAATGAGTGGACATTAGGCCCACCACATGTTTGTTAAAATGACTGCGCGCGTGCCCTGAAAATCTTGGTCATGACCTAGTTTTGAACCTACTTTGCTCAAACTTTGATCAATCATATCTCACTCAATTTTTATCCAATGGAGATGTTCCACACATGGATTTGAAGCTTAAAACAAGATCTTTCATTGAGGCAGAGTGATTTTTTCATTTGGTGCTCCAAATTTAAATGGCCTTGGTTCAAATTCTGATGCAAAATGGCCAAAACTTGCTATTTTTAGTAACCCTACTTCATCCAAAAATGGCAACTTTCCACATCTTGATTTTTTCATGATTCCTTTGGAGTTTCTTGACCAAATTTTGTACATTGGACATATGCAACATGAATTTCATGATTTTGGGCTCAAAAAGTCAAGAGTTGACTTTTTCCTCTGATTATTTGACTTTGCCCCAATTTCTCTGATTCTTGATCTTTTTTCCAATTGAACCACTTCTAAAACCAATTGAGATGCAATTTTCCACATACATACACTTAGGGACATATGGAATACCATGACATCAAGTTTTGTCCAAAAAATCAAAGATTCCCTGATTTAATGGGAAACCCTAGTTTTGACCCCCTTTGGTTAGGAGGAAATTGCACATCTTCCAAATCCAAATTCCTCAGAGTATGTTGTGTATCCTCTTAAAGGATGATGAGAAATGCCACTTGAGAATGATTTTGAATCAATGAGCTATCTCTTTTGAGGGTTTTCCTTCAATTTTTGAACCTCTTGCATAGTGAAAGATGTAGTGCTTCAATCTCCTATTGAATCTCACCTTTTTGAGGTTGTGGAGGGTCAATTGGGATGGTATGAGACATGAAAGACCTCTTGGCTTGCCTAGAGCCAACTTGATTGACCTTTTTGTGCTTTGAATGATTCCTTGATTGTCTACCTTCCACTTGATCACATGCCCTGATGGTAAGAAGGATGCCATGCTTCATTTTTTCTATGTTAAATGCAATGCAATGTTAATGAGGTGGATATGATATGATAAATGATAATGCCATGCTATGATGCCAAAAGGGGAGAGCAAATTTTGGGGTATTACACTTGGCACTGGTTATGACTGGGCGGTTTAATTCTTTGTCTAAGAATTCGTATCTTAAATTCTTAGGAAGCTCCTTAAGCTCTATAGATGGTTTTTTCGGACATGGCATATGATATGGGGTAAGTGCCAAGCATTCGTAAAGACTGTTATCTATGTAAGGTTCAGATAAGCGTTCGAATCCGTCGTCCTCCATTATGGGGATCGAAGGTAGTTTGATGGTTTCTACTGGATCTTCTTTATCCAGTTTTCTTATGCATTCATCAATTATAATGATGGCATAACATGAGTCATCTATGGCTGGTGCATTTAAGAATTGGGATAGTATAGATTCTACTTTTTCATTACCTACCTCGAATGTCATTTTTCCTTTCTTGACATCTATTATAGCTCCAGCTGTTGATAAGAAGGGTCTACCTAAAAGGATTGGGATCTCATCGTCTTCTTTAATGTCCATTACTACGAAATATGTTGGAATATAATGTTGACCAAGTCTAACTGGGACATCTTCCAAAATGCCAATTGGATACTTAACTGATATGTCGGCTAATTGGAGAGACATTCTAGTCAGTTGTATTTCTCCTAAGTTTAACCTTTTACAAACGGCTAAAGGCATTAAACTTACACTTGCTCCTAAGTCCAAAACTGCTTTATCGATAACTTGGTTTCGCAATACACAAGGTATAGAAAAACTTCCTGGGTCTTTTTCTTTCTTAGCAAGCTTATTCTCAGAAATTGAATTACATTCTATAGGTTTAGGATCATCTAATCTTCGTTTATTGGTTAGAATGTCTTTAAGGAATTTGGCATAAGATGGTATTTGGGTAATGGCTTCGGTGAATGGGATCTCTACATGGAGTTTCTCAATCACTTTTATGAATTTCTTATATTGGTTATCTACTTTGGTTTGTTTAAGTCTTTGTGGGTATGGATTCGGAGGTTTGTAAGGAGGAGGTGGTACATAAACTTTTTCATTCTCTTTTCTTTCCTTCTCCTTAACTTCCGTATCTTTAGATTTCTCAGGTTCCACCGATTTCTCAACTTCTTTCTCAGGTGTGTTCATAGCTTCTTTCCTAGGAGGTTCTGGATTATTCAACCTAGGGTTTATAGGCCCATCGTAAGTGGTCCCACTCCTTAGGGATATAGCATTTGCGTGCCCTTTAGGGTTAGGTTGAGGTTGTCCAGGGAATTGCCCTCCAGGTGTAGCATGGGTGGATTGTTGTTGTGCTACTTGAGATATTTGGGTTTCAAGCATTTTGTTATGGGTAATTACAGAATCGAGTTTAGTACCCAACTGGGTAATTAATCCATTCATATGAATGTTCTGGTTCATGAACTCTTTGTTCTGCTGTAATTGAGCTGAGATGAATTCGTCCATCTTTTTCTCAAGATTTGACTTCTGAGGAGCATATGGTGCAGATTGGTTGGGTCTTTGAGTTTGGAAACTGGGTGGTCTTTGAGGTGTTGAATTTTGAGTAGGGTTATTATTCTTATAGGAAAAATTTGGGTGATTCCTCCATCCAGGGTTGTATGTGTTTGAATAAGGGTTTCCTTGGGCGTAATTAACCTGATATGTGGTACTCTCGGCTAAAAGGTTGCATTCAGCTACAGTATGTCCTGAGGTTCCACAGATTTCGCATCCGGGTTGTATTGCTGCTACGGTTGCTGTGGGGTTGATAGTTAGGTTTTCTAGTTTTTGGGCTATAGCGTCCATCTTTGCGTTCATATGGTCAAAACAACTCACTTCATACACACCTCCTTTGGTCTCTTTCTTCTCCACCGATGCTCGTTCGGTCCCCCATTGGTAATGGTTTTGTGCCATATCCTCAATGAGAGCGCTAGCCTCGGGGTAGGGTTTGTTCATTAGAGCGCCACCGGCGGCAGCGTCTATGGTCATCTTTGTGTTGTACATGAGTCCATTATAAAAGGTATGGATTACAAGCCATTGTTTTAAGCCATGATGTGGACACGCTCTTAATAGTTCTTTGTACCTTTCCCAAGCGTCGAAAAGTGATTCTCCCTCGCTTTGGGTAAATTGGGTTATTTGGTTTCGTAGGACTGCAGTTTTACTCGGTGGAAAGTATCTAGCAAGGAATACTTTCTTTAGGTCATTCCAAGTGGTTATAGAGTTGGCTGGAAGGGAATCTAACCATGATCGGGCTCTATCTCTGAGAGAAAACGGAAATAGTCTTAGACGTATTGCCTTAGGAGGAGCTCCGTTCGCTTTTAAGGTATCGGCTAGTTGAATAAAGACTTTAAGATGTTGGTTCGGGTTTTCTGTAGGAAGACCTGCGAACTGGTTCTGCTGTACTAATTGTAAAAGAGATGGTTTTAATTCGAAGTTATTGGCTGGTATAGTTGGGTTAACTATACTAGAATGAGGTTCTTCGTTAGAGGGTAGGGCGAAATCCTTAAGAGGTTTAGCGTTTTCTTCTTCTGCCATTGCTCTTTTAAGTTTTCGAAGTAAAAGACGAGCTCGGGCGTAACGTTCAGGCTCTTCTAATGGATCAACTAAGTTTCCGGTACTGCGAGTTCTTTGCATTTACCGACAAAGGGATGCCTTAGTCTAGACGGTGTAACAACAGGGTACGAAATTTTGACGTAATTGGTCCCCGGCAACGGCGCCAAAAACTTGATGTGTGTTATCCGCAAGTATACGGAGTACGCCAGAGTAATATAAAAGATTTATCGTTCCCACAGAGACCAATGTCAAATATATCGATTACTATTGTTACGGTGTTTATCTAAGGCCAAACGAAATCCGAGTATAAGTTTTAACTGAACAAAAATAGAAATTAATCAGATAAATAAATATGCTGGAATGTAATTCACATCAATCAAACAATACTCCTATCTTCTAAATAGTAACACTTACGGGGCAATGTTTCCTTCTTTGAAATAGAGTTAATTAAAAAGGATTCGCCGCGTTAGCGTGATCGGAAACAGACCTAACCTTTAATCTATACCAGCTGCTCACGCTGCACCGGTCGCTCCTTGCGTTAAAGTGTGGAAAGTCCTTTTTTATATAATTACCTCTAAGACTTAGTTAAAAAGTGCTTTCGATTGAAAATATTTTATACCAAAGGATTTCCAGCATATGCTCGGCCAACCGGATCCTAAATCTATAAACGCGTCCGAAAATAGTTTTAAAACCTCTTTCTAATAATATAAAACTTTCCTAGTTAATCAATAAAGTGCTTCCGCTGTATTTATCAATTAACTACTAACAAACTCTTTTCTAAAATGTCGGACGGCTTTCGATCTTACCCGATCTAGTCACAATCATTACGCAAACAAAAACACGGTCTCATTTACGTAATGATCGATCAATTTAAGTTCAGAAGAGTTTAATTAAAATAAAAAACAGCCCCTAAAGTATTTCTAAAGAGAAGACATGTGGAGTACCGTCGGAACGACGATCCTTACATTCTAGCACAAGGGATTTAGCTAGACATAGTAATTAAAGACATAATAATAAATTGGTTTACAAACAAAAACATTTATAAGATAAAAAAATGTGCGAAGTGTGATAGTGTACTTTAAGAGGGTGAACACAAGTGTCACGCTTAAGTTCAGTTCCAAAATACAACAAATCACATAGATAAATAAAATAACAAAGTAAAACAGAGACAGAAAATAAATGAATATAAAGCAGTGCGAGAAAATAAATAATATAAAGGCTATGCGAAATATAATAAAATGCGATTTATAAATAAACCTGCTCCAAAGCGAAGACTGAATCTGGTACAAAGCTGGAAATTAAACTGCTGGAAAGTAAACAACTTCTAACTACAATGCTCCAATCAAACCAACAACTATAGTGCAATAACCCCTCGATGTGACGGATTATTGCTTTACAAGAGAACTCTATGCCTAAGGTTGAAACTAAGATTGGATGAAAATAAAAGTGGAAATACAAGGCCTATTTATAGTGTTTATGAATCTGTAACTGCTGCACGACGTTATGGAAAACGGTTTAAACAATAATTTCCTTCGTGTGTAACTGCCTTAACGTTTCTGACCGTTTCCTCGTTACAACAGTCGGCGCCCGCTGACCCTTGCTCCGCGTCCACTGAGTGCTTTTCTTTCCATGTTGTAGATCTCTTCGTTAGCTTTCCAACACTTCAAACGGGGCGTCATTCTGATTTGCTGATAAAAAGTTATGGCCAAAATCGTCAGACAATGCCTTGCGTGCAAATTGCTGTATTTCTTCCGTTTTTCATCCAAATTACTTCATTTCTTCGCATGTGACTCTTAAATGGCTAAATACCTAAAAACAAACAAAATACCAACATAATAGTACAAATTCAAATCAAAACAACTAGAAAACACGCATTAATCAAGTCAAATAAACGATGTATTTTCACATTATCAATGACATCCACCTGCTCTTCATGTGGCTGGAGGTCTGTATACTGGTAATCGCACATATCTGCTAGTTCTTTGGGTACCTCATAATCCTCCTCCTCCTCAGCTTGATAGACAGGGAAGTCAAAGTCAATGGTAATAGCAGGGTCATTGAATACAATGGGTTTACGATTCATTCTGCATAATAGAATGACTTGTATTATTAAAATGCACAACAGTTCACAAACATGCAAGATGAAGATGTTTTGTTTGAAAAGATTGCCATTTTTTAGAAACAGAATGCAGTAAAGCGAAGACAACGAGAATTGCAAAAAAAGTCATTTCATTGATTAATATTGAAAACGGAGGCCCGTACAAAATAACCCACTAGCTTTGGGCAAGACTAGGGAAATGAAAGCAACAAATCAAAACAAGTTACTCTGGTTCCGGGTACACAGTTGGGATCTCTATAGGCTCCCAATTGCTCAAAGCACCCTTTTGGCGAAAAACCAGACGATCAATGTCTTCTTCCTCTTCAGTGCTTCCAATGATTGCGTGGACCTGATGTCCACCTTTGACAAATATCTCCTGCACAATCTTCGTCTTCGTCCTTCTTCTCATTCTTGAAGCAGCCTCATCTTCTGGAGTTGGTTTGTAACCCAACCCCTGGTGTCGGCCCCTCCTCTTAATCTCAATGACTTCACCCCAACCTGCGGGCACGCCTTCCTGAAGGGCAGACTGGATACTCTTATACGAAGCAAACGATGGATACTCTGGTACTACTGGCTTCTCATTGTCAATCATAACCGTATTAGCTATTTCCAAAGCTTGGAAAAAAGTCTCCAATGCATCTTCGTCAGCCTCAATGTAGAGAAATGAGGACATGTTACTGATGTCCAGAAGTCTCCAATGCATCTTCGTCAGCCCCAAGGTCTTCCGAGCAAACAACTATAGGCAGGATTGATGTCCAGAATTTGAAACAGAATATTAAACTCCTGAGGTCCAATCAACACTGGGAGCTCTATTTCCCCCATAACAGATCTTCGCGAACCATCAAAAGCTTTGACAATCAACGAAGTGGGTCTCATGACTCCTCCTTTGTACGCCAATTTATCAAGAGTTCTCTTTGGTAAGACATTCAGAGAGGACCCTGTATCTACGAGGACTCTAGCCAACGTGTCTTCCTGGCATGTCATGGATATATGCAGAGCAAGATTGTGCTTCCGGCCCGCTTGGGTTAACTCTTCCTCACTGAAACTGAGGGTATTGCAAGCGGTAATGTTAGCAACAATGTGATCAAACTGCCCGGTGGTGATATCTTGAGCTACGTGAGCCTGAGCCAAAACCTTCTGCAGCGCAGATCGGTGGGCTGGTGAATTAATCAACAGGGATAGAACAGAAATCTTTGACGGGGTTTGATGGAGCTGATCCACAATCCTGTAGTCACTTCTTCTTATTATTCTAAGGAACTCTTCATCGTCCTCTTTGGAGATTACTTCTTTTCCTTTATCGTTGGCAGGTACATGACTAACACCTTCTTTTCTGGACGTTTCCGTGTTCACAGGGGGACAAATCCTCCCACTCCTCATCATTCTCCCTGTTCCTACTATATTAGACACGTTTTTCTCATCAGCCCCCACCTCGTTCCTTGGAACCGGTTCTTCTATTACGACCCCCACCTCTTTCCTTGGGATCACCTCTTCTTTCTTCCTTTCACTTGTAATGTCTTCATAAATCCACGGTACTGCTTTGGTTCCTCTGAACCTGAATGGGACTGGTTTTGGGAAATTATTTTGCCTAGCACGATTAAAAGGAGCAGCAGCTTCAGGCCTGTTAAATCTTGGGACTGATTGTCTAAAAACAGGACTAACAGTATTTGCCCCTGGATTATTGAACACAGGAACTACTGATGGGTACTCTTCCTCATCAAACAACTGTACTTGTTTTGGCAAGTTAAACACTGGCTCAATCACCGCTATTCTGTTTTCTTTCCTGAAAACCTGTAAGAAACCCTCATTAATCAAATGCTGAATATCATCCTGGACCAACTGACACCCTTCATTACCACCATTACACTCTTCACAAACATCATGGCCAACCTCGACCAAACCAGCGCTGAATAACTTGGTGTGAAAGATTTTCAAGGGAGTTTTAATACTTGCTGCATCTGAGATTAATACTTCGTCATTCTCATCTTCAATGGCATTAGCTGACCCATGCGTTGGCAAAGGGTTGCTTTTCACATTTGGTTGGCTATTAATGAAAGACAGAACGTTCTTCTCTATCAGGCCCTTCACTAGATTCTTCAATGCCAAACATCCTTCTAAGTCATGACCTACCCCTCCCTGATGGAAGGCACAGGTTGCATTAGGGTTGTAAAACTGCATAGACTTTTCAGAGGGTGACCCCAATGGCCTAGTAACAATTAACCCTTGCTCCACCAACGAAGGATATAATGTTATGTATGTCATTGGTATGGGTGGAAAATTTGGCGTCACTGCCTGTTTTCTTGGCGAGGTATTTTGTTGTGGCGCTGGCCGCCGCTGCTGCGGGTAATTCTGGTTCTGATTCCTTGGCCACTGTTGCTGATTTTGTGGCTGGGAAACAGGAGCCTGTTGCATTACCGGATGATTAAAGGTGGGCATAACAGATGCCACGTATGGTTGTTGTGGGAACTGCATAGCATAAACTGGCTGTTGGGGAAAACTGGGACCTGGCTGTGGTTGGAAAAGAGCTCGCTTCCAATTAGGACTCTGCTTCTTCCTTGTCATGACAGTGTTAGTCTCGCCCTCCTTCTTCTTATGAAAATTGCCTGGAGACCTCTTGGCACCGGTACTTGTGGCACTGTTAGGTGAACTAGCCACCTTTCCACTTTTCAGACCTGCCTCCACTTTCATACCAATTGCAATGATGTCAGAGAAATTGCCGCCTGTGTTGCTAATCATTTTCTCGTAGAACTCAAGTTTCACAGTGTCTACAAACCAATCCGCTAGTTCCTTCTCAGTTAATGGCGGCTCAACCTGTGATGCAGTTTCTCTCTATCTCTGAGCATATTCTTTGAACGATTCAGTGTTCTTCTGAGTCATGGTCAGAAGTTGCCTACGATCAGGTGCCAGATCCAAGTTATACTTATAGTGTTTTATGAAGACATCCATAACATCTTGAAAACATTTAATCTGAGACTGATCTAAGCTTAAATACCACTTTGCGGCAGCGCCCTTCAGGTTGTCCTGGAAACAATGGATCATCAACTTATCATTATCCATATATGCCGCCATTCTTCGGAGATACATGACCAAGTGTGCCTTAGGACACGTAGCGCCAGAGTACAATTCGAAGCTTGGTAATTTGAACTTTGGTGGAATTACTAAGTCAGTGACCAAACACATATCCCTTAGGTCAGAGCTGAAGACATTATCTCCCTCCATGGCTTTCAACTATCTCTGCATAATCTCCATACTGGCCCTCAATTTCTCATTGTTGTCGTCTCCTTCCATGGATACGTTATCATTAATAAGATGATGCTGATTCTGGAAGACGGGATGAAACTGGGTCTGAATCACAGGTGGAGTATAAGTTGGGATAGCTTGTTGGTTTTCACCAAATAAAGGTGCAGCTTGTTGGGTGGACAGAGGAGCTGTGGCTCGTATAAACTCAAACGGTATCCCTAAAGTAGTGTCCACAGCAGGTATGACTGGCGGCTCAACAGTTGTAGTGACGATTTCTGAGACTACGGTAGCCTGAGTATCCATTTTTGCTCGTATAACATGCAAAACTTCCATAATCTGCCCCATGCCCACTCTCAACTCATTGAGCTCTTCGTTGACTTGATCTAGATTCTCACAATTATCAGACATCTTTCCTCTTCAAGTCTGGTTCGGATGTTGCAATCAAATGTAGAGAGATCATGGTGATGGTTCTGAAGAAGACAAAACGACAATGAGACACAGAAGAATGCATATGCAAAGATGCAAATGAGATGCAGATGCGAAGCTAAACTATCAAGAAACCAAAGATATTTTGCGAATAATGTAGAAAATAGATTCTTGATAAAACAACTTCTTCATTTAAGAGTTTGGAAAACATTACATCTGGAGCAGGGTATTCTCATACTCCAAGTACATAGGTAGGGATACAACAAAATGAAAAGATACAACAGTAGCATAACTGCTAACAACAACATTAGAAATTGAATCCGCCGGTTGACGATCCTTCTCCATTAATTACCCTCATTATCTTGATGATGCACTCCTTGGTTTCTTCCTTTGTGAGAACCAGCTCTCCTAACTCCTCCATCATCCTCTGCTTTGTTTTAGTAGGGGACTCGTGGCGGGGACGTGGTTTCATCATTACTTGGGCTATGCTACGGGACCATTGTAAATGAGACTCTGTGACTGGGCATTCAGATCTCCACAACTGTCTGTTGATATGGCGCCACGTGCGACTTAAGCGCATCTTCATCTCAAAACCTTCCCTTTCATCGTAAAACATCATTTGCATGTCTTCATTATCTGGGATTTCTCCCTTCAAATGACCCAGCTGACGGCGAGCGAGGACAGGGTTGTAATTGATACAACCATTCCTTCCCATGAGAGGAACATTGGGGCAATCCCCACAGCTAATGATTATGGTGATTCCCTCGTCCGTTGAATCATACCATTCAATGTCGGTATGCTTCAGTTCCATCAACTTCTTAGACCACACCTTGCAGTCTTCAATCTCCCAGAAAGTTGGGGTCTTCGGCAAATAAGAAACAAACCACTTGTAAAAGAGGGCCACACAGCAAACAATCAGCCCACTGCCTCTCATATACCTGGTCTGTATGGAATGGTAAACATCAGCCAAGAGTGTCGGGACTGGATTGTTGACTGCAAACAGCTGAATGGCTTGGGTGTCTACAAAATCCTTGGCGTTCGGGAACAGGAACAAACCATATATCATCAATGCTAAAGTTGATTCAAATAAAACTTCATTCCCCCTGTTCTTGAAGTACAGAGCCTTCTCCATCAAGAACTGCGCTGGCAACCCACGCTTTCCTCCCTTATTGGTCAAATTGGCTTGGACATCAGATAACCTGATTCTGGTCAGTTTGGCTATGTCTCTGGTAGAAGGTGTTTCTTTAATTCTGGAAAAGATAGGGGCATCCCTGATTGGGATCCCTATCATGGCTGAAAACTCTTCCAAGGTTGGCACTAACTGGAATTCAGGGAACAAGAAACAACGGTATGCTGGGTGATACAGCTGGACTAGAACTTCGAGAGGTCCCACAGTTACGGGTGTCTTCATCAGGGGTATGACACACCCATATCTGTCTGCAAAGGCTGACTGGTCTTCAATCATTTCTCCCAACCATAGCAGATGATCCACCTCTGGAAACTCAAAGCAGTAAGGCCAAACTCTTTTTCCTGCGGCATCCATTTCTACAAAATCTGCAAAACAATATTAGTGACTTGATAGTTTAGCGAAAAATGTAACATGCGAATGCAATTGGTTTTAAGGAACTCAAGCGAGACAAGAAAAAAACGAAGCCTCATTTCATTGAATATTGAGAAGATTTTTACAACTTGGAAAGTACATCAAAAAGGCCCAAAATACAAAAGGAACAACAACTAATCCTAGGGGAAAATAAACACTGTCTAAGAGTGCCCTGCTTCACGTCTTCTCTTCTGTCTCTTCAACTCTTGATTCTCGAAAATCAACTTGTCAACAATCCCTTTCCAAGCGCCAGATGTTGGAGGAATGCAAGCATATTCATGAGTGCTAGAAGTAGGCCTCATGCTGGAGAAAAATGAATTCTCCTGTGCATGAGGTTCATCTATCACACGTCTTTCCAGCCACTCAATCAGATCATTCTTCTCCTTCATCTTCTCTTTCATCTTTTCTTGTTCAATGCAGACGGTATGATATTTCCACTCCCATGTGTCTCTCTCAAGCTTCATCCTGGCTAGATTCTCTTGATATTCTTCCATGCGCTCAATAGGAATGGCGGATGGGGATGCAATAGTTGGCTGCTGAAGTATCCTGGGAATATAAGGCATCTTGAGGTCATGGGCTCTAGATCGAACCCACTGAAGGTATGGTTCCAAGGACACACAGTTTCTCTTCCCCAACTCATCCTTAGTGCTTTTGTGGAATTTATCCCAATCACACCAAACTCCACTTTTGGTCTCATCAGTGGCTTCTTCATTAAGATAGAAGAAACCAGACACGTTGATACTCTTAGGCTTTTCCTTCATGGCAAATCCAAACTGGCGTCTAGCAAGAACAGGACTGTAGCTAATCCCACCATGAATACCAAGAAGCGGTATATTAGGAAATGGTCCACAACTGTCAAAGTATACATTCTTGTCATAAACCGGGTCATACCAAAAGATGTCATTATGGGTAAGAGAACTATTTCTTTGAGACCAACGAAGCTTGTTAGAGTTGTCTCGGAATTCTGACATCCGAGGTAGATGGGTGATGTACCACTGGTAAAGCAAAGGTGCACAACACAAAATAGTTCCTTTTCCTCGAAGAGTCGTGTGGTGAATAGAATGGAGAGCGTCACCCAGTAGTGTAGGCACAGGGTTTCTACTGATGAAGATCCTGATTGCATTGACGTCGACGAAATCCTCTACATTAGCAAATAAGAACAGACCATAGACCAATAAAGCAAAGGTTGCTTCAAAGGCTGTAATATTGTTTGCGTTGAAAAACTGACAAGCTTTTTCATACAAGAACTTGGATGGTAATCCCTTGATGCCATCCTTGGTGGTGATGTAGGGTTTGACCTCTGATGCGTCCAAATGAATGCACTCGCCAATCTCTTTTGGAGTCGGAATCTTCTTTTGACCGCTGAAAGGTCTCTGTTTCTTCACAGGTAAGCCAATCCAATGAGAGTACTCTTCTAAAGTTGGAACCAGTTGGTAATCCGGGAAAGTAAAACAATGATAGAGAGGATCATAAAATTGGACCAAGGTCTCAAGGATTCCTTCCTCCATTTTAGTTCCAAGAAGGCTAACCAATCTTCCATATCTCTTACGGAAACTCTCATGTCCTCGTACCAAGGTTGCTAACTTCTTCAGCTTTGCCAATTTGGGCCTCTTGAAATTGAACTTCTTAGTGTTTCTCTTCTCAATATCCATGATACCTAAGTTTTCAAAGAAAAGTAAGACTGAGTTCCTTAAAACCAAAGAAGGATGCAATGAGATGTATGCAATGCGCAAACACAGGCAAACACACATATAAATACACAGCAAACAAACCCTAGGTTTGAGGTCTCTTGAATGAAGTCAAGGTCTACCCATCCCCACAAGGTGTGGACTACAGGTTTGTCGTTCGCAGAACAGGGTTCTAAAAGGTTCCCAGAGTCTACGTAAATCTTTCGGATATTATCGGCCCATGTAACTACTTACACGAGTTAATAATATTCTCAAGATAAACTCGTCTGAGTGTAGTATCGCGTGACAACTACTCGGGACTGGCTCCCTCATAGTCACCGCACTACATCCTAAAAGGCCAAGTGGGGTAAAGGTAACTACGGTCCTCAGAATCTACGGCTCCCAATTGAAAAAGTAATATCAATGTGACTTCTCACATCAGACATCAACAATCCCAAAGGGCCTCATCTGAGTGTGGTCATCATATGCCATAAATTGTTGGTACTACTGCCAACAACCGACTATTGATTACACCACGATCCTATAATAATGTACTCTCAAGTCCGGGTTAGGACTTATCTCACTCATAGATACCATGTCAACCCAAGAATCAAATAAGAACAAATGTACAGATAAACAAGCAAACATAAATAACATAAAGGCAAGATAGGCTCAACCCTCTTAGGAAAGGACCAGCAATAGGTCTAACTTTCCCCAGTGAAGTCGCCATTTCTGTTGCGGTGAAAATCGGATAACAAATTATTAATTAATTTGCATCATATTTCTTTTACAACCGACTTTGATTTATCCAAAGGAAAGGCTCAAGATCGTTAGAAAAACCTAAAGGGGAAAGATCTAAGGTTCGGGGGTTGGTTACGCCTAGGGAAGGTATTAGCACCCTAAACGTCCGTAGTACTCTACGGGAACCTCTTGTTTAAGTTATCTTATGTTTGCTAAAGGTTCTATGCTAAAGGTTGAAAACCTAGGGGTTAGTATCTAAGTATACTCGATAAAGCATCGCACTTTACGCCTACGTATCCTCGGGAATAGAATCAGAGTATGCGTAGTTCTACTTCTACTGAATTGTTGACTATGGTCAAAATTCAGAGGGGAAATGAGTACAAGCTCATTGTAGAGTTCAGGAACTCTCTAGATCTAGTTGAAATGAACCTATGTTATGTTTAATCAGTAGGGAAAAGTGATAAATTCATTATGATGAATATCACTAAGAGTTGAAGAACTCTCTCCTAAAGCTAGTTATGGTTTCTAAGGCTCTGATGAGGCCAAGAAACAAGTTTTCTTCCTAAGAGGTTACTTAGGTTAGGTGGGAGTTATGACTTTAAGAGTCAATATATATTAACCTTCCTTTGGAATGGGGGAGAAAAGTGGATAAAATATTAAAGAGATAACAAGATGATATAAAAGACATGAATACAAATAGGAGATTAAGATGAAAATCAAGATGTCAAAGCAAAGTGAGAATTAAACACATAATGATCAAACACATTAGGTATAACATGGCATAATGAAAAAGAAAATGCAATAAGACATTAATGAGTATTTTTAAACTTAATCAAGAATAAAGTCTCAAAATTACATATTTTTGATAATTTTCTTTTATATATGGAAAAAGGCTTAATAAAGGAAAAGAAGCAAAAAGAAGGGAAGAAAAATGATAAGAAATAAACAAGTTATGATATTTTAGAAATTGAAGCATTAAGTTAAAAAAAACAAAAAACAACAAGTGATAAAAAAGATGGGAAATGGCAATCTTAGGGTTTGAACCCATGCCATCACACATGCAGCTTAAAACTAAGGCCAGCAAGCCAGCGCGTATATTCGAACATAAGGTGACAACATAAAAATAAGTTATGAAGCGAGTAAAGAAACAGAGAAATTAAAAAAGGTTGGGCGAGGGGATCGAACCCCCATCCTCAGCATAAACAACTCTATAACTCTCCTCCTGGACCAGCGGTGCTACGCCCTCATCCAGTTATTATATGATTCAATAAATAAATAGAGCAACATGCTTCCTAAATTCCCAAATAACCAACACATGCGCATATTCTAATCTCTCACCAGCAATACGCACAGCAACCATAACATATCACCAATTTATCCATACACGTTATAATATCAGAGGAACTTTAAAACATTAAAGGCATTTAATCTAACCAGCTATTAAATCAAGGCAAAGAGAGGTATACAATCAAAGCATGACAACCTTAAGTGAGTGATAAAACAAACCATTCGCTAGTACTGGACAGGCAGTAGCAAGGCAAAATAAGAAAGCAAAAACCGAAGTAATAGCAGGCAGCATGCAAGGTTGGACATACAACAATCAATATTAACAAACACAGTCAGATAACAAGGTTCAGGCAGTCAAGATTCATTGCAGCAAACAATTTCCATGAGGATGGCATACAAAACCAAATGCTAGGCACACAACAGTTCATATATAATTCTTCAAACACTTGAAATCATTAAACCAAATATTTAAGCCAATCATTCATGAAATTTCCAAACATAGGGCATGTCTTATTCATTGTTTCAAGACCAAAATTGTTGAACATCTTAAAACAGACACAGTTGGCAACAGTTATAGACATTTAGGCAAAGAAATACGTACATCAGATGGGTCAGTATGTAAGTGAAACAACATCAACTATCATTGGTCATGGCATAACAGTGAGAAAATAGGCTGGATAACAGCTAACAACATATGTTATTGAGGTGCATCAAACAAGCAAATAAGTACATACATCAGGTTCATGTCAACATATCGATTACAGCATAACTCAAAACATACTTATGTTCAAACCACAAAACATACTAACTCAAATAATAGGTTGTCAAACCTCAATCACATCACTTAACATAATAGAAGCAAAATCATTAGAAGTAGAGTGCATATACCAGCTTAAACCAAAGTGGGATCACAGTCAAATCAATTCATAACAAAGACTAGGATATATCATGTCATGGAAGTTGGCATGCTTGTAACTAATATAAAGTGTGCCTCCACAAACTTATCAGAAACACATGGGGAAGCTCAAACATCAATAACTCATAGTCAAACAATAGCATTCATAGTCAGAAAGTAACATGGAATGGCAGTTGAGATTCATTGCATAACATGATAGCACTAGCAAAACTGATTGTACACATAAACCTTAATTAATTGATCAATAATTAAAGACATCAATATATTGTAAACTCAGCAGGAAATTGGCATGTGAAAGGTTACTATCAATGTGTGTATTTTAATGGAACAGAGCAACAATAGTGAATGTGGTGGAGCAGTCTTTCAAACTCTAGACAGGTGCATCAGAACATATCAACTTACTATCCTAGGCACATATAGTTCAAATCTTGAAATAAAGCAAGAATCAATACCACAGTCGGGTTCATGCATATCAGGATGAACATACATCACAAATACCAGAAGTAAACTGATCAACATTGTGAATCTAAACAGTTTTCGTGTTTACAAATACCAATACTGACATGGAAAACCAGAAATAATAGCAATTTGGACAAGTACACAACAGGAATGGTGTTTTAAAGAGAGCATCCACAAATCAAACATCAAACACATAGACAAATAGTGATAGCTTGTTTGATTTAACAGAATAGCATGGTGAGCATGGCATGGCAGTGATATAAAGTGACCATCAGTCCAAGGATAATAAGAGCTAACATGGTAAGTGAGCATATCATAGGGCATACATACACATTAAATAACATTAGGCACGAACATGGTGGGATAAAATTGATAATCCTTAATAGAAAAACAACATCAGAATGTAACAGATCATAAAACCTCATGCCATGAATATGAACATATTCAAACTGACAAAAACTCATGTTAAACTCCAAAACAAACATACTTGTTAAAGAAACTTAGCAACCAAGAAAGTACATAACATAAATAACAGTCAATCAAGTTTTAGAGTGTTCACAATAACATAGATGTTTAAGACAGTGAACAAAAGCAGGAGTTCAAGACAAAGCAGACATAGATTCAAGAAAAAAACTTATAGGACTATAGGAGCAGTATGAACACCACACCATCTGTCTTTCAGATGCATTATTGCAAGACTAAAACTTATAACATACATCTAAAACAAAATAATAGCAGTTTATCATTGACAAAGTTTCAAGCAAGTGGTAGCATTTTGGCAGGGCACATATGAGCAGACCAAATTGGTGAAACATGTATATCAAGTAGACTGGAAATCTTTACAACTCATACACACAAGATGCAGACATAAACCAGTTTAAAGTTTCCCATTAATAACTCAATAAAGTTGAACCTCTATATGATGAACAACAAGCACACATATTTTTTAACAGAACTACACAAAACTGAGTTCAAACCACAAGTTAATACAGAGATGATAACATACATACATACGCATTATGGGAAACTTATACAAACATCATCATGAAGGCATAGTGGTTTCAAACACATAAAGAAAAATCAGTACTCTCTACAGAGTGACAAATATCATAGTAACACCAAAGAATGATTATGACCACATTATCATTACACAAATGACTTAACACACATGTTCATGATTCAGAAATATTTATGAGCAATAATGGTATTAACTAAGCATAATGAGTGAGAGGGAAAGAAAGACAATACCAATTGAAACCTTTGTGTGTCTCTCTTGAATGTGCAAACTAACTCCTTCTCCCTTGGCACTCAGAAACTCCTTTCACTCCTCTTGCTCGAAACTCTAAATATTTGAGTACTTTGTGAAAATTCTTGATGTCTTGAGAACTGAAACGAGACTCTTTAAATAGGCAAAATGTTGGGTTGTTGAGAGACATATGGGCCGGGTCAAATTCTCAAGCAGCTGGTGGGCATAAGCTGAATCACCTAGGGTTTCCGTTTGAATTCCAAGCTTGGTCCAATTCTGGGAGAGAAATGCGCTGTGATATCTCAGACGTGCAGGAGCGTAGTCATTGCTTGGTGAATGAATTCAGAACTCTCCCATTGATGTTGTTGAGAGAGATACCAAATGGAGCAAAGATTGGAGGTAGTGTGGACAGGTTTGCAGACGAAGCAGTCGTATGCTGGAAACGGTATGTCCTTTCTGAACCATTTTCTGCACAATACAAGATGAGCTCGAAGAGGAATATGCTTGGAGATTCAAAATTGGAGAACCGCGCCAACGGTCTTGCAATTTAGATGAATGGATTGATACACGATACCACTTAAAATCTCTTCCTCGTTTGCGATTCTTCAGCAAGGGTGAAAGAAGGAGAAAGGATTTGGTCTCTCTTGGTCTCTTGGATCCCACACGTCAAGCTCTCAATGGTTGGAAGGAAGGTTGAAAAGTCAAACCCCACAAATTGATTCTCATTGGTCCAAAATGATAGAAATGGAAACCAAAAAAGCAACGTGGAATTCTTACCAACATATATAGCATAGTTATCAAAAAAAAAAAAAAAAGAATACTATTATTTAAATTAAGAACTAATTTAAAAGGATAATTAACTTAATTAATTAGAATTTGACTTAAATAAAATTGATTTAAATTAAATGAAATTAGAATAACTCAACTAAAGTAAAATGGTGTCAAATTGAAATTAAAATGGCCACAGAGCAAATAGGTGCTAAGACAATTATCAAATTAAAATAAAGAGAAAGGTAATAAATAATAAGTAATAAAAAACAAATAGCAAGAAAACTGAGGGTAAAATTTGGAGTACAACACAATGTAACCTTACTAGGTTAGTTTCCATTGATCGAACATCCTGACTTTGTTACCTAGTAGGGTTTCCGTTAGTCATTCTGACTTGTTGTGTGTCTTCATCCATATAGATTGGAAGCCACCAATGGTTTAACAAGTGTTGCAGAGTCCTTTGAACGAGCGCACATCCTTGGTCGCTCTCACGGCATACTGTACAATTCTGATACTTATGCGAAGTCAGAAAACCGAGCTGGACTTGTGTAGCGTGCAACTCCACCAAGTTGGTATTCATCAAACGAATATCAAAGATTTGAACCATATTCACTTGATAATGACTTCTATTGTGGTAATCCTGAATCCATCCAAGATCTATCTGACGCTGGAGGGCCTCTTGTACAAAAGAGCATCCCTGATTATTTACCGAGCAGATCAGACAGGAATCATAATTATGCCGTGGCAGGTTATGATGTTGGCTTTTCCTTGAGTGCATTGCCACCAAGTTGACATTCATCGCACGGATGTCGTGGTTTTGAATGATGTTGGAATTTGTATAAGTCATGTTGACCTCATGAATTCAGTGATCCTGGATCCATCTGAGATCCATCTGTTCCTGTAGAGCTGACTGCACCACAGAACATCCTTGATCATTTTTAGAGCAGATATCACACTGGTGATAGTTGTGAGATGGTACGTGGCCGTATCCACTCTGTCTGCAATGCATCTTGACCAGGTTGGATCCCAATAAGAGTACATCGTGAATTTGATAGTTGTGCTTAGACTCTTCCTCTATCAAATTTACCGCAGCTTTCTCGTGTTGAGGCAACGGGTTCGTTTAAACATTAGGATTTGTATCCTTGAAGGATAATACACCGCTCTTGACAAGGTTCTGCACATCGGATTTGAAGCTGAGACAATTTTCTATGTTATGCCCTGGTCCTCCTTGATGGTAAGGACAAGTCTGATCTGTTTTAAACCAAAAAGGTGGATTCTCCGGTATTGGCAGAGGAGACCTGGTCTGGACGTGCCCTTTGACTAGTAGTAATGGAAACAGTTCCACGTACAACATTGGTATAGGGTCGAACCCTGGTGATCGCGCTGTACGGTTGTTGTTGTACTAAGGACGAGCCTGCTGAAGAGGCTGTTGTGTCCTTTACTGATATTGTTGTGAATTAGGTTGGCTCTGAGCAACCTGAGGTTGATACGTAGGAACAGGCACAGGGTTGATAGCAGGAGTTACAGCTGCTACTGGTTGGTACCGTCGCCTTTCCTTTCCGAGAGAGATATTGCCAATATCTTGCTCTTTTTTCTTAAGGAGAGCACTACCGTATCTTTTAGTACTGCTTGATGGTCCAACATCTTTGACTAGACATCCTTCTCGAACTGCTTCTTCAAGACGAACTCCCATGCCCACCATTTCGGTGAAGTCGCTGGGCGCACTGCAGACCATTCGGTCGTAGTAAAATGAGCTCAAGATTTTCAAGAAGATCTTTGTCATCTCTTTTTCCTCAAGAGGTAGACAAATCTGAGCGGCAATTTCACGCCATCTCTGAGCATATTCCATAAATGTCTCCTTGTCCTTTTGAGACATCGCTCTGAGTTAATCTCTATTTGGTGCCATGTCCAGGTTATACTTATACTGTTGAACGAAGGCAGCGCCAAGATCTCTGAAAGCGATCTTAGTGCGGTTTAAACCCATGTACCATTTGAGTTCGGTACCTGTTAAACTATCTTGGAAGTAGTGGGTCAGTAGTTGTTGGTTCTCTGTCTGAGTTGACATCCTCCAAGCGTACATCACCAAATGACTTTGAGGGCAAGAGTTACCTTTGTACATTTCAAATTCGGGCACCTTGAATTTGTGCGGAACTTTCACATTGGGGACCAGACAAAGGTCTACGGCGTCCTTTCCGAATAGATCCTGACCGCGAATGGCTTGCAGTTCCTTCTGCATTTCCAAAAACTGTTCCTGGAACTCCTTCATTCTGTCGTTCATACTTTCGTTTCCACCAGACGGTATCTGTGGAATCTGTCCTTCCGAGATAGTGTGTACCACAGGTGGTAGTATAGTTACTACGGCGGTAAATCTTGGTGCTTCCCGAAGTTTGTAACCTTCAGGAGTTGTTGTCATGCCCCTGGCATCTTCGATTTCCCAAAGTTTGTAACCTTCAGGCCCAGTGGCTCCTGCTGCCGTTTTCGGATCGTCCGTGATCGGCGGAATATATCCATCCGGGATATAGTTGAGTGGCATGCCCCAGGGACGATCTTTAGGCATGTTATACCAAGGATCATACTTCTCCACTATGTGATCTCTGAGATCACAGTCCTTTGTATCTGAGCTGCTTCCAGAGCTTGCATGTCATTGTGAAGCTTTCTCAGATCTTCTTTCAGAGCATCGAGTTCTACTCTCAACTCTCTGTTCTCTTCCTCGAGATTATCCATCTTTTTTTGTCGATTGGCCCAAGTATTGTACGAATGAGACAGTTTGACTCTAGAATCGAGACACAAACGTGAGATTCGTAGGGAAGAAGAAAGCGTTATGTGAGAATGATGAATGATATGCAATGATTATATTAATTATTTTTGTTTAATCAAAAGAAACATCAACAATTGGATTGCAAATATAATACAGTGGGGAAACCCCGTTTTATTGAATTCAAAGATTGCGGAAATGGAAATACAGTAAATTACAAAGTGCTGTAAAAAGGAAAATCTGAACTTATGGACCCTGAGTCCTCTCTGAGGAGAGCTTAGGTGCTGGTTCTGGTACTTTCCTTTTCTTTGACCGAGGCTCTTGAGTCGTTGTCGGGTTGTCATTCCTTTTCCAAGTGAAAGGAGCGAGCAAATTCCTTTGGTCATCTTGATTCTCTACAGCATGTTGCTCTAAAATCTCGATCAGAGCATCTTTTTCTTTTAACAGTTGTTGTATTTTGGTACACTCCACACTGAGAATGCGATACTTATTCTTCGAAGACTTCTTCTCCTGTTGAACTTTGTTGAGAGTAACCTGAAGTTTTTCCGTATCAGACATAAAATAAAGGACAGATTCCTTTAACGGAAGAACTTCTTGACGAGGGTAAGGCATCCTCAGCTTGAGAGCTCTAGTTTGTACCCAGTGGAGATAAGGTTCCACAGAGACACAGTCCGGTTTTCCTAGAGACTCTCTTCCTTTCCAGCGAACATGTTTCCAAGCATGCACTATTTTCGTTTTTAGTGCCCTGTAGTTTTCTCCTTCCTTGAAGAAAAGACCTTCCAGATGAACATTACGCGGGACATGTCTCATCGGGTATCCAAATTGACGACGAACTAAAACTGAATGATAGTTGATTCCTCCTTTAGTTCCTATGAGGGGTACATTAGGGAAGTTTCCACAATGGTCAATGATTCTGATCCCGTCATAGATCCGATTGTACCAGTCTATGTCAGAATTGGTAAGAGACATGATTCTCTGCGACCAATGTAAAGTACTCTTATGATCCCAAAATGCAGCAGGCTTGGGTAAATGGGAAGTGAACCATTTGTATAGCAGGGGTACACAGCATGTGACCATTCCTCCGCTGTGCAAATTCCTTAAGTGTACAGAATGATAAGCATCTGCGAGCAAGGTTGGTACAGAGTTTCCAATCAGAAAAATCTTAATGGCATTGATGTCAACGAAGTTATCAATGTTGGGAAACAGAAATAACCTGTAGGTGAGAAAAACAAAGACACTCTCGAAAGCAGTCACGTTCCCTATACTAGCAAAGTACAGAGACTTTTTTATCAAAAACTTGGCTGGTAAACCTTGGATTCCACCCTTAGTGGTCATGTGAGTCCTGACTTCTGACTCGTCCAAATAGATTGCTCTTGCAATGGTTTGATCCTTTGGAATTTCTTCCAGTCCAGAAAAAGGAGCTTGGTCAGTAATGGGTAAATCAGTCAGGTGAGAGTACTCCTCCAGTGTTGGTGGAAGTTGGTAATCCAGGAATGTGAAACAGTGATAGACCGGATCGTAGAACTGAATGAGCGTAGCCAGGATTCCTTCAATCACATGGACTCTTAACAGAGACAGTAGTCCTCCGTACTTGGCTCTGAAAGCATCAGGGTTGGTGATCATCCTTGCCAACCCTCTAAAATCCTCTAATTTTGGAACCTTGAAGGTGTAAGTGTGAGTCTTCCATCTACCGAAATCCATAACGCAGTCTTTTTCTCTGATATTTGCAATCATTGTCTTAGTTTAATTTGAAAAAGAGAGACTAGAAGAGAAGATTTTTTCTTTGTTTAAAGTTTTTTAATGAAATGAATGCATGAATGCAGCACACAAAAACATAGAAAAAACATGGGGTCAAAGGTTCGGTGTCATGAAGTCATGGCTCTACCCATCCCCAAAGGTTGTACTGGTAATTTTTTGTACCTGTCCTCAAAATCATTGACCCCGCTTGGGATAACAACAGCAAGTTGGTTCACCCGAGCAAGCTGCAGTATCTTAGAGTAATCTCAAATGAGGGTAGTATCGCGTGACAACTATTTCCGATAGCTTCCGCACTACAAAATAGTAACAAGGTCTCAGCCTACTAAATCCTCAGTTTCATGGACAACCACAATCGAACAATCTACTTTCAACAACCGAAGTCGTATAGGCATTGAATCCGCAAAGGGTGTCTCCACTGATTCGATGGTCGACCGGGGTCTCTTATAAGGGAGTCACTCCCTATAAGATTACCCGTCTAGTGCCATCACTTATCTTAGGTGTCACTCAAACTTTCCAGATGCGGCATCACCCGCGGTCCCATTAGCAGAAAAATAAACACGAATATCAATTAGGAAAAGCAATATATATATATATATATATATATATATATATATATATATATATATATATATATATATATATATATATATATATATATATTTGTCCTAAAACTAACATCCTAGACCTCTTAAGAGCTATATGTCATACCCCAAATTTTGACCACTAAGATTTCCCATCATTGTGAAAATCATCATCACAATATGGATGAACCATCATGCCTCATCAATCTCCTCAAAGAATTGTTAGGCATTCTCTACAATCAGGAATTAGGGTTTCTTGACCTAATTCACCCCTAAATTGACTTTTGGAACAAAGCACGAGCCAAGACCTCAAGACATGATTTGAGGGCCTCAAATACACCACATTGATTTATTTACAATAATGGATTGATCCAGGAAGCTTGATCCACAAGTTTCAAATTCATCAGGACCACAGTTAGGGTTTCGAGGAAAAAGTTAACTGTACCTTTGACTTTTGACCCAAGACATGCTCCCAAACATTGGGGCATGATTCAATACACCCTATAACACCCATGAAACATGTCCATCAAGTTTTATTTAGGTCAAGGACTTGATTTCATCAAGGCTCGCACAGTTTGGAATTCATTTGATAAAAAGTCAACTGTGCACAAAAGTCAACTTTGACTTTTTGAGATTTTTCACAATTATGGTTTTTTAACCCTAAAATGATGTTAATGTGTGATTTAAATCATCATTCATCAAGAAAAATCAAAGAAAGTGGGATAACTTGTAAAAGGGGTAACCATAAAAACTTAGAAATTTTCTAAGTTATGGAACAAAGTGGCTAGGGTACCAACTTCCAAGGATCATAACTTGAGATCCAAGCAACCATTTTGGAGGATCCAAAGATGGATTTATAGATCTCATGGCATACTTTAAAAGTGTCAACTACACCTCATTCCAATTCATCATGGATTTTGAGTTATGGATGGATCAAAATGGCTGAAAACATGAAATGTCACTTTTTCCAACACTTAGTGAAATTTTCACTAAGTCAGAATCTGTTTCACTTTTTCCAAAAAGTAAGGGCATTTTTCACTTGGATCCAAAAAGTGTCAAGCCCAACTATGATCACACATATGTTGTATCATATGAGGGCTTTCCAAAATGGCCAAGAACCCCATCAAACTCAACCTGAGCTAAGAGTTGTGACAATGGCAACATGTCTTGATGCAACTGTCATAACAAGGCAGATTTGTGCATTTTGCTTGATTTGGGCAATTTGTGCAAATGACAAATAAGTATATCCATCTGAACACCTCAGGGGGAGACCAAGGAGGGACAAACACTGATCCATAAGCCTCCCAAGTCTTTGGAACCAAAAGTAGCATGTCAAACCTAAAAACCCTACAAAGAGGGACAAGACTCCAATTTTGTTTTGGAGCATTTAATGGATACACCAAGGTGGCATGGACTGAGCCTCTTCCAACTGAATTCAGTCAAGACTTATCCAAGAACTAGGGAATCACAGGCCTGTGCTCAAACCTCTAGTCAATGGCTAGAGGAGACTTGGATTCCTATTGATCAACATTTGCCAAACCTCTGCAACAGTTGCCATTCACTATTACAGTCAAAACAAACTTGCTCTACTATAAATAGAGCTCATTTGTGCTCAGTTTGAGTACACCAAAGCCATCAAACAGATGCTTTCCTCAAAATCACGTTCTCACTTCCAAATTTTCCTTCCAAAGCAAGTCACTATCGAGTTTTGAGTTTGGGAACAATTCCAACCATACACACAACTCATAAATATCATGTAGAAGTGATTCAAACACTTAAATAACAACTGTAACACTGATTTCTCAGAATCACCAGCCAGTTGCTCAAGTTCTTGACAGATTTGCAGTTGAGGTGCCAAATCAAGTTCCAGCTCAACTCAATCCACTCCAAGCATTCAGACACACTCCATAACACCTAAGGAAGCTGTCCACATCATTGGAACCAAGCTGTAACACCTCCAACCTAAAACACGATCACCAGCTGCAAAAGGTAAGCCTAAACTTGGTCATCTCTTAATGTATGCATATTTCCTCGCACAATACTTTTGCCAAATGTTCATAATCATGCATAGAGTGTTTCCCCTCAATTAATTGCTTTGTTTGAATCGTGTATCAAAATTCTCAGCCTTCATGCAAATTTTAGGGTTCTTGAGGTTTTGTCTTGATTTCTTATTCCATGCTTAAAATAAATGAGATTAAAGACCATAGACATGATCGTGGGGTGAAAACGAGCAGATTGATATGTAGATTGTATGATTTCATCAAGTATTCAGTGAGATTGGATAGAAAATGCAAATCTGCAGAAACAGAGGGAGGGCGCGTGTTCTTGGTGTTTTCTTGAATATTTGAATATTTGAATATTTGAATTTTGTGATTTTATTTAATTGATTCAAAAATTAATTTCTCTCTGGTTTTTAATGATTTTGAGTTGATTCTTTTTTTAATAATTCACAAAAATGTTGAAATATTTTATTTTACCAAAATTTCCCAAAAAATATTATTTATTTCATATATTTGATATTTTTGCAAAGAATTAATCTTTTATTTGTTTTTAACATTTAAAATATTTTTTCTCTCTTGTTTCTCCAAAATTAATTGGTTTCCAATCATTTTGTAGATAAAAACATGATTTTTCAAACATTAATCCAAGGTTGCAACTTGTTTTTCATATATGTTTGGTAGTTTTTTCATTTTATTAAATTCTTATTTAAATGAAAATACATTTTGGAGCTAATTTAGGGTTTTGATCTTAATCACCCTTAACAAATCTTTCTAAACACTTTGGGCCTCTTTAGAGAGTGTAAGTCCCATCCTTTTGTAAATAAAAAACCTTTTTGGGCCTCAGTGCATTGTATAAGTCTCGATACAGCCAAATAGTTCAGCGCGATCGTCGCCTTTTTAACAAAAACATCTGGGCCTCTCCTCGAGCTATAAGACCCATCTTTATTCACTTTAATTACACTTTGGGCCTCTTGAGAGAGTGTAAGACCCATCCCTTTGTAAATAAAACCTTTTTAGGCCTCAGTCACTTGTATAAGTCCCTGTACAAATTCATCACGGCGGTGCGATCACTGTTAAAATCTGGGCCTCTCCTTGAGCTGTAAGCCCCAACGATCTTTTCAAAACACTTTCTCCTTTGATTTTAAATCCAAATATATAGTTGTTCTCAAAACTTTCTTTAATTTCTTTGTTGAATAACTAACAAAACAGCATGGAAGCTCTACAACGGGTAAGTGTTTATCCGTTTTCTCTACTGCATTCATATATATATATATATATATATATATATATATATATATATATATATACATGTATTATGGGAAGCGGCACATGGTTAGTCTTCTTTCATCCTCTTTTAATATACTTGTCATATATCAACTGTATATATACTAGTATAGTTATTTAGAGTTTTCCCCGGCAACTACGTCTAGAACTAGGGAAAGCCCTGTTGGTCACTCTTGAATAACAAACAAAACTAGATCCCCCGTAGGATTCCAGATACAGTCTTCCCTTCTCTTGGGGTTAAACAATATGGAACAAAGAGAAAGGCAGTATTCTCGGTGAACCTTTTCTGAGACTGTCACCCTTAGAAATTGTCAAAGAAACTCTAACTCCCCAGAGGTGATCTTTTCTCCGTGAATGACATCTCTTGAGTTTCTTCCAAATTCTCGAACTTTCCTGGAATGATCTCTTCTCAGTGAATTGCATTTCTTGAACTTCTCTTGGTTTGGGGACCCACAGGCTTCCTAAAAGCATCCCCGCCTCCTCTTGGGCGTTGTACAAGGACCCTTCGGCTTCTTAGAAGTTCTCATGCCTTCTCTTGGGCTTAATACAAGGACCCTAACGACCTCTTAAAGGTATAAGACAGAACTTAGTCATCCTTTGCTAGAGCAGTCTTTCCAGTGGCAAACCTCCGACCATTTTAGGGTTGATTCTCATCCCTTAAATACCCGTGCCTCCTCTTGGGCATCGTACAAAAGACAAAACTCTAGACTCGGACAGTCTCAAACCTCTTGAGTCTCAAAGACATTCTCAAGTTCCTCTTAAACATAAGCAGAAGCCCGATCTCTCTCATGAGAGTTCCCCACACTTGAACCTGCTTTGGGATCTCAATAATCCTCGGCAGTAAGATAGCCTCCTCTTGGGCTTTGTACAATGATTCTCCTCAACGGAGCTAACCTTTTCAGACTCTCTTGTTGAGTCAACCCCTTTAGCCTCCGTCTTGGGCTTTGTACAAGACACATAAAAAACACTCTCTTGTTGAGTATAAAAGGCTCTCTTGTTGAGTCAATCATTTCTTTAGCCTCCGTCTTGGGCTTTGTACAAGACACACAAAAAACACTCTCTTGTTGAGTATAAAAGGCTCTCTTGTTGAGTCAATTATCTTTTTGGCCTCCGTCTTGGGCGTTGTACAAGAAACACGAAAGACTCTCTTGTTGAGTCAATCATCCCTTTAGCTCCGTCTTGGGCGTTGTACAAGACACACAAGAACCCTCTCTTGTTGAGTAAACCCTTTCAGCCTCAATCTTGGGTTTGTACAAGACAGAAAGAACATTTTCCCCGAAAAAGTCAAACTTCTAGCCTCATCTTAGGCTTTGTATAAAGAAATCCCCGGTTGAGTCAATCAACCTTTTAGCATCAAATTTGCGCTCACAGAATATAAACATCAACAACTCCTCTTTAGAGATGACAAATTCCCTCTCAGGCAGGACCCCTTTAGCTTCATATCTTGGGCTTTGAACAAGATACAAAACACATTTAGCTTCAATCTTGGGCTCTGAACAAGACACCAAAACTTTCTTAGCGAAATCTTCAACTTCCCTGTTTCGTTAAACGGGAATACGTAGGCATAAGATTGCGAAATCTTAGCGAGCATACTAATCAAAACACTCTAAGTCCAGTACCGTTATACATCAATCCAGGAAAACCAAGTCCAGCATCCTAACCAAAAGCCTCATATACAAAGACACTCTGTTCTTAAGCGCATAACCCTAAGGGAAACCCCCCTATTTGATAGCATCTGTAAACCAACAATCAGCTGTTTAAACTCAGTATGCAAGCAGGGTTAATTGGAGACATCTATTTCCCGTCCTTAATCAGCTCAATAGGATAAAAAATGAATCAAACTATAGTACCAAAGCGATAGTGATTCGAAACCACAAAAACCGCGCTACACTATAATCCTAGTCCTATACAAACAATGACTCCCCAGCAGAGTCGCCATTTTCCTGTAGCGAGCGATTTTTGTCGGTGACGCCACCACCTTATCGCTGGGTTTTCCTCACTGCAATGAAGAGGAAGGGGTGCTACTTTCTGATTTCTTATTTATCCCATGAAGCTGAAAGGGAAAGGGAAGCTATCTAAAACTAACCTTGCACGCGAATGTTTAACTGAACAAACGCTTAAAAGAGATTGAGGGATTCGGGGTCAGGTTATACAATGGAGAGTTGTTAATTACCCATCCTATATGTGGTTATCCACAGGATATTAGCTTTAGGTTTTGCTTTGTAATTGATGGTGTTTATCTGTTAATGGGTTGGGAAAGTTTCTTGGGAAGTATGAGTGAGTTTTTGTTGATGTTCAGGTTTTCCCGATGTTTTGGTAAGGTACTAAACCTAAGGTTTGATTGATGTGTGAAGGTACTGGACCTAAGGTTTTTGATTAGTATGCTCGCTAAGATTTCGCAATCTTATGCCTACGTATTCCCGTTTAAATGAAACAGGGAAATCAGAGCAATCATATTTCCTCCTATTCTAAGGCAGGAAAATGATATTTTGGTGTCTTGTTCAAAGCCCAAGATTGAAGCTAAAAGGTTTATTTGTGTCTTGTTCAAATCCCAAGATTGAAGCTAAAAGGTTTGACTGAGAGAGAATTTGTCATCTCTAAAGAGGGATTGTTGATTTTTGTGTGCCTTGATCAAAGCCCAAGGTTGAAGCTAAGAGGTTAATTGACTCCACTGGGGAGATCCTTATCCAAAGTCTGGATAAGACCGACTCAACAAGAGAGTGTATATATACGGGTGTCTTGTACAAAGCCCAAGATTGTGGCTGGAATGAGTTTGACTTTGCTTGGGGAAATATTTGTCCCAAGCTTAAGAGACGAAGGTTTGTGTCTTGTTCAAAGCCCAAGATTGAGGCTAAAATGGTTTAACTCAACAAGAGAGTGCTTTTATCTGTCCTGTACAAAGCCTAGGATTGTGGCTGAACAAGCTGGAGAAATTATTCTACCCAACTTGAGAGGAGGCTAGCTCCTGCTCGGGGAAATCTTTATACCAAGCCTACGGGGAGACTAGAAAAAGATTGACTCAACAAGAGAGTGTTTTTATCTGTCATGTACAAAGCCCAGGATTGAGGCTAAAAGGTTGACTCAATAAGAGAGTCTGACAGTGTTTGACTCAACAAAAGAGTCTTGAGAAGTGATTGACTCAACAAGAGAGTCTGAAAAGGCAACGGACTCAACAAGAGAGTCTGAAAAGGTGATTGACTCAACAAGAGAGTCTAAAAGTTGATTAACCCAACAAGAGAGTCTGAAAAGGTTAGCTCAGCTGGGGAGAATCATTTGTACAAAGCCCAAGAGGAGGCTGACTGTGCTAAGGAAAGATCATTATACAAAGCCTAAGAGGAGGCTAACTTTCTGCTGGGGATTGTTGAGATCCCTAGGCAGGTCCGAGTGGGGAATCAACTCTTGCTGAGGGTTACAGAAGAGTTGACGTATCAGATGCCTTGAGGTTCTGATGATAAACTGACCCTAGTTGGGGAATTTTTAGGAGAGAGACTGGGTTTTAACTCAGCTGGGAATTGATCCAGATTTATTGGGGTTTCTCCTATGTTTGTAGGGAACTTGAGAATGTCTTTGAGACTCAAGAGGATTAGACTGTCCAAGTCTACTGGTGTGGAAGAGTTTTATCTTTTGTACGATGCCCAAGAGGAGGCACGGGCAATTAAGGGATGAGAATCAACCCTAAATTGGCCTGAGTTTTGACACTAGAAAGACTGCTCTAGAAAAGGATGACTAAGTTCTGTCTTATACCTTTAAGAGGTCGTCAGGGTCCTTGTATTAAGCCCAAGAGAAGGCATGAGAACTTCTAAGAAGCCGAAGGGTCCTTGTACAAAGCCCAAGAGGAGGCGGGGATGCTTTTAGGAAGCCTGTGGGTCCCAAACCAAAGAAAAGTTCAAGAAATTCTATTCACAGAGAATAGATCATTTAGTGAACAGTTCTGATGTTTGAAGAAATTCAAGAGATGTTATTCACCGAGAATAGATCAACTCTGGGGAGTAAAATTTCTTTGACAATTTCTAATAGTTACAGCCTAAGAAAAGGTTCACTGAGAATACTGCCTTTCTCTTTGTTCCATATTGTATAAGCCCAAGAGGAGGCAAGACTGTATCTGGAAATCCTATGGAGATCTAGTTTTGACTATATTTAAGAGTGACCAACAGGGCTTTACCTAGTTCTAGACTTAGTTACCGGGGAAAACTCTAAATAACTATACAAGTATATATACAGTTGATATATGACAAGTATAAAAAGGGTATGAAAGAAGACTAACCATGCGCAGCTTCCCACAATACAGTTATATTTATATGAAAGCGAGTAAATGAAAACTGTTAAAACTTACAGGTGAGCAAGCTGCCATGCTGTTTTGTTAGTTGTTCAAATAAATTAAAGAAAGTTTTGATAACAATATATATATATATATATATATATATATATATATATATATATATATATTTGAATCTAAATCAAAAAGGAAATTATTTTGAAAAAGATTGTGGGGCTTATACTCAAGGAGAGGCCCAAGTTTTAACAGAGATCGCACCGTTGTTCTGAAACTCGTATCGGGACTTATACAACGACTGAGGCCCAAAAGGTTTTTGTACAAAGGGATTGGGTTTTATAACTCAAGGAGAGGCCCAAAGTTTATTTAAAGAAAAGAAATAGGACTTACAACACGAGGGTAGGCCCAGGTTTGATTTTGAACTGGCGGTTGCGCCGAGATTTTTCTTTTAACGCAGAGGGACTTATACAATGTCTGAAGCCCAAAATGGTTTTGGTTAAAAGGGGATTGGGTCTTACACTCTATTAGAGGCCCAAAGAGTTTTGAAAATGAATAAAGATGGGACTTATAGCTCAAGGAGAAGCCCAAGTGTTTTGTTAAAAAAGGCGACGATCGCGCCGAAATTTCTGACTGCATCGGGACTTATACAATGCATTGAGGCCCAAAAAGGTTTTATTTACAGAGAGATAGGACTTACACTCTATCAAGAGGCCCAAAAAATGTTTGAAAAAGATTGATGAGGGTGAAATTAATCAAAACCCTAATTTTGTTTAAAAATGGAATTAATTTTGTTTAAAAATTAATAAAAATTATTGAAAACATGTGAAAACTGAGTGGTGATCTTGGATCAATGTTTCAAAAATCATGTTTTTATCCACAAAATGATTGAAAACCATTTAAGTTTGGAAAATCAAGAAGGAAAAAATATTTTAAATTCCAAAAAACAAATAAAAATTAATTCTTTGCAAAAATATCAAGTAAATGAAATAAATAATATTTTTGGGAAATTTTTGTAAAATAAAATATTTTAACATTTTTGTGAATTATTAAAAAAAGAATCAACTCAAAATCATTAAAATTCAGAGAGAAATTAATTTTTGAATCAATTAAATAAAATCACAAAATTCAAATATTTGAATATTTGAAAAAGGCGTCAAGAACATACCAAGAACACGCGCGGGTTCTGGTTTTGGCCAGATTTGCGTTTTCTCATCAATCTCACTGAATACTTGATGAAATCACGCAATCCACATATCAATCTACTCGTTTTCACCTCACGATCATGTCTATGGTCTTTAATTTCATTTATTTTAAGCATGAAATAAGAAATCAAAGAGAAACCTCAAGAACCCTAAATTCTGCATGAAGGCTAAGAAATTTGATACACGACTCATACAAAGAAATTAATGGAGGGGAAACACTCCATACATGATTATGAACATATGGCAAAATTATTGTGCGAGGAAATATGCATGAATCATGAGATGACCAAGTTTAGGCTTACTTGAAGGTCGTGGCAGCAAGAGCAACTTGATTTTTGAGTTGGAGGTGTTACATATGAGTTGTGATAATCTAAACAGCTTCCTTGTACCTCAATGGATGTGTTGGAATGCTTGGATTGATCTAAAATGAGCTAGAACTAATTGTGGCACCCCAACTGTAAATCTGCTAAAAGCTTGAGCAAATGGATGGTGATTTTGTGAAATTGATGTTCCAGATGTTGTTTTAGTGTTTGATCATCTCACATATGATGTTCATGAGGTGTGTGTGTGATTGGTTTGGTTGGAAACACTTTCTAATTCAAAACCCGATAGTAGCTTGCATTAGAAGGCATTTTTGGAAGTGAGAGTGTGATTTTGAGAAAGTCAAGTGTTATAGGCTTTTGGTGTACTCAAACTGATCAGAAATGAGGTCTATTTATAGTGTGTCAAGTTTGTTTTGCAAGGAATAGGGAATGACAACTGTAGCAGGCCTTTGGCCAATGTGGATCAAATGGAATCTCAAGTCTCCTCTAGCCAATGACTTGAGATTAGAGCACAGGCTGTTGTACCCCAAATTTTACCCCTTAGATGTCATAACATCTTTTGCATGAGCATCATAGATCAATCACCTATGCATTGTTAACTAACCATTTTATCAGTTTTTGTTTGTTTTGTTTCACTTGTAAATCAGGTTTTGTCTCAAGAGGCCTCCTCTCCTCAATAATCCAATGTGATTCGTTTTCATCACAAGTTCTTCCTCAAGGACCAGACAAGGTCATCAGGACAAGGGTCTGTATGGTGTGGTTTGAGATTCAGTGGAAGTTTGACCTAATCTTGGTCAAACAAGTGGTTTGTATCAGTATCAGGTTATCAGGCTGTGGCAGAGATTCTGAATCAGGGTTTTGGTCCTCATCCAGTCATTTGTTTCATAAGTGTGCACTCAAGGCACGAGGATTAGGGTTTCTCACCCTTGGAGTTTATGATTGACAAATATCGTTCAGTTGAGTCTCCTAAGGCTAGTTGGTTCATGGTGTATGCAGTACTGTTTCAGTTCAATTGAGGTTGTAGAGCTATCAAAGAGATCAGAACAGTTGGTACATTTCAAGTTGTGTGCAAGTGTTTGGTCATGTAATTCAGGATGTTTGGCAGTCAAATGCAGTGGCCGGGGTTTAGGTGTTGTTCAAGTGTGGAAGTGCATATTCATTCCCATAACCGTCTTTTATCCACTTTGTTATTTATCCATTTTATTATCCATAATCCAAATTCCACTGTCAATCCAATTCATAATACCCATTTCTCATAATCCATTCCTAAACCATTTTTCTTATCCAATCTATCCATTTCCAATTTCATCTCAATTTCCAATTTAAGTTTCAATTATATTTTTCATTCAATTCAATTCAATTCCAATCCAAAATCAATTCAATTTCAAGTTCCACTTCTTTCCAAATTTTATTCATACCTCCAAATTCATTATCAAATTATGTTCAAGTTACAAGTTTCTTTTTTTTAATTCTTTCCAAAATTCCAAGTTTCAATTTCATTCAAAATCCAACTTCAAATTCTATGCAAAATGTCATTTCAAGCTATTAAGTTCATGTTTCATTTCAATTCATTTCAATTCAAATCAAGGGTTCAAATTGCAAATTTCTCCCAAGATACAATTTCATAACCAATGCTCAAGATTCATTTTATGTCTAAGGTTCCAATTCCAAAAGTTAATTTCCAAGCATCATTTAATATTCAATTACATGTCCAAGTTGCTGAGTACAGTTCAAGTTCCAATTTTACAAAAGCCCATTCTTAAAAATATTACAAAAATTCTTCAGCCCATTACACTTCATAAAAATTAAAAGAGTTCCACCCTGCTGCCCAAATCGTGACAGCTCATGAACCACACCATACAAAGTCTCAACGTTGCCCTTCAAACATAAACCTCTGTTACAAAAGCCAGCTCATACCATAGACGAAAACCGGTTTATAATACAACACCTGCAACTTTAGACACAAGTCGAACCATTAGGCAGCACAACCCGATTTTTTGTCCAAGCCAATATCAAATCTTCCAAACCTCCCCAGCACATTGACAGCAACAACTCAACCAGCTGCTGCAAAACGAGCCTCTGCATTAACACTGCTACCATTGCCCAAAAGAAACTACAAAAAACACTCCAAAAACTCTGCTCCAAGTTCAAACCTACAATGACAAGTCAACCTCCCAGACCGTACCATGCTACAAACCAATATCACAACAACCAACAAAGGTCTGCACATTGAAAGCTACACATCAAGAGCTACATGACAAAGCCAATTGTACTTGAAACTTAAGAAAGAAGAATCGATTTGAGGAACTCTTTTTCGGATATTTAAAAAAGATAAGAAGGGACCAACAGCAAGGGGGGAGAAAAATACTCACTTTGGTTACCAATCCATACTCCTCTCATATCAGCAAAATAATCTTTTCACAGCCACCTTCAATCGATACCACGATTCGCTTCATTTTTTCCACCAACCGAAACCTCTTCTTCAACCCCTTCCTTCCGCCTGCAATCTTCATCAAACCTCCACAAACCTTCACAAACCTTAAACACAATCCAAACCCTTCATTGTTCTCAACCCCAAATCATTCTTTGCAAACCATATAACAATAACCTTCAATTGAACAAACCCAAAACCTAATCAACAGAACCACAACTTCAACCATCACCATCGAACTCCGTAAACCCTTCCTCCAAAACCTAACCACAATACCCATTCAAGTCACTTTCTTAAACCTTCAATCAATCCAATCAGAAACCAGAAGAATAAGGGAGATGAAGAGAGATTGAGTGTCGAAACCAAATCGCAAGCCAAATCAGGGGCCGTGCCGCCGCGCCAAGAACCGATTGTGAGATGAGAGCGATTTGTGGAGGTTGAGACGAGTTGTGTGTCGAAACTTGGGTTTCAGTTTCTTCTCGTTTTGGATGATTATGACCCGTCGACGATTTACGCGATGATAAAGCATTTGGGGTGATGCTGAGCGTAGTCGTCTCCTTCTTTTTTTTCTCTTTCTGAGTTTGCTTTTGAAAATGATTCTCTGTTTTGTAAAGTGATGGAGAGGTTGGACCGTATGAACTCGTTGATGATGTTTCTGTTGAGAAATTATAGTATGTTACGGTGTTATTTCTTTCAGTTTGACTGTGTCTTTTTTTTTTAAAAAGAAAACTTGATGGTGTTGTTGTTCTTGGGCTACACAAAGCCCATGTTTTCTTTTTCTCATTTCCACCTTTTTGTTTGTTTCTAAATCACGTTTTTTATGGTGGAGAAATGTTGGGCTCAGCCCATGTGATTCCCATCGCACACACGTATAATCCAACGCCCCCATGCTGTTTTGGTCTTAATATTTCATTTTAATTTTCCTTTTGTCTTATTAATATTTCTTGCTCTAGCTAAAAATGAATCTTTTTATTTTTAATTACTTTTTTTTTGTAATTTCATAAACTTCTTTTTTTTTCTTCTTTTCTTATCTTGGGCCAATGATATCATAAAAATCTTGACTTTGTTGATTATTTCAAAATGACTAAAAGTCTTGATATGTATGAGGCTCGTTTCTTTATTTTTGTTGGTCAATGAAAGTCTAATAGAAAGATTATCGACCAATCGATTTAAAATCTTGATTTAGATGAGACTAACTTTATTTTCCTTTTAATTCCATTTTCTTTATTTTGGCCAGTGACATACAAAAAAATCATGACTTGTCGATTTATTCTAAACCACCTAAAAGTCTTGATAAATATGAGGCCACTTTTTATTTATTTTTGTTGGTCGATGAAAGTCAAAAATCTAAGATTATCGATTTATCGATTTAAATCTTGATTTAGACGAGACCAACTTTATTTTCATTCCTATTCTATTTTCTTTATTTTGGTCGATGATATAACAAACTTCCTGGTTTGGTTGATTTCATTAAATCGACAAAACTTCGATCGATATGAGACCACTTTCTCTTTATTTCAGTTTATTCACTTTTTAGTCGATGAAAGTCAAGGATCATTGATTATCGATTTCTCGATTAAATCATGATTAAGACGAGACTATCTCACTTTATTTCAATTTTTAATTTCTTTGAATACTAACTCTTCATTTCCCCCTTTGGTGGGACTTGTAAATATTTTCTGATAAAGTCTTATGGACTACTATTCTGGTTGCCTGTTTCATTTGACACATCCTCGATACTATTCCAAAGGAAAGTTCCCCTCAGTTGACTCATAAGTCAATAAACAAATCACCCCACCTTGGCCTCATAAGAGCCATTTCCCCTTTGGCCTCATAAGAGCCTTTCCCTTTTCCTGGCCTCATAAGAGCCATGGAATCATAACTTAGCAATAGGTTAGAGTTTTGAACTCTATGTGATTCTCATCATCATGAGAACTCACTTTTTCCCATCATAACTTAGACTTAGAGAGTTTCTTAAAACTCTAAATGAGCTCATACTCATTTCCCCTTGGAACTTTGGCCATAGTTAATAGTTCCTCTTTCACCCTTAGTTAGGTGAACTACGGTTGCTCTGATTCTTTAGTCAGATACGTAGGCACAAGATGCGACGTCTTGGTGAGCAAACTTAGTGTACATATCCCTTAGGTCTTTACCTTAGCATAAATATTCTTAGCAAGCAAACATAACATAACACAAACATAAACAAGAGGTTCCTGTAGAGTACTACAGATATTAAGGGTGCTAATACCTTCCCTTAGTATAACCAACCCCCGAACCTTAGATCTCCCCCCTTTACGTTTTTCTATATCTTGAACCTTTCCTTTGGATAAATCAAAGTCGGTGGTGAATTCAAAGTTTTGCGATGCAAGTTAATTAATAGCTTGTTATCCGATTCTCACCGCAACACAGGCCTATGGTTCTCTGATTCAAGGATAAGGCTTGACTGAAGTGTTCATCTTTTCTCTGATACATGCCACCTCTAAGCATCCATTAAATGTTCCAAAACAAAATTGGAGGCTTGGCCTCTTTTAGGCCTTTTAGGTTTGGCATGGCTATTGTAGATCTGGGGACTTTGGAGGATGATAGATCAGTGCTTGTCCCTTGCTTGTTCCCCTTTGAGGTGTGTAGATGGATAACCATGCTTGAAGTTGCACAATTTGAGCAATTCGAGCACTAATGCACAAATCTGCCTTGCCAAGACAGTTTGCATCAAGGCATGTTGCAGCCATCATAACTCATAGCTTAGATGGAATTTGATGGAGTTCTTGGACATTTTGGAAAGATGACAAATCCTATTTCAATATGATGTCCAACTTTGGTTTTGAGTCAACCTGAATTACAATGAAAAATGCCTCCACTTTTGGGAAAAAATAAGGCAGATTCTGACTTAGTGAAAATTTCACTAAGTGTTGGAAAAATGTCACTTTTGTGTTTTCAGCCATTTTGATCACTCCATGACTAAAAATCCGTGAGGAATTGGAATGAGCTGTAGTTGACACTTTTAAAGTATGCCATGAGATCTACAAATCCAGCTTTGGACCATCCAAAATGGTTGCTTGGATCTCAAGTTATGATCCTTGGAAGTTGGTACCCTAGCCACCTTGTTCCATAACTTAGAAAAATTCTAAGTTTTTTATGGTTACCCCTTTTACAAGAAACCTCACTTTCTTTTATTTTTCTTGATGAATGATGATTCAAATCATACATTAACATTGTTTTAGGGTCAAAGAACCATAATTGTGAAAAATCTCAAAAAGTCAAACTTGACTTTGTGCACAGTTGACTTTTTACCGTATGAAATCCAAACTGCGCGATCCTTTGTGAAATCAAGTCCTTGACCTAAATCAAATCTAATGGATATGTTCCATAGGTGTTATGGGGTGTATTGAATCATGTCCCAAGGCTTGGGAGCATGTCTGGGTCAAAAGTCAAAGGTACAGTTGACTTTTCCCTCGAAACCCTAATTGTGGTCCTACTGAAATTGAAACTTGTGGATCAAGCTTCTTAGATCAATCCATTGTTGCAAATGGACCAATTTAGTGTATTAGAGACCCTTAAATCATGTCTTGAGGTCTTGGCTCATGTTTTGTCCCAAAAGTCAACTTAGGGGTGAATTAGGTCAAGAAACCCTAATTCCTATTTTTTAGTGAATGCATCCTCTGAGGCTAAATTAACTTGATGATTGGGTCCATGAGGTCCCTTGGAGTATCTTGGGTTGTGTTTTAAAGCATTGGCTCATGCCCAGAGGAAAATTTCCACCTGGAGCCTCAATCGACCAAAACCCTAATTTGGTGACACTGGCGATCTTGAGGCTTAATCCACTTAGAATGTTGCAACTTTGTGCTTGATTCTTGATGTGGGAGATCTATTGATCCTTTATGGGTGTTTGAGAGGTTTAGACAAGTTGAAGATCATGTCATTCCTTGATTGATCCTTTGTCTAAATGCTCCGAGAGAGCTTGAAACCCTAATTCTTTTTATAGTGAATGCTCAACAATCCTTGTGGAGATTAATGAGGCATGAAGGTACATCCATATTGTGATAATGATTTGCACAATGATGGGAAATCTTAGTGGTCAAAATTTGGGGTATGACAATAAGCACATATATGCACTTGACATCAATAAGTACATTTAGCAAAGTCATTATTTGAAACATCCATTTGAAAGATAACATTGGATTTTAGTACATGTTCTTGAGTCTTTTCATGATAACGACTTTGTGAAACTCCTTGTGCAAGCAATTCTTTCACCCTTCCACCATAATAGAGTTCAGCTAGATAGCCATGAGCTTCAGAAACCAGCCCAACCCGAAAAGCACATAGACCTAACTGTGACATATCCCTGTTAAAAATTATCTGTGTTGAAATGTCCATATGGTGAACATTTTCTTGCAAGTGACTCACTAGCAACAAATCACGGGCTACAACGAACTCATCAAGAAAAGCATGGTGATATATATCACAAAGCACTGCACGTGCTTTAGTGCGCTTGTCTCCATATTTGTATATTAGTGATACTAATACATCCATTAAGGTCCTGCTATTCTCTAGGAAGGTGGGTTTTCAGGTAACAACCTTAGGGGTAACAACAAATGTAGTGGGAATTCTTGTATCCTCAAAACCTTTTGACTGCTCACTCTCCTCATCTCCATCTCCTGTCATCTCAGCCAACTTCCTCATTGCCTCATAAACTTCTTGTGATTTGTAGTAAATGAGTTCAACCCTCTTTAAGGCAACCTTAGAGGAAGCTTTGAAATCTCCAATCCTTTCAAGATATTCCTGATCATTCTGTGCAAGAACAACAAACATAGGCTCGTCCCGGAGTCTCTTAACATATTCATGTGTGTGAGGATCTATGCAGTGTAGGCTCTTAATTAATTTGTGTTTCAATTAATCAATGTAGTATCTGAAAGTATCAAACTATCATGCATGTGTCAAAATACCCAAATTGGTGAAGTAACCTAAATGTACAAATTTGGAAGGAACAAGTGTTTCCAACCCATCAAAGACCACAATAATCCAATTCATTTAAAAGACAAAATACCACCCCTTGCTATCATACCATGCGAACATCAAAGGTTTGTTTCCTCCAATACAACCTCTGATTTATGATTATTGGCAAATACCACCACCACTTCATCGGGTGAACAAACAAATTTTGGAATTATGCATCAGTGAAACTAAGCTTTTAGGTCAAAAGAATTAAAAATCATTAAAAATAAAAAACAAAATTAAGAAAATTGACAAACCTGATGAAAATCGAAAGTAATGAGGAATTTTTCATCTTGTAACGTCAAATTAAAGCTAGGTGTTTGCCATCATTTGTCCAAGAGATTGTGAGAGATTGGACGACTTGACAAAATGCAATTTGGGGGAGAAACTATTTTCAGAAATCGATTACAGATATTGAGATTGAGGGATTGTAATTTGAGGATAAATATAGGATTTATAGGGAGAACGTGCAACATAGAAGAATGAAAATTAGAAGAAATCGATTACAGATATTGTGATTGTGATTAAAGGGAAGCAGAAAGTGGGTTAATGAAAATTAGTAGAATGAATGATAAAAAAAAAGCGGTAGTTGGAATGTGAAGAAATACATAGGCAGTTCTTACAACTGTCGCGGATCCATTGATATACATACTTCTATGTTGAAGGACCTCTTAATTTTGGTGTTTTAATTTTTAAAAATTAACGTAATGAATTGCAACAGTTGCACTGAGCAGCCGTAGTAACTGCCGCAAGCATGTTTTAGAGGCAGTTTTTCTAGAACTGCTGCAAATCAAGTGTCGCAAAATTGATTTTTTCTTGTAGTGTTTGTTATAACTTTAAAGAGATTAAGATCTTCATATCCAAGTCCAAATTATGCATAACCAACAATTAAACTACTACATGAGACAATATTTGAACTTTGCGTTGAATAAAAAACATCGCGAACATGTTTAAGTGATCCACATTTTGCAGACTTGTCAATCAATCCATTCCCAGAGTCGTCTCAATCTTTTAAGAGGCCTTGTGTAAGAAGTTGAAGTTAGCTTCAATTAAGTCGTGAAATTTTTTATGAGGCCCTATTTAATTGTAAATTAACTGTTAAATATTTGTATAAAGGCCCTTTTTTCCATACACTATGCCAAACAAGACATTAGCCAGCGCTTTTTTAGGCCTTAGACAACGCTTAAAAGTGCTGCCTAAGGTAGCGCTGTCGTAGGTAAAGACAGCGCTTTTGATTTATGGAAAAGCGCTCTCTAAAGTATACATTAGACAGCGCTTTTTTCTTAAAAAGCGCTCTCTAAAGTGGGCCTTTAGACATCGCTTTTGCAGAAGCGCTGTCTAATGTATACGTATAAAATTTTAATGAATTTTTTTATATACCTTTAGAAAGCGCTTTTTCAGGAAAAAGCGCTGTCTAAAGGCCCCCTTTAGAGAGCGCTTTTTAAAGCGCTGTCTAATGTATGCCTATAATTTTAGTTATCAATTTTTCTATACCTTTAGAGGGCGCTTTTTAGGAAAAGCGCTTTCTTTTGTGAACTATAGACAGCGTTTTTTCTAGAAAGCGCTGTCTTTTCTCTAAGTATAATTTTAATGATTTTTTTAAAAAATCTCATTTTAACCGTTTTTTTATGCAGAAACCTGTATAATTCAAGCCATTTCAATAAACCTGTATATTTCACATTTCCATTAACAATTTCTAGTATGGTTCATTAACCATTTCCACTAATCCCATAAATCACATAAACCACATAAACCATTTCCATTATAATTCAAGTTATTTACATTAACTATTCACAAAACTATACAATTACAATCCAAAAACACATAAAGGGCATAAACCATTCACAAAACTATACAATCCCATAAAATAAACCATTCACAAAACTATACATTCACATAATCCCATAATCCTATATAAGACCTTATATAAGATTCTTTTTTCAATAAGGTATTCGCACAATTCCTCCTTAATTTCTTGCAATTTATCCTTCGTGTAATGAGAACACGCGTATTCATCAAAGTACTACATAACAAAACAAAATATGCATGATTTAGTTAAAAATAATAAATTATATGACATATATGATAAATATTAAAATAAATCCTAAGTTATAAATCCATGCATACCGTAATAGGAACCTCTAATCGATCCATTTGACAGATTTCTCTCATAAACCTCAAAACGAAATACCCGCAGTCTATGTCATTACGCTGACGAGGGCACTACACATAGGCAAACAAATAAGAATTAATATATAGTTTTTTTGTGTTATCAAGTAGCATCACTAATAAGCAACATTATGAAAATTAATATACCTCCACTTTGACCCATGTAACGTTGGTTGCTTTAGCCCGTGCTACTCGAGATTCTCTTTGTGCTCGGTATACTTCTCTTGTAGGATTAATGGCAACCAACAAGCAGTGTCCACTGTAAAATATAACAAAAGTTTAGATGGATAATTCCTACGCAAAAGATACAAATTAAAGATTAGAATGAAATTAGAATGAAAATCTTAGTACCTTTTTCACTAACGTCTCTTTCTTTTCTTGGTTGGAATATGTTCTACCCGTCTCTTAACAACACGGACGGTTGGATTGATCCAAATACCCTCATTATGATCATTTCTTGTATATGATTCATTCGCTATAATATTTTCATCTTGATCATTTCTAGTAAATGATTCAATATCAACATCAATATCACCTTGATCTCCAATGTTTTCATCAATTACTTTGTTAGATAAAAGCACTATAGACCATTTTGTACTTGTCGGATCAGTGACATAGAACACTTGTTTAGCTTGAGAGGCTAGAACATTCCCGTTAATGTTGTCACCATGCAAATTCCAACATGTATAACTTCTATCAATTCCACTCCTCATTAAATGCGATGCCAACTGAACCGCGTCAACCGACTCCCAAAACAACAACCCAAGCAAGGACATCTCATTCAACTGGGGTCTTTGGCATGCGCAACAGCAAACTTAACGAATTCTGATACCCCATTCTCGTACTCTTTCGACAATCGACTTGAAGCCATCCATTTCTTATCCATAGTTATACTAATTAAACTAAACAAAAACAAAAATAAAAAATATTTACCTGTAGAGATGTAAACAACTTCTAGACCCACACAGTGTCCAGATAGGTTAGAATTACCAAGATCCCCCTGTACACGTATCATAAAAAAATATGTATTAGAGATTTGTTGAAAAAATAGTGTTTGTAACATAAAGTGGTAATTGTAACACTTTAAATCTTAATTCATTCAAGTAATAATAAGAAATTGTAATAGTTGTAGGCATAGTCATTGACGAAAATTCGTTTAGTGTCTAACAATTTATCATTTTTTTTCTTTTCTCTAACTTTTTTAATAGCAAAATATTATATTAATAAAGAGGTGAAAATCACCATAATACAAAATAGAAAAAATTAATAGCATAAAGAGTGTTTAACAAATCTCCTCAAGGAGATACAAAAATGCAGAAAAAGAATCAATACAAGTTGGTCCAACAAAAATGCCTAAAGCGAACCAAACAACAAGAACAACAATGACGGAAAAAGTATCAACAATGACGGAAAAAGTTTCAATGGTAAGACGCACGAACAACAACAAGAACGTACCTCTTCGTTTTCGTCTTCTCCTTCACGAATGCGAGGGTTTCAGAACGGCGGCAACCGTGACGGAAAAAGTATCAGAATGATGGCAACCGTGACGGAAAAAGTATCAGAACGACGGCAATGGCAAGGTTTCAGAACGCATGCAAGAACGATTGAAAGCAAGGGTTTCAGAACGCATGAAAGCAACGGTCGAGAGAAGAAAATGAAAAGAGGTTTCTGAAAATGAATAGAAATTGTTTTATAATTTAATTCATAATTGACCTTAGAGAGCGCTTTTCATAAAGCGCTTTTCTAAAAGCGCTTTCTAAGGTTAATACCTATAGCAGCGCTTTTTCCAAAAAACCCTTTCTAAGGTGGCTACCATTTAACAGCGCTTTTAAAAAGCGCTTTCTAAAGTCTGTCTTTTATAGCGCTTTTTTTAGAGAAAATTTTTTATTCTTTTTAGCAGCGCTTTGTGCAAAAAGCGCTTTCTAAGGTGGCTTTCATTTATGGCATTTAACAGCGCTTTTAAAAAGCGCTTTCTAAAGGCTGTCTTTTACAGCGCTTTTTTTTAGCAAAATTTTTTTATTCTTTGGCTAAAATACAGTTTTGGTCCCCCTGTTTTTCAAAATTCACAGTTTTGGTCCCCCTGTTTTTTTTTTAAACAGTTTTGGTCCCCCACCCCTCACTGTTCATGTACGGGCGTGTACTGTTCATGTACGGACGTGTACGGACAAGTTACTGTTCATCAATTTTTTTGGGCCAAATTTGAGGTGGGGGACCAAAACTGTTAAAAAAAAAAACAGGGGGACCAAAACTGTGAATTTTGAAAAACAGGGGGACCAAAACTGTATTTTAGCCTTATTCTTTTTAGCAGCGCATTTTTATAAAAGCGCTGTCTTTTTAGTGCTGTCTAATCCTATTTTTGACGTAGTGATAGTTTAATCATGAAAAAGTATGAAGCCTTGTGTTGTAGGCCACCATGCATGCCCTCAAGGACGGCTCTGCATTACACACACAAACATCAAGTACTAGCCCACTTTTAATACTATAGCAATGCACTTGATTTCCAACTCCTAAAGATGTCAACTTAGCACAAGTTCCAACTCAATCGTTGTAGGATTTGGTTCATGTTTCTCTCTTTCAAACAAACATGTCTTTTCTCTACTATCTCCATGTTATTTTCAAAAAGGCTAATGATGATGATACATTTGATTATGGTAAGAATGGTGGAAGAAGGAAATGCTTCAAGAAGGAAATGTTGGAAGTAACATGAAAATGAATGACATTGCATGTGTCGTGAGAGTTGAAGTCCCACGTTTTATATATCTTACACAAACACAACTTATCAAAAGCTTGTGGGTTGGAGAGAAGTACTAATTACATGGGCCTTTAGTCCAAAAGAGTTCTTTTAAAAAAATTGTATTAAATAATTTTCAAATACATAGTTTAAAATTTTTTATATTAAATAATTTATAAATACAATTCTAAAATTTGTAATTAAAACTATTAATTTATTAATTAAAAAATATTAAATAATAAACTATTCAAGTAATAATTGTCACGTCATTAAAAATAAATTTTATAATCTAGTTATCACTAATATATATATATATATATATATATATATATATATATATATATATATATATATATATATATATATATATATATATATATATATATATATATTATTTGGGATTTTGTTATCCCAAATAAAATAAAGTCCAAGAACTAAAAAATTAGTATTTAAACAGATTAAAAATTTAAAAGCACTTAAATAAGAAGACCAAAATGCATTTAAATTTTCTTCTTTTCTTATCCTTTGTCTTTGGTCTGATGTGTTTCTGGTTTTGTTGTACTATTAAACCCTTTCTCTCTCTACATCATGTCTTAATGTTGCTAATGATATTGATAAAATTTTCTTTGCCTTTAAAGAAAGGGTAATGCTAACTTGTGCCTCAAGGGCACAAGTTAAGAGATAAATATAGTAAAATTTTATTGAGAATTGTGTATTAAATTTAATACAACTTTATAATTAATGATTTTATTGTTTTATTCAATTCAAATTTTCTATTTTTGGGTTTTTTAACATGTGCCACAAGGGCACAAGTTAGCATTACCCAAGAAAGAAAACCTTAAAACAAGTTTTGTGTAATGTTGGCTAATTAAGTTTTATCTCTCTCATTTTCATGTCCATTAAAAATTGACTCTCACATTTATTTTATCAAGAGATAATGCTACCGATTCAAGAAATCAATGTCATCTTAAATTAAATTGAATGATGCACATATTTTTAACTCATCAGCTATTCTACGTGAACAATTTTGTTCCAACACAGTATGCAACATTCTATATAATTAAATCAACATAATAAATATTAAAAAATAAATAAAGTATATTTTATACAATATAAAAATACAATATTGAGTTCCATAAATCATAACACCTATCCATTGTAGCATAGTAATATTCATTATATAACCCCGTTCCTTTTCACACTCCCATCACAAACAACCACTCTTCACACCAACAAACTGATATATGATAGTATAATTAAACAAATGGATAATTACAACAACCCATAAAAAAATAGACACCAAATAGAAATAAAAATAAAAATAAAAAAAAATATAATTTTTCTTTTTGTGAAAAGGACCATTCCACTCTTGGCCCTCTCTGTCTCTGAAATCCCAAACTCTTTTCAAATCTTTCTCTTAGTTAACCCTACATATAAACACACCACCTAATTAATCTCTTTCTTAATCAAACATTTAGCACATAAACACCATTCATTATTCTTTAATCTTCCATTAACCCCACCATTGATGCACTGCAACACCTTCATCTCTTAACTTACCATACAAAGCCAAACATTCCCAATAAGCTCTTCTATTTTTATTCTCAGTTCTAAAACCATGCTGTGGCTTGCACTCCAAGAAAAGCTCATCAACTAAACCAATAGAATTGCTTCTCATAATCTCTTCAACAACCTCAGCTTCCGCTTTCATCACAACATACTCTTCTTCTTTCACATTCTTATTCAACCAATCCGACATCGACACTACCTTCTTCTCCGATTTCTCCGACTTCTCTGGCACCACCGTTGTCTCGATCTTAATCATCTCAAATTTCTTGTTCCTCGTCGGATAATTCTTCAAAAACCAATCGGTACCGCTTCCTCCGGATTTCTCAGGTAATCCTACGTCGATGAAGACACGGCGAGAGTAGCTTTCGAGGGAATCTCCCATTAAATCGGGTAAGTACTTTGTTCGCTTCAAATACTTTCGTGATTTTCCTGATGCAGCTCTTGGTGGCTCTAAGAGGACGTCTTCCAGATTCTGCAATGCAATTTTCTTTGCTTCAGCATAACCAAAGAGCTTTCTCGGCACGGCGAGGTTAAGTTTGTTATGATCGGCGGTAATGACGGAAGTTTTCTTCATCGCCACCGCGACGGAATCAAATTGTCTCATGTAAACAATTCTGTAATTCTTTGGCTTATAAAACGATCTTGGATTACGGTCGTTCATTAGAACAGTTACAACACCTTCCGGTTTCAGAACCCTCTCAATGAATTTAGAAGCTTCAGGAAAGTTAGTTGTGAAAATAAAATCAATAGTATTATCAACGACAGAGTTCTGTTTCTCAATGTCGTTTAATGGAACAAATTCCATTTCGTTGCTGAAATCAGATACGCCTTTCAGCGACTCGTCGTTTGCGAGAAAAACCGCCTTGTGTTGAGTTTTCTTAAGAAGGCCTTCGTTGGTTAAGTCATGAAATAAAATTGAGAGTACTTGCTCGGTGTCGATTGAATTCTTGGCGAAATCGACAATTGAACCGGAAGAAGTGATTCTTTTGGAATTGATTAAGAATTGGAAAGAAGCTAAAGCGAAAATCAAAAGAAGTACGCGTTGGAATATTTTGATGAATTCTGAACTTGGAAGCCGGATGATGAGATAACGGGCTGCTAGCGGCTTATTGCTTTTTCTATTGCAACAGCCTGCTGCTAAGGTAGCATCAATAAGATCTATAGACATTATATTATGATAAAGTATTAATATAATTAATGGTGATATTGAAATACTATAGAGAGAATTTAGGTGAATTTTTTATGTGTAGATTTTGATTTTGTTTTTAGAATTGTGATAGAGAAGAAAAAAGTGGGAATTGTAGAGGAGGCAGAGAGAGAAAAGAGAGCGAGGGTAAAAAGGGAATTTAGCGAGTGCAAAATCGAGCCGCGGTATGGTTTCCACCCACAAGAGCGACACGGTTAGTTTGCAGAGTAGACCATAGTATCATCAATTCCTTCATACGTTGGACCTCCATTTTCGAAAGTGGAACCCAGTTCGATGATTTTTTTTTAATACATCTAGGTGTGGTGTGGTATGGTGTGCTTTTTATGAGACCATATCCCCTCCGTGTTAGTGGCACGGTTGGGACATACACAAGCTCGACCTCAAGGCTCTCTCCTTTTCAACAATTAAAAATATGTTTTGGTTTGGGGGTTTGTGAGGGATTGGTGTGAATTTTGGTGGAATGAAATGTGGTATAGGAATGTGAAAAGTTATATGGGAGTGGATTACAATGGAGGATGAGTTTGCTTATTTTTGGGACAAAAACTGTTGGCTTCACGAAATTTGAGTTACGCCATTGATATTTTTACTATAGGCTTTATGTCTCTTGTTGAAATTGTATTTTTTTTTTCATTGGCATTGGCACCACCAAAATACACGCTGGATATTTAAGTTTGGGTTGGCATTGCTTTGGTTGTTACTGAGAATCATCCTATAAATGGATTAGTGGGTAGTGAGGATGGTACAGATGGGGAGGGCGTCTATCCCCTATATGCTCGCTTTGCGCGCGATATAACACATGACTAATTCAAGATTTGTGCCTGGTGCTGGACCTTAACAAAATTGTATGGGACTAAACTTTTTTAATTTTATTTTGACAAATTTTTAGATATTCTTTAATTTTAATTGGGTACAAGTACTTTTTGATGTTAATTAATTTTAATTTTAATTTTTTAAAAATTAAAATAATATTAAAAAATAATATAACATTGATCATATAAGATTTATAATAATAATAATAATAATAATAATAATAATAATAATAATAATAATAATAATAATAATAATAATAATAATAATAATAATAATAACAATAATAATAGTAATTGTTGAAATTAACCCAAAACTTTGATAATTTCAAATCAATCTTGATGAACAAGATTCAATCAACCGATCGAAATCTCTTGTTTTTCACTCTTTACTCGAGTGAAACAATCACATCTTGATTGCAAGAATGATTTTGCGCAACAATTATTAATGGAAGAAGAAAGAAAGAAAATTGAATAAGAAACAAGATTATGGTTTAACAAAATTGGAGAAGAAGAGGATGATTTTTGCAGAGTAACTCTCTGCTCTTAAACTGAAAAAATATTATTCAACTGTGCAACTGCACTTTATGTTGTGTGTTTTTTACAATTCATAATAGGGTTACTTCCTATTTATATTTGAGTTAACTTGCTTCCTAAGGTAAAACGCAAAATTACAAAAGCTCAAAATTTCTATTTTGGTCTAAGTCGAAATTCTGTGTCAAGCAACCTGCTTCGACACTTCGACATCTAACACAACTCGACACACACACACACTATGCTAATTTCGACACATCCTTATTTCTGTCGAGCTACACCTGCTTCGACACAAGGAATTACAATCTTAACACACCACCTAATTCATTGTGTCTAAGCTATCTATATTCATCGTAAACCTTAGCTTCTTGAAGACTTCGACTTGCACTTCTTTCGTCATGATATCTGCAATTTGATTCTCAGTTCTGCAGTATTCCAAGTTCATCTTCCCTTCTGCTACCTGCTCTCGAAGATAATGGAACTTTATCTCGATGTGCTTGCTTCGACCATGTGTTATTAGATTCTTCGCCAGATTGATAGCTGACATGTTGTCGATCTTCATGGTAATTGCTCCATGACTCTTCCCTGTAATCTCTTCGACCAGGTTCACCATCCACTTTGATTGACATGCACAGAGAGAAGCAACTATGTACTCTGCTTCGTACGACAACAATGTCATTACTAGCTCTTTTCTCGAACTTCATGCAACCGGTGCACCACTTAGCATAAACACATAGCCAGTTATAGATTTTCTATCCTCAGCATCACTACACTAACTTGAGTCAGTGTATTCCACTAACTTGCATTCCTTTCCTTCATCAGCTACAGGAAACAAAATGCCATAGTCAAGAGTTCCTTTCAAATACCTTAGTATCCTTTTCGTCGGTGCTAGGTGTGATACGGTTGGCTTCTGCATGAATCTACTCACCGTACCTACACTGTATGCTAGATCAGACCTTGTGTTACAAAGGTATCTTAATGACCCAATAAGTCTTCTGTACTGAGTTGGGTCGACATCATCTTTATTTGATTCTTTCGACAGTTGTAATATAGGCTTCGCTGAAGTCGAAGTTGGGTTGCAATCTTGCATCTTAAATCTCTTGAGTATTTCGCTTGCATATCTTCTTTGATGCATCATCAAACCTCTACCGCTCTTGTAGAATTCTATGCCAAGAAAATATGAGAGATTTCCCAATTCTGACATTTTAAACTTCTCACTTAGGTCATGTTTGAAATCTTCGATCTTCTTCTTGCAACTTCCTGTTATCAACATGTCATCGACATAGAGACATGGTATAAGCAATTCACTATTGCTTCTCCTTACATATACTCCATGCTCAGTTGTGGACTTCACAAATTTCTTCTCCCTTAGAAAGCTATCTATCTTCTTATTCCAAGCTCTTGGAGCTTGCTTAAGTCCATACAGGGCTTTATGCAGCCTGTATACCTTGCTTTCTTTGCCTTGTTTCACAAACTCAGCTGGTTGTGCAACATAAACTTCATCATCTAATGGGCCATTCAGGAATGCATATTTCACATCCATCTAACATATGTGCCAATTATTCATGTTTGCCAGACCAACAACCAACCTGATTGTTTCGATCCTAGCAACAGGTGCAAAAACTTCATCGAAGTCGATTCCTTCTTTCTGAAGAAATCCTTTTGCTACAAGTCTTGCTTTGTGTCGAGTTATTTCTCCATTGGGATTCAACTTCACCTTGTATACCCACTTCACATCAATTGCCTTCTTAACTTGAGGCAATTCGACAAGTGAGAAAGTGTTGTTGACTTCGATGGACTCTAGTTCCTCATTCATTGCTTTCTTCCACTTTGAATCTTTCAATGCCTCAGCTGCATTAACTGGTTCGACATCTGCATAGAAAGCATAGTGTATCAACTCACCTTCTTCATTGACCACATTGAAGGCTCTAAGATTTGACTAAATTTTGGCAAAACATGATGTTGAACAAGATGTTCTAATATGAAGAAATCTGTAAATAACAACATATCGGACAAGATGTCCTGTCTTGAGGACTCGACATCTTGGTCTGATACAGCAGGTTTATTGCAAATCTGTTCTAAGATTTAAGGCGCAATCAGAACATGGATCAAGGAATGATTGGACAGAGATTTTGAAGCCCGTGGACAAATGAATATTATAAAAGGAAGAGCAATACCTATGGTAAATCACTAGTCCTTGTTAAGACTTTTGTAAAGCAAAAATAAGGGTTTAGGGTTTTGAGAGTCGTGTGTTTTTCTTGTATTGTAAGTTACCCTTTGTATCGGTTTGATACATTGTGGTAGACATAGTTTTTCATATTCATAAACTTGTAGGTAATGAATTGTATATTGTTCTTGGATGAAGCTTTTAAGCAAATTCAAGTATTAGTGTTCGTTAAGAGTATTGACTGAATATTGTGTTGAAAGGTTGTCTTTCAATTTAATAGTTTGATACAGTCACCGGAGGTTGTGACTGTTAGATATCACTGAGGTGATTTAGGAATTGAGATGGGTTTCTCTTATCTAGATGGGTTTCTAGGTAGAAGTTGCACTGGGTAGGGAACTAAGTGATAAGTTACCGGAGGTTATATACTTAGAATTAATACTACTGATAGTGAATTCATTCTTGGCTTGGTAGCCTCCAGATGTAGGTGTTATTGTACACCGAAGTGGGTCATCATATCTTGGTGTTATTTATCATTATGCTATGTATAATTCAGTTTATTTTATGCTCTAAAATATATGTCTTAACAGATGTTGAAACATTTGTCATGACACTGTTATGACTTTGAGATATCAGAATGTTCTTGTTCTGTCCTTGTTTAGTAAAACAGAGATCAATGTCAACATTTCTTGGGACATATCTTATCTGTATACCAGAATTTCAATTGGTATCAGAGATGGCATCCTGTTTTGTTTATGGATGAGTTCTAGGGAAGATATTTTCTGGTCTTTTGAACAAGGAAGGAGATTGTATTATCAGACCATCCATTACTGTTATGTTCAAGGGGATTGGAAGCTAGAATGATAGCTTTTTTAATCCAGCCTGACAACTACTGATGGTTGAATGATACTTCTGTGAAGATTCTACCGCTGTTGCTGATAATGATGTTATTGCTACGCATGGTGTCTTATAAGATGTTCTGACATCTTACCTGGCGCTTGTTGAAGATGGTGTCAACTTCTATAAATGTTCAAGCCATCACTAGCTGAGAGTAATATAAAGGAGAGAGCATTGTGATCTGGCTTCCACTGAAGGATCTTCCTATGTTGCTTGGGAGATAGTTTCAACCAGGTACCATGAAGGGTAATAGGAGGAAAAAGGTTGAGTTGAGGTCTATTTTATCAAAATTATGATCTATGGATTTGGTAAACACCCTATGTCACGTTTAAAGTATCCCAAGATACTTGTGTTTTCTCTCAAATCCACTCATAAAGGCACTTTTGAATGTGTTTGATAAATAGAGTTCAGAAGAGAAGATGGTCAAGAAGAAGATCCACGAGTATTTATTTAAGAAGTGTGACATGAGAATGTCATACCATTGAAGATAGACATGAGTAATTTATTTTTGCTCCCAACCCTATAAAAGATTGTCTATGTTTGAGGATTCCCTATCAGAATTCTTTGAAGGCAGTCTATTGTGGCCTTAGCAAGTATTTAATTGAGTATCCTTTTGCTTGGTGTTCAAGAAAGATGATGTCAAAATGTCACACCAGAAGGTGCAGCTTCAGACAGTTGCAAGAACTCAAGATTTTATTCTATGTATTTGATTTGTCTTGAAGAATGGATACAATCAGTTGTCATACCTCAAATTTTGACCACAAAGATTTCCGATCATTGTGCAAGTCATCATCACAATATGGATGTACCGTCATGCTACATCAATCTCCTCAAAGATGGTTGAGCATTCACCAAAATCAAGAATTAGGGTTTCAAGCCCTCTCAGAGCACTTAGACAAAGGATCAATCAAGAAATGACATGATCTTCAACTTGTCTAACCTCTCAAACACCCATAAAGGATCATGAGGACTCCCACATCACGAATCAAGCACAAAGTTTCAACATTCCAAGTGGATCAAGCCTCAAGATCGCTAGTGTCCCCAAATTAGGGTTTTGGTCGACCAAGGCCTCCAGACAGAAATTTTTCATCTGGGCATGAGCCAATACTTCAAAGCATAATCCAAGATACTCCAAGGGACCTCATGGACCCAATCATCAAGTCAATTTAGCCTCAGGGGATGCATTCATAAAAAAATCAGGAATTAGGGTTTCTTGACCTAATTCACCCCTAAGTTGACTTTTGAGACAAAACATGAGCCAAGACCTCAAGACATGATTTGAGGGCCTCAAATACACCACATTGGTCCATTTATAACAATTGATTGATCCAAGAAGCTTGATTCACAAGTTTCAATTTCATCAAGACCACAATTAGGGTTTCGAGGGAAAAGTCAACTGTATCTTTGACTTTTGACCAAGACATGTTCCTAAACCTTGGGACATGATTCAATATACCCTATAACACCTATGGAATCCATCCATTAGGTTTGATTTAGGTCAAGGACTTGATTTCATAGAGGATCGCACAGTTTGGATTTTATCCGATAAAAAGTCAACTGTGCACAAAATCAAGTTTGACTTTTTGGAATTTTTCACAAATATGGTTCCCCTAAGTCAAAAACAACGTTAATGTATGATATTGATCATCATCCATCAAGAAAAATCAAGAAAAGTGAGGTTTCTTGCAAAAGGGGCAACCTTGAGAAACCAAAAATTTTCTAAGTTATGGAATAAAAGTGGTTTTGGTACCAACTTCCAAGGACCATAACTTGAGATCCAAACAACCATTTTGGGTGATCCAAAGCTGGATTTGTAGGTCTTGCTACACTCTACAAAAGCTTCAACTACCTCAGACTCCAATTCTTTATGGATTTTAAGTTATGGAGTGATCAAAATGACAAAAACATGAAAATAACACTTTTTCCAACATTTAGTGAAAATCTGCCTAAGTTGCCAGCCTTGAACATCAATGTTCATGAGGTTTTTTCAGTTGGATCCAAATAGTTTCAAAACAAATTATGATCACACATGTTTTGTATCATATAAGGGCTTTCAAAAAAACACAAGAGCCTCTCATAACTCAACCTGAGCAGGGAGATATGAATCCCTCAAAATCACCATTTCCAATTGTCCTAGGCAAGGCAGATTTTGGCAGATTTTGTTGTTTTGCTCGATTTGGGAAATTTGAACAACTCCAAGCCTTGTCATCATTTTGGACACATCTAAGGATAAAACAAAAGGAGAATGATCTGATCCCCAAGCCTCCAAAGTCCAAGAATCTACCTTAGCCATAACAAACCTAAAAAGGCTAAAAAGGTGCCAAGACTCCAATTTTGTTTCAATGCATTTAATGGATACACCAAAGTGGCATGGACTGACACATTCCTAACTGAATGAGTCAAGGATCAGCACTTAATCATAGGACCATAGGCATGTGCCCTAACCTCAAGTCAATGGCTAGAGGAGACTTGAGATTCCTTTTGCTCAACATTGGCCAAAGGCCTGTTGCAGCTGCCATTCACTATTGCTTGCAAAACAAACTTACTCTACTATAAATAGAGCTCATTTGTGCTCAGTTTGAGTACACCAAAACATTACAACACTTGCTTTCCTCAAAATCTCTCTCTTTAGGCCAAAATGCCTTCTTTTGCAAGGTATCTCTGAGTTTTTGAGTTAGAGAGCAATTCCACCATAACTCATGATCCAAACACCTCTAATATGTTGTATCTAAGCTGTTCAAACACTCACTTGTGACCTGAAACACCAAAATCACAAAGTCAACCTCCAAAACCTCAAAAATTGACTTTTCTGCATTTTCCAAGCCATGCCTTTATTCAGTCACTTCCAAAACCAAACAAAGCCTCAAACACACTCCAAATATCATCCTCAAACTGTCCCAAATGGTTTCCCTCATCTGGAACACCATTTGAGAGAGTTTCCATATTGGTCACTTTTGCCCCTTTTGCAAGAAAGTGCCACAACTTGTTCCTGAGGATTCCAGCTGGTTTTAATCATTCTAAAAGCTTCTAAGGGATCAATTGAGAGTGTCCAAAGCATCAAATTACTTTTGGCACAAGAAATTTGGCAGATAGCACAAAAAGCTCCAAGAGGTAAGTGCATGACAACTTGAACTCTTTGAATTATGCATTCCTTTGATGTCCATTGATCATAAACATCTCATACATGTTGTATATGTTGTGTTTGAACCAATTTGACATGTAATTCTTGCCTGTACCATGAGATAGCATAGAACATACAAAAATAGGCCTATTTTGAAATCACTATCGGATTTTGAGGAGGAAACATTTTCTGAAAATTCCAAGGGCACCATTGGATTCCTCATGAAATTCTAGATCAGATGTACCTAAATTTTGTCCCAATCCATGGAGAAATGATAAAGTTAGAGGCTTCACGTAAATTACTCAAAAGCTTGCCTTGCCTTGCCCAGACCTAGAAACAAGGCATGCCTTATGAATTAATGAGGTGGTTTTGATATACGGATGTTTCACCACCCCAGTGGTAGCGCGCATGTGTGTTTGTTGCCAAGGTCGTGGGTTCAAACCCCACCCAGACCATTTTGCCATTTTCCATATTTTTGCTATTTTTTTTCCATATTTTCATGTTTTTGTTAATTAATTGAAAAATTAATTTCTCTCTCAATTTTAATTATTTTTTATCGGTTCTTTTTTTGAAAATTCCCAAAAATGTTAAAATATTTTATTCCATTAAATTTCACAAAAATATTATTTATTTCATATATTTAATATTTTTGTGAAGAATTATATTTTTTATTTGTTTTTTAAACATTAAAGATATTTCTTTCTCTTGGTTTTGTAAAATTCAAATGATTTTTAAATCATCCCATGAATGAAACATGATTTCCCAAATATAAATCCAAGATCACAATCTTTTTTCACATGTTTGATTATTTTAATTGAATTTTTATTCAATTAAAATACATTTTAAAACCAAAAATTAGGGTTTTGATCACTATCACCCTAACAAATCTATTCAAACACTTTTGGGCCTCTAATTGAGTGTAAGACTCATTCCTTGTACATAAAAACCTTTTGGGCCTCAGTCATTGTATAAGTCCCGATGCGATTTTAAAATCTCGGCGCGGTCGTCGCCTTTTTAACAAAAATCACCTGGGCCTCTCCTTGAGTTGTAAGCCCTATCACTTGTATATAAAATAAACTTTGGGCCTCTAATAGAGTGTAAGACCCAATCCCTTGTAAATATAAAACCTTTTTTTTGGGCCTCAGTCATTGTATAAGTCTCGATACGATTTTGAAATCTCGCCGCAATCGTCGCTTTTCAAAACATTTTCATCTGGGCCTACCCTTTGTGTTGTAAGTCCCATTTCTTTTCTTTTTTCAAACTTTTGGGCCTCTCCTTGAGTTGTAAGACCCATTCATTTGTACAGAAAACCTTTTTTTAGGCCTCAGTCATTGTATAAGCCCCAGTACAGTTTACAAAACAACGGTACGATTACTGTTTTTCATTTGGGCCTCTCCTTGAGTATAAGCCCCAATCTTTTCAAAAACAACTTCCCTTTTGATTTAGGTTCAAATCCACAGTTGTTATCAAAACATTCTTTAATTTCTTGAACAACTAACCATACAACTGTTACAATGGAAGCTTGCTCGCTTGTAAGCTTTATCAGCTTTCGTTTACTTGCTTTCATATATATATATATATATATAACTGTATTGTGGGAAGCTTGCTCACCTATAAGTCCTTCTTTCATATCCTTTTAAATACTTGTCATATATCACCTGTATATATACTTGTATATCTGCTTAGAGTTTTCTCCGGCAACTAGGTCTAGAAATAGGTAAAGCCAGTTGGTCACTCTTTCAATACAGTCAAAACTAGATCCCCATAGGATTTCCAGATACAGTCTTGCCTTCTCTTGGGCTTAAATAATATGGAACAAAGAGAAATGAATTATTCCCGGTGAAACTTTTCTCAGACTATCACTATTAGAAATTGTCAAAGAAATTCAGTCCCCCAGAGAGGATTAATTCTCGGTGAAACCTCTTTTGAATTTCTTCAAACCCTAGAACTGTTCACTAAATGATTAATTCTCGGTGAAACCTTTCTGGAACTTTTGTTAGGTTTGGGACTGTTAGCTCATAAATTCGACGCCCATATGAAGTTGGAAGTGTTGATGGGAATGTTAAGCTCTTGAATAGGTTTAGAGAAGCTTCCGACAGGATCTGTGTGATAGGTTTAAGTCGAAGGTGCTCGTAAGAGGAAAGGATATCTTTTTGGGACTTAGAAAATATTTCTAAGAGTTGAAAAGGGCACCTTCGACCGAGAATGCTGATGATGTCCGACGCTAGGAATTCAAATTCAAATAAAAGAGGGAGTAGTTACTTTGGTCCGCTCTTGAAGAAGGACAGGTGGCGTACATCCAAGTGATGAAAGCATGCAATGCGACACTTGTCATTCATTTATTATTTCAGGCAGTTTATAATAGTTAGTTTTAGGTATTATAAATAAGGGTTCTAGCAATAGGATTCGGGGTGTTGTGTTCACTTTGTACAAGTAACTCCAAATTCACTCAAAGTATCTGCGTGTTGAGAAAAGAGTCTTGTGAGAATGTACGTGATGTAAACACCATTTATATTTCAATGCAATTTACTTCAACCTTTCGTTAAGCTTTTATCTCCTATTTAACGCAAGTTATATTTCTGCACTTTCTATAGTTTTCAACCTTTACTGCACGCCTTCGACTTTTTCTTTTTACCTTTTTTCAGTCTTTTAACTTAACATTTTAAAAACATTGTCTAGATTGTGCTTTCCACCAACTTTCTTTATGAGTTCTGTCGAAGTACTTATTTCCTTAGAATGTGCCTTAGATCAATTGTTAGCACATGTCCTAGGATCAATCTGATCGATCCTGTGAGTCACCAAAGTTAGATTTGGAAGATCAGCGGTTGTTTACCAATTTTCACGGCAAACAAATTGGCACGCCCAGTGGGACTGTGCTAACTTGATAAAGATCTTTCTAAATTTTTTAAAATCTCCAGTCATAGTTTCCTTCTTAAAAAGCTTCGTTGCATGTTATTGAGAAGTGGTAAGGTAGCCACTACAAACAAAGAGAGACCAAAGAGAAGATATACTAGAAAAATGGCGACGAACACTAGTCAGCCAAACAATCCAAACCCTCAAGGGAGTAGTTCTAATCCTCAGTCAAGTAATTCGAATGCCCATCCTAGTAACATAAACCCTCAAAATATGTTTAGGAATGATGTGATACCACCTCTAGTTCCTTCGACAGGAGAGCCAGTCCCACCTCCTGTTATGTCCGACCCAATGCCATCAATGACAGGACCAGGGTCGACATATATAAGGGCTTACACTCAACCTGTTTTAGAGTACGTTGGGCCACAAGCATCTAATCCCCAAACTCCACCAGGAGGAACTTCGACACTTAGGCATCTTCCCCCTCCAGGATTTTCACAACCCTTACCAAGGAATCCACCTTATGGAATGCCAACGTCAATAATGCAAAAGCCTCCAAAATGCCCCCCAGTATTCTCAGACAATGTAATGTCTTCGCCATTACAAGGATCGGGATCTGGGATAAATGTGGGTCGAAACAGCCAAAGTGTAGGTATAGGATATTCCACTCAAGGTCCTAGTCTGACAAACACGCTATAGCATGTTTAAGACAACAAATGGATGAGAGTAACCTATAAATGGTACAAACTTTGTCTCAAACTATGGGGGAAATTTTCCAGCCTTTGATTCGGAACACTACCCAAACTAACCAACAACTAGCAGCACAATTGGCACGCATGGCAGAATTTATGGGGGTGCCGGCCCCTGTACGAGGTGCGAATATGGTGGAGAATATCCCACGGCAGAACCTAGAGACTATGCCTGAGGCCAACCTGGAACCCCCTAGAGTCGAACTCCCCAGAGTCGAACCACCTAGGAACTAAGGGCCAATTCCTGAAGAAGGGGAACAAGGGGTAGTGATAGTGAATAGAAACCAAGATGTTGACCATGTTGTACAACAGGTTCGACGTAACAACATAGCAGCGGATAACAACCTAGCAGCCATGGTCGAAAGAATAATGGCTCGAAATGGGGTGAATTTTGGCTTTACTAGGCCAAACTATACCTCACCCATAATGGATTATATCCTGCAATCAGAATTACCTCCTAGGACGAAGGTCCCAAAGTTTACCAAGTTCTCAGGAGATACAACTGAATCTACTGTCAAACACGTAGCCCGATATATGATCGAGGCTGGAGAGATCGTAAATGACAAAAGTCTTAGGGTAAAATATTTCCCAAGTTCTCTCACCAAAAATTCTTTTACTTGGTTTACAACCCTACCTCCTAACTCAATCTGTAATTGGACCCAGTTAGAGCGCTTGTTCCATGAAAAATTCTATATGGGGCAAACTAAGATTAGTTTGAAGGAGTTGGCTAGCATAAAGCGAAAGTTTACTGAGCCAATAGACGATTACCTAAACAGGTTTCGATTACTTAAGGCTAGGTGTTTTACTTAAGTGCCAGAGCATGAGCTGGTCGAAATGGCCGATGGTTGCCTTGATTACTCTATTAGAAAGAAATTGGATACCCAGTATCTGAGAGATATGGCCCAACTGGCTGATAGGGTTCAACAATTAGAACGTCTAAAAGACGAAAAGGCTAAGTTCAATAAGGGTAAAAAGGTAGCTTATGTTGAATATAATGAAGATGTTGAAGGTTTGTACAACGAACCATTATATTTTGATGAGAGTGAGGTAGACGTTGCTGAGTTAAAGCAAGGTCCTCCGTATGCTTGTAAACTGTTAGCCCCTTCGACTGGAAAAAATTCTGGCGAATCCGAAAAGAATGATAAGTTTCCCAAGAAAACATACACTTTCGATATCACCAAATGTGAAGAAATTTTTGATTTATTGGTAAAAGATGGGCAGATAATAGTGCCTCCTAGCGCTAAAATGCCGCCTTTAGAACAAAGAAAAAAGAGAGGATTTTGTAAGTACCATAATTTTTTGGGTCATAAAACTTCTCAATGTTTTCTTTTCAGGGATCTGGTGCAAAATGCTATTCAGGAGGGCAGACTGAAATTCGGAGAGAAGAGCAAAGGTTAGATGAAAATTGACTCCGACCCATTGCAAACAGCAGATGCTCATTATGCTGAGCCAGAGGTACATATGGTTGAGGTTGCTGATGACTTCGACCGTTCAGTCAATATGGTAGAAATTACTGAAGATTTCGCCAACAAAGCTGTGTTAGCCAAGGTTACTGAAGACCTTGATATTTATGCTATGGAGAAACTCATGAGAGTGGCCGTTGATAGCTTCGACGAAGCCACGGAGGGCTTAAATGATGGGATCAATGAGGGTTCCAACATGATGCTGGTTACTAAAGAGACTGCTGAGAGTTTCGTTAAGATGGATAAGGCTGCTGAGGGCCTTGATGTGGACTTCTGCAATCTGAACCTTAGTGCTGATGTCGACATAGACATAAACATGGTCGAGATTACGCAACATAAGACCATGAAGGTGGACGAAGCAAGCTGCCAAGAAGAGCGTAACAAAGTGGCGTATCCAAAACAGGATGAAACTATCATTGAATTCCTTCACCGCTGCCAAAAGAAGGGATCGGGTGTCATGTTATGCCCCAGATGCAGTGCAATCTTCGATCAAAAGCCTGCTCATAATCTTGAAGGGATTAGGAAGGCTAAAGAAAGAAGGGAGCAGAGAGCATCTCATGGTCAAAGGGGTTTCGACCCTAGAAGGTCCTCTTCAAAACAAGTGGGAGGAAAAATACAATTCCCATGGGCTAGACCCAGTACCTTCAAACCAACAAGCAATGCACCGATAGGGAGCTGGATGAAACCTTTCGAAGGAAAGGAAAAAGGTCAGAAAAAATGGCAGAAGTTTGATGTGGGCAGAGGCTCTTCAATAGAGTATCGAAAGGAGTTTCAGACCTCTAACAAATCGGCATATGTCGCTGAAAATTATAAGGGGAAGAACCCGATGTCACGATCTCAATGGAGGAGAGAGCAACGTCGAATGAAGGCTCTCAGGGAGGCCCAGTCGAAGGATCAAGGAGAGTCTAGTACTAATATCCCTACTGACAATAATGGAGGGAATCCAATGAAGCCTGCTGAAAAAATACATGTAGAACGAAAACTGTTTGCCTCTCAAGAGGATAAACCTGAGAAGACTGTCGAAGAGGATGACAAAATGACAGATAACTTCGACTCCGAATCTGATGCTTCTCTTGACATCATAGTCAATGTAGTGTCTGTGATTCCCAGAGAGTTCGATCAGCTCACAAAAGTCAAAGATTTAGATGCCTGCACTGAGGCAGAGATGGCAGCACACAAGCCGGTATGCTACTATATTATGAATAATGGGTGTGTCGAAGAGCAGAACGCTTTTTTCGAGTGACCCACAGAGGAAATGAAGGGTCACCTAAAGCCCCTCTACATTACTGGCAAGGTGGAGAACGTGCCAATAAATAAAATATTAGTCGATTGTGGCGCAACAGTGAACTTGATGCCACATTTCTTTCTGAGCAAGATTGGCAAATATGATACTGACACTAAGCCACATAACATGGTTCTTTCAAATTACGAAGGAAAAGTTGGCTCTACTCTGGGGGTGATACAAGCCAACTTAACAGTGGGGACAATCACTAGGTATACTGTCTTCATGGTAGTAGAAACAAAAGCCAACTACAACCTGCTCTTAGGACGAGAGTGGATACATGGCATTGGTGCAGTGCCATCTTCGATGCATCAACGCATCACCATCTGGAAGCCAGACGGCATAGTCGAAAACATTGAAGCTGACCAGGGGTATTTTAAAGCACCAATCAATCATGTAGACAGACGTCAGTTCGACAAACATTTGGCTCACATTGCCCCCTGTGGTCCAGCAAATTTTGAGTTTGTCCCAGACGACGAGATATTTTACTCATTGTACTTATATCCCGTCGAGGGTTTCCGTTGGGATAAGGAGGTTCCAGGGGAAAGACTTCCATACCTTGACGAGCCTGTAGTAGACCCTACGGGGTGGAGGAGTGAATTCAGTGATAATGACTGAGTTCGAAGCATTGAGAAGAATTTCGGCCTACGTGGCTGAAACCAGACTACAAGCGGCTTTGGAGGCTGCTAACGAAAATATGGCTGGCGAAGCCAATCCTGAATTCCACCAAGAAGGTCCTGGTAAGGACTTCGACCCAGGGCCACCTGATAAGGTTCAGGGTGTAGAGCAAGGCCAGAGGCTTGACGCCATTTATGACGATGAGCCTTTGGGATTCGAGAAGGATCCACTGGCAAGTAACACTAAGATGCTAGCTCAGGATCCACTGGAAGAAATCGACCTAGGAGAAGGGTTGATTAAAAGGCCAACATATGTTAGTGCCAATCTTGACCCACAACTTAAGGTCAAAGTTACCCAGCTGTTACAGGATTTTAAAGACTATTTCGCCTGGGACTACGATGAAATGCCTGGTTTGAGTAGAGAGTTGGTCGAACACATGTTGCCGATCAAGCCTGAGAAGAAGCCAGTTAAACAGAATCTAAGACGGTTTGGCCCAGAGGTTCTCTCGAAGATAAAGGAGGAAGTCAAAAGACTCCTTCGATGCAAATTTATCCGCACTGCCAGGTATGTCGAATGGTTAGCTAACATTGTACCTGTTATTAAAAAGAATGGTTCCTTAAGAGTTTGCATAGACTTTAGAGATTTAAATGCTGCAACTCCTAAGGATGAGTATTCTATGCCTGTGGCAGAAATGCTAGTCAATTCTGCCGCAGGACATGAGTATCTTAGTATGCTAGATGGGTACTCTGGCTATAACCAAATATTCATTGTTGAAGATGATGTCCCCAAAATAGCTTTTCGTTGCCCTGGAGCCTTAGGCACCTACGAGTGGGTGGTGATGCCTTTCGGCCTCAAAAATGCTGGGGCAACATATCAACGAGCAATGAACTCAATCTTCCATGATTATATACAGACTTTCATGCAAATATATATTGATGATATTGTGGTCAAGTCTGTTTCAGGGAAGAATCATTTAGACCATCTTCGACACTCCTTTGAAAGGATGAGAAGGCATGGTCTTAAAATGAATCCTCTTAAATGTGCATTTTGTGTGCAGGCAGGGGATTTTCTAGGCTTCGTGGTCCATAAAAAGGGGATCGAGATCAACCAGAACAAGACCGAGGCCATCATGGAAGCGAAAGTGCCATCAACAAAAAAGGAGCTGCAGTCACTGCTGGGCAAGATCAATTTCTTGAGAAGATTCATATCGAACCTAAGCGGAAAAACGCAGGCCTTTTCACCATTGCTTCGATTCAATAAAGATGGGTTCGAATGGGGGCAGGAGCAGCAGGCATCCTTCGACAAGATCAAGGAATACCTGAGTCATCCCCCAATTCTTTCACCACCTTGTAGGGATAGGAGTATAAGATTGTACATAGATGCATCAGACAAAACCATAGGGAGCATGTTGGCTCAAGAGGATGAGGATGGTGTCGAAAGAGTCATTTACTACCTCAGTAGAGTTTTGAATGATGCGGAAACTAGGTATAGCGTGATAAAAAATTATGCCTATGCTTGTATTTCTCTTGTACAAAATTGAAGCAATATATAAAGCCAATTGATGTTTATGTTTCGTCTCATTTCGATGTTATTAAGCACATGTTGTCTAAACCTATCTTGCATAGTCGAATCAGTAAATGGGCACTAGCATTGACTGAGTACTCTTTAACGTATAAGCCTCTGAAGGCGGTTAAGGGACAAGTGGTAGCAGACTTTATAGTCGACCACTCCATAAACGAAAGCATGTTGAATTATGTCGAATTGGAACCTTGGAAGTTATACTTTGATGGCTCCAGCCACAAAGATGGCACAGGTGTAGGTGTGCTAATTATTTCTCCGGATAAAATTCCAACAAAATTTAAGTACAGGGTCGAAGGACTTTGTTCCAACAACGAGGCTGAGTATGAAGCCTTAATAGCTGGACTTGAAATTTTGTTAGAATTGGGGGCAACTCGACTCGAAATAATGGGAGACTCAGAGTTGGTCATAAAGCAAATTACAAAGGAGTACAAATGTGTTAAGGAGAATCTTATCATGTACTTCGTAGTGGCCAACAGACTATTGAAGAAATTCGAAGTAGTAAGCATTCAACACGTACCTCGACTGGAAAATCAAGTGGCCAATGACTTGGCTCAGGTTACTTCTGGGTATAAGGTTTCGAAGGAAAATTTACAAGAGGCAATCGAAGCTAGAGGCAAAGTGGTATCTTTTGGATTATGCCCGTCAGACCTAGAAGTGACAAAGCTTGGATATGCTGATGAAGAAAATTTCGAGATTTTTGCAATAGACAGCTTGACGGATAAAGACTGGAGGAAGCCTATAGTCGAGTACTTGCAAAACCCGACAGCATCCACAGAGCGAAAGGTTAGGTATCAAGCCTTAAGTTATGTCCTTCTAGGCAATGAATTTTTTAAAAAGACCCCTGAGGGGGTCTTACTTAAATGTCTTAGTGAAACAGAAGCATATCTGGCCCTTTCGACTGTCCATAGTGGGGAATTTAGGGCACATCAGGTAGGCCATAAGATGAAGTGGCTATTGTTTCGACAAGGCATGTATTGGCCTACGATGCTAAAAGACTGCATTGAATTCGCCAAGGGTTGCCAAGAATGTCAAGTTCATGCTGGCATAAAACATATCCATGCAAGTGAATTGCATTCCATAGTCAAACCATGGCCTTTTAGAGGTTGGGCTTTGGATCTGATTGGAGAGATTCGACCGGCATCCTCCAAGAATCAGAGATACATTTTGGTAGGAATTGACTACTTTACGAAGTGGATCAAGGCGGTACCTTTACTAAATGTGGATTAAGAGGATGTGATCGAGTTCATTTAAAAATAAATCATTTACAGGTTTGGAATCCCAGAAACGATCACAACAGATCAAGGATCAGTCTTTACGGGTCGAAAGATGCAGGAGTTTGCAAAAGAGATAGGTTTCAAACTCCTAACCTCCACACCTTATTATGCTCAGGCTAATGGTCAAGTCGAAGCAGCTAACAAAGCAGTGATCGGTCTGATCAAAAAACATGTGGGAAAGAAGCCTAGAAATTGGCATAGGACATTGGACCAGATCCTCTAAGCATGTCGAGCCTCTCCCAAGGAAGCAACCAACACTACTCCTTTTCGATTGACTTTTGGTCACGATCCAGTGTTACCTGTTGAGATATATCTCCAGTCGTCTAGGATTCAGAGACATCATGAAATTCCCTCTGAGCTTTATTGGAATATGATGTTGGACGAACTGGTAGATCTGGATGAAGAAAGACTTAAAGCCTTAAAACTTTTGAAGAGACAAAAGAAAAGAGTGGAGAAGTCTTATAATAAAAAGGTTAGAATCAAGACCTTCTCACCTGGAGATTTAGTTTGGAAGGTAATCCTACCCATGGATCGAAAGGTTAGAGCCTTGGGCAAATGGTCCCCAAAATGGGAGGGCCCGTTTCAAATTATGCAAGTATTTTCTAATGGAGCCTATGAAGTTGAAGAATTAAAAGAGGATAAAAGAATCTTGAAAGTAAATGGCAAGTATTTGAAAAAATATAAACCAGCACTTCAAGAAATTAAAATTGTTAAGGAGTAATTCGACATAACAAGGGCAAAGCCAATAATGGTATTTATGAATGCCAAAATGGCTTAGTAGTCATTACATATAAATGCCTCAAAGGGCCATAGAGCATCAAATTAAATGATTACAAAGAGAGTAATAAGCTAAAAGGGGAGATTCTCCTTCATCTTCAAGTACTTCGACTTCTGGAGGTCAAGACGCTTTTCACATAAGGCCTTGTCAGATTTTAAGTGTGCAACTTCCTTCTCCAGTCGTTGAGCCTTTTCAGCAAAAGTTAAGGCATTTTCAAGCTCTTTCGATAAGCCAGAGTCAACGAAGGCAGACAATTCAGCGTTATGCTTTTTGGCCTTTGAGATCTTGGCTCGAAGTTTCTTGATCTTTCGCTCCCAGGAAGCAATACTTTCTTCATTGGAGGTGATTTCTTGCTTGTTCTTTTCTTTTGTTTCCTCCAATTCGGTTACCTTATTCTCAGAATCAGTGGCAGCAGTCCAAGCGGCAGCCTCACTTCCAGCTTTGGTTGAAATGGCCTTTTCGATTTGGGGCAGGCGTTTGAGGTCACCATGGACTTGGATAATCATAGTGCCAAGCTCTAAGATGATGTTGGAAGATTCTGGAGAAATAGCGTGAATGTCAACTTGTTGAAGGAGACTTTTCAAAGAGATATGAGTGAGATCATCCATCTGTAAGAGTGTGAAAAGGTCACCCTTAAAGATCTTGTTTTTTATCTTCAGAAGGATATTGTCCTCAGGTTTGCTTGAAGGCTGATTCCCAGAGGTAGTCGAAGCACTGGAAGTTTTATCAGATGAGCTTCCTCGACGCCCAAGAAGGATCTTTGTGTATTGAAGAGGGTTGCTAGTCTTCAAGGCATCCAGTTCCTCTTTAGAAAGTCCTGCTTCATACAAAGTTGAGGTTGCCTTGCCTTCAGTCACCGCAGTAGGTGTTGGGGTAGTAATGGCTTCGACATGGGTTGGATCGTTGATAGGTCCTTTGTCAGCCTTCTCCTCCTCACCTTTATTCTCCTCCTCTTCATCTCCTCCCATTTTGTCTTCATCTTTATTGTCATCATCATGTCCATCAAGTTCAGATTGGTTCATGGTCTCATCATCATCTTCTTCCATTTCTTCCTCTCCTTCTGAGTTAACATTGGCAGCCCCAATGGGTTCGTCATTTGGGGATCCCTCTTCATCAACCAAGGGTGGGTCTTCATCCATGGTAGTAGCTTGTGGATTTTCTATGTCAGGATCCTGCTGAATATCGTTTGCCTCATGGTCGGAGCCATCTGTTTGAGACTGTTGGGTAGCAGTCTTTGCTGGCGAAGAGGGAGCTGTTTCAAACCCAGGCTTGTTAATTTCACCTAGTGAACTCATTCCAGAGCCCAAATCAGAAGTGGGATGGTATGTGGGCTCACCTTGGCTATTCAGGAGGGTGGTGGGAGAAGGAGGATTATCCACCGGTGGGTTCGAACCACTAGCATCAGCCTGAATCAAATCGAAGCAAGTCAGATTAAGGAAAACAAGGTAAATAAGTTTTTATTTAAAGAAAAATATGACAAGTTACCTTGACTCCTTCAGCATCATGGCTAGAGTTATTGCTTTCGGCATGAACTGCAGCTGGTTTAGAGGCGGTTCCAGAAAGGGCTTCTGCAACTTTACTCGTAGTAGTGGTCTTTTTGGGGACTTTAGCCGTTGTAGGCTCAGATTGGCCACCAGCAGCACCAGATTCTTGGCTTGGCTTCCTCCTCTTCTTGAGTTTCAAATCTTCAGGAGGAGATTGGTCCTCATCCTCAGAATCGAAGATAATTTGGGCAGTACCCCTCTTTGACTTCCTTTGAGGTGTCGGAGGTGGTTTACGAGAAGCCTGAAATTGAGAAGCATTAAGGGGAGAAAGAATATTCAACGAAAGGAAAAGGTGTGTGATGTACCTTGCTGCCTTCTCCTTTGGCTTCGATCAGGTGCTGAGGGGTGTTCTTTTTGGGTACAGCTGCAAAACAAGCCAAGTTACCACAAGTCAGTAATGATAAATTTCAAGTGAAAGAGCATAAAATTGAAGAATCCAAACCTTCATGTATTTCAGATTCGATGCGAACATCTTCGATACCGACATGAAGGTGTCCTTTGAAACTGTCTAGCGTATGTTTAGTCGGAACCACCTGCTGAGCCTTGGGTTTCGACTGCTGGCGAAGGATCTTTATAGAGTCCCCACAGATGAACCAATCTGGAAATGGAGGGGCAAGAGCCACTCCAAAATCAGCAGATGGAAGTCGAGGAGTCTTTGGAGGAAATAGTGTGAAAGCCACTTCATAACGTTTCTCAGGAGTAACATATGAAGGGAGTTTCAAACTCTCCATTTTCTTTAAAAATTTCTCCTTTAGCGTAACCGCAGCTTCGCGGACGGTTCGACTAATATCGTCTGGTCGATAAACAGTTTCAAAGTACTTCTGGAAGGCCTGAATCTCCTTAGTATGAGCGGATTTACCTTTCTTGATCTTCTCCTGCACATCAACAAAAGCTTGGTCAATCAACTGAGCGAAGCTGGAGACATCAAGGAATTCTGCAGCATAATGTTTCGACTACCAGTCGTGGAATTCTTGGGTGCAGAGATGAGAAGGTTCAAAGTAGACGGGAGTCAGGAGTGATCGATGAGCATGTCGCGCAAGGTGTGTCGAACTCTCTATGGCATCATAGATAGTGTTGGGGAGGATAACATGGACTTTCTTCTCATACAGACACTTGGGTAGAGTCTGGACTAAACCAAATTGTCGAGAGACAAGATTTAGTTGATAAGCCATCAGAGAGGTTTGGCCCTTTAGCAAGTTGAGTCAATGAACAATAAGTCGAGGGATGAGGAATGCCTCCCAGACACGCTGCGATTCTTCTTCATGTTTTTTGAACAAAGGAGGAAAGTGCCTGGTAAACCATTCAGGGCCATATTTTCGTTCAGCAAAGGGCGCCATCCTTGGTGTGAACTCGTAGCGCTTAGCAAACATTTTGACGAAGCCAGAGAAGGATGCCCTGAGTGACTTCCCTTCTTCGTTTGGGGTCAGTTGCACCAGTCGAACCCATTCGACTCGTCTCTCCTTAATCTCCGCAGCTTCTTCGTCCACAGGCCCTTTGTTGGGGAGGCTGACTTCAAAAGTGGAATTAAGCCAAAGTTGAAGCAACCAAAAGGGTCCTGACAGCAGGAGGTTCTCGTTGCTCTCTTGGTCTTTCAGATGACCAGCACCTTCGCTCAAAGACTCGTACAAACTGGCCAATATCATTTCGCTTAGGTAAATGCCTCGACTAAGGTGTAGTTGATTGGCTAGAGTCAGATATTTCCTTGCCACCTGCAAGGATTTGGTACAAAATACGCAGCGAGAAAGCCACATAGCCAGGAATTCTATATGCTCTTTGTCCTCGACAGTGTCAGTTTGCTTGTCGTGATAGTGGTTCATGAAATGAGTATAAGTGTGTTTGGTGGTGGCGAACCCTATGGTGTCTAGAGCATCTATTTCAGGGTCGTAAACTAACCCATGAGGCTTTAGCCCTGTGATAGCGGCTATGTCAAACAGAGTGGGCGTCATCATCCCACAAGGGAGATGGAAGGTGTAACACCCCCTTTCTATACCCCCAAATAATCAAATAAATCATTTAGGCACGTATTGGAAATTTCATCAGAGTATAATTGTAAACACGGCATAAAAAGGCATGTCACATTATGCTTGAAATTAAAACATACAACACCTGCTCAACAAATGATATGCAACAGTGGGGTAACTTTCAACGTAGGAACTCAGTCCTTACACCCACATCTCAATATTTAGAATAAAAGCGGAAACATCTAAAATATTGAATAACAACCACATATATACCTCAACATATATATATATACATCATGTTTATATACACAAATTCATCAGCAAGATACATATGCAAATGTATCACAATAAGATCAAAACGTCCTAGCTACCCGGTGCTACATATCAGAGCCAACCGACCAAAAAGGTATGAAGACACACTTCACAAAAGACCACCAGATACCTAATCTGCAATGCCTCGTAGAGCATCATAAAACAGCAGAAGGGTGAGAAATATTATCATAATAACAATGCATATAATCATATATCTCAACACAAAAGTATACACATAACACATTCTCACCATTCTACCATTCCACATAAACATACATATTATATTCATTCTTCAATGCATCATTACAATGATACAATTCTTATCACAATTCATCACATCCCATTCAATATACATCGCAAGGCATATATATATATATATATATATATTATATACGAAACCAAGCATATTCACCACAATGCTTATCATTCAACATAAACACATATATTCATGTTCATTCACCCATGCACAAATACAAGGATGACCAATGCAAATCATAGAGACCGACTCACGACTCTATGCAAATGCAATGCGGGTACCGACTCATTTCATCTCAAGTTCAATTGAAGAACTTATTGGAACCATCGCTCGTTACTTAGTGTAACTCCCCGTCGGGCATACGATGTTCACCCATTGCTACCACCTCTCAAAAGGCTTACAATGTTTATGGATTGCTCCCACCTCTCAAAAGGCTTACAATCCGATTGCTCCCACCTCTCAAAAGGCTTACAATCATTTGTAATCATCGCCCCCACCTCTCAAAAGGCTTACGACGTTACAACAGATTCATCTTAGAATCCCACAATGCAAGAATGCAATCATGATGCTTCACATACAACATGACTCATGACACTCTTGACATGCATACATATTCACAATATAGTCATGCATTCATCACACACAATCCACATACATTCACATCAATTGTGTCAAACGGCAACCAAACATTTTCACACATAACCAAACACTTCAATTTACGGTTTATCGGAAAAGTCGGTTAAAAGTCGGCTAAAAATAATATTTTCCATCATCATCAAAAAGTACTCATCCACAGCTTCGATTCGATATAAATAACACTTAAATCCGATAAACAACGAAGAAGATATGTATATTTCAAAATAATGCGAAAACATAAACCGGAGGCCCGACACTACGAAACGGTTCGAAAATACTGTTCCAATTGGACCAGGTTTAGACCTCAAAACCATTTTTCCTAGAAAGAACATCTCGTTAGCTTCCCAACGCTTTAAACGGGGGTCAAAACCGACTTACGGTTCAAGAGATATGAATTTCCGAAGTTTCCCCGAAAAACCAGAATTTCTGTTTCAGCACAGTATGTATCGATACATAGGCTTTATGTATCGATACATAAAGACCTCATGTATCGATTCATAACTCGCATGTGTCGACACATGCTGTAGTGAAAATGCTATTTTCCCCTATTTTCACAGTATGTATCGATACATAAGGGTTATGTATCGATACATAAACCATTTCGTATCGATACATAGCTGTTATGAATCGATTCATGCTCTGTTTTTCTCAAAAAAACCAGATTTTTCAATTTACACCTTTGCTGCCATTTTCCCGAATCCCCGCAAACTCGACTAAATCAAACATTTTCACCGAAACAACCATATACGCCCAACCACCAAATACATGGGAACAATTTAGAACACATAAACGAAATTTCTACGACGTTCGATTTTTCGATTAAATTTCAACCTTTCAAAAACCAGAATTTTTAAACTTCACCAAATCGAATAAAAAGCACGCCATACGACGACCTAATCTTCCTCGATACCACTACGTAATTTATTTCGAATTCTAACCGTGAAAACATCGTTTTCTATCAATTTCCTATAATTCTACCTAAACGGAAACAACAACGGAAACATACCGAAAACTAACCGAAACATAACCAAACTTCATGAAACTTCAAACAGCAGCTCACATACATATAACCAACCAACACATGTATTTATACGACTTTTCGACCGTAGAAACATCGGTTTCTATCGATTTCGTCCAATACGACATAAACGGAAACATATGGAAAACCAACCAAAACATTCACACAAAACACATACATAATCATACACAAAGTTAGGATAATAATATTTCACACCCTTACCCGATTTCTCGATTCTTGGAAGCTTGATCTTGATGATTTGTAGCTTTTCTTCTTTTTCTCTTCTCTTTTTCACTCTTGCTCTCAAAATTCTGTTTTTCTCTCTTTCTCACCTCTAACTTTCTATTTCTATTCTTTTTCTTTCTTTCTTATACTTTTCTTTCTTTCTATTTCTTTATAGTTTCTCAAAATATCTACTAACTAACTAACTATCATTAAATGTGAAATATCTAAAATACCCTTCAATCTAATTTCCCCGCAAACTCTCAAAAACAGTAAAATCACATAATATGCAAACATAACATATTAACACACCAATATCACAAATAACATAATTATTGCCCAATTAAATAAAAGACCCAACCAAATAGAATCAATCAACACAAAAATGGAAATATCAAAATCGGGCTGTTACAACTCTCCCCCACTTTAGAAATTTTCGTCCTCGAAAATATTACCTGATTCAAACAACTCCGGATACGACTCGCGCATCCCACTTTCCAATTCCCAAGTCATATTGCCTTCTGAAGCGCCTCCCCACGCCACTTTCACAAGCGCAACATCTTTACCTCTTAACTTCTTAACTTCGTGATCCAAAATCTTAATCGGTAAAACTTCAACCGTAAGATTATCTCTCACTTCCACATCGTCCATAGGAATAACATGTGACGGATCCGGAACATACTTCCGAAGTTGCGAAACATGGAAAACGTCATGCAAATTCGAAAGATTCGGAGGCAACGCCACACGATAAGCCACATCGCCAACACGTGCAATAATCTGATACGGACCAATAAAACGAGAAGTCAACTTCTTCGACTTCAAGGCACGACCCACACCCGTAACCGGTGTAACTCTCAAAAACACATGGTCGCCTTCTTGAAACTCAAGATCTTTCCTTCTCTTATCATGATAGCTCTTTTGTCTACTTTGAGAAGCTTTCATCTTCTCCCGAATAAACTTCACTTTCTCCGTCGTTTCTTGTACCAATTCCGGTCCAACAATCGTCCTCTCACCGGTTTCATGCCAACACAAAGGTGTTCGACATCTCCGACCATACAAAGCCTCAAATGGTGCCATACCAATACTCGAATGAAAACTGTTATTATAGGTGAACTCAATCAACGCTAAATAACTATCCCAAGCACCGCCTTGCTCTAGCACACAAGCACGCAACAAATCCTCCAACGATTGAATCGTCCTCTCGGTTTGACCATCTGTTTGCGGATGGTAAGCCGAACTCAATCTTAGCTTAGAACCCAAAGCCTTATGTAAACTCTCCCAAAACCTCGATGTAAATCTAGGATCTCTATCTGATACAATACTCTTAGGAACTCCATGTAATTTCACTACCACCAGAACATAAATCTCGGCTAACTTCTCCAAAGGATAACTAATGTTAATTGGAATAAAGTGAGCAGATTTAGTAAGCCTATCAACAATCACCCAAATAGCATTATGACCTCTTTGCGTATTCGGCAATCCCGTAACAAAATCCATCGATATACTATCCCATTTCCATTCCGGAATATCCAACGGTTGCAACAAACCACTAGGCTTCTGATGTTCCACCTTCGACTTTTGACAAGTCAAACACGCATACACAAATCGAGCCACATCCCTCTTTAAACCGGACCACCAAAAGATCTTCTTCAAATCTTGATACATCTTATTCGCACCCGGATGAATACTTAAATTACTTCGGTGTCCTTCCTCTAAAATCATCTTTTTCAACTCCGCGTCGTCGGGTATACAAATACGACCACGGAATCTCAAAACTCCAAAGTTATCAACCTTGAAATCCTCATTCTCATTCATCATTAAATCAACGAACTTCAAATCCAACTTTTGCTTTTCACTAACCGTTGCAAGAAAATCATTCGTAACATGTAACATACCAAGTCTCACACTTCGCGGCGTCATTTCACAAACCAAACTCAAATCTCTGAAATCCTCCAAAAGTCCCCATTCTTTCATCATTAATGCGGACATATGTAACAACTTTCGACTTAAGGCATCGGCCACCACATTCGCCTTACCCGGATGGTAATTCAAACTAAAATCAAAATCCTTCAAAAGTTCTAACCATCTTCGTTGTCTCATGTTCAACTCTTTTTGATCAAATAAATATTTCAAGCTCTTGTGATCACTAAAAACTTCAAATCTCGCACCATAAAGATAATGCCTCCATATTTTCAAAACAAACACCACGGCCGCTAACTCCAAGTCATGCGTAGGATAATTCTTTTCATGCACTCTCAATTGTCGTGAAGCATATGCCACAACTTTTCCATCTTGCATTAAAACACCACCTAAACCTGTCAATGAAGCATCACAATACACAACAAATGGTTCATTAGGATTAGGCAAAATCAAGATCGGAGTCGTTGTCAACCGTCTCTTTAGCTCATTGAAACTCTCTTCACAATGAATATCCCAAATGAAAGCCTTTCCTTTACAAGTCAATTGCGTTAAAGGAAGTGCCAACTTCGAAAATCCTTCTATAAACCTCCGATAATAACCCGCCAAGCCTAAAAAGCTTCGAATCTCCGTAACCGACCTAGGAGTCTCCCACTGCATCACCGCATCAATCTTAGATGGATCAACACTAATACCACTCCCGGAGATAACATGTCCAAGAAAACTTACTTCCGATAGCCAAAACTCACATTTTGACAACTTAGCATATAATTGTTTCTCTCTCAAAATTTGCAACACAATTCTCAAATGCTCTTCATGCTCTTCTTGAGACTTAGAATAAATCAAAATATCATCGATGAACACAACCACAAAACGATCCAACTGTTCATGAAAAATACGATTCATGTATTCCATAAACACCCCCGGCGCATTAGAAACCCCGAATGGCATCACGGAATATTCGTAATGACCATACCGTGTCCTAAATGCCGTCTTCTGAATATCTTCGCTTTTCACACGAATTTGGTGATATCCCGATCTCAAATCAATCTTGCTAAAGACACGCGCACCAACCAATTGGTCCATCAAATCATCAATCCTTGGAAGCGGATACTTGTTCTTAATTGTCACCTTGTTCAACTGTCGATAATCAATACATAACCGCATACTTCCATCCTTTTTCTTTACCAACAATACCGGAGCACCCCAAGGAGAAACACTTGGCCTTATAAATCTTTTGTCCAATAAGTCATTCAACTGCTTCTTCAATGCTATCAACTCCGATGCCGACATACGATACGGTGCCATCGAAATTGGTCTAGTGCCAGGAACTAGATCAATAGAGAACTCAACTTCTCTTTCCGGCGGTACATCCGTAATATCCTCCGGAAACACTTCTGGAAAATCACACACCACTGGAAACACATCAATACCAATCTTACTCTCCACTGACCATGATGCAAACAAACCAAACAATTGAGCTTCGTCCGCTAAAAGTTTCTTCAACTCTTTAGTAGATAGAAAACTCTCATCTTCATTATCTTCCAAAGAAGGAAACCTTACCAACTTATGATAACAATCTATATGAACTCGATTAAATTGCAACCAGTTCATACCCAAGATTACGTCCAAACCCTCCAACGGCAAACATACTAAATCCATAACAAAGTCTTTACCATACATGGTTAAAGGACAACTCATACACACCAAAGATGTAGTTACCGACCCTGAAGCAGGAGTCTCAATAACCATCTCACCACCCATCAAAGACAACGCAAGATTTAAACGCATCGCGCACTCCGAAGAAATAAACGAATGAGTCGCTCCTGTATCAATAACAGCAACTAAAGGTGTACTATTAATAAAGCATGTACCTTTAATCAAACGGTCTGCACTAGTGGTCTGAGTCCCTGCCAATGCAAACACCTTTCCGCCCGCTTGAGCTTGTTTCGGCTTAGTACACTTAGTACTAATGTGACCCACTTCTCCACAGTTAAAACACTTCACCATATTCCTCCTACACTCAGCAGTAGAATGCCCAATACCTCCACAGTTAGAACATCTCCCAACGGCCTTCCTACACTCAGTTGCTTTATGACCCATTCCACCACAATTGAAACACTTAATGAACCCAGAACTTCTTCCTCCAGATCTCTTATCAAAGTTTCCCTTATATTTACCCTTATCAGCGGGGGTCACATAAGGTCCACTTCTAGCTTGCTGTTTCCCTCTCCTCTCATTCACACTCTTGTAATGTGTAGAACGAGCTTTGCTATCTTCCTCGAAGATTCTACAACATTCAGTCAAATCCGAAAACCTCCTAATCCTTTGATATCCCACAGCTTGCTTAATCTCAGGACGCAAACCATTCTCATATTTAATCCACTTTGAGAACTCAGCAGTAATCGCAGCATAATGAGAATGAAATTGAACCAATTCCACAAACTTAGCAGTATAGTCCACCACTGACATACCACCTTGTTTCAATTCCAGGAATTCCATCTCCTTCTTCCCTTTCACACTTTCAGGGTAATACTTCAGCAAAAACTCGGTACGAAACAATTCCCAAGTTACCTCTTCATTATCCACCTCAAGAATTTCGCGCATACCGACCCACCAATCATCGGCTTCTTCCCTCAGCATGTGAGATCCAAGCCTCACCTTATTCTCTTCCGCACAGTCCATAACTCTGAAGATTCTTTCAATCTCTTTCAACCAATTTTGAGCTCCATCGGGATCAAATCTTCCTTTGAAGACCGGTGGTTGATTCTTCCTGAACTCTTCATTAGCATTTACATTCGGCGCACCCTGCACCGCCCTAGCCAATGCTTCCATAGCAGCAGCCATCGCATTATCGTTTCTACCAGCCATATTCTGATCATCCCCAAAAATAATAACAAAGGTTAAACAACAGTTCAACCAACACAACTACAAGACAGACACAACTGACTCAACTCTGGCTCTGATACCACTTAATGTAACACCCCCTTTCTATACCCCCAAATAATCAAATAAATCATTTAGGCACGTATTGGAAATTTCATCAGAGTATAATTGTAAACACGGCATAAAAAGGCATGTCACATTATGCTTGAAATTAAAACATACAACACCTGCTCAACAAATGATATGCAACAGTGGGGTAACTTTCAACGTAGGAACTCAGTCCTTACACCCACATCTCAATATTTAGAATAAAAGCGGAAACATCTAAAATATTGAATAACAACCACATATATACCTCAACATATATATATATATACATCATGTTTATATACACAAATTCATCAGCAAGATACATATGCAAATGTATCACAATAAGATCAAAACGTCCTAGCTACCCGGTGCTACATATCAGAGTCAACCGACCAAAAAGGTATGAAGACACACTTCACAAAAGACCACCAGATACCTAATCTGCAATGCCTCGTAGAGCATCATAAAACAGCAGAAGGGTGAGAAATATTATCATAATAACAATGCATATAATCATATATCTCAACACAAAAGTATACACATAACACATTCTCACCATTCTACCATTCCACATAAACATACATATTATATTCATTCTTCAATGCATCATTACAATGATACAATTCTTATCACAATTCATCACATCCCATTCAATATACATCGCAAGGCATATATATATATATATATATATATATTATATACGAAACCAAGCATATTCACCACAATGCTTATCATTCAACATAAACACATATATTCATGTTCATTCACCCATGCACAAATACAAGGATGACCAATGCAAATCATAGAGACTGACTCACGACTCTATGCAAATGCAATGCGGTACCGACTCATTTCATCTCAAGTTCAATTGAAGAACTTATTGGAATCATCGCTCGTTACTTAGTGTAACTCCCCGTCGGGCATACGATGTTCACCCATTGCTACCACCTCTCAAAAGGCTTACAATGTTTATGGATTGCTCCCACCTCTCAAAAGGCTTACAATCCGATTGCTCCCACCTCTCAAAAGGCTTACAATCATTTGTAATCATCGCCCCCACCTCTCAAAAGGCTTACGACGTTACAACGGATTCATCTTAGAATCCCACAATGCAAGAATGCAATCATGATGCTTCACATACAACATGACTCATGACACTCTTGACATGCATACATATTCACAATATAGTCATGCATTCATCACACACAATCCACATACATTCACATCAATTGTGTCAAACGGCAACCAAACATTTTCACACATAACCAAACACTTCAATTTACGGTTTATCGGAAAAGTCGGTTAAAAGTCGGCTAAAAATAATATTTTCCATCATCATCAAAAAGTACTCATCCACAGCTTCGATTCGATATAAATAACACTTAAATCCGATAAACAACGAAGAAGATATGTATATTTCAAAATAATGCGAAAACATAAACCGGAGGCCCGACACTACGAAACGGTTCGAAAATACTGTTCCAATTGGACCAGGTTTAGACCTCAAAACCATTTTTCCTAGAAAGAACATCTCGTTAGCTTCCCAACGCTTCAAACGGGGGTCAAAACCGACTTACGGTTCAAGAGATATGAATTTCCGAAGTTTCCCCGAAAAACCAGAATTTCTGTTTCAGCACAGTATGTATCGATACATAGGCTTTATGTATCGATACATAAAGACCTCATGTATCGATTCATAACTCGCATGTGTCGACACATGCTGTAGTGAAAATGCTATTTTCCCCAATTTTCACAGTATGTATCGATACATAAGGGTTATGTATCGATACATAAACCATTTCGTATCGATACATAGCTGTTATGAATCGATTCATGCTCTGTTTTTCTCAAAAAAACCAGATTTTTCAATTTACACCTTTGCTGCCATTTTCCCGAATCCCCGCAAACTCGACTAAATCAAACATTTTCACCGAAACAACCATATACGCCCAACCACCAAATACATGGGAACAATTTAGAACACATAAACGAAATTTCTACGACGTTCGATTTTTCGATTAAATTTCAACCTTTCAAAAACCAGAATTTTTAAACTTCACCAAATCGAATAAAAAGCACGCCATACGACGACCTAATCTTCCTCGATACCACTACGTAATTTATTTCGAATTCTAACCGTGAAAACATCGTTTTCTATCAATTTCCTATAATTCTACCTAAACGGAAACAACAACGGAAACATACCGAAAACTAACCGAAACATAACCAAACTTCATGAAACTTCAAACAGCAGCTCACATACATATAACCAACCAACACATGTATTTATACGACTTTTCGACCGTAGAAACATCGGTTTCTATCGATTTCGTCCAATACGACATAAACGGAAACATATGGAAAACCAACCAAAACATTCACACAAAACACATACATAATCATACACAAAGTTAGGATAATAATATTTCACACCCTTACCCGATTTCTCGATTCTTGGAAGCTTGATCTTGATGATTTGTAGCTTTTCTTCTTTTTCTCTTCTCTTTTTCACTCTTGCTCTCAAAATTCTGTTTTTCTCTCTTTCTCACCTCTAACTTTCTATTTCTATTCTTTTTCTTTCTTTCTTATACTTTTCTTTCTTTCTATTTCTTTATAGTTTCTCAAAATATCTACTAACTAACTAACTATCATTAAATGTGAAATATCTAAAATACCCTTCAATCTAATTTCCCCGCAAACTCTCAAAAACAGTAAAATCACATAATATGCAAACATAACATATTAACACACCAATATCACAAATAACATAATTATTGCCCAATTAAATAAAAGACCCAACCAAATAGAATCAATCAACACAAAAATGGAAATATCAAAATCGGGCTGTTACAGAAGGTATAGTGGGTACTATCCCAAAAATACAAAGATGATGCCAGTAACGTCGGACAGTAAGCGGATCCAGTCTTCGACGTCATAATTAAGTCGTAGATTCCTAAGTTCTTCCAAGTTTCTGCTTTCACTTTCTCTAACTTGGTTAACCAGTTCAAATAGAGGTCAGAATCCTTAAAATACGGGGTAGCCCTAAACAGCCTAGACCCATTATTCAGATACTTCAAATCCAGGTTCTTTAGGGCTACATTGTCATGGGGTTCAGATGTTACCCTGGTTTTGTCTTTCTGCCCTAGAGGTTTGGTTTTACGATATGATGGAAAGAAGTCACTAATGGCTGTATAATCTGTATCTAAAGAAGATAAGGGACCAGATAAAGCTAATGGTTTCCCAAAAACGGTGATAGGAATCAGTACCTGGGATTCGTAGATGTGTCTTTTCTCCTCCTTGAGAGGCTCAGGGATGAATTGTTGATTCTTTACCACCTTGGGTCCATTTAATGTAGCAAATGGAGGGAGTAGTGGTACGCCCTTTTGTCCTTTGAGCTTCTGGTTTTTCTTTGGGTCTTGAGTAGTAGCAGTTGAAGAAGCCATTGGTGAAAAAATTTGAAGAAAAGAGTTTGTTAAAGGTGAAGGGTTGAACGTTTTGGAAGAGAGGAGAAGGTGCGTAGTGGATACTGGGGAGTGAAAAAAAATAAAAGTAGTTTCTGAAGAAACTATTTATAAAGTGCTTTGGAAACACTAAAGGGCTCACTAATCATCATTAAGGAGCTAAGGCTAGTGGGACACGGGTCCTCCCAGGAGCCAAAGTAGGGGCGGTGGTAGGTGTCACCTATGTCCGCGATCTCCTAGACTATAGGAGAGGTTATGGTGATTTGCGGCTTAATGTGATTTCCGAGGGGACGTTTCAGTCATAATCATAATTGGCTGTGATGTCATAAATTTGATTGAAAAGAAACTGAATAGTTTCTTGGAACGTGGGTTAATCAGTTTTTGTTCGGACCCCTATGCATGGTCGAAAGATGGCGTCGAACGGACACTATAAAAAAATGCCCTTTTCTGCAATACTGTCGAAAAAGACATTTTTGGGGGGCAATTTGTTAGCTCATAAATTCGACGCCCATATGAAGTTGGAAGTGTTGATGGGAATGTTAAGCTCTTGAAGAGGTTTAGAGAAGCTTCCGACAGGATCTGTGTGATAGGTTTAAGTCGAAGGCGCTCGTAAGAGGAAAGGATGTCTTTTTGGGACTTAGAAAATATTTCTAAGAGTTGAAAAGGGCACCTTCGACCGAGAATGTTGATGATGTCCGACGCTGGGAATTCAAATTCAAATAAAGGAGGGAGTAGTTACTTTGGTTCACTCTTGAAGAAGGACAGGTGGCGTACATCCAAGTGATGGAAGCATGCAATGCGACACTTGTCATTCATTTATTATTTCAGGCAGTTTATAACAGTTAGTTTTAGGTATTATAAATAAGGGTTCTAGCAATAGGATTCGGGGTGTTGTGTTCACTTTGTACAAGTAACTCCAAATTCACTCAAAGTATCCGCATGTTGAGAAAAGAGTCTTGTGAGAATGTACGTGATGTAAACACCATTTATCTTTCAATGCAATTTACTTCAACCTTTCGTTAAGCTTTTATCTCCTATTTAACGCAAGTTATATTTCTGCACTTTCTATAATTTTCAACCTTTACTGCACGCCTTCGACTTTTTCTTTTTACCTTTTTTCAGTCTTTTAACTTAACATTTTAAAAACATTGTCTAGATTGTGCTTTCCACCAACTTTCTTTATGAGTTCTGTCGAAGTACTTATTTCCTTAGAATGTGCCTTAGATCAATTGTTAGCACATGTCCTAGGATCAATCTGATCGATCCTGTGAGTCACCGAAGTTAGATTTGGAAGATCAACGGTTGTTTACCAATTTTCACTGCAAACAGGGACCCACAGGCTTCCTAAAAGCATCCTCGCCTCCTCTTGGGCTTTGTACAAGGACCCTCCTGCTTCTTATAAGTTCCCATGCCTTCTCTTGGGCTTAATACAAGGACCCTGAAGACCTCTTAAAGGTATAGGACAGAACTTAGTCATCCTTCGCTAGAGCAGTCTTTCCAGTGTCAAATCTCAGACCAATTTTAGGGTTGATTCTCATCCCTTAAAGCACCTGCCTCCTCTTGGGCATCATACAAAGATAAACTCTTCCATACCAATAGACTTGGACAGTCTAATCTTGAGTCTCAAAGACATTCTCAAGTTCCCTACAAACATAGGAGAAACCCTGACCATTTTAATAAATCCCTAGCAGAGTTAAAACCCATGGGTTCTGAAACCCAGTCTTTCTCCTAAAATTCGCTAGCCAGGGTCAACTTATCATCAGTATAACATTATCTCAAATTAGAACCTCAAGGTATCTGATACCTCAACTCTTCTGTGATCCTCAGTGAGAGTTGATTCCCCGATTTGGACCTGCCTCCGGATCTCAACAATTTTCAGCAGAATTAAGCTTCTTTCAGCCTCCTCTTAGGCTTTGTATAATGATTTCTCCAGCTTGTTCAACCACAATCTTGGGCTTTGTACAAGACAGATAAAAGCACTCTCTTGTTGAGTCAATCCTCTTTTCAGCCTCAATCTTGGGCTTTGTACAAGACACCATATAAATTTTCTAAGCAGAGTCAATCCTCTTTTCAGCCTCAATCTTGGGCTTTGTACAAGACAGATAATACTCTCCAGCAGAGTCAAACTCTTTTCAGCCTCAATCTTGGGCTTTGTACAAGACACCTAAAATATCCTCAGCCGAGTCAGTAAAGTCTCGTTTTAGCCTCAATCTTGGGCTTTGTACAAGATAGATAAAGATTTCTTTCCCACGGAGTCAGTCTTTTTGTAGCCTCGATCTTGAGCTTTGTATAAGACACATATAAATTCTCCCCAGCGGAGTCAAAAAAAATCTCTTTTAGCCTCAATCTTGGGCTTTGTACAAGACAGACAAAATATTTCCCCGGAAAAGTCAACTTTTAGCCTCCTCTTAGGCTTTGTATAATGATATCCCCAAAAGAGTCAGTCTCTTTGCAGCCTCAATCTTGGGCTTTGTGCAAGACATATATGAACACTCTCTTGTTGAGTCAGCCCTTTTCAGCCTCCTATTGGGCTTTGTATAAGAACTTCCCCAGTGGAGTCAATCAATCTCTTAGCTTCAACCTTGGGCTTTGATCAAGGCACACAAAAATCAACATCCCTTCAGAGAAAAAATATCAAAATCTCTCTGTAGGAAGACATTTCTCTATTTATCACACTTCAAAACAGAAAATCAAAACAAAACCCTAATCCCAGATAACTGCTGTAAGTGGCACACTTTTTGATTCAAATATCCAAGCTATCGTCCATCTTTTATCCTGGTAAATCTCTTCCTCTTTCATCTAATTGCTGTAAGTGGCAAGCCTCTGGATTATTTACATCCACGCCATTGTCCCTCTCTTAGCATGGAAGATTCCTAAGGAAAAATGGCATTGCTCAACACTGAGTTAAAGTTTTCTCCTTCAGGACAAATCCCCTATAAAGGAAATTATGGCATTGTTGGATTCTCATGTCCCAGTTAAAGTAATCCTCCTTTATAAACAGTCACCCAACAGTTGTGATAAATAGATGAGATGTCTCCCTTTAGCGATGACAAATTCTCTCTCAGTCAAACCTTTTAGCTTCAATCTTGGGCTTTGAACAAGACACAAATACTCAACCTTTTAGCTTCAATCTTGGGCTTTGAACAAGACACCAAAACATTATCTTTTTCCTCCCATAGAATAGGAGGAACTACGATTGCTCTAATTTCCCTGTTTTCTTTTACGGGAATACGTAGGCATAAAATTACGAAATCTTAGCGAGCATACCAATCAAAAACTTTAGGTTTAGTACCTTCACACATACTAATCAAAACTGAGGTCCAGTACCTTACTAAAAACATCGAAAAACCCGAACATCAACAAAAGCTCACTCTCTCTCTCTCATATTTCCCAAGAAACTTTCCCAACCCATTTCCAGATAAACACCATCAAGTACAAAGCAAAACCTAAAACTAACAACCTGTGGATAACCACATATAGGATGGGTAATTGACAACTCCCCATTGTATAACATGACCTCGGACCCCCAATCTCTTTAAGCGTTTGTTCAGTTAAACATTCGCGTGCAAGGTTAGTTTTAGATAGCTTCCCTTTCCCTCCAGCTTCACGGGATAAATAAGAAATCAGAAAGTAGCACCTCACTCCTACCATTGCGGTGAGGAGAAAGCCATGGCGATAAGGTGGTTGCGTCACCGACAAAAATCGCACGCTACAGTAAAATGGCGACTCTGCTGGGGAGTGCCATTAGGATTTGTTTTACCTTAGTCATCATCGTCACCATTTTCCAACAGGAAAATGGTGACTCTGCTGGGGACGTCTTTGATCTGTTTAGGATTATAGATTAGAATTTTTAAGAGGTCTAGGATGTTAGTTTTAGGAATGAATATATATATATATATATATATATATCACTTTTCCTACTTGATATCCATGTTTATTTTTCTGTCAATGGGAATGCGAGTGATGTCGCATGTGGAAAGTTTGAGTGATACCTAAGATAGGTGATGGCAGAGACGGTCGGTCTTACAGGGAGTGAATCCCGAATAAGCTGTCCCGGTAGACCATCAAATCAGTGGAGATACCCTTTGCGGATTCAATGTCTAACGACTTTGGTTGTGAAAGCAGATTGTTCGATTGTGGTATCTATGAAACTGAGGATTTAGTAGACAGTAACCATGTGGCTATTTAGTAGTGCGGTAGCTATCAGAAATAGTTGTCACGCAATACTACAGCTCGCTCGGGTGAACCAACCTGCTGTTGTTATCCCAAGGGGGGTCAATGATTTTGAGTACAGGTACAAAAATTCACCATAGTACAACCTTTGGGGATGGGTAAAGCCATGACTCCATGCTCGTGACACTGAACCTTTGAACCCTTGTTTTTTCTATGTTTTTGTGTGCTGCATTCATGCATTCATTTAAAAAACTCTTAAACAAAGAAAATTTTATTTTCTCTTCTCTCCTTTTTTTCAAATTAAACTAAAACAATGATTGCAAATATCAGAGAAAGATATTGCGTTATGGATTTCGGTAGAAGGAAGACGCACAAGTACACTTTCAAGGTTCCAAAACTAGAGGATTTAAGAGGGTTGGCAAGGATGATCACCAACCCTGATGCTTTCAGAGCTTAGTACAGAGGACTGCTGTCTCTGTTAAGGGTCCATGTAGTTGAAGGAATCTTGTCTACGCTAATCCAGTTTTATGATCCGGTTTATCACTGTTTCATGTTCCCAGATTATCAACTAGCACCAACACTGGAGGAGTATTCTCACCTGACTGATTTACCCATCACTAATCAAGCTCCCTTTTATAGACTGGAAGAAATTCCAATGGATCAAACCATTGCAAGGGCAATCTATTTGGACGAGTCAGAAGTCAGGACTCACATGACCACTAAGGAAGGAATCCAAGGTTTACCGGCCATGTTTTTGGAAGAGAAAGCCCCGTACTTTACCAGTATAGGAAACGTTACTGCTTTCGAAGATATCTTTGTCCTACTCACATATGGGTTATTCCTTTTTCCCAACATCGATAACTTCGTCGATACCAATGCCATTAAGATATTTCTGATTGGAAACCCCGTACCTACCCTACTCGCAGATGCTTATCATTATGTACACTTAAGGAATTTGTACAGCGGAGGAATGATCACATGCTGTGTACCCCTGCTATACAAATGGTTCACTTCCCATTTACCCAAGTCTGCTGGTTTTTGGGATCATAAGAGTACTCTACGTTGGTCACAGAGAATCATGTCTCTTACCAACTCTGACATAGATTGGTACAATTAGATCTATGACGGGATAAGGATCATTGACAAATGTGGAAATTTCCCTAATGTACCCCTCATAGGAACTAAAGGAGGAATCAACTATCATCCAATTTTAGTTCGCCGTCAACTCAGATACCCGATGAGACATATCCCGCGTAATGTTCATCTGGAAGGTCTTTTCTTCAAGGAAGGAGAAAATGACAGGGCACTAAAGACAGAAATAGTGCATGCCTGAAAACATGTTCACAGGAAAGGAAGAGAGTCTCTAGGAAAACTGGACTGTATCTCTGTGGAACCTTATCTCCATTGGGTACAAAGTAGAGCCCTCAAGCTGAGGATGCCTTACCCTCGTCAAGAAGTTCTTCCGCTAAAGGAATATGTCCTTTATTTTATGTCTGATACGAAAAAACTCCAGGTCACTCTCAACAAAGTTCGACGGGAAAAGAAATCTTGGAAGAACAAGTACTGCATTCTCAATATAGAGTGTACCAAAATTCAGCAACTGTTAAAAGAAAAGGATGTTTTGATTAAGATATTAGAGTAACATGTTGTAGAAAGTCATGAAGACCGAAGAAACTTGCTCGCTCCTTTCACTTGGCAAAGGACCGACAACCCGCTACACGGCTGAAGAGCCCCAGTCAAAGAAAAGGAAAATACCAGAACCACCACCTGAGCTCTCCTCAGAGGGGACTCAGGATCCATAAGCTTAGAAATTTCCTTTTACAGCACTTTGTAAAATACTATATTTCCATTTCCGCAATCTTTCAAATTCAATAAAATGGGGTCTCCCCACTGTATGATATTTGCAATTTCTTTGTTGAAGTTTCTTTTTTATTAAAACAAAAAAATATATATATCATTGCATATCATTCATCATTCTCACATAACGCATTCTTCTTACCTTCGAATCTCACGTCTGTGTCACGATTCTAGAGTCAAACTGTCTCATTCGTACAATACTCGGGCCAATCGACAAAAGAAAATGGATGATCTTGAGGAAAAGAACAGAGAGCTGAGATAAGAAATCGACGCTCTGAAAGAAGATCTGAGGAAACTTCACAGTGACATGCAATCCCTGGCAGTGGCTCAGAGACAACAACAAAGGACTGTGATCTCGGAGATCACATCTACGCCCATAGTGGAGACATATGATCCTCGGTACAACATGCCTAAAGATCATCCCTGGGGCATGCCTATCAACTTTATCCCTGAAGGATATATCTCGCCGGTCACGGAAGACCCAGAAACTACAGCAGGAACCGCTGGGCCTGAAGGTTACAAACTTCGGGAAAGCGACGATGCAAGAGTCATGACAGCAACTCTTGAAGGTTACAAACTTCGGGATAGAGAATCACCAAAGGTCACCGCCGTAATGACCATACCACAACCCGTGGTACACACTGTCCCGGAAGGACAGATTCCACAAGTAATCTCTGGTGGAAATGAAAGTATGTATGACATAATGAATGAGTTCCGGGAATAATTTCTGGAAATGCAGAAGGAGCTGCATGTCATTTGCGATTAGGATTTATTTGGAAAGGACGTCTCAGACCTTTGTTTGGTCCCCAACGTGAAAATCCCGCACAAATTCAAGGTGCCCGACTTTGAAAAATACAAGGGCAACTCTTGCCCGCAAAGTCATTTGGTGATTTACGCTCGAAAGATGTCAACTCAGACAGAGAATCAACAGCTACTGATCCATTACTTTCAAGACAGTTTAACTGGTGCCGCACTCAAATGGTACAAGGGCTTAAACCGCACCAAGATCGCTACTTTCAGAGATCTTGGAGCAGCCTCCGTTCAGCAGTATAAGTATAACCTGGACATGGCACCAGATAGAGATCAACTTAGAGCAATATCGCAAAAGGACAAAGAAACCTTTAAGGAATATGCTCAGAGATGGCGTGAAATTTCCGCCCAGATTTGTCCCCCTCTTAAGGAAAAAGAGATGACAAAGATCTTTTTGAAAACCTTGAGCTCATTCTATTACGACCGAATGGTCACCAGTGCGCCCAGCGACTTCACCGAAATGGTGAACATGGGAGTACGCCTTGAAGAAGCAGTCCGAGAAGGACGTCTGGTCAAAGATACAGGACCATCAAGCAGTACCAAAAGATACGGTAGGGCTTTCCCTAAGAAAAAAGAGCAAGATATTGGTAATATCTCTCTCGGAAAGCAAAGGCGAAGGTATCAACTAGTAGCAGCGGTAACTCCTGCTATCAACCCTGCACCGGCTCCGACCTATCAACCTCAGGTTGCTCAGAGCCAACCAAATCAACAACAGTATCAGCAAAGGACACAACAGCCCCTTCAGTAGACTCGTCCACTGTACAACAATAACAACCGTACAATGCAACCACCAGGGTTCGACCCAATACCAATGTTGTACGCAGAACTATTTCCACTCTTATTGGTCAAGGGGCACGTCCAAGCCAGGACCCCTCTTACAGTACCGAAAAAACTGCCGTTTTGGTTCAAAGCAGATCAAACTTTCCCTTACCATCAAGGAGGACTAGGGCACAACATTGAAAACTGTCTCAACTTCAAGTCCGATGTACAGAAGCTTGTCAGAAACGGGGTCCTATATTTCAAAGATACAAATCCAAATGTTCAGACAAATCTATTGCCTCAACATGAGAAAGATGCAGTAAACTTGATAGAGGAAAAGTATAACCACAACTATCAAATTCACGATGTACTCCTATTGGGAACCAATCTGGTCAAGATACATTGCAGACAGAGCGGATACGGTCATGTACCATCTCAGAATTATCACCAGTGTGATATCTGCTCAAAGAATAATCAAGGATGTTCCGTAGTGCAATCAGCTCTACAAGAAAAGATGGATCTCAGGTGGATCCAAGATCACCGAATCCGTGAGGTCAATATGACTTATACAAATTCCAACATCATTCAGAACCACAAAATTCTGGAAATGAATGTCAACTTGGTGGCAATACACTCAAGGCACAGCCAACATCATGATCTGCCATGGCACGATTACAATTCTTGTCTGATCTGCTCAATAAACAATCAGGGATGCTCTTTTGTACAAGAGGCCCTCCAGCGTCAGATGGATCTTGGATGGATCCAGGATTACCGTGATAGAAGTCATTACCAAGTTAATATGATTCAAATCTTTGATATTCGCTTGATCAATACCAGTCTGGTATAATTACACGCTAAGCAGGCCAGGCTCGATTTTCTGGCTTCATATGATTATCAAAACTATAAAGTGTGTCGTAAAGACGACCAAGGATGCGCACTTGTCCAAAGAACACTTCAACACTTGTTGAACCACTGGTGGCTTCCGATTTATCTAGATAAAGACACACAACAGATCCGTATGACTAACGGGAATCCTACTAGGATAAAAGTCAGGATGTTCGATCAATGGAAATAGACCAAGTGAGGTTGCACTGCATACAAAGCGAACGTGACCAAGTGCCACCACACAACTATGAGTGCTGTAGAGTTTGCTCAGAGAATAACCAAGGATGCTACCTCGTGCGAGCAGCTCTTCAAAATTAGTTGGACCGAAAGGAGATCCGACCGTGTTCAAGTTCTGGGTCGATTAACATAATGCAAGACTATCTTCCTGATCAAAGCAAAGACGTTGTCTTAATCCCTAAACCGGAAATGGCCAAAGATGTATGCGCCATAATCCCTCTACTCCATGAATCAAGAGTTCCTCTTGATAGTATAAAGATTCTCAACCTCGAACCAATTGAGGTTGGCTACGATGGTCAGAAAAATCAAAAGGCTCATGTGGTTATCTATCTGCCAGGACCAATAACGTACAAATCCAATAAGGCTATCCCTTACAAATACGGTGCAATAACAATTGAAAATGGAAAGGAAACTCCATTACCCTCTGTCGTGAACATTACAGACATCAGTCGAGTGACACGGAGCGGTCGAATCTTCAACAGAGGAGTTGGAGAACCCACCAGAGAAAAGGAACCTCAAATAGAAGTTCCAAACCAACCAGTAGGGCAATCCAATAATCCTGACCTTTCAAAGAACAATGATGAGATGCTGAAGCTCATCCAGAAAAGTGAGTACAACATTGTGGACCAACTGTTGCAAACTCCTTCGAGAATCTCTGTCCTATCTCTCTTGCTCAGTTCCGAAGCTCACAGGGAAGCTCTACATAAAGTCTTAGAGCAAGCCTTTGTAGAACAAGATGTGACGATAAGACAATTCGACAACATCACCTCCAACATCACTTCCTGCAATAACTTAGGATTCAGTGATGAAGAACTGCCAGAAGAAAGCAAAAATCACAACATGGCACTTAACATTACGGTCAATTGCCAGGACGATGCTTTAGCCAGGTAACTGGTAGATACCGGATCAGCTCTGAATGTTATGCCAAAATCTACTCTGATGCGACTATCATTTCAAGAATCTCTGATGAGAGGCAGTGAGGTCATCGTCAAAGACTTTGACGGATCCAGAAAAACAGTTATCGGCGAAGCCGACCGTCCCATAACTATCGGTCCTCACACTTTCCAAGTCCATTTCCAAGTCATGGACATCCGGGAAGCATACAACTGTTTATTAGGAAGACATTGGATACATGAGGCTGGGGCATTCACTTCGACACTTCACCAGAAGCTGAAGTTTGTCAAGAATGACAAACTAGTCACAGTCTGTGGAGAGCAGGCCTTAATCGTGAGCAACTTATCATCATCATTTTGTGTAGAACCGGAGGAGGTTGTTGGAACCCAGTTCCAAGCACTTTCGGTGAGCAATGAAAATCAACCGAAAAAGGAACGTCGATTTCCTCATACAAGGACGCCCTCGAAGTAATCAAGAGTAACAATGCAAAAGGATGGGGACAACTTGTCATTCCTGCTGATAACAAAATGAAGAACGGTCTTGGTTTTTCCTCAACCTGTACCCAGACTGCTACTAACGACGAAAGTTTTCATCCCATTCAGGACTTCTTCCGCAGTGGAGGTTTCCTTCACCTAGTGTCTCAAGAAGTACCTACCATCAATGAGGGTGACTCCTCCGATACAGATGAAGAGTGGAAGTCATATCTCAATGAGGACGGTTATATGTCTCAGGAAGAAACGTATATGCCATTTTGCTATCCCGCGCAGAGTCCGAGATATATACCAAGATCAGACGTCAAGATGATGTTCGGAGATTGTGATCCGGAAGGATGTCGTGCTCCACCCAACTCATTAGAAGAGGACACTCTGATGAAAGAAAATTTTGACTATGACTATTATGACCCAATGGATGACTTGCCTATCTGGCAGCCGTACCCAGAAGACTTGGGGCAAAAAAGTCACCCAAACGATGCATGTCAGCTGAGCATCATTGAAAAGAATACCTGCGTCCCCACCAAATCATGGGATCATTACTCAGGGAATTCAAAAAATATCCAGCACAACGATGAATCTGCAAAGATTGCAGGACAAGATTTCATCAACTATGCTTTTCCCGAGGTCAACGTCATTGAGAAGGATGACTCCTCCAGTTCCAAGGAAGTATGGGACACCTTAGGATAACCGAGTGCCAAGTACGACTTCTTGGTCAAGTACATCGCTCCTGAAAGCTCTCGTATCAGGCTCGAAGACATCCAGCAACTGGATGGGGAGATCCGCCTAAGAATGAAAACACTGTACAAGATACAACAGAAGAGTTAGTCTATGACAATTCTGCCTGGGAGACAGACTCCAACGATCCTGCTCCGCTAGAAATCAACGTCATTTCTGAAGACAAACCAAGAAAAAAGGTACCAGACTTTGTGATTCACCAAGGAGTTCACCGCCAATGGGTTGCTGTCGATGTCCCGAAAATCGTTCATAAGTCTAAGTAATTGCCATATTTGTTTTAACCTTTCACCCTGCCCAGGTGAAACAGATGTTTTGATAGGTCTCACTTTCTGTAAATGTCCCTCTTTGCTTCGCCCAAAGCGACAAAGTTTTGTTTTATAGGGCTGTAGTTTCAAGAATCGACCAAATCATAAATAAAATAATGTCGTTATGTAATTTCCGCATTTATTGCTGTTTTCACTTTTTCGCTTTTTCAGAAAATGGTAATCCTAAAAAATAACTCAAAAATAAAAACAAGCATTTTTCAGAAAAATACACCGCACACACTCTTGCATTTCTCTCTATCTCTTTTAAAAAACAATCATCACGTCATGTAGATTGCTTGTTTCGAACCCCATTGAAACATACGATCCTATGCCTTCTCCCAACTTTGAATTCCCGGTATTTGAGGCCGAAGAAGAAGAAGACAAAGAAATTCCAGAAGAGATCTCCCGATTACTCAGAGAAGAGGAAAGGTCCATTGAACCTCACAAAGAGCTATTGGAAACAGTCAACCTGGGTTCAAAAGAAGAGAGAAAAGAAGTCAAGATTGTGGCATTGCTCAGTCCAACTGTCAAAGAAGACTTTATAAAACTTATCAAAGAGTTTCCCGAATTGTTTGCTTGGTCCTATCAGGACATGCCAGGGTTAGACACCAGCATCGTGGAACATCATCTACCGTTAAGATCAGAATGTCCACCAGTAAAAAAATGTTGAGAAGGACTCACCTAGATATGGCTATCAAAATCAAAGAGGAAGTGCAGAAACAGATTGACGCAGGTTTCCTCGCCACATCAGAATATCCTCAATGGTTAGCCAACATAGTGCCAGTTCCAAAAAAAGGACGAAAAAGTTAGAATGTGTGTAGATTACAGGGATCTGAACAAAGCCAGTCCGAAGGATGACTTTCCCTTACCGCACATTGACATGCTGGTAGACAGTACATCAAAGTTTAAAGTTTTCTCCTTCATGGATGGATTTTTGGGCTATAACCAAATCAAAATGGCGCCGAAAGATATGGATAAAACTTCGTTCATCACCCCATGGGGCACCTTTTGTTACAAGGTAATGTCGTTCGGTTTGAAGAACGTCGGGGCAACCTATCAAAGGGCCATGACTACTCTGTTTCATGACATGATACACAAAGAAATCGAAGTATATGTCGATGACATGATTGCCGAAGCTAAAACAGAAGAAGAGCATGTGACCTACCTATCAAAACTATTCGAGCGTCTGAGAAAGTACAAACTCTGGTTGAATCCTAACAAGTGCACCTTTGGTCTCCGATCAGGAAAGCTGCTAGGGTTCATCGTCTGCCAAAAAGGAATTGAGGTTGACCCTGACAAGGTCAAGGCCATTCCAGAAATGCCTTCTCCAAAGACTGAAAAACAAGTCAGAGGATTCCTGGGACGTTTGAATTATATTTCCAGATTCATATTCTTCATGACAGTGACATGCGGGCCAATCTTCAAATTACTCAAAAAGAATCAAGACTGTGTATGGATAGAAGACTGTCAGAAAGCCTTCGGCAGTATCAAGGAGTATCTGTTGAATTCGCCTACACCGTGTCCTCAGGAAAGGAGACCTCGTGCTCAAAAAGATACAATCATTCCTCACTGATTCCCGGGGCAAATGGACTCCGAATTACGATGGCCCCTATATGGTCAAGAAAGCCTTCTCAGGCGGCGCCTTGAGACTCGCAACCATGGATGGAGAAGAATTTGCCTACCCCACGAATGTTGACGTAGTCAAGAAATACTTCGCCTAAATTTAAAAAACGTCTCGGTGGATTGAAAACCCGAAAGGGCGGTCCAGGCAAAAATTAGAGACATAAACAAAAATCATCCCGATGGATTGGAATTCTCAGAGTACAATCCAGGCAAAAGTTAGGGATTAATGGCAAGTAACTACGTCTGACGAGGTTAAATCCCCAGCAGCAATGCCATCCATCAGGAAAACTCTAGTCAAGGTCATCTTCGACAAAAGCTCAGGATGTCCGGAATTCAAAGTTTGGTAGAAGGATAATGGTCGTTATGTTTCAATGTAGTCTTTTTCCTTTAAATTACCATTTTCTAACTTTGTAAATACTCTATGGGATCACGCGCTAGGCTGATTTCCACCCTATCAATAAAATTTGAGCCCTAGTGCTTTTGTTTGTAATTCTTATTTGTTTTAGCTTTACAGAATGACATTTTTAACATGATCAATGATTCTTGAAATAAAACAAAAATGAATTTTCTTGTCGAAACTTTTCTGCTTTTTAAATAAAGATGGCAATTCTTTTGACTATTGAACATTGAAAGAACATCGATCGCTTCTCCGAAGGTGGTTGAACCTCAAAGTGCAGAATCAAAGTACTCCTCTTAAACCAGTACGCCTGAATGAAGGATCAACCGTGTTAGATACAAATGTTCCATCTGACATCCCCGACAGAGTTCTTACCTCTTAAGACCGATTGAACAATTCTTTCTCCCCACATGGACCGTCTTTCTTAAGCAAGACAGGATTGCTATTTTGAACCAGTGATGCTTTTCATCCCCCACAGTGGCCGAGTATCCAGTCGTGTTCATCTATTAGTCTGTATGTCGCGTCAGTTTTGTCAGTATATACATACATACCTCATGCATTATTGATTCATACTCATATTCATATTGCATCACTGTCACTCTGGTCAGTCCTACCCCCAAGTGGTAAAGTCCTCTTAATCAATCAAGTTGTCATTTCTTTCCTCGACATAAAATGTTTTGTATAAACACTCTCTCCCCAGTTTATTTCTAGATTGGAGACGGTCCTTGACCACTTTGATAACTTGAGCCTCTGAAAGGCAAGAAGACATTCGACAGATGTCACTCTTCACCATTGAAGATGATATTTTCTCTTTCCCGGGTTAAAGAAAATCCCCAGAGAAAGCCTCGTAACTAAAGACTCTCAGCAACACATTGGTTTTTCTCCCAAAAAAGTCAATGTTAATGAAGTCATCAGCACCTCAAAATTGGATTATGATGCTCCGCAAGTGCACGGATTTATCGAAGTAATATAAAAGATTGTCGAACCCACAGAGACCAATGTCGACTTACTGTACTCTATCGTTGCTTTGTAAAGCTAAGGCTATGATTAAAAAGGTACGAATGGAAATATAAACGCTACTTACTAAAGGTTTGAAAATAATACTAAAATAAGACCGAAATATGATTTCCGCGCACCTAAGGGACTTGTTGAAACAGGTACTGATTATGACTATACTACCATTCCGTAGGAAATGCCAACTTAAAGACTCCATCTCACACTCTCGTGCTATTGACAAAAGTCACGCCTAATGACCCCAAGATTTTGCTCTCGCTCACTCGGTAATTAAAAGACGCATTTTGAAAACTAACAAAGCCTAAACGAAGCCTAAAGCGCTCTCGCTGTGTTTAGGATCGATGCTCAGTGTCTACTATCCGGTGCGTACCTCAAACTCTCGCTCTATCGGACACACCTTAATGCATTTCTCACTCTCGTGACAAAACACTGTTAAGCAACCCCTCGCTCTCACGACAAAGTTACCTAAATTAAACTTAGACACTAAAACCAGAATATCAAACAATCATATTTTCGTACTTAAAACATCTACGGAGTCCCGTCGGTAACAACGGTTCTCATACGACGGTCCCAAATATATTTAACCAGACATGTAATTAAACATAAACAAACTAAACATGATAAACATAATTAAGGACAGCATGCTTAAACAATTATAAAATGCGATAACAGTAATAATAAAGCGATAAAACAAAGAACCTGTAAATGACTTGAAATAAATGCGGGAATTGAAATAGAGAAAATGGGACTGAAGTAATCTTCTATTAATATGACGGCAAGGTTGTTGATCCGAGAATACAGTACAATAAAGTGGCAAAAGGAAAACGATTGCGACAATCCCTCGATGCGAGTTATTGCCGCTTTTACAAATAATTTGTGCCTAACAACTAAAATGCGATTCGGCAGCGCTTCTGCGCAACTTCCGGATCTCCAAAACACACACCAGAGGGGTCTATAAATAGGAAAATCTTTGCTCCAAAAAGTTGTCTTCGAATTTGAATTTGAACTGAACAAAACTGCCCAACTGCTGCAGGAAATCTGCTCCCGCGCATAATGGCGATCACCGTTTGCAAATGGCGAACGCCATTTGTTTGAAATGGGATTTCCCTCTTTTTGGGACATGGCGAATGCCATATGGTTCCCCTTAGGGAATGGAGAACGCCATTCATCTAGAGGAAGGCAGAAAGCTCCAATTCTTCTCTTTTTCAACTCTTTTGCCAATGGTTCTTGTCCTTTTCTTCGATCAAGCTGATATTGGTCCTGAAAACACAAAGTAAAGAAAAACATAAGTAAATGATAGAAAATGCGATGAAGACTCGATAAAAATACGACTAAATATGCACGAAATGAATCGAAATAACCTATACGAAATCGAGTCATCAAACTCCCCCACATTAAGACTTTTGCTTGTCCTCAAGCAAACTCCCAATGCGAATAAAAAAATAGGTAAGCACGGTGTTTCGACTCGTAGGCACAACGGAAACGATTAAGCATAAGGTTGCTAGGCTAAAGCAGACAGATATGTACTAAATAGTGAAAACAAGAGTATTGTAACGACACGACTCCACAAAAGCGAACAAAGAATTCTTTCCTATGCAATACCGGTTCAAATCATGATATTATAACTCGACCTACGGACTTCGTTCTTATTCACCTCTCTTTCATTCTCGCGCAATCACATTAAGCCCGTTATCCTTTTGCTTACATGGTAATCGAACCTGTTAGTGTGATCTCTTATTCAACAATTTTTTTTCTTTCTTCTTCTTTTTTTTCTTTCTTTTTTTTCTTTCTTTTTTTTCTTTTTTTTTTGCTTATGAATTTCAAGATTCTGATCCTTTGGGCTAAATGGCCGGGTGAGGACCACCTAGCTTAGTTAGAACAGGTCTTTAATTCACATTTTTTATAAAAACATGTAAACAAAATTTTGAGATCTTTTTGAGATCAACACATATTTGCATCGGTTCGTTACTTAGTTCGCATATAAGATGGTGCTGACTGCTAAGATAAACTAATCAAGAGGCTACTTTTAAAGAAACTAAGAACAAGGTCTTGGCATAATATGTATTTAAACTAATATTGCATACTTGGGAACTCTAAGGTGTAAAAACGGTACTGATGTTGACAAAACTTTCCCAAGTCTGCCTACTTAGCCTAAATCAAAAGATAACAACCTATACTAAGTGTGTCCTGCCATTGAGTCAAAAAATTTTTTTCTTTTTGAAATTGGGGAATTTACAGACTAGGCAAAAACATAAGGTAAATAACGACTCAAGCGTGCATATGACTCGATAACAAACAAATGAAACAAACTAAACTAGAAAAATGGGAAATAACATAAAGCGATAAAATTGAAAGCAGTAAAGTTCCTCCCCCACGCTCGAATCAAACATTGTCCTCAATGTTTCGATAAAAGGTGGAAAAGGAAAGATAGAACCTGTGTGAATGCTACTGCATGCCAAATCCTCTCGGATCCTCTCTTGTTGTCCATGTCTTCGCTGGCCACTTCTGCTTCGGCGGTGGGCGCTTTGAGATACCTTCATTTGTTGAATTTTCTCTTTTTTTGAAACAACTCATAGTGCTGCCTGTTTCCGGAGGAAGTACCTGCAAAAAGTGTTAGAAAAATACAGTGCGGTATCAGTGTCACCACCAGCAGAGACATTCACAGGAATGTCCGTGGGCACCTAGAAGAAGTTGGGACGAGACAAGCAATACATTTCTTTATTTCCTACAAACATAAACAATAAAAGTAAAACATTAAATTAAAATCTCGTGGGTTGCCTCCCACGTAGCGCTTTGTTTAACATCGATAGCTCGACGGCTAATAATCTTCGGTTTCCATGGCCACTTATCAAGCCATCTCACATATCCCTCACCTTTTCTTTTCTCTCTCCTGTGGGGCGGTTCATTCTTTTGAACTTGTGGTGGCGGTTCTAGATCTATCCCAAGTATCAACTTTTCAAGTTTGGGCTTAGTTATTTCATCCTCTACCTCAAAGGTTAACCTTACCCTCTTCACTCTAATGGTGTCCCTAGTTTCAAGGTCTTCTAAATTTCTCTTTTTAAGCAGGACCTCAGACAAAGGTGCATTGGAGTGAATATTTTCCAATACCTCCACATATGTTTTGGATTTGGAGTCTACCTTAACTTCTACAAACCTTTGCGGGAAAGGAATTGGTGGGGTATAGGGAAAAGGACCAATGATAGGTGCATCTTTCTCTACCTCTTCGACAACCTCCCTTTCGGATGGTGTCGGTGGATTTTTCTCAATTTCTACACTTTTCTCACCATAACTCTCCTCAAATTCATTATCACTCTCCCTAGGATTTTCTATTTGTTTTTCACTACTGATAGTTACAACATCCACTTGTCTCTCAAGGAAGGGTCCTATAGGTGTCTGTGCTAACAGAGAGATTTGAGTCTCCAATGCCTCAGTGTGAGTCACGAGGGACTTGATCACAGTGTTCATATGCCTAAAGGTTTCATAAGTTTCGAGATGTTGTATTCTAAACTCTTCATTCTGGAGAGTTTGCGTCTCCACAAATCGTTCCATCATGTATTCAAGCCTAGAGTTAGTTGTTGTTTCAATGAAATCCTCAATTAATGTTTCGAGGTTGGAATTATGGGATTCTTATGGTTCCTTAAAATATTGGCAAGGGTAATCATAGAGGGAATTTGGGTGAGAGTAAGTTATTGTTGCATTGAAATCCTCCATCAATAATTCAAGGTCAGGATTATAGGATTCTTGTGGTTCCTCAAAGTATTGGGAGTGGTAATTGTAAAGGAAATCTGGGTGATACATAGTTGTTTTTTTTTTTCAAATAAGAATGCCTTAGTCTATACGGTGCAACAAAGGAATAACAATATTGACCGTTGGTCCCCGGCAACGGCGCCAAAAACTTGATGCTCCGCAAGTGCACGGATTTATCAAAGTAATATAAAAGATTGTCGAACCCACAGAGACCAATGTCGACTTACTGTACTCTATCGTTGCTTTGTAAAGCTAAGGCTATGATTAAAAAGGTACGGATGTAAATATAAACGCTACTTACTAAGGGTTTGAAAATAATACTAAAACAAGACCGAAATATGATTTCCGCGCACCTAAGGGACTTGTTGAAAATAGGTACTGATTATGACTATACTACCATTCCGTAGGAAATGCCAACTTAAAGACTCCGTCTCACACTCTCGTGTTATTGACAAAAGTCACGCCTAATGACCCCAAGATTTTGCTCTCGCTCACTCGGTAATTAAAAGACGCATTTTGAAAACTAACAAAGCCTAAACGAAGCCTAAAGCGCTCTCGCTGTGTTTAGGATCGATGCTCAGTGTCTCCTATCCGGTGCGTACCTCAAACTCTCGCTCTATCGGACACATCTTAATGCATTTCTCACTCTCGTGACAAAACACTGTTAAGCAACCCCTCGCTCTCACGACAAAGTTACCTAAATTAAACTTAGACACTAAAACCAGAATATCAAACAATCATATTTTCGTACTTAAAACATCTACGGAGTCCCGTCGGTAACAACGGTTCTCATACGACGGTCCCAATTATATTTAACCAGACATGTAATTAAACATAAACAAACTAAACATGATAAACATAATTAAGGACAGCATGCTTAAACAATTATAAAATGTGATAACAGTAATAATAAAGCGATAAAACAAAGAACCTGTAAATGACTTGAAATAAATGCGGGAATTGAAATAGAGAAAATGGGACTGAAGTAATCTTCTATTAATATGACGGCAAGGTTGTTGATCCGAGAATACAGTACAATAAAGTGGAAAAAGGAAAACGATTGCGACAATCCCTCGATGCGAGTTATTGCCGCTTTTACAAATGATTTGTACCTAACAACTAAAATGCGAATCGGCAGCGCTTCCGCGCAACTTCCGGATCTCCAAAACACACACCAGAGGGGTCTATAAATAGGAAAATCTTGGCTCCAAAAAGTTGTCTTCGAATTTGAATTTGAACTGAACAAAACTGCCCAACTGCTGCAGGAAAACTGCTCCCGCGCATAATGGCGATCACCGTTTGCAAATGGCGAACGCCATTTGTTTGAAATGGGATTTCTCTTTTTGGGACATGGCGAACGCCATATGGTTCCCCTTAGGGAATGACGAACGCCATTCATCTAGAGGAAGGCAGAAAGCTCCAGTTCTTCTCTTTTTCAACTCTTTTGCCAATGGTTCTTGTCCTTTTCTTCGATCAAGCTGATATTGGTCCTGAAAACACAAAGTAAAGAAAAACGTAAGTAAATGATAGAAAATGCAATGAAGACTCGATAAAAATACGACTAAATATGCACGAAATGAATCGAAATAACCTATACGAAATCGAGTCATCAGATTACATCACATGGCATTTCTCTGAGAAGATCTCTAGGAAAAAGTATGATGTAATATCCCGAGCAGAAAGCAGTCCCTCAAGAGACTCGTTTTCCCTGGTATGGTCAACAAATGGCATCTTCAATAGAGAAGTTTGCACACCTCTTCAACTCAGACGAATGGGTTCCCCAGCAAGTCTGACCTTAAAACTTTTTTCCATCAAATGGCATCTCCCCGGGAAAATTCGGCGAGAAGTTTGATGAAAACCGCGACACATAGCGTCCCTTGTCAAGGAATGAACTTGACGGGAAAAAAAACACTTAGACCAGTTCCTTGGCTGAAGACCAGGATCGAGGGGAAGTTTATTGACAAAAGAAACTTAGACCAGTTCCTTGGCAGAAAACCAGGATCGAGGGGAGGTTTATTACAAAAGAAACTAAGACCAGTTCCTTGGCTAAAGACCAGGATCGAGGGGAAGTTCATATTAGAAACTGAGACCAGTTTCTTGGCTGAAGACCAGGATTGAGGGGAAGTTTATTTAAGAAACTTAGACCAGTTCCTTGGCTGAAGACCTGGATCGAGGGGAAGTTTCACCCTTTTCTAAGCATCATTGATTAGCAAAAGAAGATGGATGAGCAAACTGCCATTCATAATCACCATCAAAATTTCGAGTATTCCGATATTTAATCCTCTTGCACCCCGAATGCCCGAATACCTTCGCCATTCACACCTTTGGGTCCAAGAAGATTAAATAGGGGCATCTGTCATACCCCAAATTTTGACCACCAAGATTTCCCATCATTGTGCAAGTCATCATCATAATATGGATATACCCTCATGCCTCATCAATCTCCTCAAAGATGGTTGAGCATTCACCACAATCAAGAATTAGGGTATCAAGCCCTCTCAGAACACTTAGACAAAGGATCAATCAAGAAATGACATGATCTTCAACTTGTCTAACCTCTCAAACACCCATAAAGGATCAAGAGGACTCCCACATCAAGAATCAAGCACAAAGTTGCAACATTCCAAGTAGATCAAGCCTCAAGATCGCTAGTGTCACCAAATTAAGGTTTTTGTTGACCAAGGCCTCCAGATGGAAATTTTTCATCTGGGCATGAGCCAATACTTTAAAGAATAATCCAAGATACTCCAAGGGACCTCATGGACCCAATCATCAAGTCAATTTAGCCTCAGGGGATGCATTCATAAAAAAATCAGGAATTAGGGTTTCTTGACCTAATTCACCCCTAAGTTGACTTTTGGGACAAAACATGAGCCAAGACCTCAAGACATGATTTGAGGGCCTCAAATACACCATATTGATCCATTTACAATAATTGATTGATCCAAGAAGCTTGATTCACAAGTTTCAATTTCATCAAGACCATAATTAGGGTTTCGAGGGAAAAGTCAACTGTATCTTTGACTTTTAACCAAGACATGTTCCCAAACCTTGGGACATGATTCAATATACCTTATAACACCTATGGAATCCATCCATTAGGTTTGATTTAGGTCAAGGACTTGATTTCATAGAGGATCACACAGTTTGGATTTTATCCGATAAAAAGTCAATTGTGCACAAAATCAAGTTTGACTTTTTGGAATTTTTCACAAATATGGTTCCCTTAAGTCAAAAACAATGTTAATGTATGATATTGATCATCATCCATCAAGAAAAATCAAGAAAAGTGAGGTTTCTTGCAAAAGGGGCAACCTTGAGAAACCAAAATTTTTCTAAGTTATGGAATAAAAGTGGTTTTGGTACCAACTTCCAAGGACCATAACTTGAGATCCAAGCAACCATTTTGGGTGATCCAAAGCTGGATTTGTAGGTATTGCTACACTCTACAAAAGATTCAACTACCTCAGACTCCAATTCTTTATGGATTTTAAGTTATGGAGTGATCAAAATGACAAAAACATGAAAATAACACTTTTTCCAACACTTAGTGAAAATCTGCTAGTTGCCAGCCTTGAACATCAATGTTCATGAGGTTTTTTTAGTTGGATCCAAATAGTTTCAAAACAAACTATGACCACACATGTTTTTTATCATATGAGGGCTTTCTAAAAAGCACAAGAGCCTCCCATAACTCAACCTGAGCAGGGAGATATGAATCCCTCAAAATCACCATTTCCAACTGTCCTAGGCAAGGCAGATTTTGGCAGATTTTGTTGTTTTGCTCGATTTGGGAAATTTGAACAACTCCAAGCCTTGTTATCATTTTGGACACATCTGAGGATAAAACAAAAGGAGAATGATCTGATCCCCAAGCCTCCAAAGTCCAAGAATCTACCTTAGCCATAACAAACCTAAAAAGGCTAAAAAGGTGTCAAGACTCCAATTTTGTTTCAATGCATTCAATGGATACACCAAGGTGGAATGGACTGACACATTCCTAACTGAATGAGTCAAGGATCAGCACTGAATCATAGGACCATAGGCATGTGCCCTAACCTCAAGTCAATGGCTAGAGGAGACTTGAGATTCCTTTTGCTTGACATTGGCCAAAGGCCTGCTGCAGCTGCCATTCACTATTGCTTGCAAAACAAACTTGCTATACTATAAATAGAGCTCATTTGTGCTCAGTTTGAGTACACCAAAGCATTACAACACTTGCTTTCCTCAAAATCTATCTCTTTAGGCCAAAATGCCTTCTTTTGCAAGGTATCTCTGAGTTTTTGAGTTAGAGAGCAATTCCACCACATCTCATGATCCAAACACCTCTAATATGTTGTATCTAAGCTGTTCAAACACTCACTTGTGACCTGAAACACCAAAATCACAAAGTCAACCTCCAAAACCTCAAAAATTGACTTTTCTGCATTTTCTAAGCCATGCCTTGATTCAGTCACTTACAAAACCAAACAAAGCCTCAAACACACTCCAAATATCATCCTCAAACTGTCCCAAATGGTTCCCCTCATCTCAAACACCATTTGAGAGAGTTGACATATTGGTCACTTTTGCCCTTTTTGCAAGAAAGTGCCACAACTTGTTCTTGAGGATTCCAGTTGGTTATAATCATTCTAAAAGCTTCTAAGGGATCAATTGAGAGTGTCTAAAGCATCAAATTACTTCTGGCACAAGAAACTTGGCTGATAGCACAAAAATCTCCAAGAGGCAAGTGCATGACAACTTGAACTCTTTGAATCATGCATTCCTTTGATATCCATTGATCATAAACATCTCATACATGTTGTATATGTTGTGTTTGAACCAATTTGCCATGTAATTCTTGCCTGTACCATGAGATAGCATAGAACATGCAAAAATAGGCCTATTTTGAAATCACTATCGGATTTTGAGGAGGAAACATTTTCTGAAAATTCCAAGGGCACCATTGGATTCCTCATGAAATTCTAGGTCAGATGCACATAAATTTTGTCCCAATCCATGGAGAAATGAGAAAGTTAGAGGCTTCACGTAAATTGCCCAAAAGCTTGTCTTGCCTTGCCCAGGCCTGGAAACAAGGCATGCCTTATGAATTAATGGGGTGGTTTTGATACACGGATGTATCACCACCTCAGTGGTAGCGCGCATGTGTGTTTGTTATCAAGGTCGTGGGTTCAAACCCCACCCAGACCATTTTGCCATTTTCCATATTTTTGCTATTTTTTTTCATATTTTCATGTTTTTGTTAATTAATTGAAAATTTTATTTCTCTCTCAATTTTAATTATTTTTTATTGGTTATTTTTTTGAAAACTCCCAAAAATGTTAAAATATTTTATTCCATGAAAATTTCACAAAAATATTATTTATTTAATATATTTAATATTTTTGTAAAGAATTATATTTTTTATTTATTTTTTAAACATTAAAAATATTTCTTTCTCTTGGTTTTGCAAAATTCAAATGATTTTTAAATCATCCCATGAATGAAACATGATTTTCCCAAATATAAATCCAAGATCACAACCTTTTTTCACATGTTTGATTATTTTAATTGAATTTTTATTCAATTAAAATACATTTTAAAACCAAAAATTAGGGTTTTGATCACTATCACCCTAACAAATCTTTTCAAACACTTTTGGGCCTCTAAAAGAGTGTAAGACCCATTCCTTGTACATAAAAACCTTTTGGGCCTCTAAAAGAGTGTAAGACCCATCACTTGTATATAAAATAAACTTTGGGCCTCTAATAGAGTGTAAGACCCAATCCCTTATAAATATAAAACCTTTTTTTGGGCCTCAGTCATTGTATAAGTCCCGATACGATTTTAAAATCTCGCCGCGATCCTCGCTTTTCAAAACATTTTCATCTGGGCCTACCCTTTGTGTTGTAAGTCCTATTTCTTTTCTTTTTTAAAACTTTTGGGCCTCTCCTTGAGTTGTAAGACATATTCCTTTGTACAGAAAACCTTTTTTTTTTGCCTCAATCATTGTATAAGCCCCAGTACAGTTTACAAAACAACGGTACGATTACTGTTTTTCATCTGGGCCTCTCCTTGAGTATAAGCCCCAATCTTTTCAAAAACAACTTCCCTTTTGATTTAGGTTCAAATCCACAGTCGTTATCAAAACTTTCTTTAATTTCTTGAACAACTAACCATACAGCTGTTACAATGGAAGCTTGCTCACCTGTAAGTTTTATCAGCTTTCATTTACTTGCTTTCATATATATATATAATTGTATTATGGGAAGTTTGCTCACCTGTAAGTCCTTCTTTCATATCCTTTTAAATACTTTTCATATATCACCTGTATATATACTTGTATATCTGCTTAGAGTTTTCTCCGACAACTAGGTCTAGAACTAGGTAAAGCCAGTTGGTCGCTCTTTCAATACAGTCAAAACTAGATCCCCATAGGATTTCCAGATATAGTCTTGCCTTCTCTTGGGCTTAAACAATATGGAACAAAGAGAAAGGCATTATTCCCGGTGAAACTTTTCTCAGACTGTCACTATTAGAAATTGTCAAAGAAATTCAGTCCCCCAGAGAGGAATAATTCTCGATGAAACGTCTTTTGAATTTCTTCAAACCCTAGAACTGTTCACTAAAGGATTAATTCTCAGTGAAACCTTTCTTGAACTTTTCTTAGGTTTGGGACCCACAGGCTTCCTAAAAGCAGCCCCGCCTCCTCTTGGACTTTGTATAAGGACCCTCCGGCTTCTTTGAAGTTCTCGTGCCTTCTTTTGGGCTTAATACAAGGACCCTGAAGACCTCTTAAAGGTATAGGACAGAACTTAGTCATCCTTCGCTAGAGCAATCTTTCCAGTGTCAAATCTCAGACCAATTTTAGGGTTGATTCTCATCCCTTAAAGCACCTCCCTCCTCTTGGGCATCATACAAAGATAAACTCTTCCATACCGGTAGACTTGGACAGTCTAATCTTGAGTCTCAAAGACATTCTCAAGCTCCCTACAAACATAGGAGAAACCCTGGCCATTTTAATAAATCCCTAGCAGAGTTAAAACCCATGGGTTCTGAAACCCAATCTTTCTCCTAAAATTCCCTATCCAGGTTTAGCTTGTCATCAGTATAACACTATCTCAAATCAGAACCTCAAGGTATCTGATACCTCAACTCTTCTGTAATCCTCAGCGAGAGTTGATTCCCCGATTTAGACCTGCCTCCGGATCTCAACAATTCTCAGCAGAATTAAGGTTCTTTCAGCCTCCTCTTAGGCTTTGTATAATGATTTCTCTAGCTTATTCAGCCATAATATTGGGCTTTGTACAAGACAGATAAAAGCACTCTCTTGTTGAGTCAATCCTCTTTTCAGCCTCAATCTTGGGCTTTGTACAAGACACCATATAAATTTCCTAAGCAGAGTCAATCCTCTTTTCAGCCTCAATCTTGGGCTTTGTACAAGACAGATAATACTCTCCAGCAGAGTCAAACTCTTTTCAGCCTCAATCTTGGGCTTTGTACAAGACACCTAAAATATCCTCAGTCGAGTCAGTAAAGTCTCGTTTTAGCCTCAATCTTGGGCTTTGTACAAGACAAATAAAGATTTCTTTCCCACGGAGTCAGTCTTCTTTTCAGCCTCAATCTTGGACTTTGTACAAGACACATACAAATTCTCCCCAGCGGAGTCAAAAAAATCTCTTTTAGCCTCAATCTTGGGCTTTGTACAAGACAGACAAAATATATCCCCAGAAAAGTCAACTTTTAGCCTCCTCTTAGGCTTTGTATAATGATATCCCCAAAAGAGTCAGTCTCTTTGCAGCCTCAATCTTGGGCTAGGTACAAGACATATATGAACACTCTCTTGTTGAGTCAGCCCTTTTTAGCCTCCTCTTAGGCTTTGTATAAGGACTTCCCCAGTGGAGTCAATCAATCTCTTAGCTTCAACCTTGGGCTTTGATCAAGGCACACAAAAATCAACATCCCTTCAGAGAAAAAAATCAAAATCTCTTTGTAAGAAGACATTTCACTGTTTATCACTCTTCAAAACAGAAAATCAAAACAAAACCCTAATCCCAGATAACTGCTGTAAGTGGAACACTTGTTGATTCAAATATCCAAGTTGTCGTCCATCTCTTATCCTGGTAAATCCCTTCCTCTTTCATCTAATTGTTGTAAGTGGCAAGCCTCTGGATTATTTACATCCACGCCACTATCCCTCTCTTAGCATGAAAGATTCCTAAGGAAAAATGGCATTGCTCAACACTGAGTTAAAGTTTTCTCCTTCAGGACAAATCCCCTAAAAAGGAAATTATGGCATTTATGGATTCTCATATCCCAGTTAAATTAATCCTCCTTTATAAATAGTCACCCAATAGTTGTGATAAACAGACGAGATGTCTCCTCTTAGAGATGAAAAATTCTTTCTCAGTCAAACCTTTTAGCTTCAATCTTGGGCTTTGAACAAGAAACAAATACTCAACCTTTTAGCTTCAATCTTGGGCTTTGAACAAGACACCAAAACATCATCTTTTTCCTCCCATAGAATAGGAGGAACTACGATTGCTCTGATTTCCCTGTTTTCGTTGACGGGAATACGTAGGCATAAGATTGCAAAATCTTAGCGAGCATACCAATCAAAAACTTAAGGTCCAATACCTTCACACATACTAATCAAAACTGAGGTCCAGTACCTTACCAAAAACATCGGAAAACCCGAACATCAACAAAAACCCACACTCTCTCTCATATTTCCCAAGAAACTTTCCCAACCCATTTCCAAATAAACACCATCAAGTACAAAGCAGAACCTACAACTAACAACCTATGGATAACCACATATATGATGGGTAATTGAAAATTCCCCATTGTATAACCTGACTCCGGACCCCCCAATCTCTTTAAGCGTTTGTTCAGTTAAACATTCGCGTGCAAGGTTAGTTTTAGATAGCTTCCTTTTCCCTTCCAGCTTCACGGGATAAATAAGAAATCAGAAAGTAGCACCCCACTCCTACCATTGCGGTGAGGAGAACCCCATGGCGATAAGGTGGTCGCATCACCGACAAAAATCACACGCTACATCAGTGTCATCTGTGAAGTTCTCAAAAGGTCCTTATCTTGTCCTTAAATATAATCAAGGTGTGTAATTCTGGGAATGGCTTCATAACCAATTTCAATGATCTGTTCATTGGAAAACGAACTGATGTTCAACCAGATGTTGAAACATCATTCTAGAAGAGTGTGTGTAGAATCTTGTTGATCCAATGAATGAACTTCTTGGACAAAGGAGTGATGTAGCATTTGCTCTAGATGCTAAACAAATGTGTGTTGATCAAAAGTGTTGGGAATCTTCTTCAGATTGGACTTGAAGAGACATTTGGTTTGCAGTCTAGGAAGTCTCTATCCAAGAAACTTGTTATGGATATGTTTGCTGGTGGAAGTGAAGATTAACATATGATCATCTTGATGAACATTCTTTGGGTCAGTTTATTTCTGATCTAAGCGCATAGGGGTGCAGAAGCTATGTTCCAGTATCTCCTATAGGAGTATGTGTTCTAATTCCTAGTGGAGGACTGTTAAAGGCATCTCAACCAAACTATATGGAGGTCAAAATCAAATATCTAGGACTTTTTCTCAAATATCTCGAAGATTCTTATACTCATAAGAAGCTAGATTTGTGTGAACCTGCGTGTGGATATTCTTTTCAAATAGAATAGTCTCTGGCATGGATGATTATGTTGGAGAAGGGGACTTAAAGAAGCAATTGATCAAGATGGTTTTTCAGAAGACTGGTTGTTATTTTTCTTAAAACATGATGGAGGTTGTTTACTCAAACTTGAATATAAGTTTCAAGTCTATGAAAACATGGAACTCTTGTTCTGTCGAGGTCGAGAAATCCTTCAAGGTGGGATGAGCTTTTCAAAAATTATGTCTAGAGCAAGGAGAAGTTAGAATCGGAAGGTCTAGTTTCTCTGGTAGATCAAAAGATCACTCTTATGGAACTCTGATTGATCATCCTTGTTGGGAGCTGTGTCAAATAACCATAGTTATTTATATACTCAAGGGAGGTTTTTCTTTTGCTTAGGGTCCAAGAAATGTGTGTCATCACATGTTTGGAAGATTTGATCTTGCAAGTGATGATGTTCTTGACTTTATGAAGGTCTGTGCAAAAGGGTAGTAGACAGAAAGTTAAAGGAAAAACTGTTTATGTCCATGCCTTGGTGTGTGTAGAAGAAACCCCAAGGGGCTTAAGGATGATTGATGTCTCTAAAACGTCAGATAGATTATTTACACATTCTGTTTCAGGTAGAAGCTTCATGAGATGCATGAGAGTTTATTTCCCTCAGTGGTTTTCTGATTCGTGTGAAGATTAAGTCGATACAAGTGTGTATCATATTAAGATCTTCATGTGTACCTTAACGAGGTGTAAGAATTTCTATGCAAATGGTAAGTCCCGTGATTGGTGTTTTAAGAATCAAAGTACATGGCTCCTATGATTGAGACTGATGTCCTAAATGATGTCAGAACATCATTCCTGCTATTGGTTATTCTTGGAGGATGACTTAGTTTGATTTTTAGCTTTAGAGCTATATCTATTCATTGTGGAGTATGGTGTAGAGCTACTGGTCAAGACTGTGTGGATTCTGATTATCTGTGAGTAGATGGTAGGTTCCGCTGGAAGTATCTCTAGAAAAGATTGTATCAGGCTGAATCTTGAGAAGGAAGCAGGCTGAGGATGTATCTCTCTTCATTTAGAGAAGGGGTTTGATGTCTTTCGAGTGTGGATGACATCTTGGCTAACCAAGGATTTAAGAGAATTTGTATGTCTCTTTCGGGGATGTGAGCATTCCAGGTTTGTTTGGATTTATTCTCAAAGAACAAGGTTGTCTATAGCTGTAAGATTCAAGATGGATTTGTACAGTGTATGGATGTGTTCAGGGGGAGAGTGATCAATGGTGTTATTTGGTCTCAATCCAAAAGTTTATTGGTTATGGTACAAGGATTGTGATCCTGGAATTTTCTCACTTATGAGCATGAAGATGTTCATGTGATTCATGTGAGGTTGTGATGTTAGACAGAATGTCTTGCCATCGTGGCGTGTTGATCCTTTAGCTTAGTAAGTTCTGCTTGTGAGTTTGAATTATTAAGGCTATTGAATTATTTCAACTATGTTCATGATTCTTAGGAGAGACCTGAGAAATAGGATTGGATATTGTATGGGAGAATTTATTTTTCTCTGTAGATTGGGATAAGGTTCATGGGAGCTTTTGTTGATAAATGGGAGATGTTACACATAATGTCTTGACATCATGGTCAGGTTTTTCTAATTCTGGCTGAAAGGAGTATGCTTGGAGTTCATTGGAAGGCATTGTGACTATGCTTCAAAGTTTACAAGAGAGAGTAGACAAGGTCTGACTAGGTGCCAGGACATTATTTAGGACTCGTGTTTGTTTACAAGTGGCTCTATGTGGATGGTGTTCTTTGGACGGTGGAAAACGTGCCTTAAAGAGGGCGTACAAAACATGTTTCTTCGGTACATGCATATTCTTTGGACGGTTCTCATTAAAGAAGAAATAGTAAAAACTAAGTTGGCCGGTGCACATTCATTTTTGCCGAAGTTATCTTCCTCAATTTACATTCTCATTGAATTGATCTTTGGTAATATCAATGGCTTGTTAATTCCTAAGGAAACTGCTCTGGTATTTAAAGGGGGTCTTTGGTTCTTTTGTCTCAGGTTGTGTTTTTGTTGTGTCATGATTTTATGCCATTTGTCTGGGTTTGGGTGAATACTGTTTGGGTATGGAATTGTGTTGGATACTTTTGTCAATTTTTGGCTGAAAAGAGGGAGATATGTTGTGTGTCTATCTCAGTTATGTGATGTTCCTTGCAACACATGACTGATCTTCATTTGTGTCTTGAGTCCGTTCTTGTAGTTATTTTGCAAGGATGTTGGATAGGATGTTCTAACATCTTGTCTGTGTCTCAGTTCTTTTAGTTCTGAGTCTTCTTTTTGTGTCTTGTGATTTGAGTTATGAACACAATTGTGTCTTATGTTTTGAGTTATCTGGAGTTGGGGTTTGGTCCACTGAGCCTTGATCTGGATAATGGAGGATGGTAAATTAGGACTGGTTTTGAGGGGGAGTGTCTTGTATCTTCCTCCTCATGTACACCAGGGCAAAGGGTACACGTCATACAACAGGTGGTGTGTGCTGTGTAAATCATCCGAACAGGTGTACAGGAAGAATGAAAGCTTCTAGGAGTCACATTATTTTCTGCTAAACTTGTCATAGGCCGGCTGAAATGACTTCAGGACTTTATACTCTTTCTACTCCATGATTTCCTAGGATTATTGTACAAAAGGAGTTTTAGCCAAAATTTGTCAAAAGGGGGAGATTGAAGGCTCTAAGATTTGACTAAATTTTGGTAAAACATGATGTTGAACAAGATGTTCTAATATGAAGAAATCTGTAAAGAACAACATGTCGAACAAGATGTCCTATCTTGAGGACTCGACATCTTGGTATGATACAACAGGTTTGTTACAGATCTGTTCCAAGCTTTAAGGCGCAATCAGAATATGGATCAAGGAATGATTGGACAGAGATTTCGAAGCCCATTAACAGCTGAAGATTATAAAAGGAAGACCAAAACCTAAGGCAAATCACTAGTCCTTGTTAAGACTTTTGTAAAGCAAAAATAAGGGTTTAGGGTTTTGAGAGTCGTGTGCTTTTCTTGTCTTGTAAGTCGCCATTTATATCGGTTTGATACATTGTGGTAGACATAGTTTTTCATATTCAGAAACCCGTAGGTAATGAATTATATATTGTTCTTCGATGAAGTTGTTAAGCAAATTCAAGTATTAGTGTTAGTTAAGAGTATTGACTGAATATTGTGTTGAAAGGGTTGTCTTTCGATTGAATAGTTTGATACAGTCACCGGAGGTTGTGACTGTTAGATATCACTGAGGTGATTTAGGAATTGAGATGAGTTTCTCTTATCTAGATGGGTTTCTAGGTAGAAGTTTCACTGGGTAGGGAATTAACTGATAAGTTACCAGAGGTTGTATACTTAGAATTAATAGTACTGATAGTGAATTAATTCCTGGCTTGGTAGCTTCCAGATATAGGTGTTGTTGTACATCAAACTGGGTCATCATAACTTGGTGTTATTTATTATTCTGCTATGTATAATTCAGTCTATTCTTATGCTCCAAAATATATGTCTTAACATATGTTGAAACATCTGTCATGACACTGTTATGACTTTGAGATATCAGAATGTTCTTGTTATGTCCTTGTTTAGTAAAGCATAGATCAATATCTCAACATTTCTTGGGACATATGTTATCTGTATACCAGAATTTCACACATCATCTGATGTAATCACACATTATTGCACCCTTGCAGGCATGTGTCTTGTTCATTGAGGTCTGCTTGGGCCTGCTTCACCTCTGACTTTTTCTTGTCTAACTTCTCTTTCGACTTCATTGGTTGGTTCTTCACATAAGATTCTCACTAAATCCTTCTTAACATTCTCAGTCAAATCCTATTCTTTAAGTTCATCTATGATCACGTCCCTGCTAATCACAACTTGCTTGTTCACTAGGTCGAACAACTTGTATCCTCGATATCCTATCAAGATCATTTGACATGACTTTTCATCAAGTTTTCTTCTCAACTGATCTGGCACATGTCTATGTGCTATAGATCCAAACACCTTCAAATGACTTAGGCTAGGCTTGACACCAGCCAACAATTTTCTGGCGTAATTGCTTTTAGCCTTTTCGTCGGACATCTATTCAAGATTGTCGTAACCCAAAATTTGACCTCCTCTTTTGCATTTTGCATAAGCATGAGCATTTGCATCGCTGGTATACGCAGTATCACTTTTCTCTCGGTGGTTTTGTTTCAGGAATATTTAGGTTTTCAAAGCCCGATTAATTATATCATCACATCATCAAAAAAATAAGGGCTTCCATGCCTATACATCAAAGCAAAAGGTTGAAAATCGGAATCATGATCATATCACCTTTTTTTAAGCAAATTGGGAAAATTTTGGTTGTGTTAATCAATTAACCATTTGCTAGTGCAAAATGGTTAATCAATTAAACCTTGTAAAATTGGTAAATTCTACTGCATTTTCATGACAACAACTTTTCCTCTACTCTTTTAGGGTCTATTTGGTGCTAGCATTGTGTGGAATTTTCTAGAAATTTCTAGACATTTCTAGACATTTCAAGACCTTTTAAGACACTTCAAGGCATTTATTCCAATACATCACTTTGAATCAAGACTACCATGTAACTTCATTTCCAAGCATGAGGACCATTTGATTTGGACTTGCATTGGGATTGCTCCACTGAGTTAACCAACTAACTAACTGAGTCAACTTCCAACTCAGTGAATTAAGTGCAACTAACTCCAAAGCAAGCTCAAAAGCACACTCCAAAGCACATCCCAAACCTAGCCTATTCCAAAGCTAGCCTCTATATAAAGAAACTCTCACCATTTCATAAGAGGGCTTGAACCATTTTCACAATTCTTCACTCTTCACTCTTTCATTTCTCTCAATTTTCTCTGCATCTTCTGCAATTTCTACACATTCATCTTCATCTTCTTCCCAAAACCACACTAGAGCTCAATTCCACCATTGAAGAAGAATGAATTTCACATTGAAATTTCTTTCTCTTGAGCTTAAACCTCCATCACATTGCATTTCTTCTTGGATCTCTGCAATTACAGCAACTCCCACTTTAATTCAAGTGTTCGATTCAATCGTTTCGGTGCAAATTTGATTTCAGAGCTTTTATCGTATTTTGATCGGTTTCACTACGATTTAAGCACAAGCTTGGAATTCTTTGGTTTTCTTGGCTTCTTCTCACTACATTTCACTCACAACAATCACCAAGGCAATTCTCCGCCTTGTAGGTTGTTAACTCTTCCTCAATCTACTGTTTCGATCACTTTCGCACATTTCTGATGTAGTTTCGTTAGTTTTTCGGTGTTAATTAATCGTGTGATCGTTTGATCTTTGATCTCTATGTTTAATGCTTCTAATTGATGATTAACTGCTTCTACTTAATGTAATTTTTGTGCACAAATGCATGCCATAACATGTGGGTGATTGGATAAGTGATTAATTGCTAGAAGTGCTTTTGAAAACTGATTTTTTTGCCACTGCTCTAGGGTTAATCGATTAACCATTTGCTTGTGCAAAATGGTTAATTGATTAACACCTTTGTTTCAGCAATTTTCTGTTGTTTTTCAAGGGTTAATCGATTAACCACTTTGCACTAGCAAATGGTTAACCGATTAACATTGAACCAGAATGCCATTTTTGCCCATTTTCAAGCTTGCTTGATCTCTGATAAGTGCAAATTGTAGCTATTTTTTATATAAGTTTTGTTGCACTTATCGATACTTTTTGTTAATATCGTTCGAATAAACCCCGCTTTGTTTGTAAATACGTGTACTTTACGTTATAGTGTATATATTGCGTATCGTATAAATATCATTAAGTTTAACTGATTTTCTTTCATTTTTACAGGTATTCAAGCAAGAATATCTTGTCATATTCATAAAGAGCATTGAATAAGCTTTCCAACGCCTCCGACCGTGCGTCAATCCGAGTTACGGTTCAAAAGTTATGGTCAAAACAAGTGCTGGTGTGCTGTCAAGTTCGCTTTGCGAACTTCCCAGCGAATGCTCCCAGACTTATGGCAGTAGAAAAAGGGACCAAATTTCGCTTTGTGAACTTTCCAGCGAATATTTGCTTTGCGAACTTTTGCAGAATTGCAGAGGCGGTTTAACTGTTCTGAGGCACTCAGGTGCCAATTTTTGAAGTTCGCTTTGTGAACTTGACTGTTTTTTGAAATTTTATTTAAGTCATTTCATTCATTTTTTAGGTGATGGTTTTGGGTATTTTTGCTCCCAACTCCATCAACTTCATTTTTTGATAGTTTAGAGCTTAGAAAAGCATCAATGGAGGTTGCAACTCGACGATTGGGGGTGGATGATTCTTGGATCGTGATTGACACCGCGAGAGATTTTGATTCCTCTTCTCTCTTCCCTTTGTAGTTTCCATTTTTTGTGAGGTTGTATGCAAGTTTACCTTTATTATATGTATATTTATTGCTCATGGTATTGTATAAAACTCATTTTACAAATTAATGTTGATGATTGCTTTCTTTATTTGGGTTTGAGTTGCGGTAGACATATCCTCTTTGAATCCGGATTTAGGATGAACATCTATTAGGTTCTAGATTATAGAGATAGATTTAGGCTTAATATTCACTTGGGTATCGGAACTTAATGCTTCCGTGTGGTCGAGTTGCGTGAGACATCATCGATAAGGCAATGTGGTTGTTCTCTCAACTTTGCATTAGACATAACCTTTGTTGTGAGCGATACGTGATAATGTTGACGAGTGATTTAGGTTGCGTGCAACTGGGTAGTAAGTTTAAGTATTTGATAGGGTAGATGAAATGTAAACCCGAGAGTTCTCTACTCTCCAAAGAATGAATTCTTTTTATGTTCATAAGTTTTATTTCCCGCATTTAATTTAAACCCATTTTAAACCCAAACTCTATAACATTTAAATTGTCGAACGGCAGGTCAATAGCACCGATCTCTGTGGACATGATAAATTCCCGGAAAAATACTTCCAAATCTTTTTGTTGCTTGCCGCTTTACCGCTTCAACAAAATGGCGCCGTTGCCGGGGATCGGTGTTTTTATTGTGCCTTGCATTGCGATAGTTTCGATGTTTTGGAGCTTTGTACATAATTATTTATATTGTATATATGCTTGTATAGATACTTGTTTTACTTTTATTTTCCATTATGTTTGTTCAACTGTTGTATACATTTTGTTCCCGTAACGTTTGTTCAAGTGTTTGGTTAGGACACTTGCTTTTGGTTTGCGCGGTGAGGCATCACCATGGCATGAATGGAGTAAGTTACTAGCAAAGCACAGTAAAGGCGTCGAGCTTACGACGTAAAACAAGCATGTTTTATCGTTTTTTTGTTTCGTTATTACTTTTTCATTATAGCTTAGGTAGTGTGGTGAACATTCATTAAACAAGTTGTACTCGGATTATTCGTAAAATTCCCAAATCTTCACTTTACAACTTGTTTAATCCAATTTCACCCGGTCTTTTAGTTTGTTTCTATTAATAGTTTTTGTTTTTATCTAAAAGCTTGTTTTGAGTAGCTTGAGGAAATTTAAGGTGATGTTCCAAGTTTGATCGTTTCAACTTGCGGATGTATGGTAATGATATTGTAAAGTTTTGTACACGTCCAAGGTATGTGTTTATCGCTTTCTAGACTTTAGCATATTCATGATACTTAGGCATTTTTACAAACTTCCATGCCATTCATTCTTTTGTATACTTGTTCTTGTTGTGAATCACTTTAGTTCCCAAACTTTTTGTGAGGTAGCTTTCCATTGTTCATATATGCGTGGAGTACCAACATTCTTGTTCTAACTGGATTTTATTATGCTTAATCTTTTGTTTATATTGATTATATGAAAGCATGAAAATGATCAAGTCATTTTGTTTCATTTTTTAGCACAACTACCTAACCAAATAGTCATTCACCTTGTGAGCGTGTGATCATTCGTAACCCCTTTGTGATTTTCTATCATTATCCATGTTGTTTGAACTTAATGCTTGTCTATGAGTATTGAATTCACTTTTTGTATGATTTTGATTGATTCTTGAACCCTCAACTTTGTGTTGTTGTATGAATTTTTACCTTGCCTTAGAAATTAGGGAGTATTCACATGATGATGTGGTTGAATTCAAGTTGGGGAGAGAATGATTGTTTACTCATTGGTTGGTTTCTATAAGGTTGAAAAAGAAAAGAAAAGAAAATGTGAAAAAGAAAGAAAAAGAAAATCCTTGAGAAAGGAAACAAAAAGAGTTCAAATAATTGTGCTAAATAAGTATTGTGTTTGTGTAACACTTGGGATTTTGGAAGAAGTTGATTGGAATTTTGATGCTTGAGCCTTTGTGAATTGATCACTCCCTAAGGATTAGGCAAGTTTTTGTTTCAATTACCTTTAGAAATTGCCCATTGTTTGTTTACCCGACCACGATACAACCTTGAAAGCCCTTGTGATTCTTGCCTTTGTTTGTTTAATGTGAATTTTTGGATGAATGCATAATTTAGTCTTTTGTTTGCAAGATTGTTTTGTGAGTGAAAAGTACCTCATTTTGTGTTTTTCATCTACCGATTATTGTTTTTGCTAGGTGTGATTCACGTTTGAACTTGTGTTGTTTTAGGATGTTTGACATGATTTTTGTATTTTACATTTGTTTCGTGACTATGTTATCTTCGTAGTTTAGTGGTAAGTATTTACTTTGTGTGTACCGTTTTTCATTTGAACCATTCATTTGTCCTTTTTCAAAACCTGTTGATTCGTGATTCTTTGGTTGTCACTTTGTTTCTTTGAGTTGTTTGATTCTTGTTTGAGGACAAACAAGTTTAAGTTGTGGAGAGTTGATAAGTGCAAATTGTAGCTATTTTTGTATATAAGTTTTGTTGCACTTATCGATACTTTTTGTTAATATCGTTCGAATAAACCTCGCTTTGTTTGTAAATACGTTTGCTTTACGTTATAGTCTATATATTACGTATCGTATAAATATCATTAAGTTTAATTGATTTTATTTCATTTTTACATGTATTCAAGCAAGTATATCTTGTCATATTCATAAAGAGCATTGAATAAGCTTTCCAACGCCTCCGACCGTGCGTCAATCCGAGTTACGGTTCAAAAGTTATGGTCAAAACAAGGGCTGGTGTGCTGTCAAGTTCGCTTTGCGAACTTCCCAGCGAATGCTCCCAGACCTATGGCAGTAGAAAAAGGGACCAAAGTTTGCTTTGCGGAATTTCTAGCGAATATTCGCTTTGCGAATAAAAGTTCGCATTGCGAACTTTTGCAGAATTGCAGAGGCGGTTTAACTGTTCTGAGGCATTCAGGTGCCAATTTTTGAAGTTCTCTTTGCGAATAAAAGTTCGCTTTGCGAACTTGACTGATTTTTGAAATGTTATTTAAGTCATTTCATTCATTTTTTAGGTGATGGTTTTGGGGATTTTTGCTCCCAACTCCATCAACTTCATTTTTTGATTGTTTAGAGCTTAGAAAAGCATCAATGGAGGTTTTAACTCGATGATTGGGGGTGGATGATTCTTGGATCGTGATTGACACCACGAGAGATTTTGATTCCTCTTCTCTCTTCCCTTTGTAGTTTCCATTTGTTATGAGTTTGTATGTAAGTTTACCTTGATTATATGTATATTTATTGCTCATGGTGTTATATAAAACTCATTTTACAAATTAATGTTGATGATTGCTTTCTTTATTTGGGTTTGAGTTGCGATAGACATATCCTCTTTGAATCCTGATTTAGGATGAACATCTATTAGGTTCTAGATTCTAGAGATAGATTTAGGCTTAATATCCACTTGGGTATCGGAACTTAATGCTTCCGTGTGGTCGAGTTACATGAGACATCATCGATGAGGCAATGTGGTTGTTCTCTCAACTTTGCGTTAGACATAACCTTTGTTGTGAGCGATACGTGATAATGTTGACGAGTGATTTAGGTTGCGTGCAACTGGGTAGTAAGTTTAAGTATTTTATAAGGTAGATGAAATGTAAACCCGAGAGTTCTCTACTCTCCAAAGAATGAATTCTTTTTATGTTCATAAGTTTTATTTCCCACATTTAATTTAAACCCATTTTAAACCCAAACTCTATAACATTTAAATTGTCGAACGACAGTTCAATAGCACCGATCTTTGTGGACACGATAAATTCCCAGAAAAATACTTCCAAATCTTTTTGTTGCTTGCCGCTTTACCACTTCAACAATCTCCTTTCGTCATTTCACTTCCATGGCTTGATATGCTTGATATTTGTGGATGTTTTATTAGCTGTTTGACCTCTGTTTGAAGCATGTTTGCAAACTTTCGATGCATGATTTGTTGATTATGGAATTATTTGCATTTTTTACATTTTATGAGCATGATGCTTCTTGCACACCTTTGTTCACATGATAACATGATTTGCGAGGCATGCTAATTGACATTTGGTACTGCCTTGCAATTTCATCCTTGATCATATTAAGTTTGTTCTTCATTGAGCAAATTTAATCTTGTATAATCAATAATACGCATGTTGCTTTGATGATCTTCTGATCCGTATGGAAGATTGTTGGCTTGATCATTTCCCTCGATCGATTAGTCAAAACCTTATTTAGATTAGTCAATCTCCCATTGCTTCTCTCTCTAGGATCATTTAGAGTTTTATTCTCTTTATCCCCTGTTGAGTCGGAGGTCTGCACGACGCACTGGAGCACTGTACAAATTGGTGTTGTTACTCTGTCGGTTTCAATCCCCGCACTACCTTCTGAGTGTTAGAGAAGGGATGAGGATAGAGTTTTCTTACCCTGATTCTTACTATTTCTGGTAGGGGCATTTTACCCTAAACTTAGAATAGTCATCTTTATTCCTAGGCTGTAGTGTTTCTCAATCCCCAGTCGAGTCGATCCTTGATCACTCTTGCCCTTTCAATCTCTCTTTTGATCAATCACCATTTCCTTGGTTAAGATCTTTGTTGTAACGCCCCGTTTTGTCTTATTTATTTAATCGAGTCGATTTTATTATTTTTGTTTTTATATTATTTTATTCTTGACTTTTATTTGGCAATATATTATTTTTCATCACTGGTTATGTTTTATCGCGTTTTGAGAGCGTTTGGGAGATATTTGAGAGTAGGGGTAATTTGGTCTTTTTAGGGGTAGATATTTTCATTTAAATAGAAACATAGAAAGAAAAAGAGAGGAAAGAAAAAGAAAAGAAAAAGAAGAGAAGAGAAAGGAGAAGAAAGAAAGGGAGAAGAGGAAAAGAGTGGAAAATCGAAGATTCATCCGTTTAAAGCGCGAATAATCGGGTAAGAGTGAGAAGTTTCAATTATATCTTGCTTGTATATGTATATGTGTATGTTTTCTTGGATTGTTTTGGTTATTTTCTCTAGTTTCCAATTCTAGGTCGAAATGAGCAAAATGGTTAGAAATCGATGTTTTCACGGACGAAAGTCAGAATAAATCGCGTAGTAGAGTCGTGTGATGTTGGGTCTTGATTTAGTGTGATCGTTTGATTGAATCGAGTTGAATTTATAACTTTTGAGTTTTTGGTATATATTGAGGTTTTTGTGCAAATTGATGTTGTGATCGAGTAAATGTGGTTGGATATGTCTGGTAATGTTGGTATAGGTTGATATTTAATCGGGAATGGTTGTTTGCGTGTTTTTCAGCGGTTTCGATCGAGTTCGAATTTAGAATTCAATGATAAAATTATGTTTTAAAATATTTCAAAAATGGAAAATGTGTTGGATGGCTTTTTAATGGTGAAAATATTGTAGTACGTTGAATTCTGAGATCGCAGCTTTTTACGGAATCGAAATCGGAGGTCCGTAAGGCTTCCGACGGTAAGAAAATGCATTTTTCTGGGTTCTGACACGGGCCGTGTCACACAACACGGGCGGCCGTGTCAGACGTGTCAATTTGCGGCCATTTGGGATTTTTGGGTGACACGGCCGTGTCACGCAACACGGTCGGCCGTGTCAGGCCTGCTGTAGGTTTTTCTTCAAAATTGTTTCGATCGTAACTTTTGAACCGTAAATCCGTTTTGGTCCCCGTTAGAAAGCTAACGAAATATTCTTTCTAATAAAAATGGGTTGGAGGTCAGTAGATGATTTATTTAAGTCATTATTTTGAAAAAGTGTTAGTTTGTCGGATTTTTACCGTCGTATTGGTGTGCGAATAATGCGTTATCATGCAATATGTTTGTGGATATGTAACGTGGAGCTTTTATGTGGTGTATATGATGTAAATATACATGATGGAATGTTGTGATGATGGTTTGTGGCCTTATGGCAAATATGTGTATTGTTTGGGTTAAACTTCGATGCATGATTAAATGATGTTGTTATGATGCGTTGTGAATATCCTTTGTGGTGTGAATCTCTTGTGGCATGAATTGTGATGATTGTATGATTGTTGTGGTATGTGGTATGTGATGAAATGCATTGTTTGAATTGTTTGCAATGCATGAATGTGAGGATGTTGAAGCATGTGACAAGTTGTTGTAATTGTTGTGGTTGTTGATTTGTGGCCTAAGGGCAAGAATATGCAATGTGTGGTATTTGATTATATACGCATGATTATGGATGTGTATGTGGGTGCAATGTGAATGTCATGAGTCATTGTATGCCAAGCATCATGATGTGCATTGTTGAACGTCCTGAGTGACGGTTTGGTTTCCGAGGGAATCTGCTATAACATCGTGGGCCTCGAAAATATGAGGCGATGCCTGAGGACTTAAAGCGATGGGTATAGACGATTGTGGGCTCCTTTGGAGACTTAAAGCAATCCTTAACGTCGTGGGCCTCGAAAATATGAGGCGATGCCTGAGGACTTAAAGCGACGGGTGAACATCGTAGGCCCGACGGGGAGTTACTTGAGATTCTCAGTAACGAGCGATGGTTCCAATAGTTCTTGAGTGGACTAATGACGTGACATGACGTGACAAATGGAAGTCGGTACCGCATGGCATGTGCATAGAGTCGTGGTGTCGATCTATGTACATTTGCATAAATCATGAATTAATTGTGCATGGAAATGTGATTGTGATTGATGAGATGAAATATGTGCAATTGTATTGAATGGTATATGTTTGATTGGAATATGTGATTATGTGTGAGAATTGTGAATGGATGCATTATGTGTGGAAAATCATGATTTGATTGATTATGTGTGGAAATTGTGCATTGAATTGTTATGTGTTGAGATTGTAATAGCATTGGTAATTTGATGTGCATATGTGATAAATGCTATGACTTGGTATGCCTTATGTGCAAATGTGTGATTATGTTGGTATAATTGTCATATGCTATGTGGTTGGATTGTTAGAAATATGTTATACATCTGTGGCTTGCTATATGTATTGGTATGTGATGTGTGAGGTGAGAATAACTGTGTATGTGATGTTTATGTGTTTTTGCATATTATTATGCAATCTTGGTTTAGTTGTTATTTCTCACCCTTCTGCTGGAATATGCTTTTTATGGCATAGTGCAGATTGTCAGCTTTAGAGGCGTGGAGGCTGTTGTGGAGATTAGTCCTCCGTTCTGTTGTTGGTCTTGGTGTCTGCTCTGATACGTAGCACGGGAGTCGGGGAACGATTATATATATATGTATATAATTGTTGAATATATTTTGTATTACTTTTGTATTTATATTTTGATGTTATAAAACCATTTATTTGTAAAACAAGTCGGTTATGGATCTTTCCGCTTTATTCCATAATTGACATTTCCTTTTTTGTGGAAAAAGTTTTCCCTTTGTGGGTACTCTATTTTATGCTATGTATCAAATTTATGAGCAGAGATTGTATTTTATTTCTTTAAGTGTGACATCCCTGTTTCCTGTCGGAAAAACGAAATTTTTAGTTACTCTGATTTATATTTGTATTATTTATTCGCGAAGGGAATTGGGGTGTTACATAAGTGGTATCAGAGCAGGTCCGTCCGTCTGGCCAAGTTGTTGAGTCTGTTGGTGTGACAGTTGAATTTTGTCGGTGTTGTTTGTCTCTTAGTACGTGATATGTGTGTGTAACACTGTCAGTACTTTCTGGTTTTGGTAATCCTTTGTCTTCAGGATTGAGAGTGAGATAAGTGGGGGAGAAGCTGGTACTTCTCCAAGTTACTTCAGTTGTGGAACATTGGCTCAGTGTGTCGTTGATTGCAAGATTGTAAGCGTTGTTTGGACAGTGTTGTTCCCGGTTCCGAAAGGAATGCGGAGGTAAGGTTTATGTCAACTAAGGATTTGTGCCTTAGGTAGTTTTGCGCACAGGATGCAAGAAATGCTATTATAGTTTGGTAAAGATGGTTTATGCCCCATCATGATTGTCGGTTGTCTATTGACAAATTGAGGAACTGATCACCCTTAATCTCTTGTTGATAGCAGACGGAAATTATGTTGGATGGAATAGGCGTGTCTTTCCGGCTTTGATAGTGTGTGCAATGAATTGTTTGGAATTTAAGGAAATGATTACGGATTGTTTTGATGAGTCGGTGAAGATGCTAATATTGGAAGATGAGACAGATTAGAGGCGTTGGTGTGTTGGTTCAATTGGGGAGTTTTGAGAGAGAATGATTGGGCATCGTTAATGGTGGTTCTCAGAGAGAAGAGTGTGAACTCAAATTGGACGAAGGTAATGATTTGAGGTTTGGATCTTCTAAGTAAGTAGAAGAACTTTTAGGACGTGAAACTCAGATGGAAGGAGTGGTTGGAAGATTTACTGGAAAAGGGATTTGTGAGGCCAAGTGTGTCGTCTTAGAGAGCTCCAGTATTGATAGCAATTCAAGGAACCGATGATTGAATGGAATAACAAGCATGATGGGTATGAAGGTATCGAGACTATGGACATCAAAACTTAGAGTTCTGGTGAGGTTTGAAGTCTTGGGAGTTTTAAGGCATTAATGGAAATTTTGAGAGAACCCTTAGGTATGGATGTAATATTTAAGAGTTCTTTTTGGTTGGTTGTTGCTAAATGTTGGAATTTGTGGAATTTGGATTGTTAAGAGAAGAAATTGTGTATACATTACTGACAGTGGAGTAAGGTAACGATTAAGAACAAGTGTCCACTTTCATGGTTAGATAACTAGAATGGTTTGGTTGAGTTTGAGTGAAATTGCAATTGTTGGGAATGTTTGATAAGAGTGGTGAATTGTGTGAGCTGAGGCTTTGATCGATTTAATGTGACTGGTTATGGTTGTTATCGTTGGGATAGGCTGTTATGTACTCGGTTAAGCTTGTGTGTGAGTAACCAGTTACCCAGGGAAAAGAATTTTTGCAAGAACTTTAAGAATTTATATCTTTTGGAATTTGTTTGGGCATTACAACGTGCAGTGATGTTATTTGGTGTTAGTAAGAAATTTGTAATGTTTGTGGAGTAGAGGAATCGTATCTTCCATATTTATTTGGATAAGTTAGTAATGGCTTTGATTGAGGATATTTGGATCTGTTATAAACTCAGAGGAAGAACATGTAGAGTGTTTGAGAATTGCATTACAAGTATTGAAAAGAGACGAAGCTTTATGCTAAGTTATTCGAGTGAGAATTTTGGTTGAAAATGTTAGTTTTCTTGGATATGTTATTTTTGATGATGGTAATTGTTGTAGATTCATCGGAAGTAGATGCAGTTCTATAATGAGGGGTTCCGAAGTTGATTAAGGAGGTTAGAAACTTTTGGGCTCAGTTGGTTATTACCGGAGGTTATGGAAGGTTTTTCCAAGTTAGCGTTTTCTTTATTTCGGTTGACTTGCAAAGGGTGAGTCATTTGCCTTGGATGTTCATTGTGAGGAAAGTTTGAGAGGGTTAAAGTAGAATTTGTCTACGGCTCCAGTTTTGATTCTGTGTGATCCTAATTAACCGTTTGTGAAGTATTGGGATGCGTCCTTGATGAGTTTAGTCAGTGTGTTAACGCGAGAGTAAAGTCGTGGCTTATGCTTTACGATAATTGAGGATTTATAAAAGGATCTATACTATTCTGGATTTGAAATTGGTTGCGGTCGTATTGTGTTGGAATATTTGGAGGTATTATCCTTATGGCTCTAGGTTCGAAGTGTTTAGTGATCACAAGAGTTTAGAGTACTTGTTTGGCCTGAAGGAATAAAGTATGAGACGATGAGGATGGTTATAATTTGTGATGAGTTATGAATTTGGCTTGGATTATCCTTTGGGAAAAGCCGAGGTTGTGCCGGATGAGTTACGTCGAAGGTTTCCATGTATGTCTGTTTTGATGGATAGAGAATTAAAATCATTTGAGCAGTTCAGAGACTTGTGTCTGGTGTGTAAGCTAACACAGTAGAGTGTGAGGTTGAGTATATTAAAAATGAACAGTGAGTTTTGGCGAATATGAGAAAGAGTTAGACTTTGGACGTGGAATTGGTAGTTTGATGGTTTCGAGTAATCAGAGTGCGCAGTGGAAGCGTGATGTGGCACATTTCGTATATGCGTGTGTGACTGGTAAGAGATCATGGGTTGAACATTGGAAACATGTAGGAATGGTGAGAGTATTGGATGTTTCAGGATGGAAGTGTTAAGTGAAAGGTTTAGATATTATTCATGGGCTACTGTGTAGATGGATGTTTTGGTTATATGTTCGATTGGTGAATCGTAGCATTGTTGTAATAAGGTTGTATGACAAGGATGTTGGTATCGTGGTTATGTAGAGGTTGTGGAATCGATGTTGTGTCGTGGGACTTGTGTTCTTGTTTGTGTTGTTGCCTCGTTTCCATCGTGATGGTTCGATTGCGTGTGGCTAATTCTTTGTGGTGAATTAGGGGAGTGTTACCTGTGGTGATGGTAATGATCTTGTTGTGTTTCGGTTCAAGAGTGAACCTGTGTGTTCGTAACTTGGGTATTCTTTGAGTTGTGAATTGGTCGTCAAGTGCATTGTATGGGCTTTGTATCTTGTCGTTGTTGTTGTCGTCGTTGTCGTGTCGTTGTTGTATCTGCTGCTAGCAAGGTGGTTTGTCAATTGTGTTATTCGTGGTGTGCCTTTTGTTGGCATGTTGGTTTGTTAGTCGGATGCGAGAGTCGTGTCCGGAGTTGTTCGACTCTGTATATTTTCGAGGACGAAAATGTCTAAGTGGGGGAGAATTGTAACGCCCCGTTTTGTCTTATTTATTTAATCGAGTCGATTTAATTATTTTTGTTTTTATATTATTTTATTCTTGACTTTTATTTGGCAATATATTATTTTTCATCACTGGTTATGTTTTATCGCGTTTTGAGAGCGTTTGGGAGATATTTGAGAGTAGGGGTAATTTGGTCTTTTTAGGGGTATATATTTTCATTTAAATAGAAACATAGAAAGAAAAAAGAGGAAAGAAAAAGAAAAGAAAAAGAAGAGAAGAGAAAGGAGAAGAAAGAAAGGGAGAAGAGGAAAAGAGTGGAAAATCGAAGATTCATCCGTTTAAAGCACGAATAATCGGGTAAGGGTGAGAAGTTTCAATTATATCTTGCTTGTATATGTATATGTGTATGTTTTCTTGGATTGTTTTGGTTATTTTCTCTAGTTTCCAATTCTAGGTCGAAATGAGCAAAATGGTTAGAAATCGATGTTTTCACGGACGAAAGTCGGAATAAATCGCGTAGTAGAGTCGTGTGATGTTGGGTCTTGATTTAGTGTGATCGTTTGATTGAATCGAGTTGAATTTATAACTTTTGAGTTTTTGGTATATATTGAGGTTTTTGTGCAAATTGATGTTGTGATCGAGTAAATGTGGTTGGATATGTCTGGTAATGTTGGTATAGGTTGATATTTAATCGGGAATGGTTGTTTGCGTGTTTTTCAGCGGTTTCGATCGAGTTCGAATTTAGAATTCAATGATAAAATTATGTTTTAAAATATTTCAAAAATGGAAAATGTGTTGGATGGCTTTTTAATGGTGAAAATATTGTAGTACGTTGAATTCTGAGATCGCAGCTTTTTACGGAATCGAAATCGGAGGTCCGTAAGGCTTCCGACGGTAAGAAAATGCATTTTTCTGGGTTCTGACACGGGCCGTGTCACACAACACGGGCGGCCGTGTCAGACGTGTCAATTTGCGGCCATTTGGGATTTTTGGGTGACACGGTCGTGTCACGCAACACGGTCGGCCGTGTCACGCCTGCTGTAGGTTTTTCTTCAAAATTGTTTCGATCGTAACTTTTGAACCGTAAATTCGTTTTGGTCCCCGTTAGAAAGCTAACGAAATATTCTTTCTAATAAAAATGGGTTGGAGGTCAGTAGATGATTTATTTAAGTCATTATTTTGAAAAAGTGTTAGTTTGTCGGATTTTTACCGTCGTATTGGTGTGCGAATAATGCGTTATCATGCAATATGTTTGTGGATATGTAACGTGGAGCTTTTATGTGGTGTATATGATGTAAATATACATGATGGAATGTTGTGATGATGGTTTGTGGCCTTATGGCAAATATGTGTATTGTTTGGGTTAAACTTCGATGCATGATTAAATGATGTTGTTATGATGCGTTGTGAATATCCTTTGTGGTGTGAATCTCTTGTGGCATGAATTGTGATGATTGTATGATTGTTGTGGTATGTGGTATGTGATGAAATGCATTGTTTGAATTGTTTGCAATGCATGAATGTGAGGATGTTGAAGCATGTGACAAGTTGTTGTAATTGTTGTGGTTGTTGATTTGTGGCCTAAGGGCAAGAATATGCAATGTGTGGTATTTGATTATATACGCATGATTATGGATGTGTATGTGGGTGCAATGTGAATGTCATGAGTCATTGTATGCCAAGCATCATGATGTGCATTGTTGAACGTCCTGAGTGACGGTTTGGTTTCCGAGGGAATCTGCTATAACATCGTGGGCCTCAAAAATATGAGGCGATGCCTGAGGACTTAAAGCGATGGGTATAGACGATTGTGGGCTCCTTTGGAGACTTAAAGCAATCCTTAACGTCGTGGGCCTCGAAAATATGAGGCGATGCCTGAGGACTTAAAGCGACGGGTGAACATCGTAGGCCCGACGGGGAGTTACTTGAGATTCTCAGTAACGAGCGATGGTTCCAATAGTTCCTGAGTGGACTAATGATGTGACATGACGTGACAAATGGAAGTCGGTACCGCATGGCATGTGCATAGAGTCGTGGTGTCGATCTATGTGCATTTGCATAAATCATGATACGTAGCACGGGAGTCGGGGAACGATTATATATATATATATATGTATATAATTGTTGAATATATTTTGTATTACTTTTGTATTTATATTTTGATGTTATAAAACCATTTATTTGTAAAACAAGTCGGTTATGGATCTTTCCGCTTTATTCCATAATTGACATTTCCTTTTTTGTGGAAATAGTTTCCCCTTTGTGGGTACTCTATTTTATGCTATGTATCAAATTTATGAGCAGAGATTGTATTTTATTTCTTTAAGTGTGACATCCCTGTTTCCTGTCGGAAAAACGAAATTTTTAGTTACTCTGATTTATATTTGTATTATTTATTCGCGAAGGGAATTGGGGTGTTACATTTGTCACTTTGGGGTTGGCAACTTTCTCTTGGTTCAACATCCTTTCCTTTTTGTTAATCAAACACTTCATTTCCCCAGTAGTCACAACTCTTTTTCTTCGGTTAATCGCAGTCTGCTTGTTAAACACCGAAACCCTAGCGGAGTTCACAACCTTCTCTTGGTTCTTTCTTCCTTTTGATTGGTTAACCACTTCCTGCCAGTTAAAACACCAATTTGCACATTTTTCTCAGTTAACCACAGTCTATCTGTTAACATACTGAGTTTCTTTTGAGTTAATCACCTTCTTTTGGTTAATTACTCTTTTCTTTTCGGTTAATAACAGTCTTTCTGTTAACACCGAATCTTCCTTTAGGTCACAACCTTTGCTTGGTTCCACACCCGTCCTTTGGGTCACAACCTTTGCTTGGTTCCACACCTGTCCTTTGGGTCACAACCTTTGCTTGGTTCCACACCCGTCCTTTGGGTCACAACCTTTGCTTGGTTCCACACCTCTCCTTTGGGTCACAACCTTCGCTTGGTTCCACACCCGTTCATCAGTTAACCACTGTTTATCAGTTAATATACCGAAATCCCTTCAGAGTAAAACACCTTCTATTGGTTCAGTACTCTCTCCTTTTGGTTTATCATAGCCTGCCTGTTGACACCAAACCTTTTTTCCCCACAAAGCCTTAATCTCTCTTTCTTCGGTTAACCACTGCCAGTCAGTTAACGTACCGAGTCCTTATGCTCTTGATTCCGACACCATTCCCTCTGTTTATTCCCCAGCAAGTCACTATTATCCTTTTGCTCCTTTATCTTCTTGGTTTCGACACCATTCTTTCGCTTTATCCTCAGCAGAGTTGCTACTATTCCCGTGCCTTTCTTTCTTAGTTTTGACACCATTCTTTTGCATTCCCCAGTGGAGTCTTTCTACATCTTTCGCTCTTAGTTTTGATACCATTTTTCTTTTCTTTTCCTATTTTTGTTCCTCGAACTACGTAGGCTCTGAATTCCTCATTGCACTATGAGGATACGTAGGCATGAGATTACAAAACCTTGGCGAGCCACCTTCTTCCATTCATCTTCTCTTCCCTGGTTCCATGAACTACGACGCCATGATTTCCTCATTGCACTATGTGGGTACGTAGGCACGAGGGACCTAATCCTCCGCGAGCACTTTCTTTCTTCGTCTCTTTTCTCTCTCCTCTTTTAGGTAAAAGCCTTTAGATATATAACCCATCCAAGCCTAGAAGCAAGCGAAATGGTTCCCGTCGAGTACGACAGATGCGTAAGGTGCTAGTACCTTCCTTTCGCGTAACCGACCCCCTTACCCGTTTCTCTTCCCCTTGGGTTTTATCGATATTTTCCCTGTCCTTTGGGACTAAATAAAGTTCGATAGCGACTCTGTTGTATCTTTGAGTGTACGATTCACTCAGGTATAATCCCGCTAGCTTCAGTCGGCGACTCTACTGGGGAGTCATTGCTCCCACAAGTTGGGGTCTCGCCTAGTTTTGTTTGCTTTCTTGCTTGTTTGGGTGTTTATCTTTGCGCTTTACTTGCTTTATCTTTATGCTTATTTACTGCATTTCTTTACTGCTTTGAATATTCATATGCTGTATATTCTGGATATCTGCTATATTTTCTGCTATTGTTTGGATGGGTTGCTACTTGAGAGATAAGCCCATTACCCCGGCTTGAGGATACACATGAGACTATAGTGGAATTATGTTGACATGCGTAGTATTTGATACATATTGTTAGCACGAGCCCACATCTAAACGAGGTTTTCTTAGAGATGCTTTGTCCTGCATGTTTATGCAGTAACCAGGGTGCTTTCCTTGAGGGCTTATGACTCTGGAGACCGATCATTGGAAATTAGTGGAGGCCTCCTTGAGGGGTAATAATGCTAAACCAGAAATGGTGAATGTATTATTACTTCTCAACCTGAGAGCCTAAGAAGCCGAGGACCATCAGCAACCCTTGTTCAAGACTAGATCACACCTATGAGGGGGATATTGGTTTTTTTTTGCAGAAAACCAAGACTCTTCATACCAGTTATTCTCTCGCCACATCAGACCTTTGCACATGTGCATAATTATATGCAGATTATTCAGATTGTGTTATCTTCTTGCATATCATTTCATCATGTCCAATCAATTTTGCATATGCATTAAGAATTATTTTTGCATGAATTTCATTCATCCATGCACGTATATGCATGCCCTTCGTCCAGAGATCAGATCGCTTACACTGGCCATTTCTACCTTGTAGCAAGACGACGACTCGACATCTCTATTTCACTCACTCAAGCAAAACCAAGATCATGGCAGATTTCGAAGCAGAGAACGCTGCCTATAAGGAAACTCTGGCTCAATTTCAAGGTCGGATGGATCAGTTCCAAACTAACATGGACATTATCATGGAGTTTCTTCGCGCTTAGAAGGATGTTGTTGCTGCTACTTGTGTTGTTGCAACTGCTACTGATGCAACTGTCGTCACTCCTGTGGTGATTTCTCCTCCTGTTGCTACTGCTTCTCCTGTTGTTGAAGTGTCGGTTGAGACTGCTGTTCAACCTACTGTGAAATTGCCAAGCTCTCAGTCTGGTATGAATCGGATGCCTGCTGCCTTTCCTTAGGGAATGCCTCTGAATTTCACTCCTCAGATCGCTGGTGGTAGTGCCTTTGTGCTGTATCAACCTTTTGTTGCACCCATGCCCAATCGGAATTCTGTTGCTTACCCATGGGGCATGCCTACTCCTGTTCCACCTCCTGCGGTGAATCATGATGATCATTAAATTCCTCAAGCACAGAATCACCATACTCCTGTGTCTACTGATGTTGAGGCCCCTGATGAAGATGAGCATGTGTACAGAGGCCATCTGATTCATGTTATGGTTTTGTCTCAATCTGCTCAGACTGCCGTTCAGAATGCTCATTCAGGAATGCCTTATCCTGGGGCATCATCACCCACCGTGGTACCTCATTCGGGTTATCAATATGGTTTTCAGATGGGTCAGAACTCTGGTTAGATGGTAAATCCTGGGTTGGTATATCTGTCTCAATTTGCTTCCCCGCATGTGCCCGCTTCAGCTGCATCACAACTTCCAAATCCTCAAACTCTTGTCAGGCCTGCCGATCATAACAGACCTGCTGATTATAAGTTGTTGGATGAAAGGATTAAAGCTATCGAAGGTTATTCTGCTTTTGGCACGGATGCCAAAGATTTGTGTTTGGTTCCTATTGTTGTGCTGCCGCAAAAGTTCAAGATTCTAGAGCTGCCAAAGTACAAATGGTTGAGCTGTCCGCGGAGTCACGTGACAATGTACTATAGGAAGATGGCATCCTACATTGACAATGATGAACTGCTAGTGCATTGCTTCCAAGATAGCTTGTCTGGAGCTTCTTTAGATTGGTACATGGGTTTAGAGCGTAGCAGGATTTGCTCGTGGAGAGACTTGTCCGAAGCATTCTTGAAACAATACAAGTATAATCTTGATTTGGCAGGACACTCACATAGAGTACGACGACTCTAATCCTAAGGCTAGGATGAAACGGGAAGGACCTAAATTTAGGCTAAGTATGACATGACAGTCAATAAAAGGGATCCCCCCTTGAAATCGTATTGAGAAATCGTCAAACGAAATAGGCATAAAAAACGGGACTTAATCACAGCCCATACATAAAAAATTAAATTCAAAAGTGAACATAAAGAATTAACTAAAAAGAAATTGAGGATTGTCAAGTTTAATTTAAGAATTAACTAAAAATAAAATCTAATTAAACCAAAAATTTAATTGAAAATTAAATTAACTAATTCTAAGAAAAAAATTAATTAACTAATTAAATTAAAAACTAATTAAAACTAAATAACTAAGTTCTAACTAAAAACTAAATTAAATTAAATTCTAAATAAAACTAATTAAATTGAAAAAAAAACTAGTAATAAAATGTGTAAGAAAATAATGTTTTTTTTTTTTAAAACAACATGGGCCCATGATGGGGGTTGCAGTAGAAAATGAAAGGTGAAATGGGCATTGAAAACCCAAGAGGGACAGCCCATACAAGTCGGATTAGGCCTTGGGGCGAGTCAGGAGATCCGAATTGGACCTCAACCGACTCAGTCCAAATAACAAAATAATGCACCAGTGAAAATAAACCTAGCCTCCAAATGCTTGAACCAGTCGTACTCTCTTTCACGCTTCTCTCGTCTCTCTTCTTCCTTCGCCCTTCGAAATCGATAGCAGCCAATCGTCGGAGCCAAAACGCGAACTCCATCGCGCCGTGGCTGTAAGCCGGCGACGGTGGAAGTACATTAACGCATTCCCCTCTTTCTCATCTCGGCTTCGTATATTTCGATTTCGTTCAAATGCTCGCTCCGAGTTCGATACGGATTCAAATTGATATCATTAGTTAAAACCGCTGCCGGCTCACAATAATGTTCTTTTAAGTTCAGATGTAAGGGTCGGATTGATGCGTACTTGTGAAGAATTCGACATGGCGGTTTCGACGACGTCGACAAATTCGGAGGTATTTCTTTCTCCCACTCTGTGATGCTGCGCACTTATGAATTTGTGTGAATTTCTTAATTCTCTGTGTAGGATCCGTGTGTGTGAGTTTCATGTATGCTTCTGATTCTCTTCGTCAATTTGTGCGATGCCACTTTCTATAATGTGTGTTTTTGATGAGATGATAACTGCTCTTTTCTCAGTGAATGTGTATTGGTGTGATTGTTTACGTGAATTCTCCCTTACTGCAATCATACGCGTGTGAATGTATGGTTTTTTGTAGTGTGCGTGTTTGTGATATCCTGATGAATTTTTTTGCCCTTCACTTCTCTTCCAATTTATAGATTCATTGAAATTTGCAGCATTGATTTGGAACTTAATGGCGCGATATCATGTCGAATTCTGCTTTGGAAAGTACTGGTTGTTTATGATTCTTCGATTTACTCTGATTTCTCCCATTATTTCCACTTAACTCAATCTGCCAAATTAATTACAATGAACTGAGTGATTCTGAAGTTTTTGATTTGAATTTGAATGCCCAAGATAATGTCATCAAATTCTGTTTTGGAAACGAAATTATGCCGTCTGATTGTGAATTAAGGATTATTGATTTGTGATTTGCAGTGGATGGAAGTAGTAGGTGTAAAGACCGATAGCAACAGGTAGAGTTGCAAGATTGAGCGTTGTCCCCGAACGTTGAAAGCCAACGTCTTCGACGCCGACCCATAACAAGCACAAAACTACTAAAACAGATGTGAACAGCCCAGGTGGCAATCACAGCAAAGAGTGTTTTTAGATTCAACTCAATTATACCTAAATTTAAGTATGCGTTTGGAAACAACAAAGCCAAGTTGTTGCCTTCCAAAATTACATACTCAATGCAACAACCATATAACTCGACGTAACACTATTGAAATGAAAATACGTCCGGCAGTACCAAAAGCAGCTTGGCCAATGTCAGGATATGTCTCAAGACCAGGCTCACTGTCCAAGCAATAACGCAAGAGCAGTCCAAAATGAACAAGATTGAAAGTCCTACTCATCCACCTTCTTTAGCAGCATAAGGGGTCGAAAGCTTCAAACTCCCTTTGTTACTTATTTCTCTTTTTTGAACGGTTTGATTCTTGTATCATCTTTTACACCTTCAATTTTGGAATTAATTTGAGCTTAACATGTGAACTTTCAATTTGCTTCTTGATAAAAAATGTCTTTTTATCAAGAGCTTTGATTCAATTTGGTTTTGTTTCAACTTGCATCTTGAAAAATAGATCAAACATGGAATTGAATAATGTTGAATTTGGACCTTGACATTTTGGAATAAACATGAACCATGTGGATATGGATTTTTGACGTGGATTTTGGATAAATTGGTAGAAATCTGTTTTTTTGGTTTAGGATGAATTTTGGACTAGTTTGGACACTTGAATGGGTTTATGGACTTGTGGATATATGGGTGATGAATAATTGAAAGTGGATATTAAAAGTGGATTTTGAAGTTGAAACGATTTTAGTTGGACAGTAGGAAAAGGTTGAGAAAGATTGGATGGTAAGTGTCAATGAACCTTGAACAACCCTCTTGTTACTTGAATTCCAAGAAAACTCACACGGACATTTTTCCATCTTTGACTTAAGAACTTGACGCCACTTAAAACATTCTCAAATCAATGACTGTTAGCCTTAATCTTCGATTAAATCATAACCCAATCACATGAGATCTCAATCCATAATCAACATGAAACACGTTGACACAATTCAAACAATCCTTTAGATAAACACAAGCACCATGTCTTGAGGAATTCCTTGGAAATACCACGTGTAATGTGACTTGCAACGAAAATCATAACCAATCCTCAAATGACCATGTTCCACATCCATGGACAGAAAATTCTTCGGGAGTATACACTAAAACTTTTGAGAAACCTTGAGAAAAATGACCAGTAGAAAATCCTAGGACTCTTTGAATCAGGATCTAACTGTCACGTCTTGAAGTACTTGACTGAGAGAATCTACGATTGAGACTACTGTACCTACACAAACTGGTTAGTCATGATAAACACGCACACAATACCCTATGAACTAAAGATGTTATGCAAGATGATAGACAAGGAAGAGGGATCTTAGGGTTAAAAATTAGGGTGTGACAAATGCCCCTATTTAAGTTTCTTCTATCTGGAGATATAGAGATTAAAATCTTCGTCTCGACGTGATAGGAGAGACTTAAATACAAACATGCACAATTTTGGCCCTAAGATGCCACAAGATGCATATGATATGAAATGATATAAATGCAAGATGGAGATCCTGTGAGGAATGATGTCACATGGGATAACTGTATACAGAAATGTTGCTAAAAGCCCAGCCAAAGAATGAAAGACCCAACGTGGAACAACTTAACAAACAAAGCAAGATTCCACGGGGAAAAGTATCAAGAAAACACAACTGAGGAATACAAGATATTATGGACATCTGCCAAGGTGACAAAGAGTATCCAATAATACTTGAAAAGAAGAGGGACAAAACCTGAATGGAGATACAGACATCCGGGAAAGCATCAGATGTTGAAAGTAACACAAATCAGAAAAACATATCAGAAACATCTAGAGAAGCATTAGATGTGGTGCGAGACCAAACCTGAGTATGCAACAGAGATTTCCAAGAAAGCATTTAACTTTACAGTGGAATACACATAAACATCCAGAAAGCAGAAGCAACTTACAGGGGAAAGGGTTACAGTCATCAGAGGCTTTGTCAGAAATGCATTGAACAAAACTCTGGGAGAGTACATCAACAACCATTAAAGACATTCAAGAGAATATTGAATGAACTTTGGAATATAAACAGGCATCTATCAAAGATATTCAAAATAACATTGAATAAGCTCCACTGGGGAATCAACAGTCATCATCCATGAATGGAACTGGATGAAAAATAGTCACAACATTTAGAAGATCATTGAATGAGGTGAAGAGAATTTGAGAAATCCATGAGACAATCCAGCAGACATCAGAGGCATTCAGAAAAGCATTGAATAAACTCTAGAAAATGTAACAAACATCAGAGACATCCAGAAAAACATTGAATGGACTCCGGAAAACATCAGAGATATTCAGAAGAGCGTTAAATAAACTCCAGAAAACATCAGAGATATTCAGAAGAGCGTTGAATAAACTCCGGAAAACATCAGAGATATTCGGAAAAACATCGAATAAACTCCGGAACACATCCAGAAAAGCATTGGATGGAAAATGGAAACAGACTTGAAAACAATCAACAACTGTTAACCACAGTCATAAATAAATTGAAGACATCTAGAAGAGCATTAGATGAAGACAACGATTCTGAAGATACATCCGAAACATTTAGAAAGTCATTAAATGTACGGGAAAAGGTTTTGAAGACATATCTGGAAGAACGTCAGATAAGCAACATCATATCTGGAAGAACATCAGATAAACAAGGTCGTATCTGGAAGAACGTCAGATAGACATAAAAGGAGTTCTCGAAAAACATAAGGAGTAAAGTCGTATATGGAAAAACGTCAGGAGTTCTGGAAAAACGTCAGAACAACAGACACATCTGGAAAAACATCAGAAGGCAAAAGAAATGAAATTCTGGAAAAGCATCAGAATTACAAGGTATATATCTGGAACTCACTAGGGAGTAAAACAAATTCTAGAAGGGTGTCAGAATCACAATGGAAATATCTGAAAAAACATCAGATATGTTCTAGAAGAATATTATAACAAAAGACTCAAATCTGGGAAAACATCAGATATACAAGGGAATATCTGGAAAAACATCAGATAGGTTCCGGAAAAACATCAGAACAAAGGACTCAATCTGGTAAAGCATCAGAGAGATAGATACATGTGACATCCGAGAATGGCATTGGACGCAAAAGAATAACAGACATATTCGGAAAAATAATCGGATAAGAAAGGTCATATCTGGAAGAATGTTAGTTAGACACAACAATATTTGTTTGGTATGTGTCAAGTAAGTTGGACTTTGACCACAAGATAAAGCATGGATAACAACACGACCTATGGAGAATGCAAATGAGGATGAAACACTATTATTATGCATATATGTATAAATTATGCTATGATATATGATCAAATGCAAATGTAAATGCAGATGTCGATGACACAGCCTGACTCTTTTGAGGAGAAGACAAGACTGAAAGACTAATTCCTCAACACAGAGATCACTTCCATTCTGCTTGGGGACTAAAGATGCTACTACTGAACACATCTCTATCACACTGGTAAACTGTATCAAGTCGATGATCCTTGTAGGAAGGATGTAGAGCTGCTTGGGATTCTCTCAAGTAAACTTCCCCAGATTAGATAATGTTGTAGATGAACTGATCATTGCTTCAGCTTGTCTGATTCTGAAGATGACTGCTTTGCTGAGTGCTCAGGAAGATTTGCCCTAGCACGAGTCTTGAAAAATCTAATGTATAAACCAATTCCGAGAAGGACTTGCACTCAACCACAAATCTTTAACTGATTCTCAACAGGATCTGGAAAGAACTTGCCCTTGATAGGATCACCGACTAAGTTTCTCAACTGTTTAAAAATTCCTTGAGAGGAAAGCCAGCTTGCAAACAAAAGTATTTATAAAAACATGGTAATTTTAAAGCAAAGTCATGCAACTTTTGAAATCAAAATCATTTTTAGAATGATGTAACGCATATGAGCATTGGTTTGAACACGGCGGTTCAAGACATTCAAAGTGAGAAGTAAAGCAAAAGGTATGATGCCAAAACAGATTATTTGTAAAGATCTTTTGGAGTCAGTTTACGCAACCTTGCTGTAGTATGCTTTCAAAATAACCTTGCTTTAGTTAGGTCTTTCGAGGGTTGTAATGTGGCCTGGTTCACGGTTTAAGAAACAAAGGATAAAGAATCAAAGTTTATTTTTACCCACCCAATCTTCGTGATGACCCTCAGCCTTACGCTCAAGAGGTTGGAAATTGCATTGATGATGGTTCAAAAGTCAATGGGCTCTTGAGATGGCAGTCACTGCTTCCTTACAACATTTGGTTGTTGTTGTCATTGAGGATTTCCAGGGTAAGGATTTAAAGGTCTCCTCTTTTATTTTCCCTAACTTTTTCCTGAACTATTTCTTTTGAAGTTTACAGTCAGCGGGATGCCTTAGTTTTTCCTAAGTCTCCTTCATAGGTTTTGACTTAGCGGGTCTTTTCTTATTATTTTTTTTATGATTTTTTTTAAGAAAGAGAGTGACTGTCTGGCTTAATGATTACGGCGAACCATCATTAGCTTTTGACTTGAAGGACATCTTCGACACCTGCTTGTTGTATGCGAAGGAAAATTTTTGAATGCAACCATTGTATGAAAGGTGTCTTGCGCGAACGCATAACGAAGTTAACTGAGAACTACCCATCCCAAGGTTAAGATTGTGGGTTTTCTGTATATAAAGAAACTCCAACTTCTAGGCTTGAAGGGTTTAACAAGGGAATAACTTCCTTACTTCTCCAGTATTTAGGGGAATTGAAACAATGCCTTACATCGTCAGCAGAGTTTATTTGAAAGCATACCAACAATTATGGGTATAACATTTTCGCCATCCTCCCTCCAATCTTTGCACAATAAAAAATAAAGTGGAAAAGAGATAAAATATTTTTTGAAAAGGAAAGCACAAAGATGTAATTAATGGACAAAATGAATTGGATTAAAAAGTTGCAATGCTCATTTCATTAATCATGAAAGTACAAACATAATTTGAAAAGAAACAACTAATACAAATAAAGGGAAATGCAAACAACAAGAAACAAGGTCTAGTGACTAATCAGCAACAGGGATGAGCTGGCCTATTTGAAACACTGGCTTTTAAAAGGATAGCTAGCTGAGGTTGACCGAAGCTTCAATTGTCGTGCTCTGGCAGAGGTTTGTTCTAAACATTAGGATTTCTATCATGAAAGCTAAGGATTTCGACCTTAATCAAATCACACACTCTAGCCTTTAGTGCATATCAATTTTCCAGATCGTGGCCTGCGGCACCTTCATGGAATGCACAGTGGAGATCAGATTTGAATCCAGCTGGAAGAGGATTTAGAGGAGGAGGCAGAGTCGTTGTGGTAATCAAACCTTTCTGAACCAGACCAGGATAAAGTTCAGTGTACGTCATGGGAATAGGATTAAATTGATTCCTATTACGGTACTGGTTCTGCCCTATAGCCAGACATTGGGGAGCTGGAGCTGGTCGTGGAGCAACAACCACATGAGTAACAACAGTAATGGTAGGGTGATTAGCATGCTAAGGTCTAGGACGAGGCCTTCTTATTTCAATCATGACAGCATTAGTCTGATCTTCCCTCTTCTTCTGGAAATTCCCATAGGATTTCTTCGCACCATTAGAAGATTCAGCAGCCTTAGACACTTTACCATTCTTGAGTCCTTCCTCGAGTCTTTGACCAATGGTTACTAAATCAGTGAATTTAGAAGAAGCACTGCTAATCATCTTCTCCCAATAGAATGGAGACAAGGTATCCATGAACATTCCAGTCAGCTCCTTTTCTACTAGAGGGGGTTCAACTTGAGAAGCGAGTTCTCTCCAACACTGAGAATATTCCTTGAAATACTCTTTCTCATTCCGAGACATATTTTGAAGTTGACGGCGGTCAAGAGCCATGTCGAGGTTGTACTTTTACTGCTTCATAAAAGCATTAGCAAGATCCTGTAAGCAGTGGATACTGTTCTTTTCAAGATTCATATACCATTTGAGAAAAGCTCCACTCAAGATTTCTTGAAATCAGTGGATGAGCAACTTCTGGTTATTGGTATAAGCAGCCATCTTTCGAAAGTACTTCACCAAATGAGCCCTTGGACAAGAGTGACCCTTATATTTTACAAACTCGGGAGTTTTGAATTTGGCAGACATAACAAGGTCAGAAACCAGGCACACGTTGCATGCGTCCACACTAAAGAAGTCATTACCCTCAACAGCTCGGAGTCTCTTGTCTATGGTCTGAAACTGTTCACGAATAACCTCAAGTTCAACAAAGTCTTCGCGGTCTTCACCCTGAGCACTGGAAGTATTGTACTCATAGAGAGGGTTCTCAAAAGGAGCTCGAGTAGTCTGGGCAACAACATGAACCATAGGTCGGGGCTCGGTGAAAATTGGAGCTTGAAATGTCGGTCTGACATTTTGACCAATCATAGCAGTAGATGCAATAGGTGGAGAGAAGTTGTGGGGTAACCCAAACTCTGGCCAAGTTGAAGGTGGCATCAGAACAGGATGAGGATCAACATTTGAAACCTCCTGGATAACAGTCCTTTGGGGTTGCTCTCCTTTAGAAATCAAGACCTAGAGCATTTCAGTGAGCTTTGTCATGCTTGACTTAAGATCATCGATCTCCATTCGGATCTATGTGTTGTGTGCTTCTTGTTCTGACATCTTGCGTCTGTAGTTAGCACTAGTCCTGTATCTGTGTCGAGGAATCAGGTTGACGACTGAAATATGACATTAGAAGATATAGACAGCTGGAAATGAGCCACTGGACAAACAGACGTATGCAATGAATCATGCAAATATGCAAATGATATGCAACGCGATGCAAGACATGATACAAATCACACATAGCAGGATCAAAGTTTCGAGATCACAACATGGAGTCTGGGTGAAGAACCAACCCCGGGGTATGTACTAGTGTTTATAGTGTACCTGCACAACGGGTTCTAACAAGTTCTCAAAGTCATCAGTCCATCTTCCGGATATTATCAATTTCCCAATTACTCGGTGGTTAATAATATTCTCAAGAGAACCTCTTTTGAGTGTAGTATCACATATCAACTATTTTGGGACTACTCCCTCATAGTCATCGCACTACGTCCTAAGAAGGCCAAGTTGGGTTAAAGGTAACTAAAGGTCCCCAGTGTCACGGGCTCCTAGGTCGAAAGTATTAATGTTTTCACGAATACTCGTTCAATAATATTACTCTCAAGAGGATCTCAACTGAGTGGTGATTTTTCAAGTCAGCTTGGTCGGGAATCAACTCCCTATAAGCCTCCTTGAATATATCACCTTCCTATCATAAGTGCACTCAAGTCCGGGTTAGGACTCATCTCGCAACAGTATGTGACCACCCTGTATACCAAAAAACCTAAGCAGACAGATATATACAAATATAACACATACAAAACAAGTAAGGGGTAACCCTCTTAAGGTAGTCCCTAGTGAAGTCGCCATTTCTATCGCATTGAGAATCGAATATCAAGCTATTGGATTAACTTGAATCACAAATCTTAATTCACCACCGATCTTTAATTTATCCAAGGGAAGGGGAAAAGAACGAATAAACCCATGAGTATGCAATGTAATGCATAGCAAAAGAGAACCTAAGGTTCGGGGGTTGGTGTAGCGAGCGGTTTTGGACGTGGTTGCGAAGCACTACCGCTCTTTGGTATCTACAACTCGATTAATTTTTTATCCTATTAAAGCTGATGAAGGAAGGGAAATAGATGTCTCAAATTAACCCTGCTTGCAAATTGAGGTTAAACAGTCAAAACTATTGGTTTACAGATGCTACAAAGATTCGGGGTCTCTATTGGGTGTATTTTTTTTAAAAGTGGTGTTCGGTCGATTGGTGGGAGGTTAAGATGTTAGGACGGATATATGAAAGTATGGGATTTTGGGTTTTTGTTTAGTGTGCTCGCTAAGATTTTTCTTTCAATCTTATGCCTACGTATTCCCGTTTACCGAAACAGGGAAATCAGAGCGTTCGTAGTTCCTCCTATTCTATGGGAGGAAATGGTGTTTTGGTGTCTTGTTCAAAGCCCAAGACGTGAAGCTAAAGGTGGTTTGTATCTTGTTTAAAGCCCAAGATGTGAAGCTGAAAGGTCTCAACTTTAGAGAGAATTTGTCATCTCTAAAGAGGGGTTTGTTTGTCACAACCGTTTATAAGGGAGAATTACTTTAACCTTGATATGTGAATTCGGCAATGCCATAATTTCCTTTATAGGGGATTTCCAACCTAAAGGAGAAGACTTTAACTCAGTGTAGAGCAATGCTATCTTTCCTTAGGAATTTCTCATGCTAAAAGAGGGACAGTGGCATGGATGTAGATGATCCAGAGGCTTGCCGCTTACAGCAATTAGATGAAGGGGAAGGAGTTATTGATGTTTGTGTACTGTGAACGAGGCACAGCTTTGATGCTAAAAGGTTGATTGGATCAACCAATGGTTTTCTTATACAAAGCCTAAGAGGAGGCTAATATGTGTCTCGTACAAAGCCCGAGAGAGAGGCTAAAAGGTTTTGACTCAACGAGGGAATCTTTTGGGTATCTCGTATAAAGCCCGAGATGGAGGCTATTTGACTCAACAAGAGAGTTTTTGTATCTCGTACAAAGCCCGAGATGGAGGCGAAAGGGGTGATTGACTCAACGAGGGAGTCTCTGGTATCTCGTACGAAGCCCGAGATGAAGGCTAAAATTGTTAGCTCCGCTGGGGAGAATCATTGTATAAAACCCAAGAGGAGGCTATGGTTACTGTTTCAGTTGAGTGACAGGTCCAGTATGCTGATTTAAAGAGAAAATCAGTTCTTATATGAGTAATGTTTGCACTCAGGGATTTTGATTCGAGGATCATGGATATTTCCTGTTCTTTAAGGAAGTGGGAAATCCAAAGGGTATTGAGGTTGTCCGAGTCCACGGGGTTTCTTCCTATTTTTGAAGGGGTCACTTGAGAATGTCTTTGAGACTCAAGGGTGTTAGACTGTCCGTGTCTAGAGTTTCATCTTTTGTACTATGCTTTGAGAAACAGTAGTAGACTCTTGGAAAGGACTGTTCTATGAAGATGACTAAGTTATGTTCCTATACCTCTAGGAGGTCGTCGGGACAATTTGTACGAAGCCCAAGAGGAGGCTGGAAGCTTTTAAGAAGCCGACGGGTCCTTGTACTAAGCCCAAGAGGAGGCTATCATTCCCGGAGGAAGAGATCATTATACGAAGCCTAAGAGGAGGCTGTGAATACTTCCAAGAAGCCGGTGGGTCCTTGTACTTAAGCCCAAGAGGAGGCGGGGATGCTTTTAGGAAGCCTGCGGGTCCTTGTACGATGCCCAAGAGGAGGCCGATGCTTTTAAGAAGCCGATGGGTCCCCAAACCCCAAGAAATTCAAGACAGGCTATTCACGAGGAATAGATCAAGCCAGGAAAGTTCGAGAATTTGGAAGAAACTCAAGAGATGTCATTCACGGAGAAAAGATCATCTCTGGGGAATAGAGTTTCTTGACAAGTGCTTTTAAGAAGCCTGTGGGTCCCCAAACCCCGAGAAATTCAAGACAGGCTATTCACGAGGAATAGATCAAGCCAGGAAAGTCTGAGAATTTGGAAGAAACTCAAGAGATGCAATTCACGGAGAAGGGATCATCTCTGGGGAGTAAAGTTTCTTTGACAACTTCTACGAGTGACAGTCTATGAAAGAGTTCACAGAGGATGCTGCCTTTCATATCTCCATATTGTTTAACCCCAAGAGGAGGGAAGACTGTGTCTGGTAATCCTATGGGGATCTAGTTTTGACTATTTAAGAGTGATCAACGGGCTAAATGCTAGACGTAGTTGCCGGGGAAACTCTAAATATCTATACTATTATTACACAGTTGATATGAGTTTATGAAAGAAGACTTACAGTGAAACAGCCCCACAATACAGTTATATGTATATGAAAGCGGTAAATGAAAGCGTATAAACACTTACTCGGTTGTAGAGCTTCTATGCTGTTTGGTTAGTTGTTCAACAAAGAAAGATTGAAAACAACAGTATAATTCAAAATCAAAGGAGAAAGTGCTTTGAAAAAGAAAGATTTGGGGCTTACAGCTCAAGGAGAGGCCCAGGGTTTTATCAGTGAGCGCACTGTTTGAATTTGTACAGAGGGACTTATACAAGTGACTGTGGCCCAAAAATTGTTTTCTCTACAAAGGGATTTGGGTCTTACACTCTCTCAAGAGGCCCAAAAAGTTTTAAAGAAAAAGAGTGGGGATTATAACACGAGGGTAGGCCCAAATGATTTTTTGTTTAAAATGGCGATCGCGCCGAGATTTTCTTTTAACGCAAAGGGGCTTATACAATATCTGAGGCCCAAAGTTGTTTTTGGTTAAAAGGGGGTTGGGTCTTACACTCTAATAGAGGCCCAAAAGTTGTGAATGGGTCTTATAGCTCAAGGAGAGGCTCAGATGGTTTATCTTTAAACTGGCGACGATCGTGCCTAATTTAAAAATGTACAGAGGGACTTATACAATAAGTGAGGCCCAAATTATTTCTGTACAAGTGGGTTGGGTCTTACACTCTAATAGAGGCCCAAAAGTTTTGAAAATGATTTGTAAGGGTTGAATTAATCAAAAACCCTAATTTATTTCCAAAATGTATTTTAATTGAATAAAAATTCAATTAAAATGATCAAAAATTGTTTAACATGTGGGAAACAAATTATGATCTTGGATTAATGCTTCAAAAATCAAGTATTAACCTACAAAATAATTAGAAGTCATTAATCTTTACAAAATCAAGAGGGAAAAAATATTTTAAATGTCAAAAACAATTAAAATATTAATTCTTTGCAAAAATATCAATTATATGAAATAAATAATATTTTTGGGATTTTTTGGGAAAATAAAATATTTTAACATTTTTGTGAATTATTAAAAAAAGAATCAACTCAAAATCATTAAAACTCAGAGAGAAATTAATTTTTGAATCAATTAAATAAAAATTACAAACTTCAAATATTCAAATGTTGGAAAATGGCGCCAAGAACAAGGGCAAGAACACGCGCGTGTTCTGAGTTTCCCAGATTTGCATTTTCTATCCAATTTCACTGAATACTTAATCATATCATGCAATCCACATACCAATCAACTCGTTTCAGCCTCACGATCATGTCTAAGACAATTAATTTCATTTAAATTAAACATAAAACAAGAAATCATGAACAATCCTCAAGAACCCTAGATTCTGCATGAAGGATGGGATTTTTGATACACGATTCAAACAATGCAATTAATTGAGGGGAAACATTCCATGCATGATTATGAACATATGGCCAAATTATTGTGCAGCAAAAATTGCATGGATCATAGAGTTAGAAGAGCTCATGCTTACCACTTGCAGCTGGTGATCGTGATTTGTGTTGGAGGTGTTACAGATGAGTTGTGATGATCTGAACAGCTTCCCTACACCCTATGGAGTGTGTTTGAATGCTTGGACTTGATTGAAGTTGGTTGGATCACTTCATGGCATCTCAACTACAACTTGGTTAAAACCTTGAGCAATTGACTGGTGATTCTGAGAAATCAGTGTTCCAGTTTTTATTTAAGTGTTTGATCAGCTCATATGTGATGTATATGAGGTGTGTGTGTGATTGGTTTGATTGGAAAAGCTCTCAAACTCAAAACCCGATAGTGACTTGCCTTAGAAGGCAAAATTGGAGTGAAAGAAGAGATTTTGAGGAAAGCATCTGTTTGATGGCTTTGGTGTACTCAAACTGATCACAATTGAGCTCTATTTATAGTAGAGCAAGTTTGTTTTGCAAGGAATAGTGAATGGCAACTACTGAGTAGGTTTGGCCAATGTTGGCAAATGAAAATCCAAGTCTCCTCTAGCCATTGACTAGAGGTTAGGGCACAGGCAGCTGGTTCCCTTGGTCTTGGATAAGTCTTGACTGAATTCAGTTGCTAAGAGCTCAGTCCATGCCACCTTGATGCTTCCATTGAATGCTCCAATCCAAAATTGGAGTCTTGTCCCTATTTTGGCAATTCTAGGTTCAACATGCTATTTCTTGTTCCAAAGACTTTGGAGGCTTGGCTCAGTGATTGTCCCCTTTAGATTCAATCCTCAGAGGTGTCCAAGTGGATAGGAGTGTTTGGATTTGGCTGATTTTGGCAAATCGACCAAAAGTGCAAAAATCTGCCTTGCCTTGGCAGATTTCAGCAAGGCATCTTGCCAATGTCATATCTCATAGCTCAAATTGAATTTGGTAATGTTCTTGGCCATTTTGGAAAGCCCTTACATTGTTTGAACATGTTTGGTTTTGATCTCTTTTGAATCCAAGTGAAAAATCCCCCTACATTTGGAAAAAAGTAAAGGCAGATTCTGACTTAGTGAAATTTTCACTAAGTGTTGGAACAAAGTGACTTTTCTTGATTTTGATCCCTCCATAACTCAAAATCCATGAGGAATTTGGACATAGGTCAGTATGAAGCTTTTGTAGAGGGCAATGTGATCTACAAATCAAGCTTTGAATGGGGAACAATGGCCATGTGGTTTAGTAGTTATGGTCCTCCAAAGTTGGCACATTAGTGTCACTTTTTCATAACTTAGAAATTTTTCTAAGTTTTTATGGTTACCCCTTTTACAAGTTATCCCACTTTCTTTGATTTTTCTTGATGAATGATGATTCAAATCATACATTAACATCATTTTAGGGTTAAAAATCCATTTTGGTGAAAAATCTCAAAAAGTCAAAGTTGACTTTTGTGCACAGTTGACTTTTTATCAGATGAATTCCAAACTGTGCAATTCTTCAGGAAATCATGTCCTTGACCTAAATCAAACTTGATGGACATGTTCCATGGGTGTTATAGGGTATATTGAATCATGTCTTAGGGTTTGGGAGCAAGTCCTGGTCAAAAGTCAAAGTTACAGTTAACTTTCCTCGCGAAACCCTAATTGTGGTGCAGATGAAATTGAGACTTGTTGCTCAAGCTTCTTGGATTAATCCATTGTTGCAAATGGATCAATATAGTATATTAAAGACCCTCAAATCCTCTCTTGAGGTCTTGGCTCATGATTTGTCCCAAAAGTCAACTTAGGGGTGAATTAGGTCAAGAAACCCTAATTCCCGATTTTTGATGTATGCATCCCCTGCGATCAAATTGACTTGATGATTGGGTCCATGAGGTTCCATGGAGTATATTAGGTTATGTTTTGGATCATTGGCTTGTGCCCAGATGAAAAATTTCCATCTGGAGGCCCTGGTCGACCAAAACCCTAATTTGGTGACACTGTCGATCTTGAGACTTGATCCACCTAGAAGGGAGCAGTCTTGTGCTTAATCCTTGAAGTGGGAGTCCTTTTGATCCATTGTGGATATTTTAGAGGCTAGACAAGTTGAAGATCAAGTCATTCCTTGATTGATCCTTTGTCTAAGGCTCTGAGAGGACTTAAAACCCTAGTTTTGATTGTAGTGAATGCTCAACAACCCTTGAGGCATTTGATGAGGCATGATGGTTCATCCATATTGTGATGATGATTTGCACAATAATGGGAAATCTTAGTGGTCAAAATTTGGGGTATGACAGATGCCCCTATTTAATCTTCTTGGACCCGAAGGTGTGAATGACGAAGGTATTCGGGCATTCGGGGTGCAAGAGGATTAAATATCGGAATACCCGAAATTTTGATGGCTATGAATAGAAGATTGCATTCATCTTCTTTTGCTAAGCAATGATGCTTAGAAAAGGTAAACTTCCCCTCGATCCTGGTTTCCTACCAAGGAACTGGTCTTAGTTTCTGATTTAAACTTCCCCTCGATCCTAGTTTCCTACCAAGGAACTGGTCTTAGTTTCTGAAGCAAACTTCCCTTCGATCCTGGTTTCCTACCAAGGAACTGGTCTTAGTTTCTAATGCGAACTTCCCCTCGATCCTGGTTTCCTACCAAGGAACTGGTCTAAGTTTCTGATACAAACTTCCCCTCGATCCTGGTTTCCTACCAAGGAACTGGTCTATGTTTCTGATTTAAACTTCCCCTCGATCCTGGTTTCCTACCAAGGAACTGGTCTAAGTTTCTGATTTAAACTTCCCCTCGATCCTGGTTTCCTACCAAGGAACTGGTCTTAGTTTCTGATTTAAACTTCCCCTCGATCCCGATTTCCTACCAAGGAACTGGTCTCAGTTTCTTTTGTCAATAAACTTTATTGACAAGGGACGCTATTTGTAGCGGCTTTCCTCAAACTTCTCGCCGGATTTTCCTGGGGAGATGCCATTTGATGGGAAAAAGAATGATGTCAGACTTTCTGGGGAACCCAGTCGTCTGAGCTGTAGAGGTGTACAAACTTCTCTGTTGGAGACGCCATTTGTTTCTACTGGGGAAGACGAGTCTTCTGAAAGACTGCCTTCGTTTGGGGTCTTACATCATACTTTGCTCGGGATCTTCCCGGAGAAATGCCATATGATGGGATCCAATTTGAGGTGCCGATGACCTTTTCATCAGCGGTCTTTCGGAGAAAGGCAGCTGTAATGCCAAATCTCTGCTTAGGAGTCTTTCTCTGGGGATTTTTTCTTTAATCCGGGAAAGCAAGGAGATCATCTTCAATGGCGAAGAGTGACATTTGTAGAAAGCTTCTCTGGCTTTTCAGAGGTTCAAGTTATCAAAGTGGTCGAGTGCTAACTCTAATCCAGAGATACACTGGAGGCGAGATTGTTCAAACGCAGCATTTCCTGATGAGGCAAGAACTGACAACTCGATTGAGAAGACTGTTATCACTAGGGGACAATACCGACTAGAGTGATAGTGATGCAATATGAATATGAATGCAAATCAAATTCATGATGTATGTATATATGCTGACAATACTGACGCGACATACAGACTAACGAGTGAACATGACTGGATACTCGGCCATCGCGGGGCAAAGAAGTACCGTTGGTCAAAAAAGTAGCAATTCTACCTTGCTTAGGAGAGATAGTCCCTGCGGGGAATACCATTGATCGGGCTTAGGAGGTAAGAACTCGGCCGAGGGTATCAGATGGGAAAGCCGCATCTCATACTTCTGATCCTTCGTTCAGGCGTACTGGCCTAGAAGGAGTACTTTGACTCAGCACTTTGAAATTCAAACGCCTTTGGAGACGCAATCGACGTTCTTTCGATGTTCAACAATCAAAAGCAATTGTCATCTTTAATTTAAAAGCAGAAAAAGTTTTAACAAGTAAATTCATTTTTGTTTCATTTCAAGAATCGCTAATCATGTTAAAACGCCATTCTGTAAGGCTAAAACAAATAAGAATTACAAACAAAAGCACAAGGGCTCAAATTTTATTGATAAGATGGAGATCAGCCAAATGCGTGATTCCAAAGAGTATATACAAAGTTTGAAAATGGTAATTTACAGGGAAAAGGGCTACGTTAAAATATAACGACCACTATCCTTCTACCAACTTTGAATTCGGGACATCCTGAGCTTCTGTCGAAGATGACCTTGACTGGAGTTTTCCTCCAATGGATGATGTAACTGCTGCTGAGGGACTTGCCTCTGTTGACATAGTTACTTGCCATTATCCCTAATTTTTGCCTGGATTGTACTTCGATGTTTCCAATCCACCGGGATGATTTTTTTCATGTCTCTAACTTTTGCTTGGACCGCCCTTTCGGGTTTTCAATCCACCGAGACGTTTTTTTTTTGTTTAGGCGAAGTATTTCTTGACTACATCAACATTCGTGGGGTAGGCAAATTCCTCTCCGTCCATGGTTGCAAGTCTCAAGGCACCGCCTGAGAAAGCTTTCGTGACCACATAGGGGCCATCATAATTCGGAGTCCATTTACCCCGAGAGTCAGTGAGAAACGATTGTATCTTCTTGAGCACGAGGTCTCCTTTTCTGAAGACGCGAGGTCGGACCTTTTTGTCGAACGCCTTCTTCATTCTCTGCTGATACAACTGACCGTGGCATAGTGCCGTGATTCACTTCTCTTCGATCAGGTTTAATTCGTCGTGTCGACTTTGACACCATTCAGCTTCTGAAAGCTTAGCTTCCATCAATACCCAGATTGATGAGATCTCTACTTCTATGGGGAGAACTGCCTCCATGCCATATACTAGAGAGAAAGGGGTTGCCCCTGTTGAAGTGTGGACAGATGTTCGATAACCGTGAAGAGCCAAGGGTAGCATCTCGTGCCAATCTTTATAGGTTACAACCATCTTTTGAATGATCCTCTTGATGTTCTTGTTAGCAGCTTCTACCGCTCCGTTCATCTTGGGTCGGTAGGGAGATGAGTTATGGTGTTCAATCTTGAACTCAACGCACAACTCCTTCATCATCTTGTTGTTCAAGTTAGATCCATTATCAGTAATGATCTGGCTTGGAACACCATAACGGCAGATGATATTGTTTATGATAAATCGGACCACCACTTGTCGGGTTACATTAGCGTACGACGCTGCTTCGACCCACTTGGTGAAATAGTCAATGGCTACCAGGATGAACCGATGTCTGTTTGAAGCCTTAGGTTAGATCAAGCCAATCATGTCGATTCCCCATATGGAAAAAGGCCACGGGGAAGAAAGAACTTTGATATGTGATGGCGGTACATGAATTTTGTCGGAGTATATATGACACTTGTGACACCTCCTCATGTACTTGTAGTAGTCGGATTCCATGGTTAACCAGTAATACCCTGCTCTTAGGATTTTTCTCGCCATTGTGTGTCCGTTGGCATGAGTGCCAAAGGATCCTTCATGAATTTCTTTCATAAGCATGTCTGCTTCTGGTCTGTCTATGCATCGGAGCAAGACCAAGTCAAAATTCCTCTTATAGAGTGTATCACCGCTCAAGAAGAAGTTTCCAGCCAGTCTTCTGAGGGTTTTTCTGTCCTTCCTTAGTGCCCCAAGTGGGTACTGTTGTTTCTGAAGGAAGCATTTGATATCGTGATACCAAGGTTTGTCGTCTATGACTGCTTCAATCGTGAAGATGTAAGCGGGCCTTTCAAGGCGCATTATGTCGATCTTAGGTAGGTCATTCCGTTGACCTACACTAATCATGGAAGAGAGAGTGGCTAAGGCATCAGCCATGTGATTCTCTCTACGAGGGACGTGATGAAACTCGACTCTGTTAAAGAAGGGTAACAACCTTCTTGTATAGTCTTTGTAAGGAATTAGTCCTGATTGGTATGTGTTCCAATCTCCTTTTATCTGATTGATAACCAAGGCTGAGTCGCCATATACGTCCAAGTTTTTTATCCTTAAATCAATCGCTTCTTCGAGACCCATAATACAAGCTTCGTATTCGGCCTCGTTGTTTGTACATTTGAACGTAAGTCTGGCAGTGAAAGGAATGTGGGTACCCTGAGGGGTAACAATGATTGCCCCAATTCCGTTTCCATAACGATTAACTGCTTCGTCAAAGATAAGTCCCCATTGGGAACCTGGTTCTGGCCCTCACTTGGTAACGGTTCATCGCAATCTTTCATTTTTAGATACATGACATCTTCGTCTGGGAAGTCAAACCCGGTTGATTCTTGATCGTCAATCGGTTGATGAGCCAAATGATCGGCTAAAATACTTCCTTTAACGACTTTCTGAGCGTGGTACTCTATGTCATATTCTGATAATAACATCTGCCAACGGGAAATTCTTCCCGTGAGAGCAAGCTTTTCGAAGACATACTTGATTGGATCCATTTCGGAGATTAACCAAGTAGTGTGACGAATCATGTATTTGCGAAGACGTTTGGCTGCCCAAGCCAAGGCGCAACAAGTTTTCTCAAGCATCGTGTACCGAGTCTCGCAGTCGGTGAACTTCTTGCTTAGATAGTAAATGGCAGACTCCTTCCTTTTGGTTTCGTCTTGTTGGCCAAGCACACAACCCATTGAGTCTTCCAAGATTGTTAAGTAGATGATCAGTGGTCTTCCTTCCACTGGAGGTGATAGAATCGGCGGATTCAACAGGTATTCCTTAATACTGTCGAAGGCGGTTTGGCAATCTTCTGACCAAACGCAATCCTGGTTCTTTTTGAGTAATTTGAAAATCGGCGCACATGTGGCAGTCTTGAGGAATATAAATCTGGAGATGTAGTTCAAACGTCCTAAGAATCCTCTTACTTGTTTTTCAGTTTTCGGAGAAGGCATTTCTCGAATGGTCTTGACCTTGTCAGGATCGACCTCAATCCCTTTCTGGCTGAGGATGAACCCTAAGAGTTTCCCCGAACGGACACCGAAGGTGCACTTGTTGGGATTCAAGCGGAGTTTGTACTTCCTCAAACGCTCGAATAGTTTCGACAGGTGGGTCACATGCTCCTCTTCTGTCTTAGCTTTTGCAATCATGTCATCGACATATACCTCTATCTCTTTGTGTATCATGTCATGAAACAGAGTAGTCATGGCCCTTTGATAGGTAGCCCCGGCGTTCTTCAAGCCGAACGACATCACCTTGTAACAAAAGGTACCCCATGGGGTAATGAACGAAGTTTTCTCCATGTCTTTCGGCTCCATTTTGATTTGGTTATAGCCCGAGAATCCATCCATGAAGGAGAAAACTTTGAACTTTGCTGTACTGTCAACCAACATGTCAATGTGTGGTAAAGGAAAGTCGTCCTTTGGACTTGCCTTGTTTAGATCCCTGTAATCGACACACATTATGACCTTTCCGTCCTTTTTTGGAACGGGTACGATGTTGGCTAACCATTGAGGATATTCTGACGTGGCGAGGAAACCCGGGTCAATCTGTTTCTATACTTCCTCTTTGATTTTGATGGTTATGTCCGGGTGAGTCCGTCTCAACCTTTGCTTTACTGGCGGACATTCCGATCTTAACGGTAAGTGATGTTCCACGATGCTGGTATCCAACCCTGGCATATCCTGATAGGACCAAGCGAATACATCGGGAAATTCTCTGAGAAGCTTTATCAAACCCTCTCTGGCAGTTGGACTGAGCAGTGCCCCAATCCAGATTTCTTTTCTCTCTTTTTCTGAACCCAAGTTTACCGTTTCCAACGACTCTTTGTGAGGTTCAATGGACCTTTCCTCCTGTCTGAGTAGTCGAGAGATCTCTTCTGGAATTTCATTGTCAACTTCTTCTTCAGCCCCAAATATCGGGAACTCAAAGTCGGGAGAAGGCATCGGATCGTATGTTTCAACGGGGTTTAAAACAAGCAATCTGCATGACGTGACGATTCGTGTTTAGAAGAGATAGAGAAAATGCGAGTGTGTGCAGTGTATTTATTTTACTGCTTGTTTTTATTTTTAATTGTTTTTTAGGATTACCATTTTCTGAAAAAGCAAAAAGAGAAAACAGCAATTAATGCGGAAATTACAGAATGACAATATTTTATTAATGAACAACTCGATCCTTGAAACTACAGCCCTATAAAACAAAACTTTGTCGCTTTGGGCGGAGCGAAGAGGGAAAATTGACAGAAAGCGAGCCCTATCAAAACATCTGTTTCACTTGGGCAGGGTGAAAGGTTAAAAACGGCAATTACTTTGATGGATGAACGATCTTCGGAACCTCGACGGCAACCCATTGGCGGCGAACTCCTCGGTGAATCACAAAGTCTGGCACCTTCCTTGATTTGTCTTCAGAAATAACGCTGATTTCTGGTGGAGCGGGATCATTGGAATCTGTCTCCCAGGCAGAGTTGTCGTAGGAGAATTCCTCTGTTACATTTTGCATAGCATTTGTGCTCTCAGCTGTATCTCCCCATCCAGTTGGCTGGATGTCTTCGAGCCTGATACGAGAGCTTTCGGGAGTGGTGTATTTGACCATATAGTCGTACTTTCCACTCGGTTGTGTCGCGGTGAAAATTGGATACCATAGTTATTTGTTAACTAGGATCGCATTTTTTAATGTCACCACCGGTCTTTGATTTTATCCAAGGGAAGGGAGAAAAACCGAATTCCCACAATGCAATGCAAATGCACTAAGATTCTAAGTTCGGGGGTTGGTTATACCTAGGGAAGGTGTTAGCATCCTAGATATCTGTAGTACTCTACAGGAACCTCTTGATTCATTTTATGTTATCTGTTATTTATTTTGCTAAGGGTTTAAGGGTAGGTGATTTATTAATTTTTTATCCTAAGTGTGCTCGACAAGATATCGCATCTTGTGCCTACATATCCTGTCAGGAGGGAATCAGAGCACTTGTAGTTCCTTATTATTAAAGGTACTAAACGTTTAAAGGTTTAGGAGAGGAAGATGAGTCATCATCTTAAGAAAGACCACCACACTTTTTAAAAATGTTTGGATTTTGTGGGGTATGGGATTGTATGTCCCTTTCTTTGAGATGATTAACATCTAATTCTCTTGTGTGGAGAATTAGGTAGGCTAAAGTTTGATTTAAGAAATCAAAATTGTGGGGGGACTAACCTAGGAAGTCTATCCTAAGTTATCTAATTGACTTATCTTAAGGTGTCGATTATGATGCAAATGATGTGCACCATGCACAACAACATAGTTATTATGCATGGGATTTTCCCTTGGATATTTTATGCGGTTAATTATTGTTATTTAGGCGAGGGTGCTAGCAAAGTGATGCTAGACTTGTGTCCAGTGATCAGAAGGTCGAATGCGATGCCCTAAGGCGATCGACTTATATAGGTAGGAAATGGACTCGACGTTGGATCGAGGATTTTTATATTTTTGAAAGGGTTTAGACATGTAAGCATAAATCAAGTAGAGGTATAAACAAACAAATAAGGCAAAACATTCGACCACTCTCGAACCTATGACTAAGCATGGTGAAAGATTTCTAAACGGGGGCGATCTAAAGGTTTGATTTTTTAAGGTTTATTATTATTATTTAACTTGAGAAAAAGGTTAGAGAAATTTTTATAAAAAAGTTTTCTCTTTATCATTATAATTTTAGATTTAAAAAAAAAAAAAAATTATTAATAGGGTTTAGATTAGAGAAAAAAAAATTAGTGAAAGTTTTATTTTATTTTAAAAAAAGTTTGAATTAATTAGAAAAGTTTAGACTTTGATCATTAATATAAAAGAGTTATGGGTTAATTGATATAAAAAGGGTTTAAGTTTTAATTAATATAAAAAAGAGTTTTTGATTAAAAGTTAAATTTGATCATTATAAGAGGGTTTGGACTTAATTATTATATAAAAAGGTTTAAACTTTCATTATTATAAAAAAGTTTTGAATCAATTATTATAACAAAGGAGGGTTTAAATTTTAATTGGTAAAAAAAGTTTGGACTAATTATTGTAAGTAAAAAATAAAAAAAAAACTATTAATACAAAAAAGTTAATTTTAGATATGAAAAAAAAAGTTGATTTTAAATAAAAAAAGTTTCGTTTTAAATTATAAAAAAGGGTTTAATTCGTTATTAAAAGGTTTTAATTTAATTATTATTATAAAAGTTTTTAATTGTAAGAATAAAATAAATAAAAAACAAACGAAAAGAGAAAAAAACAGCGAGGGAGCCCTCTCTCGTTCTCTCAAACGTCTCTCTCACGCAAAGGGTGAAAACCTAAATCGAACTCGCCGCCGTCGTCACCTCTCAAACCTCTCAGCTTCACTCTCTCGCTCGTCCATTTCTCTATCTCTCTCGAATCAAAACAAAATCAACAAGAAAAGACCTAAATCTACCCTAAATCCCATAGAATCCCAACCCCATTCTCATTATTAGATTCTGATTACATTTACAAAGATGCTGAGGTTAAAGCAAGAGTAAAAGGAAACGAAGGCCGGCGATATTGGCGAGGAAAGGTGGTAGTGGCCTCAAGATCTCCTCCCAGATAAGTCTCCTTCTTCTTCCGTTGACGTGTGATTTCTGCGTGTGAATGAATATGCGAATTCTATGCCAATGTGTGTGTATGTTTGTTCCTCTGGTGTGGATTGGATTTTCCGGTGAGTGATGATTTTGATGAGCTTTTGTGGTGTTTGGATTTTTTTTTTTACTGTGATATTCTGATGGGAGTGGGTATGGAACTTGTCGTATAGTGAATTTCTCTGCAGATGCGTATTCTCGTTTGTGAAAATTTCTGTCCAATTTATAGACCATGAGAATATTGAAGCATTGACTTTGGAATTAAATGTGCCAGATTATTGTTGTTTTTGGTTTTGGAAAGGTGATATGAGTTTGGTGATTTTGTTTCCCCCCTTGAACCTGAATACGTGTGCTGATTTATTCTCACCTCATGATTCTATATTGACGCTTCATAAAAATTTTTCCAAAATCGTCTTGGCACATTTGATTGTATTTAGGAAACTTTTGGGAACTGTCTAAATTATGTCTGTTGTGTTAAACAAAAGTTCCTAATCTTATTCAAATCTGAGACCATGTTCATTAAGGCTCATAATTCGGTGATGATAATGGTGTAAATGTTTTCCTTTCTCACTTGAACATGTTTGAGACACGCCTTAATTGTCCTTAATCCTTTTCTTGTCAAATTCTGCTTTATTGGAATATCCTTTTCTGAATGAGTTCCCACGTATCTGACTCTTTCCTCTTTCGTGTTGTTAGGTTTAACACGGTTTTAAAGTGCCAGGCTGTGAGTGAAATGGAAAGTTATCGTTTGGGCAAAGGCTAACTTATCATGAAGCATTGCTATCTCCCACTGGTTTCAAAATTTATATAGCCAAAATTGAGGACAACAATGTCAGAATGTGAAGTGAAACTCGATGCTTATCAAGGGCAGTGGGGAATGCAAACTGGTAAGGCCTTTTCAATCATCTCAGTTACATAACTTGCCTCCATTATTATGGATTCTCATCTGCTGTTCCCGTTGAAATATGATTTTATCTTGAACCGTTGATAATTAATGGTAAGTCCAATCTTGATGCAAACCCGTTGTGATTGAATTATCCTGAGTGGTTATGAATTTGGTTCAATCGTGATGATCTTGAATGGTTTAAAATGATGTTGATAGTTTTGAAAGATTTGAATTAATGTTAATGATGATTGTTGATGATTGATGCTGAATCTAGTTTCAGGTTTTATGGTATTTTGATGACGACGCTTTGGAGCTGATATTGGAAGTCCATGGACAAGCGAATGAAATTCTAGCATGGAAGCAGCTTGTTAAGACGGCAGCCTCTAATTTAGCTTAAAAAGTTCTAATATGGGACCTTCCGTGTCGCCAATGTCTGATAGCTCTGAGGTTCGTAGATTTGGCCGGTCACTTTGAAGGTAGTATCTGACACCGGTCATTGTGGCACTGCTGCCAATAACTGGGCTTCGTCATTCCCTTTTTGTATTTGCAAGGACTTATGTAAGCACTAGGCTCACTGAACTGGTTTAATTGGCAGGTTCGAAATGGATATGTGACTCCTTGAAGAACACCATTGTTGCCTATAATGGATTGGAAGCCATAACGATTACTAGCTCAACTATGGAGATAGCTTTAACTTCGGACAAGCAGGAACCAGGAGACTCAAGACCAACGCCGGCAAACGATACTAGGCAGGGATACCTACAACCCTGCATACAATCGACAGAAGAAGTTAAGTCATCACCTTGCTTATCCGTGTAATTAAAACCGCTAACCATGTCGGGTCATTAGATTAGATGGGTAGTATGCTAAGCTTGTGCTTGAAATGTATTTTGAATGTGCCGACTCTATTACTGCCGTGCTGAACATGTCGAATGCTAGCTTGTTGAACCTCGTTTCAAACCATGCTCCGTTATTGTGTTGTAAAGGTCACTGTCAAATATTCGTGAGCTTATGTAGGATGTATGACCTCTTATTTTAATACCTCATTAGACATTATAGGTGCTGCCACTTGAATTGCTTTCAAGCTTTGTCTGATAACGTTTTATAGCTGATGCAGGTTTAATACATGAGCTTCAAAGACGACACAAAATGCTGATTTGCTTGGCTTATTCCAAGATGGATTGGAATGTCATCATTCTCAACGGGAGCGCAAAGAAATCCTGGAACTACTTTGTAATCTAATCTCCTGACTTGGTATATGTGCGCTTCTAACACATTGTAGCTGACAAGACTGTCTTGGTAACAGCGAGAACGAGCTCCTTCAACCGACCCTCTAACGCATGAATTTTGGCGGTAAATAGAGTCCTGAGTTTTCTATGAGCTTATTGCAGTTGTCCCTTTTGCACTTAGCTCTCTTGAATGAATGTCTATATTATGCTGTTCACGATTGTGCTGGGTAGAGAGATGGAGTAGGATTGCTGTAGTAATTAATTTGATTTTTTTTTATATGCAGGAAAACTCACGGACCAGCTTTGAACCGTATTTGGTTATTCAAGCTAAATGAATTGTGAGGCACACGCACTGTTGGCTTTGATGTTCAGTTGTGCTGGATTGGTTAGCCTTGTAAACATTGTCAAATTACATTTATCATGTTTTGGTGGAGGATGAACTAAGGCTTGATGCAACCTTTCTCTCTTTGTTCATTGCAGGCTGAGATACCGATGGCGATGATTGCCTTGATTGGTGGTGATGAAATCAAAGAAACGCATTCGACGAGGTCGGGTTTAAGTATAATGTCGTTAAGGTCCCTGAGCCGATCCATCTCGATGCGAAAGAGAACAAACAAGTGAAACTATTCGGTCGATGATTCAAATTGTCACCAACAACGGATGGCTCTAAACTCCCCCAATACGACGATGTTACGTTTGTTTGACTTGTACTCTTCAATTTGAATCTTTGGAAATTAAAGTTGTGTAATAGTGGTTAGATATGTAGCGTGAGGTAGCTTTCGTGTGGCTTTTTGATAGTCTTGACAGGAGCTTTAGATTCCAGGCTTGGTTCAATGTTTCTTAAATTTGAGTTTTCAAAGCTCTAACTTTGTATCTGGTGTAATAGTTTGGTTTTTTTCTAGTTTTATTTCCCCAACAGGTTTTATCAGTGACATCATATTCCTCCAATGTGTCATAAGTCCCTCAGTACTATCATCTTGTGAATCCCAATATAAACCCTTATTATCATACGTTGAGGCTTTTTAGTAGCACATGAAACAAAGGTGATTGCACGCCTTTCCAGCCCAACCCGTGGTTTCCTGTGTTGTGCTATATTTGCAGATGTTTTATGATTTCGGCATAACTTGAGACTTGTTTCCTAATCTCTTGTACAAATGATGATGGTTTGAATTTTTTGAACTTGGATAGACCTTGAGAACTTGGTGTAGGCCTTTGTAACTTGTATACAACAAAACCACACGAGTAAAGCCTTGAATCCATTATTGATGAATTATGACATTAATATCTCGAATCGAGAACTTTGCTCTTCATAAAACTTCTTTGACATTACAACTTGAACAAGAATCTTGAACTTGAATTTGATGCTTCTGGTTTGAATTTTATGAACGTAACTTGAAGTTGGGAACCAATTTGAGTCACAAGTTTTGAAATCATTTCGCTCATTTCAATGAGAGTGTTGTCATGCAAACCATTTCTTTGAATTTGGACTATTGAATGCTGACTATATCACGATCCTGCTATTAAGCATCGTTGCTAATCTTGAAACCATGAAGAATTTTAACAATGGTCAAACTTTGTCCAAGACAAACATCACTTTTAAACCAAGCTTGGAATACCATGGCCCAAATCATAATACGTTAGAGTCCAACGAACTTAAGTTGGAAATCAATGCACCATATTATTCAAGAACAAACTTAGTTTCATGAAAGAACTAGCCGAGTCAAACTTAGAAGCTTCAAACCAGTAAAAAAAAAAAAAAAAAAACCAGGATCCTTGCATGAGAAAGGGTATGCCCTGATATGCTTGACCGCGAGAAAGAACATACCTCCAATATTCCTGCACAACTTGTTAGTCGTATAAAATATACAAAGACCTAAAAAAGATGCTATGCAAAGAACAAAGGATCTTAGGGTCAAAAATTAGGGTGCGACAGGTTGTCCCAAGGTGTCCCACACTTCTTTCGAACTGGAGGAGTCATCTCTCTTGATGACGTTGACCTCGGGAAAAGCATAGTTGATGAATTCCAGTCCGGCAAACGTTGCAAATTCATCGTCATGTTGAGTAGTTTCTGAATGACCTGAGTGTTGATCCCATGACATGGTGGGGACACAAGTATTCTGTTCAATGACGGTCAGCTGATTTTCATTGTTCGGCTGACTTTCTGGCCCCAAGTCTCCTGGGTAAGGCTGCCACATTGGCAGACCATCCATCGGGCCATAGTAATTGTGGTCAAAGTTGTCTTTCATCGGAGTGTCTTCCTCTAATGAATTTGGCGGTGCACGGCATCCTTCCGGATCACAATCCCCGTATATCATTTCGATGTCTGACCTGGGTATAAATCTCGGACTCTCTGTAGGAAAGCAAAAAGGAGTTTGCGTTTCGTCCTGAGACATATAACCGTCCTTGTTAAGATAGGACTTCCACTCTTCCTCTGTGTCAGAGGGATCTTCCTCATTGATAGCATGGACTACTTGAGGGACTGGGTGAAGAAAACCTCCACTGTGGAAGAAATCCTGAATGGGATGAAGACTTTCATCGTTAGCAGCTGTCCGGGTACAGGTTGCAAAAAAACCAAGACCCTTCTTTGTTTTATTGTCAATAGGAATGACAAGCTATCCCCATCCTATTGTATCGGTACTCTCGACTGCTTTAATAGCATCTTTGTATGAGGAAATCGAAGTTCCTCCTCCGGATTGATTGTCCTTGCCGACCGACAGCGCTTGGAACTGCGTCTCAATAACCTCCTCGGGTTTTATGCAAGTAGATGATGATAAGTTACTCACGAGCAAGGCCTGTTCTCCACAGACTGTGACAAGCCGATCGTTCTGAACGAACTTTAGCTTTTGGTCATGGGTCGAAGTAACCGCTCCAGCCTGATGTATCCAAGGTCTTCCTAATAAACAACTGTATGTTGCCCGGATGTCCATGACATGGAAAGTGACTTGGAAAGTGTGAGGAACGATAGTTATGGGAAGATCAACTTCGCCGATAACTATTTTTCTGGATCCGTCGAATGCTTTGACGACGACCTCGCTGATTCTCATCGGAGGGCCTTTGAATGATAATTGCATCAAAGTGGACTTCGGCATAACATTCAGGGCTGACCCTGTGTCTACCAGTACGCTGGCTAAAGCATCGTCCTGGCAGTTAACTGTAATGTTGAGCGCCATGTTATGACGGCGACCCTCTTCGGGTAATTCCTCATCACTAAATCCCAAATTATTGCAGGAAGTGATGTTAGAGACAATGCTATCGAACTGTCTAATTGTTACATCCTGTTCCACAAAGGCTTGCTCCAAGACTTTATGTAGAGCCTCCCTGTGGGCTTCTGATCTGAGTAACAGTGGTAATACCGAGATCTTTGAAGGAGTTTGTAACAGCTGATCAACAATGTTGTATTCACTCCTTTGGATGAGCTTCAACATTTCATCATTGTTTTTCGAAAGGTCGGGATTACTGGATTGACCGACTGATGGATCGGGAGCTTCTGTATGAAGTTCCTTTTCCTTGTTAGGTTCCCCAACTCCTCGGTTGAAGATTCGACCACTCCGTGTTACACGACTGATGTCTGCAATATTCACGACGGAGGGTAATGGAATTTCCTTTCCATTTTCAATTGTCGTTGCACCGTATTTGTAAGGGATAACCTTAGTTGATTCATACGGTAGTGGTCCCGGTAGATAGATGACTATGGGAACCTTCTGATTTTTCTGACCATCATAGGTAATCTCGATCCGTTCCCGGTTGGGAATTCTAGATTTGTCAAGTAGAGGGATGATGGCAAAAACATCCCTGGTCTGGTGACGACCAGAGATCGTGACAACCTCCTCGACTTGATTGGCAAGGTAGCTTGGCGTCCAGTTAATGGGTCCAGGACCCGGATATGGGCAAATCTCTCCACGATCCACCTGACCCTGAAGAGTTGCTCTCACAAGGTAACACCCTTGGTTACTTTCCAAACAGACACTACAACGTTCATAATTGTGTGGTGGCACCTGGCCACGCCCACTTTGAATACAATGTAACCTTACTAGGTTAGCTTCCACAGATCGGACATCCTGACTTTGACGCTGAGTGGGGTTTCTGTTATTGATACTAATTTGCTGAGTATCTTCATCCATGTAGATTGGCATCCACCAGTGATTTAACAAGTGCTGAAGTGCCTCCTGGACAAGGGTACAACCTCGATCATTTTCGCAACCTGCTTTATAGCTTTGATAGTCGTGTGATATTAATAATCCGAGTCGGACCTGCTCAGCATGTAACTCTACCAGGTTGGTATTCATCACGCGAATATCGAAGATCTGAACCATGTTGATCTGATAAGGGGTTCCTATCATGGCAGTCCTGGATCCATCCAAGATCCATCTGACACTGGAGAGCCTCTTGTATGAAAGAGCATCCCTGTTTATTTACCGAGCAAGTCAGATAGGAACCGTAATCGTGTCGTGGCAGATTATGATATTGGCTTTGCCTTGAATGCATTGCCACCAAGTTGACATTTATTGCACGGATGTCGTGGTTCTGAATGACGTTGGAATTCGCATAGACCATGTTAACTCCACGAACTCGGTGCTCTTGGATCCACCCGAGATCTATCTGCTCTTGTAGAGCTGATTGCACTATCGAACATCCTTGATTGCTTTTAGAGCAGACATCACATTGATGATAATTATGAGGTGGCACATGGCCATATCCACTCTGTCTACAATGCATCTTGACCAGATTGGTCCTCAATAAGAGTACATCGTGAATTTGATTGACATTGTTAAATTCTTTCTCAATCAGGTTGACTGCAGCTTTCTCATGTTGAGGCAGCGGGTTTGTGAGAACATTGGGATTCGTATCTTTAAAAGATAAGAGCCTGCTCCTAACAAGCTTTTGTACGTCGGATTTGAAATTAAGACAAATCTCTATATTATGCCCTGATCCTCCTTGATGATAAGCGCATGTTTGATCCACCTTAAACCAAAAAGGAGGATTTTCCAGTACTGTAAGAGGAGACTTAGTCTGGATGTGCCCCTTAGCCAGTAGTAACGGAAATAGTTCTGCGTACAACATGGGTATAGGATCAAACCCTGATGGTCGTGTTGTACGGTTGTTGTTATATGGAGGACGAGCCTGCTGAAGAGGCTGTTGTGTCCTTTGCTGATTAGGTTGGCTCTGCGCAACCTGAGGTTGATACGTAAAAATAGGCGCAGGGCTGAAAGCAGGAGTTACAGCTGCTACCGGTTGATAACGTCGCCTTTGCTTTCCAAGAGAGATATTCCCAATATCCTGCTCTTTTTTCTTAGGGAGAGCACTACCGTATCGTTTTGTACTACTCGATGATCCAGCGTCTTTTGCCAAACGTCCTTCTCGGACGGCTTCCTCAAGACGAACTCCCATGCCCACCATCTCGGTGAAGTCACTGGGCGCACTGGCGACCATTCTGTCATAGTAAAATGAGCTTAAGGTTTTTAAGAAGATCTTTGTCATCTCTTTTTCCTCAAGAGGTGGACAAATCTGAGCGGCAATTTCACGCCATCTCTGAGCGTACTCCTTAAAGGTTTCCTTGTCCTTTTGTGACATTGATCTGAGTTGATCTCTGTCCGGTGCCATGTCCAAATTGTATTTGTATTGTTGGAAGAAGGCAGTACCAAGATCTCTGAATGTGCTAATCGTAGCACGGTTTAAACCCATGTACCATTTGAGTGCGGCACCGGTTAAACTATCCTGAAAGTAATGAATCAGTAGGTCCTGATTCTCCGTCTGAGCTGACATTCGCCGAGCGTACATCACCAGATGGCTCTGAGGGCAAGAGTTACCCTTGTACTTTTCAAAGTAAGGCACTTGAAATTTGTGCGGAACTTTCACATTGGGGACCAGACAAAGGTCTGCGACGTCCTTTCCAAATAGATCCTGACCGCGAATGGCTTGCAGTTCCTTATGCATTTCCAAGAACTATTCCTGGAATTCATCCATTCTATCGAACATAGTTTCCTTCTTATCAGAAGGGATCGGTGGAATCTGTCCTTCCGGGAAAGTGTGCACCACAGGGGGTGGTACCGTGACTACGGCAGTGAATCTTGGCGTTTCCCGAAGTTTGTAACCTTCAGGAGTCTTCAGTATGCCCCTGGCATCTTCGCTTTCCCGAAGTTTGTAACCTTCAAGCCCAGCGGCTTCTGTTATGATTCCCTGATCTTCAGTGATCGGCGGAACATATCCTTCCGGGATATAGTTAACAGGCATGCCCCAGGGACGATCTTTCGGTATCTGATACCTAGGATCAAACTTCTCCACTATGGGCACTGAGGTGATCTCTGAGATCACAGTCCTTTATAGTTGAGCTTCTGCCATGTCTTGCATGTCGTTATGAAGCTTTCTCATATCCTCTCTCAGAGCGTCGATCTCTTCTTTCAACTCTCTGTTCTCTTCCTCAAGATCATCCATCTTTTTCTGACGATTGGCCCGAGTATTATACGAATGAGACAGTTTGACTCTAGAACTGAGACACAAACGTGAGATTCGTAGGTAAGAAGAATACGCGATGTGAGAATGATGAATGCAATGATTATATTAATTATTTTTTGGTTTAATCAAAATAAACTTCGACAATTAGATTGCAAATATCAAATAGTGGGGAAACCCCTTTTTATTGAAATTCAAAGGATTGCGGAAACGAAAATACAGTAGATTACAAAGTGCAGAAACAGAAACCTAAGCTAATGGGTCCCGAGAGAACTCGGGTGCTGATTCTGGTATCTTCCTTTTCTTTGACAGGGGCTCTTGAGCCGTTGTCGGGTTGTCATTCCTTTGCCAGGTGAAAGGAGCGAGCAAATTCCTTTGGTCATCCTGATTTTCTACAGCATGTTGCTCCAAAATCTCAATCAGAGCATCCTTATCTTTCAGGAGTTGCTGTATTTTGATGCACTCCACGTTGAGGGTGTAGCGAGCGATTTTGGACGCGGTTCTTAAGCGTTGGTCGCTCTCTGCGGTTTGAGCTTTAAACTACAGGTCGATTCATTTTTTATCCTATTGTGAGCTGAATAAGGAAGGGAAATAGATGTCTCCAATTAACTCTGCTTGCATACTGAGTTTAAACAGCGGTCTGTTAAGTTATGGATGCTATCAATGTGGGGGGCCTTTGTACTGGTTATTTGTATTTTCGCCAATACTGTTTTCTTTCTTTTTTACCTGGGCAGAAGGTTTCTGGCGGGGAACAAGGATTAGGATGTTAGGATTGGTGCTTTTGAAATACTGCTTTTAATTGATGGAGATATGGGATTTGGGTTTTTTGTTGATTGCGCTCGCTAAGATCTTTTCTTTCGATCTTATGCCTACGTATTCCCGTTTACTGAAACAGGGAAATCAGAGCGTTCGTAGTTCCTCCTATTCTATGGGAGGAATGGGTGTTTTTGGTGTCTTGTTCAAAGCCTAAGACGTGAAGCGAAAGGTTGTTTGTATCTTGTTCAAAGCCCAAGATGTGAAGCTGAAAGGTCTATTTGTGTCTTGTTCAAAGCCCAAGACGTGAAGCTGAAAGACCTCGACTTTAGAGAGAATTTGTCATCTCTAAAGAGGGGGAAGGATAATTACTTTAACTGGGATACGCGGATCCGAGCAATGCCATAATTTCCGAAGAAAGGGTTTTAACCTGAAGGAGAAGACTTTAACTCAGTGTAGAGCAATGCCATCTTTCCTTAGGAATTTTTCATGCTAAAAGAGGGACAGTGGCATGGATATAGATGATCCAGAGGCTTGCCGCTTACAGCGATTAAATGAAAGGAAAAGAGTTGTTGATGTTTGTGTACTGTGAACGAGGCACAACTTTGATGCTAAAAGGTTGATTGGATCAACCAGTGGTTTTCTTATACAAAGCCTAAGAGGAGGCTAATTTCCGCTAGGAAAATCATTATACAAAGCCTAAGAGGATGCTATTTTGTGTCTCGTACAAAGCCCGAGAGAGAGGCTAAAAGTTTTTGACCCGACGATGGAGTCTTTTGGTATCTCGTACGAAGCCCGAGATAGAGGCTATTGTTTGTTTGACTCTACGAGGTAGTCTTTGTGTCTCGTACGAAGCCCGAGATAGAGGCTAAAAGTTTGACTCAACAAGAGAGTCTTTGATACTCAACAAGAGAGTGATTTTGTATCTCGTATGAAGCCCGAGATGGAGGCGAAAAAGGGTAATTGACTCAACGGGGGAGTCTCTTATGTGTCTCGTACGAAGCCCGAGAGAGAGGCGAAAAGGTTTGACTCAACAAGAGAGTCTTTGATACTCAACAAGAGAGTGTTTTTGTATCTCGTACGAAGCCCGAGATATAGGCTAAAGGTTTGTTTCAGTTGAGTGACAGATCCAATATACTGATTTTAAAAGAGACGGTTCTATCGTCTTGGTCATCTCATTTTATGGTTTCAGCATATGGCTATGGTTCAGATACAGACTAAATACTTTCTTTCGTGCTTTGATCTCAGCTGGTGGAAGTAGAGTGGCTATTGCTCCTGACCATTCAAAGTAGTCATTCTTGGAAAACAATGCATGGCATGCTCTGCGTTCATGTCCTCATATTTGTGATGCTCGCTTTCTTGTATTGCTTGGCAGCTTTTCCAAATCTTCCGGATAGTAACCGCGCCATTCATAGCCATCGGGGAAACAACCCTCTTCCCTCGGTCCGTCTTGCAATCAGTTCTTATATGAGCAACACTGTACTCAGGGATTTTGATTTGAGGATCAGGGATATTTCCTTCTCTTTGAGGAAACGGGAAATCCAAAGGGTATTGAGACTGTCCGAGTCTGCGGGTTTCCTTCCTATTTAACGAAGGGGTCACTTGAGAATGTCTTTGAGACTCAAGGAAGTTAGACAGTCCAAGTCTAGAGTTTTTTTCTTGTACTATGCTTTGAGAAACAGTAGTAGACTCTATGAAAGGACTGTTCTATGAGGATGACTAGGTTCTGTTCCTATACCTCTAGGAGGTCATCGGGACAATTTGTACGAAGCCCAAGAGGAGGCTGGAAACTTTTAAGAAGCCGACGGGTCCTTGTACGAAGCCCAAGAGGAGGCTATCATTCCCGGAGGAAGAGATCATTATACAAAGCCTAAGAGGAGGCTGTGAATACTTCTAAGAAGCCGACGTGTCCTTGAATAATGCCCAAGAGGAGGCCGATGCTTTTAAGAAGCCCGTGGGTCTATCACCTCCTTTCCATTAGGAGAGATAACTCTTTTAAAGATAAAAACCACTGGTAAACGTGCGAGGTTTACTATCCAGCGACTTTTAACTTTTAAAGAGGGTTCCTTAGTTAGGGTCCAAGATTATGACCGTAGTGGGTACCCAAACCCCGAGACATTCAAGGCAAGCTATCCACAAGGAATAGATCAAGTCAGGAAAGTTCGAGAATTTGGAAGAAACTCAAAGATGCCATTCACGGAGAATACATTCATCTTGGGGAGTAGAGTTTCTTGACGATTCCTAAGGAGGACAGCCGAAGAGAAGACTGTATCTGGTGCTCCTATTGGGGATCTAGGCGTCTATTTCTACGAATAAATGAAACGACGTCACCTAGTTCTAGACGTAGTTGCCAGGGAAACTCGAAATATCTATACTATTATTACACAGTAGATATGAGTTTATGAAAGGAGACTTACAGTGAGCAGCCCCACAATACAGTTTATAATATGAAAGCAGTAAATGAAAGCGATAACCACTTACTCGGTTGTAGTGCTTCCATGCTGTTTGGTTAGTTGTTCAACAAAGAAAGATTGAAAACAACAGTATATTCAAAATCAAAGGAGAAAGTGCTTTGAAAAAGAAAGATTTGGGGCTTACAGCTCAAGGAGAGGCCCAGGGTTTTATCAGTGAGTGCACTGTTTGACTTCGTACAGCGGGACTTATACATGTGACTGGGGCCCAAAAAATGGTTTTCTGTACAAAGGGATGGGTCTTACACTCTCTCAAGAGGCCCAAAAAGGTTTAAAGAAAAGAGTGGGGCTTATAACACGAGGGTAGGCCTAAATGATTTTTCGTTTAAAAATGGCGATCGCGCTGAGGTTTTCTTTTAACGCAGAGGGACTTATACAATAAGTGAGGCCCAAAATGTTTTGGTTAAAAGGGGGATTGGGTCTTACACTCTAATAGAGGCCCAAAGTGTTTTGAATGGGTCTTATAGCTCAAGGAGAGGCCCAGATGATTTTTATTTTTAAACGGGCGACGATCACGCCGTTTACTTGTACAGAGGGACTTATACAATGAGTGAGGCCCAAAAAGTTTTTGTACAAGGGGGGATGGGTCTTACACTCTCTCAAGAGGCCCAGATGAGTTTTGAAAGTGATTTATGAGGGTTGAATTAATCCAAAACCCTAATTTGTTTTCAAAATGTATTTAATTGAATAAAAAATTCAATTAAAATGATCAAAAATTGTTTAACACATGGAAAACAAATTGTGATCTTGGATTAATGTTTCAAAAATTAAGTATTGACCTACAAAATAATTAGAAAGCATTAAAAGTTGCAAAATCAATGTAGAAAAATATTTAAAATGCTAAAAACAATTAAAATATTAATTCTTTACAAAAATATCAATTATATGAAATAAATAATATTTTTGGGATTTTTTGATAAAATAAAATATTTTAACATTTTTGTGAATTATTAAAAAAAAGAATCAACTCAAAATTATTAAAACTCAGAGAGAAATTAATTTTTGAATCAATTAAACAAAATCACAAAATTCAAATATTTGAATTTATGAAAAATGGCGCCAAGAACAGCTGAAGAACACGCGCGTGTTCTTGGTTTCTCAGATTTGCATTTTCTATCCAATCTCCATGAATACGTAATCATATCATGCAATCCACATATCATTATGCTCGCCTCAACCTCACGATCATGTCTATGTACTTTAATTTCATTTAAATTAAACATACAACAAGAAATCACGAAGAGACCTCAAGAACCCTAATTTCTGCATGAAGGCTAGGATTTTTGATACACGATTCAAACAATGCAATTAATTGAGGGAAAACATTCCATGCATGATTATGAACATATGGCCAAATTATTGTGCGAGGAAATATGCATAGATTGAGAGATGGCCAAGTATGTGCTTACCTCCAAGTCGTGACAGCAAGAGCAGATGTGATTTTGAATTGGAGGTGTTATAGACAAGTTGTGATGATCTGGACAGCTTCCCTACACCATATGGAGTGTGTTTGAACACTTGGATTGAATTGAAATGGACTGGATCAGTTTATGGCATCTCAGCTGCAACTTCACTTCAAACTTGTGTGGATGGCAAGTGATTTTGAGATTTTGATGTTCCAGATGTTATGTGAGTGTTTGATCAGCTCATATGTGATGTATGTGAGGTGTGTGAGTGATTGGTTTGATTGGAATTGCTCTCAAACTCAAAACCCGATAGCTACCTTGCTAAGAAAGGCATTTTTACCAAGAGAAAGAGATTTTGAGGAAAGCATCTGTTAGATGGCTTTGGTGTACTCAAACTGACCACAATTGAGCTCTATTTATAGTAGAGCAAGTTTTTTTTGCAAGGAATAGTGCATGGCAGCTGGTAAGTAGGTTTGGCCAATGTTGGCAAATGAAAATCCAAGTCTCCTCTAGCCATTGACTAGAGGTTAGGGCACAGAGCTTTGGTCCCCTTGGTCTTGGATAAGTCTTGACTGATTTCAGATGAGAATGGCTCAATCCATGCCACCTTGATGGTTCCATTGAATGCCTCATTCCAAATTTGAAGTCTTGTCCCTATTTTGGCAACTCTAGGTTCAACATGCTATTCCTTGTTCCTTGGACCTTGGAGGCTTGGCTCAGTGATTGTCCCCTTTAGATTCAATCCTCTGAGGTGTCCAAGTGGATTGGAGCAATTGAATTTGGTTGATTTTGGCAAATCGACCAAAGTTGCAAATTCTGCCTTGCCTTGACAGATTTCAGCAAGGCAACTTGGCAATGTTGTATCTCATGGTGTAGGTTGAATTTGGCAATGTTCTTGGCCATTTTGGAAAGCTCTTACATGATACAACAACTGTTTGAACAAGTTTGGTTTTGATCTCTTTTGATTCCAAGTGAAAAATCCCCCTACATTTGGCAAAAAGTGAAGCAGAATCTGACTTAGTGAAAATTTCACTAAGTGTTGGAAAAAGTGACATTTTCACTTTTCAACCACTTTGATCACTCCATAACTCAAAATCCTTAATGAATTGGAATGACTTGTAGTTGAAGTTTTTTTAGGTGATAATGAGGGCTACAAATCCATCTTTGGATGAGAAAAAATGGCCTTGTGGTTTAGGAGTTATGGTCCTCCAAAGTTGGTACCTTTGCCACTTTATTTTTAACTTAGAAAAATTTCTAAGTTTTATGGTTACCCCTTTTACAAGTTATCTCACTTTTCTTGATTTTTCTTGATGAATGATGATTCAAATCATACATTATAATCATTTTAGGGTTAAAAATCCATTTTGGTGAAAAATCTCAAAAAGTCAAAGTTGACTTTTGTGCACAGTTGACTTTTTATCAGATGAATTCCAAACTGTGCAATTCTTCAGAAAATCATGTCCTTGACCTAAATCAAACTTGATGGACATGTTCCATGGGTGTCATAGGGTATATTCAATCATGTATTAGGGTTTTGGAGCATGTCCAGGTCAAAAGTCAAAGTTACAGTTGACTTTTCCCTTAAAACCCTAATTGTGGTGCAGATGAAATTGAGACTTGTTGCTCAAGCTTCTTGGATCAATCCATTGTTCCAAATGGATCAATATGGTATATTAGAGACCCTTAAATCATCTCTTGAGGTCTTGGCTCATGGTTTGTCCCAAAAGTCAACTTAGGGGTGAATTAGGTCAAGAAACCCTAATTCCTGATTTTTTGATGAATGCATCCCCTGAGGCAAAATTGACTTGATGCATGGGTTCATGAGGTTCCATGAAGTATATTAGGTTATGTTTTGGATCATTGCCTTATGCCCAGATGAAAATTTCCATCTGGAGGCCCTGGTCGACCAAAACCCTAATTTGGTGACACTGTCGATCTTGAGACTTGATCCACCTAGAAGGGAGCATCCTTGTGCTTAATCCTTGAAGTGGGAGTCCTTTTGATCCTTTGTGGATGTTTAAGAGATTAGACAAGTTGAATATCATGTCATTTCTTTATTGATCCTTTGTCTAAGCACTCAGAGAGGGCTTGAAACCCTAATTTTGATTGTAGTGGATGCTCACCCATCTTTGGGGAGACTAATGAAGCATAAAGGTACATCCATATTGTGATGATGATTTTCACAATGATGGGAAATCTAAGTGGTTAAAATTTGGGGTATTACAGATGCCCCTATTTAATCTTCTTGGACCCGAAGATGTGAATGACGAAGGTATTCGAGCATTCGGGGTGCAAGAGGATTAAATATCGGAATATCCGAAATTTTGATGGTGGTTATGAATGGTAGCTTACGCATTCATCTTCTTTAGCTAAGCAATGATGCTTAGAAAAGGTAAACTTCCCCTCGATCCTGGTCTTCAGCCAAGGAACTGGTCTTGGTTTCTTTTGAACTTCCCCTCGTTCTTGGTTTCCTACCAAGAGCTGGTCTCAGTCTCTGAAATGAACTTCCCCTCGTTCCTGGTTTCCTACCAAGGAACTGGTCTTAGTTTCTGATTTAAACTTCCCCTCGATCCTGGTTTCTTACCAAGGAACTGGTCTTAGTTTCTTTTGTTAATAAACTTTACTGACAAGGGACGCTATTCGTAGCGGCTTTCCTTCAAACTTCTCGCCGAATTTTCCTGGGGAGATGCCATTTGAGTGGAAAAAGTTTTGATGTCAGACTTGCTGGGGAACCCATTCGTCTGAATTGTAGAGGTACACAAACTTCTCTGTTTTGGAGACGCCATTTGTCGATTCTACTAGGGAAAGCGAGTCTCTTGAGAGACTATTTTCGTTTGGGATCTTTCATCATACTTTTCTCGGGATCTTCCCGGAGAAACGCCATATGATGGGTCCAATTTTGAGGTGCCAATGACCTTCTCATCAGTGGTTTTTCAGAGCAAAACTGGCGTGCTGCCGAATCTCTGATCACGAGGCTTTCTCTGTGGATTTTCCTTAATCCGGGAAAGCAAGGATATCATCTTCAATGGCGAAGAGTGATGCTTATTGAAAGTTTTCTCTGGCTTTTCAGAGGTTCAAGTTATCAAAGTGATCAAGGACCAACTTCTTTCCAGAATTAAACCGGAAGCGAGGTTGTTCAGTCACAGTATTTCCTGACGAGGCAAGAACTGACAACTCGATTGAGAGGATTTCTACCACTAGGGGACAAGACCGACTAGAGTGATAGTGATGCAATATGAAATGTGAATGCAAATAAAAAATGCACGATGTATGTATGTATATGCTGACAAAACAGACGCGACATACAAACTAATGGATGAACACAATTGGATACTCGGCCATCGCGGGGCGAAGAAATACCGTTGATTCAAAATAGCAATTCCACCTTGCTTAGGAGAGATAGTCCCGTTGGGAGCTATGTTGATCGGGATTAGGAGATGAGAACTCGGCCGAGGCGTGTCAGACGAAACAAGGTCTCTGACACAGTTGATCCCTTCATTCAGGAGTACTGACTTAGAAGGAGTACTTTGATTCTGCACTTTGAAGTTCGCTTACTTCGGGAAAAGCGATCGATGTTCTTCTGATGTTCAACAGTCAAAAGAAATGCCATCTTTAATTTAAAAGCAGAAAAAGTTTAACAAGTAAATTCATTTTTGTTTTATTTCAAGAATCGTTGATTAAGTTTAAACAACGTCGTTCTGTAAAGCTAAAACAAGTTAAGAATTACAAACAAAAGCACAAGGGCTCAAATTTTATTGATAAGATGGAGATCAGCCAAACGCGTGATTCCAAAGAGTATATACAAAGTTAGAAAATGGTAATTTACAGGGAAAAGGGCTATGTTGAAAAATAACGACCACTATCCTTCTACCAACTTTGAATTCGGGACATCCTGGGCTTCCGTCGAAGATGACCTTTGACTGGAGATTTCCTCCGATAGATGATGTTGTAACTGCTGCTAAGGGACTTGCCTCTGTTGAACATAGTTACTTGCCATTATCCCTAATTTTTGCCTGGATTGTACTATGAGATTTCCAATCCATCGGGATGATTTTTTTTTCATGTCTCTAACTTTTGCCTGGACCGCCCTTTCGGGTTTTCAATCCACCGAGACGTTTTTTTTTTTTTAGTTTTAGGCGAAGTATTTCTTGACTACATCAACATTCGTGGGGTAGGCAAATTCCTCTCCGTCCATGGTTGCAAGTCTCAAGGCACCGCTTGAGAAAGCTTTCGTGACCACATAGGGGCCATCATAATTTGGGGTCCATTTGCCCCGAGAGTCAGTGAGAAATGATTGTATCTTCTTGAGCACGAGGTCTCCTTTTCTGAAAATACGAGGTCGGACCTTTTTGTCAAACGCCCTCTTCATTCTCTGTTGATACAACTGGCCGTGGCATAGTGCCGTGATTTGCTTCTCTTCGATCAGGTTCAGTTCGTCGTGTCGACCTTGACACCATTCAGCTTCGGTGAGCTGAGCTTCCATCAATACCCGGATTGATGGGATCTCTACTTCTATGGGGAGAACTGCCTCCATGCCATATACTAGAGAGAAAGGGGTTGCCCCTGTTGAAGTGCGGACAGATGTACGATAATCGTGAAGAGCAAAGGGTAGCATCTCGTGCCAATCTTTGTAGGTTACAACCATCTTTTGAACAATCTTCTTGATGTTCTTGTTAGCCGCTTCTACCGCTCCGTTCATCTTGGGTCGGTAGGGAGATGAGTTATGGTGTTCGATCTTGAACTCAGCACACAACTCTTTCATCATCTTATTGTTCAAGTTAGATCCATTATCAGTAATGATCTCGCTTGGAACACCATAACGGCAGATGATATTGTTTTTGATAAATCGGACCACCACTTGTCGGGTTACATTGGCAAATGACGCTGCTTCGACCCACTTGGTGAAATAATCAATGGCCACCAGGATGAACCGATGTCCGTTTGAAGCCTTAGGTTCAATCAAGCCAATTATATCGATTCCCCATATGGAAAATGGCCACGGGGAAGAAAGAAATTTGAGATGTGATGGCGGTACATGAATTTTGTCGGAGTATATCTGACACTTGTGACACCTCCTCATGTACTTGTAGTAGTCGGATTCCATGGTCAACCAATAATACCCGGCCCTGAGAATTTTACTCGCCATTGTGTGTCCGTTGGCATGAGTGCCAAAGGATCCTTCATGAATTTCTTTCATGAGCATGTCTGCTTCTGGTCTGTCGACACATCGGAGCAAGACCATGTCAAAATTTCTCTTATAAAGAGTGTCACCGCTCAGGAAGAAGTTTCCAGCCAATCTTCTGAGGGTTTTCCTGTCTTTTCTGAGTGCCCCAGATGGGTACTCTTGTTTCTGAAGGAAGCATTTGATATCGTGATACCAAGGTCTGTCGTCTATGACTGCTTCAATCGCGAAGATGTAAGCGGGCCGTTCAAGGCGCATGATGTCGATTTTAGGTATGTCATTCCATCGACCTACACTAATCATGGAAGAGAGAGTGGCTAATGCATCAGCCATGTGATTCTCATCACGAGGGATGTGATGAAAGTCGACTCTGTTGAAGAAGGGTAACAACCTCCTTGCATAGTCTTTGTAAGGAATCAATCCTGATTGGTATGTGTTCCAATCTCCTTTTATCTGGTTAATAACCAGGGCTGAATCGCCATATACATCCAAGTTTTTGATCCTTAGATCAATCGCTTCTTCGAGACCCATGATACATGCTTCGTATTCGGCCTCATTGTTCGTACATTTGAACGTAAGTCTAGCAGTGAAAGGAATGTGGATACCCTGAGGGGTAACAATGATTGCCCCAATTCCATTTCCATAATGATTGACTGCTCCGTCAAAGATAAGTCCCCACTGGGAACCTGGTTCTGGCCCTTCACTGGGTAGCGGTTCATCGCAATCTTTCATCTTTAGATACATGACATCTTCGTCTGGGAAGTCAAACCCGATTGATTCTTGATCGTCAATCAGTTGATGAGCCAAATGATCGGCTAAAATACTTCCTTTAACGGCTTTCTGAGCATGGTACTCTATGTCATATTCTGATAGTAACATCTGCCAACGGGCAATCCTTCCCGTGAGAGCAGGTTTTTCGAAAACGTACTTGATTGGATCCATTTCGGAGACCAACCAAGTAGTATGATGAATCATGTACTGGCGAAGCGTTTGGCTGCCCAAGCCAAAGCGCAACAAGTTTTCTCAAGCATTGTGTACCGAGTCTCGCAGTCGGTGAATTTCTTGCTTAGATAGTAAATGGCGGACTCTTTCCGTTTAGTTTCGTCTTGTTGGCCAAGTACACATCCCATCAAGTCCTCTAGGACTGTGAGGTAAATGATCAGTGGTCTTCCTTCCACTGGAGGTGATAAAATCGGAGGATTCAACAGATATTCCTTGATATTGTCGAAGGCGGTTTGGCAATCTTCTGACCAAACGCAATCCTGGTTCTTTTTGAGCAATTTGAAAATCGGCGTGCATGTCGCGGTCATAAGGAATATGAATCTGGAGATGTAGTTCAAACGTCCCAGGAATCCTCTGACTTATTTTTCAGTTTTCGGAGAAGGCATTTCTTGAATGGCCTTGACCTTGTCAGGATCAACTTCAATTCCTTTCTGGCTGACGATGAACCCTAGTAGTTTCCCCGAACGGACACCGAAGGTGCACTTGTTGGGATTCAAGCGGAGCTTGAATTTTCTTAGACGTTCGAACAATTTTGACAGATGTTCAACGTGCTCACTCTCTGTTATTGATTTTGCAATCAAATCATCGACATATACCTCGATTTCCTTATGTATCATGTCATGAAACAGAGTAGTCATGGCCCTTTGATAGGTTGCCCCGGCATTCTTCAAACCGAACGTCATTACCTTGTAACAAAAGGTACCCCATGGGGTAATGAATGAAGTTTTCTCCATGTCTTTCGGCGCCATTTTGATCTGGTTATAGCCCGAGAATCCATCCATGAAGGAGAATACTTTGAACTTTGTTGTGCTGTCAACCAGCATGTCAATGTGTGGTAAAGGAAAGTCATCCTTTGGACTTGCCTTGTTTAGATCTCTGTAATCAACACACATTCTGACCTTTCCATCCTTTTTGGGAATGGGTACGATGTTGGCTAACCATTGAGGATATTCAGATGTGGCGAGGAAACCCGCGTCGATCTGTTTCTGTACCTCCTCTTTGATCTTGATGGCCATGTCCGGGTGAGTGCGTCTCAACCTTTGCTTTATTGGCGGACATTCCGATCTTAGCGGTAAGTGATGTTCCACGATGCTGGTATCCAACCCTGGCATATCCTGATAGGACCAAGCGAATACATCGGGAAATTCTTTGAGAAGCTTTATCAAATCCTCTTTGACAGTTGGACTGAGCAGTGCTCCGATCCTGATTTCTTTTCTCTCTTTTTCTAAACCCAAGTTTACCGTTTCCAACGGCTCTTTGTGAGGTTCAATGGACCTTTCCTCTTGTCTGAGTAATCGGGAGATCTCTTCTGGAATTTCGTTGTCAACTTCTTCTTCAGCCTCGAATACCGAGAACTCAAAGTTGGGAGAAGGCATCGGATCGTATGTTTCAATGGGGTATAAAACAAGCAATCTGCATGACGTGATGATTCGTGTTTAGAAGAGATAGAGAAAATGTAAGTGTGTGCAGTGTATTTATTTTACTGCTTGTTTTTATTATTGAATGTTTTTTAGGATTACCATTTTCTGAAAAAGCAAAAAGAGAAAACAGCAATTAATGCGGAAATTACAGAATGACGTTATTTTATTAATGAACAAGTCGAATCTTGAAACTACGGCCCTATAAAACAAAACTCTGTCGCTTTGGGCAAAGCGAAGAGGGAAATTTACAGAAAGCGAGCCCTATCAAAACATCCGTTTCACCTGGGCAGGGTGAAAGATTAAAGATGGCAATTACTTTGACTGACGAACGACCTCCGGAACCTCGACGGTAACCCATTGGTGGCAAACTCCTCGGTGAATCACAAAGTCTGGCACCTTCCTTGATTTGTCTTCAGAAATGACGCTGATTTCTGGTGGAGTAGGATCATTGGAATCTGTTTCCCAGGCAGAATTGTCATAGGAGGATTCCTCTGTTGCATTTTGCATAGCATTGGTGCTCTCAGCTGTATCTCCCCATCCAGTTGACTGAATATCTTCGAGCCTGATATGAGAGCTTTCGGGAGCGGTGTACTTGACCATATAGTCGTATTTTCCACTTGGTTGTCCCAAAGTGTCCCAAACTTCTTTGGAACTGGAGAAGTCATCCCTCTCGATGACGTTGACCTCAGGAAAAGCATAGTTGATGAATTCTAGTCCTGCAAACGTTGCGAATTCATCTTCATGTTGAGTAGTTTCTGAATGACCTGAGTGTTGATCCCATGACATGGTGGGGACACAGGTATTCTGTTCAATGACGCTCAGCTGAGTTTCATTACTCGGCTGACCTTCTTGCCCCAAGTTTCCTGGGTAAGGCTGCCACATTGGCAGACCATCCATCGGGCCATAGTAATTGTGATCAAAGTTTTCTTTCATCAGAGTGTCTTCCTCTAATGAATTTGGCGGAGCACGGCATCCTTCCGGATCACAATCTCCGTAGATCATTTTGACATCTGATCTTGGTATAAATCTCAGACTTTCTGTAGGAAAGCAAAAAGGCATAGGCACCTCTTCCTGAGACATATAGCCGTCCTTGTTAAGGTAGGACTTCCATTCTTCATCTGTGTCAGAGGGATCTCCCTCATTGATAGCATGAATTGTCTGAGACACTGGGTGAAGAAAACCTCCATTGTGGAAGAAGTTTTGAAGGGGATGAAGACTTTCATCGTTGACAGCTGTCTGAGTACAGGTTGCAGAAAAACCAAGACCCTTCTTTGTTTTATTGTCAATAGGAATAACAAGCCGTCCCCATCCAGTCGTATCGGTACTCTCGACCGCTTTGATAGCATCGTTGTATGAAGAAATTGAAGTTCCTTCTTCGGATTGATCAATCTTGCTCACCGATAGTGCTTGGAACTGAGTTCCAATAACCTCCTCGGGTTCCACACAAGTAGATGATGATAAGTTACTCACAAGCAAGGCCTATTCCCTACAAACCGTGACAAGTTGATCGTTCTTGACGAACTTTAGCTTTTGGTGGAGGGTTGAAGTAACCGCTCCAGCCTGATGTATCCAAGGTCTTCCTAATAAACAACTGTATGTTGCCCGAATGTCCATGACCTGGAAAGTGATTTGGAAAGTGTGAGGACCAATAGTTATGGGAAGATCAACTTCGCCGATAACTGTTTTTCTGGATCCGTTGAATGCTTTGACGACGACCTCGCTGACTCTCATCGGAGGAACTTTGAATGATAATTGCGTCAAAGTGGACTTCGGCATAACATTCAGGGCTGACCCTGTGTCTACCAGTACGTTGGCTAAAGCATCGCCCTGGCAGTTAACTGTAATATTGAGCGCCATGTTATGACGACGACCCTCTTCGGGTAATTCCTCATCACTAAATCCCAAATTGTTGCAGGAAGTGATGTTAGAGATAATACTATCGAAATGTCTGATTGTTACATCCTGTTCCACAAAGGCTTGCTCCAAGACTTTCTGTAGAGCCTCTCTGTGTGCTTCTGAACTGAGTAACAGTGATAATACTGAGATCTTTAAAGGAGTCTGTAACAGTTGATCAACAATGTTATATTCACTCCTTTGGATGAGCTTTAGCATCTCATCTTTGTATTTTGAAAAGTCGGGATTACCAGATTGACTGACTGGTGGAATAGGAATTTCCGCCTGAAGTTCCTTTTCTTTGTTGGATTCTCCAACCCCTCGGTTGAAGATTTGACCGCTCCGTGTTACACGACTGATGTCTGCAATATTCACGACGGAGGGTAATGGAATTTCCTTTCCATTCTCGATTATCGTTGCACCGTATTTGTAAGGGATTGCCTTAGCTGATTCATACGGTAGTGGCCCCGGTAGATAGATGACTATGGGAACCTTCTGATTTTTCTGACCATCATAAGTAACCTTGATCCGTTCCTGGTTGGGAACTTTAGATTCGTCAAGTAGAGGGATGATGGCAAAAACATCCCTGGTCCTGTGATAACCAGAGATCGTGACAACATCCTCAACTTGCTCGACAAGGTAGTTCGGCGACCAAATGATGGGTCCTGAACCTGGATATGGATGAATTTCTCCATGATCGACTTGACCCTGAAGAGCTGCTCTCACAAGGTAACACCCTTGGTTACTTTCCGAACAGACGCTACAACTGTCATAGTTGTGTGGTGGCACCTGGCCACGCCCACTTTGAATGCAATGTAACCTCACTAGGTTACCTTCCATTGATCGGACATCCTGACTTTGACAACGAGTAGGATTCCTGTTATTGATACTAATCTGCTGAGTATCTTCGTCCATATAGATTGGCATCCACCAGTGATTTAACAAGTGCTGAAGTGCCTCCTGGACAAGGGTACAACCTCGATCGTTTTCGCAACCCGCTTTACAGCTTTGATAATCATGTGATATTAAGAATTCGAGTCGGACCTGCTCAGCATGTAACTCTACCAGGTTGGTATTCATCTCGCGAATGTCAAAGATCTGAACCATGTTGATTTGATAGGAGTTCCTATCATGGTAGTCTTGGATCCATCCAAGATCCATCTGACGCTGGAGGGCCTCTTGTATGAAAGAACATCCCTGTTTGTTTACCGAGCAAATCAGACAGGAACTGTAATCGTGCCGCGGCAGATTATGATACTGGCTTTGCCTTGAGTGCATCGCCACCAAGTTGACATTCATCGCACGGATGTCGTGGTTTTGAATGACGTTGGAATTCGTGTAAACCATGTTAACTCCATGAACTCGGTGCTCTCGGATCCATCCAAGATCCATTTGTTCCTGTAGAGCTGCTTGCACTACAGAACATCCCTGGTTGTCTTTAGAGCAGATATCACACTGGTGATAATTATGAGGTGGCACATGGCCATATCCACTCTGTCTACAATGCATCTTGACCAGATTGGTCCCCAATAAGAGTACATCGTGAATTTGATAGACATTGTTAGTCTCTTTCTCAATCAGATTGACTGCAGCTTTCTCGTGTTGAGGCAGCGGGTTCGTAAGAACATTAGGATTCGTATCTTTGAAAGATAAGAGCCCGCTCCCAACAAGATTTTGCACGTCGGATTTGAAATTGAGGCAAGTCTCAATGTTATGCCCTGAACCTCCTTGATGATAAGGGCATGTTTGATCCGCTTTAAACCAAAAAGACGGATTTTCCGGAACTGAAAGGGGAGACTTAGTCTGAATGTGCCCCTTAGCCAGCAGTAACGGAAACAGCTCTGCGTACGTTACGGGTATAGGATCAAATCCTGGTGGCCGTGTTGTACGGTTGTTGTTATATGGAGGACGAGCCTGTTGAAGAGGCTGTTGTGTCCTTTGTTGGTCAGGTTGGCTCTGCGCAACCTGAGGTTGATACATAGGAACAGGCGCGGGGCCGATAGCAGGAGTAACAGCTGCTACTGGCTGATAACGATGTCTTTGCTTTCCGAGAGAGATATTCCCAAAATCTTGCTCTTTTTTCTTAGGGAGAGCACTACCGTATTTTTTAGTACCGCTCGTTGATCCAGTGTCTTTTACCAAACACCCTTCTCGGACGGCTTCCTCAAGACGTACACCCATGCCGACCATTTCGGTGAAATCACTGGGTGCACTGGCGACCATTCGGCCGTAGTAAAATGAGCTTAAGGTCTTTAAGAAGATTTTTGTCATCTCTTTTTCCTCAAGAGGTGGACAAATTTGAGCGGCAATTTCACGCCACCTTTGAGCATACTCCTTAAAGGTTTCCTTTTCCTTTTGCGACATTGATCTGAGTTGATCTCTGTCGGGGACCATGTCCAAATTGTACTTGTATTGTTGGACGAAGGCAGTACCAAGATCTCTGAATGTACTGATCGTAGTACGGTTTAAACCCATGTACCATTTGAGTGCAGCACCGGTTAAACTATCCTGAAAGTAGTGAATCAGCAGGTCCTGATTCTCCGTCTGAGCTGACATCCGCCGAGCGTACATCGCCAGATGGCTCTGAGGGCAAGAGTTACCCTTGTATTTTTCAAAGTCGGGCACTTGGAACTTGTGCGGGACTTTCACATTTGGGACCAAGCAGAGGTCTGCGGCGTCCTTTCCAAATAGATCCTGACCGCGAATGGCTTGCAGTTCCTTCTGCATTTCCAGGAACTGTTCCTAGAATTCCTCCATTCTGTCAAACAAAGTTTCCTTCTTACCAGAAGGTGTTGGTGGAATCTGTCCTTCCGGGACAGTGTGCACCACAGGGGGGTGGTACCGTGACTACGGCAGTAAGTCTTGGCACCTCCCGAAGTTTGTAACCTTCAGGAGTCTTCAGTATGCCCCTGGCATCTTCGCTTTCCCGAAGTTTGTAACCTTCAGGCCCAGCGGCTTCTGTTGCGATTCCCTGATCTTCAGTGATCGGCGGAACATATCCTTCCGGGATATAGTTAACAGGCATGCCCCAAGGACGATCTTTCGGCATCTGATACCTAGGATCATACTTTTCTATGATGGGCGTTGAGGTGATCTCTGAGATCACAGTTCTTTGTAGCTGAGCTTCTGCCATGGCTTGCATGTCGTTACGAAGCTTTCTCATATCCTCTCTCAGAGCGTCGATCTCTTCTTTCAACTCTCTGTTTTCTTCCTTAAGATCATCCATCTTTTTCTGACGATTGGCCCGAGTATTATACGAATGAGACAGTTTGACTCTAGAATCGAGGCACAAACGTGAGATTCATAGGGAAGAAGAATACACGATGTGAGAATGATGAATGCAATGATTATATTAATTGTTGTTTTTTTGGTTTAATCAAAATAAACTTCGACAATTAGAATGCAAATATCAAACAGTGGGGAAACCCCTTTTTATTGAATTCCAAAGGATTACAGAAATGGAAATACAGTAGATTACAAAGTGCAGAAACAGAAACCTAAACTAATGGGTCCCGAGTCCTCTTCTTTGACCGAGGCGCTTGGGCCGTTGCCGGGTTGTCATTCCTTTGCCAAGTGAAAGGAGTGAGCAAATTCCTTTGGTCATCTTGATTCTCTACATCATGCTGCTCCAAAATTTCAATCAGAGCATCTTTCTCTTTTAGTAGTTGCTGTATTTGGATACACTCTACGTCGAGGGTGCGGTACTTGTTCTTCCAAGACCTTCTTTCCTTTTGAACTTTGTTGAGAGTAACCTGAAGCTTTTCAGTCTCAGTCATGAAGTACATGACAGATTCCCTCGGTGGAAGAATTCCGTAACGAGGATAAGGCATTTTTAGCTTGAGAGCTCTGGTTTGTACCCAGTGGAGATAAGGCTCCACCGAGACACAGTCCGGTTTTCCCAGAGACTCTCGTCCTTTCTTATGAACATGTTTCTAAGCTTGCACTATTTCCATCTTTAGTGCTCTGTCACTTTCTCCTTCTTTGAAGAAAAGACCTTCCAGACGAACATCCAGTGGGATGTGTCTCATCGGGTATCCAAATTGACGAAGAACCAATATCGGATGATAATTGATTCCTCCTTTAGTTCCTATGAGGGGTACGCTGGGGAAGTTTCCACAACGGTCAATGATTCTGATTCCCTCATAAATCCTATTATACCAATCTATATCAGAATTGGTGAGAGACATGATCTTCTGCGACCAACGTAATACACTCTTGCAATCCCAAAAAGCAGCAGACTTGGGCAAGTGCGAGATAAGCCATTTATAGAGCAAAGGTACACAGCATGTGATCTCCCCTCCACTGTACAAATTTCCCAAGTGTACAGAATGATACGCATCTGCGAGCAAAGTCGGCACAGGGTTTCCAATGAGAAAAACCTTAATAGCGTTGATATCGACGAAGTTATTGATGTTGGGAAACAAAAATAATCCGTAGGTGAGCAAGACAAAGATGCTTTCAAAAGCAGTCCCGTTCCCTAAACTAGCGAAGTACAGAGCTTTCTTTGTCAAGAACTGGGTCGGCAAACCTTGGATGCCACCCATAGTAATCATGTGAGTCTTGACCTCAGACTCGTCCAAATGAATTGCTCTTGCAATAGTCTGATTCTTTGGAATTTCTTCCAGTCCAGAAAATGGAGCTCGATCAGTGATATGCAAATCAGTCAGATGAGAATACTCCTCCAGCGTTGGTGTTAGCTGGTAATCCGGGAATGTGAAACAGTGATAAACCAGATCGTAGAATTGAATGAGCACGTCCATGATCCCCTTAATCACATGGACTTTTAACAGTGGTAGCAAACCACCGTGCTTGGCTCTGAAAGCCTCTGGGTTAACGATCATCCTTGCTAACTTTCTCAAATCCCCTAGTTTTGGAACCTTGAAGGTATACTGGTGAGTTCTCCTTCTACCGAAATCCATTAGCATAATCCTTTTCTCTGATATTTGCAATCACAGTCTTAGTTTAATTTGAAAAACAGAGAGACTAGAAGAGAAAGTTTTTTTGAATGTTTTAATGTTTTATTAAATGAATGCATGAATGCAGCACACAAAAACATAGAAAAAACATGGGGTCAAAGGGTCGTTGTCATGAAGTCAAAGCTCTACCCATCCCCAAAGGTTTATACTAGGGTGATTTTTGTACCTGTACTCATTATCATCAGCTCCTCCCAGGAAGGCAGACAACAAGCGGATCGCCAGCGAGTTGTGTGCAATCTTAGAGTAAGTGCCATTCACCGAGAATAGATCACCAGTCTTAAATGAGGGTAGTATCGCGTAACAACTATTTCCGATAGCTTCCGCACTACGAAAAAGGTTGGCTTTTCTTAAGTGTATACTCAATCTCACCACATGCGGCATCACACGCATTCCCAGTAGCAGAAAAATAAACACATATTCATTTAGGAAAAGCAGTATATATATTTGTCCTAATCATCCTAGACTTATAAAGCTACGATTCCTAAGTTCCTGACAAAAATGGGTTCCCCGGCGGAAGCCCCAATCTATGGTTCCCTGCCTAAAAGATGGACCAGCATAGGTCAATCTTTCTCTTCGGTAGAGTTCCCATTTTCCGTAGAAAACGGGGATGACGCCCTAAGGCAGAAAAGGAGACTCCCCAGCAGAGTCGCCCTTTGTGTAATTTTTCACACAAGAGAAGTAGAAAGAAAGGAACTAGCCCCACGGTGGGCGCCACTTTTCTGTAGCGAGCGATTTTGGACGCGGTTCTTAAGCGTTGGTCGCTCTCTGCGGTTTGAGCTTTAAACTACAGGTCGATTCATTTTTAATCCTATTGTGAGCTGAATAAGGAAGGGAAATAGATGTCTCCAATTAACCCTGCTTGCATACTGAGTTTAAACAGCGGTCTGTTAAGTTACGGATGCTATCAATGTGGGGGGCCTTTGTACTGGTTATTTGTATTTTCGCCAATACTGTTTTCTTTCTTTTTTACCTGGGCAGAAGGTTTCTGGCGGGGAACAAGGATTAGGATGTTAGGACTGGTGCCTTTGAAATACTGCTTTTAATTGATGGAGATATGGGATTTGGGTTTTTTGTTGATTGCGCTCGCTAAGATCTTTTCTTTCGATCTTATGCCTACGTATTCCCGTTTACCGAAACAGGGAAATTAGAGCGTTCGTAGTTCCTCCTATTCTATGGGAGGAAATGGGTGTTTTTGGTGTCTTGTTCAAAGCCCAAGACGTGAAGCGAAAGGTTGTTTGTATCTTGTTCAAAGCCCAAGATGTGAAGCTGAAAGGTCTATTTGTGTCTTGTTCAAAGCCCAAGACGTGAAGTTGAAAGACCTCGACTTTAGAGAGAATTTGTCATCTCTAAAGAGGGGGAAGGAGAATTACTTTAACTGGGATACGCGGATCCGAGCAATGCCATAATTTCCGAAGAAAGGGTTTTAACCTGAAGGAGAAGACTTTAACTCAGTGTAGAGCAATGCCATCTTTCCTTAGGAATTTCTCATGCTAAAAGAGGGACAGTGGCATGGATATAGATGATCCAGAGGCTTGCCGCTTACAGTGATTAGATGAAAGGAAAGGAGTTGTTGATGTTTGTGTACTGTGAACGAGGCACAGCTTTGATGCTAAAAGGTTGATTGGATCAACCAGTGGTTTTCTTATACAAAGCCTAAGAGGAGGCTAATTTCCGCTAGGAAAATCAATATACAAAGCCTAAGAGGAGGCTATTTTGTGTCTCGTACAAAGCCCGAGAGAGAGGCTAAAAGTTTTTGACCTGACGATGGAGTCTTTTGGTATCTCGTACGAAGCCCGAGATAGAGGCTATTGTTTGTTTGACTCTACGAGGGAGTCTTTGTGTCTCGTACGAAGCCCGAGATAGAGGCTAAAAGTTTGACTCAACAAGAGAGTCTTTGATACTCAACAAGAGAGTGATTTTGTATCTCGTATGAAGCCCGAGATGGAGGCGAAAAAGGGTCATTGACTCAACGGGGGAGTCTCTTATGTGTCTCGTACGAAGCCCGAGAGAGAGGCGAAAAGGTTTGACTCAACAAGAGAGTCTTTGATACTCAACAAGAGAGTGTTTTTGTATCTCGTACGAAGCCCGAGATGGAGGCTAAAGGTTTGTTTCAGTTGAGTGACATATCCAATATACTGATTTTAAAAGAGAAAATCAGTTCTTATATGAGCAACTCTGTACTCAGGGATTTTGATTTGAGGATCAGGGATATTTCCTTCTCTTTGAGGAAACGGGAAATCCAAAGGGTATTGATACTGTCCGAGTCTGCGGGTTTCCTTCCTATTTAACGAAGGGGTCACTTGAGAATGTCTTTGAGACTCAAGGAAGTTAGACTGTCCAAGTCTAGAGTTTTTTTCTTGTACTATGCTTTGAGAAACAGTAGTAGACTCTATGAAAGGACTGTTCTATGAGGATGATTAGGTTCTGTTCCTATACCTCTAGGAGGTCGTCGAGACAATTTGTACAAAGCCCAAGAGGAGGCTGGAAACTTTTAAGAAGCCGACGGGTCCTTGTACGAAGCCCAAGAGGAGGCTATCATTCCCGGAGGAATAGATCATTATACAAAGCCTAAGAAGAGGCTGTGAATACTTCTAAGAAGCCGATGTGTCCTTGAATAATGCCCAAGAGGAGGCCGATGCTTTTAAGAAGCCCGTGGGTCTATCACCTCCTTTCCATTAGGAGAGATAACTCTTTTAAAGATAAAAACCACTGGTAAACGTGCGAGGTTTACTATCCAGCAACTTTTAAATTTTAAAGAGGGTTCCTTAGTTAAGGTCCAAGATTATGACCGTAGTGGGTACCCAAACCCCGAGACATTCAAGGCAAGCTATCCACAAGGAATAGATCAAGTCAGGAAAGTTCGAGAATTTGGAAGAAACTCAAAGATGCCATTCACGGAGAATACATTCATCTTGGGGAGTAGAGTTTCTTGACGATTCCTAAGGAGGACAGCCGAAGAGAAGACTGTATCTGGTGCTCCTATTGGGGATCTAGGCGTCTATTTCTACGAATAAATGAAACGGCGTCACCTAGTTCTAGACGTAGTTGCCGGGGAAACTCAAAATATATATACTATTATTACACAGTAGATATGAGTTTATGAAAGGAGACTTACAGTGAGCAGCCCCACAATACAGTTTATAATATGAAAGCAGTAAATGAAAGCGATAACCACTTACTCGGTTGTAGTGCTTCCATGCTGTTTGGTTAGTTGTTCAACAAAGAAAGATTGAAAACAACAGTATATTCAAAATCAAAGGAGAAAGTGCTTTGAAAAAGAAAGATTTGGGGCTTACAGCTCAAGGAGAGGCCCAGGGTTTTATCAGTGAGTGCACTGTTTGACTTCGTACAGCGGGACTTATACAAGTGACTGGGGCCCAAAAAATGGTTTTCTGTACGAAGGGATGGGTCTTACACTCTCTCAAGAGGCCCAAAAAGGTTTAAAGAAAAGAGTGGGGCTTATAACACGAGGGTAGGCCCAAATGATTTTTCGTTTAAAAATGGGGATCGCGCCGAGGTTTTCTTTTAACGCAGAGGGACTTATACAATAAGTGAGGCCCAAAATGTTTTGGTTAAAAGGGGGGATTGGGTCTTACACTCTAATAGAGGCCCAAAGTGTTTTGAATGGGTCTTATAGCTCAAGGAGAGGCCCAGATGATTTTTATTTTTAAACGGGCGACGATCGCGCCGTTTACTTGTACAGAGGGACTTATACAATGAGTGAGGCCCAAAAAGTTTTTGTACAAGGGGGGATGGGTCTTACACTCTCTCAAGAGGCCCAGATGAGTTTTGAAAGTGATTTATGAGGGTTGAATTAATCCAAAACCCTAATTTGTTTTCAAAATGTATTTAATTGAATAAAAAATTCAATTAAAATGATCAAAAATTGTTTAACACATGGAAAACAAATTGTGATCTTGGATTAATGTTTCAAAAATTAAGTATTGACCTACAAAATAATTAGAAAGCATTAAAAGTTGCAAAATCAATGTAGAAAAATATTTAAAATGCCAAAAACAATTAAAATATTAATTCTTTGCAAAAATATCAATTATATGAAATAAATAATATTTTTGGGATTTTTTGATAAAATAAAATATTTTAACATTTTTGTGAATTATTAAAAAAAAGAATCAACTCAAAATTATTAAAACTCAGAGAGAAATTAATTTTTGAATCAATTAAACAAAATCACAAAATTCAAATATATGAATTTATGAAAAATGGCGCCAAGAACAGCTGAAGAACACGCGCGTGTTCTTGGTTTCTCAGATTTGCATTTTCTATCCAATCTCCATGAATACGTAATCATATCATGCAATCCACATATCATTATGCTCGCCTCAACCTCACGATCATGTCTATGTACTTTAATTTCATTTAAATTAAACATACAACAAGAAATCACGAAGAGACCTCAAGAACCCTAATTTCTGCATGAAGGCTAGGATTTTTGATACACGATTCAAACAATGCAATTAATTGAGGGAAAACATTCCATGCATGATTATGAACATATGGCCAAATTATTGTGCGAGGAAATATGCATAGATTGAGAGATGGCCAAGTATGTGCTTACCTCCAAGTCGTGACAGCAAGAGCAGATGTGATTTTGAATTGGAGGTGTTATAGACAAGTTGTGATGATCTGGACAGCTTCCCTACACCATATGGAGTGTGTTTGAACACTTGGATTGAATTGAAATGGACTGGATCAGTTTATGGCATCTCAGCTGCAACTTCACTTCAAACTTGTGTGGATGGCAAGTGATTTTGAAATTTTGATGTTCCAGATGTTATGTGAGTGTTTGATCAGCTCATATGTGATGTATGTGAGGTGTGTGAGTGATTGGTTTGATTGGAATTGCTCTCAAACTCAAAACCTGATAGCTACCTTGCTAAGAAAGGCATTTTTGCCAAGAGAAAGAGATTTTGAGGAAAGCATCTGTTAGATGGCTTTGGTGTACTCAAACTGACCACAATTGAGCTCTATTTATAGTAGAGCAAGTTTGTTTTGCAAGGAATAGTGCATGGCAGCTGGTAAGTAGGTTTGGCCAATGTTGGCAAATGAAAATCCAAGTCTCCTCTAGCCATTGACTAGAGGTTAGGGCACAGAGCTTTGGTCCCTTTGGTCTTGGATAAGTCTTGACTGATTTCATATGAGAATGGCTCAGTCCATGCCACCTTGATGGTTCCATTGAATGCCTCATTCCAAATTTGAAGTCTTGTCCCTATTTTGGCAACTCTAGGTTCAACATGCTATTCCTTGTTCCTTGGACCTTGGAGGCTTGGCTCAGTGATTGTCCCCTTTAGATTCAATCCTCTGAGGTGTCCAAGTGGATTGGAGCAATTGAATTTGGCTGATTTTGGCAAATCGACCAAAGTTGCAAATTCTGCCTTGCCTTGACAGATTTCAGCAAGGCAACTTGGCAATGTTGTATCTCATGGTGTAAGTTGAATTTGGCAATGTTCTTGGCCATTTTGGAAAGTTCTTACATGATACAACAACTGTTTGAACAAGTTTGGTTTTGATCTCTTTTGATTCCAAGTGAAAAATCCCCCTACATTTGGCAAAAAGTGAAGCAGAATCTGACTTAGTGAAAATTTCACTAAGTGTTGGAAAAAGTGACATTTTCACTTTTCAACCACTTTGATCACTCCATAACTCAAAATCCTTAATGAATTGGAATGACTTGTAGTTGAAGTTTTTTTAGGTGATAATGAGGGCTACAAATCCATCTTTGGATGAGAAAAAATGGCCTTGTGGTTTAGGAGTTATGGTCCTCCAAAGTTGGTACCTTTGCCACTTTATTTTTAACTTAGAAAAATTTCTAAGTTTTATGGTTACCCCTTTTACAAGTTATCTCACTTTTCTTGATTTTTCTTGATGAATGATGATTCAAATCATACATTAACATCATTTTAGGGTTAAAAATCCATTTTGGTGAAAAATCTCAAAAAGTCAAAGTTGACTTTTGTGCACAGTTGACTTTTTATCAGATGAATTCCAAACTGTGCAATTCTTCAGAAAATCATGTCCTTGACCTAAATCAAACTTGATGGACATGTTCCATGGGTGTCATAGGGTATATTCAATCATGTATTAGGGTTTGGGAGCATGTCCAGGTCAAAAGTCAAAGTTACAGTTGACTTTTCCCTTAAAACCCTAATTATGGTGCAGATGAAATTGAGACTTGTTGCTCAAGCTTCTTGGATCAATCCATTGTTCCAAATGGATCAATATGCTATATTAGAGACCCTCAAATCATCTCTTGAGGTCTTGGCTCATGGTTTGTCCCAAAAGTCAACTTAGGAGTGAATTAGGTCAAGAAACCCTAATTCCTGATTTTTTGATGAATGCATCCCCTGAGGCAAAATTGACTTGATGCATGGGTTCATGAGGTTCCATGAAGTATATTAGGTTATGTTTTGGATCATTGCCTTATGCCCAGATGAAAATTTCCATCTGGAGGCCCTGGTCGACCAAAACCCTAATTTGGTGACACTGTCGATCTTGAGACTTGATCAACCTAGAAGGGAGCATCCTTGTGCTTAATCTTTGAAGTGGGAGTCCTTTTGATCCTTTGTGGATGTTTAAGAAATTAGACAAGTTGAAGATCATGTCATTTCTTGATTGATCCTTTGTCTAAGCACTCAGAGAGGGCTTGAAACCCTAATTTTGATTGTAGTGGATGCTCACCCATCTTTGGGGAGACTAATGAAGCATAAAGGTACATCCATATTGTGATGATGATTTTCACAATGATGGGAAATCTAAGTGGTCAAAATTTGGGGTATTATAGAGGGTAAGGTACTTGTTCTTCCAAGACCTCTTCTCCCATTGAACTTTGTTGAGAGTAACCTGAAGCTTTTCAGTTTTCGTCATGAAGTACATGACAGATTCCCTCGGCGGAAGAATTCCGTAACGAGGATAAGGCATCTTTAGCTTGAGAGCTCTAGTTTGTACCCAGTGGAGATAAGGCTCCACCGAGACACAATCCGGTTTTCCTAGAGACTCCCGTCCTTTCTTATGAACATGTTTCCAAGCGTGCACTATTTCTGTCTTTAGTGCTCTGTCACTTTCTCCGTCCTTGAAGAAAAGACCTTCCAGATGAACATTCCGAGGAACATGTCTCATCGGGTATCCAAATTGACGACGAAAGAGAACTGGATGGTAATTGATTCCTCCCTTAGTTCCTATAAGGGGTACGTTGGGGAAGTTTCCACAACGGTCAATGATCCTGATTCCATCATAAATCCTATTACACCAATCTATGTCAGAGTTGGTGAGAGACATGATCTTCTGCGACCAACGTAAGGCACTCTTGTGATCCCAAAAAGCAGCAGACTTAGGTAAATGGGAGATAAACCATTTGTAAAGCAGAGGTACACAACATGTGATCTCCCCTCCACTGTACAATTTCCCTAAGTGTACAGAATGATATGCATCTGCGAGCAAAGTCGACACAGGGTTTCCAATGAGAAAAACCTTAATAGCGTTGATATTGACGAAGTTATTAATGTTGGGCAATAGTAATAACCCGTAGGTGAGCAAAACAAAGATGCTTTCAAAAGCAGTCATGTTCCCTATATTAGCAAAGTACAGAGCTTTCTTTGTCAGAAACCGGGCTGGCAAACCTTGTATGCCACCCTTAGTGGTCATGTGAGTCCTGACCTCAGACTCGTCCAAATGAATTGCTCTTGTAATGGTCTGATTCTTTGGAATTTCCTCCAGTCCAGAAAATGGAGCTCGATCAGTAATATGTAAATTGATTAGATGAGAATATTCCTCCAGCGTTGGTGCTAGCTGGTAATCCGGGAATGTAAAGCAGTGATAAACCGGATCGTAGAATTGAACGAGCGCGTCCATGATTCCCTCAATCACATGGACCCTTAACAGAGGGAGCAGACCTCCGTACTTGGCTCTGAAAGCCTCTTGGTTTGTGATTATTCTCGCCAAACCTCTTAAATCCTCTAGTTTTGGAATCCTGAAGGTGTACTTATGAGTTCTCCTTCTACCGAAATCCATTAGCGCAATCCTTTTCTCTGATATTTGCAATCACAGTCTTAGTTTAATTTGAAAAACAGAGAGACTAGAAGAGAAATTTTTTTAATGTTTTAATGTTTTTTTAAATGAATGCATGAATGCAGCACACAAAAACATATAAAAAACATGGGGTCAAAGGGTCGTTGTCATGAAGTCAAGGCTCTACCCATCCCCAAAGGTTTATACTAGGGTATTTTTGTACCTGTACTCAAAATCATCAGCTCCTTCCAGGATAACAAACAGCAAGCGGATCGCCAACGAGCTGTATGAAATCTTAGAGTAAATGCTATTCACCGAGGATAGATCATCAGCCTCAAATGAGGGTAGTATCGCGTGACAACTATTTCCAATAGTTTCCGCACTACAAAAGGGTTGGCTCCTCAGCTTCTCAGATGTCACAATCGGCCCATTGCCTATGAGAGGGAATGGGTTGCATTGGGAAGCCTCCACTGAGGTTGATGGTCGACCTCGTCGCCATCACTTATCTTAAGTGTATACTCAATCTTTCCACATGCGGCATCACACGCATTCCCATTAGCAGAAAAATAAACACAGATATCAATTAGGAAAAGCAGTATATATATTTCTCCTAATGTCATAGACCTTTTAAAAAGCTACGAATCTTATGTTCCTGACAGAAAATGGGTTCCCCGGTGGAGGTCCCAATCTGTGGTTAGAAGAGCCCCTACGGTGGGCGCCACTTTTAAAGTTTCCACCTAAGAGATGGGAAGAGAACAAGATCTCGCTACAAAGGAGAGATAGATCCTAATGACAGCTCCCCAGCAGAGCACCATTTTTCTGTAGTGAGCGATTTTGGACGTGGTTACGAAGCACTACCGCTCTTTGGTATCTACAGCTCGATTCAATTTTTATCCTATTAAAGCTGATGAAGGAAGGGAAATAGATGTCTCAAATTAACCCTGCTTGCAAACTGAGGTTAAACAGTCAAAACTATTCGTTTACAGATGCTACAAAGATTCGGGGTCTCTATTGGGTGTATTTATTTTAAAAGTGGTGTTCGGTCGATTGGTGGGAGGTTAAGATGTTAGGACGGATATATGAAAGTACGGGATTTTGGGTTTTTGTTTAGTGTGCTCGCTAAGATTTTTCTTTCAATCTTATGCCTACGTATTCCCGTTTACCGAAACAGGGAAATCAGAGCGTTCGTAGTTCCTCCTATTCTATGGGAGGAAATGGTGTTTTGGTGTCTTGTTCAAAGCCCAAGACGTGAAGCTAAAGGTGGTTTGTATCTTGCTTAAAGCCTAAGATGTGAAGCTGAAAGGTCTCAACTTTAGAGAGAATTTGTCATCTCTAAAGAGGGGTTTGTTTGTCACAACCGTTTATAAGGGAGAATTACTTTAACCTTGATATGTGAATCCGGCAATGCCATAATTTCCTTTATAGGGGATTTCCAACCTAAAGGAGAAGACTTTAACTCAGTGTAGAGCAATGTTATCTTTCCTTAGGAATTTCTCATGCTAAAAGAGGGACAGTGGCATGGATGTAGATGATCCAGAGGCTTGCCGCTTACAGCAATTAGATGAAGGGGAAGGAGTTGTTGATGTTTGTGTACTGTGAACGAGGCACAACTTTGATGCTAAAAGGTTGATTGGATCAACCAGTGGTTTTCTTATACAAAGCCTAAGAGGAGGCTAATATGTGTCTCGTACAAAGCCCGAGAGAGAGGCTAAAAGTTTTGACTCAACGAGGGAATCTTTTGGGTATCTCGTATAAAGCCCGAGATGGAGGCTATTTGACTCAACCAGAGAGTTTTTGTATCTCGTACAAAGCCCGAGATGGAGGCGAAAGGGGTGATTGACTCAACGAGGGAGTCTCTGGTATCTTGTACGAAGCCCGAGATGGAGACTAAAATTGTTAGCTCCGCTGGGGAGAATCATTGTACAAAACCCAAGAGGAGGCTATGGTTACTGTTTCAGTTGAGTGACATGTCCAGTATGCTGATTTAAAGAGAAAATCAGTTCTTATATGAGTAATGTTTGCACTCAGGGATTTTGATTCGAGGATCAGGGATATTTCCTGTTCTTTAAGGAAGTGGGAAATCCAAAGGGTATTGAGGTTGTCCGAGTCCACGGGGTTCCTTCCTATTTTTGAAGGGGTCACTTGAGAATGTCTTTGAGACTCAAGGATGTTAGACTGTCCGTGTCTCAAATTTCATCTTTTATACTATGCTTTGAGAAACAGTAGTAGACTCTTGGAAAGGACTGTTCTATGAAGATGACTAAGTTCTATTCCTATACCTCTAGGAGGTCGTCGGGACAATTTGTACGAAGCCCAAGAGGAGACTGGAAGCTTTTAAGAAGCCGACGGGTCCTTGTACTAAGCCCAAGAGGAGGCTATCATTCCCGGAGGAAGAGATTATTATATGAAGCCTAAGAGGAGGCTGTGAATACTTCTAAGAAGCCGGTGGGTCCTTGTACTTAAGCCCAAGAGGAGGCGGGGATTCTTTTAGGAAGCCTGCGGGTCCTTGTACGATGCCCAAGAGGAGGCCGATGCTTTTAAGAAGCCGATGGGTCCCCAAACCCCGAGAAATTCAAGACAGGCTATTCATGAGGAATAGATCAAGCCAGGAAAGTTCGAGAATTTGGAAGAAACTCAAGAGATGCCATTCACGGAGAAAAGATCATCTCTGGGGAATAGAGTTTCTTGACAAGTGCTTTTAAGAAGCCTGTGGGTCCCCAAACCCCGAGAAATTCAAGACATGCTATTCACGAGGAATAGATCAAGCCAGGAAAGTCCGAGAATTTGGAAGAAACTCAAGAGATGAAATTCACAGAGAAGAGATCATCTCTAGGGAGTAGAGTTTATTTGACAACTTCTACGAGTGACAGTATATGAGAGGGTTCACAGAGAATGTTGCCTTTCATATCTCCATATTGTTTAACCCCAAGAGGAGGGAAGACTGTGTCTGGTAATCCTATGGGGATCTAGTTTTGACTATTTAAGAGTGATCAACGGGCTTAATGCTAGACGTAGTTGCCGGGGAAACTCTAAATATCTATACTATTATTACACAGTTGATATGAGTTTATGAAAGAAGACTTATAGTGAAACAGCCCCACAATACAGTTATATGTATATGAAAGCGGTAAATGAAAGCGTATAATCACTTACTCGGTTGTAGAGCTTCCATGCTGTTTGGTTAGTTGTTCAACAAAGAAAGATTGAAAACAACAGTATAATTCAAAATCGAAGGAGAAAGTGCTTTGAAAAAGAAAGATTTGGGGCTTACAGCTCAAGGAGAGGCCCAAGGTTTTATCAGTGAGTGCACTGTTTGAATTTGTACAGAGGGACTTATACAAGTGACTGTGGCCCAAAAATTGTTTTCTGTACAAAGGGATTTGGGTCTTACACTCTCTCAAGAGGCCCAAAAAGTTTTAAAGAAAAAGAGTGGGGATTATAACACGAGGGTAGGCCCAGATGATTTTTGTTTAAAATGGCGATCGCGCCGAGATTTTCTTTTAACGCAAAGGGGCTTATACAATATCTGAGGCCCAAAGTTGTTTTTGGTTAAAAGGGGGTTGGGTCTTACACTCTAATAGAGGCCCAAAAGTTGTGAATGGGTCTTATAGCTCAAGGAGAGGCCCAGATGGTTTATCTTTAAACTGGCGACGATCGTGCCTAATTTAAAAATGTACAGAGGGACTTATACAATAAGTGAGGCCCAAATTATTTCTGTACAAGTGGGTTGAGTCTTACACTCTAATAGAGGCCCAAAAGTTTTGAAAATGATTTGTGAGGGTTGAATTAATCAAAAACCCTAATTTATTTCCAAAATGTATTTTAATTGAATACAAATTCAATTAAAATGATCAAAAATTGTTTAACATGTGGGAAACAAATTATGATCTTGGATTAATGCTTCAAAAATCAAGTATTAACCTACAAAATAATTAGAAGTCATTAATCTTTACAAAATCAAGAGGGAAAAAATATTTTAAATGTCAAAAACAATTAAAATATTAATTCTTTGCAAAAATATCAATTATATGAAATAAATAATATTTTTGGGATTTTTTGGGAAAATAAAATATTTTAACATTTTTGTGAATTATTAAAAAAAGAATCAACTCAAAATCATTAAAACTCAGAGAGAAATTAATTTTTGAATCAATTAAATAAAAATCACAAAATTCAAATATTCAAATGTTGGAAAATGGCGCCAAGAACAAGGGCAAGAACACGCGCGTGTTCTGAGTTTCCCAGATTTGCATTTTCTATCCAATCTCACTGAATACATAATCATATCATGCAATCCACATACCAATCAACTCGTTTCAACCTCACGATCATGTCTATGACAATTAATTTCATTTAAATTAAACATAAAACAAGAAATCATGAACAATCCTCAAGAACCCTAGATTCTGCATGAAGGCTGGGATTTTTGATACACGATTTAAACAATGCAATTAATTGAGGGGAAACATTCCATGCATGATTATGAACATATGGCCAAATTATTGTGCAGCAAAAATTGCATGGATCATAGAGTTAGAAGAGCTTATGCTTACCACTTGCAGCTGGTGATCGTGATTTGTGTTGGAGGTGTTACAGATGAGTTGTGGTGATCTGAACAGCTTCCCTACACCCTATGGAGTGTGTTTGAATGCTTGGACTTGATTGAAGTTGGTTGGATCACTTCATGGCATCTCAACTGCAACTTGGTTAAAACCTTGAGCAATTGACTGGTGATTCTGAGAAATCAGTGTTCCAGTTGTTGTTTAAGTGTTTGATCAGCTCATATGTGATGTATATGAGGTGTGTGTGTGATTGGTTTGATTGGAAAAGCTCTCAAACTCAAAACCCGATAGTGACTTGCCTTAGAAGGCAAAATTGGAGTGAAAGAGGAGATTTTGAGGAAAGCATCTATTTGATGGCTTTGGTGTACTCAAACTGATCACAATTGAGCTCTATTTATAGTAGAGCAAGTTTGTTTTGCAAGGAATAGTGAATGGCAACTGCTGAGTAGGTTTGGCCAATGTTGGCAAATGAAAATCCAAGTCTCCTCTAGCCATTGACTAGAGGTTAGGGCACAGGTTGCTGGTTCCCTTGGTCTTGGATAAGTCTTGACTGAATTCAGTTGCTAAGAGCTCAGTCCATGCCACCTTGATGCTTCCATTGAATGCTTCAATCCAAAATTGGAGTCTTGTCCCTATTTTGGCAATTCTAGGTTCAACATGCTATTTCTTGTTCCAAAGACTTTGGAGGCTTGGCTCAATGATTGTCCTCTTTAGATTCAATCCTCAGAGGTGTCTGTAGCGAGCGATTTTGGACGCGGTTCTTAAGCGTTGGTCGCTCTCTGCGGTTTGAGCTTTGACTACAGGTCGATTCATTTTTTATCCTATTGTGAGCGGAATAAGGAATGGAAATAGATGTCTCCAATTAACCCTGCTTTGCATACTGAGTTTAAACAGCGGTCTGTTAGGTTACGGATGCTATCAATGTGGGGGGCCTTTGTACTGGTTATTTGTATTTTCGCCAATACTGTTTTCTTTCTTTTTATCCTGGGCAGAAGGTTTCTGGCGGGGAACAAGGATTAGGATGTTAGGACTGATGCTTTTGAATTACTGCTTTTAATTGATGGAGATATGGGATTTGGGTTTTTTGTTGATTGCGCTCGCTAAGATCTTTTCTTTCGATCTTATGCCTACGTATTCCCGTTTACCGAAACAGGGAAATCAGAGCGTTCGTAGTTCCTCCTATTCTATGGGAGGAAATGGGTGTTTTGGTGTCTTGTTCAAAGCCCAAGACGTGAAGCGAAAAGTGGTTTGTATCTTGTTCAAAGCCCAAGATGTGAAGCTGAAAGGTCTATTTGTGTCTTGTTCAAAGCCCAAGACGTGGAGCTGAAAGGTCTATTTGTGTCTTGTTCAAAGCCTAAGACGTGAAGCTGAAAGACCTCGACTTTAGAGAGAATTTGTCATCTCTAAAGAGGGGAGAAGGAGAATTACTTTAACTGGGATACGCGGATCCGAGCAATGCCATAATTTCTGAAGAAAGGGTTTTAACCTGAAGGAGAAGACTTTGACTCAGTGTAGAGCAATGCCATCTTTCCTTAGGAATTTCTCATGCTAAAATAGGGACAGTGGCATGGATATAGATGATCCAGAGGCTTGCCGCTTACAGCGATTAGATGAAAGGAAAGGAGTTGTTGATGTTTGTGTACTGTGAACGAGGCAAAGCTTTGATGCTAAAAGGTTGATTGGATCAACCAGTGGTTTTCTTATACAAAGCCTAAGAGGAGGCTAATTTCCGCTAGGAAAATCATTACACAAAGCCTAAGAGGAGGCTATTTTGTGTCTCGTACAAAGCCCGAGATAGAGGCTAAAAGTTTTTGACTCGACGATAGAGTCTTTGTGTCTCGTACGAAGCCCGAGATAGAGGCTATTGTTTGTTTGACTCTACGAGGAAGTCTTTGTGTCTCGTACGAAGCCCGAGATAGAGGCTAAAAGTTTGACTCAACAAGAGAGTCTTTGATACTCAACAAGAGAGTGTTTTTGTATCTCGTACGAAGCCCGAGATGGAGGCTAAAGGTTTGTTTTAGTTGAGTGACAGATCCAATATACTGATTTTAAAAGAGAAAATCAGTTCTTATATGAGCAACACTGTACTCAGGGATTTGATTTGAGGATCAGGGATATTTCCTTCTCTTTGAGGAAATGGGAAATCCAAAGGGTATTGAGACTGTCCGAGTCTGCGGGTTTCTTTCCTATTTAACGAAGGGGTCACTTGAGAATGTCTTTGAGACTCAAGGAAGTTAGACTGTCCAAGTCTAGAGTTTTTTTCTTTTGTACTATGCTTTGAGAAACAGTAGTGGACTCTATGAAAGGACTGTTCTATGAGGATGACTAGGTTCTGTTCCTATACCTCTAGGAGGTCGTCGGGACAATTTGTACGAAGCCAAAGAGGAGGCTAGAAGCTTTTAAGAAGCATACAGGTCCTTGTACGAAGCCCAAGAGGAGGCTATCATTCCCGAAGGAAGAGATCATTATACGAAGCCTAAGAGGAGGCTGTGAATACTTCTAAGAAGCCGTAGTGTCCTTGAATAATGCCCAAGAGGAGGCCGATGCTTTTAAGAAGCCCGTGGGTCTATCATATCCTTTCCATTAGGAGAGATAACTCTTTTAAAGATAAAAACCACTAGTAAACGTGCGAGGTTTACTATCCAGCGACTTTTAGCTTTTAAAGAGGGTTCCTTAGTTAAGGTCCAAGATTATGACCGTAGTGGGTACCCAAACCCCGAGACATTCAAGGCAAGCTATCCACAAGGAATAGATCAAGTCAGGAAAGTTCGAGAATTTGGAAGAAACTCAAAGATGCCATTCACGGAGAATACATTCATCTTGGGGAGTAGAGTTTCTTGACGATTCCTAAGGAGGAGAGCCGAAGAGAAGACTGTATCTGGTGCTCCCATTGGGGATCTAGGCGTCTATTTCTACGAATAAATGAAACGGCGTCACCTAGTTCTAGACGTAGTTGTCGGGGAAACTCGAAATATCTATACTATTATTACACAGTAGATATGAGTTTATGAAAGGAGACTTACAGTGACCAGCCCCACAATACAGTTTATAATATGAAAGCAGTAAATGAAAGCGATAACCACTTACTCGGTTGTAGTGCTTCCATGCTGTTTGGTTAGTTGTTCAACAAAGAAAGATTGAAAACAACAGTATATTCAAAATCAAAGGAGAAAGTGCTTTGAAAAAGAAAGATTTGGGGCTTACAGCTCAAGGAGAGGCCCAGGGTTTTATCAGTGAGCACACTGTTTGACTTTGTACAGCGGGACTTATACAAGTGACTGGGGCCCAAAAAGGTTTTCTGTACAAAGGGATGGGTCTTACACTCTCTCAAGAGGCCCAAAAAAGGTTTAAAGAAAAGAGAGGGGCTTATAACACGAGGGTAGGCCCAAATGATTTTTCGTTTAAAAATGGCGATCGCGCCGAGGTTTTCTTTTAACGCAGAGGGACTTATACAATAAGTGAGGCCCAAAATGTTTTGGTTAAAAGGGGGATTGGGTCTTACACTCTAATAGAGGCCCAAAGTGTTTTGAATAGGTCTGATAGCTCAAGGAGAGGCCCAGATGATTTTTTTATTTTTAAACGGGCGACGATCGCGCCGTTTACTTGTACAGAGGAACTTATACAATGAGTGAGGCCCAAAAAGTTTTTGTACAAGGGGGAATGGGTCTTACACTCTCTCAAGAGGCCCAAAGTGTTTTGAAAATTATTTATGAGGGTTGAATTAATCCAAAACCCTAATTTGTTTTCAAAATGTATTTAATTGAATAAAAATTCAATTAAAATGATCAAAAATTGTTTAACACATGGAAAACAAATTGTGATCTTGGATTAATGCTTCAAAAATTAAGTATTGACCTACAAAATAATTAGAAAGCATTAAAAGTTGCAAAATCAATGTAGAAAAAATATTTAAAATGTCAAAAACAATTAAAATATTAATTCTTTGCAAAAATATCAATTATATGAAATAAATAATATTTTTGAGATTTTTTGTGAAAATAAATATTTTAACATTTTTGTGAATTATTAAAAAAAGAATCAACTCAAAATCATTAAAACTCAGAGAGAAATTAATTTTTGAATCAATTAAACAAAATCACAAAATTCAAATATTTGAATTTCTAAAAATGGCGCCAAGAACAAGCTGAAGAACACGCGCGTGTTCTTGGTTTCTCAGATTTGCATTTTCTATCCAATCTCCATGAATACGTAATCATATCATGCAATCCACATATCATTATGTTCGCCTCAACCTCACGATCATGTCTATGTACTTTAATTTCATTTAAATTAAACATACAACAAGAAATCACGAAGAGACCTCAAGAACCCTAATTTCTGCATGAAGGCTAGGATTTTTGATACACGATTCAAACAATGCAATTAATTGAGGGAAAACATTCCATGCATGATTATGAACATATGGCCAAATTATTGTGCGAGGAAATATGCATAGATTGAGAGATGACCAAGTATGTGCTTAACTCCAAGTCGTGACAGCAAGTTCAAAGTGATTTTTGATTTGGAGGTGTTACAGATGAGTGGTGATGATCTGAACAGCTTCCCTACACCCTATGGATTGTGTTTGGATGGTTGGACTTGATTGAAATTGGCTGGATCATTTTGTGGTACCTCAGCTGCACTTTGGTTAAAACCTTGAGCAACCAGTTGGTGATTTTGTGAAATTGATGTTTCAGAAGTAATCTAAGTGTTTGATCAGCTCATATGTGATGTATGTGAGGTGTGTGAGTGATTGGTTTGATTGGAATTGCTCTCAAACTCAAAACCCGATAGTGACTTGCCTTAGAAGGCAAAATTGGAGTGAAAGAAGAGATTTTGAGGAAAGCATCTGTTAGATGGCTTTGGTGTACTTAAACTGACCACAATTGAGCTCTATTTATAGTAGAGCAAGTTTGTTTTGCAAGGAATAGTGCATGGCAGCTGGTAAGTAGGTTTGGCCAATGTTGGCAAATGAAAATCCAAGTCTCCTCTAGCCATTGACTAGAGGTTAGGGCACAGAGCTTTGGTCCCCTTGGTCTTGGATAAGTCTTGACTGATTTCAGATGAGAATGGCTCAGTCCATGCCACCTCGATGGTTCCATTGAATGCCTCATTCCAAATTTGAAGTCTTGTCCCTATTTTGGCCATTCTAGGTTCAACATGTTATTTCTTGTTCCATGGACTTTGGAGGCTTGGCTCAGTGATTGTCCCCTTTAGATTCAATCCTCTGAGGTGTCCAAGTGGATAGGAGCAATTGAATTTGGCTGATTTTGGCAAATCGACCAAAGTTGCAAATTCTGCCTTGCCTTGACAGATTTCAGCAAGGCAACTTGGCAATGTTGTATCTCATGGTGTAGGTTGAATTTGGCAATGTTCTTGGCCATTTTGGAAAGCTCTTACATGATACAACAACTGTTTGAACAAGTTTGGTTTTGATCTCTTTTGATTCCAAGTGAAAAATCCCCCTACATTTGGCAAAAAGTGAGGCAGAATCTGACTTAGTGAAAATTTCACTAAGTGTTGGAAAAAGTGACATTTTCACTTTTCAGCCACTTTGATCACTCCATAACTCAAAATCCTTAATGAATTGGAATGACTTGTAGTTGAAGTTTTTGTAGGTGATAATGAGGGATACAAATCCATCTTTGGATGAGAAAAAATGGCCTTGTGGTTTAGGAGTTATGGTCCTCCAAAGTTGGTACCTTTGCCACTTTATTTTTAACTTAGAAAAATTTCTAAGTTTTATGGTTACCCCTTTTACAAGTTACCTCACTTTTCTTGATTTTTCTTGATGAATGATGATTCAAATCATACATTAACATCATTTTAGGGTTAAAAATCCATTTTGGTGAAAAATCTCAAAAAGTCAAAGTTGACTTTTGTGCACAGTTGACTTTTTATCAGATGAATTCCAAACTGTGCAATTCTTCAGGAAATCATGTCCTTGACCTAAATCAAACTTGATGGACATGTTCCATGGGTGTCATAGGGTATATTCAATCATGTATTAGGGTTTGGGAGCATGTCTTGGTCAAAAGTCAAAGTTACAGTTGACTTTTCTCTTAAAACCCTAATTGTGGTGCAGATGAAATTGAGACTTGTTGCTCAAGCTTCTTGGATCAATCCATTGTTCCAAATAGATCAATATGGTATATTAGAGACCCTCAAATCATGTCTTGAGCTCTTGGCTCATGGTTTGTCCCAAAAGTCAACTTAGGGGTGAATTAGGTCAAGAAACCCTAATTCCTGATTTTTGATGAATGCATCCCCTGAGGCAAAATTGACTTGATGCATGGGTTCATGAGGTTCCATGAAGTATATTAGGTCATGTTTTGGATCATTGCCTTGTGCCCAGATGAAAATTTCCATCTGGAGGCCCTGGTCGACCAAAACCCTAATTTGGTGACACTGTCGATCTTGAGACTTGATCCACCTAGAAGGGAGCAACCTTGTGCTTAATCCTTGAAGTGGGAGTCCTTTTTGATCCATTGTGGATATTTAAGAGATTAGACAAGTTGAAGATCATGTCATTTCTTGATTGATCCTTTGTCTAAGCACTCAGAGAGGGCTTGAAACCCTAATTTTGATTGTATTGGATGCTCACCCATCTTTGGGGAGACTGATGAAGCATGATGGTTCATCCATATTATGATGATGATTTTCACAATGATGGGAAATCTAAGTGGTCAAAATTTGGGGTATTACAATGTCCAAGTGGATAGGAGTGTTTGGATTTGGCTGATTTTGGAAAATCGACCAAAAGTGCAAAAATCTGCCTTGCCTTGGCAGATTTCAGCAAGGCATCTTGCCAATGTCATATCTCATAGCTCAAATTGAATTTGGTAATGTTCTTGGCCATTTTGGAAAGCCCTTACATGATACAACAACTGTTTGAACATGTTTGGTTTTGATCTCTTTTGAATCCAAGTGAAAAATCCCCCTACATTTGGAAAAAAGTAAAGGCAGATTCTGACTTAGTGAAATTTTCACTAAGTGTTGGAACAAAGTAACTTTTCTTGATTTTGATCCCTCCATAACTCAAAATCCATGAGTAATTTGGACATAGGTCAGTATGAAGCTTTTGTAGAGGGCAATGTGATCTACAAATCAAGCTTTGAATGGGGAACAATGGCCTTGTGGTTTAGGAGTTATGGTCCTCCAAAGTTGGCACATTAGTGTCACTTTTTCATAACTTAGAAATTTTTCTAAGTTTTTATGGTTACCCCTTTTACAAGTTATCCCACTTTCTTTGATTTTTCTTGATGAATGATGATTCAAATCATACATTAACATCATTTTAGGGTTAAAAATCCATTTTGGTGAAAAATCTCAAAAAGTCAAAGTTGACTTTTGTGCACAGTTGACTTTTTATCAGATGAATTCCAAACTGTGCAATTCTTCAGGAAATCATGTCCTTGACCTAAATCAAACTTGATGGACATGTTCCATGGGTGTCATTGGGTATATTGAATCATGTCTTAGGGTTTGGGAGCATGTCCTGGTCAAAAGTCAAAGTTACAGTTGACTTTCCTCGCGAAACCCTAATTGTGGTGCAGATGAAATTGAGACTTGTTGCTCAAGCTTCTTGGATTAATCCATTGTTGCAAATGGATCAATATAGTATATTAAAGACCCTCAAATCCTCTCTTGAGGTCTTGGCTCATGATTTGTCCCAAAAGTCAACTTAGGGGTGAATTAGGTCAAGAAACCCTAATTCCTGATTTTTGATGTATGCATCCCCTGAGATCAAATTGACTTGATGATTGGGTCCATGAGGTTCCATGGAGTATATTAGGTTATGTTTTGGATCATTGGCTTGTGCCCAGATGAAGAATTTCCATCTGGAGGCCCTGGTCGACCAAAACCCTAATTTGGTGACACTGTCGATCTTGAGACTTGATCCACCTAGAAGGGAGCAGCCTTGTGCTTAATCCTTGAAGTGGGAGTCCTTTTGATCCATTGTGGATATTCTAGAGGCTAGACAAGTTGAACATCAAGACATTCCTTGATTAATCCTTTGTCTAAGGCTCTGAGAGGACTTAAAACCCTAGTTTTGATTGTAGTGAATGCTCAACAACCCTTGAGGCATTTGATGAGGCATGATGGTTCATTCATATTGTGATGATGATTTGCACAATAATGGGAAATCTTAGTGGTAAAAATTTGGGGTATGACAGTTGGTTATACCTAGGGAAGGTGCTAGCATCCTAAGTATCTGTAGTACTCTACAGAAATCTCTTGTTTTATTGTGTTATTTGTTATTTTGTCTGCTAAAGGGTGAAAAAGGTAAAGGGAGACCTAAGGTGTTATTTCTAAGTATGCTCGCCAAAACATCGCATCTCATGCCTACGTATCCTGACGGTAATGGAATCAGAGTATTTGTAGTTCCCCTCAATAAGGGTGAGGAATTCTTGACTGTGGTCAAGGTTCCAAAGCGAAGAGGTAAGTGTCTATGGCAGAATACCTACGTAGAGTTAAGAAACTCTAAACCTAAGGCTAGGTTAAACGAGAAAGGAAATGTCCATGGCAGAACACTCACATAGGGTATGTCGACTCTAATCCTAAGATTAGGATGAAACAGAAAGGACCTAAAGTTAGGCTAAGTATGACACGACAGTCAACAAAAGGGATCCCCCCTTAGAGTCGTATTGAGAAATCGTCGAACGAAATAGGCATAAAAAATGGGACTTAATCACAGCCCAGGCATCAAGAATTAAATTTAAAAATGAACATAAAGAATTAACTAAAAAGAAATCGAGGATTGTCAAGATTAATTTAAGAATTAACTAAAAATAAAATATAATTAAACCAAAAATTTAATTGAAAACTAAATTAACTAATTCTAAGAAAAAAATTAATTAACTAATTAAAACTAAATAACTAAGTTCTAACTAAAAACTAAATTAAATTAAATTCCAAATAAAACTAATTAAATTGAAGAAAAAAAAACTAGTAATAAAATGTGTAAGAAAATGATGTTTTTTTTTTTATATAAAAACAACATGGGCCCGTGATGGGGGTTGCAGTAGCAAATGAAAGGTGAAATGGGCATTGAAAACCCAAGAGGGACAGCCCATACAAGTCAGATCAGGCCTTAGGGCGAGATTGACTGGGGCGGATCAGGAGATCCGAATTGGACCTCAACCGACCCAGCCCAAATAACAAAACAATACATTAGTGAAAATAAACCCAGCCTCCAAATGCTTGAACCAGTCATACTCTCTTTCACGCTTCTCTCGTATCTCTTAAGTGATTCTGAAATTTCTGATTTGAATTTGAATGCCCAAGATAATGTCGTAAAATTCTGTTTTGGAAACGAAATTATGTCGTCTGATTGTGAATTAAGGATTATTGATTTGTGATTTGCAGTGGGTGAAAGTAGTATTCGTAAAGACCGATAGCAAGAGATAGAGTTGCAAGATTGAGCGTTGTCCCCGAATGTTGAAAGCCAACGTCTTCGACACTGACCCATAACAAGCACAAAACTACTAAAACAGATGCGAACAACCCAGGTGGAAATCACAGCAAAGAGTGTTTTCAGATTCAACTCAATTATACCTAAATTTAAGTATGCGTTTGGAAACAACGAAGCCAAGTTGTCGTTCCAAAATTATATACTCAATGCAACAACCATATAACTCGACGTAACATTATTGAAATGGCAATACGTCCGGCAGTACCAAAAGAAGCTTGGGCAATGTCAGGATATGTCTCAAGACCAGGCTCATTGTCCAAGCAATAACTTAAAAGTAATCCAAAATGAACAAGATTGAAAGTCCTACTCATCCACCTTCTTTAGCAGCATAAGGGGTCGAAAGCTTCAAAGTCACTTTGTTTCTTGAATTAATTATTTCTCTTTTTTGAACGATTTGATTCTTGTACCATCTTGTACACCTTGAATTTTGGAATTAATTTGAGCTTAACATGTGAACTTTCAATTTGCTTCTTGATAAAAAAAAATGCCTTTTTTGATATTTGAATCACTTTGGTTTTGTTTCAACTTACATCTTGAGAAAAAGATCAAACATGGAATTGAATAATGTTGAATTTGAACCTTGACATTTTGGAATAATGTGGATATGGGTTTTTGACGTGGATTTTGGATAAATCGGTAGAAATCAGTTTTTTTGGTTTAGGATGAATTTTGGACTAGTTTGGACACTTGAATAGGTTTATGGACTTGTGGATATATGGGTGATGAATAATTGAAAGTGGATATTAAAAGTGGATTTTGAATTTGAAACGGTTTTAGTTGGACAGTAGGAAAATGGTTGAGAAAGTTTGGATGGTAAGTGTTAATGAACCTTGAACAACCTACTTGTTACTTGAATTCCAAGAAAACCCACACGAACATTTTTCCATCTTTGACTTAAGAACTTGATGCCACTTGAAACATTCTCGAATCCATGACTGCTAGCCTTAATCTTCAATTAAATAATAACCCAATCACATGAGATCTCAATCCATAATCAATATGAAACATGTTGACACAATTCAAACAATCCTTTAAATAAACACAAGCACCGTGTCTTGAGGAATTCCCTGGAAATACCACTTGTAATGTGACTTGCAACGAAAACCATAACCAGTCCTCAAATGACCATGTTCCACATCCATGGACAGAAAATTCTTCGGGAGTATACACTGAAACTTCTGAGAAACCTTGAGGAAAATGACCAGTAGAAAATCCTAGGACTCTTTGAATCAAGATCGAACGATCACGCCTTGAAATACTTGATTGAGAGAATCTACGCTTGAGACTACTGTACCTGCACAAACTGGTTAGTCATGATAAACACGCATACAGGACCCTATGACCCAAAGATGTTATACAAGATGATAAACAAGGAAGTGGGATCTTAGGGTTAAAAATTAGGGTGTGACAAAAAGCAAACAAAAACATCAAGAGGATTGTCCAGAAGATGGTCAAAACTTACAAGGATTGACATGAAATGCTTCCATTTACATTGCATGGTTACAGAACTTCAGTGCGTACTTCCCCTGGGGTAACTCTGTATTCACTTGTGTATGGTATGGAGGCTGTTCTTCCCATTAATGTAGAAATTCCTTCGCTCAGAGTCATCATGGAAGCAGATCTTGATGAAGCTGAATGGGTCCAATCCAGATACAACCAGCTGAATATCATCGAAGAGAAGCTCCTTACCGCTATTTTCCATGGACAATTGTATCAGAGACGCCTCAAGCGAGCTTTTGACAAGAAAGTTCTCCCTCGAGCGTTCCAAGAAGGCGAGCTCGTGCTCAAGAGGTATTCACCTGTTCACTCGGATCCACGCGGCAAGTGGACTCCCAACTACGAAGGACCCTTTATTGTCAAGAAGGCCTTCTCAGGCAGAGCCCTGATCCTCACCACCATGGATGGGGAGGAGTTACCATCGCCTGTGAACTCCGATGCAGTCAAAAAAATTTATGCCTGAAAAAAATGAATAAAGAGCCCGCTAGATTGACATCCGTAAGACGATCTAGGCAAAAATAGGTGTCCCGATGGACCAAAAAAAGAATTGTTCATGCAAAAGTTAGGGACAAAAGCAAAAAAACAATAATAGCTCGCTAAGTCGAAAACCTGAAAGGGCGACTTAGGCAAAAATGGGTATCCCGATGGACGAAAAAAAATAGAAAAATGTCCAGCCAAAAATTAGGGATAAAGGCATTTGACTCCGAAAACTCGAGCCTGTCTTCATCATAGCTATATCTCATACGGTAACAGAGAATTCAAATCATCGTCAACTGGTGCAATGCGTTGGAACCTAGACTTACAGGGGATAGTGGTCAATGTTGTAATCATTGCAAAACATGTTTTCCCTTTGCCATTTACCTTTGTTTTTCGATTTTATTGCAAATTTCCTCATCAAGAATTTTTGCATCCTTGTACACACCTCATGTACAAGCATTTTCACATTCAATAAAATTCATCATTTGATTTCTCAATTGTCTCTTTTCAAGTATTTTGTTTGCAAATTTAACGATTATTTGTGATCACATAATACTATAAAGCGTTGAGAATAATACAAAGCTAAATCAACAGAGAAAACATTATGCATTGCATGCCTTACCGGAAGTCCCTAAAGGATGATCGATAATTTCCATTGCAAGCTTGATCCCTGACAAACACTATTATGGTTCTTCGGAAGGGTTGTTTACCTTTCCTTTCCCTGGCAGATCCATAATTTCCCCAGCAGAACTAAAATCGGTCCCAAAGCAGAGACGTGTTCGTTCTCTTGTCCCCAGCAAGAGTTGTACAACATCCTCAGCAAGGGTCGTGCAACATTTCCAACAGGTCGAAAACATCATTCCCCAGCAGCGGTGTGTTTTGGTTTCCTGTTTTTCCCAAGCAGTGAAGATCGTCCAGACATTGGAATTCCCCTAAGCTGAGTCAGTCAAGGTTAGAAGATCGTCCAAATTGCAATATTGTTAATAGCTTGGAAATCAAAGATTTCTAGGTTCGTTCTCCAGACAAAGTCAGCCGTGGAAGGTCATCATGGTTCCTTCATCCCCAACAACGATAATGGTAGTAGCTTGGAAATCCGAGACTTTCGGTTTCTTCCCCAATGGAGACGTTGCCATCCGTGGATTTCCTTCCCTAACTGAGGATGTCGAGTTCGTTTTGCTACAATCTCTTCCTAACCACAACACAATACCTTAACCAGCACCGTTGCATAACATGATATCAAGCATCATGTACGAACAACACATATATAGCATATGCATCTAGCATACTTCCCCTTTGACCGATTCATCTTCCCAGCAGATATTCAGCCAAACTTTACACATTCAACCTTACAAAACTCTTTTTGTCGCTGTCGGCCAAATTTTTGAGCTACTCTTTTATTTAATCCCCTTCCACCTCGAATCATCGAAAAGCTGGCGCAATTCGAACATTCAGGTCCGAGAGGATTAAATAGGGCAAGTTTTCGTAACCTAAAATTTGACCTCTCCTTTTGCCTTTTGCATAAGCATGAGCATTCGCATCGCTGGCATACGCATTAGCATTTTTTTCTCTATGGTTTTGTTGCAGGAATATTCAGGTTTTCAAAGCCCGATTAATTTTATCCTCACAAGGTCATCACATCATCAACACAAGCAAAAAATGAGGGTTTCCATGCTTATACATCAAAGCAAAAGGTTGAAATTCAGAATCATGACCATATCACTTTTTTCAAGCAAATTGGGCAAATTTTGGCTGTGTTAATCGATTAACCATTTGCTAGTGCAAAATGGTTAATCGATTAACCCTTGTAAAATTGGCAGATTCTGCTGCATTTTCATGACAACAACTTTTCCTCTACTCTTTTGGGGTCTATTTTGTGCTAGCATTGTGTGAAATATTCTAGACATTCCAAAACATTTCAAGACCTTTTAAGACACTTCAAGGTATTTATTCCAATACATCACTTTGAATCAAGACTACCATGTAACTTCATTTCCAAGCATGAAGACCATTTGATTTGGACTTGGATTGGGATTGCTCCACTGAGTTAACCAACTAACTAACTGAGTCAACTTCCGACTCAGTGAGTTAAGTGCAAATAACTCCAAAGCAAGCTCCAAAGCACACTCCAAAGCACGCACATCCCAAACCTAGCCTACTCCAAAGCTAGCTTCTATATAAAGAAACCCTCACCATTTCATAAGGGGGCTTGAACCATTTTCACAATTCTTGACTCTGCACTCTTTCATTTCTCTCAATTCTCTCTGCAATTTCTACACATTCATCTTCATCTTCTTCCCAAAACCACACTAGAGCTTAATTCCACCATTGAAGAGGAGTGAATTTCACATTGAAATTTCTTTCTCTTGAGATTAAACCTCCATCACATTGCATTTCTTCTTGGATCTCTGCAATTACAACAACTTCCACTTCAATTCAATGTTCGATTTAATAGTTTCGGTGCAAATCCGACTTTGGAGCTTTTATCGCATTTTGATCGGTTTCGCTACGATTTAAGCAGAAGCTTGAAATTCTATGGTTTTCTTGGCTTCTTCTCACTACATTTTACTCACAACAATTACCAAGAAAGTTCTCCTCCTTGTAGGTTGGTAAGTCTTGCTCAATCTACTGTTTCAATCACTTTCGCGTATTTCCAATGTAGTTTTGATAGTTTTCGGTGTTAATTAATCATGTAATTGTTTAGTCTTTGATCTCCATGTTTAATGCTTCTAATTGATGATTAATTGCTTCTACTTGATGTAATTTTCGTGCACAAATGCATGCCATAACATGTGGATGATTGGATAAGTGATTAATTGCTGGAAGTGCTTTTGAAAACCGATTTTTTTGCCACTGCTCCAGGGTTAATAGATTAACCATTTGCTAGTGCAAAATGGTTAATCGATTGACACCTCTGTTTCAGCACTTTTCTGCTATTTTTCAAGGGTTAATCGATTAACCACTTTGCACTAGCAAATGGTTAACCAATTAACACTGAACCAGAATGCCATTTTTGCCCATTTTCAAGCTTGTTTGATCTCCTTTCCTCATTTAACTTCCATGGCTTGATATGCTTGATATTTGTGGATGTTTTATGAGCTGTTTGACCTCAGTTTGAAACATGTTTGCAAACTTTCGATGCACGATTTGTCGATTATGGAATTATTTACATTTTTGACATTATATGAGCATGATGCTTCTTGCACACCTTTCTTCACATGATAACATGATTTGTGATGCATGTTAATTGACATTTGGTACTGCCTTGCTATTTTATCCTTGATCATGCACTACTACGAAAAACTCATTTAACAACGGTTGGAAATGACATATAATGACGCGGGCGAAGGCGTTGTTATGTAGAGTGTTGTTGTATATGCGGTACGTACAATGACGGTCCTGGGACCGTTGTTTTATTCTAGAAAGCGTGCACCATTTCACAACGGTAAGATTACACAACCGTTGTGATATATCTAAAGGTGATCTGGTTTAATTCTCAGCAACAACATTTTTTATTTATATTATTCTGGTCAACGTTTGACTTACAACTACGGTTAGGTTTATAACCGCTGTCAAAACAGCCTGTTTTAAATATAAAAATTCTCTGCTTATCAAATTCTTCCTATATTTTATCCTGTCAAAACAACTTCTGTATACATCAAACACAATATGTGCATCAAACACAATTCTTCCTATATTTTATCCTTATAAATGAATCAGAGAATTTACATCAAAAGCTAACAGCTAATATTGTTTAAACCAAATACAATACGTGCATCAAAAGCCAATATTATTGATTTCATTATGTGCATCAAACACAATATCCTGTACATCAAACACAATATGTGCATCAAAAGCCAAAATTATTGTTCACATTATGTGCATCAAAAGCCAAAAATATGTGCATCAAAAAATATGCTGAGGAATGTTGCTGATATATCAAACAACAGAAGGACCCTTAAGCGCATTGTGGATATACGCCCAACGTTTACGAAGATCTAGAAATTCCTCAACGGGGAATAGGGTTTGGTCATTAAACATCTACATAAGAAAGAGCAAAAAATTGAATATCATGCATGATAATAATTCAATAGTCAACTTATATATTAATATATGTAAACATTTTATGACATATATACCTTATCCCATGAATCAACAATTCCGCCAAGGACAATGTTTAACATGTGTTTCATGACATAATACCCACACTCGTAACTCCCAGGTTGTTTCCTCGTCTACAAATTACATGAATATAATAACATGAATATAACCACACATGAATGTAAATGAAAGAAACAGGTAATCTGGCCACTTACTTTAGGAGCAATCCATGTGGGCTTTTTTCTAACATTCCTCATTATATTAACTTGCTCCACAAGACTGTACATTGAAAATTGAATTAAACATATTACATGATAAACTAATTACAATTAATGTCAAAGAAAATGATATTAAACATAGACACTTACATTAGAATAATATCTTTCATTGGTTTGTGGAGTGGGTCGTGCAAGGAACATAGTAATGTCACTGTATTTGTCGTAAATGATATTATGATCAATTGCCAATGACCACTGAATGAACACGAGAATATATATATATATATATATAATTAGTTTTTACTAAAACAAAACTAAATATAGAATATATAAATAAATTACAACAATACTTACCTAAAGAGGAATGGTACAAGGTAACATTCTTTTCCTCCCTCATTTAGTCGTTCTTTCAAGTACTTTTCTATGATATTTTTTTCATTATACGCCCAACAAATATAACTTGGCTCCAAGATTCCATAAGTACTTGATTTATTTAACTTTATACAAACATGGTGAATGTACCTAAATGGTCAAAGAAAATGAATAAATTAAGGGAGAAAATACAAAAAATTATAATGTTCTATAATGACATGTATATTCGACTATATACTTACGTGCACCAAACTTGTAAAATCCCTATGTCAAGCCACTTAAAACCTGCGAGAAAATCCCTTACATCTTCAGGAGTGTAATACATTACATCCAATTTCGGGCAATGTTCTAGCGGGAGAGGTTGCGCAAGGTTTGTTGTTGCAATGGACAAGTATAAATAGGTTATTTCATTTGGACTAGGGTCCAATATCCCATTGCGGTTATCTAAAGGGGGGAGGGGTTATACAATTACTTCCTTTTGTAGAAGCGCGATTTACAACACTTCTACTTGGAGTTTGATCATCACCATCAATGTAACGTTGATCTTCATTTGTTCGTTGTTCGAGGTTTTCACTTAATCTCTACATCATAACATTCAATTAGAACATAAAACAAAAATAAGCACAATATATATCATACATTTTCGATAAAACACTAACATCTCAAGTAAAGCACATACCGAATATAACTCTTGTAACTTTTCCACGTCTTTCTCCCTTTTTTCCCTCTCCTCTTCAAACATCCTCCTTTGTTCTTCCAATTGCTTCTCAACATTCTCAATATTTTGTCGTTGAGCATGAAATTCAGTGGTTTCGGTGCTTCTTCTTTGAGATCCAAAGTATGACCTCAAGCCGACACCTTATCCAACACCACGGACACGACCTCCATGCTCAGCTGTTCCGATAACTTCTACTAATATGTCATGTCGTGCTTCCGGAACAAATGTGCCTTCACGGGCCGCCACAACCAAATTATCCTACACAACATGAGCAATTTACATAAGCAAACGCATTTAAATAACATAAGCAAAACAAAACATATACTTATAATTTTGTCAGCAACTACTTTTGAAGCCTCAGAGGTGTACTCTCCATTAGGTCTTAATCGATCCCTCTTCCATTTCTCATGTCTTGACGGTGGAGATGGGATGTCACCATCTCCTCCTTCTTGTTGTTTTTCCTGCATGATTCTCTTCTCAAGTTTCCTGTAACCCCCACGAGACAATCTATGGGGGTACATGTTTTTCGCCTTGTTTTGAATTCCTACTTCGCTTTTAGCCTGTTATTAACATAGTGAAAAATGTGTATGATTAGTATCTATAACTCATTAGCATAACATTATAGGTTACATAAGAATATTACTAACCTTGAATTCCTCAGAACGGTGTTTCTTCGCAAACTTGTGCCACACATTCTTCGATAAAAAACTATACCGAATCCATGGAGGTTGAAGACCGCTCTTAGGCTTCGTAATGTAGTCAGCCGTGAGCCGTGACTTAAATCCCCTCCAACGAACATCGACATAAGTTATCCACTTTTTTTTTCAATTTTGAGTCATTGGTAAACTCAAAATTCAACTACATTAAACCAATATATAAGTATGAATTAGAAACTATAGGTAGTGATATCAAATATATGAAAATTATAGTATGTAATACCTTAACGTCTGTCCATATGATGTCTTTGACATTAACATCCACTTCTCTCCAATCATCTATCAGTATACTCACTTTGCTACGTGTAAGGAACGCAACATAACTCTTAAAAGTAGAGTAATGTGGATAATCCACTAATCTGTAATGCGAATCAAACTCGGTCGGAATTTTTACACCTGATGAGTTGCGGACTGATGTGAATTGAGGCATCATTGTGATACCTCTTTGTGATCTTTTTGATTGAGTATCAATCGTTTGAGTTGTATTCACAGAACACTCAATCGTTTGAGCATCTTCGTTGCTTCCTGATGTATAACTCGGTAAGGTCGACATCTATGTTCAAAAACAACAACAACAACAACAACAACATGAACAACAAGAACATTAACAACAACAACAACAAAAACAACATGAACAATAACAACATGAACAACAAGAACATGAACAACAAGAACATAAACAACAACAACATGAACAACAAGAACATAAACAAGAACATAAACAACAACAATGGCAAATGAGTTTACTGTAGATGCATGGGGAAAATATTGTACGCACCCTAAACGTGATGACTAAGTAAACGATGTTGGTGTTGGTGTTGGTGTTGTCTTCCTTCCTTACGACAACGCCGGTGTTGTTGTTATCTTCCTTCTCAATGGTGACGATGATGACGACGGTGTTGGCTGGTGCGTAATCTTCCTTCCGTAACGATCGTGACAATGATGACGAAAATGACAACAACACGGTGAAGAATGAATAGTGATGATGCAAGCTTTGGTTAAAATCGTGTATTGTTTCACAATATTGAACGTTAGGGTTTAGGGTTGAAATCGTGTATCGTTTCGTCTAGTTTCTATTTTCAATGGAAAAAAGGATACTGAAGAGACAATGAAACTAGCTAGCTTGGAGAATATTGAAAAGCTACTGCGACGGTCAACATTCTAAACTGTTATGATATGTTACTTTCATAATGAAATTTCATATTAAAGCGCCAGAAATATATTTAGAATTAAAAATTAAAAAAACATACAAAATATATCACAACGGTGTAAATAAACAACCATAGTCATAACTTTTAATTTTTTTAATTTAAATGTAAATAAAAAATAAAAGGCGTGTCGTAACATAAAAGGAATAATATATATGATGGCGCTGAGGTTCGAACACATGAAAGCTTGATGGTATCACCACGATTGGATTATCAACCGTTGTTATATACAGATAATATTTATTCAAAAAACAAATAAAATACAGTCGCACCTTAGTTTAGATATGTCACAACGGTGTAGGGATGAACCGTTGTGACCATGACTTCGTTGTTTACGCGTTTTGTAGTAGTGATATTAAGTTTGTTCTTCATTGAGAAAATCTATTCTTGTATAATCAATAATAGGCACGTCGCTTTGACGATCTTCCGATCCATTTGGAAGATTGTTGGCTTGATCATTTCCCTTGATCGATTGGTCGAAACCTTGTTTCGATTGGTCAATCTCCCCTTGTTTTTCTCTCTAGGATCCTTTAGAGCTTTGTTCTCTTTATCCCCTGCTAAGCCGGAGGTCTTCACGACGCACTGGAGCACTGTACAAATTGGTGTTGTTACTCTGTCGGTTTCAATCCCCGCACTACCTTCTGAGTGTTAGAAAAGGGATGAGGATGGAGTTTTCTTACCCTCATTCTGACTATTTCTGGTAGGGGGCGTTTGACCCTGAACTTAGAATAGACCTCTATATTCCTAGACTGTTGTGTTTCTCAATCCCCAGTCGAGTCGATCCTTGATCACTCTTGCCCTTTCAATCTCTTTTTTGATCAATCACCATTTCTTTGGTTAAGATATTTGTCACTTTGGGGTTGGCAACTTTCTCTTGGTTTAACATCCTTTCCTTTTTGTCAATCAAACACTTCATTTCCCCAGTAGTCGCAATTCTTTTTCTTCCGTTAATCGCAGTCTGCCTGTTAAACATTAAAACCCTAGCGGAGATTACAACCTTCTCTTGGTTCTTTCTCCCTTTTGATTGGTTAACCACTGCCTGTCAGTTAAAACACCAATTTGCACCTTTTTCTCAGTTAACCACGGTGTATCAATTAACATTCTGAGTTTCTTTTAAGTTAATCACCTTCTCTTGGTTAATTACTCATTTCTTTTCCGTTAATAACAGTCTTTCTGTTAACACTGAATCGTCCTTTGGGTCACAACCTTTGCTTGGTTCCACACCCGTCCTTTGGGTCACAACCTTTACTTGGTTCCACACCCGTCCTTTGGGTTATAACCTTTGCTTGGTTCCACACCCGTCTTTTGGGTCACAACCTTTGCTTGGTTCCACACCCGTCTTTTGCATTCCCCAGTGGAGTTTTTCTACCTCTTTCGCTCTTGGTTTTGATACCATTTTTCTTTTCTTTTCCTGTTTTTATTCCCCGAACTACGTAGGCTCTAAATTCCTCATTGCACTATGAGGATACGTAGGCACGAGATTGCGAAATCTTGGTGAGCCACCTTCTTCCATTCTTCTTCTCTTTTCTGGTTCCATGAACTATGGCACTCTGATTTTCTAATTGCACTATGAGGGTACGTAGGCATGAGGGCCCTAATCCTCCGCGAGCACTCTCTTTCTTCGTCTCATTTCTCACTCCTCTTTTAGCTAGAAGCCTTTAAATAGATAACCTCTCCATGCCTAGAAGCAAGCGAAATGGTTCTCGTCGAGTACGACGGATGCGTAAGGTGCTAGTACCTTCCTTTCGCATAACCGACGCCCTTACCCGTTTCTCTTCCCCTTGGGTTTTATCGATATTTTCCCTGTCCTTTGGGACTAAATAAAGTTCGGTGGCGACTCTGTTGTATCTTTGAGTGTGCGATTCACTCAGGTATAATCCCGCTAGCTTCAAATATGTATATTGAAGTCGACACAGCTTCTCCCCCATAATTCTTTGGGTAGATGCTTACCTTTCAACATACTTCTCACCATATTCATGATGGTTCTATTCTTCCTTTCCGTAGTTCCATTATGTTGTGGAGAGTAAGGTGGCACCACCTCATGCACAATCCTTTCTTTCTCACATAATATATCGAAATATTTCGACACATAGTCTCCACCACCATCACTCCTCAGAATCTTTATCTTTCGACCACTTTGTCTTTCGACCATAGATTTAAAATTGGCAAATACCTCGATCACTTCACTTTTCTTCTTGATCATGTAAGTCCACAGTTTTCGACTTAAATCATCTATGAAAGTGACAAGGTATCTGTTACCTCCAATCAAATCCACCTAGATAAGTCCACACACTTCAGAGTATATTACTTCAAGAATTTCCTTTGACTTGCTTCCTGCATCCTTGCTGAAGTTGTTCTTGTGCTGCTTCGTCTGCACACATTCTTCACATACTACATTTGGGATGTCGATTTCTGGTAATCCTGAAACCATATTTCTTCTCTTAAAATCTATGATGTCTTTGAAATTGAGATGGCCAAGTCTATAATGCCATATCCATTCATCTTTGTTGGCTACAGTTGCAAGGCACTTATGCTCCATCACATTAAGTTCAATCTTGAAGGTTCTATTCTGAGACATTGGTGCCTTCAAGATTAACCTACCACCTGAGTCGAGAAATATCATCATCTTGTCTTTAATCGACACCTTGTAGTTCTTTTTGACCAGGTGCCCTATGCTGAGCAAATTACTCTTCATGCCTAGTATGTACAATACATTGGAAATTATTAGCCTCTTGCCATCTTTCCTCATAATCAGAATATCACCATGTTCTTCATTGAGGGTTTTATACTTACAAACCAATCCTTCCTACCAGTCATGTGTGATGAACATCCTAAGTCCGAGGACCATTGGTCCTGAAATATTTCTTCATCTCTTGTTGTGACCATCAGCAACATCTCTTCTTCTTCATGTTTCGCCAGTTTTGCATCAGTTTCTTGATTCTTCTTTTTTTCTGGACAATCGCTAAAATAGTGACCATACTTCTGACAATTGTAACACTGAATGTGACTTTTGTCAGGTTTTATACCACCATTTCTTCCTCTACCAGCATCACCACCTCTTTGGTTGCCCTAGTTCAAGGGTTTTCTTTGATTCGACCAGTTTCCTTCTTGCTGATTTCGATCAGTCGAATTGTTGTAGCCTCCTCTGCCTTTGTTGCCATTCTAACTTCCTTTGCCTTTTCTTTTGCTGATTGCGCTTGCAGAGCCATATCACTCTTCGAATTGCCTGCAGCTCTTTCAGCTGTCCTTTGTTCATAAGATTCAAACGTCCTTTGAAGCTTTTCCTTTGTCAGTGTTGACAAATCTTTCGACTCTTCTATGGCTACTACCACGTGGTTGAACTTTGGAGCCAATAACTTCAAGGCCTTTGCAACAACTGATCTTGATGTCAATACTTCTCCACATACCTTGATTTGATTCACCAATTTAGTAACCCTAGTGAAGAAATCAATTATGCTTTCACTTTCTTCCATTCTAAGCAATTCATACGTCCTTTTCTGAGTTTGTAATCTTACCTCTTTCACCTTTTCTGCGCCTCCAAACGATTTCTCCAAGATTTCTCATGCTTCTTTCGCTGATTCTACATCACTGACCTTTTCAAAATTATCTGGATCAACGCATTAATGAATTATAAAGAGAGCTTTATAATCTTTCTTCTTCAATTCTTTGTATGCAGCCTTTTCTTGATCTGTCGCGTCTTTTGCAAGCGGTGTTACTCCTTCCTTAACAAGATCCCAGAGATCTTGATAACAGAAAACAACCTTCATCTGCTTGCACCAATTCTCATAATTATTATTCTTGAGAATCGAAAGATTCGCCTGAAAATGCCTGTTTAGATGATTCATTGCCATCGTGATTTTCTTTCCATGAATCACTCAACCAGTTCTCTAGATACCAGATGTTGGAAGTCCACCACAACCTATAGAGAACTTCTATCAATCTTGATGAACACGATTATTATCGATACACAATAACAATAAAAAGAAAGAAAATTAGGGTTTGGCAAAATATAGAAGAAGATGATGATTTCTGAAGAGTAACTCTCTGCCCACAAACTGTGGAAATTTTATTCACTTTGCAACTGATATTTTTTTGTGCATTCAAGTTGTTACAAGAATAGGGGTTACTCCCTCTATTTATATTTTTAGGTTAGTTTGCTCAGGCAAAGCGCAAAACACAAAAGCCCAAAATCTTTATTTTGTTCTAAGTTGAAATCCTGTGTCAAGCAACCTGCTTCGACACTTCGACATCTAACACAATTTGACACACACTACACTAGGCTAATTTCGACACATCATTGTTTCTGTCAAGTTACACTTACTTCGACACAAGAAATTACAATTTCAATAATTGTTGCAAAGTAAGAAAAAGAAAAAATAATTATATTTGTAATTTTTCTGTGATTTGTGTTTTGGGTAGTTGGTTGATTTAGTTAAAATTTAGGTGTATTAGCTTAAGAATGCTAATATTATTTTTCATATTTATAAGCTTTTTATTTATTGTATCACGACCATTTTATATGTTGTGGGGTTTTAATCCTCCGTTTACAAAAACTCGCACAATTTATTTGTTAATATATTTCACCATTTCCCTATCTATCACAAATTTTGTTTGGTTTTTTTTAAAGCAAATTAAATTAAGAGAGATATTAGGAGTACATCCCAATTATAAAGAAATTAAAATAAAATTAACCTTAAATCATTAACAAGGACCCGAGAATGTTCACAAATCTACTCAAAGAATATCAATTTTATTAAAAATAAACCTAGCAAATCACTCAAACATCAGAATTTAATCAAGTTAAACAATTCGGATAGATAACTTTACGAAAGTCCGAACAAACAAAATTTTATTTCTAAAACATCAAACCAATGAACCTATTTTCCGAATCTTCTCAGGCCCTAAATTATCCATAAAAGAGTTGAAAAGTAATACAAACTTAAGCTTATAACTCTATTTTTAATTTAAAATAACATTGAGATTGAGATGTGATTTTTAAAATGCAAATGTTGTTCTAATGGGTGCTTTTGTTTAGTATGTAAGTGAAATTTTTTAGTGTGAAATTCATTTTAAATTTTTGAGATTGAGATTGATTAGAAAAGTGATTTTGACAGAAAAGAAAAGAGTTTTTTTCATAAATTTTTAGACACGTGTTCATAAAAAGAAAAAAAAAGAAGTAAATATTAAAATATAAAAATAGATTAAATAAATAATTAATATTAATGATGTTCCGCATCTAAGCTCAAAATTATAATTGATATATACTACATAAATGTATTAAGTTTTAAAATTTACAATCACTTTATATGTCTATATAACCTATATAATATTATTTTCATTTGACATACATGACTCCAAGAGTCACACTTAATATAAGAAGATTTTGACACACATGACTCCAAAAGTCACACTTAATTTAAGAAGATGAATGAGAGATTTTACAAATAGGATTAATCATTAAATTAGACCATTTCTTAATATACCTCATAGCTTTTTAGGCACCACGCGAATTTTTATTTTTGCTCTCAGTTTTCGGATGTACACATCCAGACACACCATTTTTTTTAAAAACGTTGATTTGTTCCGGATGTGCATATCAGGAATAATTCCTGATCTGCAGATCCGAAAAAATAGCAGAACTTTATTTTTTTTTTAAATCAGTTTTGTTGGTTGGTTGCAGATGTTAATATATCGTAGCAACTTAATATACATTCGAAAACATCCATTTATAAAATAAATTGATATATATACATAATAATACTCTTGTCAAAATACAGTATATAAATGTAATAAAAATAGAATACATCAAACAAAAAACTACTGTGTATGCCGAAGGATCTTTCCTGACTCCCCTGCTCCTCTATCCCTACCCGTCGTCCTGGCTCGATGTCTGCGATACTGAAGTGCCCCCGAGCAATCTCAATAATCCTATCCATGGCAAGTCTGCCACCAGAGCCCTCAGGGAGGTGACCGTCCGCAATGGCCGCCTGCGCTATCTCCTCTATCTCACGACAGCGAGGTGCCTAAGAAACTCATGAGGTGTATTAAGAAATCCTCTTAAATTATTGGTGAGGATGTTGTATTTCTAATATATTTGTTGAACGACTAGATCACTAGTATGTATAATTATATTGGATTAAATCGGATAATTTAGTTTTTAGTTTTTATTATTTTAAAATGAAATATATTCAATTTTAACAAAAGTTTTAAATCAATTTTTAATTTTTATTATTCAATTGAAAATTTAATAAATATTATCACATAATTGAGTTACAAATTAATTAAAAATATAATAAATATAATTAAATGATAAATATATCCTAACGATATTCAAATAGTACAATGAAATTAAATATTTAATAAAATATTCTAATAATATGTCCAAGCTAAATCAAAATCATAAATAATTAAAAGTGTTCCGAACTGGCTCAATGGCTAGGCATGACTCAATCCGCTTCTGCTCCCAGAACGACCCAATAGCATAAGCTCTGCCAGTGAAGGGCAAAAGGACTCTGCCCCTCTGCTGAGGAAGGCTGGCCAGCTGACCCGCAGGATCAGCTACACTTCGTCACATTTCTGCCCGTCACGCACGGTTCCACCATCCAGAAACAGTCACAACGTCCGTGTCCGGGACCACGCCCTTGCCCGCGGCAACGGCTAGTTCTGAGCACCTCTGCCCGTCCCAACAACTAGTTTCTGGCAGTTACCTATTCTTGGGGAGCAAATATCTTGCCTCGAAAATAGGGACTAATGGTCAAGCGATGGGGGCATTATCAAAACCCTCTCATTTGAAAGGGTCATGTATTCTAAAATCATCCTAAGACATACTCACTTTGTTCTTGCCTTCTCTTCTCCTGATTCTTACTTTAGCATCGAAGTGCCTTGTAGGTACACCCCCTCTTCATCTTTGAAATCCAGCATCGCAGACGAAGTCTCTTGCCCACTTCAGGTTCTGATCAGCCGGTAAGATCAGTGGCGCTGTCTGTGGGAAGGTCTGTTCTCCCCGTCTTTCTTTCCTCGTAAATCCAAGACCAAAGCAGTTCTTTTAAGATTCCGATCATGGCTAGCCGTGACAACGTCAACGATGCTCGCGATGACGTCGCCTCCTCGTCATTAAGACAGACACTGACGGAGGAACCCCTTTTCTTGGGAGCCACGTCCACCAGCAGAAAGATGGAGCCACCGCGTCTCCTTCCTCCGATCGTGCTAACAACGTTGAGGTCCAGTCCTCCGAGGACCATCAGCCCATCCCAGTTCCTCCCAACGTCGATCCGGCCATGGCGGCCCTACTCGAGGCCCTCAACAAGACAAACCTTCTTATCCTTCAGCAGAACGCAAAAATTAGAGCCTTAGAAGAAACCCGCCAACCAAGATCTCCTCCGCTGAGGAGAGAGCGCCGGAGATCTCAGAGGCCTTCTCCCAGATGAGGAAGAGACCGTTGGGTGCCAGCTCAGCCAGACTCTCTGGCAGTGAGAAAGCGTGACCATACCTCTCCTCGGAGACAGCATTCTCTAGGGGCCAAGACAATCAGAATGGATCTACGGACAAAGCGCCATCGTTCGCCTCCGCCCAGATCCAAGGGTCGAGCACAAACTCCATCTCCCCGCCAAGATCGCGGTCGTCTCCCTAGACGCAGTACCCGCTCTCGTTTACGATCGAGCATCAGCAACGATGATGAGCTTGCCACACGCCTACCCAAAGGGCTGGAGAAACCCCCATCCCTGGGCACATACGATGGCACTACAGATCCCGACGAGCACATCGAGAACATTGATGCCCTGCTCGACTACCGTGGCGTCACAGGCATCGTCAAATGCAGATTATTCCTGATCTCTCTAAGGAAGAGAGCAATGTTATGGTACAAGAGCCTCCCCTTTGAATCCATCACATCTTGGAGGCAGCTAGGGAGGATGTTCTCCAGACATTTCACAGCCGCTCGTCGTCACCCAAAGACAGAAGCCTACCTTGAGGCCATCATTCAAGAGAAAGACGAACCTCTTTGAGCTTATATCGAAAGGTTCAACAAAGAAGTCGTCCAGGACCGACGATATGAAGAAGTACTTGCTCGAGCGAGGACTCCATCCCCGCAACGACTTTGCCAAGGCGGTTGGCATTGAGACTCCGACAACACTGGACGCCCCCCTCCTCAAGGCTCAAGCGTACATCCAGTATGAAGAAAAGGAAGTTGTGAGCACCGCCCGGGACTCGAGGCACCAAGAGAGTACCAGGTCCTCCAAGCATGGCGACTCCTCATAAACTCGTCAGGGTGCAGAGAAAAGACGGGATGACCGCCCACGGGAGTCCCGAGATTACAAAGGGCCTTATGGACTTTTTTACAAATACACTCCATTGACCATCTCTCATGAGAAGATTCTCTCCGAGTGCGCAAACTCGGAGTTCCGGCAGGCAGGGGTCCGTTTCCTGAAACAGATACCGGCCAAGCCGAACATAGATAAGACAAAGTATTGTCGGTTCCACAAGAGTCACAGACACATGACCGACGACTGAATCCATCTAAAGGATGCAATTGAGATCTTGATCAGGGACGGGTACCTGAAACATTTCGCCAAGAAGAAAGACACTCCTCGGCAGGACGCCCAGGAGTCAAAGAAGGTCGAAGAGGAGGTGCCTTCCTCGGACGAGACCAGTCTTCAGGTCGCCATGAGCATATCACGGCCGGAGGACTTCTACGTCCCCGAGGGGCTCAACATCCCTCCTCACTTCGCTGCACACAACCCATGGGAAACCTTCCCCTCCGCCATGGTCATCTCAGGAGGGGGTTTCAACAAGGTGACCGTGGGATCTGTGAAGAGGAAGTTCGAGCACCTCATCAACACAAGCTCAAACCGGAGTTCTACACTTGATAAGGTCCGGGGAGAGTCGATTCCCATCACCTTCTACCGCAAGGAACTCCTCTGCGAAGCTCCCAACTCCAGCATTCCTCTGCTGGTAAGGGCGCAAATGACCAACTTTGACGTTCGGAGAATTTTGGTCGATCAGGGAAGCTCGGTCGAGATCATGTATTCCCAACTATTCTCCACCCTTCAGTTGGACGAGACAAACCTGACACCCTACGTAGGCTCTAATCTACAAGGCTTAAATGGGTCAGTCACGAAGCCGTGGGGGTACGTGGAGCTGATCGTCACCTTCGGGGTAGTAGAAACGGCCAGATCCATCAAAGTTTAGATCCTGGTCATCGACTACCCATCCCTCTACCAATGCATCTTCGGACAACCGAATCTGGGCAAATTGGTAGTCGTGCCCTCCACCGTGCACCTGAAGATGAAGTATTACACTTCCAAAGGGCTCGTTTCTACCCTGCACGGAGACATCGAAGCAGCGAGAAGGTGTTTCGAGGCAGCCTCAAAAGGGATGAACACAATCGCTGACCGGTCAAAGACTCTCAGCAAGCCTACTCTGCCATGCAGCTCCGAAGAGGCGAAACTTCTGTCCCGCTCGACTCCATCGACCTCGACAGCCATTTTTCCAAGGACAACCCGAGGGACCAAAAAAGGAAGGGGAAGGAGATCCAGCCAAGCTCGAGCAGCCTTTCCATATCCACCAGCAGCGGCGAGACCGCCCATCCGATGCTACCAATCCCGGACGGCGAGTTCGAACTTGTACTCCTCGATGACAACCCCCACAATGGAGTGAAGATCAGGACCGGCCTCCCCGACCTAGCGAGGAAGCAACTGAAAGCATATCTCTGGGAGAATGCAGATCTGTTTGCATGAAGTGCCTCAGAGATGCCCGGGTTAGATCCTAAGGTGCCCTGCCACCGGTTCACCATCGACCTCGCCGTTAGGGGAGTAGCTCAACGTAGGCGAAAGCAGTCTCCAAAAAAAATGGAGGCTGCCGAACAAGCTGTAAAAGATCTCCTAGAGACAAATTTCGTTTCGGAAGCCAAGTACACTACTTGGCTATCCAATGTTGTACTTGTAAAGAAATCAAATGGAAAATAGCGAATGTGTGTTGACTATACCAATCTTAATAGGACCTTCCCTAAAGACGCTTATCCCCTCCCCAACATAGACAAATTAGTTATTAATTCTGTTGGTTTTAAATTATTGTCTTTCATGGACGCGTATTCGGGCTATAACCAAATACCCATGGCCAAAAGCGATAAAAGGTACACAACTTTCATGACCGAATCAGGAAACTATTACTACAACGTAATGCCCTTCGGCTTGAAAAACACTGGTGCTGCCTACCAAAGAATGATGAACAAAGTCTTTCGAGGAGAGATCGGGGATATGCTTGAAGTCTACATGGATGACATGATCGTGAAATCCCACGACGAATCCGATCACACACTCCATCTAAATAAAGTCTTCGAGCAGGTCAGAAAGAATAAGATGCGCTTCAACCCGGAGAAGTGCACGTTTGGGGTACCAGCAAGCACGTTCCTTGGTTTCTACCTAACAGAACGAGGAATCGAAGCTAACCCCGACAAAGGCAGAGCCTTCTCCGAGTTCCCCACGCCGAATTCAAAAAAATCAATCCAAGCTTTGAATGGGACGCTCGCCTCTCTATCCCGATCCGTGGCCAAATCTGCTCAGCACGCTCTCCCCCTTTTCAAACTCCTCCGCAAATAGGCAGCCTTTGAGTGCACGGAGGAATGCAACAAAGCCCTCCTCCACATAAAACAATCACTATCAGAACCACCGGTCCTCTCCCATCCAGATAAAGGGGAAACCCTTTATCTCTGTCTCGCCGTCGCGACTGAGGCTGTCAGTGCCGCCCTCATTCGTGTAACCTCTGATGGGCAGAAGCCCATATACTTCACAAGCAAGGTGCTGCAAGGACCGGAACTTAGATACCAACAGATCTAAAAAGTATCTCTGGCCCTCATCAATGCTGCAAGGAGGTTGAGGCACTACTTTCTAGCCCACACAATCATGGTGTGCACGGACCAGCCTGTGAGGCAACTGTTGTGCCTCCCAGACATGGCCGACAGAATGCTCAAATGGTCGCTAGAACTATCCGAGTTCGACATCCAGTACGAGAGCAGGAAATCCCTCAAAGCTCAGGCGCTGGCCGACTTCGTGGTGGAGATGACCATGCCCGACTCTCTGACTTGCGGGGCTCGTAGGTGGACAATCTTCATCGACGGAGCATCCAGCTCGGCAGGGAGCGGAGCAGGCATCATTCTGGAAAATAAGGAAGGTATCCTTGTCGAGGTCTCGCTTACCCTATCCTTTCCCACCTCCAACAATCAAACAGAGTATGAGGTATTCCTCGCATGTCTACGCCTCGCCGAAGACCTAGGAGCCGAGGAAGTTGTTATCTGCACAGATTCTCAACTCGTGGCCCTCCAGGTTCGGGGAAAGTATCAGGCTAAGAACGACAACCTATCTGAATACTTGACCTTGGTTAAGAAAAAGATGACGAAGTTCACGTTGATTGAGGTAAAGCATGTTCCCCGCGAACACAATGTCTGAGAAGATGTCCTGTCAAAGCTGGCGAGCACAAAGAAAAATGGAGGAAACAAATCCGTCATCCAGAAGGTACTTCCTCGACCTAGCATCGAGAAAACTCCCATGACCCTTGACATGCACGTCATTGGCGACAGCAACTGCTGGATGACCCCAGTCTACAGCTACCTCGCCAAGGACGAACTACCATCCGACCCAAAGGAAGCCAACATGGTCAAGTGCAGAGCCAAGGAACACCGAAAAGCTAAAACAAGATTATAGCTAAGGCTACAACTGTTGGCGTGCTCCGTCGACACGACGAGCATAACGTACCGACCAGAAGTGCGCGCTTTGGTACAAGCGCTGCATACCAAAATAAATCAAGGCAGGCTTTTACTCTGGAACGAGCAAAACCCATGCCCGACAGCGGTTCCTCGACCGAGCCCGCCGTCGGCAAAGTACCAAGAAAGGCAGAACATCCAGCTCGCGATGGGAAGTTCACACTGCGAACTCAGGCCACAAACGCGACCTGAACTCTGCTCTCTTTCCCGAAAATTACCCAAGCCCTTTCGACCAATTCCCCTCACTGTCGAACACCAGTTTGTCGAGAAAAAACCCCGAAACATAATGAAAATCATTCACAAAAATAGCTCATACAGCAGGCACGAGTGATGAGCAGCGTGTGACACTTAGCGAAATTAAGCAAAGTAAAAACATGCACAAAAAAAAAATCAAACACAACCGACCACCACGGCTGAAAATAAATATTATCATATAAAATGGCCACAGGGACCGCAATTGTGCTGGTTACAATAAAAAGGGGCCAAGCCCCATACAAAAAGATAAAATTGCAAAGATACGACACGCAGGCTGGAAGTACAACAAGGAGAAAATCAGTCGGCCATAGGCTGAGGCTCATCGCGGGCAGGCTGCTCATGCTCCTCACTGAATCTATGGAAGTCTGGCACGATGATCTAGCCGTCCACCACATTATGGAGGAACCTGGTCCCCTTGGTAGACAGCTCGACCTTAGGGTTCGCAATCCTCAGCTGCTTCACAACATTGTTAAAAGCCTCCTCGTCGACCCCTACGTAATCCTCCTCAGCCTGGATGATCCGGGCAACAAGCTCGGTTCAAGTCTTCAGACTATTCACCTCATCGCTTTCATCCTCAGTAGGAGCAACGACAACCCTCAATGATGTGACCATGTCCTCCACAACTTTCTTCTCTGCGGCCAGGGTATCCCTCTCCCTGGTGACCTTGGCCAACTCACCCTTATACTTCATCGTCGTCTCCTCAGTGACCTTGGCCAGATCCTCCCTGGACTTCTGCCCTGCATCCTCCGCATCTTTCAACTTCTCATCCAGGACCGCGTTTGCGGCCTGTGCCTTCTTCAGCTCCACTTCTTGGAGGGCATCCTCCTCGGTGTAGACCACCGCTATACCCAAGACCCTCATCAAGCCAGCGGCATCCTGGGCCAACATCGTCCTCTTGCTCTGACGGTCCAACTCCTCGAGCTTCAAGGACTCCGCTTGATGGAGTGCGGGGGAGGAGCCTTTGAAGAAACTCCTGTTGTGGAAGCACGGAGGCAGCTCGAATTTGCTCTTCTCCCCCTCATTCGTAAGGTCGAGGACCTCATCCGCCCGGGGATGCTTGGGCATCGAGGTTACCGGCAATGGGGAGGTATGGGTGGCTCCGACTCCAGATGATGAGGCCCCCGACCCCGTCGAGGGCGGAACCACTTGCTCGCCAAGGCGGCTTCTCCCGATCTTCTTGCCCACCTTAAGCTTTGCTTGGGCACTCCTCACCATACGCTCATGGGCCGTGGACATTTTACCTGCAAAACAATAGGCATACGTTAGTAAACAAAGAAAATAACAATACGAACAAGCTAAGAAATAAATGGCTACCCAGAAGTTCTAGAGTCTTCTTGCGAGTGCCACACTCGAGGAGCTCCTTCGTATTAATGTAATGGGTCTCCACCTTAGGCCCCCATCTTCTTCATAAATGATGTCCTCGCTCCTGGTCACGCACTGAACAAGGAGGAAACCATCAACAAAGGCCACAAGCTTGCCGTAGCTGGCCCGATCATCCTCCTTCAGCATGTGCGGATTGGTAAGGTAATCATCGGTCCCCCGGGTAAAATGGTCCCTGCTCCAGCAGAAGGGGAACTTCAGCAACCTCTGCCCCTTTATCTTGCCCTGCTCGTCGATGAGGGGCTCCCCGCTCTCGTCTGTTGAAACCTCCCAGATGAACGAGGAGTCTTTGACCCTCTCCGACACGGGCTCAACTATGTAGTACCTCTCCTTAAACGTCCTGATGGACTCGGAGAAGGGATTGAATATTTTCCTCCCCTGCTTCAGGGAAACCCATCCGAACTGCCTCCCAATGACCTGGCGTTGGAGGTGGAAGATGGTGAAGAAGAGGGGGAAAATGGCTCCAATCTTCAGAAATTCACATGTTATCTCGAATGTCTGGATGAAGGCAATTGAGTTTAGGTGCAGTTTAGAGAACGCCAAATCTAGGTGTACGAAAACTGCCACTTGAAAGTCCGTGAAGGGCAGCCTTAACCCGATCTCCTTGAAGACAAACTCGTACATGGGGAACCTCTCCTTGTAGGCCGAGCATATTCAGTCGTTCTCCCCAAGAAATTGGACCTTCCAGTCTCCCTCGGCCCCCACCATCGTGAAGGTATCCTGAGTGTGAAAAGCAAAGAGGGAAGCATGCTCCCGAGGCTCAGCAGTAGCCCAGTCTTCCCCGATACTACTAGGAATGGATGTTTCGCCGGTATTCCGGGGAGCAAAAGTTTCATCAGCACTGCTATCATCTGAAGAGCTCTCCTCTGACAGTTCCCTCATAACTTCATCCTCGAGATCGCGAGACATCTCCTTTACCTGAAAAGTAGAGGACAAAAGTGAATTCGATGACAAAGTCAAATCCACCCTTCCACCTCTAGTCAAGTGAAAGGGCGCGTGAAGGACCGAGGACAACGTCCCCGACCTAAGCCCTTACGCAAACAACACAGCAACGGTGCGAGGAGACGCCCATGGCAATCCCTCAAAGCCACATGGGGAGACCCTCCCCGGTGCGTTACCCAGAATTCCGTTGAAGGTCCACTGGAAAAATCATGAGTACACCGAAAACATATAAGCTCCACCGGTGATAAACTCGCTCGTTGTCGCAACAGTGTCAGAATCGATATAAAATTCTAAGTTCCTAAGGCTCTGACTACGGCGGTGGTGGCAGAAAATGGCCTAACAACTGCCAGCCACCAACATTCGCCAGAAACCACCCTTACTCTACCCAGTTTCATCCTAACCACATGCAATCTAAGCAAATCAGGAATTGTAACACTTAAAACAGAGAGGGTGAAGGAAACCTACAAGGTCGAAGAGAAGAAAAGAGTTGGTCGGCGAAGTCTGGTCGTAGCTCGTGCGGAGGCGTTATGGCGGCGGATGGCGGAAACAAGGACAATCAGCAAGAGAAGAGAGAGAAGCGAAAATTGAAAATAAGTGTTTCCTCCCTCTACTTATAGACAGATTAGAGGCATATGCACAAGCACGGGCGCCGTAGGGTCATCATCATGACCCTAGCATAACCATCATTATTAAGGGAATCGGTAATCCAATCCTAGTTGGCACCATAAAATAATTGAATTGCATTCTTTGAAAAGGAAATACTATCATCATAATTAATAATTAAATTATAATTTACTCCATCTGATCGTACTTTATCAGAAATAGATTGGTGGCCAGCAACACGTCGTGAGCTCCGTTACACTCCGGTGGCGGTGAGAATGTGGGGGGTATACCTGCAAGGTATTCCGATGCCAAAGTAAGAGACGGAGTAAAGAGTGCAAGTACAAAAAGGTAGTAGTGAGAGTAGAGATTCAGGATACCTGACCCTCTAGTGAAATAGGGTATTTATAGTGTGCCCCCAGCGCTGGGCTAACGGTCGTCTGCACTGGGTTGGATTGCCAGGACCAGTGCAAATAACTTCCAAGAATTACGTGGCGTAGGGAAGACCAGTTTGTGGTCTTCGCCCTGGAGCAACTGCCCCGCAATCTTCAGAAGGTGGGATGACCAGTTCTTCAAGAAGTGGGTAGTTGCCTGATGACGTGTCCCCGCATGGGGGGCACATAGAGTATGTGGGGGAGACGCGTAGTCTCTTCCCGTGTCAAGTAAAGGCCTGTCCGACTGCAGGGTGTCTAGCATGCCCGATAGGGAGGAGGATTGGGCCTTGTTAGGCCTCCCCAATGTGACAATGGATTTGGGCCTTCCCGACAGTAGGGCAGGTACTGGCCCAGTCCAGAACAGGAGCCGTCGTTGCTCTGAAGTAGCGGAGTAATGACTTAAGGGTCAGTCCATTCGTAGGGGAACCGTTCAGTAGGTGCAGCGTGTTCGAAGCACCGGGTTGGGGGAGGATGCAGGTGGCCAGGAACAGGTGATGCTCGACGAGACAGGAGTCACGGGGATGTCTGTCTGTCAGACACCCTACCGACCACCTTTCATCGGGGCATGTTCCCGTCTGGTGTCCTGTTCGACGACGTGCGGAAGACAAAAAGAAACAGATGCGCTCGTCACGCGGACATGAAGGGAAGCTGAAAGGACACGCGCGGGGTCTCCAAGCGCCATGTGTCACGCGTCATTAATACCTAGGGTGGCTAGGAGTAGGGCACTTAACTGCCTAGGGAAGCATCGAGTCCTGTGTTAGGACTATAAATAGGGGGTGAGTCCGTGCCAATTGCACGCTTTTGCTCTTCTGCTCAGAACTTTCCCCTTCACTTTTTGCTCTCAGCCTTCAATTCCGTTCGTCCGCCGTATGCCGCCATACCTCCGCCCCGCCACAACCGTATAAAAGTAAGTTTCTTGCTTCATTATCTTTGTTTTGTGTGTTTTTTGGTGGTTCTTATGGTGAACCGATGAAGTTCCCGGGGAAACCACGGAGTTTCCAGCGAAAACGCCAGAGTTTTTTTAAGCTTCCGATGAATGTCCCGGGGACCCGTAATGAATGCCCCGAGGAGATTAGTTGAAGGACTCGATGACCTGATGCAGGTCCCGAGGACCTGGGATGAACGTCCTAAGGTCATAGGATGAAGGACTCGAGGACTCGATGGAGGTCCCGAGGACCTGGGATGAAGATCCCGAGGTCATATATGAATGACTCGAGGACCTGATGAAGGTCCCGAGGATGCGGGATGAAGGTCCCGAGGGCCTGGGATAAAGGTCCCGAGGATGTTAGGTGGAGGTCTCGAGGACCTTTGATGATGGTTTCGGGGGGGTCATACCCCTGGTTTCTAGTTGACGCAGTGATGACCCCGGCCAGGGGCCCCCTCCGGGGTTTCGTAGCCGCAGGGAAATTATGTCGGAGGGAGTATAAGCGCCGAGGAGCCCCTCTCCTAAGGAAGGGGTCTACGACTATGCGTCGAGCAGAGTCGCCTCGTGTGTATGAGTTTCCCGAGTAAGATTTTAGTTGAGGACGTTCACCGAGAAACTCCTCGCCTCCTTTCTTTGCCCTTTCACTTGATTTGCAGTGAAAGGGTGGATTTGATCTGGAATGTCGAATTCACCATTTTCCTCTGCTCTTCAGGTAAAATGGCTGCAAGGATTGAGGGGGTCATTGAGACCGATGACGAGCCCGACTCACCGGTAGTGCAGACCAGCGGTGTTCGAAAGCGAACTCCCGAGGATTGAACCGGGGATGAGTCTCTAAGCGTCCCCTCTCTCTTTATCGTCAACACTTCAGATGCCTATGCCACTGTCGAGGACCGTGAAGAGGGATCCCCTCAGAACTGGCAGGTGTATAAACCCCGCGAACACCATCGAATATGCTCGTGTTTCAGAGGAATGGGATTCCCCATGTACGAATTCACCTTCCTGGAAACGGACCTGCGTCTTCCCTTCAGCGATTTCCAATGGAAGGTTTTCTCCTGGCTGCGCCTGGCGTCCACACAGCTCCGTCCAAACGTGATCGCGTTCGTGCGGGCATATGAGCTCGTGTGTTAGTACCTCAACGTCGGGGCCACAATACCTCTTTTCTTCCGCATCTTCCATCTGCAGAGACAGACGGTCGAGGGCCGGCACAACTGGGTGTCCTTTTGTTGTACCCCAAATTTTACCCTTAGATCCATTGATCTTTTGCATATCATTCTAGGTCAATCATCTTGTATAATACCCAATTGGTCAGCCGAAATGAATTTTTTGGATTTTTACAGCCGAGTCAGTCAAACTAAAAGTCAGTTCCAATTAATTTTAAAATTTGACCAAACGCTGTATTTTTTTCGGATTGTATATTTTTTGCTAATTATTTTGGTGTACTCATTTTATTTTTCTGAGCACTTCGATACAGGTCCAATTACTCATTTTTACCGTTTTTATTTTTATTTTTAATTAATAATTATTTTAATTAATCAACTTTATTTATTTTTAGATTATTTATGTGATATATTATTTTTACTTTATTTTTTATTTTTAAGATTTAATTTTGTTTTGAAAAACTTGTTTAGGAAGATTTAGAAGATTTGTTTTACTTTAGCTTGATACCGAGAAATCTATTACGCATACGTTTGTATGCTATAGATTGAGACAACACATGCTACTACCTTGTGGCTACCTACCTCTCCCTCTCATACTAGCATTTAAAAAAGAAAAGAAGAAAATAACCTGTACACTACCCATACGACACTCCATCCTCACCTGTAGCTATCCACTCTCTCTCCCACGCGGACTCCCTCCCTCATCTTTATTTTTAAAACAAAAAGAAAAGGACATAAAGAACCTCCATCATTTTTTTTTTAACCACACTGAGCTTCACACACTCTCCAAGGATACTCCCACTTTTATTCTATTCTCCCACCATAGCACAACAATATTCATAACCATCTCACACTCTCTACTTGGAATAAGAGGCAGCACCATGTAACAACCACACGCTTCCCTTTATTTCTCTTTCAAGTGCAGAACCTCCATGGACTAGCTCCTCAACTCAACCATAAAACTACAAACACCACTCCACTTTTTTCCGTCATCAAAGCGTTTCAAACCTCTTCACACTCTTTTTCGTACTTCTATGTTCAACTCAAAACACCATTGTGCCGTCACTTTCCGCCGCGCAACTATTGCCGGCAAAATCGCAGTTACTCTAATTTATTCAGCGAAAAGCAAGATGCGAGATAGAAGCAAGATGGTAGTGTGTACGTGGTGGGTTTCCGTCGTGATGTTGACCGGCATCGAAAGAAGAAGGTAGAGTGTGAGTTTGCCTTGCGAAGGTTGTTCGGTACGTATTCATTTCATGACTTTGTTATTGCACTGTTACATTTTACTGTGATGTTGTTCTTTTTTTCAAACTATAATATTAATAGTTGCCTCAGTTTCAACTTAATAAAGTGCATTGTGTATATTGTTGTACTGCTTTGATCTTTTTAAAATGTGAATGTTCTGTGTGTGGTATTATGTGTTATGTTGTGGTTGTTATGAAGTGTGCTATCATTTGTGATTCTGAATGTGTTCTAGATTGCTAAAGTGTTTTTGATGTGTATGCTAGTGTTTTAAGTGTGTGTGTGTTTTGTTGTTATTATGTGCTTACTTTATAGTGCATTGTCTTTATTTTGTGAAGTCGTATGTGTACATAGCTGCATAGTGTCTTTGTATTGTTGTTATGTGCAGTATGTTATTATTTTTTGTTTTAGGAGTGTTACTTTGTATATGCTATTTAAATCTGCCTGTGCATCTTGCTTTGCAATTATTGTGTAGTGTTTAATGTACAATGTTGTTCTCATATGTTTGTTTATTTTGTATGTGTATATAGTTTTTAATGTATAATTTTGTATTGTATTATATAAGTTTTAATGTAACATGTGTGTAAGCCATTGTAGATGTATAAGGCAATGTTATATTATGCATGATTTTATGAAAGTTGTTATGTGCATAACTGTTAAATGTGTATGTGCAGTGTAGTAGTGTTGTGGTTTGTGACTACATTAACGTGCTAAAATTGTATTTAACATCTTTTATGTGAGTATATTCATTTGTAGTTTTGATGTAGTTATTTAGATGTGTGATAAGTGTAATTGTTATATGTAATGTATTTTGTGTTTGTGTGTTTTAAATAATGTGATTATTCTTAACTATAAGCCATATTATAGTTGTGAAACTTGCAGGGCCTATGACATTACCCACCTCTTGATTTTTAGTTGATTTATTCAAGTCACTAAAAATCATGATTTATATGAGGCCATTTTATTTTATTTTTATTGGTCAATGAAAATCTAATAGAAAGGTATTCGATTTATCGATCTAAATCTTTATTTAGATGAGACCGATTTTATTTTCATTTCGAGCCCGTTTCTTTATTTTTGGGCCGATGATATTACAGAAATCACGACTTAGCCGATTTATCAAATTACTAAAAGTTGTGATATGTATGAGGACACCTTCATTATTTTATCAGTCGATGAAAGTCGAATATCATAGATTATCGGTTTCTCAATTAAATCATGATTAAGACGAGACCGACTTTATTTCTACTTTATTTCTACTTCATTCTGTATTTTCTTATATCTTCATTTTCATTTTTGACCGATGAAGTCTTTCTATTCACGAACGTTGTTAGCGAAGCGACGAACCTTCATTATTTCAAATCTGTAGTGAGTAATCATTGAGATTTCTTTCTATACTTTGAGATCGTGATAGGTTACCTTCGACTAATCATCGAGAGTTTGTGACTCAAGACGAGGTCTCCACCTTTTCTTTTCGTGTGGCACGATTTCATCGGAGAATGATCTTCTATATTATTTCTCCATCGTGTCTTAACACAAAGATTAAATTGTGCATCCTCCTATAGTATGGTCTTCCTCATAGACCGTACTACGACGGATCAACACTACATTGGACCCGATTCATCGATCCAATAAATTAATAAACAATCACTAAATTTACTTTCAGTCAATATATATATATATATATATATATATATATATATATATATATATATATATATATATATATATCTTGATTTATTCTTTATGTCGATTATTATCCTTGTTAATATTATCATTGTTCATATTTATATCTTGTGTATATTGTTCATTTTATTTGTTCATTTAAAATACACTAATAAATATCGTAACCCTAAAAAACTCAATTGACCGGACTGTGGTTACTATTGTGTTTTGGACTGAAGACTTAGATTTAGGACTTTTACCCTATGCTCTTAGAGTGGAGGTTTTGACTCTTGATCTTGGCTTGCCAGTGGCCCATCAGTGGGAAGTGTTTATGCACTATCCTGGTTAGATCTTTCTATCTCTTTCTATTTACATTGAAGCACTCATTTACTTTTGGTTGATGTCTGCTTTTCTTGATACTTGTATATATGTTTGCGTGACATTGTTTCTTAGCATGTTAGCATGATAAACATGATACTATGTGGTTACCATCATTCTTTGATTTATTATCATTTGATTTTGATGTTTTGATTATTACCATGTTCATATCCTGTTCATATTATCTAGAGTATATCTTTGTTCATATTCACACTGTTTATATCATATTCGTGATTGTTCACACTTGACCCTCCTTCCAAAGGAAAGTTCCTACTTTGACTCCTAAGTCCACAAACCTTTCCCATTTCATCATTGGCCTCATAAGAGTCGTTTCCCTCATAGTTTAGTAATAGGATGGAGTTATCATGAACTCCATGTGATTCTCACTATCATGAGAACTCAATTTACCTTTTACTCAGACTTACAGAGTTATCATGAACTCTGTGTGGTTCTCACTATCATGAGAATTCACTTCCTCCCTTCATAACGTAGACTTAGAGAGTTATCGTGGACTCTACGTGAGCTTATGCTCATTCCCTTTGGAACATTGGCCATAGTCAATGTTTCCTTTTTTCTCACCCTTAGTTAGGTGAACTACAGTTGCTCTGATTCTTTAGTCAGGATACGTAGGCACAAGATGCGATGTCTTGGCGAGCAAACTTAGCGTACATATCTTTAGGTCTTTACCTTTAGCATAGATATCTCTTAGCAAGCAAACATAGTATAACACAAACTAAGCAAGAGGTTCCTGTAGAGTACTATAGATACTTAGGGTGCTAATACCTTCCCTTAGTATAACCAACCCCCGAACCTTAGATCTCCCCCTTTAGGTTTTTCTAACGATCTTGAACCTTTCCTTTGGATAAATCAAAGTCGGTTGTAAAAGAAAATGATGCAAGTTAATTAATAACTTGTTATCCGATTTTCACCGCAACACCTTTAAATAACCGAGGAGATTGTTTCGGGCTTACCTAGATTATGCCTGCAATTTCAAATACTGGTACTTCGTCGTCAAGCCCATTACCCATGTGGTCGTCGATTCACTATACGACCGCGTGTTCAGGGAGAAAAATGGGCGGCAGGAGGAGGTCCTAGAATTGAAGTTTCCGTTGGAATGGACAGAGGAGCATTTCAAGAGGGGCACAGACAGTTACATAGTCAGTCCTGACGCGTTGGACGAGGAGGACCGGCTGGCCTACCAGAAGTTGGTCAAGTTCGTCTCCGGCTTCACCCGTGCGAAATGCGTGACCCCAGACGGGAACTTTATCCTCGACGATCGCAGGGAGGTTTTATAGGAGGGCCAATTTATAAACTCGAAAGCCCTCCTCGAGTGCGAGCTCAACGATGAAGCTGTCTGGTTCTTAGGTAGTGGCATCCCTTTCACCCGGACCCCATTTATGTTTTCGTCGTTGGTTTGCTAACGTGTTTGGTTTCTCTTTTGCAGGTAAGAAGCTGGCGGCTACCAGAGGTCCAAAGAAGGTTGGCAAGGGGCGAGTCGTCCAGATTCAGCAGATGCAAGACCCTAACTCGACACCCGGAGGCTCATATTCTTCCCCTCAATGCAGCCAATCTCCGACGTCGCATGGTTCCCCCAAGAGGCAACGCGTCAGCGAGCCCGTGCATGTCGACCTCACTAATAGCACGTCTGAGGAGAAGTACGTGCTCCCACCCTGCTTCCTGCAACTAGCTTTCTTCTCCAGGGTCAACTCCCCGACTGTGAGTGCTGCCGAGTCCAAGGCTATCTTGGGCGTTGACCGGACCGCGAGGAGGAAAGCCTTGTCGGAAGATATGGCCGCGATGATGCGGGTCTTTGAGATGACTTTGGTCCTCAACGACGAGACCTGTCCCTCGGCTGACCTGACCAAATTGCAGAATAACCTCGCGTCTGTCGAGGCTGAGATGAAAAAGATGGCTACTGATCTTGACGAGTGCTAGAAGCGGAATGAGTCTCAAGTCAAGCTTCACGGGGAGATGGAGATGAAGGTGAAGGACGCTGACGAGGAGAGGAAGAACCTCTTAGCGAGGATTGCTGAGCTGGAGGCGGCTGCCAGGCCTGTTGAAGATGAGATCGCTGAGGAGAAGCTCCTGACTTCTCGAGCTAACCTGGTATTAAAGATCCGGCTGCTCGAGCAGGATTGTCTGGGGACTGTCGAGGTGGGTTTTGCTACCACTGTGGAGCAGCTCCAGCTCGTGAATCCTGGTGTCCAGTTTATCACCGAGGGAACAGGCCCTTACCACCAGGTGGTCGAAGGTCGGGTGGTCGCGCCTGAAACCGAGGAGGAAGAAGATGACCAAACCATGGCAGGAAACCAACCCGATGGGGTGTAGCCGTCTAGCTCTATTTTCATTTGTTCAGCTTGTTCGGCCTGCGCGCCACTTTTGGTTATTGTTTAGCTCGGTCCGCATGCTGTGATTTTGTAAACTGACTTTTACCCGGCCTGCGTGCTAGGGTTTTGTGACGCTTTTTTGTACTATTCGAACAATAAGCATTTGCCCGTTTTAATGCATTCTCTTTCATATCTTGTGTGTATTGTTTGTATGTTGACTATATATATACTATATATTTGCTATTTGCGTATTTGTCTAAGTATTTGGGACCTTTGCTCGACGTTGTTGATCCCCGACAATGTATGGAACTGGTCGAGTGGTCAGAGTCGTATTCCGACCTTCAACGAAGCTAAGAGCTCGGTCGAGATCTTAGCTCTGAGCTGTGGCCTTCCCATCGTGAGCTGGGTGTCCTGCCTAGTTGGTACGACGATGATGGATCTCGGTAGAGGTGTCCCCGACGAATCAAGGGTCCTTGCGCACACACAAAGCGGGCCCCCGTCTTCTTGTCTCGAGGCAGGGAGTCATGCTTGTACCTTAGCGCGCTCCTGTGGTCGCGACGCGGATAGGTCGCGGGTTGTGTCTAATTGTAGTACTGTTTAAGTTTTTCAGCGTTCCATGGTCGAGCAAGTTCCTCCCCGTGCATATTTTCGAGGTAGTAGGCTCTCGTCCCCATTTTTGCGCGGACGCGATAGAAGCCCTCCCAATTCTCGGCGAGCTTGCCTTCACGCGAATCTTTCTGGTTCCTTCGTATGACTATGGTGCCTACCTGAAATTCACGTTTGATAACGTTGCTGTCATGGCATAAAGTTATCTTCTGTTTGAGCGAGGCTACACGGAGGGATGCGCCCGACCGCATCTCTTTGACCAGGTCGAGCTCCTCCCTTAGGGCCTCTTCGTTCATCTCCTCATCGAGGGGAGACTCAGTCCTTCTTGAGGGTTATTTTATTTCTACTGGGATTACTGCCTCAGCTCCGTAGGTCAGTCGGAATAGGGTTTCCCTGGTAGTCGAGTGTGGGTTCGTATAGAGCATGTTGTGCAGCTCGACCCACCTTTTCTTGGCGTCGCCCAGTCTTTGTTTCAGGCCTCGCAGGATCACCCTGTTCGCGGCTTCGGCTTGCCCGTTTGTTTGTGGATGCTCGACCGACGTAAAGTGTTGCTTCGTGCCTAGCTTGGTAACGATGTCCTGAAAGTTCTTGTCGATAAATTGTGTCCCGTTGTCGGTGACGATTGCTTGGGGTACGCCGAATCGGGTGAGTATATTCCTCTTGTAGAAATGGAGTATGTTGTGGGCCGTGATTTTAGCTAGGGCTTCGACCTCTATCCACTTAGTGAAGTAATCAACGCCGACAATCAAGTACTTATTTTGGTACACCCTACGGCAAAAGGTCCAAGGATGTCCATTCCCCACCAGGCAAACGACCACGGGAATGAAAGAGTTTTAAGTTCACTGGGCGAGGCCAGGTGCATGTCCCCGTGTCGCTGGCATCTGTCACACTTCTTGACGTGCTCTTTGGCGTCTTACTGCATGGTGGGCCAGTAGTACCCTGCTCGCAATGCTTTACGAGCTAGGGACCGTCCACTGAGGTGTTGCGCATTGATCCCTTTGTGGATCTCTTGGAGTATGTCGGGGACCTTAGACTCCTCAACGCACCTGAGGAGGGGGATCGAGAAGCCCCACCGGTATAACTTGTCCTCGACGATAGTATATGAGCAGGCACGCCGCCTAACTACGCCGGCATCCTTGGGGTCGTCGGGTAGTTTTCCCGTGTTAAGGTATTCATATACCGGGGTCATCCAGCAGTGGCTGTCTCCAATGGCATGCACGTTGACCGTGGGGATGGATTTCTTGATGCTCGGATGCGGAAGTACTTCTTGGATGACGGACTTGTTCCAACCTTTTTTCTTTGTGCTCCCGAGCTTGGATAGGACGTCTTCCCGAGTATTGTGTTCGCGGGGACGTGGCTCACTTCAGCCGAGGTGAAATTTTTCATCATTTCTTTCACTAAAGCCAAGTATTTGATGAGGTTGTCATTCTTGGCTTGGTACTCTCCTCACACCTGGGAGGCCACGAGCTGGGAGTCGGTGAATATTTTTACTTCTTTCGCACTGAGTTCCTCAGCTAGTTGTAGCCCGACGAGGAAAGCCTTGTATTCGACCTGGTTGTTTGATGTCGGGAAAGACAATGTGAGGGAGACCTCGATCAGGATGCCTTCCTCGTTTTCTAAGATGATGCCCGCTCCGCTTCCCGTCGAGCTGGACGCACCGTCGACGTATATCGTCCATTTTTGGGATCCGTTGATCGAAGGTTCTGGAATGGTCATCTTCGCGACGAAGTCGGCCAGTACATGAGCCTTCAGGGCCTTCCTACCCTCGTATTGGACGTCAAACTCGGAGAGTTCGAGCGACCATTTGAGCATCCTGCCCGCCATGTCAGGTCGACCTCTTCTCGTGATTTTACGATCATGTCGTCCATTTAGACCTTGAGCATGTCGCCGATCTCTCCCCGAAAGACTTTGTTCATCATCCGCTGGTAGGTCGCGCCAGCGTTCTTCAGGCCGAAGGGCATTACGTTGTAGTAGTAGTTGCCCGACTAGGTCATGAAGGCCGTGTGCTATTTGTCGGCCTTCACCATAGGGATTTGGTTGTATCTCGAGTATGCATCCATGAACGACAGCAACTTAAAACCTACAGAATTGTCGACCAGTTTGTTGATGTTAGGCAGTGGATAAGCATCTTTCGGGCATGCCCGGTTAAGATCAGTGTAATTAATGCACATTCTCCATTTTCCATTATTCTTTTTAACAAGTACAATGTTGGATAGCCACGTTGTGTAGCGGGCTTCCGAAATGAAATTCACCTCTAAGAGGTCTTTTACAGCTTTTTCAGCAGCCCCTGCTTTCTCGGGAGACTGCCTATGTCAACGTGGCACTACAACCCTAGCGTCCGGATCTATTGTGAGTTGATGGCATGCCAAATCTGGGTCGAGGCCGGGCATCTCCGCAACGCTCCATGCTAATAGGTTGGCATTCTCCCGGAGGCAGGCCTTCAGCTGTTTCTTTGCCAAGTCGGGAGGCCAGTGTCAATCTTCACGTTCCTGTCTGGGTTTTCTCCGAGTGCAATGAGCTCGAAATCTCCATCTGGAATGGGGCAGATGGGGTGAAGAGGCTTCCCGTTGCCTTCAGCTCGAGTGGTGTGATCCGCTACCTCGTTCTGCTCCTGTTCGTTGGGAAGACGGCTATCGAGGTCGACCGCGTTAATGCGCGTGAGTGGCTTCTGCTCGTCATCCAGGGCTGGCTTCCCTACAGTCTTGGACTTGATGTTGATCGAGTTCAGTCCCTTGATTGCATCATGGAAGCATCTCCTAGAAGCTTCAATATCCCCGTGGAAGGTGACAACCTGGCCTCTGGTCGTGTAGTACTTTATCTTCAGATGGACTGTAGATGGTACTGCCATGAGTTCAGCCAGAGTTGGCCTTTCCAGGATGCACTGGTACAGAGAAGGGAACTCTACCACCAGGAAGCAGACCTTAACCTGTCGGGCAGTGTCGTCGTTTTTGAAAGTGACCATCAGCTCGACGTAGCCCCACGGTCTGGTGGTGGTTCTGTTGAAACCCTGGAGGTCTAAGCCCACGTAAGGGATCAGATGTGTTTCATTGAGTTGGAGGGTCTCGAAGAGGTAGGCGTACATGATGTCCACCGATCTCCCTTGGTCGACCAAGATGCGGCGGACATCAAAGTTCGCCATCTGCGCCCTGATCAGGAGGGGGATGTTGGAGTTGGGGGCGCCGCCAGGCAATTCTTAGAGGTAGAAGGTGATGGGATTCGACCTTCCCTGGACCTTCTCAAAAGTGGCGGTCTGCGCTGAGCTCGTCTCTATCAACTCGTCAAACTTCCGCTTGATCGACCCCACCGAGACCTTGTTGAATCCTCCGCCGGATCCGACGGGCTACGAGCGGTCACATGGGTGTCAGGCTCATCGAGAAAGTAGAAGTCCTTTGGTCGGGTGACTCACATGGTGACTTGTAGTCCATTCTCGCCGGGGGATGGGGTCGCCTTCTCGACCCTTTTCGTCTCTCGGGTCTCTTGTCGGGGGGCGTCATTTCTCTTTATGTACTGCTTGAGGTACCCCTCTTTAATCAGGATTTCTATCGCATCCTTGAGGTGGATGCAGTTCTCTGTGATATGCCCGTGGCTCCTATGGAACCTGCAATACTTGGACTTGTCAACGTTTAGTTTAGGAGGTGTCGGCTTCGGGAATCGGACACCTCCTTTCTGGAATTCTGAGTTGATGCACTCGGTCAGGATTCACTCGCGGGGAGCGGTGAGTAGCGTGTACTCTGTGAACCGGCTTGCTGGTCCCCTCGGCTCTCGAGAGTCTCAAGACCAGTCTTCTCTTCTTCTTTCCCCCTCGTTGAGGGGCTGTGAAGTCCTCGTGCCTGGAGCTTCTAGGGCCCTCTTGATTCCGCGTATCGCATGCACAGTGGGCGACCTCTATATCCTCATACTGGATATATGCCTGGGCCTTATGGAGGAGCGCTTACAAGGTGTCGGGTCGTTCAATTTCGACAACCTTAGCGAACTCGGTGCGAGGTCGGAGTGCTCGCTCGATCATGAATTTCTTCATGTCGTCCGAGGTGGATACTTGGACGACTTCTTGGTTGAATCTCTCGATGTATTTTCTTTGAGATTTGTCTTTCCCCTGGATGATGACCTCTAAGGTTGCTTCCGTCTTCGGGTGGCGTCGGGAAGCAGTGAAATACCTGGAGAACTATCTCTTCAGTTCCTTCCAGGAGGTAATGGACTCAGGTGTGAGGCTCTTGTACCATGCCATGGCACCCTTCCAGAGAGTAGTGGGGAAGAGCCTGCACTTGATGGCTCCCCAGATGTTTCGATAATCGAGCATCATGTCATAGCTTTCGATGTGGTTGTTCGGGTCGGTCGTATCATCAAACGTCGCCAAGGGCAGGGGGTTTCTCCATCCTGACAGGCAATGAGGTCTCCATGATGTCCCTTGACAGTGGGGTGCGCTGATCATCCTCGTCACTCTTGACAGGTGATAGGGACTGGTCGCCTCGGCCGTTCCTGCTTTGTCGGGGAGGACTCCTTGGTCTGCTCTTTGGCTTCTCGCCGTACCCGTCGGCCTTACTCCTCTCTGAGTGGGGGAGCGTCGTTCCTTCCGAGGAGGGGATCTGTCGCGCTTCTGGGCGACCTCGGTTTAGGGTCGTTCCTGACGCGGGCGGAGCCCAGGCATCCGAGGAGAGGGGCTCCGAGAGTCATCGTGTCGCGTCTTCCACGGGGGAGGAGAGAGGCTGTGAGAAATGGGGCGACGATGTCTCCGCGGGGGAGAGCCCTGTTGTCGCTCCCTCTCGAGCACTCCCATCCGTTCATTATGTTGGAAGATCATCAGATTGGTCTGATTAATCACTGCGAACAAAGCCACAGTGGTCGGATCAGCATTAGGTGGCGCGGGGATCGGCTGGTAGACAGCCAGGCTATCAGCGTGTTGGGAGGCATTGAAAGTCGCATCGTCAGAGAAGGGAGAGGTGGTGTGTCCATCCGTGTGGTCGCCTTCTTCGACGTGGATGGCCACATTGGGGTCATGGTCATCTTCGTTGTTGAATAGGACGAAGGTGGTGTCCGGAGCATTGGCATCAATTCGAGGGCTGACCATGATCGTCAGAGATTGGAAGTTGTTTTGGTTCTTAAATTTCTACAGAAGGAAGAACGGGAAAGCAAAAGGTTCCCACAGACGACGCCACTGATCGTACCTGATCAGAAATAGATCGGTGGCTAGCAACACGTTGTGAGCTCCATTACACTCCGGTGGCGATGAGAAGGTGAGGGTGTACCTGCAAGGTACTCCGATGCCAAAGTAAGAGACGGAGTAAAGAGTGCAAGTACAGAAAGGTAGTAGTGAGAGTAAAGATTCAGGATACCTCACCCTTTAGTGAAAGAGGGTATTTATAGTGTGCCCCTAGTGCTGGGCCAACGGTCGTCTGCACTGGGTTGGATTGTCAGGCCCAGTGCAAATAACTGCCCGGGCTTACGTGGCGTAGGGAAGACCAGCACGTGGTCTTCGCCCTGGAGCAACTGCCCCGCGATCTTCGGAAGGTGGGCTGGCCAGTTCTTCAGGAAGTGGGTAGTTGCCTGATGATGTGTCCCCGCGTGGGGGGCACGTGGAGTCTGTGGGGGAGACGCGTGGTCTTCCCCATGTCAAGTAGAGGCTTGTCCGACTGTAGGGTGTCCAGTGTGCCCGACAGGGAGGAGGATTGGGCCTTGTTGGGCCTCCCCTATGTGACAATGGATTTGGGTCTGCCCGACAGTGAGGCAGGTACTGGCCCACTCCAGAACACCATCTATCTCATAATAGGTGTTGTTTTTAGATTTTCACAATAATAAATAGTGGAGTAGTTACATGAATTAAAATACAATAAATAAGGGTAAATTAGTAAAAAGAAATAATAAATATAAAATTGATATTATAAAATAACAAATAATTTGAGACAAAAAAAAAGAAAAAATGACGCCTATTGTACGATAGAGGGAATATTAGAAAGAGAATAAGTAGTTCAGAAAAAAAGAAAAATATAAGGAGTCGCTCTTTAAGAAGGGTTTAGGTGGGATGTGGTAAAAAATTAGGCGCGTTAAGTACTTTATTTAATATATTAAGAATATCTCCACTAAAATATTGTTGTTACTGTGTATAGCAATTATGATTTTTTAAATAATTTTTCAAACAATACTTTTGTAAAAAAAATGAAATGTCCAAGCATGTTAGAAATATTTAATAAATATCTAACTAGTTATTATTTAAATAAATTAAACACAATAATTGTAAAATATATTTTGTTTCAACTTAAAATATTTTAATCAGTTTTTAGTTTTTATTATTTTAAAACGAAATATATTTTATTTTAACTTAAAATTTTTAAATCAGTTCTTAATTTTTATTATTCAATTAAAAACTTAATAAATATTATCACATAATTGAGTTAAAAATTAATTGAAAATATAATAAATATAATAAAGTACTAAATATATCCATAACAATATTAAAATAGTATAATTAAATTAAATATTTAATAAATTATTCTAATAATATGTTCAAGCTAAATCAAAATCATAAATAATTAAAAGCGTAAAAAAAAATGGACAAATGTTTTTAATTCGTTAAGAACTTTGTTGCTGAAAAGCAGCGTATAACGTATTTGTTCATGAGAGAACTCTGGCTTCGGTGTTGAATAGGTTGTGAATAATATTATGACTTCGTGCATCGAGCACATTACTAGGGACTGTTGATTTCCCTTCAGACATTTCAAACGTCAAAACAATTTATCATTTTTTTCAAATTCTTTTATTATTGTCTAAAGTTTTAATGCAGTGTTTACCAAAAATAATTGACATTTCACAAACAAGTGGATAAAACAAAAGTAATTAGGAAAGCTTTGATGAAAACATCATCTTTTATTAAAATGAAAGAACCCTTAAATGGGTGATATTACATAAGGATGAAATTCCTATAGGAGATAATTATTTTGAGTTTCCATTGAATTACAACACTATTATATTCCTTATGTCTTTGAGGATTGCAATACTTTACTTTTGAGGAGAGCAGCTGGATCGCTTCTTCTCATTTAGAGTTTTCCATTATAGCGTAGATGCACGGACCACAGTCTTTTGCCTTTGGAAAAAATCTCTAACTTTTGTCTGGACCCTCCTTTTGGGTTTTCAATCCATCGGGATACCCATTTTTACCTAAGTCTCCCTTTTTTATTTTTGACTTAGCGGGTTAGATTCTTTTGTTTTTTATCCCTAATTTTTGTCTGGACTGTTATATCATTTTTTGTCCACCAAAATACCCATTTTTTTCTAAGTCGTCATTTCTGGTTTTCGACTTAGCGGGTTTTTATATTCCAATATTTTAGGTAAAGTATCGTTTGACTGCGTTAGAGTTCACTAGAAGTGGAAATTCCTCGCCATCCATAGTTGTGAGAATCACATCACCTCCAGAAAAGTTTTTTTTCATAACATATGAACCTCCGTAAGTTGGTGTCCACTTGCCCCGTGAATTCTTGTGAATAGACAGAATCTTCTTTAGCACCAAGTCACGTTCTTGAAACTCTCTAGGTCGGACCTTGTCAAAAGCTTTCTTACGACGCCTCTAATATAGCTGACCATGACATAATGGTGTCATGTGCTTCTCCTTTATAAGGTTGAGCTAGTCAAACCTTGTCTGAACACATTCCGCCTCTTGTAACTTAGTCTCCATCAAGACTCTTAGTGAGGGGATTTCAACTTCAATTAAAAGTAATGCTTCCATGCCATAAACTATAGAAAAAAGGGTTACCCTTTTTGATGTGCGAACTGACGTCTGATAGCCGTGCAGTGCAAAAGGTGGCATTTCATGTCAGGACTTGTGTTTATATATTCATCATTATTTTTGGTGTTTGAGGTATTGGGTTGCTAAAGTTTTTAAATCCAGAAACACAATTCAAACCCCCTTCCCTTTCTTATGTTTCATGTGCCTTCAGACCCGTCCTGGCCATTATAGTGTGGGCTAATAAGTAGTTATGTAACTTCCTGGATGTCGTCACCAATGCCAGTGCCACTTTTTCTACCTTTTGGCATCATATTTTGGCCCATCCAAGACTTTGATGATGAAATAAATTGGGTTTTGTTGACCCTCCGACTCTCTTACTAAGAAGGAGTTGATCGCCTCCTTGGATACGACCAAGTAAAGGTACAGAGATTCCCCCATTGTAGGTTGAGATAGAACATGTGGAATAGATAGAGCTAGCTTCAAGTGTAACGCCCTGATTCATTTTATTTATTTTTCGTAATTAAAATTATATGATGTTGTGTATATGTGTGTGATTATGTGTGTTTTGGTTGTGTATGGGTTGCCCTTAGTATGAGGTAGTGACCTTAGAATTATAGAGAATAAGGTATTGGGGTGTGTGACCAATTGTGTAGAGATGAGTGGTGTGCTTAGTAAGTAATTATAAATATTAGTTAGTAATTATTTATTGGAATAATATTATATGGGAAATAACAATTAGATAATTATTTTATTTAAATAATTTAGTTGGAATTAGTAGATTTAAATAATTAGTTATAATTATTTTATTAATTTAAAATTGGATAATATGAGTAGAGAAATAGTAAGGGCAAAGTGGTCCATTCATGACGTTTAGTAAGGGTAAGGAAGGAAGAACATATTAGGGGTCTAAGGGTCATAGTAGGAAAAAAAAAGAAAATTAGAAGGAGAGAATCATTTGGAGAACGATCGTATTCTGGAGAAAAGAGGAATGGAAGAGAGAAGCAGAGCTAGGGCTTAGAGAACATTCGAAGAATCATTGCTAAGGTAAGGGTGGGGTTCTTTGATCACTTAAGGGATGAATAATATATGTATGAGGGTGGGTAAATCGTTAGGTTCATCTCTATGCATCTCTCTAATTGTTTTGGTTATTTTTGGGTACGTGTCGGTGTCCGTGATAACATGTAAATGGTGTGAATTGATCATTGGATTATGGTTTTTGTGTGTTATAGTAGGTTCTAAGTGATGTATGTTGTTGTATGATAATCATTGATATATGTGCATTATGGACTGTATGGTATTGAACTTGTAAGGAATTTTGGGGATCTGGATTGTGCACAATCACAACTGCAGGGTTGCTAATTCGTACATTTTCGCCGGGTGAATGGGGTGTTTCGTCGGGCGAAGCGATCTTGCTTGGAGGTCGCCGAGCAAACTTGAGAGGTGGGTGAAGGGTAGAAAATAGGTGCTACTGGAAATTGTATGGGGAAGGAAATTCGCTTCTGCTTCGCCAGGCGAGCATTGGGCGAAAGGGGAATTTTGCCAGGCGAATGGGGGGTTTCGCCGGGAGAAGGTATGTTCTGGCGTCTCCCTGGGCAAACATCAGGCGAGCAGAAACAGTGTTTGGCTGCCACTGGAACGAACATAATTTTATAAAAGTTTAAAAAGTCATATCTTTTGATCCGTAGGTCCGTTTCAGTCGTCGTTCAAATCGTTGGAAAGCTGGTTTTGTGTACTTTCTGTTAAAATTATTTTAAATACCATAATTCCAACTATTTGATGCGTTTATTGTGTTTACGTGTACGTTGTGATGTGTTGAACGTTGAAATATTGAGTTCGGTGGTGCGAATGTATGTTATAGCTGTGGATTGCAACTATTGCATGTTTTGGCAGGTATATGTTGCGTGTTGGACAGTTGTGGTGCGATATATTGGCTGTATGATAGTCATATGCATTGGTCGTTGTTGTTTGTTGGCGTTGAATGCATATCATGTTGCATAAGTTGTATGATAAGTCGTGTGCCCATGTGGGGCGTAAGCGTCTTGTCTGGATTCCTTGAAATGGAATCGTGTTGTTGTTGTTGTTGTTGTTGAGGTAATCGTGTGCCCATGTGGGGGTGTGAGCGATTACAGGTGTTCGTGTACCCATGTGGGGTGTGAACGATCACGGATGTCGTGTGCCCATGTGGGGTGTGAGCGACTCATATGGAAATTTCGACGGAAATTATTATCATGAAAAATGGATCGAATTGGTACCACATGCATTGAGTCGAGTTGTGTGTCTCATTGCATTGCATTATGTTGTGTTGTGTTGTGGATTATATGACTGTCTGCTTGTGTGGGAGATTGTAATTGAGATGATGTTGTGATGATAGGGTGAATTGTATAATGATTATATGCTTTTATATTTATATTATGCATTTCTTTTGTTGATTGAGAATCTCACCCCTTCTGTTTGAATGTTACCTCTACGTGGGTAACGTGCAAATAATCAAGAATAGTGCGGAGTTGCGGTTAGTGAAGACGAAGTCCTTCACTTTATGTTTTCGAGTCGGCGTCTGCTCTGATGT